>CM069913.1:97651057-98897253 GCA_036172215.1 Camellia granthamiana
AAGGCAAAGGCCCTAAGGGCTTACAGCTTTCCAAGTTAACACTTGGTTACACAAAAGTAGAGTACTAACTCATTTACACATAAAGCCCTTGGCTTGAATTTACATGTAATATATAACAAAAGGGAAAGACATCCAAAAAGTCTGTCCGCCACTAGCCTCCCAAGCTAAGTCCTTGGAGGTGGCATGCTGCCAGTACCTGAAAATGATGTTCCCATATAGGGTGAGCCACAGCCCAGTAGAAATATACTAAACCAGTTATGAATAATGACTAAAAGATTAACAATTGATAGGTGGTCAACACTTTTACATTCTTTCATAACATGATACAAATCCAAGACACTTAAGTCTATGTTTCCTTTCATTTCCATTTCCTTTCCTTTTTACTTGCCATTTCACAATCTTGGCTCAGAACCTGGCCAAACAACTCACATGATATAAACATTCATGCCAACACTTCCATTTTAACGATGATAAACATAACAGTTATATCAACACTTCCAAAGACAAGCATATACGCTCTGTCAATACACTTCTAGATAAGCATACACGCTCTATCTACGGAGTTCATCCCCTATCTCCTCCCAACAACATCCGGCTTAGAGGTTCATCCCCTATCTTCCCCTAAACCGTGGAGTACATCCCCTATCTTCTCCAACACAACACAATGCATATAAACAACAATTATACACATCACATATCAATACATAAAATCAATGTATTCTTACTATTATCATGCTCAATGAGACAATTCTATTCCAATTTCTCATTCTTCCCAATTAATTATCCAAATTAATTAATCAATGTAATTAGGACATTTTCCATAATTAGCATTACAACCCTTAGGTTCCAATTTCATTAATGTTTCAACATTAATTCCATGTTTATATACCAAACATGCCTCTAGGTTTATCATAGACCAAAACCCCAAACTTTTATAAAATTACACAATGGCCCCAAAGTTTCCCAAAATTACACAACAACTACCAACATATCAAAATGCTAAAATTCAAAGACAGAACTCATAAAGAGGAGTAGGATATCCCTACCTCAAAGATTTAGCTCAAAAGGGGATGATGGCCAACACCCAACTTGCTCCAAAATCAAAGATTTTCCGATTAAAACGAAGCCCTCGATGATCTCTATCTTTTTAACAAAGGCACTTGGCTAGGAAATCACCCTAGGTAGATCAAATCTTAGAGAGAATATAATTTTAGAGTGAGAGGCTCTCAAAAAGTGGGTTTGAAGAAGATAGAGTTTGCAAAAAGTGATGTTTAGTTCGGTGCTGTCTTGCTGATATAAACAGGCTCGCTCGAGCGAAGACCCCGTCGCTCGAGCGACCAGTGCAAATTTTCCGATTTGCAATACGAAGCTCGCTCGAGCGAAGGAAAAAGGTTCGCTCGAGCCAACATCCACAACCTTCAGGTCTGTACTGGACGCAGTCTGCGCTCGAGCGAAGCCTTCCTGGCTCGAGCCACCAGACACAAAAACTACCCTCGCTCGAGCGACCAAGTCCTCGCTCGAGCGACCAGCCAAAATTCTGGGCAGCAACACTTGGTTCCCAAACTCAACCAACCTGTAACAAACCTGCCCAACACATCCTATAACTCAAATACAAAGCAAGAAAGGATGTAAACAAGACAATACTCAACTACCAACACCCACGGACACACGTCCGGATCACTGTACAACAAGGGGTAAACCCGGGACCGCTATAACCTCCCCCCCTTAAAGAATTTCGTCCCCGAAATTAAAAACAAGTTTTGAAAAGCAAGTTTTTCCTCCCTTTTAAACAAGGCTATACCACAACATTTTACAATGCGACCCATTACCGGTCATTCCATCTCTTTATCAAGAGGCATTTTACAACATATACATTTCAACATGCATTTTCTTTCCATCTCAACCATCTCCAACATATATGGTTCACAATTCATATCATAAGCAATAATCATGATACAACTCCATTTCTATAATAGAGCCAACATATGCAATATTATAATCAACTCCCATAACAAGGCAAGTTCTACAACATTTACATTAACCAAAACATATACGTTTAAATGTTCTTAAAGTTCATTACAATCACACAATTGCAACACTAGATTACCCATCAACAAACAAGTCCGGATATTTCTCGCGGACTCCCAACTCACGTTCCCAAGTGGCCTCCTCCACTCCGTGATGTTTCCACAAAACCTTAACCAACGGGATGGTCTTGCCACGCAGGACTTGATCCCGCCTATCCAAGACCCGAACCGGTCTCTCCTCATACGAGGCATCCTCATCTACCTCTAAGTCGGTCCAATCCAACACATGTGATGGATCTGGTTCATACTTCCGAAGCATACTCACATGAAACACGTCATGCACTCCGGATAACTGTGGTGGCAAAGCTAAACGATAAGCAACCTCGCCAATCCTCTCAAGAATCTCAAAAGGCCCAATAAACCGAGGGGATAACTTCCCACTCTTCCCAAACCTCAACAAACCCCGTCTAGGTGATATCTTCAGAAAAACATGATCACCTATCTCAAACTCCAATGGTCTCCTCCTACGGTCAGCATAAGATTTCTGCCGACTCTGGGCTGCAACAAGCCTCCTACGGATAAGCTCAACTTTCTCCGTCGTCTCCCTAACCATCTCCGGACCTATCAAAGGTGTGTCACCCACCTCGGCCCAACAAACTGGAGACCTACAAGGTCGGCCATACAAGGCCTCAAACGGTGCCATACCAATACTAGACTGATAACTGTTGTTGTAGGCAAACTCCACCAATGGTAAGTGCCTCTCCCACGTCCCACTGAAATCAAGGACACAACCCCGAAGCATATCCTCGAGGATCTGAATAGTACGCTCGGACTGCCCGTCAGTCTGAGGATGATAAGCTGTACTAAAGGTCAACTTAGTACCCAAGGCACTCTGCAAACTCTGCCACAACCTAGCAGTAAAACGAGGATCTCTATCTGAGACAATCGTCACTGGGACCCCGTGCAACCTCACTATGTCCTGAACATACAAGTCGGCAAGATGATCTACTGAATCTCGCACGCGCATAGGAATGAAATGCGCCGACTTCGTCAACCGGTCTACAACCACCCAAATAGCGTCACTACCCCGCTGAGTCCTCGGAAGACCTACAACGAAGTCCATAGTGACATGCTCCCACTTCCACTCGGCAATAAACAAGGGTTGTAACAAACCCGCTGGCCTCTGATGCTCGGCCTTCACTTGCTGACAAGTAAGGCACTTAGACACGAAAACTGCCACATCTCTCTTCATACCCCGCCACCAAAACTGGCGACCCAAATCCCGATACATCTTAGTACCTCCCGGATGCACCGCAAGGCGCGAATGGTGAAACTCTCGGAGTACTTCCTCTCGGCAAGACTCCGGTACCAACAAACGGTCTCGGTATCTCACACTCAAGTCGGGATACACCGTCAAACCCTTCTCAACCTTCCCACTGGAGATCTTCTCTCGGAGGGATTCTACCTCAAGGTCACCTCTCTGTGCCTCTAACACTCTAGTCACAAGTGTAGGCTGCGCAACAACAGAAAACAAGGCCGCAGCCTCAACGGATTCGCCCAGAAGCAAATCAAACTCTCCAATGGCCCCCAACATCTCCCACTCCCGGATGGCTATACAAGCTACATCACTAACGGATTTCCTGCTAAGGGCATCGGCCACAACATTGGCTTTTCCCGGGTGATAGTGCAACTCAAAGTCGTAATCCTCAATAAACTCCATCCACCTCCTCTGCCTCAAATTCAAGTCTTTCTGTGAAAACAGATATTTCAGACTCTTATGATCCGAGAACACCTCGAATCTCTCACCATAAAGGTAGTGCCTCCAGATTTTCAAGGCAAAGATCACAGCTGCTAACTCTAGGTCATGTGTAGGATAATTCTTCTCATGAATTTTCAACTGACGTGAGCCATAAGCTACTACTTTCCCCTCTTGCATCAACACACAACCCAAACCCTCTCGTGAGGCATCACAATAGACTGCATAACCCAACCCTCTCTCCGGAATAATCAAGACCGGAGCGGTGGTCAGTCTAACTTTCAACTCCTGAAACGACTTTTCACAAGTCTCACTCCATACAAAGCTGACTCCCCTCCGAGTCAATCTGGTCAACGGTGAAGCTAACCTGGAGAAATCCTTCACAAACCGACGGTAATACCCAGCTAATCCCAGAAAACTGCGGATCTCAAACACATTCCTAGGCTGTGCCCAATCTTGCACTGCCTCAGTCTTGGATGTATCAACAGACACCCCTTCCCCAGAAACCACATGGCCTAAGAACTTAACTTCTCCTAGCCAGAACTCACACTTCCCAAACTTGGCATACAGCCTATGGGCTCTAAGCAACTCAAGCACCACTCTCAAGTGTTCCTCGTGCTCCTCCTCTGAAGGTGAATAGATAAGGATGTCGTCTACGAACACGACTACAAAACGATCCAAGAATTCCCGGAAGATCCGGTTCATCAAGTCCATAAAGACTGCCGGTGCATTGGTAAGCCCAAATGGCATTACCAGAAACTCATAATGGCCATACCGCGTACGGAATGCCGTCTTCGGAATATCCTCCTCCCTGACCCTCAACTGATGGTAGCCCGATCTCAAATCTATCTTAGAGAAACAACGGGAACCCTTCAACTGGTCAAACAAATCATCTATACGGGGCATAGGGTACTTATTCTTAACTGTAGCCCGATTCAACTTCCTGTAATCAATACACAATCTCAAGGCACCATCTTTCTTCTTAGCAAAGAGTGCCGGCGCTCCCCACGGTGAAACACTAGGGCGAACAAAGCCCTTATCTAGCAGTTCCTGGAGCTGAACTTTCAACTCAATCAACTCTGCTGGAGCAAAACGGTAAGGTGCCATAGAAATCGGCGCCGTGCCAGGCACTAGATCAATAGAGAACTCAATCTCTCGGTGAGGTGGCAAATCAACAAGGTCCTCGGGAAAAACATCCGGGTACTCACAAACTACCCTCGGCAGTACAATCTGGGTCTCATCACACTCACCACTCTCAAAACTAGCAAGTAGACCACTAAGCTCATTCCGCCCCCGCGAACCATACCCCGGTGGCACAATACTACCAACCCGGTCTCCCAAGAAATGGAAAAACTCCCCGCTCACGGTACAACAAGTAACCCTCTGGCGGTAGCAATCAATAACAGCTCGGTATGACGATAACCAGTCCATACCTAAAATAACATCAAAGCCCTTCATGGGCATAACCACAAAAGGAAACGGAAGCCTATGATCATCAACCTCTATATCACAACCTCTACATCCGTGTTTCAAAACCATCTCACCCCCAAGAGGTGACACTACACAAATAGGAGATGCCAACACTGCTAACTCCAATTCTAACACAGATGCAAATGCAGCAGATACAAAAGAATGAGACGCACCAGTGTCAATCAATACTCTAGCAACCGAATTGCAAAACAGAAAGGTACCTCTCACTACTGATGGAGCCGGTACAAGGTCCTGCGCGGTAACAGCATACACGCGCCCTGTAGGCCCCTGATCCACCTGCTCACCTCTCGGAGCATAGGACTGCTGCACTGACTGGGACGACGAAGCCCCCGGATTGGCCCTCGAGGCCTGCACAGACTGAGCTGGCTGAAATCCCTGCGTCTGTCTAGAACCAGACGCTCCTGAAGTGGCACTCAACCGTGGGCAAAACCTCTTCATGTGCCCAGGCTGTCCACACTGAAAACAAGTCAAGGGCTGCCCCCTGCCCGAACTCTGACTCTGCGGTCTAGCTGACGAAGAAGCAGCTCTCTGACCCCCGCCCTTCTGCGGGCAAACTGAAGCCTTGTGACCCGGCTGGCCACACTTGAAACAGGTGAACCCTCCCTGACTGCCCCTCCCGGAGCCTGCACTCGGTACTGGGAAAGTCGACCTGGCCAAACCACCCTGGGACGGCTGAGGGTTATAACCCCTCTGCCTCCTACCATCGCCCTGTCCCTCTTGGCCCCTCTTGGAGCCTCCATGCTTCTCCTCCTCTCCCTCCTGCATCATCAGCTCCATATGAGCTGCAGCATCCACTAAATACCTGTACTCTCGAATGTAAGGTCCACCAACTTGCAACTTGAGGTCTCGCCTCAACTTCCGCTCAAATTCGTAGCAACGGCGCTCCTCCGTCGCCACCAGTTCAGGTGCAAACCTGGACAAGCTAGTAAATGTAGCCTCAAACTCGGCCACAGATAAACCCTCCTGCTTAAGCTGGCTAAACTGATCCCTCAGCCTCTCTCTAGCCACTGCAGATAAAAACCTCTCCTGAAAAGCATCCACAAACGCCTTCCAAGTACCACCCACACGAGCTTTCTCATATTTCCACCATTGACCTGCATCTCCCTTCAGCTGGAAGGATGCCAGGGTCACCTTCAATGTTCCGTCCTCAATGCCTAGCATGTCGAACGTTTTACTCATCTGTTCTAGCCACTCGTCTGCCTTCAGTGGCTCCTTAGGATCCCCGACAAACTCTTCCGGATTTGACCGAAAGAACTCCCTCCTCAAAAAGGAAGGCCCTGCTTCAGCTGCCAGGTTCCCTGCTCTAAGGATGTCCAGAGCCCCTGCTATCCCCTGGGCCAAAGTACTCACGGCCGGCTGACCCGCTGGCTCGGCCACATTGGCCTGACCAACCCCCTCCTGAACCGCCGGAGTCTCCTGAACTACCGGAATCTCCTCCGGTGGGGGCACCTCCTGCCTCCTAGGCCTACCACGCCTACCACCTCTAGCTCGTCCTGACATCCTAATAAAGGTAACACAAACGCTAGCACATTTATAAACGTGCCAAAACTAAACACTCACGTCCTAATGCATGGACAATTGTAATTCATTCCACGTAAGCACATAAACACATAAGCACTTACGAATTTCATTTCCAGATAATGATAGTCCCAAGGCGTTACTAGAGTACCGGTTAGAAACAGCATTGATCAAGTGCCTTTCCAACAAGACTCCTAGAAACCCAAGGATTCAATCAACATCCTAGAAACCAAATCCCATACCCAAATAATCACATAAACATGTTATCATACAAACATATAACAATACACCTAAGTCTCTATCAAGCGAGACAAACCCATTGTGATCCTAATCACTTCCCACGTACCCAAAGTATTCGAACCTGGTACGCTCTGATACCAAGTTGTAACGCCCTCAAAATAATGACATTAATCCCAATAATATAAACATGCTATGATATATAAAAGATCCACATCCTTCCATTGATCAGAGTTGTACTACAAAAAGTATTACATGTTAACAACCAAGGCAAAGGCCCTAAGGGCTTACAGCTTTCCAAGTTAACACTTGGTTACACAAAAGTAGAGTACTAACTCATTTACACATAAAGCCCTTGGCTTGAATTTACATGTAATATATAACAAAAGGGAAAGACATCCAAAAAGTCTGTCCGCCACTAGCCTCCCAAGCTAAGTCCTTGGAGGTGGCATGCTGCCAGTACCTGAAAATGATGTTCCCATATAGGGTGAGCCACAGCCCAGTAGAAATATACTAAACCAGTTATGAATAATGACTAAAAGATTAACAATTGATAGGTGGTCAACACTTTTACATTCTTTCATAACATGATACAAATCCAAGACACTTAAGTCTATGTTTCCTTTCATTTCCATTTCCTTTCCTTTTTACTTGCCATTTCACAATCTTGGCTCAGAACCTGGCCAAACAACTCACATGATATAAACATTCATGCCAACACTTCCATTTTAACGATGATAAACATAACAGTTATATCAACACTTCCAAAGACAAGCATATACGCTCTGTCAATACACTTCTAGATAAGCATACACGCTCTATCTACGGAGTTCATCCCCTATCTCCTCCCAACAACATCCGGCTTAGAGGTTCATCCCCTATCTTCCCCTAAACCGTGGAGTACATCCCCTATCTTCTCCAACACAACACAATGCATATAAACAACAATTATACACATCACATATCAATACATAAAATCAATGTATTCTTACTATTATCATGCTCAATGAGACAATTCTATTCCAATTTCTCATTCTTCCCAATTAATTATCCAAATTAATTAATCAATGTAATTAGGACATTTTCCATAATTAGCATTACAACCCTTAGGTTCCAATTTCATTAATGTTTCAACATTAATTCCATGTTTATATACCAAACATGCCTCTAGGTTTATCATAGACCAAAACCCCAAACTTTTATAAAATTACACAATGGCCCCAAAGTTTCCCAAAATTACACAACAACTACCAACATATCAAAATGCTAAAATTCAAAGACAGAACTCATAAAGAGGAGTAGGATATCCCTACCTCAAAGATTTAGCTCAAAAGGGGATGATGGCCAACACCCAACTTGCTCCAAAATCAAAGATTTTCCGATTAAAACGAAGCCCTCGATGATCTCTATCTTTTTAACAAAGGCACTTGGCTAGGAAATCACCCTAGGTAGATCAAATCTTAGAGAGAATATAATTTTAGAGTGAGAGGCTCTCAAAAAGTGGGTTTGAAGAAGATAGAGTTTGCAAAAAGTGATGTTTAGTTCGGTGCTGTCTTGCTGATATAAACAGGCTCGCTCGAGCGAAGACCCCGTCGCTCGAGCGACCAGTGCAAATTTTCCGATTTGCAATACGAAGCTCGCTCGAGCGAAGGAAAAAGGTTCGCTCGAGCCAACATCCACAACCTTCAGGTCTGTACTGGACGCAGTCTGCGCTCGAGCGAAGCCTTCCTGGCTCGAGCCACCAGACACAAAAACTACCCTCGCTCGAGCGACCAAGTCCTCGCTCGAGCGACCAGCCAAAATTCTGGGCAGCAACACTTGGTTCCCAAACTCAACCAACCTGTAACAAACCTGCCCAACACATCCTATAACTCAAATACAAAGCAAGAAAGGATGTAAACAAGACAATACTCAACTACCAACACCCACGGACACACGTCCGGATCACTGTACAACAAGGGGTAAACCCGGGACCGCTATATAAACAAAACATTTTAAAATTGTAAGTTATTTAAACTTATTTTTAAAAACATTAATTTAAAATAGTTTCTTTTTTTATACCTACAACACCTCAAAAAATCTTGTAGAGACTTTTATAAATTCATAATTTTTTTTTATCAATTTAATATCCATAATGAATTTTTTTCTTCTTCATAAAATTCATAAGTTTTCTTCATAATATTTTTTTAAGTGTCTAGATGTGTTTGAAATAACATTTGATTCAGAGGAAAATAGAGAAAGATTTTATAATTTGTATGCTAAGGTGAAATGCTTTAGTATTCAAAGGAAACAGTTGTATAAGTGTAAGGACGATAGTAATATGGTCATATCAGGGAAGTGGGTTTGCTCAAAAAAATGACATAAACAATCCAAATACCTTGAGGTTGAAGAACGTGAAAGAAAACCAAAACAATTAGTTAGATTTGGTAAAGTTGAGTAGTATCCAATGTTTTATTATAAATATGATATGGATGAAGAAAATCAATTAAATAATTTGTTTCGAATAGACGATGGATCTTGAACAGATTATTTGTGTTTTGGTAATGTGTTGATGTTTGATATTACATATCGGATAAATGTGTGTAGAAAGCCTTCACTAAACTCCGCCTACTACTCATTGAGCTTCAAGTTTTTACTTCAATAGAGTCCACCTACTACTCAATAAGCTTCCATTTATTACTTCATTATACTTTGTTTACTACTCAATTATGGTTTCACATATTACTTAATGAGTTTCCACTTACTATTTCAATAGACTTTACTTACTATTTAATGAGCTTCCACTTATTACTTCACTAGACTTCACTTACTACTTAATGAGCTTCATTATTTTATTACACTTTACTTGCCACTCAATGACCTTCCACTTGCTACTTCACTATATTCCACTTACTACTCAATGAGCTTCTATTTATTACTTCATTATATTTCACTTACTACTCAATTTTGATTTCACTTACTACTCAATAAGTTTCCACTAATTACTTCATTAGACTCCATTTACTAATTTACTAGACTCCATTTACTACTTTACTAGACTCTACTTACTACTCAATGAACTTTCACTTATTATTTCATTACACTTCAGTTACTAAATTTTGGTTTCACTTACTACTAAATAAGCTTTCACTTACAACTTCACTAGACTTTACTTACTATTTAATAAGTTTCCACTTACTACTTCACTAGACGCCACTTATTACTTTATTACACTTCATTTACTACTCAATAAGTTTCCACTTACTACTTAATGAGTTTTTACTTATTACTTCACTAGACTTCACTTAACATTCAATGAGTTTCAACTTTCTATTTCATTACACTTCACTTACTATGTTGGGTTGGGTTTCCTTCCTATGTGGAGGAAGGCCTAAAACATTTAGTAAGCCCATGTGAATTCCAAAGCCCACATGGAGAGGTTATGTTTGTTTTAATAGATCTGACCCATGAGTTTAGGATTACAAAAAAAACTCTTTCTTTGTAACACAAAAGGAGACCTAGAAGCTGCCACCAAAACAGAGAGGAGAAGAGAAATTCTGTCCAGCAGTGATCAAGCTTTCCGATCAACAAGCATCTGTGGTCCGATTGAGCTGAAATTTGGTAGGCAAGTTCACAACTCAAGACTCTAAATTCTGGACGGTGGAGATAAGATTTGGAGTATTCTACTGCTGGTTTTTGGCCCGTGAACAGTAGCATTTTTTGGTGAGATTTTTCCTAAACTTTGTAGTTTGATCTTTGGTTGCCAAGGAAGCTTATTTGTAAGTTGTTCTTGATTGTTTGCCTCTAGTTCTATCTAGAGAGAACTCTTGTATACCCATTATTTGTTGATAGTGGAGATATTTGGTGGACTACGGTCCCGTGATTTTTCCTTTCCACATCGGGAAGGTTTTCCACGTTAAAATTTTGCTGTCGCCTTATTGTGTGATTGTTGGATCATCGCTTTCAGATTATTTTCAGAATATATTGTGCTCTATTAAATTTTTTCCTAATAGGTTCACACAAAGAGGGAGAATAAACACTTCCGCTATTTTTGTGCCGGATTCGGATATTTCGAATTGGTTTTTGTTTTGTTTTTCTCCCAACATAGTGGTATCAGAGCTTGGTTCATATTGTGGTATATCTTGTGTTGAATAATGGAAGCAAATTTGAGTAGAATGGTTACCTTGAATGGTTCTAATTATCACACGTGGAAAGGAAAAATGGAAGACCTCCTTTATGTGAAACAATTTCATCTACCGGTGTTTGCTACTGAAAAACTAGAAAATAAATCTGATGAAGAATGGACATTACTACATCGACAAGTGTGTGGGTACATTAGGCAATGGGTGGATGATAATGTTTTGAATCATATTAGTGGAGAGACACATGCACGTACACTCTGGAACAAACTTGAACAATTATATGCTCGGAAGACTGGAAACAATAAAATGTTTCTAATAAAGCAATTGATGACCTTGAGATACCAAGATGGAACCCCATTGACAGATCACTTGAACACTTTTCAAGGAGTAATTAATCAGTTGGCTGGAATGGGTATCAAGTTCGACGATGAGGTACAAGGGTTGTGCTTGCTTGGTACATTGTCGGACTCTTGGGAGACATTTAGAATGTCATTATCTAACTCGGCCCCAGATGGTGTAATCAATATGGATCTGGCTAAGAGCAGTATTTTAAATGAAGAGATGAGGAGGAAATCACAGGGATCTTCTTCACAGTCAGAGGTTTTGGTTACAGAAAAGAGGGGGAGAAGCAAGAGCAGAGGTCCGAAGAACAGAAATAGAGGTAAAAGCAAGTCCAACAAGTTTGCTAATGCTGAGTGTTATCATTGTGGCATGAAAGGGCACATCAAGAAACAGTGCAGAAAATTGAAGAGAGAGAACAAGGAGAAAGGAATTGAGCATGATGGAAAGGATAATGATCAAGTTGCCACCACTACTTCTGAAGACTTTCTCATTGTTTATGATGAAGATGTTATTAACATAGCATGCCATGAGACCAACTGGGTGATTGATAGTGGTGCCTCTATTCATGCTACATCTCGAAAAGATTTCTTCACATCCTACATACCTGGTGACTTTGGTTCGGTAAAGATGGGTAATGATGGCTTGGCCAAAATTATTGGTGTTGGAGACGTGCACTTGGAGATGAATAATGGCACGAGGTTGGTTCTTAGAGATGTAAAGCATATTCCTGATATCCGCATGAATTTAATTTCTACAGGTAAACTTGATGATGAAGGGTATTGCAACACTTTCAGTAATGGTCAATGGAAGCTCACTAGGGGTGCTATGGTTGTGGCTCGAGGCAAGAAGCATTCTACTTTGTACGTAATGCAAGCAAGGCTCCCGAAAGAAGTTATTAATGCAATGGATGATGAGTCTACAGTGGAATTGTGGCATAAAAGGCTTGCTCACATGAGTGAGAAAGGCCTGGCAACATTGGCTAAAAAGAATCTTCTGTCTGGAATGAGGAATGCACTTTTGAAAAGGTGTACTCACTGTTTGGCAGGAAAGCAGAATAGAGTTTTCTTCAAGAGTTCCCCTCCTTCAAGAAAGCCAAATGTACTTGATTTGGTATATTCAGATGTTTGTGGTCCTATGAAGACAAGAACACTTGGTGGCTCCCGTTACTTTGTGACCTTCATAGATGATTATTCATGGAAGTTGTGGGTCTACACTTTAAAAAGCAAAGATCAAGTGTTGGAGACTTTTAAACAGTTCCAAGCCTTAGTTGAGAGACAGACTGGGAAGAAGCTTAGGTGCATCAGAACAGATAATGGGAGAGAGTATTGCAGTCCTTTTGATGATTATTGTAGACAACAGGGTATTTGACATCAAAAGACACCCCCGAAGACTCCTCAGTTGAATGGTTTAGCTGAAAGGATGAACAGGACACTGGTTGAAAGAGTTAGATGCTTACTTTCACAGGCACGGTTGCCAAGATCCTTTTGGGGTGAGGCGTTGAGCACAGTTGTACATGTTCTTAATCTCATACCATGTGTTCCTCTTCAGTTCGATGTACCAGTCAGAGTTTGGACTGGCAAGGATGTTTCCTATGATCACCTGCATGTCTTTGGATATAAAGCATTTGTTCATATTCCCAAAGATGAGAGGTCTAAGCTCGATATGAAGACCCGACAATGCATTTTTCTAGGTTATGGCCTAGATGAGTTTGGCTACAGGTTATATGATCCAGTTGACAAGAAACTAGTAAGAAGCCGAGATGTTGTGTTTATTGAAGATCAAACTATACAAGATATTGAAAAAGCAGAGAACACAATGTCCTGGCATAGTGATGGTCTAGTTGACTTGGATCCGGTTCCTCTGACAGATTTGCCTGCACAGGTTGAACATGATGTTCAGGATGACCAACAAGGTTTAGGTGATGCAGATGATCCCTTACAGGCTGAGACAGGTGATGAGACTCTTGAGCAATTGGCAACACCAGAGATATTACCAGATATTCCAACCAGGAGGTCAGCTAGAGACCGACATCCTTCCACTTGGTATTCTGCAGCTGACTATGTGTTAATGACTGATGGGGGAGAGCCTGAGTGTTATGCACAAGCCATGGAAGATGACCATAAGCTGGAGTGGGCTAATGCGATGCAAGATGAGATGCAATCATTGCATGATAATCACACTTTTGAGTTGGTGAAGTTGCCCAAGGGCAAAAGAGCTTTAAAGAACAAGTGGGTGTACAGGGTGAAACATGATGAACTCACTTCACAACCACGATACAAAGCTAGACTAGTTGTTAAAGGATTCAGTCAGAGAAAAGGCATTGATTTTGATGAGATCTTCTCACCAGTTGTAAAAATGTCTTCTATTCGTGTGGTTCTTGGCTTAGCTGCTAGTCTAGACTTAGAGATTGAGCAAATGGATGTGAAAATTGCCTTCCTTCATGGTGACTTGGAGGAAGAGATTTACATGGAACAACCAGAGGGTTTTAGGGTGAAAGGAAAAGAGGATTATGTGTGTCAGCTAAAGAAAAGTCTTTATAGTCTGAAGCAGGCACCCAGGCAGTGGTATAAGAAGTTTGAGTCAGTTATGGAGGAGCAAGGCTACATGAAAACTACTTCTGACCATTGTGTATTTGTGCAGAAATTCTCTGATGATGATTTTATTATTTTACTGCTCTATGTTGATGACATGTTGATTGTTGGCAGGAATCCTTCAAGAATTGATAAATTGAAGAAGCAACTAAGCAAGTTCTTTGCCATGAAAGACTTGGGGCCAACAAAGCAAATTCTTGGTATTCGAATCTATCGAGACAGAAAAGAGAAGAAGTTGTACATGTCACAGGAGCAGTACATTAAAAAAGTGCTTGAAAGATTCAATATGAACAATGCTAAAGTGGTTAGCTCACCTCTTGCTACTCATTTTAAGTTAAGCACTAATCAAAGCCTTCTACAAATAAAGAGAAGGAAGATATGGAAAGAGTTCCATATGCCTCAGCTGTGGGAAGCTTAATGTATGCCATGGTCTGCACAAGGCCAGATATAGCTCATTCAGTTGGTGTAGTTAGCCGATTTCTTTCAAATCCAGGGAGAGAGCATTGGAATGCAGTAAAGTGGATAATGAGATATCTTAGAGGCACTTCCAGGTTGACACTCAGTTTTGGAAATGGACAACCAATTTTAGTTGGCTACACTGATGCAGATATGGCAGGAGATGTGGATACCCGTAAGTCTACTTCGGGTTATTTGATCACTTTTTCAGGTGGAGCTGTTTCTTGGCAGGCAAGGTTGCAAAAATGTGTTGCACTCTCTATAACAGAGGCAGAGTTTATTGCGGCAACGGAAGCTTGTAAAGAGTTGCTATGGATGAAAAAGTTCTTGACGGAGCTTGGTTTCAAACAACAACAATATGTGTTGTTTTGTGATAACCAAAGTGCTATTCACTTGGCTAAGAACTCTACATTCCATTCGAGGTTGAAGCATATCGACGTGAGGTACCATTGGATAAGAGACATTCTTAATCATAACTTGTTGGAACTTGAAAAAATTCATATTGATGATAATGGTGCTGATATGTTGACAAAAGCTCTGGTAAGGGAGAAGCTTGAGACGTGTTGCTCGATTGCCGGGAGGGAGAATCCCTCCACCTAGTCGGAAAGGGGGAGATTTGTTGGGTTGGGTTGGGTTTCCTTCCTATGTGGAGGAAGGCCTAAAACATTTAGTAAGCCCATGTGAATTCCAAAGCCCACATGGAGAGGTTATGTTTGTTTTAATAGATCTGACCCATGAGTTTAGGATTACAAAAAAAACTCTTTCTTTGTAACACAAAAGGAGACCTAGAAGCTGCCATCAAAACAGAGAGGAGAAGAGAAATTCTGTCCAGCAGTGATCAAGATATCCGAATAACAAGCATCTGTGGTCCGATTGAGCTGAAATTTGGTAGGCGAGCTCACAACTCAAGACTCTAAATTCTGGACGGTGGAGATCAGATTTGGAGTATTCTACTGCTGGTTTTTGGCCCGTGAACAGTAGCGTTTTTTGGTGAGATTTTTCCTAAACTTTGTAGTTTGATCTTTGGTTGCCAAGGAAGCTTATTTGTAAGTTGTTCTTAATTGTTTGCGTCTAGTTCTATCTAGAGAGAACTCTTGTATACCCATTATTTGTTGATAGTGGAGATATTTGGTGGACTACGGTCCCGTGGTTTTTCCTTTCCACATCGGGAAGGTTTTCCACGTTAAAATTTTGCTGTCGCCTTATTGTGTGATTGTTGGATCATCGCTTTCAGATTATTTTCAGAATATATTGTGCTCTATTAAATTTTTTCCTAATAGGTTCACACAAAGAGGGAGAATAAACACTTCCGCTATTTTTGTGCCGGATTCGGATATTTCGAATTGATTTTTGTTTTGTTTTCTCCCAACATACTACTCAATGAGATTCTATTTACTATTTCACTAGACTCCATTTACTGCTCAATGAGCTTTTATTTCAATAAAATGTAATGAAGTAGTAAGTGAAAACTCATTAAGTAGTAAGTGCGATTTAATTGAGCATGATTTAATAAGTAGAGCCTACTATTATGAATAAATTTACTATTGAAATATAAACAAAATACTACTCAACAAAACTTCAACGGAACCAAGGGAAAAACAAAAAAGGAAAAAAGTATGGTCGAATAGGAGAGAAGACGACCATGATGGTTAGAGATGAGAGAAGAAATGACGGCGACAATTTAGGATGAGAAAGGAGGCTGAGGAGATGTTCGGTGATAGGAGAGGAGATGGCGGTGGCGATGATCTGAGATGAGAAAGGGTGTTGGGGCGATGGTCGGAGATGGAAGAAGAGACCACGTTGATGGTCTAAGATGGAAAAGGAGGCTGCAGCGATGGTTAGGGATGTAAGAGTATACAACAGCAAAGGTCGAGAATAGAGTTAGGGTGGCTGGTCAAGGTGAGGGCTACATAAAATTAGGGTTTGCAGGATTTAGTGGTTAGAGTTAAGATTTATTAGATAGAGATAGGGTTTGCCAAAAGAAAGATGGTTGGATGATGAAGATAAGGGTAGAATGACATTGTAAAATTTTAATTTCACATTAATTAAAAAATAAATAAATGAAGCTCGCTCTAGGTGATTAAGAAGGCTTATTATTAAAATATGATAATGTGGATTTTAAGGCAAATTGTAGATAACTATTATAATTTTTACTTAAAATATGAAGTACTTCTTGTGATTTTGCAAATTATAAATACTTCGTTGTCGATATTTTTTATTTAATAGAAGTAATAGAAAAAATAAAAGGGAAATAGCATATTAGTTGAAATTATAAAAATACATTATAAATCAATAGTAAATTTTACTAATATTAATAATGAAAGTCTTAAAACTTTTCATTTATGTAATATTTTTTTGAAAATACCACTAGATAGTAATTTTTCAAAAAACAAAGAGTCCGTTTGGTTTAATTTTCAAAATCAATTTTGAAAGATAACTTTGCGAAAAGTGTTGACAAACTTGTTTGGTTTTGAATTTTCAAAACTAATTTTTAAGTTTTTAAGTTTTTCTATTTTTCGTATTTTGTTGTATTTAGTGAATTTTTTTCATATTTTTGTCAATTTTTTTTAATACTTTTTAGGTGCACATAATCTAAATGTAGTTTTTAGATACACCTAATCTAAATGTATTTTTTTTGTATTTTATTCAATTTTTTTACTTTTGGAGTTTTTCAAAAATATTTTTTTAGTTTCAATTCATATTTTATTGATTGTATTGAACTTTTTAAATATTTTAATCAATATTTTTCAATTTTAAATCCACTCAATCTAAATACACTTAAAATATATAAAATTTGTAATTTTTAAAAAAAAAAATACTAAATACTAACAAATATACACACAAAAAAAATCAGTTTTCACCCAAAAAAAATTTGATGAACTTGAAAATATGATATATCGCATACTTCAACATAGATATCAGTTCAATTAATTTAGCTTTGGTAATAGAGATAAATTTAGAATAGATTTGAAATAGCTTTGGGAATAGAGATAAATTTGAGATATATTTGAAATAATTTTGAGAATAGAGATAAATCTGAAATAATTTTGAGAATAGTTTTGGAAATGGCGATAAACAAATAAATTTTTTATTTTAGACTCTCAAAAATCCTTTTGAAAATTCAAACCAAATGGAGCCAAATTTTTTAACCACTTTTCTATATAATAATAAAATTATCTAAATTATTTATTGAAATATATTTTTGACATCATTAAAATTGTTCAATGTCACGATAATTTATTAATGAAAATAATTATTTATTATGTAATTATAAATTTACAGAGATAAAATATAAAAAAATAATTTATATTTGAATAATACTAGGGATCATGAAAAAAATATCATAAAATGTATCATGAAGATTTTTCATTATTTGATTAGTATGTGGTGTTTTATTATATGTATAATTCAAAGGTAAAAAAATCTTTCATAATCATTTTCATAATATTTTTTTTCATATTCTCTACCATTACTCTTTATATTTTAAACAAATTTAGGTGTATTTATAATTTATTTTTACTTTTATTACTCCACTATATGACAAAAACGGTGCAACTCTCCAACATTGTTTTCAAACCCGGACCGGCCGGTCGGACCGGGAACCGGGCCTTGTTCCGGTCCGGTCAACCCCCTAAACCCGGAGTGGGGCCAAAACGGGTCTCTTTTTTTTTTCTTTTCTTTCTTTCTTTCTTTCTTATATATTTATATATATATATAAATATATTTTAAAATTTTGACTAAAAATTCTTATTTTAAAAGTCTCGTCTCATAAGGAAGAGTCTCATTGAAAGCTTGAGAAGATTATGAAAGTCTATTCCTATTTATAAGAAAAGATTTTTCAAAGAGAACCTACAAAATTCTATGTGGGATTCAATCAAATTATTTGAAACATATTTGATTGGAGGGAGAGTTGAAAATTTTATTTTCCTTCAAAATTAAATCTAGCATTCATTCAATTTATTTGGAGGGAATGTTTAAAAAATTTAATTTCTTTAAAATAAGTGACTTTTTTTTTTTTTATCAATTATGACTTTATTAAATATTATTAATAAATACTATGCAACAATTTTTATTTTTATTTGATTATTTATATATATTTTTATTTATTTATAATTTATAATTATATTTTTTAATTATGACGTCACGGTTCGACCGCTTTGACCCAACAGTTGAACCGGTGACCCGTCCACCCGGTCCCTTTTCTGATTCGTTCACCAGTCCAGTTTTGAAAACATTGCTCTCCAAATTGTTGGGCTCTGTGCAACATTTTTCTATTGGAGATTTATCGGTTATAACCGGTTAGCATATTTTGAATTCAACGGTTCAGATTATTTTACCAAATTTAATGGCTAAAATTTATCAATAATACTTGGTAGCCCAAAAATAGTTGGCTCAAAACCCAAAACGACGTTGTTTTAGGTTTTTTTTTTTTTGAACACAAACAGAGGCGAGAGAGAGAAAGGAGAGAAGGAGGAGGAAGAGAAGAAGACGGTGATGGCGGTGATGGCGGAGGAGGAAGAGAAGGAAGATCGACGATGATGGTGGTGATGGCAATGATCGGATCTGAATCTGAATCAGATCTGAATCTTTTTCTTTTTTTTCTTTTTTTTGGCTGATGATGATGTGTTGATGATGATGATGTTGATGAAGATGTTGTTATTGATGATGATGAAGATGTTGATTTTCATTTTTATTTTTTTCCTAGTGGATCTGATCTAAAGATGAAGGGGGAAAAAAAAATTTGTTGGCTGTTGATGATGTGTTGATGAATGTTGTTGGCTGCTCCATCTTCTCTTTTTCTTCTTCTTCTGCTTCTGCTTCATCTTCATCTTCATCTTCAAAAAAACGAGAAAGAAGGAAAAAAAAAGAAATTCAAAACAACGTCGTTTTGGATTCGGGGCAAATTCGAGCTTGAAAATTTCAGGCTACGTATCATAATTGAAAATTTATTTATTTTTTTGTATGGTAGCCGGAAACCACTTTATGGTATTGTAGTCATTTCCAGTAGATAGAAAAGGGTTACTCGGGACTCACTCCCATTTTATAACTAATGCATTATTTGACATAAATTAAATAATATATTTATTTGAGTCATATTATTTTTTTTAAAATTTTTCTACACATATTTTTATTAAAAGTTAAAAGGTATATTTATTTAGATCATCTCAAATAATTCTTAATTGGAGTTCTTTTCATTTTTATTATTTTCTTTTAATGTCAGGTAAAAAATATTATTTAGAAAATGTTTTATGTATTTTCTGTTAGTTGGCACAATAAAAAATAAAAGTCAACGAAAAATATTTTTCATGGTTGATGAAAAATAAGCCTATTTAGGCAGAAAATATTTTCCACTTTTAAAAAGTAGAAAACGTTTTTCAGAATTAAATTTTACCAATGTAACCACTCTCATCTCCATTACCTTACCACCATTACCACGGTCACTGCCACTATCATGTCCCACTTTTTGTTGCTCGGATAATCTTACCATATCCATCAACATAATCTATTTTTGTTAATAACATGTGGAAACTATACATACATTCATTACAAGAAATTGCACTTTTGGTGACTAAATTTTTAGTCGCCAAAAGTCAGATTTTAGTAGCCAAAATTTTTTCCCGACTAAATAGTTTGGTCACCAGTTTGGTCACAGGAAGACTGTTGGAGAAGGTATTGGTGACTAAAAAAAATTTAGTCACCGAAAGTCCTAAATTGGCGACTAAACAATTAGTCGTCAAAAGTAAAGGTATTGGTGACAAAAAAAACTTTAGTCGTTGATAGGCTAAATTGGAGACTAATCTTTTAGTCGCCAAAAGCTTTCAAAAAAAAAAAAAATTTAATATCGCATTTTCAGCAACTAAAACATTTAGTCTCCAAAACTAAAATTATTTAGGAATACTAATTTATTTAGTAGCCAAAAAGGCTTTTTTTGTTCATCTTTTTTTTTTAGCTACTAAATATTTTAGTCACCTAAAGTGTAATTTTTTTTAGTTAGTAAAAATTTAGTCGCCTAAAGTCTATTTTTTTATTTGGCTACTAAAATTTTTGTCGCCAAAAGTTTTTTTTCATTTTATTTATTTTTAGCTACTAACTATTTAGTCGCTAATAATACCAATTATTTAGTGGCAAAAACATGATATTATTTATTTATTTATTTTTAAAAAAAAAGGCAAATGGCATAGAACATTGTGACGAGAACAAGAAGGAGACAATCCCATTCATTTATTGTGCAAAGTAGCCCCTCTCCCCTGATTCTAACAAAAGCCAAACTCCTCTTTGAAGGTTGCGTCATTAAAATCCAAAGGGACCAAACATAAATCAGATATTAAAGAACTTATGAAAACAAGAAATCCAAATACGTCCATATGGTTCCATACAAACTCAAATAATAAAATAGAGCGCTGTGGTGCAGAGTAACTGCTTGTGAAACATATCCACCAGGAAGCTTCTTGTTCAAAATCTCTAAATGAGCTAAAGTAGATGATGATTCAGCCAATGCATTAGTATCTGTAAGAAATTGCTGAATGATGAAACTTGGAGATAGAGCGCTGTTACACTCCTCGATCTCAGAGTTTAAACTCGCTAACCCATTCACATTGTCGAAAGCCTCGGGCATGTCTATTGACTCGAATAATGAGAACAAGTCGATAGCATCCGAGAAAACATCATCCTCATTATCCTCATTCTCGATATCACCATCAGAGCCATCATCATCATCATCATGACACTGGTTCGCTTTTGGTGGATGCCATCTACCCGGTTGGAGTTTTGGAGGCGGCACCACACCCGTGGCATGATTGTCATTTGCTTTCGAGTACTTAGGTTTGACAGCATTTTGCTCCCAAGAAAATGGTACCCTGTTGCTTGTATCCCGCCATGCTCCTTGTGAGTTTGTGCGCGACAATTGTAAATTGGTGGCACCACTGGGACGTCGTGTTGGCAAAAGTGGAGCATTGTAGTCTAGCTTCCTAAGGCCTTTTGTATCCATAGCTTTCTCTTCTTGCTCCTCCATGCTTTATATATCTGAACCACAAAAAGGAAGAAAGAAAGTTGAATGCTTAAAGTTGGGTCTTTTTATCGAGGTAGGTAAGGACTTTAATCATAGAAGCAGTTGGAACTATGGGTATCTTGTGCAACCCATTAATGGTTCACCTTAAAAGGTTCTCTTAGGGCACTTGGACAAGATCAAGGGGCACAACATACACCTGTGTGAAAACATCATGAGAGAAAATTCATCCACCTGCCCTGAAAACAAGGGAAAAGAAACAAAAACCTATACAAGTTTGAAGCAGACATTCAAAATGCAGAAATTATTCCGATTTTGTTTGTACAAGAAGAGAGAGAGAGAGAGAGAGAGAGAGAGAGGAGAATAGCCAAAATACAATAAATTAGTCCAGTTGGGTCTTTCTTCTGATTTTGTTCGTACAAGAAGAGAGAGAGAGAGAGAGAGAGCCAAAATACAATAAATTAGTCCAAGTTGGGTCTTTCTTAAAGCCAAGTTGTTTACTTAAAAGCATTTTATATTCAGAACCAACAACTCGAATAATAAAATAGCATTCCAAAACGTTTGAAAAAGTGGAAATCAACATAACCTTGTGCATTGTGGACTTAAAAAATTGAAGTTTACTCATGATGATAAACTCTAACCCAAAATACAAATCTCAATAGAAAGATGATGTAAAGTATTGTTGCAGTCCAGAGTTACCAAAATACAGCGACGCACATTCTTTTGATGATTTCAACCAATGTTTTAGTCATTTGAAGAATAGAAAAAAGACCTATCATCCCCCGGTTCTCCCAAAAGACGATTCTGCTTCAAAGTTTCATTTATTGCTCGTACAGCCCTGGAGTGGCCATTAAGCACATAATAAGAATAAAAAATTGTAGGCTTATATATGTGAACAACACGGACATGCTTCAAAGACAAATACAATTAGTTGATACTTAATCAAACAAGATATCAAATGTATTTTTATGGCATATGCATATCATGATATGATGAGCACTGCAGCTTTAACCAGGCCATGATAGCCCCTGTCAGTTCAAGACCATGTTGATATACGTACTTCAAATCTACCCTGAACAGCTAGTGCCTTGAACCCAAAACAGAGTCAGCTGATCAAACCATCACCTATGTATTAAATCACTTGAGTTAAACACATATTAGTACACAACATCGAATTTCTATCTGGAGCTGCAAGATTACTCTGTTTTTGAATAACAGCCCAGACCACAATCAATTGCTGATGTTAAAAGATTGTACAGAAAGAATGAGAACAAGTCCAAAAACAAAAAAGAATAGAAGAGTCTTTTCAATTTATCTTTACTTATAGTTCAAAAGTTCTCTTTGTATTCACAAAGGATGCCGATAAAATTGATAATAATAAGCGACACAAGAAGAAGCAACAGTGATACTAATTGTTCAATCACTCCCCACAATTCCAAAAAGCTGAATTAAACCAATCCAATTGTATAGTAGTTCATTCATATAAAGCTTACCAATTTGAAGATTGGAGAGAAAATCACCCTAGCAATTGAAATGCGTAATATTCAAATCTTTAACATTGCTGTCAAATCACAATTCGATTTAGGGTTGGGTTTGTGTCAAAGTGTGCGAATGGAAGAAAACGCAGAGAGAGAGAGAGAGAGAGAGAGAGAGAGAGAGATGGTGAAATGGAGACATACCTAGGGTAAAGTCAATCGTGGATTGACGGAGGTTCGATGGTGGTGCTGTGTGTGATGGAGGTGATGCTCCTGCACCCAACGTCGATGGACACAAAGTGAGAGAAACAGAGGTGAACAGAGACATGAGAGAGAGAGAGAGAGAGAGAAAGAGAGAGAGAGAGAGAGAGAGGCAAAGAGTCACAGTGAGTCACAGTGAATCAGTTGGTGCTCTGGTTGCCGCCGAACGCGAGAAGGAGCGGCGGAGGAGAGCTGTTCCGTGGCTGGTGGAGCGGCGGTGAGAGAGGGAGGGGAGAGGAGGAGCAGAAAGGGAAAGGGAGAAGAAGAGGGAGAGAGATGCTGAAGAGAGAGGCTTTGGTTTGTTGAGTTCGAATCGTCTGCCGTGGTTATCTGCGGCGCTTCCTGCGACGGTTTTGGACCATTTTTTTTCCCTTTCTTCTTCTTTTGCTTTTAAGCCTCTTTTTCTTCTCTCTCATCTCTCAAATGTCATAGAGAACCCAAACACACAGAGACGAAGATGGATGGTGAGAGAATGGATTCAACTCAGCACCATCACCAAAATTTGCAAAATTATCTTCCTCTTCCTCTGTTATCCACATGTCTCTCTCTCTCTCTCTCTCTCTCTCTCTCACACACACACACACACACAAGCACTAGCATTGTCATGTTGAACCAGATCTGAATTTCATTCAAAAGAAATATCAAAATTGTAGATACGAATACTGCTGGAGCGATTTAAGATCAGATCCGAACCAAACTTAAGCCAATCAAACTCATATCACTACAAATCAAGCCACTTCGAACACAAATTTGAGAGATTCAGACCAAAAGAAGGCTTCAATCAATATATATATATGTAAGATTTATTTTACAAGAGTCATTTGCAGAACTATTTGATACAATATTCGCAAGAATATATATTTGATTCAATATTTGAAAACAATTTCATAAATCAAATCCACTGTGTGTTCCAAAAAAAAAAAAAAAAATCATGAATCAAACCCACTCGATTTTTTTTTTTTTTTTCGGCGAAGGATCTTTGATGTTCTATATGTGTGGGTCATTTTACACAATTCGCAACTATATATTTTGGTCGCCAATTAATTTTATAAATCTTTTCAAATTTTGAAATGCCTCCCTCCGAAGCTAATTATTTAGCAATTAAAAAATTGTTTTGTCGTTGAAAATAACTTTTTGGCGACTAAACTTTTGGTCGCCAAAGGTAAAAAGTAATTTTTGTTTTTAATTCAGCGACTAAAAATTTTTTTTGTTGCTGAAAATAACTTTTTGGCCACCAAAAGGTAAAAAGTATTTTTTTTGTTTTTAATTCGGCGACTAAATAATTTTAGCAGTCAAAACTAATTATTTTGCGACTAATTTTTTTTTTGTTACTTTGGTCGCCAAAGGTAAAAAGTAATTTTTTGTTTTTAATTCGGTGACTAAATAATTTTAGTAACCAAAACTAACTATTTCGCAACTAAAATTTTTTTTTTGTCGCTGAAAATATCTTTTTGGTGACCCAACCTTTGGTCGCCAAAGGTAAAAAGTATTTTTTTTGTTTTTAATTTGGCAACTAAATAATTTTAGTAGCCAAAACTAACTATTTGGCGACTAAAACATTTTTTGTTGCCAATTGTGGCATTTTTAGTCACTAAGTTTTTTTTAGTCGCCAATAAGCAATATACCCCAACCAAAAAAAAAAATTATTAGCTAAATATTATACTTTTGCCAACTAATATGACTTTTGGTTGCCAATTCTACAAATTTTGGTGACTAAATTTTTTTCAGTCACCAAATTTGGTCGCCAAAAGTGTAATTTCCTATAGTGATTACAACTATAATTAAATGAAAGTCCTCTCATTCGTGTACATATTGAATGCAATAAGAATTACATTTAAACAAAATGCTCGTAGACTTACATTTTTACATTTAAAAGTAAGGTTTAACCCTTTTTACGATAAAGGCGAACGTCAACAGCTACAAGGCCCTGTGTCACGCCCCAAAATTTGGACAATTAAATATTAAATTAGGACTAAACCCCAATCAATATTCCATTATCCAAATCCTAACTGTGAAACAAAATCTAAATGTTCTCATCTTCATAAGGTGTAATTAAATTTCCATGCTCAAAAGATTACAAGGGATAAAAAAAAAAAAAAAACAAAACTCACGAAACGCCAACCAAACCATCCATCATAATTTCATAACTATCCCATATCTCCAACATTAAAGTAGCAATAACTAGTCAAAACAATTTAAATAATGTAAAGTTGGAAAATAACCCACATTACCAAATTATCAAAATACTAAGGTCATAAAAAAAATAATAAATACATAAACTAATATCAACCCTAAGCTTAAGAAAATAAAAGAAGTCCAAGCAACATGTCCAACAACTATAGTTATTTCTCGTCACTACCGTAGTTCCAACTAATCCTGCAAAGAAAGCTTGGTTGCGCTCAAATAGAACGCACCCGAGATGCCAAGAGACAAAACGGGTCAGTATACAAGTATACTGGTAGGAGTACAAGATTTGACACCCACGTGTCCACCAGACACAAACAAAAATACTTTTAATTCTTATTACAAGACAAGACAAGTAGTTCCACCCGCATCGAGATGAAGGGGTAGTTTCTCGAGATACGGTGGCATTTTTCTTGCCCATACACAAATAAATATAAATTGAGTATAAAATAAACAAAATAAATATAAGATCCACTATTTTGCAAACAAAATAAAGTTAGCATAATTTAATCATAATTAAATTACTGAAGCAGTATAAAAACGCACTGTTTCATACTTAAATCATTCGAATTGACCAAAACTCAAAGAACAAAAGTTGTACAGAATCAAATTTTCAAAAAGACTTTGCAAACAAATTTAGTAGAAACTGAACAGGCTGAGAGAAAAACTTAATAGAAGAACCTAAACGAAATTCGATCGAAAAATTTGGAATTGAAAACGAAAAGAAACTGCCCTTAGATGATTTTTTTTTCGAAAAAGTTCAAAACACGAAAAATGTTCAAAATAATATTTTACTTTAGTTTGTGCAAAATCAATAAAAATGAGCTCGTTTCATAGGTTAAAACAGTCTCTACAATCTGCATTGCTAAAATGAATAAAAACTACTATAACCAAGATCATCCGATTATAAGTTCCAATTGATCTTTTTAGTACAAAGTTAGAATACAAAAGTTGTCTAGAATTATATATATATGCCTCTGCCCAAATTTCATAATTTAACAAGGTCGTTTACTATTTTCCAAAATGTACAAATCAATACAATTCAAACTATACCAATAAGTTCATATTTAATTCTTTGTACCTTAACTCTACCACTTCGGCCTTTCACTTCCGGCCTACACATATATCCCATGTGCCTCCCGTATACCTAGCACCGCTCCGAAGCCAAACTTTCATGGGGATATCGTCTCGAGTTTGACCGACACTCCCTGGATGGTTAGCATATACGTACGCGCATAAATCAAAACACTCGTCTACTCCTGAGAATGAGGCAACAATATATATACACAATCTCTCATCTACTTATGAGAACAAACATAACAATACCAAGCCTAAAGCATTCAAATAAATCTCATAACCCTCACATTTTTTTTATACACTCTTTCTCACCAACACTCAAATAAAACAACAATCCATGGAGTCATGGTAGAGTATTCGGAATTTATCTAAGGGTTCCTAATTTATTTTAATTTCAAATAACCATGAGTGTGATTACAACCATATAATAAATACATATAAAAACCCTAAGCCTTACATACATAACTAATCAAAATAATTAAAATCAATCCATTATCTTCATGTAAATACAATATGAAACTAATATCAAATAAAAAAAATAAAATAAAATCAACAAATTAAACATAAATCAAGTGCAGTGGGTTTTGCACTCACAATATTTTTTTGAAGATCAAAGAATCACTTGAACAATTAATGAAGCTACCAAAATAAAACCCTAACCCCTTTTTTTCTTCCTTTTCCTCCACCTGTTGTTTCCTTTTCTCTCTCAGCTGTACTCTTTGTTTTTTTTGGGATTAATCTCTCTCTCTCTTTCTCTTTTTAACCCGTGGCTATTGCTGCTCCTTTCTCTTTTTGGCTTATAACCTAATTGACCCTCATGATATACGGAAATTATTTAACACTCCCGGAGCACCATGTGGCCATACTTCCAGCCAATCACCAATTACTTAGCCACATGTTGCTCCCCTATCTCTAACATAAATTGTGGGCCCTTGCGCCTCTCCACCAATCAAAACCTTATGGAGCACCACGTGTCCATACTCCGAGAGTACTGAATAATCACCCCATAATATAACACCCTTTTGTTTTTGTTTCCCTCCCCCCCTTTTAATGCAGCCTCCTATGATTTAACCTAATTGACTATTATATAATATTATACAAATATAACATAAATACCACATACATAAATATATTATATATTTTATCAATATATAAAACACCTTTTTTTATATAAAAAAATATAAATATATCAATATTCGGATTAATTACATATAATTAACTATCACATTAAATTAATTACATATAATTAACTATCACATTAAATTAATTAAATAACACATTCAATTTTCATGTAACCAAGCAATTAATAAAGTCCAAAAATAAAATAAGGTAATAATAATAGATAATGACTTAAGAAAAATTAGGGTCGCTACACCCTGTGGCCAGGACCCAAAGAAGATCACCGATCTTGAACCACTTCTCAACTTGTATTTGAAAAATGATTAGCAATGTAGGATAAACATAAAATCTAGAAGAGATCCCAACATGATCTTAGACAATAACAACGTATAGATAGTTATGATTATAAACGCACCATGACATACAATATAAGTAATGTGACGGTTTAACAACCAAAATATACTTATATAAGTACATTTTTCTGAAATCATCATTTTTAACACAACAAAATGTAAAAGCTCTCGTTTTCTTTAAACTTTCCAAGATAATTTAAAGACATTTCATCACAATACAAATTTATTTTCTTTAACTTTCCATGTTAATATAAAAGAGTTTCATCTCAACATTAGTTTAGAAAAGCACATTCACACATACACTAGTCATAACCCAATCCCATATTCCAATCCACTACACATACTTACGCACTAATACATGTACTACATTCCCTAGTCGTAGGCCTAAGGGCAAGGAACACCCATAACAAGATACCAAGAAACATATATTTTCAAATATATATAACATAATGTAATACACATTTCCATTTCCACCGGCCTACAACATGGATGGAAAATGATACAACCCACATAACACTTTACTGGCTTGATCCGAAGGGGAATGACCCCAAGATCACACTTTACCAGGCGCAAATTGGAAGAAAGATGAACCTATCTCAAAATGCCACACTTTACCGGCCTTCTAGAGAGAAACGAACCTCAATTTCATACTTTGTGGGGTGCAAACTGGATGGGTGAGGAACCATATGTCAAGGCGCCACGCTTTACCGGCTTAACCAGAGAGAAACGGACCTCTAAACAATATAATTTACTCAACAGTCATCCTCCAACAATGACTAAGCACAAAACCTCTAACATTTAAATACAAGACCTTTATAATTTGAATCCATAACCAATTCTACCATTTAAAACCAAACATTTTCCATTTCATTTCACAAAAAAAAGAAGAAGTTACACTCATCGTTTAGTTTTTGAAATCAAACCCGTTATACCAAACTCTCAACACTTCCAACCCTTAACCAAAACCCCTATTTTATTATCAAAAACCCAAATAGTTAAACACAACTACTAGCTAGCACAACGCATCATCAACCAAGCAATCACAACTAATTCATTTTTAGCAATTAAAGCCTCAATACAATCTCGCATCACATAACTCAATCATTACTCAACTTTACTCCTTTTCATTTTATTAACCCTTAATAACAAAATTAGGGCTTTTCACCACTATCATCATGACCATGACTAACTACCTCCTAACTTACCAAAACAACCAAAAATATATAATTTCAACTCCCAAAACTCGAATCCTAAAGCCCTTCATGCCTTTCCAAAATCCCATAACAAAACATGCTTTTAATATGATAAAAACTACCACGTGTCTATCTATAATGAGGTATTGAAAAGAAGTAAAGAATCTCTACCTCTCAAAGCGAAGTGGAGAAAAGTCAAAAAATCCACAGCGATGAAAACAGAATCCACTCGGATTAAAAGGAAACCCTCGTTGAGCTCTACGTTTTGGTATAAGGAATTACGGGTAGAAATAGATGAAACCCAAGCTTGAAAGTTTTATTGACATAAAAATTGCAGAAAAGAAGAGAGAGAAGAGAGAGAAAATTAGAAAAAGTGAGCCAAAAGTGACTTTTAAAGTGGCTGACCTCGAACAGACCACTCGAGTGATTAAACCTGCGCTCGAGAGTCGGACATTGCTATCATCACCATTGTCACGCTATCATCACCTCGTGACTTTTAAACTTAGAGTGCTACAACCACCATTACCATTGCTATCATCACCATCGTTACGCTACAACCATGCCACCACTTCCACCTCCACCTCCACCTTTAATTCTACCACCACCACCACCACCACCACCAAACAAGGAAAAATATTTTTTTCGTCAGATTTTTCACTACAAAAAATTACACTTTTGGCGACCAAATTTTTAGTCGCCAAAGGTTGTTTTTTAGTCTGCGAAAGTCAATGGTGACTAAATTTATTCGTCACCCCGTTGGTCGCCAAAGCCTAGTCGGCAATAGTCAACGATGACTAAATTTATGTTGGTCGCTAATTATCTTATCCTTGGCTACTAAAACGGACTTAGTCGCCAAACATAACGTTTTGGCGACCAAATATTTAGTCTTCAAAAGTAATTAAATCAAAATGAGATTCTTTTTTAGTGACTAAAATATTTAGTCGCTAAAACATTTTAGTCGCTAATAATCTTATCTTTGGCTACTAAAACGGACTTAGTTGCCAAACATAACGTTTTGGCGACCAAATATTTAGTCATCAAAAGTAATTAAATCAAAATGAATTTTTCTTTCAACGACTAAAATATTTAGTCGCGAAAACATTTTAGTCGCTAATAATAATACATTTACCGACTAACAATTTTAGTCACTAATAATAATAATACATTTAGTGACCAAAATATTTAGTCGCTGTTTGTTTGCACGACTAAACATTTTAGTCGCTAAAAGATTAGATATTTTCATTTCATGGTAATTTACGACCAAATATTTTAGTCGGCAAAGGATGCCATGTTCTTTCGTGACTAAAATCTTTAGTCGGCAAAAGTTTCTTCCCTCATCTTGATTTATTTTAGCTACTAACTATTTGGTTGCCAAAAGTCCTTTTGTTTCTTTTTACTACTAAATATTTAGTCATGAAAAACCTTTGCTTGCATTTTTGACTACCAAAATATTTAGTAGCCAAAAATTTTGTAATTTTTTTTGAATTAATTTCTCAACCACCTGCATTTATTCCATTATTAATACAATCTGTACCCTGTATATAAATAAAATAATCCATATACTGATAAAATTAGCAACCATTCCACAACATGAACACATTTCACTTTCAACCATAAAAAAAAGAAAATCATATTTAACATCAAATGAATATTTCCAATAAAAATTCCATACAAACCAAGTATAATCCAATCTCAAAAATATAATTCCATACATAACAGAGGGTTAAACAAAATTAATATCCAAAAGTTAATCTATATCACCAAAAACTAATTTGTACTACGCCAAAAGGTGATCAACCTTGCTTTATCTTCATCTCCAACTATATTAATCAAGCCTGGTAGTTTGTCTTCAAACAATTCTGATTTGTTCTCAACAAATTTTGAAACTTTGGCATAAAGATAGTTGTCATTGACAATCTTTACTAGTTCAGAAAAATTCCAAGAGTACCATTCTCTGCATTAAGTAAATCAAAGAACAGCTTTAACAAAATCTATATCAGAGACATCCATTTCCTTGGCCTCACTTGAAAATGAACAATTGTCGCACATCCCTGAGCCAATATAAAAACATAGTTGACTTTGTCATTCCTCAAGCTTATAAAACAAACAAACACGATAAATAATTATTCATGGTTAAAACAAGCAAATGGTACCATTGCAGTCTTGTAATGGCTCGACAAAATGATAGAAGAAAGCACTTTTGACGGCATTCTCTTTTAGACTACAAACAAGAAAGAATATCAATTTTGAGCTGACAACTAAAGCATTTGTCAACTGCACAATACTAATTTATATGGGTGGATTTCAAATGCCTCCGTACATGCAAGGTCAAGCACTATCTCGGATCTTGATAGGAACTACTGGTTGTGTGGTGTATAAGTAGGTGCACAAGGTTTTGTTTGCCTACAATGTTGACAAACGATGATTATTCTCATAGTTGACGTGGTTGGAGAAAGTGTTACTAAGTAGATTTACAAATTTAGGTATACATAAAAAACAAAAATAATTATGATAGACAATTTGATTAAACTTGTTCAACAATAAGTGAAACACATAAACCCAATTAGTACTGATTTGAGCATGATGAGAACAAACAAGTTTTGCAGCTTGAGCAGATTTTGGCTTTATTTCCATATTGTGACCAAAATGACATCTCAAAGAAATAAATAGAGTAGAGTTCATATGGGCAATCTTAAATTCTTGCAGGGTAAATCAGATTTTGGTATTATCTTTCTCCAAGTGAAATTTCCATGTCAAGACAGGAAAATGAGATGGTTGATCTCCCAGGTTTGTTTAATGAAAGAATATAAGAACCACCTGAGGATGTGATGAAACACTAGATGCTATATAAAGAAACCATATGTTTTAGTGATTACCTAAAATTCTCAGTTCTGCAATTGCTCTCACCACCAAGACATCAAATACCTCTCTAAAGGCAAGATTTTGTCCTAAATTCTGTCTATAAAAAGGATCAGAATATGCATTGTAACCGAGAACGTAAGTAAAATATTGAGAGAAGATAATTTTAAAAATAACACATAACAATTATAGTGTATCATTTTGGCTGATCAATTGTAATACAATAATAGTAACGATAGTAATTAGCTTGTATGATGATGCCAATGACATTTCTGTTTTCTTCTTTTCTTTCTTTAATTTCTATACTCCCCCTGCCCCATTCATTTTCTCCACAAATCTAATTTGGGATGTTTCAAAATGGTTGTCCATTTTGAAAATTCAAGATACTTGATGTTATGATTTTAAAATATTATCCTCTTTTGTAAATGCATTTAGTAGAGTAAAACAGCCAACTAGGACAGTTCCAAAAATTATTGTACCATTTATTATCACTAACAATCATGAAACTTAAAGTTACTGTCAACTATGCTATCACCTCTTTTTTGTTTTGCAAGTGATCGTGGTAGAATGATGAGACCAATTATTATCAATACTCCTCTGTGCAGGTATTTCGTGAGAATCAAGTTGTACAGGAAAGGATAATGGACTCAAATGATATATAGTGTGAAAGGGGAATTACAATACTTAGCAAAAATACATCAATCACTTACAAAGATACAAAAATAAATATAATTGATACTTCCAGGGCACTCTGACTTTGGTAGGGAAGTGGAGTGCGTCCTCAACATAGTGGAGGCAGTTCTTCTAGTGGCACTCTGATTGTCAATTTATGTGTGTTTCATTTCGGCATATGGTCGAGCACATGGTGGGCACACCATTAAATAGTTGTGAGAAAATATCTATAGATACACAGATATATATATACATATAGATACACAGATAGACTTATATATACATATATATATATAGAGAGGATACGCGAGACGGAGCATCAATGGAGTAGAGTTCTTTTCAGCGATGAAGCCTTTGGATCTTGTGGTGGTGGTGGTGGATCTATGAAGATCGATGGAGGAGGAGGAGGCGGCGGTGTGAAAAGATTGGCGGTACTCAAATCTATGAAGGTCAGCGGCGACATAAGGTGAATGGCGGCGATGGAAGGTGAACGAAAGAGGAGAAGAGAGAGCAAGAGGGCAGCGACGGAGGTGGTAGCATGATGGCGATGGCGGAGGAGGAGGAGGTGCTCTGGTTGCTGGTGAACGCGAGGAGGAGCGGCGACGGGGCGGCGACGCAGCGGGACTCCTCAACCCTTCATCTTCTCTTCTCTCTCTCTCTCTCTCTTTCTCTCTCTCTCTCTCTCTCTCTCTCTTCCTGACGTCTGAAATGAAGAGAGAACCTAAAACATAGTTTTGGTGAGCCATCCGTTTTACATCCTTGTGTACTTATGGCTATTTTGGGAAGATGGTTATAATCAATTTTTTGGTTAAAAGTTGCTTATAAGCAGTTTTTTTGTCAGAGAGGAAGTGGGTTATAATCTGGGAAGTAGATTATAACCCACTTCCCAAAAGGGGCCTTATTTTCCCGACTAAAACATAGTTTCATTGCCAATTAATTAAGGAACCCTCCAAAAAATTCAAAATCCTTCCTCCAAAATTTTAATTACAATTGCCGACTAAAAACTTTAGTCAGTAAAAGTCAGCTAAAGGCAACTAAATTTTTTTTAGAAGCTAAATATTGCCGGCTAAATAATTTTAGTCACCAAAAATAACTATTTATCGACCAAATATTTGGTCGCCAAAGATAAAAGTAATTTTTTGAGTTTTATTGCTGACTAAATGTGTTTTGGCCACCAAAAATGTGTATTTTCCGACCAAATGGGATAGTCACCAAATATTAAAAATAAAAATAAAATAGATATTTGGCGACTAAATTTGTTTTAGTCGGCAAAAGTTAGTATATGATGACTAAAATTTATTTAGTTGCTAAAAATAAATTTTTGGCTACCAAACTTTTGGTTGCCAAAAATTAAAAGTAAATTTTTGTTTGTCATTCGACAACTAAATAAATTTAGTAGCCAAAACTAACTATACAACGATTAAAATATTTATCTAGTCGTCGAAAATAAATTGTTGCCGACCAAACTTTCGGTCGCCAAAGGTAAAAAGTATTTTTTTGTTTTTAATTCAGCGACTAAATAATTTTAGTAGCCAAAACTAATTATTTGGCGACTAAAAAAGTTTTTAGTTGCTAAAAATTACTTTTTGGCGACAAAATTTTGGTCGCCAAAGATGAAAAGTAATTCTTTTTATTTTTTATTTGGCGACTAAATAATTTTAGTAGCCAAAACTAACTATTTGTCGACTAAAAATTTTTTTAGCCACATAAAATAACTTTTTGGCGACCAAACTTTTAGTTGCCAAAAATGAAAATTAATTTTTTGTTATTAATTCGGTCTTTTACATAATTAGTTGCCAAAAATAAAAAAATTTAGTAGCTAAATATGATACTTTTGCCGACTAACATAATTTTTGGTAGCCAATTCCACAACTTTTGGGGACCAAAATATTTTTAGTCGGCAAAAGTGGTCATCAAAAGTGTATTTTCTTGTAGTGTTTACCTATTCGCTCAAATGGTCTTTCTTGTGCTTGAGCGGTCTTTTACAATCGACAAACTACTAGAAGTGAGGTATCTTCACTCAAGTCGTCATTCTTGCGCTGAAGCGGTCTTTTGCAGGTCTGAACTTCTGGGACGGGGTTATTGTGCGCTCGAGCGATGTTTTTGGTCACTTGAGCAGTGTCACTTATTGTATCTGACGCTCGAGCGATGTTTTGGTCGCTCGAGCAGCCTGCGTGTATATCAGTCCGAGAAAAGGGTTTCTAAGTCACTTTTTCATGTCTTTCTCTTTCTCTAAACATTCCAAAAACCCTAGTTCTTCTCTCTCTCTCTCTCTCTCTCTCTAATTCTTACATTCAAGCTTCAAATACTCCCAATATATTGATTTCTTCACCCTAGCCATTTGGAGAAAAAGGTAGAGGATATCAAGAGCTTTGTTTTAATCGGAGGAGTTATCATTTTCGGCACTGCCAAACTTCAACCCTTGCTCTCTCTTGTCTTCTAATCTTGAGGTAGGGATTTCTTCAACCTTTGGTATGATTTTTACCTTAGTTATTTGTCTATTGAAAGAATCTAGTGATTCGGAAATTTTGGGTTAAACCTAGGGTTTGGTTTTGAATTGAAAAAGAGAGGTTTTCAAATGAGTTCTTGAGAAAGAATGTGGAGGTGCGTTTAGTTGAAATATGTTAAAATAGTGGATTTCTTTACTTAAAATTGATTTTGTGAGTAAAAGGGGGTTTTGTTATAAAATTATGGATATTTGGTTTGTGAAAGAAAATGGAAAATGATGTTGGATTTGGCAAGAATGAAACAATGTGTACGTTGATGATGATGGTGGAGTTGGATATGTAATATTACTTCCATTTTGAAAATGATGAGATTATATTTTTTCTTGGAATTATCTATTGTATAGAAATAGCTATTTTGGGCTATCGGTGGAGGATAGCTTTGATTGTTGTAGAAATTGCATGAGGATTAGGTGAATTAAAACTAATTACTCATACATCTTGTATTGAGCATCGTTTCATACTTAAGTATTGAAAATGTATTGTTTTGAGAAAAATGGGTAAATACCTTGGTGAATTTGGTTAGGAGGTGTGGTTGTGGTTATTATGTTGGCCTGTGTGTCCTTAGTAAAAGTCTAGAAACCCTCACGGTTAGGTGCCGATCCTTACGGTTAGTATCGATAAAATGGCTTTAGTAGTGCTTGTATAGCCTACTAGTGGACATGTTCTTAGAGATTCCCAGTGTTTCGTATCCACTGCCTTGTTTTCTGTTATACAAGGATTTTTTTCATGAATTGATATATAATCTGGCATTGCATAGTTTTGAGATGGAAGTTTGAAATGTTTGACAAATGGCATGTATGTGCATTCACCTTATAACTTTGTTGAGATTCATATATTGTGTTAAAGTATCCCTATGTGTTAAACAACTTTAAGGTGCTGATGATATGCCTCCATAAGGACATAGCTTCGGAGGATTTGAAGCCAAGAGCTTCTTTTATTTATTTGATGTAATTATTTTTGTATAAGCCTTGGGCTTTAATTGTATTGAGTTCAACTCATTTTGATGTATCCAAGCATTGACTTGGAAAGATATTGCCATTAGGGCATATAATCACTTGATCTTACTTTTATTTTAATTCATGTATCCATGTCATATGCCATAGATTCAAGATCTTGGATTTATGAATGTATACTCGCATATGTCATCTTTTGTATGATCAAGTTTATAAAAGGAATATAAAACATGAGATTATTGATCATTTGCAAGAAATATTATGAGATAGGCTATTGTTATTTTTTGGGGCGTTACAACTTGGTATCAAAGCTACCGGGTTTGAATTCTTTGAGATCGTGGGATGTGGTTTTTACCACAGTGGGTTCTCTTGCTAGATGATATTAGAAGTAGACCTGGCATGCTATGTGATAACATGCTTCTGTGACTAAAACAGTATGTGATTTAATTTCTTAGATATTGATTGGGCTTACGAGTTTCAAGAAGTTCTGTTAGAAGAGTACTTGATCACTGCTATTTCTAACTAAAACTCTGGTAATGTCGCGGGATGGTCACTATCTAGAAAGGAAGTTCGTTTGTGTTTATGTGATTAAATGCTTATGTAGAGTGAATTAATTGTTGTCTACCGTATTAGCACGTGAGTGAATTAGTTTTGGCACATTTGTAAATGTGCTAATCTATTGTGTTACCTTTATTAGGATGTTAGGACGTGGACATGGTGGTGGTAGGCATGGTTGGCCTAAGCGGCAAGAGGGTCCATTATCGGATGATATTTTGGTGCAAGAGGAGGGAGTTGGTCAGGCCAATGTGGTCGAACCAACAGGTTAGCAAGCCATGGGCACTTTGGCCCATGAAATGGCTGGAACTTTACGTGAATCCATGGACATTCTCAGGGTTGAGAGTCAAGTCCAGGCCTATGTTGCTGAGACAGAGCTGTCTTTTCTAAAGATGGAGTTCTTCTGGTTGAATCCGGATAAGTTTTTGGGAGATCTGAAAGAGCCACTGAAGGTAAATGAGTGGCTTAAGTAGATGTTGAAGACGTTCGAGATGCTTGGCATCGAGGACGACGGTTTGAGGGTGACCTTGGCATCCTTCCAGCTGAAAGAAGATATGGGTCAATGGTGGAAGTATGCGCGAGGGTGAATTAGAGTGACTTAGGAGGCCTTTGTCAACGCCTTCTAGGACAAGTTTTTACCTCCCACTGCTGGAAAGAAGTTGATAGATTAGTTCTTAAAGCTCAAGCAGCTGAACACACTTGTAGCCGAGTTTGAGGCTGCTTTTACTATCCTCTCTAGATTTGCACAACGTCGAGTTTGAGAATAGGTTGAGGACCGGGCTCCTTTTCAAGGTGGTTGAGTCTATGATTAGGGATTAAAGTCACCTTGTGGAGGCGGTGGCTCACCTAGAGACTGTGATCCAGGTAGAGGAGGGGTGGATGAGGGGCTCCAAGCAAAGGAGATAGGAGGTTCACGGGGAGACTCGGGACAACAAAAATCAGAGGGGTTCCACTCCACAGCAGTCTCAGGCAGCATAGTTCAGATCCACCTTTCCTGTATCGGGTTCTGGTTTAGGAAGAGGTAGTCAGAGTGACATCACTTGTTTCAAGTATGGTCAGTTGGGTCACAAGTCTTCAATTTGCTGTAGAGAGAAAGAGGACAACGGTCTACATGGTCTTTAGCTCGCCCTCAGAGCCAAAGTCAAGGAAGAGGGTAGTCGCTTGCCTGTTATCAATATGGGCAATCGGGGCACTTGAGAAGGTTTTGTACTTAGGCAGGTGGCACATGTGGTGCATCTGGTTCGAGATAGACACAAAGACATTAGCCCACCCTTTCAGCACAGGGCTCTAGGGCTAATCACATAGCCTCTTCAGCTCAATCAGTGTATTAGACCTATGCTCTGAGGAGTAAGTAGGTAGAGCTAAAACCTGTCAGGCTTATGTATGTTGTTACCACACCGGATCAGTTGTTAGCACCCTTTGTTGTGAGATGTAACTTTTTGTTGTTCAATTCTATTACCAATGTGTTGAGATTGATACTAGTGCATCTCAATCCTTCACTTTGTTTGCATTCGCATCAGTTTTGGGGTTAGAAGTGGCTCAGTTAGCATCTCCACTCATAGTAGAGTCACTAGTTAGGGGTAAGGTTGTCTTGGATCGGGGATGTTGCGGTTGTGAGATAGAGGTTGGCGGTCATTGACTTCCTTTTGCTTTCGTATTGTTAGACATGTCGGGTTTCGATGTCATTTTAGGCTTGGATTGGTTGTCTTCGTACCATGCTGTTATAGATCCTTACCGTTAGAGGATTACGGTGTGCACCTCGAGTGGTGACTATTTTTATTTTCTGGGGGACCAAGTTGATAGAGTTTTGTCGCTAGTGTATGACTCATGTGGTCGGGGTAGGCTTAATTGCAACTTTTTTGGGTAATGAAAGTGATGTGGTCCAAGTTGAATTTTCAAGGGTAGTTTGTGAATACCTGGAAGTCTTCGCAGAAGATCTTACTAGTTTGCCACCCCGCCAAGAGATTGAGTTCTCCATTGATTTAGTGTTTGGCACGACACCAATTTCCATGACACCGTTTAGATTTGCACCCATTGAGTTTTATGAGTTTAAGATTCAATTCCAAGAACTCTTAGATAAGGGCTTCATTCGCCCTAGTACATCACCTTAAGGAGCACTAACCCTCTTTGCTAAGAAGAAGGATAGCACATTGCGATTGTGCATTGATTAGTGGAAGTTGAACTGGGTAACTATTAAGTACCCATTACCATGTATAGATGATTTGTTTGACCAATTGAAAGGGTCTCGTTGTTTTTTTAAGATTGACTTGAGATCGATTTATCACCAGTTGAGGGTGAATGAGGAGGATATTTAGAAAATGGCATTCCGTTCGTAGTATAACCTTATGAGTTCTTAGTGATGCCTTTTGGGTTAACCAATGCACCGGCTTCGTTTATGGATTTGATGAATCGAATCTTCTGTGAGTTCCTAATCCATTTTGTAGTTGTCTTTGTTGACAACATCTTAATCTACTTACCCTCTGATAAGGAACATGAGGGACACTTGCAGGTTGTGCTTGAGTTGCTTAGAGCACATTGTTTATATGCTAAGTTTGGGAAGTGCGAGTTCTGGCTAAAGAAAGTTAAGTTCTTATGCAATGTGGTATCTGAGGAAGGGGTGACCGTAGACTCTTCTAAGATAGAGGAAGTGCAAGATTGGGAACAACCTAAGAATGCTTTTGAGATCTGGAGTTTCTTGGGCTTAGTCGGGTATTATCGATGTTTTGTGAAAGACTTCTCTAGTTTGGCCTTACCATTGACTAGATTGACAAGGAAGAGAATTAAATTTGTGTAGAGTGAGACTTGTCAAAAGTCATTTCAAGAGCTTAAGGTTAGACTCACCATTGCTCCAATATTGATTATTTTAGAGAGGGGGTTGGGTTATTCAGTTTATTGTGATGTGTCTCGAGAAGGTATGGGTTACGTATTGATGCAAGAGAGAAAAATGGTAGCGTATAGTTCACAGTAGTTGAAAACACATGAGAGAAATTACCCTACTCACGACTTAGTGGTAGAGGCGGTGATTTTTGCCTTAAAAATCTGGAGGCATTATTTATATGGTGAGAGATTTGAAGTGTTTTTTGATCACAAGAGTTTGAAATATTTTTTTTCACAGAAGGATTTGAATTTAAGACAAAGGAGGTGGATGGAGTTTATGGAGGATTATGATTTCGAGTTACACTATCATCCAAGGAAGGCCAATGTAGTGGCCGACACCTTGAGTAGGAAATCCATACGCAATATAGCCAGTATTGCCATTTGGGAATGGGAGATGTTGGGTGCTATTGGCGAGTTTGACTTGTATCTTGGTGAGCCCGTTGAGTTGGCTATTTTGTTCACTGTAGTTGCACAACCTACACTAGTGAGCTGAGTTATAGGGGCACAGCGGGGTGATCATGAAGTAGAGGCTATCCGGGAGAGGATATATAGTGGAAAGGTAAAGAAGGAATGAGGATTTGGATCGTCTTTTCATGCTAGAATCTTGTAGAGAGGAGGTACTCCGAGAGTTCCACCATTCATGCCTTGTGGTACACTCGCGAGGCACAAAGGTGTACCATGACGTTAGCTACTAGTTTTGGTGGAGGGGGATGAAGAGAGGCGTAGTCTTGTTTGTTTCGAGGTGCCTTACTTGTCAACAAGTGAAGGTCGAGCATCAATGACCAGTGAGTTTGTTGCAACCCTTATCTATAGACGAATGGAAATCAGAGCATATAATGATGGATTTTGTTTTGGGTCTTCCAAGGACTTAATGAGATAATGATGTCGTCTGGGTGATAGTTGACCAGTTAATTAAATCAGCACACTTTGTACCTATGTGCATGAGTGATTTGGTAGATTATCTTGCCGACCTTTATGTTAGGGACATCGTTCAATTTCATGGGACCCTTGTTACTATCGTTTTGGATAGAGATTCACATTTCACGGCTCAGTTGTGGTAGAGCCTACAGAATGCCTTGGGCACTAGATTGACGTTTAGCACCACCTATCATCCTCAGGCTGACGAGTAGTTCGAGTGAACCATTCAGATCTTGGAGGACATGCTTCAAGGTTATGTTCTTGATTTTAAGGGGTCACAGGACATGCATTTACCTTTGGTGAAGTTTTCCTATAATTATAATTTCTAGGCTAGTATTGGTATGGCACCGTTTGAGGCTTCCAGTGTGCTGGAATTAGTCTGGGAAATGACAGAGAAGGTCACGCTTATTCATAAGAGGTTGGTTTCAGCTCAGAGTCACCAGAAGAGCTATACCGACCGTAGGAGGAGACCTTTATCTTTTGAGGTAGAAGATCATGTATTCCTAAAATTATCACCAAGACTGGATCTAATGAGATTTAGAAAGAGCAGGAAGTTGTCTCTTAGATTTATTAGGCCTTTTGAGATTCTAGAGCAGATTGGGAAAGTAACTTATTGTTTGGCCTAGCTGCCCTAACTTTCTGATGTTTATGACTTGTTTCATATTTTTATGCTCCGGAAGTATAAGCCTGATCATTGACACGTGTTGGATTAGACTAAGTTAGAGGTAGATGAGGATGCTCGTATAAAGAGAGACCAGTACAGGTTTTAGATACTCGGGACCAAGTCTTGCGAGGCAAGACTATTCCATTGGTTAAGGTGTTGTGGCGACACCATGGGGTTGAAGGGGCAACTTGCGAGCATGAGGCAAAAGTCCGTAATAAGTATCCAGACCTATTTATTAATGTTTCAAATTTGTATTGAAAATCTTATTTATGTTGTAATATGTAATATGTTTTGGAAAGCTGAACTGTAATATTCCATATTGATAGACTTGGTGTTATCATTATTGTTTGTATGAATGGTTACAAGTTTAATCTAAATCCGGTGATTGTTGGTTTAAGTTTAATTTCGGTGACAAAATTCCTTAAGGGTGGAGATTATAACAGATCCGGTTTAGACCTAACCCATTTCTTGCTATTGAATCTAGGAATCCATGTCCTTAACTATTGTTCATTTCATTTTTCATCTTATACTAGTTAAGTTTGACTATTTGGGAGTTATGGTTGTGGTTGAAACAGGTTGGGAGTTAGTTTTTCCAAAGAGTTGTTGCCCAAATTTTTGCTTATTCGTTCGAGCGGTCTTTCTTGCGCTTGAGCAGTCTTTTACAGTCTACAAAACTACTAGAAGTGAGGTATCTTCACTCAAGCGGTCATTCTTGTGCTAGAGCGGTCTTTTGCAGGTTTGAACTTCTGGAAGGGGGTCATTGTGCACTCAAGCAGTGTTTTTGGTCGCTTGAGTAGTGTCACTTATTATTTCTGATGCTCGAGCGGTGTTTTGGTCACTTGAGCGGTCTATGCGTATATCAGTCTGAGAAAAGGGTTTTTTGAGTCACTTTTTCATTTCTCTCTCTCTAAACATTCCAAAAACCCTAGTTTTTCATACACACATACACACACTCTCTCTAGTTCTTGCATTCAAGCTCCAAATACTCCCAATCTATTGATTTCCTTACCCTAGCCCTTTGGAGAACAAAGTAGAGCACGTCAAGAGCTTTGTTTTAATTGGAGGAGTTACCGTTTTCGGCACTGCCAAACTTCAACCCTTGCTCTGTCTTGTCTTCTAATCTTAAGGTAGAGATTTCTTCAACCTTTAGTATGATTTTTACCTTAGTTATTTGTCTATTGAAAGAATCTAGTGATTTGGGAATTTTAGGTTAAACCTAGGGTTTGGTTTTGAATTGAAAAAGAGGGGTTTTCAAATGGGTTCTTGAGAAAGGTTGTGGGGATGTGTTTATGGTTGAGATATTTTAAAATAATAGATTTCTTTACTTAAAATTGATTTTGTAATTAAAAGAGGGTTTTGTTCTAAAATTATGCATATTTGGTTTATGAAAGATAATGGAAAATGATGTTGGGTTTGGCAAGAATGAAACAATGTGCACATTGATGTTGATGGTGGAGTTGGATATGTAATATCACTCCCATTTTGAAAATGATGAGATTATATCTTTTGTTGGAAATTATCTGTTGTATAGAAATATCTATTTTGGGTTATCGGTGGAGGATAACTTTAATTGTTGTAGAAATTACATGAGGTTTAGGTGAATTAAAACTAATTACTCATACATCTTGTATTGAGCATTGTTTCATACTTAAGCATTGAAAATATATTGTTTTGAGAAAAAAAGGGTACCTTGGTGAATCTGGTTAGGGATGTGTGGTTGTGGTTATTATGTTGGCATGTGTGTCCTTGGTAAAAGTCTAGAAACCTGCGCATTTAGGTACTGATCCTTCTAGTTAGTACCAGTAAAATGGCATTGGTAGTGCTTGTATAGCCTACTGGTAGACACGTACTTAGAGATTTCCAGTGTTTTGTATCCACTGCCCTGTTTTCTGTTATAAAAGGATTATTATCATAAAATTATATACAATCTGGCATTGCATAGTTTTGAGATGGAAATGTGAAATGTTTAACAAATGGCATGCATGTGCATTCACTTTATGACTTTGTTAAGATTCATATATTGTGTTAAAGTATCTTTACTGGATTTTGGCTCACCCTATGTAGAAAACAACTTTCAGGTACTGATGATATGCCTCCACCAAGGACATAGCTTGGGAGGATTTGGAGCCAAGAGCTTCTTTTGTTTATTTGATGTAATCATTTTTGTATAAGCCTTGGGCCTTGATTGTATTGAGTTGAACTCATTTTGGTGTATCCAAGCATTGACTTGGAAAGATGTAGCTATTAGGGCATATAATCACTTGATCTTACTTTTATTTTAATTCATATATCCATGTCATATGCTATAGATTCAGGATTTATGAATGTGTACACGCATATGTTATCTTTTGTGTGATCAAGTTTATAAAAGGAATATAAAACATGAGATTATTGATCATTTGAAGGAATATTATGAGATGGGCTATTGTTATTATTTCGGGGCGTTATAATTTTTCTTTTTCCAAAAATCAATTTTGTTATTCCAAATACTCCAATCATTTTCCACAAATTCCCTTTTCTTTATTTAATCAAAAACTTAATCCATGGATACCAGGTTACAACCCCACTCAACTCAACCTAACAATTGTGTAATCAAAACAATCTCATCATCTTGGTTAACCCCCTTTTTAGCAATTAACCCATAAATACAATCCATCTAATACAAATATAACTATTATTAAACATTACCTCTTTATCTAATTGAACCAATTATATAACATTAGGGCCTTTTCTTCTCCTCAACATGAAGATGTTTAACTACTCTCCAATTAATCAAAACAACTATCAATTTGACAATTAAAATCCCCAAGTGTCAAACCCTAGACCCCTCTTTCATGATTTTTAAAAAATCCATTATAAACATGATTTAATGCAATACCAATCTACCACATGTCTATTTATAGATGAGGCATTCAAAAGGAGCAAATAAATCACTACCTCTTGAAGCGTTGAAGAGAAAGCCGAAAATCCACGGCAACAAAAATCCGATCTGCTTATATTAAATGGAAGCCCTCACCGAGCTCTACATTTTGGTATATGGAACTAGGGGTTAAAGATGTTTAGAAATAGATGAAATCAATGTTAAAAAGCTTGGAAACTCAAAAATGGCAGAAAGAGAGAGAAAAGAGAGTGAAAAGTGAAGAGATTAGACCCCAAAAGTGACTTTTAAAGATATGATTCTGGATAGTTCACTCGAGCGGTCAAAACTGCACTCAAGCAATGAATCGAGGCTTCCAATATCTCAAACAATTTTGAAAAAACGGAGCTGGAAGGGTCTATGGACCGCTCGAGCGATGAAAGTTGTGCTCGAGCGAACTATGCATACAACACAGATTCACAAACTTCAAACATGTATAACTCTCTTGTTCGTACTCCGTTTAGGGTCATTCTTGTGTCCAAATGGAAGCCCCAGAAGTAATCTTTCCAATGGTTCTAGTCTCACACCAAGATTCAAAGTGCGGAGAGATAAAATGACAAAAGAGGGAAGACTACTCAATAACAACTATTCGAATTTGGAGTTTTTGATCGAATCCTGCCCAATCACTATGGAAACACCTCAACTAAGGCTCAAATATCAACTAAGAAGATTCTCAATAAAGATAATAAAAAATGTCAAACATAATTCCATTATAACATGAAATACAGAGTGCTATAATTTGAATAAACTAACTAGATGAGTCACAAAATGGATACAAATATTGATCGCAACCCAATCCAAGCTCAATCTTAAACACATGCACAAGCTAAGCCCAACGTAGCCTGGCCCAACCCAAGCTTAAGATTAAGTCCAAGCAAAAGTCCAAGACCAAATGCAGCACATGCACAAGCACAAGCTTAGGCCTAGTCCAAACCAAGATTAAGTCCAAATCTATGCCCAACTTTTATTAATACCCACTTTATGAGACAATTCTCATTCACAATCTAATGGTTTTGGCTCATTATTTTTATATTGTAATCTTTTCACTTAAGAGAATATAACACTACTTTGACCCACCTCAACCGGTGGTTGGGTCCCACTTTAATTTTGAATTAATATTGTCGAAAAACTACTATTTTCCAACAATCTCCCTGTAGACACCCCATTTTTGACCGTCCTTAAGACTTGGACGTCATCGTTTGAACACTCGATGATCATCCATGCTCGTGTTCATATTGAGTTCCTGAAGGTCTCGGCTGCGCGCCTTGCCTTAGGATCTCTCAACTTATCTGTTTTGTGCTTGGTTGTGGAACAAGGACTTGTGTTTTTTTTGCTTCTGAGGGAAGAGGGTGGCTTGTTGGCCATCCCCTCAACCCATCAGCTAAGGCTTTGTGCCATCGGCCATGTTTTCTTGCCATCGGCCATAAGTGTTGGCCGATCGGCACTCTTTTTGGTCGATCGGCACTCCTTTTGGTCGATCGGCCATATTTTCTGGCCGAGACCTTTCCACTTGCTTTTGCAGATATTTTTGTGCCAGCTGTGACAGCTAGTGAGCACAATTCTTATCCTCCATACACGTGTATGAAGGGATTGCATCAAGACTTAAGCTTGTTCAACAAGCTTGAGAATTGAAATTCTATAATAAGGGAGGCCCCTCTCCCTTTCCGGAGGTTCTGAGAATTTGAGATAAAAGTTATATATCTCTCTATATATATTTGCTCTCTCTCTCTCTCTCTCTCTCTCTCTCTCTCTCTCTCCATATTTACCCTTGTTTGTGTTCAAAAGTGTAAAATCTTCATACTATTGCACACAAACGCCTACTAGAACACCATCCTTTTGTTGCTGAGGTACTTAGGAGTTGGTTTTAGTGTTTTTGGGTTGGTTTGAACTCAGAAAAGTTTCTGGAGTTGTGTTCTTGAAGGTGTTCTTCAAGGGTGAGAAACTAACCTTTTAATCCCTTGTTTTGGCTTAAGCTTTTAGACCTATTTTCATGCTGATTTAAGCTTAACTTTATACTATAAAAAGTTCTGATTTTTCATGCTTGTGATGTTTGTTTAAGGTCACTTTTGTGTTGGGGGTTGTCTACCCCCTCTTAGGCCTTGTTTTGTGCCTTCCTTTTTGAGCTATTGGGACCACTTTGTTTTGACCTTCTCACCACTGAAATCCAAAGGATTTTTAGTGGTGGAAAGGTAGTTTTGAGGTCCCAAATAGGAGAGGGTCATCCCCTCTCCTTATGTCTCATATGCTTGTATTGATGGCTCATAAAAGCAACATGTTTGTTAAGCCTGTTTTGGCTTCATTTCAGCAAGTATTTGGTGTTATTTTGTCATGTTATACCTCTGTCTAAGGTTGGTTTAATAGCCTCTTGCATGCACCATGCACTTGTAGTGTAATCCTCTCTATTGCCTTAACATGCATCTTGTGTTTGGATCATCATTCTTGTATGTTTTGGCTCAACTCAAAGAAGCTTTTAGCCTTGTTCTACCATGCTTAAGCTCTGATTTGTGTTGTCTTGGTCATGCATGCCATGCTTTGTATAGCCATAGTGCATTCTAGCTTGTTAGCTTTGAGTTTCCAAGCCATTAGCATGCATTGCTTGGGCTACTTTCATGATTTGGCATAATTTGTTATGTAATTTCAGTGCATGTTTCATGGTCATACACTTGTGCTTGTCACTGTTTTAATGCCTAGGAGGTTTGGCTCTTTATGCCTCAAGAATTGATCTTTGTGCATGCCTCCATGTTTAGGCCTTTGGGCTATCATTTCAGTTTTGAGCTTATTTTAACATGCCATAACTCTGATTTTTATTGGTTAAATCATGCCATGTTTGGTTTTACTAGGTGTAGTGTAATACCCCTTTGTAGCCTTGCATGCTTCATGCTTTTGGTATTTTGTTCTAGCTTGTGTTGGCTAGGTTCAAGCATGCTTTTGGTCTTGTATTGACCTGCCTTGGGACCGTTTTGGTTGTCCTTGGCCCTTTGGGGCTTGCTTTGTATGGCCATGGTGTAAATCCCCTTGCTAGCTTCAAGCTTTAAGCTTTCTTGCATGCCATACTTGCATTTTTTGGTTGATTTGACATCATTCCATGCTTATTTTCAGAGCTTATAGTGTTGTTACACTTCCACTTTTGTCATCCTTTGAGTGCCTCTAAGGGTTATACATTGTTGCCTAGTTTATGAACCAATATGTATGCATGCATGTTTTTGCCTTTTGGTGCCTTGGTTTTGGTGTTATTGGCCATTGATTTGGGCATGATTGAGGTCTGTCCATTTTGGTTTAAGTCCACCTTTGCATGTTGTTCAAATGTTGTTACATTGCATCATGCTTGCAAGTTTGGGTTGCATTGTGTTTTGCATGCTTGTTGCTTGCATTGTTGATACATGTTTGGTGCATTGCATGTTGTTGCATGCTTGTTGCTTTACATGATTTTGCATGCTTGTTGCATTGCATTGTGTGCATGCCTTGCCTCTTGATCAAACATGATGGAGGTTAAGGTCCCTTATGTGTTTTGTGCATTTCATTCACATAGAATTGTGTGACTCGGCCTCTTTGGCCATCATGCATCGAAATGCGTGATTGATGACTCGAGAGTCGAGCACTATACTCCTTTGAGCTTCAAACATGATAAGGGGTGTAGTTGCACAACATTTTCTTGCAAATGTATTGCCATGCTTCTGTTTGTACTCTGCTGCAGCAAAAGGAGAGTTTGCAGGAAGAGATGGCCGATCGGCTATCTGGTGTGCCGATCGGCTACAAATATTTGGTTGATGGACTCAAAAGTGGTCGATGACCCTTATCCCTTGGCCAATGACCATACCATTTGGCCGATGGCCTCTTAACATATCTATGAGGTGGATCAGAAGTGTTTCAGAAGTTGGCACAGTTTTCAGAAGTCTAAAACAGTGCAAATAGAGGCAACATGAGGCATGGCAATGGATTTCCGAGCGAAGCCGATCGAGCATACATGCATCCCTCGTCACAAGGCCATTTCAGTGCTTTTGATAACTTAGAATAGTTATTTGTTTCGATTCGGTTGTGTAACAATTAATTAGCTTGTTAGTTAGTTAATTTTGGTTTGTAATTAATTAGCTAGGATAGTTAGTTAATTAGTTGGTTTGTATTATTCATTCAGACCCTCCGTCAAGAGGGCGAATTTTGTAATAAGTGTGCGTGAGTGTTTGAATGTCTTCCAACCCCACGTCTTTCTCCTTTTTACTTAACCGCTTTCGATGGTTAGTTCTAGGTCATATTTTAATTAGCATCCTTGTGCTTGCATGTTTGCATTCATTTATCTGTATTGCATGCACCGGGCTCGGCGCATCATACTAACTGCATTGTATTTCAATACATTTACTTGAATACGTGTTGAACAGCATGTTATCAAGTTGTATCCCATATGCCATCTTAGAATAGCCGAGCCTATTTCTAGTTGCATTTTGCATGTGTTACATTAGCCATCTTAACATAAACTAGGATCATGCATGATTTCTAACTAGTTGTTGTTTTGGCTTGGAGTACACTGTAAGTGTTTATGCTTTAGCATCTTGCATGCGTGTGAGTGTTAACATGACAACATGCTTGCCATGAGGCTATTTTCTTAAGTGATATAATTGCTTGAATGCCTGTGGGTGAAGGTTGGATTACTTGAATTAGAACAATTCATCGAAATGTGAGTTTTAAGCCCACTTTGCGAAGTGGCAAAATCATGTTTTCTAAGCCCACTTGAGGGTGGCAAATCCACGTCTTAGCCTACTTGCGAGTAGCACCTTCAAACAATTTTCAAACAAACATGAGATGTTTTGTTCCAACTTAGGTGATCTAGTCTATACTTGTATGCTGTGCGCATCACATAGTAATTCTAGCTAATAAATCGGAATAAGAACACATGTGTTTTCAAAAACAAAATATCATGCTTAGTAAAGGCCGATCTTTTGATCAGGCGAGCGGGGTTGTTCATTGCATGACCTTTTCCTCTTGTACCCAGGTTCCCGAGCCGAGGCAGCTTTGGTGATGACGGACACGTGGCCTTAGGCACGAGTCAGGGTTTCCTAAATTTCCCCCCAAATAAAATATTTAGGTGTCAACTCTGTATCTGGCAAAGTAGTCCATGTTTGGCACTTCTTTATTAAAATCAATTTTCCAAAACGATTTGCCGAATTTGGACTCTTTGGTGATTTATCGGTCTTGCATTGCACTTTGCGAGATTAGATTTAGAACCGTGACATTGAGTCCGAACTGTAGTAAGCTAATGAACAAAACAGATTCCGCGCCTTCGCACGCGGAGCCATGACGTTCTGGCACGTCTACACTCCCATATGAATAAATTGGCTGAATAAAGAAAAACAAACAACTCTTAACAATAAAGACTCGGAGAGAGAGAGAGAGAGAGAGAGAGAGAGAGAGAGAGAGAGTGAACACAGAATAACCTTGCATCAGAAAAGGTAGCTGCTGGCCTTGAACCTTTCATAGTGAAAGCCTATCAGATTTATTGGTTGACCAGTGAACGTGATGTCTTGAACTATTCTACTGTTTGTATAAACCGAGACAATAAACCTCACATAGGAGTCACTCCAACCATCGTTTTGTTCTCACTGTTGTGTCCTGTTTGGCCCTGGAACACTTGCCTAGTTTAGTTAGTGTTTGTAAAGAATTCGACTTTGTCAATTCTTAAAGAAACGACCCCACTTCATACTCACATAGATGACCTACATAAGGTATCTTGCTATACCACGATTGACTATTCATAGCACTTAGGTCATTAAAAGCATTAGCTTAATGTAAGGACCCACATTTCATGCCTTAGTCATGCTTGCATGCATTTTTATGATTTGCCATGTTAAGATTTGCATTCATGAATTTTGCCTTGTTTTGTACTTATGTGGTTTGCCTAAGTGTATATGTATGCTTTGTTCCTCCCCTTGCTATGATAAGCCTAGATCGTTTTTAGCCGAGGTCATCCTGAGCCCTTAACTATTTTGGAATCTCTTTGTTTGACCTCCACCTTCGTCCTGGCATATTGGCCGAGATGATTATCATCTGGGCCGAGGTGTGTATCGCCAAGGCCGAGATGTGTATTATCTAGGCTGAGATGTTATCTTGAACCCAGGTGATCTTGTCCTGGAGTGGTATGACCTAGACCGAGGTGTGGCACATCTAGGCCGAGGTGTGGCACAGCTTAGTCAAGTGTTGTCCTTCCTAGCCGAGATCATTGTCACCTCAGTTGCCGAAGTTTTGTCCTTAGCCGAGGTCATTGTCCTTTGCTTGCCGATGCCTTGCCCTTTGCCGATGTATTCACTTGCCGGAGTCATCTTGCCTTAGCTTGTTAGATACGCTTTGTCATAGTCTTGTCTTGTCAATCTATCACCTTTTTGAAGAGAGCCAATCCGGTAGAGCCACGTGTCCGAGCTGAGTGTTAAATCAGCCGGCAGAGAGAGAGAGAAACCTATCATTTGTTGTATGTTATGTTTTGAAGAGGAGAGAGAAGCTCTAGAAGAGAGGAAGAGGAGTTCTTGAGGGAGAGTAGACTTCGAAGCTTGATTCCTAGAGATCGAACCGTTAGATCCGTGTTCTAAGGTTAGATTCTTGAACTACTCATGTTGTTCTTTATGTTTATGTTATTGCATTGCATGATTGAACATGATTTGTAAGCCATGCATTGCTTTGAAGTTCGGTTTTAGAAAGAGAAAATGGTATTCATGTGTTCTTCAAGAAAAGTCATGTTTTGATCCGAAAGCTCATGTCAAGATTCATGTTTTCATGTTTGTTTTCATATGATTTTCAAGTATGGGTACCCAGGTTCATGTTTTCGAACTCATAGCATGAAAACCCAGATTTTGAACAAGGAAGTTATGATTTTGGCATTCATCCCATTCATGTTCTTCATGGTTCTTCATGTTCATGTTCTTCATGTTCTTCACGGGTGGAAACCCAGATCTCCAGACTTCACTTCCCGAAGTGTAGTCGCCGAGATCACTCTCACCTAGACTTCACACTTAGGCCGAGCATCGTATCTCACCTTGGCCTACCTTGCATGATCACTTGCACCTAGTCTGTCTTGCATGAACACCTCGGCATGCAGCCGCACGCCGAAGCCTTGGTAGCCACACCTCGGCCAGGAGGTGTGGGACCTCGGCAAAGACCTGGTTAGTACCCAGCATGTCTTCCCGACATGTAAAACAGTGTTTTGACTCCCAGCATGTTTTCCCGAGATCAATTGCATGCATGTAAGACTTGTTTTGAGATGTATGTTCAGTAGACTTTGCCATGTGTTTGTAGGACTTGGACCTTTGCCTTGATCCCGACGTCCCAAGAACTAAGTGAGTGGTATTTTTAATAAAGCTATGTTATAAGTTTTGATAAAGCTTGTTTTGCTTTGTTTTGAAAAGTATTTGTTAAGCAGGAATGATTATCCCTCTTTCGTATATCAAGTACAAGTTTTATGTACCAAGTATAAGTTCTGTTTGGATGAGATTCTTGGAAAGTCCTTCCATGCTAGGGGACCTTAAGCCTAAGTAGCATCGTCCTTTCGTGCTAGGGGACGTTAAGCCCATGTAGCATCCATGGTTGGAAGTTTCGGCCACTGACGGTCTTTGAACGGGTGGATTTGCTATCGATGGTCTATGAACGGATAGCCCCCACTGACGGTCTATGAACGGGTGGGTTTGCCACCAACGGTCTATGAACGGGTGGATTTTCTTGTCAAGAATGTCATTATGCTAAGTACATGTTTTGATACAAGTTTTGCTAAGTACATGTTTTGTACAAGTTTTGCCAAGTACATGTTTTGATACAAGTCATGCTAGGTATATGTTTTGAACAAGATATGATATATGTATTGTTTTGGCAAGAACCTCGGGAATCATTCATTTAACCCCTTTATTATTTGTACCATTCACTGAGTATCCAATACTCACCCTCTCTATATATATATGTAGGTTTCAAGCAAGAAGTCGGCTTCGCCGAGACGTGTGTTTTGTGCCCGATGTTTTGTATGCATGATTATGTCGGCATTTTGTGTTTAGGTCGGCTACCTTGTGTTTACGTCGGCAGTTCTGCAGATGATGTTCTCTTGACTTGTATTTTGTATATGTCGGCTGGTGAAGCCTTTTGTCAAGATGTAATGTATATTTTATTTTGCTTGTATCCAAGTTTTAAAGTTATGTAAGGATGTATGCCATTCTATTTGACTTATGCACGGCTCTTATGGACCATTTGTATTTTAAGTTATTGCTTCCGCTCTTGTTAGCCCCATATGTATACTCTGATTATGTGTGTGGTTTTGTAAGTTGGCCTTCGGTAATCATGGATTACTGGCCATCACGGCACCATCCTACTAGGGGCGGGTTGGGGTCGTGACACTTAACCTTCCACCCCAAAAGATATCACTGTATAAAGGAATGGCCAGGAGGATTTACCTCCATAGTGATTCACCCGTTACATGCAATTAGGTTTTCCCTTTGAACCTAGATCTTGGGATCTCCAGTCAACTAGGTTGGGTTTTTCGTTTCGGCAACATTCGCTAAAGGCCTTAATCCCATTCCTTTTGATGATTTTTCTACTAATTCTTGATTTAACCCTTAGGTTAACAGATTCTTAATATTGTCCTTAGACTGTATATTGTCTATAGTGACGACACACAAGATTAGTCATTGTATAGAACTATGTCTTCGATGAAAATGTCTAGACCTTCTATTTTGCCCAATCAATACTTGATTGGTTGTCGCAAGGTATACAAAACTGCTAGCACAAGTTTTGATCAACATGGACTATCCTCAAGAAACTGGCAAAGCCATTCAGCTACTTCAGTAGCTTTATCTAAATCACTAAATTTCGATTCCATAATTGATCTCATGATACACATTTGCTTGCAAGATTTCCAAGACACAGCTGCACCTCCAATAGTGAAAATAAATATGTTAGTCATACTGGATATTGATGAATTGTTTCCATTTTGTTTTGATTTATTTAGAAGAACAAAACAGGTTGAATTCTTATGATTTATTCCATGATATTTTGTTCAATGCCTTTGTTGAGTTCAAAATGAGGCTTAAACAAGTACCAAACTAGTGCACCAGAGCAATAGGATAAAGCAGCAGAAGAAGAGGCCGAAAACAACACTAGCCGGATGACCAGCCGGACGGTCGGACAGTCGATCGACTAAAGGAAAACTTGGCATTTTACTTCTGCAAGCTTGGGCAGGTTGGGACATCTAGGGGGATGTTTGGGGGAATAACCCGACAAGGCATTTTGGTCCAGATTTGTTCCAGAATAGTTCTGTTCTCACCGGCTGTTAGACCAGTAGTATGCTCGACGATCGCGGATGACAACCTTGACAACTTGGACCTCATGGGATATCCAGGCGGACGTTCGGGCAAATGACCCGTAGACACAGAACTTCATTTGGGACATCTATGTGGACATCCACTATATAGAGAATTTAATATGTCAAAAAGATGCTGGGAGTAGAAAAAAAATGGTTTTGCATCTGACACCCATCATTCAACGGGCAAAACTCACATGGGCAACTAAGATTCTCTGAGATTTAAATTGTTTATCATCCTCACCCATCATCAACCAATCTCTTCAATAGAAATAAGAGAATAGGCACTGTTAAAACATAACAAAGCAGTATCTCTGTTATTTACAGAGCACTGCATAAGCAGCAAAAAGAACAATCAATACAGAGCAACAAACCGAACGTGCTACTCTTATCTTTCTCTGAAGTGTTCTTGAACAAAGACATCCTTTTCCTTCAAAAAATACAGAGCTTTAGCTTTGAGCTTATCTTACCTCTGTGATGTTTACTAATATATTCATAGAGCTTCAAATTGTATATCTATCTTTGTGAGAAAACTCTTGTAGCTTTCTTTGAAAGCAAAACACCTTCATTTCAATCTTGTAAGAGTGTAGTACACTCAGTGTTCTTGACTCTTTGTGTGTGATTGAGAATCAACTAAAGAGGGGAAGGTTTTGGACTTGGAAAGTTTGTGTAAAATCTATGAAAGATTGCTCCATTTGTGAAGAGGTTGCTAGCACCCCTATGAAGCTAGAAGATAGTGAAAAATCTCAAGTGAAGCTTGAGGAGTGGATGTAGGCTCGGTTGAAGTCAAACCACTATAAAACTGTTTGCCTTTCTCTCTCTTATCTCTTTATTTTGCTTCACTGCTATAGCTATATTTGACATACTCTTTGTATTGATTTTCTCATTGCTATATCGTTTAGACTTATTGTTGTTCTTGTGCTAAACACCTAATATTTTCAACTAATATACCTATCTATTATTGTATGATAGATACTTCACTTGATTTGACGAACTCTATGTTATATTTCTTTCATTGATATAGTTATTAGAAGTATTTGCTAATATTGTGCACAACATCAAGTCACTTCACTTGCCTCATATAGCTATCTGTTATTTATCTTTCATTGAGTATTTGTTGCTTATTTATCCTAATCACAATTTGTTAAGGAAAAAATCAATCACTACATTCTTGCTTAGCTACTTCATTGATAATTCTTCATTGAGCTTGTTCATTAACTATTAGTTATTCTTTTTTTTATCAGTAAATCATTTGCTATACTAGTTTGTAATTTTTATTGGGGTATTATTAATTTTAATTTGTAGACACCTAATGCACCCCCTCTTAGGTTGCTTTTTGGGTAACAATTGGTATCAGAGCCTAGACTCTTGCTTAGATTTAACCATCTGAGAGTTTTCGATCCATGGCAACATAGCTAGCACTAGCACTGTTGAAGCACAAGCCACCATTAGGCCACCATTGTTTGATGGAAATAACTATAGCCATTGGAAGGATAAGATGACCCTTTATCTTCAAGCCACCGACTATGCTATGTGGAGTATAGCCACCAAAGGTCCCAAAATGCCTACCCAGTTAGTGAACAATATTAGTGTGCCTAAAACCGAAGATGATTGTGATGAGAGGGATCATAGATTGTTGCAAGCCAGTGCCAAAGCCAAACTCGCCCTTGTTTGTGGTTTAGATTCTAAGGAATATAACTGAATATCTCGTTGTGACACGGCTAAAGAAATTTAGGACAAACTGGAAGTGACTTATAAAGGCACCAACCAAGTTAAAGAATCTCGTATTGATCTGCTTGTTCATAGTTATGAATTATTTAAAATGAATTCCGATGAATCTATATCAAATATGTTTACTAGATTTACTGATATTGTAAGTTTTTTGAAATCTCTTGGCAAAACATATACTAATAGTGAGTTGATGAGAAAAATTCTTAGGTGCTTACCAAAGAATTGGGAGGCTAAAGTCACTGCAATTATTGAAGCAAAGAACCTATCAACTCTTCGATTAGATGAGCTCATAGGTTCTCTAATGACTCAGGAAATTAGTATGAAAGGACATGAGGATAATGAGGAAAAAAAATAAAAATGGAATTGCATTCAAGGCCTCATCCCATAAAGAAAAAGATAAAGATTCTAGTGAAGATGAAGGATATGCCATATTTAGTAGAAATCTAAAGAAGTACTACAAGAAGAGCAATCATGGAGGAAGAAATCCCTTCAAGAAAGAGTACAACAAGGATAACATCCAAAAGAAAGAGCCTATCATTTGCTTTAAGTGCAAAAATTCGAGACACATCAAGATGGATTGTCCAAAATTGAAGAAACATGGAAAAGACTATAAAAGAAACAAAAAGGCAATGGTAGCAGCTTGGGGAGAAAGTGATGATAGCTTTAGTGATAAAGCTGAAAATGATGAAGTAGCCAACTTGTGTCTCATGGCTTTTGGAGATGAAGAATCCACTCAAGATAAGGTAAATTTTAATTATGAAGAACTTGAGAGTGCTTTCACTAAATTGCATGATGAGTTTAGAAAAGTTTGTGCCAAAAATAATATGTTGAAGAAATTAGTTGCATCATTATCTAACAATGTGGATGAATTGAAGAAAGAGAACCTTGTTTTAAAAAATGACCTTAACACCATTTTTAGTGAGAAAATTATTTTGAAAAACTGTATTGATGCTTTGAATAAAACTCTTGAAAATTTTGTAAAAGGAAGAGATAATCTCAACAAATTTCTTGGTAGTCAAAGATGTGTTTTTGATAAGGTGGGCATTGGATATGACCCTTTTAAGAAGCAAAAGAAACTCAAAATAATTTTTGAAAAAGGGCCTCCCATAACACACCCCTATATTACTTGTCATTATTGTAGGAGGAAAGGTCATTATATGTCTACTTGTCCATTCAAAAAGAATATAAATATGGGAATTAAAAAGATTTGGATTGTTAAACGTACTAATCATACTAACCAAGAAGGACCCAAGAAATCATGGGTACCAAAATCCAACATATGACTATCATTTTGTAGGTATGCCTTTTGTAGGTGGTACCTTGATAGCAGATGCTCTAGATACATGATTGGAGACAAATATTTATTCACTACTCTTTCATCCAAAGATGGAGGATTTGTTATTGATAGAGGATTTGTTAATTTTAGAGACAACAAAAAAAGAAAAATCATTGGAATTGGTAGCATCAGTATCTCTCCTAACCCTTCAATTGAAAATGTTCTTCTTGTAGATGGACTTAAGTATAAATTACTTAGTATTAGCCAATTATGTGATGAGGGCAATAGAGTTGTTTTTGTTAAATCACATTGCACAATTGAAAGCACAATTGATCACAAAACACTATTTGTTGGTAATCGCCTTGACAATGTTTATGTTTTTCATCTCAATGATCTCTATGCTAGTGATGTTAAATGTTTATATGCTAGTAATGATAGTAGTTAGTTATGGCATAGAAGACTTAGTCATGCTCATATGGATTTAATTACTAAACTTTTGAGAAAAGATTTGGTCTTTGGACTTCCAAAAATTAAATTTGAAAAATATCGACTTTGTGCCGCTTGTCAACAACGAAAACAAACCAAAACATCTTTTCATTCAAAATCTCATATTTCCACCTCTAAACCTTTACAACTATTGCATATGGATTTATTTGGTCCCTCAAGGACATCTAATCTTGATGGTAAACATTATTGTCTTGTTGTTGTTGATGATTTTTCAAGATCTACATGGATTAAGTTTTTAGCACACAAAGATGAAACATTTTCTTCTTTCACAAAACTTTGTCGTAGAATTCAAAATGAAAAAGATTTTTTTCTTACATGTATTCAAACGAATCATGGTAGAGAACTGACAATGAAAATTTTGAATTATTTTGTGATGAACATGGAATTGGACATAATTTTTCAGCACCTAGAACCCCTCAACAAAATGGTATAGGAGAAAGGAAGAATAGAACCTTAAAAGAAATGAGTAGAACAGTGCTTTGTGAAAATAATCTTCCTAAATATTTTTGGGCAAGGCCGTTCAAACTGCATGCTAGATTTTAAATTGTGCCTTGATTAGACATATTCTTAGAAAGACTCCTTATGAAATTTGGAATGGTAAAAAGCCCAATATTAGTCGCATGTATTTGGTTGTAAATGTTATATGCACAGCAATGGTAAGGACAACTTGGGTAAATTTGATTCAAAATCCAATGAAGCTATTTTTCTTGGCTATTCTTTGACTAGTATAGATTATCATATTTTTAATAAAAGAACTCTTGTTGTTGAAGAATCTATATATATGGCATTTGATGAAACTAACAATTCTTCTCCAAAGCAAGTTATTAGTGATGACTTTGTAGAGTTAGAAGCAAATGCTAAAAATTCAAGCATCTACAAAGAAGAGAAGCAACCATGTGAAGTGAACAAAGAGGATGAACAACCTATTCTCCCTCCTCAAGAGGAAGGTGGAAACAACGATGATTTGCCAGGATAATGGAGTTTGTCCATAATCACCCTAAGGATTTAATCCTATGAGATCCCACCAAAGATATTGCCACTCGCTCTTCATTTAGAAATATTTGTGGTAACTTGGATTTTCTTTCATAGATTGATCCTAAGAACTTTTAAGAAGCCGAATTTGATGAACATTGGATGATGGCTATGCATAAAGAGTTCAACCAATGAGAGAAACAAGGTTTGGGATCTAATGTCAAGACCTAAGGATCATTCCATTATTGGCACCAAATGGAAAGCTTGATGAATCTGACACCATTGTAAGAAAACAAAGCTAGACTTGTAGCACGAGGGTACAATCAAGAAGAAGGTATTGATTTTGATGAAACCTTAAAGGTATTGATTTCGATGAAACCTTTACTCCAGTTGCTAGATTAGAAGCCATTCGCATGTTACTTGCCTTCGCATGTTTTAGAGATTTTAAACTTTATCAAATGGATGTAAATAGTGCATTTTTAAATAGTTTCATAAATGAAGAGGTTTATGTCAAACAACCTCTGGGTTTTGAAAATCATGCTTTTCAAAATTATGTGTTTAAACTTTCAAAAGCTTTATATGGTTTGAAACAAGCACCTCATGCATGGTATGAATGTTTGAGCAAATATTTGATTGAAAATGGTTTTACTAGAGGAAAGATTGACAGAACACTTTTCGTTAAAACCAAAAATGATGATTTACTTGTTGTGCAAATATATGTTGATGATATTATATTTTGTGCTACTAATGAAGCCTTGTGTAAGGATTTTGCTAGGTGTATGCAAGGAGAATTTGAGATGACCATGATGAGGGAGCTAAATTATTTCCTTGGACTTCAAATCAAACAATGTAAGGAAGAGATATATATCAACCAAGCTAAGTACATAAAGGACCTACTCAAAAAGTTCGGTAGGAATGGCTCCAAAGTAGCCACAACACCTATGAGCACTTCAATTAAGCTAGACAAGGATGAAATGGATAAGTCCATTGATCAAACAAAACATCGAGGTATGATCGGCTCACTTCTTTATTTAACTGCAAGTAGGCTCGATATTATGTTTAGTGTTTCCATGTGTGCTAGATATCAATCAAATCTTAAAGAATCACACCTTAGTGTTGTTAAAAGAATTTTTAGATATCTTGTTGGCACTCAAAATTTGGGACTGTTTTATCCTAGAGGTGTTGCATTTGATATGATTAGTTACTTTGATGTCGACTTTGCCGAGTGCAAACTTCATAGAAAAAGCACTAGTGATACTTGTACCTTCCTCGGTAACTCATTAGTAAATTGGTTTTGCAAAAAGTAAAATTTTGTTGCTTTATTAATGGCCGAAGTTGAATATATAACTTCCGGAAGTTCTTGTGCCCAAGTACTATGGATGAAACAATCATTGAAGGACTTTGATTTGCATTATGATCATATCCCTATTAAATGTGATAATACCAATGCCATCAACTTAAGCAAAAATCCGGTTCAACACTCACTAACAAAACATATTGAAATTCGCCACCACTTTTTAAGAGATCATGTTCAAAAGGGGGATATTGTTCTTGAATATGTAAACATCGATAATCAATTGGAGGATATTTTCACAAAATCCTTAAGCGAAGAACGTTTCAATTTCTTTCGTGGAGACCTTGGAATGTCGAATTCAACTTAAATTTTTTGTTGTGAATGTGAAACTTGAATTTTACTTAAAATGAGGTATGTGTGCTATTACATTGATATGGAAACATTCACATCATTTGAATGCTATCAAACACTCTTAAACATTTTCATCAAAATGGATGTAATCTTTTAATTGCCGAACTTTTTGGACTATGTATTGTTATGTGTTTTTATCATCTCAAATTGTCTTGAATTTGATACTAATTTGGTCTCTCAATGTCAAATGCTTCAAAGTATCTCATATATATTTTTCTTGACATTCTCTCTTGAGGCATACCAACATATTGCATGAACTTCACTTATTTATGCTGTTGCTAGAAATTACTTGCTTACTTGAGATAGCACAATCTTTCATATTGGATGCACTCATTGATTCAAACTCTTGCTATATCTTTTCTTGCCAAAACAGCTTGTGTGCTTCACTCTTAATTATTTGAGCTAATTTGGTTCTTTTTATCAGACTTACTGTTTTTTGGCTTAACTTAACAATTGGTATTCATGGCATTTATCGAACTTCTCATGCTACGTTGTGAAATCCTTTATGTGTTTTTGATAATGTCACAGGGGGAGAAATGGTGTGATGTTTTGTTAAGGAAGCAATGGTATCTAGACAGGGAGAGAAATTGTGATGTTTTGTTTTAAGATAGATTAAGGAAACTATGGTATATAGATTGGGAGAAATGGTTTTGAATTGTTAAGAGAGAAATGGTGATCTTGTGTTTTCGAAATGGTAAATAGATTGGGAGAAAATTGGTGATGTGTTTTTGAACTATATTTGTTATGTATGTTGTCATTTGTTTTTGGTATCTTACTTGGACAAAATTTCTTATTTGGTATCTCAATCTCTTTCTTTGCTTGAATTAATTGCCACTATACTAACTTATATATCTATTTCGAGCAATCATTCTGGGGGAACATGACTTGAGGGGAAGCTTCTCTTCCTCCCAAACAAATCAAAACATCATGGTGTGCCATCATCAAAAAGTGGGAGATTGTTAGTCATATTGGATTTTGATGAATTGTTTCCATTTTGTTTTAATTCTATTTTGATTTATTTGGAAGAACAAAATAGGTTGAATTCTTATAATTTATTCCATAATATTTTGTTCAATGTTTATATCCTAATCATGCCTTTGTTGAGTTCAAAATGAGGCTTAAACAGGTACCAAACTAGTACACCAGAGCAGCAGAAGAAGAGACCAAAAACAACACTGGTCGGATGACCGGCTGGACGATTGGGCAGTCGACCGGCCAAGGGAAAACTTGGCATTTTGCTTCTGCAGGCTGGGACATCCGAGGGAACGACCCAGCAAGGCGTTTTGGCCCAGATTCTTCCCAGAACAGTTCTGTTCTCACTGGCTATCAGATAAGCAGTATGCTCGACGACCACGGATGATAACTTTGATGATCGAGACCTCATGGGACATCTGGGCGGACGTCCGGGAGGACATCCAAGCAGATGACCCATAGACATAGAACTTCATTTGGGACATCTAGGTGGACGTCCACTGTGTAGAGAATTCAACATATCAAAAAGATGCTGGGAGCAGAAAAGAAATGGTTTTGTATCAAACACCCATCATTCAACTTGCAAAACTCACATAGGCAATTGAGATTCTCTAAGCTTTGAATTGTTTATCATCCTCACCTATCATCAACCCATCTCTTCAACGGGAAGAAGAGAATGGGCACTGTTAGAGCATAATAGAACAGCATCTCTGTTATATACAAAGCTCTACATAAGTAGCAAAAAGAACAATCAATACAAAGCAACAAATAGAACGTGCTATACACATTTTCCATCTTTCATCACTCCAATCTTTCTCTAAAGTGTTCTTGAATAGAGACCTCCTTTTCCTTTAGAAAATATAGAGCTTTAGCTTTAAGCTTATCTTACCTATGTGAGGTTTACTGATATATTCACAGAGCTTCAAATTGTAAATCTATCTTTGAGAGATAACTTTTGTAGCTTTATTTGAAAGCAAAACATCTTCATTTCAATCTTGTAAGAGTGTAGTACACTTAGTGTTCTTGACTCTTTGAGTGTGATTGAGAATCAGCTAAAGAGGGGAAAGGTTTTGGACTTGGAAAGTCTGTGTAAAATCTATGGAGGATTGCTCCATTTGCGAAGAGGTTGCTAGCACCCCTGTGAAGCTAGAAGATAGTGAAAAGTCTCAAGTGAAGCTTGATGAATGGATGTAGGCTTGGTTGAAACCAAACCACTATAAATCTGTTTACCCCCCTCTCTCATATCTCTTTATTTTACTTCACTGCTATAGCTATATCTGACATACTTTCTGTGCTAATTTTCTCATTGCTATATATGTTAGAGTAATAGTTGTTCTTTTGCTAAACACCTAATCTTTTCAATTGATATACCTATATGTTATTGTGTGATAACTACTTCACTTGATTTGGCAGACTCTCTACCTTAGATTTCTTTCACTAGAAGTATTTGCTAATATTGTGTAAAACATCAAATCACTTCACTTACTTCATATAGCTATCTGTTATTATCTTTCATTGAGTAGTTGTTGCTTATTTATCCAAATCACAATTTGTTAAGGCAAAATCAATCACTGAATTCTTGCTTAGCTACTTTACTGATAATTCTTCATTGAGCTTGTTCATTAACTGTTAGTTATTCTTTTTTTATCAGTAAATCATTTGCTATACTAGCTTGTAATTTTTGTTGGCGTATTATTAATTTTAATTTGTAGAAACCTAATTCAACCGCTTCTTAGGTTGCTTTTTGGGTAACAAAATCCATGAATGGATTTATAATCTTTATATTAGATATCTAGGCGACGTCACTGTCCGTTCTAGTACAATTCAATATCTGGCATAATGCAACCCAAAATCCCAACTTCATCGTAAGTACCTTAGTACTCGTAGAAACATCTTCTAAAGATAGACATTAGGATTACTCATGTATCTACTTAACCTGATAGCTGAGTAGACTATATCTGGCCTTGTACAACTCATCAGATACTTAGAATTCCTATGATCTGAGAATATTCCATTATTCTTGGTCAAATGGAGATTGAAAACTACTGAAGTTTTTAACACACTTGTATCTGACTTATATTTCTCAAGACTCTTATTAAAATAATGAGACTAAGAAAGTACAACACCACCAAATGTTCTGGTAATCTTAATACCCATAATCACATCTGCAAGGCTCATATCTTTCATGTCAAACTTAGAGTTTAACAACTTCTTACTAGTATTGAACATCTTCTCATAACTACCAACAATGAGCATGCCACCAACATATAGACATAAAATGACATAAACACATTTGTCAATAACTATTGATTTAAAACCCACTTGACAACATTGTGTTGTCAAATTTCACATGCAGTGTTACAGTGCTTGTTTCAAATCATAAAATGATTCTCAAGCTTATAGTCTTTCCTCATCCTGGAACTGACAAACCCTTCAGGTCATTCCATAAAGATTTATTCAACTAAATCTTCATATAGCAAAGCTATCTGAACATCCATCTTGATGTATCTCCAGACTTTGCACAATTGCAATTACACTCACCATAACTGGTGATCACTTATCAAAAGTATCCAGGCATTCTCTTTGCTGGGAACCTTTGATAACAAGCTTGTCTCATCGTCTTTCATTCACTTGCATCCCAAGGCTTCCTACCTATGCAAGGTAAAGTTAAATTAATGATTTCTTTCTAGAGAAATCACAGCTTCCAAGAAGCTTTTAGGCTCACTAGGCACCATATTGATTTAAGAAGATTAAACATAAGAACTTTAAAGTCTTTTTAACATTCTAGGCTTATCTCTTTTCTTATGAAAATCATTTCTGTGATAGTTTGTTTCAAGTGACTACTCGAGCGATGAAAAGTCCGTTCGAGCGAAGATCAGGTCCTCCCAATAGTTTGTTTTGTAGGCCTAGGAAATGCTCGAGTGACTTCGCTCAAGTGAAGATTGTGAGCTCCTAGTTCCTCGTTTTGCAAACAGAGATAATGAGAGGTATTGTTCACCACTCAAGCGATGAAAAGACTGCTCAAACGGTCTGAGCAAATTCAGCATTTTAAAAAGGCACTCTTTAGATCATTTCTTTTACTTTTCTTTTCTATCTTCTTTCCTCTCTCTCTCTAAGTTCAAAAACCCTACATTTCTCTCTCTACGTATCTCTCATTCTACTAAGTTTCAAGCCAAAATCACTTGCAAGAGGTGGAGTTTATCTAAGGATCTTCCTTTCTACCAATTGGAATTGGATTCTACGAAGGATTTTCTCAAAAATAGTCTAGTTTTCTTGCTTTTCCTTAAGGCAGGGTTACTTTTAACTTAGTATCTCTTTATTTTGAGAATGATTATGTCATATTGTTGTGATTATAATATTTTATTTGATGATTGAGCCAAAAATCAAGTTTTATGTTTAACACAGGGAATTTTACTTAACATTTCTTAAAATTTCAAGTAAATCTTTATGAATTAGGAGTATTGATGTTGAGAACTATCACATATATGAAGAGGGGGTAAAAGCCCCAAATTTTTTAAAACCCTAATTTTGATTTGGGAAAATATGATGCAAGGATGGAATTAAATTTCAAATCTTGGGCTGTGTGGATAATTGGAGTTTAGAATACATTAGTAAGGTCTTTGGAGTTGAGATTGTGGACTTCAAAATTGGTAACCCATGCATTCTATTTTCATTATTCATCTCATATTTTATTGAACATTTGATTACTTGGAATGTGGTAAAAAGGGGGAGGTATATGAGTATGAGTCTGGGTAGGGAGTTGGTTTTTGGGAACAATGTATCGTGTTAGTACCTGCGCGGGGAGTTAAGGTGCCCAATTGCCCTATCTTGAGCTTATCGCAGGACGAATGTGAGAAAATATTTTGGGGTGTCCGCTGGTCCTGCCATAAAACAGTCGGCAAAAGTGGAAAAACGAATGGTTTTGGGTGCCCACCACCTGCCGTATTGTAATACCCCACCAAATATCATTTACATAGAACAATTAAAAATACAGTCTTCACATACACAACACAATTCCATTCAAATATTTCTCTTTCTCATTGAATTGTAGATTTTGTTACAAAACAATTACAAAATACGTATCTATGTTCAATGAGCTAGAGAAGATTAGAAAACAATTACATTGTCCTGCTAGTTTACTAATTACATTGAGACATTTAAAACAAAATTACAAAACTTAGGATAAAATAGCAAAAAAAAAAAAAAAAAGTTCCATAGTTTCATTATCACATCAAGTTCACAAAAGGTTATATTTTAAACAAAAATAAAAGAAAGTCATTTCCTTCCGCGTCTTCATTGATGGTTTTGGGGCTCTTCATTTCCTGAAATGTTAGTAAAAATAGGAATGACCAATTTTCCCCAGTAGAGAATAACTTTAACCAAGTATATAAACATTTGATTTAAATATGCATGTCCTTGGTAAATACCCAAGAGTTCATATTAATTTTAAACTTCTTTATATGACACACAATTCATAATCAACCTTCATACTTTTCTGTCCTTACACGGATGGCCTGTGGATGCCCCAAACCTTTCCACTTTCATCGTCCTCACACAAACCGATCAGTGGATGCCTCACACATCCCCACATTCGTCGCCCTCACGTGAACCAGGCAAGTGGGCACCTTAAACACAACCCCACATTTGTCGTCTTTACACAGATCGGGCAAGTGAACACCTTAAACACATTCCTAAACATGAACATTTTACACACAACACCAACAACCACAAGGATTCTCCAATTTTACTTTTCAATTATCCATTTCATCAAAATCATTAACAAATCCTTAAGGTTCATATACAAATTTGGGGCTTTTCCTTTCAATTGTTTGTTTTCCTTGATTCAAGTATGTTTACTCACTATTTCATCGTTAATTTCACAATCCATCATCAATTTCAAGTAAATATTTTATCACACAAAGTCCACACATATATATATATGTTTTGTGTATATACACTTTATTCATCTCAATAGTTCCATATATCTTAAAATTCACACCTATTTAGACCAAAATATAAATATACAAGGGTAAAGGTATCCCTACCTCAAGATTGTACGACTAAAGATAAAGTTCCACCCGATGAACTTCTGAAACACCACAATCTATTTGGTTCAAAACGTAGCTCTTGACGAGTAGAACAACTTTAATGAAGGCCCAAAGATCGATTCTTGCTCTTTCTAGATGAAATCTAGGGTTTTCTAACTAGGGTTTTGGAAAAGGGCTTTTAGAGAGAGAAGAAAAGTGAAAGAAAATCATTTGGAAAATGTTTGGATCGCAATATAACTTAGCTCCCTGACCAGACCGCTCGAGCGAACTTTCCTTCGCTCGAGCAAAATGCCAAAATACAAAGGGACCGCTCGAGTAGTAAATGCAAGGTCTCAAAAGTTTTGCAGAGTTATAGTGAAAATACTGGGAACTGGTATTCTTCGCTTGAGCGACCTTTCCATCACTTGAGCTATGTCGTCTACAAACCTACGAGATACTGGGAGCTGCAAATCTCCGCTCGAGTGACCAAATGACCGCTGTAGCGGTCACCTAAAATTAGCTATTACAACCTGCCCCCTTAAGGAATTTCATCCTTGAAATTTGCACATTTCCTGCCAAAACAACTCCAACAGTTCCCAAGAAAGATCGATATAACCACAATAATAATCTCAACCATCACCACTTCTCAAATCAAAACAAAATCAAAGCTAATTTCAAACAATAACATAGAAATTTAGATTTCTTTTATTTATCTTCTTTTATAACCTCTCTTACAATAATTCAAAAATTATAAACATGAAGTTTATATACCGTTAAATAAATTCGGGTATTTCTCATGAACTTCAGCTTCTCACTCTCAAGTGGCCTCTTCTACCCCATGATGGTGCCATAACACCTTGACTAAGGGAATAACTTTGCCTCTCAAAACTTGTTCTTGAGTGTCCAAGATTTTCATCGGCCTTTCTTTGTAGAAAGCGTTCTCATCCACCTCTAAATTGGTCCAATCCAAAACACGGGAAGGATCAGGTTCATACTTACGAAGCATGGAAACATGAAACACATCGTGCACTCTAGATAATTCTGGTGGCAATGTAAGGCGATAAGCCACCTCTCCCACCCGTTCTATTATATCAAAGGGGCCAATGAACCTAGGTGACAATTTTTCGCTTTGCCCAAATCTCATCAAACCTTTTTTAGGCGATATTTTCAAAAATACATGATCACCCACATCAAAAGATAGTGGTCTTCTTCTTCAGTCTGCATAGCTCTTTTGTCAACTCTAAGTCGTAACTAACCGTTTCCAAATAAGAGTTATTTTCTCTGTGCTCTCACAAACTAATTTTGGTCCAAGCATAAGTGAATCTCCCACCTCGATCCAACACACCGATGACCTACATGGTTGCCCATACAAAGCTTCACAAGGAGCCATCTCAATACTAGCTTGATAACTATTATTGTAGGTAAATTTAGATAAAGGTAGGTGTCTCTCCCAAGAACCTTTAAAATCTAGCACACAAGCTCTCAACATGTCTTCTAAGATTTGGATAGTGCACTCGGACTATCCATCGGTTTGTGGGTGGTAAGCGGTGCTGAAAGTTAATTGAGTATCCATAACTGTTTGTATGCTTTGCCACAATCGTGCGGTGAAATGAGGGTCTCAATCCAACACGATACTCACCGGAACCCCATAAAGGCGAACAATCTTTTTAACATAAAGTTCTACCAAATAATCAACTGACTTCCTCATACACATAGCAAGAAAATGAGCCGACTTAGTTAATCAATCTACCACCACCCAAATTACATAATTACCCCTTTGTGTTCTAGGGAGGCCTGAAACAAAATCCATAGTAATATGTTCCCACTTCCATTCGGCTATAGGAAAGGGTTACAATAACTCGGCTGGTCATTGGTGTTCTGTCTTGACTTGCTGACAAGTTAGACATCTGGACACGAATGATGCTACATCCCACTTCATACCCATCCACCAAAATTGTCGGCTAAGATCATGGTACATTTTGTACCTCTCGGTGTAGACACCCCATTTTTTACCGTCCTTAAGACTTGGGCAGTACTGATGGTTTACTTGGAGGTGAAAGTTGTGCAGGACAAAGGTTCAGTTTCTTCGGCAAGGAGAGAGTCAAATCTCAACTTCATACCCCTTTTTTGACCAAAACAATCTTGATCAAAAGATTTTAGACCTTGAAACCCTCTCTTTCAAAATGTTTCGAAAATAAAGTTCCTACGATGTTCCGACACTCGCATTTCATTAAATGTTGCACTTTTCGGTAAACCGAGCAAGGACAAAGTGGAAATGAATAAAAGAGAGATGAAATCTTTGAAAAATCTTTCAAAACACTTTGTTTAGGGGTTTGGAGTTGAAGAAAAGAGGAAAGGAGAGAAGAAAACTAGTTTGGGAGAAGTTCGGCATGAATCCGGGTAGGACCAAAACTACGCAGCTTCACCAAAATAGACATAACGTTTTGAACAGTTTGAATTTTGATGCAAGGCTACCACCATTGGAAAGCTTACTTCCGGGGCTTCAATTTGGACACAAGAATGACCTGAAAAGGAGTTCAAATGAAGGAGTTATGGCCATTTGAAGTTGGACCTCGAAGGAAAAATTTTCCTGCCGACCAGAAAAACTAGCTGGCCGACCAGGAAAGTGCTGGCCGACCACTTTCTCCTGAAAAAGTGGTCGGCCGACCAGAAAAGTAGCAGGCCGACCAGTTAAAGTAGTCGGCCGACTGCTTTAACTGGTCGGTGGCCTTCCTGCATATTCTACAGGTGTTGTGGATGCCAATTGTGCCAGCTGGAGGGCACAGACTATATCCTTCATACACGTGTATGAAGGGATTTATCCAAGCTCTAAGCTTCTCCAAGAAGCTTTAGCTTATGTTTTTCTATAAGAGAGAGGCTTCCCCTCCCTTCTCCAGGTTCTGATTTTGGCTGAGAGCATAGGCTTACACTTTCTCTATATCCCTCTCTTTCTCTCTCTATATTGGTGCTTTGCTTCACACTTGTGCACACAACCTCATAGCCAAATACTCTTACCTTGTTGCTGAGTTGCTGGAGGGTCTTGAGGGAGCTCAAGAGTCGGTTTTGGCTCAGGAAATTTGCTGGTATTGCAGTGCTTCAAGAGTAACCCCTTTTTCCCTTTTTTAAGCTTTGTTTTGGTTACTCTCTTAGCCTTATTTGCATGCTTATTTTGGATTAACTTTCAACTACAAAAAGCTTTAGTTTTGAGTACTTAACAGTTTGAGGCTCCTTAGGTGTTGGGGGTGTTCTACCCCATTTTGTGGCTTGTTTGGCCTTGTTTTGTGCCATGCCTTAAGGCCTTTGAATTAGTCTTTGCTTGGCCTTTTAACCACTGAAATCCAGTGGATTTTCAGTGGTATGCATATGGTTTTGAGGCCTCAAATCAGAGGAGGGTGATCCCCTCTCTTCTTGTTTTGTTTGCTTGCATTATTGGCCTATCAAAGGAGCATATGTTTCTACCATTTTGAGGCTTGGTCCAGGCACTTTTTTGTGACTTCTAGGACCTGCCTTGACTCTGTCCATGGCTGGTTTGGTCACCTTTTGCATGCTTCTTGTATGTGTAGTGTAATCCCATTTGTGGCTCATCAAAGTAGCATGTCTTTCTAGCATGTATTGGCTCCATTTCAATGGGTTTTTGGTTATTATTTGACATGTCATCACTCTTTTTTTGGCTGGTTTGGTAGCCTCTTGCATGCTTCATGTACTTGTAGTGCAAATCTTGCTTACTAGCCTTACATGCTTGATGTTGTAGCCTATTATTCTAGCATGTTTTGACTCCACTCCAGCATATTTTTGGCTTTGATTTAACATGCTTGAGGTCTAATTTAATTGGTTTTGGTCATGCATGTTTGGTTTTGCATAGCTATAGTGCATTTGGCTTTGCTAGCCTTGCATTATGGGACCCCTAGCATGTCATATTTGAGCCTTTTGCATGGCATGGCATCATTTGGTAGGTAATTTCAGACCATAAACTTTTGCCATGCTCTCATGTTTATCACTCTTTCATTGTGTTCAAGAGTTATGCCCTCATGTCTTGTTTGTGGGCTAATTCAGGAGCCTATCTTTCTCGCCATCTTTGTTGCGAGCCTAGCATGTTTTTGTTACCATATTGACCTGCATTAGGTTTGTTTTGAGTGCTTTAGGTCATTTGAGCATTGCTTGGTATGGTTGTAGTGTAAAGCCCTTGACTAGCTTTGTATTTCAAGTCTCTTGGCATGCTTTATTTGAGCTATTTGCATGATATGGCTTCACTTTGCATGTAATTTCAGAGCATATAGACTTACCATGCTCCCACTTTTGTCACCCCTTGAGTGCCCCTAAGGGTTGTGTTCTTGTTGCCTAGCTTTTGGACCAATATGTGTGCATGTGTGTCTTGCCTTTTGGTGCCTTAGTCTTGGTGTTATGGCCACTGATTTGGGCGTGACTGAGGTCAGTCCATTTTGGTTTAAGTCCATCGAGCATTGTGTATGCCATGTGGTTCATTGCGTTGTGTATGCCATGTCCATTCGCATTGTGTATGCTAGTTGTTGCTCATATTGTTGCATACTTATGTTGTCTTGCATTGAGTATGCATGCATTAGCATAATTTGCATGTCATTAGCTTTGTTAAGTTAATCATGTCACATTGCATTGAGTGGACCATGTGGTTCTTAGCATTGTGCATTGTGCATGCCATTAGCATTGAGTATGCTAAGTTACATTGCATTGCATGTTTGCATGCTTGTCCCTTGCATCTTGTTCACATGTTTATTTCATTATATTGCATGTTTGCATGCTTGAGTCGCATCGTGTATGCCATGCCATGCTTGCTTTGCATTTGTGTTTGGAATAGGTGTTAGTCCAAACATGGGAAACGAGGGACGTTTCATACTTGAAGTGATGAAACGTGCCTCAATTCTCGGTCGCTGACACTCTTGACTATGCATGATAGAGTTTTAGGCTTTATGTGTTTACTTGTGCATTCATTGTCATATTGAATTGTGCAACTTCGCTTCTCGGCCATCATGCATCGAGATGCGTGATTGGTGGCCCGAGGGTCGAGAATCACACTCCCTTGAGCTCATGTAATGATAGGGAGGGTGGTTGTGCACATATGTGTTGCAAATACATTGCCATGCCCTTTCTTGCTCTCTGTTGCAGCAAACTGAAGTCTGGCAGCAGAAACTGGTCGGCCGACCAGATAAAGTGGTTGGTTGACCACTTTTTCTAGTTTTCAGCACAGAAGTGGTCGGCAGGTGGTCTCCAATGCAAACAACTGGTCGGCAGCCCTCCTACAGGTTCCCATGATGGAGTTTCAGCTTTCTGGAGCTTTGTGCAGTACTCTGGAAAACAAGTGCAAACAGAGGCAAGTTGGGGCATCGCGATGGATTTCCGAGCGAGGCGATTCGAGCATGCATGCATCCCTCATCATGAGGCCATTTCAGTGCATTTGTTAACTTAGAATAGTTATTTGTTTCAATTTGTTTTGTAATAATTAATTAGCTAGAATAGTTAGTTAATTAGTCGGTTTTGTATTATTTATTCGGACCCTCCGTCGAGAGGGCACAACTATTGTAATAAGTGTGTGTGTGTGTGATGCATGTCTTCCAACCCCCATTTCTTTCTCCCTTTTATTTACTAGCTTACAATGGTTAGTTTCAGGGCATGTTTCAATTAGCATCCTTATGCTTCGCATGTTTACATTTATTCATCTGTCTTGCATGCACTGGGCTCGGCGCATCATACTAACTGCATTGTATTTCAATACCAATTTGAATACATGTTATCTAGTTGCATTCACATGACATCGTAGAATAGCTGAGCCTATCTTAGTTGCATTTTGCAAATGCATTAGGCATTCTTAACATAGCTAGGATCATGCATTGATTTCTAACATAGCTTTTGTTTTGGCTCGGAGTACTCGGTAAGTGTTTATGCTTTAGCATCCTTACATGTGTGTGAGTGGCTGCCATGATAGCATGCTTACCATGAGGCTATTTGCTTATGTGATATAACTGCTTGAATGCCTGTGGGTGAAGGTTGGATTACTTGAATTGGAACAATTCATTGATTGCGAGTTTTAAGCCCGCTTGAGAGTGGCAAATCTCCATGTTTTCTAAGCCCACTTGAGGGTGGCAAAATCAGCATTTTAGCCTACTTGCGAGTAGTAAACCGCTTTCAAAAAAACAAACACGAAATGTTTTGTTCCAAATTAGACGATCTAGTCTATACTTGTGTGTTGTGCGCATCACATAGTATTTCTAGCTAATAATCGGAATAAGAACACATGTGTTTTCAAAAACAAGATATCATGTTTAGTAGTGGCCGATCTTTGATCGGGCGAGCGGGGGTGCTCACTGCATGATCTTCCCCTCTCGTACCCAAGTTTCCGTGCCGAGGCAACTTTGGTGATGACGGACACGTGGCCTTAGGCACGAGTCAGGGTTTCCTAAATTCCCCTAAAATAAAATATTTAGGCGGCGACTCTGTATCTGGCAAAGTAGTCCATGTTTGGCACTTCTTTCTAAAAATCAGTTTTTCAAAAAACGATTTGCCAGATTTGGACTCTTTGGTGATTTATCGATCTTGCATTGCGCTTTGTGAGATTAGATTCAGAACCATGACATTGAGTCCGAACTGTAGTGAGCCCAATGAACAAAACGGGATTTTCCCTGGACATTCGGGCGCGTCTACACCCGGATGCACTGCAAGACAAGAGTGGTGAAATTCTCAAAGTACTTCTTCCTGACATGACTCAGGTACAAAAGGACGGTCTAGGTACCAGACATTTGAATTGGAATCAACCCTCAAACCCTTTTCCTCCATCCCTTGTGCAATCTTTCCCTTGATTGTTTCAACCTCTGAGTCATCCTGTTGTGCCTCCATAACTTGAGTAAGAAGTGTTAGATTTGCGAGGACAAAAAATAAGGTGGCATGCTCAGAAGATTCACTAAGACGCAATTCAAATTCACCCAAATCACCCAACATTTCTCATTCGCTAATTATAAGATTGACAATAGTACTCACTAATTTACTCAGAGCATCAACCACCACTTGGCTTTTCTGGGATGGTAGTGCAATTCGAAATCGTAATCCTCCAAAAATTCCATCCACCTTCTTTGAAGTAAATTTAAATCCTTTTGAGAAAATAAGTATTTAAGGGTTTTATGATCTGAGAACACCTCAAATTTCTCCTCATACAAATAATGTCTCCACAATTTTAGGGCAAAAATAACTGCGGCCAGCTCTAAATCATGTGTCTGATAATTTCTCTCGTGGTTTTTCAATTAGTGTGGACCGTAAGCCACTACCTTACCCTCTTGTATCAAAACATATATGCCAAACCTTCTCTAGAGACACCATAGTACACAGTGTAACCCAAACCTCTTTCTGGAATGACTAAGACCGGTGTAGTGATTAATCTAGGGGAGGCACCCCCTATATATAGAAAATCAACGTTTGAGCTTCAATACATCCTACCATACACGTGTGTGTAGATGCAGCTCAGTGAGCAACAACTGGCAAACAAATATCTTGAAAAAGGGACCAATGGCCGTCGACCACCACTGGTAGCTGACAGGCACAAGCCATGGCCGGCAGATCCCAGGGTTGGCTGACAGGTCACTCTCTCTTCCAAGTTGGAGGCAACAAGCTCCTGGTCCAAAAACAAAACACAAAATAGACAAGGTTCAGAGTCTTAAAGACGGGGCATTCTGCTGAGGACTTCGGGCATTCAAAACGAACACAAACAAGCACAATCATCAAGTGCACAAACGATGACGTCTAAGTCTTAAGGATGGTAAAAAATGGGTTGCCTATAGGGGTTCATTACCAACAGTGTAATACCTCTTGCATGCCCAAAGCAAGTTATGGTTTGAGCCTTCTTTCCATTAGAGGACACTCACCAATGGACTTAATTGATTAATAATGAATGGTTTGGTAATTAAAATTGAACAAGTAAAAGAGGCAAGATAAGCATCTTTCGCGTTGCATTGCATGTGTTCAAATCGAACGTTAATTCGAACACAAGGAAAATGGGACATTTCATACTCAAAGTGATGAAATGTGCCACTTTCCTTGGTCTCCATTACCCTTGATCATGCATGATAGGTTAGTGGTCTTTTTGGTCATGTTTATGCATTTATTGAATTGTAAAAACTTGGTTCTTTGGCCATCATGCAATGAAATTGCTTGGTTGATGGTTTGAGAGCCAAGAGTTACACTCCTTTGAGCTTATTTGATGATAAGGAGGGTAATAGTACAAACAATCCTTGAGAATACACTGCTTTGCCTCTGTTTGCTCTCTGTTGCAGCAAGAGGAAGTTTAGAATAGAAATGGTTGACTGGCCATCAGCAGTAGCTGACGGCCACCAGTAATAGCCGACCGGCCACCATTGGTAGCCAACCAACCATCAATGAAATGTGCATAGTGTGTTGATAAGATGAAGCAGAGGTGTTCTGGAAGTTGGCAGAATTTTCAGTGATCAAATGTGCAAACAGAGGCGTTCAGTGGCAAGGCAGTGACTTTTTCGGGTGGAAACCGAACGCGTGCATGAGCATCTCTTGCATTTTGAAGCTTGTTTAGCATTTAAATATCTAGCTTAGATGCATATTGTAATTAATTAGTTGTATCTAATTAAATGTTGTAAATAATTAGTTAGCTTAACTAGTTATTTGTTTTCAGTTTGTAATAATTAGTTAATTAGAATAGTTAATTAATTCAGTTTGTAATAATTAGTTAGCTTAATAAGCGTAGCTAGTTGGTTAGCTTATTCATTCGGACCTTCATTCGCGAAGGCATAATGTTATAATAAGTGTGCGTGCGTGTGCGTATGTCTTCCAACCCTACGTCTTTCACCCTTTTATTTAATCGCTTTTGATGGTTAGATTAGGGACATATTTTAATTAGCATATCGCATGCTTGCATCCATTCATCTTGTCTTGCATGCACTGAGGCTTGGCACATCATTCAAACTGTATTGTAATTTCAATATCTTCTTTGAATATGTGTTTAATCCCATGTTGTTCAAATCAATAATATGCCATATTAGTTGCCGAGCCTATTAATTGCATATTACATGCGTTGCATTAGACATCTTGTATAGTTAGGATTATGCATTGTTTTCTAACTCATGCTTTCCTAGCTTGGAGTACTAGGTAAGTTTTAATGCTTTAGCATACTCGCATGAATGTGAATGATGCCATGATTAGCATACATACCATGAGGCTATGTGCTTAAATGCTAAACTGCTTGAATGCCTGTGGATGAAGACTTGTTGTTTGAATTGGAACAATTCAACGAATGTGCGTTAAGCCAACTTTGTTGAGTGGCAAATCATTTTTTAAGCCCACTATGTTTGGTGGCAAATCCGCATCTTTAAGCCCACTTGAGGTGGTAAATTCAAACCATTTTCGCAAACAAACATGACTTGAAATGTTCCAATTCTTGCGACGTAGTCTATATTTGCTTGTGCGCGTCACATGGTAATGTTATTCTAATAACCGGAATAATACCGCATAATGTTTATAAAAACTGATATCATGATTAGTGGAGGCCGATCTTTGATCGGGCGAGCGGGGGTGCTCAATTCATGACCTTTCCCTCTCGTACCCAAGTTCCTGAGCCAAGGCAACTTTGGTGATGACGGACACGTGGCCTTCGACACGAGTCAAGGTTTCCTAAATTTCCCCAAAATAAAAAAATATTTAGGTGGCGACTCTGTAATCTGGCAAAGTAGTCCAATTTTGGCATTATTTGATTTAAAATTGATTTTCCAAAAAGATTTGCCGGATTTGGACTCTTTGGTGTTTATCAGTTTCACATTGACCTTGTGAGAGTAGATTCAGAACCGCGGGAGTCCGAACTGTGAAACCTTTCATTTCGAACCCTTTCCGGAAGGTGAGGCGAGGAAAAAGGCGAGTCCACAGTTTCTAGCGACTCTGCCGGTGATTTAGAGAACTTGACTCGAACTCATGATATGTGATTTTATCTACACTTATGTGTCTCTTCGCATTTGCATTTGCATCAGTTTGCCTAAGTCACAATGTTTGCCATCTGCTGTTCTTGAGCAGTTTGCCAGAGGCTCGCTTGGAAAAGCTTGCCAAAAGGCTAACCGGTTGTAGGCTCTGTCACAATGGGAACACAACCCTTGGATCTAGACTACTGCTGTACCGTTTGATCCTCTTTTCACTTCTCGGTGTTAGGTGTGAGAGATATATTAGGTAGTCTTGCTAAGGTACCCTTTTTGACCAATTGGCCGAGTTGCATATCGGAAACCATAGAGACTGTTCCAAACTAGGACAAGTTGCTCACCCGAATGCAGGAATTGTATGAAACCACTTGTTTTGCGTAGTGAACCCCTAGCTCCTGATGAAATTAGGACAGGGTAACCCTACACCATTATAGGGGTGTTTTGGCTCTCACTTTCTTGATATGTGCTTTTGGAGTGAAACTTTGCAGGAATGTATGTATCAGTTGCAAGTTTGGGTATTAGTTTTGGGGCAAAAATCAGTGTTTGAGTACAGTTCTTTAGCTCACGATTGCAACTGTGTGTTGTTTCTGTTTGAGCCGAGGTGCTACGCGATTTCTAATTTTTGTTTCTTTTTGCTTTATTTTCTTTTTGCAAGGTAGTTTGTCACAATTGCTTCAGACGAGTTTGTTACCCCCCAAGCACTCTAAACCCGAGTAAGGCGACTTTATCGATCCGGGGATCTTATAAGAGGACAACCGGTGTTTGCTTCACTGTCGCTGGTTACAAGACGGAGGAGAGTCAGGCATAATTCATCGGTTCGACAACTACCTTCATTCAACGAAGTCCAGTCTTCTACTTCCACTCCAGAAAGAGCGTGGAAGAAATGCAACGAAGTCAGGCATAATTCATCTTCTGCTTTCATTCAGCGAAGTCTAGTCTTCTACCTTCATTCAACGAAGTCATGCATAATTCATCGGTTCAACAACATTCCTCAATCAGCATGGAAGAAATGCTTCGCCAGCTCCAACAGACTATTGAGAACATGTAACTAGATGCTGCTCGACAAGCTAAGACTACAGCCCGTCAAGTCGAGGTTATAGCCCACCAAGCTGAAGTGATAGAAAGGCTTCAGCAACAGCAACCCCAACCAGCAGTAGCCTCTGCATCCCATGCACCCCCAGCAGCAATTCCGATACCCGGGGTCACAATTAATGTCTAAGAAAATGCAAGCATTCAGGCAGATCCGATCCCACCTCAGACCTCCAAGGCACCAGTTTACCAAATGGGGGGCACCGTTTGAATTTGAGGTTGACCCTACTGCATTAAAGGTCAGCAAGCAGGAAAAGCACTTCAAGGGGGCACATGGCATTAATTCAATCCCTGATATTGAGGATGGCTATACTGAATTGACAGTGACGTTGCCAGATAGATTGAAGATGCCGTACATAGACCGCTTTGATGGCTCGGGTGATCCCATGGTCCACTTGTGGCTATTATCAGACATTCTGCAGCTGATGGGCCTATCTAGACTGCAGAAGTTATCCCTCTTCAGCCAGACCCTATCGGGTATAGCAGCCATTTAGTATGCCAAACTTGAAGACTCTATGAAGAGAAACTAGGAGGAAATGGTTGAGGCCTTCATAGCACAGTACTCCTACAACACTCAGATCGAGGTCACTACTCGTGATCTCGAAGTAACTCGCTAGGAGCCAAAGAAGGGCTTCTCAGAATTTATGACCTGGTGGAGGGCCAAGGCCTCTATGATAACTATCCGACCGTCTTAACAGGACCAGATCAGAATGGTGGTCTGTAACTTGCAAGGAAGACTATTACAGAAGATGATAGTCTTGCCTTTGTCTACTTTTGTTGAGTTCCACGAAATAGGGATGCAGGGTCTAATAGACCACGAGAAGGAACATCCCAAAAGGCCCTTTACATGTGGCTCCAATGCAGCCACGACTGGTGGCACCACTGTGCGTCCTTCGGATGTGAGTGTGGTCCCCACCACACCCAAGACTGCTAACCCCTTTGCCGGCACAACCCATACAACTTCCCAAGCTTCTAGACATCAGGCTCGAGGCCAGAGGGTCTTCACCCCGCTTTACATGTCCTTATCCACAGCCCTCAGGGTCCTGATCAGAAAAGGGCATCTGAAGTCGTTAGAACAATGCCCACTACCTGATCCTCTCCCTTCGAAACACAACCCGGCCAAATATTGTGCTTTTCACCAACAACATGGTCATGATACTGATCAGTGCTTCAAATTGCGTCATGAGATTCAAGATCTCATTGACAATAAGGTGATAGCACCTCCTAAAAAACCCAATGTCACTACAAACCCTCTCCCACCACATAATCAAGCCCTCCACCCCGGCAAATAAACCTTATCCATACACTGGTCATCTCTTACGACCCCAGTATATACATTACCCCCTCCCACCTACCTAAACAGGTGTTGTTCATCTCGGAAAGCACAAATTTGTGCATAATGAATGCGTCCACACCCCAACCCAAACCTGTGGTGGTGACCGTGGTAAATGAAGGTAGGGTAGCCTTGGTGGAGAATGGGAATGTCAGTTCAGTGCCTGAGGGCTCCGTGGATTCACTTAAGGAGGAATGCAACCCATGCCGTTATATTGTGCCTACCAATCAGGCCAAACCAGAGGTGGAAGTGCCAACTGGGATGGAGGTTAGTGTGGTCCGGGAGGATGGCTCAAGCCAGGGATTAGATGACCTAGCCGACCTAGAGGAAGACATCAACAGTCTGCAGTTCTTCGATGAGCAAGATTCGGGGGATGTGCATATTGACTAGTTCGATCTGAACAAGTCGATAGATAACTCTGGGTGCCTCAGTGATGAACCTGATGTAGATTAGGGGCTTCAACCAAAGCTGGGAGAGCAAGAAACATGAACTACTACAAGGGCCATAACGGTCGTGGACAAGGGAAAATTGTCGAAAAGCACCGGTATTAAGAATTTAGCTAAGGACTCGGGCATTATTAGTACTGTTGATACGGAATAAGAAGCCGCACTAAAGCGGGTTGAATAGGAAAGGGATGAGAACAGTCAAAAAGCTGGAAAAGCCAAACACCCTGCGGGGATGACTGTGATGTAAGAGGAATTACAACGGAATCGGACAATTGTCTGTTGGTTGCCGGAGGAGTATGGTGGGAAGATGATGATCTTCATCTTGCTCACACCGATGACGATTGGGGCTGAGACCTACCAGACGACACTTGGTATGCTAAGGATGTGGATCATATCACTAGAAGTGGGCGGTACTTCAAGCCCCCATACTTAGACTAACCCGAAGCATCCGGAAAGGACAAGGAGGCTGAAAAATAGAAGGACAAGCAGTTGGAGGAAGAAGCTGTACTGAGGCAGTTAAAGAAGATCCAAGCATACATATCTATCTGGGGGTTGCTTATGGCTTCACGAGTACATAGGCAAGTTGTATTGTCGGCAATGGACAAAGCCAAACAGTCTATCGACATAACTCCAGAGCAACTAGTGGGACTTGTCTTCCCAGGAGGTGCTTCACCTACTTTGACCTTCTCGGATAAAGAATTGCCACCTGAAGGCTCCGCACATAACAAACCGCTATACATCTCAGTTGACTGTAGAGAGAAGTGGGTGCCAGTTGTATTGGTTGAGATTAGTCTGCGATCAATGTTTGTCCGTCTCGCACAGCCTATGCTATTGGCTTGAAGCCAGCGGATTTTGTACCAACGGCCCAGGTGATCCGGGCTTACGACAACACAAGCAGAGAAGTGATGGGAATAATACAAGTCAGAGTACAAGTTGGCCCGGCTCAATCGGATATTGAGTTTCATGTCTTGGATGTTCCAGCTACTTTCAACTTGTTACTTGGGTGACCCTGGCTGCACCAAGTAAAAGCTGTTTCTTCCACCTTGCATCAAATGATAAAGTACCTCTTGGAAAGGGGGTAACCTTTGTGTTTGGGAATTCGTCTATACATCCTCCGCCAGAGGTTACTACACCTGTACTGGAGATTATACATGGCGACGAGGATGTTTTCTTGTCTGGTTTTACCTTGGCTGTTGATGAGGGCTTATATGTCAATGCTTAATCAGTGTATCTCATGAACAAGCTACAGTATATACCCGAGATGGAATTAGGAAAGAGCGGCCGGAAGGGCGTTACTGCACTGGCCGAAGTGCTACATAACCCACATACCTTTGGCCTTGGCTACTTGCCCACCAAAGAGGACTGGGTGAGGAAAGGAAAAAAAATGGCAGGAAGAGCCAGAGCTAAGCAAAGCGGGAAGCGCTATGAGCTTGTGCACAGGCCAATTCAGGGAACTCTGAACGGCCGCTTTGTTCGGGAGGGAGAAGACTTCCCATTTTGCAACTTTCCTGAGCCAAGGTTGAATATGGATAAGCAACGTGTTCCTAGCTTTGAGATTTTCTTCGATTTACAGTTGCAAGAGAATGACACCGATGAACAGACTGAACTAACTGTGGAGGCTACAAAGAGCACAGAGAGTGATCCTAACAGTAGTGAACTTAAGGTAGGAGTAGCGCTGGCATGTCTCCTTTTGGATCCTTAGATCAACCAGGAGAGCTTGGGGGATGACACAACCATTTCCATGATCGAAGACCAATCAGGTGTGGACACTTCCGGTGGTATTCTGGATGCATTTGACGCACCATCCCTCACTTGGCACCTGGAGGAGGGTTTTCTGTCTAGTTCTGAGTCAGGTAGTGAATCGGAATCTGATTCCACCTGTGGAGTCGGAATCAGATTCCAGTTCCTCTGAGTTTGAGTTTGGTATTCCTGGGGTTGATAACCCGGATGCCAAAGTTTTGTCCAGGTCGTCTTTTTCCTTTTCTTTTGAGTTGGTTATAACTAAGGAATTAGATGAGCTGGATCTTTTGAATGTGAATACCATTGCAGTTTCTGAGTACTTCTTTGTGCCACTTGTATATTGCATTAATCATGATTTTTAAAATTTTGATGAAAGCGATGAGGAAGGAATTCCTCTGGTTTTGAAACATTTGATTGATCGAGAGGAGGAGAGGTTTGTAAAATCCCTCATTGATGAAATCATTCCAATTAATATGGGTACTAAGAAGGATTCGCTTTTGGTCCAGATCGGGTCCACGTTGTCTTCGGAGGAGCTTGAGCGCTTAGTAACTTTATTAAAAGATTTCAAAGATGTTTTTGCTTGGTCCTACGAAGACATGTCTGGAATCGATCCTGAGATTATACAGCATCGGATCCCTCTTGACCCTGAGGCCTGAACCATCAAGCAAAAGCTGCGGAGAATATGCCCAGATTAGGCGTTGAAGATTAAGGAAGAGGTCACCATATAGATAAATGTAGGATTTTTGCTAGTATATGTGTATCCAACTTGGTTGGCCAACATCCTTCAGGTGTCGAAGAAAGATGGCAGGATTCGGGTGTGTGTGGATTTCAGAGATCTGAACAAAGCCAGTCTGAAGGGCGACTTTCTTCTACCGCACATCGATGAACTGGTGGACTTCACTGCAAGCCATGCGTTGCTCTCCTTCATGGATGGATTTCTTGGGCATAACCAGATTCTGATAGCACCCGAGGACAGAGAGAAGATTGCTTTTACTACGCCGTGGGGAACCTACTGCTACAGGGTGATGCCATTTGGACTGAAGAATGCTGGGGCTACCTATCAACGGGCTGCAACCACAATTCTACATGATATGATCCACAAAGAGGTCGAGGTGTATGCGGACGACATGATTGTCAAGTCTAATGAAAGAGAGGGCCACCACACCACCTTAAAGAAATTCTTCCAACGAATCAGAGAATATTAGTTGAGGCTGAATCCATAGAAGTGCACTTTTGGTATAACAACAGGGAAAATGCTAGGTTTCTTGATCACACAGAGGGGTATCGAGGTAGGCCCTTCCAAAATCAAGGCCATCCTAGAAATGCCACCACCAAGGACTAAAAAGGGGGTGCGAGGCTTTCTAGGTAAAGTGCAATTCATAAGACGGTTTATTTCAAAATTAACCTTGACTTGTGAACCACTATTTGGTCTCCTAAAGAAAGGAAAGAATGTGAATTCGCTTTCGAGCCGATCAAGCAGTACCTACAAAACTCGCCTGTGTTGTCATCGCCAGAGCCGAGAAAGCCGTTGATTTTGTATTTGTCAGTAACTAACACAACGATGGGATGCATGCTTGCTCAAGAATCTGAGGATAGAGTGAAGAAAGCCATCTATTACCTGAGTAAGAAGATACTGGATTATGAGACCCATTACACCCCGCTGGAGAAGGCTTGCTTGGCCTTGGTATGGGCTACTAAGAAATTGAGGCACTACCTGTTAGCTCACTCTGTAATTTTGGTTTCGAGATTAGATCCCATCAAATATCTCTTCGAGAAACCAGTACTTACAGGTAGGCTAGCCCGTTGGTTGGTTATTCTCTCTGAATTTGATTTGAAATGTGTCACTCGCAAGTCTATCAAGGGGAGAGTGGTAGCCAAGTTCCTGGAAGATCACCTAGTGGAAGGAGATGAAGCAGTAGAATACCCATTCCCAAATGAAGCCATTCTATAGGTTGAGGAAGAAACTTGGACAATGTACTTTGATGGAACGTCTAAACAATACGATTATGGGATAGAGGTGTTGCTAATAGCACCCGACAATTCCCACATACCTTTAGCTTTCAAACTTCGGTTCAAAGTATCCAACAATGAGGCAGAATACGAAGCGTGTATCGTTGGTTTGGAAGCCACCCTGGAACTAGGGGCGAAAAGGTTGGCCGTCATTAGGGACTCAAACCTGGTTGTATCTCAAGCAAAAGGAGACTGGAAAGTCAAAGAAGAGAGGATAAAGATCTATCACTAGACCTTGGACGTTCTGGTTCCTAGGTTTGAGAAGCTAACTTTCACCCATCTTCTAAGAGAGAACAACAAGTTTGCTGACGCCTTATCAACTCTATCTTTTATGATAGATATCTCGTTTGGAGTCCGGATGCGTCCGATCATTATTGAACAGAGGTATACGCCGGCCTATGAGTTGATCACCACAATAGATGAAGTACAAGATCAAAACCCTTGGTATTATGATATCTGGAACTTCTTGGAAAAGGAAGTTTATCCACTTGGGGCAAATGCCAAAGATAAGAGGGCAATACGGTGAATGGTCGTTCAGTTTATCATCTACGGGAATAAATTATACAAGCGAGGTCATCTGGGAATGCACAAGTTATGTGTTGATGTAGAAGAATCGAAGCGCCTAATGGAGGCCATCCATGGGGAAGAGTGTGGATCACACATGAGCGGAGTAATGCTAGCCCAAAAGATTCTCAGGCAAGGTTACTACTGGTCTGCCATGGAGGAGGATTGTCTCGGTTTTGTTCGGCGATGCCACAAATGCCAAATTCATACTAATCGCATGAACATCACACCGTCGAAACTGTACAACATGACTTCACCATGGCCTTTCTCGGTCTGGGGAATTGACGTCATTGGGGCAATTACACCGAAAGGGTCAAATGGGCATGAGTATATTCTGGTAGCAATTCATTATTTTACGAAGTGGGTGGAAGCTCAGTCTTATGCAGTGCTGAAAGTAGCGCATGCGGCTAAGTTCATTCGCAACAACATTATTTGTCGTTATGGAGTCCCGAATGAGATCATTTCTGACAATGGGCTCCCATTTCAAGAAAGAAGTGATCGACTTATTAGAGAAATACAATGTGGCTTTTCATAAGTTATCCACATATCGGCCGCAAACCAACGGAGCTGTTGAGACCGCCAACAAGAACATCAAGCATATTTTGCAAAAAATGGTTGAGGCGTACAGGGATTGGCTAGACAAGTTACCATTTGCTCTCTGGGCTATAGAACTTCAATTCGGACATCTACCGGGGCAACTCCGTACTCTCTAGTTTATGGGATGGAAACTATTTTGTCGATCGAAACAGTGGTTTTGTCACTGCGGGTTATGGTTGAGTGCCAGATAGCAGAAGCAGATTGGTAGCAAAGCAGGTTCGAGGAACTGATGTTATTTGATGAGAGGAGGCTGAAAGCACTGTACCATGTTCAAGGATATCAACGTAGGATTGCCACGGCTTTTAACAAGAAAGTTAAGTCTCGGAATCTTAAGGAAGGGATTTGGTACTGAAAGACAACCGAGCTCCCATCCATGACCCTAGGGGCAAGTTCAGACCCAATTGGACTGGACATTATCAAGACTATTTGGTCAGGTGGAGCTGTGGTTCTTATGGACCTGGATGGCCTAGAATTTTCCTAACCAATCAACATGGACAAGTTGAGAAAATATTATCCCTGAGAGGCTCGTTAGGCCGAAAACCTGGAAGGGCGATGTAGGTAAAAGTTAGAGCACAAAAAAAATTAGAAAATAAGAAGAACTGAGCTCGCAAGATTGAAAACTCGGAAAGGGCGGCCTTGGCAAAAGTTAGAGCGCAAAAAGAGAGTGTTAATACCCAAGTGAACCCGAACTGAACTACGTAAGGCCTGATTCCCATCTTCAGGATACGTAGGCAATTTCATAATGAAATTCGGCCGTAAACACCTCCAAATCAACTGTGTCCATGTGTTTGATCAAGGCATCCTTGTCTTTTCATTATTTGAAAATTTGGTTGTGATCCTTACCCTGAAAGAAGAGCTGACTACAGTGCTAAGCAGTGCTATTTAGTCTAGGGGCAATTTTTTTTTCATTTCTAAATTCGGAGTTGTACATCTCAAGGATAGATTCCATGTGTGTCAAGTTGTGATCCTTATCAAAAATGATTTTGAAAAGTATTGATAAAAGATGATTTTGTTCAAATTAATCTTTTTACAACTTAGACCATTTTTGCACTAAAAAGAAAATTTTCAGTGCCCACAACTTCAATTTCATTGATTTCAATACAGAGTTCTCTGACTCTCGATAGACATCAAAGTTGCTTTTATTGCATTCAAAAGGAAAACTTGAAAAGTTAGATCAAAGCAATAAACTTGGGGCATAGAGAAGTCAGGTGTTCCTACATCCCCTCCCTATGCTTGTGGATGCTTCCGATGCTAAAGTGGGCCCGGATTGTGCCTCAACTTCAAGCCAAGCTAGGCATTCGCCAAAAAGGGTGCAACTGAAATTGAGAGCAGAAGCCATAAGTTCTCTTGTCCTCCAAGCAGTGGGATATCGAGCCAATTATGAACCTCTGATTGGGTATGAAGTCGGGTATTCTACTCCTTCATCTGGACAAGTCTGGTCGTGTCCGAATTGACGCCTGAACTGAAACGAAAAGTAGAATATGCAGTGTGTCAGGCCAATCAGTTAAATGCTGGGTTGCCGAACCATGCTGTAGCTCATCTCGGGTAGATCAAACCAGGGGCAACGCCAAGCAATGTCAACAGCAGACCTGTTGCACATCCAATGGCACCACAACCCTTTGTTCAGGAAATCAACTAGCTGTTTGCGAAAGAAATAGCCTCGTGCTGAATATATAGGGCAAGAGTCCACTACTTTCAATTGTCCATGAGCCATATCTGGGGAGGGATGAAAGAAAAGAGATATTAAAGAATAGAGAGATGTGCGCTGAGAGAAAAGCGAGAAAAGGGTTTTGAGAGAAAAACAGAGCTTGAGTGCCGAGTGATGTGAGAAACACATACTTAAGAGGTGGGAAACATTACTTGCAAAAGTAGGGAACTTCCTGCAAATTTGTTTGTCTCTCGCCGATGGAAGACGTCTAAGCCTATCAAACTCTCGACCAATGCTAAGCCAATGCTGCACTTGCCCTCTTTCAAACCTTGGGTCACTTCAACTAGCTGAATGTTAGACCCTTCGAAACCCAGAGCAAGGAGAAAATACGCTAGCATGCACAAACAAAAGGCGTGCTTCCGAAAACTCTGCCAAAGACGGTCGTCGTGGTCACCAGCGTCAGAAAATCAATGAATGAGACAGAGGATATCTAGCTCTCCGTTATGAACCAAGGATCGGGCATCATGTAAAGTGAGCCTACACATTCTTCCTAAAGCTTGGATGTGACCAAAATGGGGCTGAGGCAAGATTTCCTCATCGCGCTGAAACTCTATTAGCACTTGAAATTCTTCAATTGTTGGGCATATCTCTTGTCCCCCGAAGCTAAAAACATGTGTAATTGGGTTCCAACATCTAGCCGTGACATGTAGGCACGGAAAACAAAGCGGAGAACGACTCAGCGGGAATAGTGCATTTACCCCGAAACCCTGGAAATTCACTTTTTTCAAGCCATCTAAAGTTGCAATCCAATTTGAGAGTTTTTCGGTAAAGAATGGCTCCATTTGTGGCAAAAATAGAGCTGGAATGAAGAAACTATGAAGTTCCAGCTTTTGTAGAAGATAAGGCACTGAGTGGAAGACAGGTGGCAACAATCTGGAGGTCTCTTACATTGATGGTCGATTGGCCAGTGGTGATGGCCGACAGGTTACTTTTGTAGCCAACCGGCCACCATTGGTAGTCGACAGACACCACTGGTGGCCGACAGCCTCTGTTCATGGCCAGTAACCTTATTGTCTATCCTGTGGCCCACTTGTGTGTTGAGAGTGCTGAGAACCTGTGTTTTGTTCTGCTCTTTGTGCATTGTGCTGTCTTGTTTTAGTTAGTTTTGTTGAGCTGTTTTGTTTCAGTTTGTTTATCGAGTTGTATTTGTCCCATTTTGCTTATCAAGTTGTATTTGTCTTGCTTATCGAATTGTTGTATATTGTATGCTATTTATCAAGTTTTATATTACTTGGTTATTTATCGAGTTGTACATTGTTTTACTTGCTTTATTGTTAGTCGATTCACTACCTGATCAAGAAGGTTATACCAATAGAACGTGCAAATTCCATCAATCAAGTTCAATCTCATTTCCATGCTATGCGATGCTCAGAATGCAAAATACAACATTTTTTCATACAAAAATTGGTTTCCATTCCAATCATGGTTGCTTTTACAAAAAGTGCAGTACAAGTTTTTTAAAAAGAAAATAAAACTCGTTTGAAGCTATACAAAGTGCTAACACTACTAACAAAAGAAAGTAAGTAAAAATACATACCGATCAGCGCCATCTATCTCAAGCTCTGGAGGCCCTATTCGTCCTCTTCCTCAGCGGAACAGACTCTACAGAGCTGTCTCCATCTACGCCGCTATCTGAACCAGATGCTAAATCAGAATCGGAACCAAAGTCGTCATCGTCCTCTGCCTCAGAGCCTGACTTGGCAGCATCGCCACTAGCAGAACCCGAGCTGGTGTCATCGTCTCCACTATTAGACAACTCAGCATGCTGACTCGCTACATCCTCGGCCTCGTTGGTTTCAGTATCATCCTCGCTCAGAATAGGCTCTGAAGGGCCACTCTCAGCTCGGGCACTCCTAGCTCGACCTTGGTTGCGCGTTGAAGCCTATCTCTCTCTCACTGCTGCCGAAATGGGTGCTGATGGTCTTGGTGCTGCTGCCGCTGGTGTTGTCGGTAAGGGTGGGACTTGAAAAGGCAATTGTCATATGTCAGCCACAGTATGTGTATCAGATGCAAGTACGGTGTGCAGAATGAGTACATGCAGTTTCAGTGTGTCAGTGGAAATATGATGACTGGAATATAAGAAAACTGGATAAATTACCTGAATGCCGTAGAAGACAAGCAGTGCCTCCCTCCTCAAGATCATGCCCTCGAATGAGACTAATAGCTCCAGTAGATCCTCAGTGTATCCGGGAGGTGCCTGCAAATGCATTTGGGAATAATCAGAGTTCGGAAGGAATAAATATCTGAGAGGAATGGAAAAAATGAATGAAAAACTGTGATACATACCGAAGGTGAGTCATGAGCTCTGACATATCTATGACCAGTCGCTAGAGGCTTAATCGGAATCTAGTAACCTCTCTGGTGTACCGCCAACATGTCAACCCGGTCGGAAGCACTGGACAACCGAAGCCCCGTCTAGCGGGGGGCACCCCTCTGGCCCTACCCCTCGACGCTCGAGCCCTGCTCGTCGAAGGGGCATCTGCTGCTCACCTTGCACGAGCACGAGTAACCATCAAGGGAGGCATGAGATGCGTCTAGATAAATGTCGCATAGTCCCCTCCTCTGAGAAAGTAGTCAGCGTCCACGCCCCAAGTAAAGTCAATCACCTCTTGGGAGGAGTGGCTCTCTGTAGATCGCATAGATGGCAGAGGCGCCATGGGAACTACCTGCTGCAGTAAACCCAAGGTCTAGCGTATGAAGCGCTTGCCTAAGAACCAGGCTCAGCATACCGAGCCCTTGAGCACAAGTCGGAAGCGGGAAGCCCCTCGAGCATTGGTAAACTGGTCCCTGACTCCCTTAGGCATCGTTGCCCAAGGCTACCAAGAGATCTGCAAACAGAGAAGACACAGATTGTTAGTTGCCATTAGATATGCAATATGAATCAGAGCTGAAGTAAAGTAGCAATAACTATGAGTTTTGAGTTACCTCTGCCGCAGTCATGATGTCAAAGTACCTACAGAAGAATGGAAAGTTCTCCCAAGTCCTCCTCAAGCACCTACTGTCGTACCGACGAGAATATGGTACAACATGAGACATCTCTACCTCCGGCTCTAAGGCAAGGGTCGAGAAGTATGTATATTCCCACAACTGTAAGAAGAAAAAGCAACAGTGAGTACACAGCATATAAACACGGAGAATGCAGAATGTAGAATGTAGAAAGCAGAATGTGTACGTAGAATACAGAGAATGCAGAAAGCATAATGTGTAGTACAGCGTACAGAAAGTACAAGTATAAAACAGAGAATAGATTGTATGTGTACAATGTACAGAAAGTCCAAAGCAGAAGGCATAGCAGGAAACGCAAAGCAGAAAAGTAAAGTATACCTCTCAGGCTCTCCAGTATCCTTTGACTCTGTTCTCACTCCTGCAGGATGTCGAGCTCATGTAGCCACACAAGGTAGCAAGGCCAATGCCGCCCCAATCGTAAAGCCGGACCTGAGACAAGTCCACTAAGGTGCTCAAGAGATATAATCCTACAGTGTTCGCCCGGTCGGTGAACAAAGTGGTGCCAAAAAGGAACATCAAGAAGCCTCGGGCATACTACTCGATCTCCTCTAGGGTCTCTGGCTCTGTCCCTCTGAAGTGCTCTGAAAACCAAGTGTATCGCACCATCCCTGATCGGAAGAGAGGTGGGTGTGTCCCTAGTAAGCAGATCCAAGCAGCCTTCCATTCCCCCATGTCTGTATCATAAGGGATCGGATGCCCCCTACCTCTATGCCAGTGAGCATAGAGAAGTCATAGGAAGTCATCGTCATCTCCCCTGCGGTAGAGAAGTGAAAAGAGTTAGTGGTATTCCACCACCTCTCTACTAGTGTGCTGAGTAAGGGTCTACTCGCTATGAGGCGCGATAGCTCTATACAGAACAAGCCGAAGCCGACCTCATCAATAATTTGGCAGATGCCAGCGGGGAGCTCCATGTACCACTCCTTCGTTGATGTGGCTCCGTATCCTCTGATAGAATGTGAGTCCTTTTGTAATCGGAATGGGTAGATGAAAGGCAATGTAAGAAATATAGTGCAAGAATGTGTTTGAGATAAATAGATGAAAGGCAGTGTCAGAAATACAGTGCAAGGGTGTGATTTATGCAAGAAATGCAGGGTGCACTGAGGGAAATGTAAGAATACCGTGTATACCTCGGTGGCGCCGTAGGATAAATGGGACTCCGGCTCTCGTAGCAAGAGGTCCTCTAGCACACCTCGTGCAAACCCTCTGAAATGATGAATACCGTTGGGTGGAAGCACATGTGTCTCGGGATGATATGTCTCTGGGTCAAAGGGTCGAACCTTAGGTGGTAGTGGTACAGGCTCGGGATCCGCCTCCATCCCCGAAGAAGATCCGTCATGTGGAATGTCGTCCGCCATTTTGGAAAGGAAGTGAGAAAGTCGGCGAAAATGAGGAAAATGGGTGGAAAATGCCGAAGTCAACAAAAGTCAACCCTATGAGAGAGGAAAAGGGAAGAAAAATTCAAAGCCTGGGAAAAGGCACCAAACCCAAGAGAAACTTGAGGAAAACAAGCCTCAAGTGGTGAAAATGAAGAAAAAAGCACCGAAATTGAATTTCAATCGGTTCAAAACAAAGGAAATTAAGAGGTTTTAGCGAATCAAACGTTCGTGGGGTGTTGAAAAGCGCGCATAAAGCGCAGATCTAGAGGGAAAAAGTGTCTAGAGAGAGAAAGGGAGGATTTTTGGCAATGGTGAAGTGGGGAAATGAAGTTTGGATGTGTTTATTTAGAGGCCCAAGGAGAAAAGACTGAAATGGCCTTAATCTGCCATCGGTGGCCGACAATGCATAGGGGTGGCCGACAGGTGGCCGACACCCTCCCCTGGTGGCCGACAAGTGCCCAGTCCTCCTCCTTTGAATTTTGATGTTGTTTTGTGTCCTTGTTTCTCAAGAATTGCAAGGAAAGTTCACTTTTAAGTTCCAATTGCCTCTGTGGAAGCTCTAAATCGTGTCTTCAAAATGTGATGTTCAGTGCTAGTCAACTTGAACGAGGTGTATCCTTTTAAAATATATTGCAACTCTTCTAACAGGTAAATCGGAAGTTGTGACTGAGTTGGCTTTATCAAAATACATTTTTGTCATTGCATAGAACGTGCATCTCTTATCGTTGCATGGAATGTGCATTTCACATGCGATCTTGCATCACTTCTCACATTTGCATAGAGCATGCTTCAATTTCCCATTCGCATAGAACATGCATTCAGTATTCTGCATAGAACATGCTGCTAATCTTGCATAGAATATGCATTTTGTGCTATTGATTGTGCATAGAATATGCATCTTCTACTGATGCATTGAACATGCATCCCAATGTGGCATATAACATGCTTCGGTTCTTGTCGCATAGAATATGTTTCTGTTTTGTTTTTCGCATGTGTTGCATAAAACATGCCATCAACATTGTATCTTGGTTATTTGTCTTGCGTAGAACTTGCGTTCTTACTGTATTGTACCCGTTAAGTTTCTTTTTTATGTAGGCACAATATTGTATGTACGGTTCATTCAAAGATGGTGTAACCAGATGATATTGTATGTACGGTTCATTTAGAGGAGTTCCAGGTAGAATCACTTGTACCCCTCGAATCACCGTCTTTCGGTTAAAAACATTTGTGTGCGTCTTGATGTTTATCACCTCCTTCGGTTATCATCTTTTGGTCAAAAACATTTGTGTGTGCCCTGATGTTTATGCCTCTTTTTGTTAACTCACATCTTTGGTTAAAAGCATTTGGGTGTGTCCCAGTGTTTACACCACCATCTTTGGTTAAAAGCATTCGAGTGTGTCCCGGTGTTTACATCACTCCTTTGGTTAAAAGCATTCGGGTGTGTTCTGGTGTTTACATCACTCCTTTGGTTAAAGCATTCGGGTGTGTCCCGGTGTTTACACCACTCCTTTCGATTTAGCATGCTCGGGTGTGTCTCGATGTTCACACCACTTTTTTTCCTTCTGTGTGTAGCACATTAGGATCTTGGTTGAGACCTCAGGTGCGCCCAACAGTCACTCTTCGCCTTTCCTGTGCATCGCGTAGTTAAGTTTGCATAATTTCCTTACATCCTTTCAGCATGAAATGTGGTTCGGTCTGTAATTCCCACGCGTAGCGTGTTTTCTTACTCCTCCTTATGATTGAGATTACTGTACCTTATTTTGGTTTGCTTGCATTGCATTTGCATTCAAATGTTTCGTTATAGCCTCATTGCATGATCACAAGTTATGTTCCTGCATCGTGCATATCATTTGCATTTTGCCCCAGAACTATGCTGGTTTGATTCCTTGCAAAGGGATACATAGGCAGCCTGCGGGCGCAACCATTTGTTTCGTCTTGTTTGTTTACTTGTCCAAGTCTTTGGCCTTGTCAAAAATAGGTCGTCTCTAGACTTTGACATTCACTCCCGTCATTTCATGACTGCCGAGTTCTGTCAAAGAGGGGCAATTGTAGACACCTCATTTTTGACCGTCCTCAAGACTTGGACATCATCGTTTGTGCGCTCGATGATTGCGCTTGTTTGTGTTCGTTTTGAGTGCTTGGAGTCCTCGGTGGAGTACCTTGCCTTTGAGCCTTCAAACCTTATCTGATTTGTGCACTGTTTTGGACCAAAAGGTTGTTGTTTCAAGTGTGGAAGAGTGGGTGACCTGTCGACCAGGCCCATAGGCTATCAGCCTTGGCTTGTTCTTGTTGGCTACCAGTGATGGCCGACAGCCATAGGTCTCTTTTTCCAGATATTTATTGCCAACTGTTGCACACTGAGATGCATCTCCATACATGCGTATGGAAGGATGTTCCTAAGCTCAAGACTTATTTTTCTATAAATAAGGGGGTTCCTCCCCCATTTTTGAGGGTTAGAAAATTTAGAGCAAAAATATATATCTCTCTCTAGAATTCTCTCTCTCTCTTGTTATTTTGTACACATTCACTCACAAATCCTTAGCTTTTGCATACCAACCCTTGATCAAACTTGACCATCTATGAGTTGAGGTTCCTTAGAGCCTTGTTTGAGGTCTAGAAGGAGGTTTGGACTTGAATTTATGCCTAATTTGTGCTTTGCGTCAAAGGTATAGCACTTACCTTGTTTAAGCTTATTTTGTATCTTGGTTTTACCATCTATTCAACTGTTTTTGGGCTGATTTTCAACTGTCAAAAACTCTGTTTTTATGGTTTACAAGTGTTGGTTTGAGGTCATTTTGAGTTAGGGGGTGGTCTACCCTTCTTGCTCCTTTGCTTGTTAAGCTTTTGTGCCATTTTTCAACACTTTAAAACCAACTTTTTTGGGCCTTTTAACCATTGAATTTTAGAGGTTTTTCAGTGGCAAAAACCTTATTTTGAAGTCAAAAATTGGAGGGGTTAGCTGTCACGACCCAAACCCGCCCCTAAAAGTTTGGTCCATGACCGGCCTGTACATAGGCCTCAAAACAGAATTTTAGAATAATATCTAATCACATATGGGGCCTTAAGCGGAAGCAATATCAATAAAAGACAACATCCATTGAGCTTGTGCATACATGATAGTTTAATTGGATTTAGGCATTTAAATACATTTCCAAATATACATATACAATCACAGAATTTATATAGATCTCACACACACTTACATAAGACCTAATAATTTATATGATTCCCAACACAAATTAAGGCCTCCATACGGAGACATACCCCAGGTGACTTGGCAGACAGATGAACCTCAGTACAACTCTAGTGTCAATCCCCAATGGCTCACCTACATAAATATACATAATAACAGAGTGAGCAAGGCTCAGTGAATAATAGCAATGTAAAGAGGTTAATTAAACGAGTATAGGCTTAGAGAATGTAAATATGCATATCAAACCATTCAAAGATCTTATTTATAATCATATTTTAAATTGGACTCAGGTCCACATGTAATACAGAACGGCCTCGGACCCATATATAATACAAAACGAATTTAAGTCCAGATATAATACAGAACGGCCTTAGGCCTAACAAAGTTACAGATTAGCCATAGGCTCACAGATTCCACAGATTGGCCATAGGCCTAACAGATTGCACAGATTCAGAACGGAACAGAACAGATGTATGGACTCAAGAGATGGCTCATACGAATTCTAGAGGTGGCGCCCACCGTAGTGTAGCATTTAGTGTCGTATAGCACTTTGCTCCACACCAGAAGTCATAACCACGGTACAGAACCGGACAAATATATGGACTCAAGAGGTGGCTCGTACAAATTCTAGAGGTGGCTCCCACCATAGTGTAGCACTTAGCTTCGTACAACACTTTGTTCCATACTAAAAATACAGAATGGCCTCTGGCCTAACAAATCATACAGAATGGCCATAGGCCCAGATTGGCTTTAAGCCCTTGAACAGAGTGGCATTAAGCCCTTAAACAGAGTGGCATTAAGCCCAGTTCATATATATGTATGGACTCAAGAGGTATCTCGTACGGATTCTAGAGGTGACTCGCATTGCTGCACTTAGTTCCGTACAACACTTTGTTCCATACCAGAAATAAATAGGTCTTAAAGACCGAACAATTCATATCAGATCACAGCATAAACAGAACGAATAAACAGAGCAGAATAACCCCAGATTCATAAGAATATCATCACACAATAGTGTACATAATTCACCCCATGGTTTATTACAAGTGAGCACAGTTGTCCTGCGTACAACAGAATAATAACAATAACTATTAATAGAGGCACATGTGTCATTCCGGTACGCTTAATAAGGACAGAACAATTCACATTCTAACGTGAATTACATAATGATGTTAGACCTTTGCATTCATATCATAGGTTCTGAACGGCCTTGGGTCCATATCAATGCCATTATTCAAACATATCTATTAATTTAATCCAAGCACAATATCGATGGAATAGGCCATTCACAACCAACAATACATAAATCGTAATCATAGAAAGTAAGTGAAACGTAACGTTACACTACTATTACTCACAGTGATAGATTCTGGTAGCAGTGGGACGATGTCCTCGTCTTGACCTACAAACACAATGCAAATAGTATCATAAGATTATACCCGATTCCTTACTTTACTCTTTAATCAATTAGTCATATCGGTTCTAAACTCCTTAGTCCTTAGTAGGTTATAATCCATGCCTCAGAAAATACGAGGAATCGATAGGAGAAAGGTTCAGACGAAGAAATAGTACAAAACCGGTAGATAGAAAGTGAGCAGCTCTCACTAATTTGGGCATATCTATTTCTATACATAGAATTTTGGAGTAAGACCATCACCATTGGAAACTAGACTTCCGGGGCTTCATTTTAGGCTCAAGAATCACTCAAAACGGAGTCCAGATGCAAAAGATATGCTTGTTCAAAGTTACAAGGCATAAGCTGAAACAGGGTTGGCCGCACGTGCGCCCAATTGGACCGCTTGTGCAGCCCAATTCCGCTCAAGCGGAGAAACCCGGCCACTCGAGCGCCCAAAAGCAGAATGGAAGCCTCTTTTTTCTTCATGCTCCGCTCGTTCGGTGCCCGTGGTTGCTCGTGCGGCCTGGGCAAAATCAGAGTCTGAAAATGGTTGAATAATTTGGAACTTTTCATTCTCAAAACCAAACTTCAATTTCATAAAATTCAAAGCCCAAAACTCTTTGATACATGATAAATTTCACAGTCTTAACTTCTATTCCAATTCATAACTCCAAATTACTATTCAATTTCTCAATCACAAGAACAAAATTATGAATTAGAACACAAAACATAAAATAGCCATGGTTTGGGGTTCAAGCTCCCTTACATGGTGGAATCCCTTTTTAGCCTCTTTAAGACCCATAAAACTCCTACAAGGAATTAAATTATAACATAAGTTCATGCTATATACAAGGATTCAACACTTTTTTTTACTTGAAGGAACAAAACCCACACATATCATTATAAATAATCCAAGAAATTCACTCTTTAGCTTATGATCTTCAAACATTGAGAGGGAAACTCTTACCTTAAGCTTTCACCATCACTTATTCTTGCATAGCCATAAAGGATTCAAGCCAAATCCTTGATTTCCTCTTCCACTCCAACTCCTTCTCCCTTCTTTTCTTTGAGTTCTCTCTCTCACGTGTCTTCCCATCTCCCTTACATATTTTTGGGTTTTCAAAAGATGAGTTCAACCACCCAAAACATATCTACTTATATAAATATATGCCCACGTAAGTTTAACACAATAAGGAAAGCCAAACGTGGCCTTACGAATCGCACAAAATCAAATTTCAATTAAACTTTTCAGATGGCTCTAAAAATTATGTTGATCATAAATATGTCATTTGTTCAGATTTCTGAACCCTCTAAGGCCCTCAAATTGCAGTACAAAGTTAATCACCCAAACGTGCATTAACGAATCAGACGAATTAGATTTCCAATTAATTTTCCCAATTAGTTCTAAAAATTCCCATTAACATAACCAAACACTCAATTTTGATTTCTGAACCCATAAAGGTCGGTAATTTAAATTTTAAAGTCGTAGTTCAACAGATAATTCCTCAATTCGAACATATATCACTAAATTAAAATGCATTATCCCACAAGAACATAAAAGTAATTTCGGATACGGATTTTGGGGTCGTTACATTTTACCCACCTTAAGAAGTTTGGTCCTCCAAACTTGATTCACCCTGCCACAAGTCAAGTTTCGTCTTGAATATACAACATTTCTCAATTATTTAGTCAACCACAATCCTATACAGTCAATTCCAATGGAGTTTGCCCCCAGAATCAGAAGTAATTCATCTTTACTGGCTAATTGGTAACCCAATTGATAATAACTTAAGGGTGTTCAGAAATGAATTCACTTCAAGTATTCGATTGCATGCGACTCATAAGCTATCAATCATAATTCAAACTTTTTAGGTTCACAAACAACCCCAATTATCATAATTTCTCAAAGGTTACAGAAACATTCACTACTCGACCGGGTTTCAAATGGCACAAACATACTACAGCAATTAAACCCAAAATAAATAAATAAATTCTAAATCAACGACCTTATGGCTCTTGCTCACTAACAAGTTGAATATTCAGAACAATGGTTTGGTAATTTGAAGTATCTCCAAGCGATTTACTTTCATAGCAAATAGGATAAATGAGGTCTAATTTTTCGAATAACCAAATATAGATTCCAACCCTCAGCTTCAATGAAAGCTCAAATAATCAGAATTAAACTTATCAATTCGAATCAGATTTCTAGCAGACTTCAAGTAGTAACCCAAATTCCAAAATAAATTGTTAGCAAAATCAAATACGGATCAAACCTTAATTGTCACAATTCCGGTAAGGCAATAATCATTTAAAATCCATATTCGTTTGGAAGATCTTATAGTTAACATCATGATATCAAGCACAAAATACATTCACCATAAAACTATTATATTTTTGTTCCAGTAACGTCAAAGTAGGTTGAGCATCGTGCCTAATCCGATCATTTTTTTCCATATTTAGTAACACATTCTTGTCATGGACAAAAACATTTTCCAAACATACGTAATACATAAAATTCATCGAACTTTTCAAAATTACACATAATACGTTGTTCAGAGACATTATTCAGAAACTTATCAGACCTTTCATAGATTATCAGATGATGGGATAATTCCCAATAGCATTAAACTTATTTAAACTTTGACAGAACAACCTCTAGTCCAACTTATAACAGATAAGACAGAATAACTTCAAGTTCATCATAGAGCATTCATCAAGCATGCCACAATCAATTATCAAATGGGAAACTCATTCATGCATAGCAAAATATCTCTTTCAGGAAACTTGTCACATCCTGAACATTCGGAGTTTCGTAGCATGTCAAGTCATTTTGGGGAAATCATTCGGAAAGCTTATCATATCATAAACATGTCGGAAGTTCGTAGCATTTTTTATCATTTCAGAAAATACTTATCGTATAGAACATTTTGTAACCAAAATATAGATTTCATTAAACATCGTATAGCATAGCCATTTTTAAAATCATTTATACAAAAGTATCTTTTACAAAGACATTACTCACTTAGGTCCATGGTCAACTCACACAAGGTCACACTCTATTCATCTATGTCGGAAGTACCAAATTTAATTGATGGTATGATATCTCTAAATAACACGGATCACATAAGTTTCATTCCAGTGATCACTCATTTGAAGATCACAATAAAGGAACAAGCCTTGAATTAATTCTTATACAAATATTTCATCCTTAATCAATAATGGTGAGTTTACGATAACAATACATTAGGTTCAGAACAACGTATCAAAACAAAATTATGTCTTTCAGACAAATGGAAGTCCACAAAAGAAACACAAGTTCCTTCACCAGCATACATACCTCAATTTCCTCAACATACACTCTATCTCTACAAATTAACATACTCAACACCACCAACGTCCTAGTCAAAATTTCAATTTCCCTGTATCACTAAATTTCCATAAAATTCCACCGAATATTATGTGATCACAAATCATGACACTTGTACTTATTAACATTCCAGGTAGCAATTTCAACGTCCTAACTCTTGATTACTAGTTCCATGCTCGTTATCAATCATCAAATATCTCAATCACAATAATTCCAGGATTTGTCAACTACCATAATTCTAATGTCTCTTTCCCAAATATTCTTTCTATGGCTTCAAGCAAAGCTCTAAATCTCTTATCATTTCATGTTTCCAGAACTCAACATGCTTGCACTCCCCATTATTCAAGTCAAAGCACCACAATTTCATAAACCTTAGCCTTCTGTTTCCCTATACATATCATGTAGAGAAATGACCTTTTAGGCTCAAGACTTGCGCTATGAACCAAGCACATCTTAATCTTTTCTTATCGTTAAAATTTCATAAGACTTTCAAGCTTCCATACTCATTATTGATCATCACATTCCTCAATTGCCATAATCAACCACAACCTCAGTTTCCCCAAATTCCTCATGGTTACTCTCATATGTAATCCATATCGAAACTACATTTAGACTTTATTCACATCACGTTTCCACAAACATGCTTATACTGACCAATTTTAACGTCCTAAGGACATCAATATTCCACATCTTTCATCGCTTTAGCCTCAATGTCATACCCATTACACAACTCATTCTCATTTCATAACAACGATCAAATCCTCTTTAGTCACAAAACTCAGTCTATGAAATAACACATGGATTTCCTTCTATTACTTAACGTCCATAAGAATTCTTATTCTAAATCTCAACACTTAATTTACTGCAGAAGCTCACATACATCTTTCAAAATCCATATCATAGTATGTCATTGCTAGACACATGCAACTTAAATGCATTATAAACACTCTAATGCTCAATGGACATGTGTGTGAGATCATAACTCGTGCTCTGATATAACCTGTCACGACCCAAACCCGCCCCTAAAAGTTTGGTCCATGACCGGCCTGTACATAGGCCTCAAAACAGAATTTTAGAATAATATTTAATCACATATGGGGCCTTAAGCGGAAGCAATATCAATAAAAGACAACATCCATTGAGCTTGTGCATACATGATGGTTTAATTGGATTTAGGCATTTAAATACACTTCCAAATATACATATACAATCACAGAATTTATATAGATCTCACACACACTTACATAAGACTTAATAATTTATATGACTCCCAACACAAATTAAGGCCTCCACATGGAGACATACCCCAGGTGACTTGACAGACAGACGAACCTCAGTACAACTCTAGTGTCAATCCCCGATGGCTCACCTACATAAATATACATAATAACAGAGTGAGCAAGGCTCAGTGAATAATAGCAATGTAAGGAGGTTAATTAAACGAGTATAGGCTTAGAGAATATAAATATGCATTTGAGCCTTGTATGGCATGGTTGTAGTGTAATTTCCTTCACTACCTTGGTGTTTTAGGGCTTTAAACACCATTGTTTTGGGTTGATAGCATGTTTTAGTGTTGTTTTGCATTTAATTTCAGCACTCTAATCTCTGCAATCTTCCTCAATTCTTCACTCTTTGATTTGCTTTGAAAGTGGTTTCAAACCACTTGTATGCCTTAGTGTGAGATTGAGGCGTTACACCTAATGGTTTAATCCCTTAGGGGGTTGTGGACTCGCCTTTTTCTTGCGCCCCACCTTTCGGAAAGGTTTGAAAAGAAAGGCCTCACAGTTCGGACTCCCGCGGTTCTGAATCTAGTCTCACAAGTGCAATGTGAAACTGATAAACACCAAAGAGCCTAAATTCGGCAAATCTTTTTGGAAATTCGATTTTAAATCAAATAATGCCAAAATTGGATTGCTTTGCTAGATTACAGGGTCGCCACCTAAATATTTTATTTTTGGAAAATTTAGGAAACCCTGACTCGTGCCGAAGGCCACGTGTCTGTCATCACCAAATTTGCCTCGACTCGGGAACTTGGGTACGGGGGGAATCTCATGAATTGAGCACCCCTGCTCGCCCGATCAAAGATCGACCTCTACTAACCATGATATGAGATTTTATAAACACTATGTGTTCTTATTCCGATTATTTGCTAACATTACTAGGTGACGCACACAAGCAAGTATAGACTATGTCGCAAGAATTGGAACATTTCAAGTCATGTTTGTTTGCGAAAATGGTTTGAAATTGCCACCCGCAAGTGGGCTTAAAAGATGTGGATTTGCCACCAAACACAGTGGGCTTAAAACATGATTTGCCACAACAAAGTGGGCTTTAAAACGCACATTCGTTGAATCGTTCCAATTCAAACAAGCAACCTTCATCCGCAGGCATTCATGCAGTTCAGCAAGTAAGCACATAGCCTCATGGCAAGCATGCGAATCATGGAAATATGGCAATTACACTCATGCAAGTATGCTAAAGCATAAAACTTACTTAGTACTCCAAGTCAAAATAGAAACTAGTTAGAAAAATGCATGATCCTAACTATGTTAAGTGTCTAATGCAACATATGCAATATGCAATTAATAGTCTCGGCTACTATATGGCATATGAATCGATTTGAACAACATGTGATTACACGTATCCAAAGAAGTATTGAAAGTGCAATGCAGTTTGAATGATGCGCCGAGCCTCGGTGCATGCAATACGAATGAATGGATTCAAACATGCGAGCATAAGGTATGGTAATTGAAAATTCCCCTATTCTAACCATCGAAAGAGATTAAATAAAAGGGAGAAAGACGTGGGGTTGGAAGACATACACACACGCACGCACACTTATTACAACATTATGCCCTTGCGAAAGAGGGTCCGAATGAATATGCTAACCAACTAGCTATGCTAATTGAGCTAAGCTAATTATTACAACAATTGAACCAAATTAACTCAACAATTGAACCAAATTAACTAACTTATTCTAAGCAAATTAAATATTACAAACCGAAGTAATTAGCTAAATACTAAGCTAATTAAGTACAAAGCAATTAAACTAATTACTTAGCTACCACTAATTAACTAAACAAAGCAATTAAATGGCCTCGGGAAGTGAGGGATGCATGCATGTTCGGTTCCTCCGCCCGAAAATGCCACTGCCTTGCTGTTACACCCTCTGTTTGCACATTCTTTTGAACACTAAAGAAGCTACCAACTTCCAGAACACCTCTGCTCCCCTTTTCCATCACACAGAGCAACTTTCTTCATTGGTGGCCAATCGGCTACTGTTGGTGGCCGTCGGCCACTGCTGGTGGCCGGTCAGCTATCCCTGTCCAAAACTTTCCCTGTTGTTGCAACAGAGAGCAAACAGAGGCAAAGCAGTGTATTCTCAAGGGTTATCTGTATTGTTACCCTCCTTATCATCAAACAAGCTCAAAGGAGTGTAACTCTTGGCCCTCAAACCATCAACCAAACAATTTCCATGCATGATGGCTACGGAACCAAGTTTGTACAAGTTTAATAAATACAAAACAAGACTCAAAAGATCACCACCATATCATGCATGATCAAGGGTGATGGTGACCAAGGAAAGTGTCACATTTCATCACTTTGAGTATGAAATGTCCCATTTTCCTCGTGTTCGGATTAACGTCCGATTCAAACAGATGCATTGCAACACGAAAGATGCTTGTCTTGCCTCTTTTACTTGTTCATTTTGCTTACTCATTTTACATTACCGATTCATTCTTTAATCGATTAAGTCCATTGGTGAGTGTCTTCTAAAGCGAAAGAAGTATCAACCAAGAGGTAGTTCAAGGCATGAGGGAAGCGTCATGCCGTTGGTAATGAACCTCAAAAGAGGATTAAACCATTAAGCATGAGCCTCAACCTCAAGCTTAAACAACCCTAAGGTTGAAACAACCCTCAAAACAAATGAAAAAGTGAAGCAAAGAGGAAGGTTATAGAAATGTTAAGTGCTGGAATTAGGCATGAAAAAGCATTAAAACATGCAACCAAGGCACACAAATGATGCTCAAAGCCTAGAAACACTAAGCTAGTGAATGAAATTACACCACAACTATACAAAACAAAGCTCAAATGACCCAAACAACCCAAAACAGAGCTAAAGCAGGTCAAAATAAAGGCAAAAACATGCTGGACTAAAGCTAAGTTAGGCTAGAAAAGCATGCTAACATGTGAGACTAACTAGGCATGCAAGCATGACACAAGGAGGGGAGGCTAACCCCTCCAATTTTGGACTTCACAACAAGGTTTTTGTCACTAAAAAATCTCTGAATTTTAGTGGTTAAAAGGCCCAAAAAGTTTGATTTGAATGTGATGAAAAAAGGTGTAAAAGTTTAAATAATTAAGCAACAAGAAGGGTAAACCACCCCCTAACTTAAAAAGGCCTCAAACCAACACTTTTAAGCCTCAAAAACAAAGTTTTTTATGGTTGAAAACCAGCCCAAAAACAATACTAAAGGATGGCAAACAAGTGTTCAAGGTAAGTATATTAAGCAAGTAAACTACCTCTTGAAGCTAGAGCACAAATTAAGAAACAATCTAAGCTTAAACCTTCTTCTAAAGCACAAACAAAACTCCAAGAGACCTTAGCTCCAAGGTGGTCAAGTTTGATTAAGGGTTGATGTGCAAAAGTGTAGAGAAACTAGACTTTAAGGCACAAAATAACAAGAGAGAGAGAGAGAGAGAGAGAGAGAGAGAGAGAGAGATTTTTGGTCTAAAATGTCTAACCCTCCAAAATGGGGGAGGCACCCCCCTGTATATAGAAAATCAAGGTTTGAGCTTGAATACATCCTACCATACACGTGTATGACGATGCAGCTCAGTGAGCAACAGCTAGCACAGCTGGCAAACAAATATCTGGAAAAAGGGACCAATGGTCGTCGGCCACCACTAGTAGCCGACAGGCACAAGCCATGGCTGGCTGACCGATCCCAAGGCTGGCCGACATGTCACTCTCTTTTCTAGGTTGGAGGCAACAAGCTCCTAGTCCAAAAACAAACACAAAACAAACAAGGTTTAGAGGCTCAAAGATAGGGCATTCCGCTGAGGACTTCGGGCGCTCAAAACGAATACAAACAAACACAATCATCGAGTGCACAAACGATGAAGTCCAAGTCTTGAGGACGGTCAAAAATGGGGTGTCTACAGGGGTTCATTACCAGTAGTGTAATGCTTCTTTCATGCCCAAAGCAAGTTGTGGTTTGAGCCTTCTTTCCATTAGAGGACACTCACCAATGGACTTAATTGATTAATGGATTGTTTGGTAATTAAAATGAGTAAATAAAATTGAACAAGTAAAAGAGGCAAGATAAGCATCTTTCTTGTTGCATTGCATGCGTTCGAATCGGGCGTTAATTCGAACATGAGGAAAATGGGACATTTCATACTCAAAGTGATGAAATATGCAACTTTCCTTGGTCTCCATTACCCTTGATCATGCATGATAGGGTAGTGGTCTTTTTGCTCATGTTTATGCATTTATTGAAATTGTACAAACTTGGTTCTTTGGCCATCATGCAATGAAATTGCTTGGTTGATGGTTTGAGAGCCAAGAGTTACACTCCTTTGAGCTTATTTAATGATAAGGAGGGTAACAGTACAAACAATCCTTGAGAATACACTTCTTTGCCTCTGTTTGCTCTCTATTACAGCAAGAAGAAGTTCAGAACAGAAGTGGTCGACTGGCCATCAGCAGTGGTCGACGGCCACGAGCAGTAGCTGATCGGCCATCAATGAAATGTGCACAGTGTGTTGATAAGATGAAACAGAGCTATTCTGGAAGTTGGCAGAATTTTCAGTGATCAAATGTGTAAGCAGAGGCGTTCAGTGGCAAGGTAGTGGCTTTTTCGGGTGGAAACCGGACGCATGCATGAGCCTCCCTTGCATTTTCAATCTTATTTAGTGTTTAAATATCTAGCTTAGATGCATGTTGTAATTAATTAGTTGTAGCTAATTAAATGTTGTAAATAATTAGTTAGCTTAACTAGTTATTTCTTTTCGGTTTGTAATAATCAGTTAATTAGAATAGTTAATTAATTCGGTCTGTAATAATTAGTCAGCTTAATTAGCGTAGCTAGTTGGTTAGCTTATTTATTCAGACCTTCCTTTGCGAGGGCATAATGTTGTAATAAGTGTGCGTGTGTGTGTGTATGTCTTCCAACCCCACGTCTTTCTCCCTTTTATTTAATCGCTTTTGATGGTTAGATTAGGGACATGCTTTAATTAGCATATCACATGCTTGCATCCATTCTTGTTGTCTTGCATGCACCGAGGCTCGGCGCATCATTCAAATTGTATTGTAATTTCAATATCTTCTTTGAATACGTGTTTAATCGCATGTTGTTCAAATCGATCATATGCCATATTAGTAGCCGAGCCTATTAATTGCATATTGCATGCGTTGCATTAGACATCTTGTATAGTTAGTGTGGGAACCGATTTCTTAGCATAATCATTCGACTTTATCCTGCATGATCAAGGAGCCGAATATAATGGAAAGGCCGAATAGCCACTCATCGATGGAGCTGAATAAATGAAAGGTTAATGAGTAAAAAGTGGGCCTTGGCCCTGGCCCCAGCCCCGAGGCCCAGAAAACAAGTATAAATACAGGAGCTACAGATTTAGAAAGGTATGTGAGAATCATTTCGTTTAAACTTAGATTACAAGCTATCTTGAGTGCAGAAGCTAACTTGCCCGTCGGAGTGCTAATTCCGGCACCCCCGACTGGAGTGTTTGTCTTTTCAGGTGACTAGCTGAGGTTCACGAACGTCTCCCAGGATCAGAAGAGTATTTCGAAAACCACTTCCCCACAATTGGCGCCGTCTGTGGGAATACTCAAACACATCCATGGCGGATGCAACAGAAGACCCTCCAATAGTCACCGATGAAACTGCATAGAGAGATGACCTCACCCTAGAAGACTTTCATGGACCGGAGATTATCCTCGTGAGACGTGCTTTGAACTTTCCCCCCGTCTCCCGAGCATAAGGCAATGCAAGCAATCATGGAACAGGCAAAGCAAAATGAACAGAGGTTGGAGAACATGATCGCTGAGAACGAACATCTCCGTCAGGATTTGGCCTTAGAAGTGGAGAAATCTAGACAAGCCATGCGCCAAGAGCTAGAACAACCCCTGAGGGCAGGTGATCGACGGCTTCGAGCCCGACAACAAAGTGTTGATCGCGACTCCGACGGATCATCCTCGGAGCCCAAGAGGAAATGACGACCCACAACTTCCAGCTCTTTTGAAGAGAGCCCACGTATAAGGCATAAGCGTAGGCGAGACAGTCCTGATGAAGAGGACCAGCATGACCCCTTTGTACGACGGATTGCAAGGGCGGTACTGCCCAAAAAGTTCAAAGCTCCGACGTTCACTCTTTACGATGGAAAATCAGACTCCACCGATCACATCCGCCACTATAAACACGCCATGACATTGCATGCAGACAACGAGGCCCTCATGTGCCGGATATTCCCCAGCAGCTTGGGACCATTAGCTGTCAGGTGGTATTACAGACTGGAGCCGGCTTCAGTCAAAATCTTCCATCAACTACAGAAATCCTTCAAGGCCAGATTCATCACTAACGAGGTCCAGCCGAAACAGGCCGACTCTCTCTGGGCAATGCAAATCCAGCCAGGAGAAACACTGAGAGCATATTCGGCGTGATATTGGGAACGCTTTAATCTTGTTGACGATGCCTACAATGACTCCATGGCCATCACCGCCTTCAAAATGGGATTACACCCAGACAGTGCCCTCCGCAGTTCCTTGACTAGAAGACCCCCCAAAACAGTTTGGGGGTTGATGAAGAAAGTTGAAGAATACTGCAAGGTAGAGGACGATGCCTTGCGGGTTAAAGCCGGACACGTGTCCAGTAAAACGGTCCCTCCTGAAATTGCTCAGCCAATAAGTTCTATACCACCTCAAAGCCCAGAACCATGGCAGTGGGCTAAATGAGACAAAAGGCGGGATTCTCATCGATTAAACGATTAGTGCTCCCACCGAACGAATGAACAATTGCAAGTGGACAGCAGGCGCCCAAGGCGTGCCAACAAGAAATATACGAAGATGGTGGGGCCCCCCGACACGCGAAGACAGGATAGGCGGTGCGAGTATCACAAAGATCATGGCCACGAAACCGGGAGTTGTTACGCATTAAAGGATCACCTGGAAGAACTGGTGTAGGACGGCCGGCTGCAACAGTACGTAAGAAAAGGCAACCCAACCATGGCACTAGCCCTGAGACAGGATTCACCTCCGCTTGGCGTGATCCACATGATCTACGGCTTGCCAACGCCCCCAACTGAGCACACAATTCGATCGCATCCGGTCCCCCAAAGGCAACTCACTCCAACCAAATAGTGCAAAGAAGCTCCGAGTATTGCCTTCAATGATTCTGATCTTATCGGCATGACGGGCTCCCACATTGATCCGCTGGCCATCAAATTACGTGTAAACCGATTTACCGTTGAACACATTCTCATAGACTCGGGGAGTACATCGGAGATTGTGTACTACGAGACCTTCATCAAACTTGGCTTTAACGAATCAGACCTGTCTCCAGTGCCTTGTTCTTTATTCGGCTTCAACACAAATCCAGAGTACCCGCTAGGGAAGATCACGCTACCCGTTCGAGCAGGCTCTAGAACAGTCGCGATGGAATTCTTGGTCGTCAAGCTTCCTTTGCCGTATAATGTCATCATGGGGCGAACCTGGTTGCATGTTATGCAGGCCGTGCCAAGCACCTATCATCGGCTTTTACGCTTCCAAATAGCCCATGGCATTGAGGATATCCGTGGCTCCTAGCAATCAGCACAAGCAAAGGTGTATGAAAATCCTATCACTGACCCGACCTGTGGGCCTTGATACTTGTATATATTTCACTTCTGCAATGCAAAATCTCTCATCTCTTCATCGCGTAATTCATTTCACAAACCCCATTTTAGCACCGATTAACACTCTGGATTCGGGGCCCCTTTGGTGCATGACACCTCAGGGCCGATTAAGCCTCCGGATTCGGAGCGCCCTTCGTGGATATCATGATTGGCCAAATAAAGACTCCGGATTCGGAGCCCCCTTTGGTGCACGACACCTCAGGGCCGATTAAGCCTTCGGATTCGGAGCCCCTTTGGTGCACGACACCTGAGGGCCGATTAAGCCTTCGGATTCAGAGCCCTTTGGTGCAGGACACCTGAGCGCCGATTAAGCCTCCGGATTCGGAGCCCCTTTGGTGCACGACACCTGAAGGCCGATTAAGCCTTCGGATTTGGAGCGCCCTTCGTGGATATCACGATTGGCCAAATAAAGACTCCGGATTCGGAGCCCCCTTTGGTGCATGACACCTCAGGGCCGATTAAGCCTACGGGTTTGGAGCGCCCTTTGTGGATATCATGATTGGCCAAATAAAGACTCCGGATTTGGAGCCCCTTTGGTGCAGGACACCCGAAGGCCGATTAAGCCTCTAGATTCGGAGCCCCTTTGGTGCACGACACCTGAGGGCCGATTAAGCCTTTGGATTCGGAGCCCCTTTGGTGCACGACACCTGAAGGCCGATTAAGCCTCCGAATTCGGAGCGCCCTTCGTAGATATCACGATTGGCCAAACAAAGCCTCCGGATTCGGAGCCCCTTTGGTGCATGACACCTGAGGGCCGATTAACCCTCCGGATTCAGAGCCCCTTTGGTACATGACACCTTAGGGCCGATTAAGCCTCCGGATTCGGCCTAGTGGACTCCAAATTCGTGGCTATCACGATTGGCCTAGTGGACTCCGAATTCTGAATCTCATGACCCTTTTGAGCTGAATAAAATTCCAAGTTCGGCTAACCAAATAAAGTAGCAATGTTCAAGGGTCAATTAATATTCCACATTCGGGATGTGTAGGCTTCGCCGACACAACTGCATGAACAAGACAAAAACATGCCAACAATCAAAATAAAGTGCTTAAACTAAGCACACAAAAAATTCAGAACGAAGACACAAACGTTTGAAATAAAACATTTTATTAGATTAAATAGCAGTTACATAGACGCAATCCGCGTTTGAGCATTACAATATCTATTTTTAACTTCGAAGGCGAAAAAGGAGAAGCAATCGCGTTGGTACGAGCGGCAGCACCAAATCAACGCCCATTGCTCGGAAAGCCTCCATGGCTTGAAATGCCTTGATCCAACTACGCCTAAGCCCACAATTTCCACATCACCGAACTTCCTCCGACACCGTTGACAATGTCAAGGCAAAGATCCAGGACAAGGAAGGCTAGACTCAGCGGTTGCTGCTTCTTCTTTCGGGGTGATCTACTTCGACGACTTGGAGGCTGACTTATCTCCCGCACGGGCGATTTCTCTGCAGCGACCCATTGTAGCATCAAGCTTGGCCAAAGTTCAAGCTCTTGTTGAAAAAAGAACTCCATCTGACATTCCCACTTAACTCACCCCACACAACAGATGGTGTTAAGCGAGATTTTTGGGCACGAAGAGTCTACCCCATTTATTTTTGGGGATGGCAGAGATCCCGAGGCAATTCCATTGATGCTAAACCCGAAGGGACAGATGTCGATCAACATTCACCACGATCTAATTGTCCAAACGGTTTATTAATCTAACCGGCCCAACATCTAGGCCCCGCGCCGGTGGACGTTAGCCACAGCCACTCCACGTATTGGTTTTTGGCTTTTTGAAGTTACAACGGCCTAATCATATAAACGGTGACCATAGATGAATTCGTAGCGATTGGCTTATTCAATTAAGACCCCAAAATCGCAATCCCGCAACTGCATAACCCTTTTAGGCCGATTCGGCCTTTAAGCCGGCGTAACGCTTGTATGCCATACATTTAATGAACTCGTGGCAAGCCGACAAAACTCATTTACATGATAAAGCACATAACTCGGGCCGATCAATGTTTACATGATAAAACACATGTACGCCGAATTAAAATTACAACGAAATATGTATAGTATAAACATTTTTATTCGATCAGACAATAATTACATAGTTTCGAACGCGAGCTGCGTTTGAACGTCACAATGAATATTCTCATATGCAATATCCCTCATCCTCACTCTGTTTGGCTTCAAAAGCGAAAAAAAAAAAATGTTTACAGTGGTAGAGTGGTGCTGCCGAATCAATGCCCGACGATCGGAGAGCTTCCGCGGCTTGCGATGCCTTGATCCAACCGTGACTAAATCCACGATTTTCACATCGGCAAACCTCTTTGCCAAGCTTCTCCTTGGTCTTCTCAATTCCAACCTTTTGGCCTTCGTGAAAACCTTTTTCATAGGTCCTCCCCTTTGCACACTCCATTGCGAACATACTCGCCGTATCACGATCGGCGAGCGCAGTACTGATGAGCCGCTATGTGACCCTTTCTTTCACAATTGGGTTGGCCTATCCGGCGGGCTGCGCTTGGACCGCCTTGGCCTTCCTTAGCTCACATTCGGCCGCTTCCGCGCGAGCCTCCAAACTTCGAATACGTTCATCCCTCTTGTCTATTTCTCGGCGGGCATCGCTCAGACGCATGCCAATTTCGTAGGAGGTGTAGAGCCCCTTCACCGCCCTGTGAATGCCTTCACGAAACACTTCAAAGTCCTGTCGACCTACCATTGACTGCTGAACCTCAGGAGGAAAAATTTGTCGAGCAAACTCGGCCGTTACATTTGGGTCTCAAACGATCAAGTCCGCCTCTGTCATGGGTCTATTCCCCACAAAGACCGCAAAGCTCAATGGGCATGGATTCACGTCGGATCCCGTTCCAACTTGGGGTTGCGGAGATCTGCCCTGCGACTGCTTGTCCAGCCTGGGCAACTTGCTTCGACATCAAGGAGACTGGCGTCTCTCCCGATCCCTTGCACTCCTACCTCTTGTGCGTGAAGGTTCACCACTTCGATTCATGTCTCCACCCAGCTCAGCTAGTGTCCTCGTTTCCCTTTTGCTGTTAAAGAAGAGTCTGCTCGACATTCGCACTCGTTTAACCTTCCTCAAAGAGATGGACTCAGTTGTTTACTGAGCTCATAAAATTTGTACCTTCGTTCATTTATCCCCTACAGGGGCAGCACCCTCGAGGCAATCTCATTAATATTGAAAACCTCAACCGCTCGACGCCGATCGAGTCGTCCCCCAAAACACTGTTATTCGGCGTATAATGTTCATGAGTCAACTGGGGCAAGGGCAGATTCATTAATCTATTCGGCTTAAGTACCCCAACCGCCCCACGAATCGATTCACCAGAACTCATGAGTGCGTTCTATTCGGCGTGTAATGATCAAGTCAACTGGGGTAAGGGCAGATTCATTAATCTATTTGGCTTAAGTGCCCCAGCTGCCCCACGAATCGATTCACCAGAATTCAAGAGTGCGTTCTATTCGGCATATAATATTCATGAGTCAATTGGGGCAAGGGCAGATTCATTAATCTATTCGGCTTAAGTGCCTGTAACACGTCTGCGGGGGACCTCGCCACAGCTCGGACTCCCTTTTTGTGTTGCGGTTCCAAATCTGAACCAAAGAGTCCACCTCTGGCAAATCGTTTTGAAGAAAACAGATTTTTTGAAAAGTAGTGCCAAACATGGACTGCTTTGCCAGATTTATAGAGTCGCCACCTAAATATTTTAAAATGGGGGAAATTTAGGAAACCCTGACTCGGTGCCGAAGGCCACGTGTCCGTTATCACCAAAGTGATCATGGCTCGGGAGCTTGGGTACGATCGGGGAAGGTCAGCTATGAGCACCCCCTCTCGCCCGGTCCGAAGACCGGCCTCTACTAACCATGATATCCAATTTTGAAAACTTTATGTGTTCTTATTCCAGTTATTAGCCTAGAATTACTATGTTGTGCGCACAACAAACAAGTATAGACTAGATTGCCTAATTTGGAAATAAACATTGCATATCCGTTGGTTTGGAAAACGCTTTGGAATTTGCTACTCGCAAGTAGGCTAAAACACGGATTTCAACGAGTTTTCCAACTTAAACAATCCAACCTCCACCCACAGGCATTCAAGCAGTTTATCTCACATAAGCATCTAGCCACATGGTAAGCATGCTGTTATGGCAACATTCACACACATGCGAGATGCTAAAGCATAAAAACTTACATTGTACTCCGTGCCAAAACAATAAACTAGTTAGCAAAACATGCATGACCTAGTTCATGTTAAGTGGCTAATGCAACACAGGCAGAGATGCAATTTAGAGTAGGCTCGGCTAACCCTAAAATGACATGTGAGATGCAATCAAATAACACGTATTCAATTTGGAATTGAAAAGATAATGCAGTTTGTATGATGTACCGAGCCCGGTGCATGTAAACAAATGCATGGATGCACGCATGCATAGCATAAGGTATGCTAAAATAAGTATGCCCTAATCTACCAACATAAGCGGGTAAATAAAAGGGATAGAAAGAAGTGGGGATTGGAAGACATACACACACACACCCACACTTATTACAGATACGCCCTCACTCGGAGGGACCGAAAGAATATACAATTTAATTAACTACGCAAGCTAATTAATTATTACAAATTAACTAAATTAATCAGATAAATTAATTAATCTAATTAAACAGTAAACTGCCTCGGGACGAGGGCCAAATGCAGCACGCGCCCGGGACTGGCTCGGAACCGCACTGCCATGCACGGATTGCCTCTGTTTCCTCTGCTCTCCTCCTCAGAAAATTGCCAAAGTCCCAGGAGTGCCTCTCAGGGCACTGGGGATCACCACCGGCTGGGGTAGGACACCACCGGCTGAAGGAGGAGGCCACCGGCACAAAAAGAAGCCATCGGCTGTTTGTTGACTGCCGGTCGGCACTAAATAGTGCCGGCCGGCACTGAATGCCTGCAGAACCTGTAACTCACAGCAGTAGAGGGGAAATCTATGCATGACAATGTAATTCAAAGCATGTATGCACCAAACACACTCCTTATCATGTTTTTGACTCAAAGGGGCATGTGCCTCGATTCCCGGACCACCAATCACGCATTTCCATGCATGATGGTCCAAAGAACCAAGAGTGCAAATTTGATTTCAAATGCATGCAATGCAAACAAGCAAACAAGGGTGTTAAACCTCCATCATATTTCACTTCAAGAGGCCAAACATGCACAATGCAAATGCAACCCTAAGCATGTCAACTAGGCATGTAACATGGACTATGCAAGCAAGCTAAACATGTTAGGCATACAACCTAAGCAAAGGAGCATGTAAACCGAGCAATGGAGTGGACTAAAACATGAATTAGGCTACTCCTAATTGGCCCAAAATCAGTGGCCAAAGTGCGTAAAAATGGAGACTAAACACACACACACATGCAAGTGTTATGGTCCAAACCCAAGGCATAAACATGGCAACCCCCAAGCACACTTGGAGATACCAAACAAGGACAATAAACACGCATTGTAAAGCTCTGAAAATCATGCAAAACATGATGCCAAATCATGCAACAAAACAAGCCAAACAAAGCATGCAAATGGTCTAAGGTTCAAAGCAAATCAATGAGGCTTTGAACCACACTTAGCACAACCACACATGGCAATACTTAAACACTTAAAAACAGAGTTTTAACACATAAAACTAAGCCTAAAGGACCACCTAGATGGCATCTAGATGACATGAAATCAAAGGCATGCATTAAGGCCAAAACATGGGGCATTCAACACATGCTTTTAAAGCATTAAAGAGGCATGCAAGGCAATCAAACAAGCATGCTAAATGGACTGAAATGACATGCCAAATGGTTCCAAACCATCAAAATGAGGTAAGCAACACATGCTACACATGCATACTCGAAGGCTAGCAAGCCTAAAATGCAAAGGAGCTACAAGATACATGCTAAGATTGACCAAAATGACTTAGGACAGACCTAAAACATGGCAAAATAAGCATATACACTTCAAGGATCTAAGCCTAAAACATGCTAGAAATAGAGGCACACAACCTAGGCATGTTAAGGGACTCTTAAGGCATTACAAAGCAACTATGCAAGGCATGCAAAGAGTGCTAAAACCAACTTAGAAACATGTTATATCATGGCAATATAAGCATGAAAAACAGCCAAGACATGCTCAAAACACAACCAAACATGGTGCTCCTTTGGAGGCCAAAACTTGCCCTTTTCAAGGACATTAAGGAGAGGGGGTGGCCCTCCCCTTTTGGAGACTTTATGGCACCATCTCCACCACTGGAATCCCTCAATATTTCAGTGGTGAAGAGGCCCAAGCACAGAAATCTCGGATCTCAACAAAATAGCACAAAAATGAGCCTTTTCAAGGCCTAAGGGTGGTCAAACCTACCCAAAGTGCAAAACACTCTTGATAAACAATAAAGAGGGTTAAAAATCAGAACTTTTATGTGTTAATCACTAAGCACAAAAATAGTTCTAAGAAGGGTAAAAATGGAGTGCAAAAATGGGGTAAAAAGAGGACTAGTGTCTTACCCTTGTAGACCTCTTCACCAAAGATGATGTTGTTGCTTCCTTAAGCTCCAAATCAGTCAAGAACCTCAAGAACAACCTCTTGGAACCTCAGTAGCAAGAGGAAGGTGAAACACTAGGTGTTGGTGAGCAATAGTATGACAATACACACACACTAAGCTTAAGGGAGAGAAAGAGAGATATAAGATAGATATAGAACTCAAAACCCTAAACCAGAGCTTCTCCTATGTCTAACTCTCCTAAACTTTCCAACCTTTTCCAACCTTTGAGCCAAGAGAAGAAGCCTTCTCTTATAGGCAAGCAAAGCTTACAAGCTAAGCAACCAAAAGGCTCATCCCTCCATACACGTGTATGGAGGGGAAACAAAAGGCATACAGCTGTCTGAAAATATCTCAGAAAACAACTGTTTAGGAGTCGGCAGGGAAAAAATGTCATTTTGACAAATTTGACTGCCGACCGGCACAAAAGAGTGCCGACCGGCACAATAAAGTGCCGATGGCAACACCAGCCAGCCGGTGGCCTCTAGCCAGTGCCGGTGGTGTGTGGGGATGCCTCACAAAGCATTCCCTGCCCTTCCAAGGCAAAACACAAGTGTTTGGTGCAAAACCAGACATAAAACGGTCGAGTTCGGAGGTCCTGAGGCAAGGCGCGCGAGCCGAGAACTCCGGGAACTCCAAACGAACACAAACATGGATAGTCACCGAGTGTTCCAACGGTGACGTCCAAGTCTTGAGGATAGTCAAAAATGGGATGGCTACAGTTGCCCCTCTTTGACAGAACTCGAAAGTCATAAGGATGACGGGAGTGAATGTCAAAGCCCAGAGACGACCCATTTTTGACAAAGCCGAAGACTTAGACAAACATGCAAGACAAGCAAGGTATGCGCCCGGAGGCAGGGGCAAAATGCAACTGAAAATGCAAGAAGCCGGGCATAACTTATGATCATGCAAAGAAAGCTGTAACGAAACACGCATGCAACAGTTTTAAGCTAGCAAACTCCAAACTACACTACAATGCAGAAAGGGTGTAGGAGAATTGTGCAATTCTCGATATGTCTCACTCGGAGGATACAATACCTGTCTGGTTCGTCTAGTCGTGCCAGCTTCAAATGAACCATACATACAATATCGTGCCTGAAAAGAAAACAAACTTAACAGGTGCAATATTGTTAGCAACATGCATGACAATGCAAATGAAGTGCACAAAACAGTGCAATGATATGCAATTGAATCTAAATGTAATGCAAATGATATGCAAAACTACAAAACAAAGTATAAACAATGCAAATAATATGCAATGCAATTGAAAAGCAATTGAATCATGATCCAATCACGAGCGGTTCAAAACCACACAAATGTCAAATAGATTGATGGAAGTAACAAGTCCGTCTACCATAGAAAGGGTGCCGCAACCTCAAACCAACATACCAGCGTGGAGTAGGCATGATACACATGCCGAACTATGAGTAACGTAGACGGATACAAGGACAAGTATTGGGTGGATTGACATAAGTGGGGTAACGACCCGCTAAGGAAAGAATAACGATCCTAATGCCGGATGCAACAATTACACTACAATGTAATAGAAATGGACAAATGTGGATAAATGATACAATGGATATGGCACGCGGGCCAAACCGTAATCTCGCCTAGGAAAGGCATGTACACGTACAAACTGCGTCTAACACAGAACGGTCACACAGGACTATGCTTTGACGTGAAAAGTATGGGCACATACCAGACCAAGCTCAACAAGGAAAGGCGCAAGTCATGGATGGAAGATGATGCAATGGATGCATGCAACTAAAATGCAATATGCACAAATATGCAATGCAATGCAGATGCGGTCTGTTGGGGAAATGCAATGGATGCAGGTGTAGTATTTACAGCGGATAAGGCTCGCGGCCAAACCTTGTTTTGCCTAAGAAAGGCATGTACACATACAAGCCACGTCTAGTATAGAACGGTCACACAGGACTATGCTTCGACGTAAAGAGTACAGACACATACCAGTCCAAGCTCAACAGGGAAAGGCGCAAGCCATAGGCGGAGGTGATGCGGTGAATGCATGCAACCTATAATGCACTATCTACAATGGAATGGATGGAATGCATGACAATGCAGATGATGCAATGACCATGATCGCAGTTTTCCCTATTCTTCCAACGGGATGGTATACTAGGTTGGTTCAGTATCCAGAATTGAGGCGTAAACACACTACCTCAACCTATGGGGCTTCCATACAGGTTTCAAGCCGAGGGTACACCCCCTGGGTATTTAAACCAGACTTTAGTCTCGAAAATCCCGAACCTTTGCGTTCTAGGCATGAGCCATTCAAACTCTAGTTTTCACCGTCCCCTTTGGTCTCCTAGGAACTCACCGCGAACACGGAAGTCGTTCGGGCACGACAAACACCGAAGGAATTGCACCTCCAGAGGATTTAAGGTCTCCTAGACCGGAATGCAAAATGTATGCATGACAATGCATGTTGTTTTGTTGTTTTTTGTTGTGAAATGCAAATGATGCATGATGTTTTTTTCTTTTGGTTTTTGAAATGCAAATGATGCATGGTATTTTTGTTTTTTTGAAATGCATGACATATGCGCTACCTACAATGATGCATGACAATGCGATATTTACAATGCGATGCATGATAATACGAATGAGGCACGCATGCCGATGTATCGAAGGTTTTGCACCCTCCAAGGATTTAAGGTCTCCTAGACCGTGCGTGTTTTTGGTCCCACCGGACCCTCGTTTCGGGGCAACGCAAGTGTGGTGCGCAAAATAGCGCGATGAAATGCATGCCAAATGCAATGAGGGGCAACTTAACACACCGAAGGTCTTGCACCTCCCGAGGATTTAAGGTCTCCTAGACCACGCGTGTTTAAGGTCTCGCCGGACCGGGTGTGGGGTAATGCATGATGATGAGATGCGCGAAAGAGCGCGATGAAATGCATGCCAAATGCAATGAACGGTGTACGTCAATGTACCGAAGGTCTTGCACCCTCCAAGGATTTAAGGTCTCCTAGACCGTGCATGTTTTTGGTCCCGCCGGACCCGGTGTGGTGAGACAATGCAAGTGAGGTGCGCAAGATAGCGCGTTCCATGAATGCATGCCAGATGCAATGAACGGTGTACGTCAATGTACCAAAGGTCTTGCACCCTCCAAGGATTTAAGGTCTCCTAGACCGTGCGTGTTTTTGGTCCCGCCGGACCCGGTGTGGTGTTTTTGGTCCCGCCGGACCGTGGCTTCGGTGTATGCATGACAATGCAAGTGAGGTGCGCAAGATAGCGCGTTCCATGAATGCATGCCAGATGCGATGAACGGTGCACTTCAATGCACCGAGGGTCTTGCACCCTCCGAGGATTTAAGGTCTCCTAGACCGTCGCGTGTTTTTGGTCCCGCCGGACCCGTGTGGGGCAACTGTGCGAATGTGACACGCATGCCACAAGGGATGCAAAACAATGCAAGTGAGAATGAAATGAATCATGAGGCACGCATACCTCATTGGTGTGAAATGAAATGCAAAACGAGGCACGCGTACCTCAATGATGGAAAACGGAATGCGAAACGAGGCATGCGTACCTCAAGATACAATGAAATGCAAAATGAGGCACGCATACCTCATCAGATGGAAAATGGAATGCAAAACGAGGCACGCGTGCCTCGAAATGTGATGAAATGCAAGATGAGGCACGCATACCTCATTAGATGGAAAATGGAATGCAAAACGAGGCACGCGTACCTCGAAATGCGATGAAATGCAAGATGAGGCACGCATACCTCATTAGATGAAAAATGGAATGCAAAACGAGGCACGCGTACCTCGAAATGCGATGAAATGCAAGATGAGGCACGCATACCTCATTAGATGGATAATGGAATGCAAAACGAGGCACGCGTACCTTGAAATGCGATGAAATGCAAGATGAGGCACGCATACCTCATCGGATGGAAAATGAAATGCAAAACGAGGCACGCGTACCTCGAAATGCAATGAAATGCAAGATGAGGCACGCATACCTTATCGGATGGAAAATGAAATGCAAAACGAGGCACGCGTACCTCGAAATGCAATGAAATGCAAGATGAGGCACGCATACCTCATCGGATGGGAAAAAAGGAATGCAAAACGAGGCACGCGTACCTCGAAATGCAATGAAATGCAAGATGAGGCGCGCATACCTCATCGAATGGAAAATGGAATGCAAAATGAGGCACGCGTACCTTGAAATGCAATGAAATGCAAGATGAGGCACGCATACCTCATCGGATGGAAAATAATGCAAATCGCAAGGGACGTGCGAGACGGCGCGAGGCGGCGCACCGGAGAGTGTGATGAATGCGTGCAACACACACGGGGCAACTTTTAAATCTTATGAAAGACAAAAGGATACAAAAGGATACAGTCGTCGCATGAATTTGAGTGCCACACACAGAAGACACTGTCTGAGGTCAAAACGGAGGCCGGTTGAGCGTCGGAGATGCACTTTCTTGCACTTTCTTGAGCTATGAAGATCCAAAACCCCTCATATAGCCTAAACAAGGCCTTGGGAACACCACCGGCTGGGTGGGAAGGCTACCGGCTGCCACCGGCTGCCTAAACTTCTCCACCGGCACAATAATGTGCCGACCGGCACAAAATAGTGCCGACCGGCAGAAAATGCCTGATCGGGGGCAGATCTGCCATTTCGCCTCGGGTTTTATAAGATAGGGTTTCTAAACCCTATTTTCCACTTCCTCTTCCGCCTAAATCCTTCGCTCTCTCTCTCTAGAGCTTTGTTCTCTCGATTTTTCGTCGATTTCCTCGTGTTTTCGCACCGTTTTACCGTCGGATTCGCGATATTCTTCGCGTTTCGGACATTTCCACCCGATCGAAATCTCATTTCAGGATCTCCTTTGCTATTTTCGCCTTTTCGGGACTTGTTCCCCTCGATTTTCTCTACATTTCCGTGTATTTTCATCTCCCGGCCTTTCCGGCCATTTTCGGCCCGCTCGGGGTTGACCTTTCCAGTTGACTTTTCACATTCCGGCTTTTTCGGCCATTTTCTCATCCCCATTGCCATGGCTGATGACATTCCACATGTCGGGACTCCCCCGGATCACGAGATGGATCCCGGGGTTGAGCTTCTCCCGTTGAGCGAGCGCCCATTTGATCCGGCGACCTACCGGCCGGCTATTCACATTCTACCACCCGATGGACTTCGCCACTTCCGCGGCTTCGACCGAGCGCTGGACCCGGAGCTTCTCCTGCGCGAGCCGGCCTCTCACTTGTCCTTCGACGCTTCCGAGGTAACATCTTGATCTACTTTATTTTCTGCAATGTAGGACCTTTAACTATCAACTGCCATAGCTGATTACATTCCTTAACTGCTTTAGATCTGATACACTGTGCGCTGTAGTTGATTGTAGACAACCTCACAACTGATATCTGCTTAGGACCGACACACATGCACACACACTGCACTAGCCTGAATCACCCAAACACACGGCACACATTGCACTTTTGACATGAACTCACCGACACCCGGTGCTTATTTGAATCTGAAAACTCGCACGCATGCTAGACTTGCACTGAATCACACAAACACGCAGACGCATCACACGTTGGTAATTCACTGAAACGTACCGGGACCCGGCATCCGTTTGAACTTTGAAAAACACGCACACATGCTATGTTTACACTGATCCCCATGGGAGTACCGACACATCACAGGCCGTAGTCCACCTACTGGTGCACTGAAACCTGACATTTGCTTGCATCTGAAAAACGTGCACACGTGCACCAAGTTTACACTGGACCACTCAAAACACACTGACGCATCACGCGCCGTAGTTTACTGTAAGCACATCGGTACCCGGTTTCTGTTTGAATCTGAAAGACTTGCACGCATGCTAGATTTGTACTGACTTTAACTGTTTCTTCGAAACTGTACATTTCATATTGATTCGCAACTGTTTGTTTGTAAACAGGGAGGTTCCCATACCGTCCGCGGGTATGGGAATACCGTCGCTCGAGAGTGGTATGCCGAGCTACCTGACGCAGTCCGTCAGATCGTCGATCAGGCTGGCTTCGGCGCATTTTGTAGGGGACTTTCCAGGCTCTCCGCCTGCAGACCTCTCCTTGCCGCTCTGGCAGAGAGGTGGTGGGACACCACTGATTCATTCCACTTGTCGATGGCAGTGGACATGACGATGACCCCTTACGACTTCGCGATGCTTACCGGCATCGGGGTAGGGGGTGATCCGATCCCCTTCGACATTGACATGGATGAGTGGACCGCGGCCCAGGTCTACTTGCTTGGCGAGGCACCGCCTCTGGCGCATCCTGGCTTTGTTAGGTATTCCTGGTTCGAGGTGTAGTACAGGGTGCAGCCTGCGTTGGAGGCGGCGGCTCCGATGACCGAGGTGGCCGTAGAGCAGTACGCGCGCGGCTTTCTGATGTTTTTGCTGGGGACTACCCTTTTCGCCGACTGGGCGAACACCGTGCCTCTTTGCCTTCTCAGCGCACTGGTGGACGTCCGAGACATTGTGCGTTATGATTGGGGTGGCGCGGCTCTAGCCACTCTTTACGGATACATGAGCTCGGTCTCCCGTGGCAGCGGGCAGTTGCTCGGAGGCTACTGGCGAGCTTGGGAGGTACGTCTTCTCCTCTGCTTTACATTTCTGTTCTGTACTTTCTGTACCCTGCACACTGCACACACTGTAGTCTGCTTTACACTGGCTGTATACTGTACACACAACACACACATACTCTGCTTTACACTGACTGCACACTGCTCACACTGTACACTCTGCACAATACACTGACTGTATACTGCTCTGCTATTTCTGCTTTTCTGTATATTCTGCTTTATCTGATGGTCATACTGACATCTGTTTTGCAGTTGTGGGTGTATGCCTACTTCCCTAGGCTAGAGCCGGTGCCGGAGGCGGAGACCCCTCTGGTTGTCCCCTTCTCCCGCCGCTATGACGGACGATGCTCCCGGAGGCCCCGGGACACATTCAGCTTCTTCCGCCGATTCTTCGACACCGTCGCCTCTGCCGAGGTATGTCTTACTTGCAGTTCGTTTAAGCTTCACTTTTCCACTGCATGTTTCAAATAGCAATAGATAACCAACTGTATTTTCAATTTTAGGTCACCTGGCGGCCGTGGGCTGCTCTTCCAGCGGTGACGAGGGATCGATACGCCGGCGCCGAGGAGACCTCTCGTTACCGGATTTTGCTGGAGGGCCCGGTCTGTCGGGCTTGGTACCTGGGTGAGCGTTTCCTACGCCAGACCCTAGGGTTACCAGAGCAGATAGTTCCGGTTCACCCTCCTGAGCACATGAGGGTTACCGAGAGTTTCACCGCTGAGCAGATAGAGGACTACACCCTTGGCTGGGAGGCAGACGGCTACAGAGGCGAGGGCGATTATTCAGAGTACGTCCGGACCTTCATCATGCGGCCTCTGAGTGGTGGCCATCGAGCTGAGAGAGAGAGACCTGCGGCGCCGGCGGCTAGGGCAGAGGTGGGAGCAGGAGTGGGATCGTCACAGAGAGCTCGAGCTCGCGGCAGGAGGGGAGTGCAGAGGGGACGAGGGACGGGCTGGCCCACTCTGCCTACCATGCTGACATACATGGGGCAGAGTGGGGAGACCTACCAGATCCCTTTTGCTCCTCCCCCGGCTGGTCATGAGTTGGCTGGCATTCCTGACTTGCCTCCGGTATGTACCACTTTATTTCTGCATCTTGCATTGTCATTCCATTTCAGTTTATTTGATATTCCGCAGAATACTAATGCATCCGATACTTTTGCAGGCTTCCTCCGAGTACACACGGCAGTCGGTGGAGCTGTGTGCCTCCCTGATGGGGATGCTGCAGCGGACCCTCGATGTCATGGCTGCCTACAGTCTTCCGATACGTTCTTCTGACCACAGTCTCAAACCATACTCTGTTCCATACATACTGATGCACTACACAAAATCTGATAAACTGCTCACGGCATTCGCACACTGCACTCATACACTGCATTCTGCACTGATTAACTGCTCACGGCATTCACACTGTACTCATACACTGCACTCTGTACTGATTAACTGCTCACGGCATTCACACTGTATTCATACACTGCATTCTGCACTGATTAACTGCTCACGGCATTCATATACTGTACTTATACACTGCATTCTGATATACTGCTCACAGCTTTCTGATGCATTTGCTTTTCGTATTTTTCAGCCTCCCTTTCCGATTCCGCCAGTGGGCGGCGCTCCTCCGACTGGGCCTCCCCTTTCTACTCGGGATGGCAGGATATTCCCCCGTACCAGAGGGAGACACACTCATGTCGGGAGCAGCTCGCGAGCACCAGTTCCAGGTGATGGCGAGTCAGAGATGGAGGTGGCGTCGTCCGAGGAGGAGGCCGGGGATAGCTCGGGCTCGGGCTCTGACAGCGATGCTTCCGACGATGTTCCTGGGCTTCTGCCCAGGAAGAGGGCCAGGACAGATCCTCAGGCGTGAGGTTGCTGCTGATGATGATTTTTCGCTGCTTTTCTTCTTTATTTCTTTTCTTGTACTTTTCTCTTTTTAGTAGATAGAGTACTTTGTACTGCCACAGGCAGATTTTGCTTTCTTTAAAGCTTATGTACTTGAAAAGACGATGATATGAAACAAACTTTTATCTGAAAAGTATTTTATTTACATACCTCGTACTGCATTGCATCATATTACACCTCAAATGTAAATGATTACGATTTGTTGTCTGAAAATTGAGCACTTGCACTGTAATAATCGGATAACCAACCAACTAACAGCAAACAACCCAGACAAATCACTGCTCAAACTGAACAAATAGCCCATATTCTGCTGGGGATTAATCTGCACACAGCTCATAATACAATATCCGATTCATTCTGCACACGGCAAACTTTGAACAATTGGCCCAATCTGACAAGACGGATCACCAAAACTAAGACAGTTGAAGTTGAAACACATTCGGATGTCCCAAAATTTCCTTTTCTTTTCTTGCCTCGGATAAATGTAGAGAATGGCACAGCATTTCGAGCACAAACGATTGACTTTGGAAAAGGGATTTCACAACCGGGGTATCGAGCCTACAACTGAACACAGTGGAAAGGACTCAAGTGAAGAAAATAAAAGGCACACGACCTAAACACAACGAAATACACTCGGAAAAGACTCAAAGCTAAATTGAGACCGACAAATCAAGGGACACGACACACGGACGTGCTTGAAAACAAAAGACCTTGAGGAGCCAATTCCTCCGGGCAGGTTTCCCTCCCTTTCTGATTTGTGTGATTCTCACGCCACTCGGCCCTCAAGCTCGGTTTTTCTCTCAAAACCCTCTTGCTCACTTTTCTCTCGACTTACACCTCTCTATTCTTTATTCTCTCATTTTTCATCCCTCCCCAGGGTGATTGATGGATGAATAGGAAGCGGCGGATTCATGCCGAATACAGCTAGCTCACGGCTATTTCTTCTGATAGATAAAGTGCCTTCCTGGCAGGCGTGTTGATGACAAGGGAGAGACAGAACACCTGGCTCAAACTGTGCCCCTAGTTCATTATTTTGACCATTTTTTTGTTTTCTCTCTAAAACAGTTTTGATCAAAATGAACGTCAAATTAACATGCTTGTTCAATTTTTTGATTTGAAAATCATGCAAGTCAGGCCGTAAGCACTGAAAGTTTTCCTTTTTGGGTCCAAACATGGTCCAATTTTGGAAAATGGAATAGTTTTCGAGAAAATAGTCAACCTCAGTAAAAATTTTCAAAAACTATTTTCGCGAACAGTCAATGCTCAACAAGCACAGAACCTACCCTCGAGATACGCAACCTCGGATCGGAGGCACTTTGGGAAAATTGCCCCTTGCTTGAAGGGGGGAAGAGGGCAACGGAAAGTTGCCCCTAGTTTGGGCGGCAACTCAGGGCAACTTTATGGCGATATGAGGCAACGGAAAGTTGCCCCTTGCTTGGACGATGCTGCGGCATGCTCATCGATGATTGATCGCAACCGAATTCTCATGCACGGAGAGGACGAAGGCGGCCACAAACAATATATGGACACAGTCACCTTGAAAGCATTGGTGGTTGGACTTCAGGAGGAAGTTGATCACGCAGCTCCAGTTGTTGCAACCGAGACATCGGATTCGGAGGAAGCATAGGTAATCGAAACCATTACATGGACTGAGACGCTATGAAAGCGTTAAGGGCTGGACTTCAGGATGAAGTTGCCTACGTATCCCAAAACATGGGAATCAAGCCTTACGTAGTTCCAGTTAAGGTACTCTCGGGTATTTTAACCTTCACTATTTTTAGGCTCTTACTTTTGCCAAGGCGCCCAATGCGGGTTTTCGACCTTGCGAGCTTCTTTTCTTTCTTTTTCTTTTTTTTCGTTTTTTACTTTTGCATTTTTTTTCTTTTTTCTTTTCTTTTGTGTTTTTGATTGATTTATTTTTTTTCTTTTGTATTTTTCTTTTGCTCTTACTTTTGCCTGGGTCGCCCTTCCGGGTTTTCAGCCCAGCGAGCCTCTCAAAGGGTAAAAGCGTAGCAAGTCCATGCCAAATGGTTTTCAAAATCGAAGCCTCCCCTTTTTCGGGAGAATGACCATTGCAGTACTTTGCAGGAGAATCAATCACGGTTGCTTTGCCAACTTCTCCTGGTGAACTCTAGTCTTTTGCTCCGATTTCGGTGCCCCATGATCGAGGGCTGCTTCGAGTCTGGCCACACGGGCCTTGCATTGATAGCTAATTATTGAGCATTCTGGATGCTGGTCCAAGGTTTGAAAATGAGGGGTCGAGTCTCGAGGCTGACAGCGATCCTAAGCCGCGTAATCTCAAGAGCGATTCCACACAGGTCTTCGCAGGACTGCGCAAAACATTTTGTTTTCGAAAGTTTTTAAGAAGGCGACGAATCGCTCGCGCCGAAGACAGTGTGGAACCAGTCTGGATCAAGCCAGGGTCCTTCTCAGCACTCACGCTGACAAGCATGATTTCGATCATTAAGGGCTTAGCATGCCTCTCTTTCTTTCAACTTGATCAAAGTTTTGCAAATCCCGAGGAATTCCTTCCTCTTCGTTTTTATCACCGCAGTGTTCAAAAAGGTTTTTTTTTTTTTAAAAACTTAGGTCAAAGCAATAATTATCAGGGCACACAAGGGCGGGCGGAATGCGCTGTCACCCCATTCGAATTCTCTGGCACAACTAGCCCAACACAGATAGTATGGGAACACGATAGCCGCGGCTGTTTCACTCAGGTTCCCCGGATGTAAACTGGCTCCACAGCAGAGGTAGACCCAAAAAGAAAGCAAAAAGAAGTAATTACAAAACAAAACGGTGCTCGAGGCAACAACCCCGGAGTCACCTAGTATTCTATACAAAAGAGGGACTGACTCGTTACAACAAGGCAGACCCTTAAGCGAAAAGGACTGACTCAAGACAGAGACAGACTCAAAACAAAGCAAAAGACTGACTCGGCGCCCAAGCCAGGATTTACAAGATTAGCATTCGCAGATGCTCAAAAAAAAATGCGTGCCAGACGCCACATCAAAAACTCGAGGCGCTGCCCGCAGGCGGTTGAATCCCAATTACATACTCGCAGTATCGGTGTCCTCAAAATCCAACAACTGGGTAGTGACTGATTTAGCTGAGGTGGGTGGGAGGATAACCTCGTTGTCAATCAGATCCTGCACCTCGTGGCGGAGGCGAAAGCAGTTATCGGTGGAGTGGCCAGTTTGCTGGTGGTACGCACAGTACTGTGTAGCATCGTGGCCTGCTGGGAGGTTCTTCGGCAAAGGTCACGGCTCAAGAGGTGTAAGATGCCCCTTCTTAGCCAAAATGAGAAGCGCCCTAGACAGTGGCATGTAGAGAGCATGAAAGGCCCTGTGCCCCCGGGGCTGGTATTTTGAAGCCTGAGTGCCCTTGCTAGATGTGCTGGCGAACGGATCGGCAGGTGCGGGCTTGAATTTCTGATCCTTCCCAGGTACGGGGTTGGGAGTGAGAGAAACTGTTTCAACATAACGGGGTTTATCCCGATTTTCCAACTGGCTTGAACTACCCTCAGGTAGAGTAGGAAAAGCATCCTTCACAATCTTGGTTGTCATCGCAGATACCTGTTGTTTGTTCATCCCCCCGGCTTTTAAAGCCTCGACTGCCCACAGCAGCTGTCCCATGGGGTCGGCGTCTGCCTTTGCCAGATTTTTACCTCTGGCCTCAGCCTGATGAGAGGTTTGGGTTGGTACTGGTACATCACTGTTGTAGGTGGAGGCCATCTCCGGCTGATTAAGCTCGATCACAATCCGCCCCAGTAGCGGGGGCTCTTGGGGCTCAAAATTTCCGGCATACGGTGCAACCGGTGGCGAGGCTGACATCCCGTAAGCGAGATCTGCCACAGATCTTTGGAGATCACCTATCATCCCCATTAACTCGAATGTAGTGGGCTCGCGAGCCTGATAGAACTGGGGGGCCCAGATTGGGTGTGTAGTGGGCGACCTAGGAGGATGCGGCATATCTACGCCGGCCTCGCTTTGTAGGGTAATCCCTTGATCCAATGCGGCTGTCATAACCACTATTTCTTCTGAACTCTGCGTCATCCCTAGTTCTGCCTCAGCAAAGGGGAAACACTGGCTATTCTGTATCGACTTTCTGAACTTTCTGAACTGAAAGGAAAAAAAAAACGGACAGCACTTCAGCCCAAAACAGATCAAACACAGACGCAGTCAAACAACTGATCTCTACTACTGATTACTGTTCCCCAGAATCACTGTTCCCAGAACTGAACTGATACCCGCAGATATAACTGGTTCCTCAACAACACTGATACTGGTGCCCCTCGGGCCGGATACTCAAACTTGCAAGCTGACATGTACTTTCCTGCAGAGATACACTCTAAAAGCACATAGCAAGTAAAAGAGAGCCAAAACACCCCTATAGTGGGGTAGGGTTTCCCTGTCCTATTTTGTCAGGGGCTAGGGTTGCACTACGCACACAGCGGTTTCAAACAACCTATAAACGGGTAAGCAACCTGTCCTAGTTTGGAATGGTCACTATGGATCCGAATATGCACTAGGTCGAATGGTCGAAAAGGGTGCCCCGGTAAAACCGGGGTTTGTGTTCCCATGCTGTCAGAGCCCATAACCGGTCAGCCTTATGGTCATGCCTTGACAAGACAAGCCTCCGGCAAACCGTTCAGGAATGGTAGATGGCAAACACTGTGTTCCTAGGCGCACCAATGTACATGCAATGCAAAGAAACACATAAATGAAATCAAAACAGGATATCACGAGTTCGAGTCAAGCTCTCTAATTCCCCAGCGGCGTCGCCAGAAACTGTAACACGTCCGCGGGGGACCTCGCTACAGCTCGGACTCCCTTTTTGTGTTGCGGTTCCAAATCTGAACCAAAGAGTCCATCTCTGGCAAATCGTTTTGAAGAAAACAGATTTTTTGAAAAGTAGTGCCAAACATGGACTGCTTTGCCAGATTTATAGAGTCGCCACCTAAATATTTTAAAATGGGGGAAATTTAGGAAACCCTGACTCGGTGCCGAAGGCCACGTGTCCGTCATCACCAAAGTGATCTTGGCTCGGGAGCTTGGATACGATCGGGGAAGGTCAGCTATGAGCACCCCCTCTCGCCCGGTCCGAAGACCGGCCTCTACTAACCATGATATCCAATTTTGAAAACTTTATGTGTTCTTATTCCAGTTATTAGCCTAGAATTACTATGTTGTGCGCACAGCAAACAAGTATAGACTAGATTGCCTAATTTGGAAATAAACATTGCATATCCGTTGGTTTGGAAAACGCTTTGGAATTTGCTACTCGCAAGTAGGCTAAAACACGGATTTCAACGAGTTTTCCAACTCAAACAATCCAACCTCCACCCACAGGCATTCAAGCAGTTTATCTCACATAAGCATCTAGCCACATGGTAAGCATGCTGTTATGGCAACATTCACATGCATGCGAGATGCTAAAGCATAAAAACTTACATTGTACTCCGTGCCAAAACAATAAACTAGTTAGCAAAACATGCATGACCTAGTTCATGTTAAGTGGCTAATGCAACACAGGCAGAGATGCAATTTAGAGTAGGCTCGGCTAACCCTAAAATGACATGTGAGATGCAATCAAATAACACGTATTCAATTTGGAATTGAAAAGATAATGCAGTTTGTATGATGTACCGAGCCCGGTGCATGTAAACAAATGCATGGATGCACGCATGCATAGCATAAGGTATGCTAAAATAAGTATGCCCTAATCTACCAACATAAGCGGGTAAATAAAAGGGATAGAAAGAAGTGGGGATTGGAAGACATATACACACATCCACACTTATTACAGATACGCCCTCACTCGGAGGGACCGAAAGAATATACAATTTAATTAACTACGCAAGCTAATTAATTATTACAAATTAACTAAATTAATCAGATAAATTAATTAATCTAATTAAACAGTAAACCGCCTCGAGACGAGGGCCAAATGCAGCACGCGCCCGGGACTGGCTCGGAACCGCACTGCCATGCACGGATTGCCTCTATTTCCTCTGCTCTCCTCCTCAGAAAATTGCCAAAGTCCCAGGGGTGCCTCTCAGGGCACTGGGGATCACCACCGGCTGGGGTAGGACACCACCGGCTGAAGGAGGAGGCCACCGGCACAAAAAGAAGCCATCGGCTGTTTGTTGACTGCCGATCGGCACTAAATAGTGCCGGCCGGCACCGAATGCCTGCAGAACCTGCAACTCACAGCAGCAGAGGGGAAATCTATGCATGACAATGTAATTCAAAGCATGTATGCACCAAACACACTCCTTATCATGTTTTTGACTCAAAGGGGCATGTGCCTCGATTCCCGGACCACCAATCACGCATTTCCATGCATGATGGTCCAAAGAACCAAGAGTGCAAATTTGATTTCAAATGCATGCAATGCAAACAAGCAAACAAGCAAACAAGGGTGTTAAACCTCCATCATATTTCACTTCAAGAGGCCAAACATGCACAATGCAAATGCAACCCTAAGCATGTCAACTAGGCATGTAACATGGACTATGCAAGCAAGCTAAACATGTTAGGCATACAACCTAAGCAAAGGAGCATGTAAACCGAGCAATGGAGTGGACTAAAACATGAATTAGGCTACTCCTAATTGGCCCAAAATCAGTGGCCAAAGTGCCTAGAAATGGAGACTAAACACACACACACATGCAAGTGTTATGGTCCAAACCCAAGGCATAAACATGGCAACCCCCAAGCACACTTGGAGATACCAAACAAGGACAATAAACACGCATTGTAAAGCTCTGAAAATCATGCAAAACATGATGCCAAATCATGCAACAAAACAAGCCAAACAAAGCATGCAAATGGTCTAAGGTTCAAAGCAAATCAATGAGGCTTTGAACCACACTTAGCCCAACCACACATGGCAATACTTAAACACTTAAAAACAGAGTTTTAACACATAAAACTAAGCCTAAAGGACCACCTAGATGGCATCTAGATGACATGAAATCAAAGGCATGCATTAAGGCCAAAACATGGGGCATTCAACACATGCTTTTAAAGCATTAAAGAGGCATGCAAGGCAATCAAACAAGCATGCTAAATGGACTGAAATGACATGCCAAATGGTTCCAAACCATCAAAATGAGGTAAGCAACACATGCTACACATGCATACTCGAAGGCTAGCAAGCCTAAAATGCAAAGGAGCTACAAGATACATGCTAAGATTGACCAAAATGACTTAGGACAGACCTAAAACATGGCAAAATAAGCATATACACTTCAAGGATCTAAGCCTAAAACATGCTAGAAATAGAGGCACACAACCTAGGCATGTTAAGGGACTATTAAGGCATTACAAAGCAACTATGCAAGGCATACAAAGAGTGCTAAAACCAACTTAGAAACATGTTATATCATGGCAATATAAGCATGAAAAACAGCCAAGACATGCTCAAAACACAACCAAACATGGTGCTCCTTTGGAGGCCAAAACTTGCCCTTTTCAAGGACATTAAGGAGAGGGGGTGGCCCTCCCCTTTTGGAGACTTTATGGCACCATCTCCACCACTAGAATCCCTCAAGATTTCAGTGGTGAAGAGGCCCAAGCACAAAAATCTCGGATCTCAACAAAATAGCACAAAAATGAGCCTTTTCAAGGCCTAAGGGTGGTCAAACCTACCCAAAGTGCAAAACACTCTTGATAAACAATAAAGAGGGTTAAAAATCAGAACTTTTATGTGTTAATCACTAAGCACAAAAACAGTTCTAAGAAGGGTAAAAATGGAGTGCAAAAATGGGGTAAAAAGAGGACTAGTGTCTTACCCTTGTAGACCTCTTCACCAAAGATGATGTTGTTGCTTCCTTAAGCTCCAAATCAGTCAAGAACCTCAAGAACAACCTCTTGGTACCTCAGTAGCCAGAGGAAGGTGAAACACTAGGTGTTGGTGAGCAATAGTATGACAATACACACACACTAAGCTTAAGGGAGAGAAAGAGAGATATAAGATAGATATAGAACTCAAAACCCTAAACCAGAGCTTCTCCTATGTCTAACTCTCCTAAACTTTCCAACCTTTTCCAACCTTTGAGCCAAGAGAAGAAGCCTTCTCTTATAGGCAAGCAAAGCTTACAAGCTAAGCAACCAAAAGGCTCATCCCTCCATACACGTGTATGGAGGGGAAACAAAAGGCATACAGCTGTCTGAAAATATCTTAGAAAACAACTGTATAGGAGTCAGCAGGGCAAAAATGTCATTTTGACAAATTTGACTGCCGACCGGCACAAAAGAGTGCCGACCGGCACAATAAAGTGCCGATGGCAACACCAGCCAACCGGTGGCCTCTAGCCAGTGCCGGTGGTGTGTGGGGATGCCTCACAAAGCATTCCCTGCCCTTCCAAGGCAAAACACAAGTGTTTGGTGCAAAACCAGACACAAAACGGTCGAGTTCGGAGGTCCTGAGGCAAGGCGCGCGAGCCGAGAACTCCAGGAACTCCAAACGAACACAAACATGGATAGTCACCGAGTGTTCCAACGGTGACGTCCAAGTCTTGAGGACGGTCAAAAATGGGGTGTCTACAGTGCCCCAGCCGCCCCACGAATCGATTCACCAGAATTCATGAGTGCGTTCTATTCGACGTATAATGTTCATGACCCGATTGAGGCAGAGGCATATTCCGCCCAATGAATCGATTTACTTGTTCAATAACCACAAAATATTCGGCATATGAATGGTAAACCAATATTTCCAAGATTACAGTTACCCAATCGGCAGCCATGCAGTAAGATAATCTAAGAAAGCACTACAGATAGTAATCATTTTATCCAAAGTAGTGAAAAACTACGCGTAAGTAGTAGTGAAACGACAAGGAAATTTTCATTAATAAATTGAGCGCAGACAGTAACTAATTTATACATGAAAACTACCTTCAACTAACAAAAGTCCACTAAACAAAAACATACATCAAAATCGAAAATACTTCATAAAATTAGAATGTCTCCCTGACCAATCCTCGGGGTCAGACTCAAGTGGCTCAACGTCCACTTGCTCATATGGAATTGGCAAGGCCAATGCAACCCCAGCGGCAGCAAGGGCCTTCAGCCACCCATGTTTAAATCCCTAATTCTCGAATTTGGGACTTCATCTATGTATTCCTTGAGGGCGGCGCCTTTTCCTGCCTCAAATGCCGCAGAAGCCTCAGATTCAGCTTTTTCCTTGGCCGCCTTCAACTCTGCTAACTCAGCCTCCACTTGGCAAGCGCCTCCTTGGCTAACTTAAGCGATTCTTCGCTTGCGTTCGCCCTATCCTTGGCGTCCGATCGGAGCTGATTGGCAGTCCGAGCCCTTTCCATTTCAGCTTCGGCTCGCGCACTCTCCATTGCGGCTCTCATCACCTCAAACTTGGCCCTGCTCTTCTGACCGTCCACTTCTAACTGCAAACGGTCAATCCTCTCAAGGGCATCGTGCTGGCGGCCGCCTAAGTCGGCGATCCTGCCGACCGTCTGCAAAACGAGTTAGGATCGTTAGATACCATAGGCAAACAAAATCAAAACAAGTTAAGGTCACCTACCAAAAGGGCCGACTGCGCAGCTAGGGCTACGGCCACCAAATCCGGCTCGGCGTGAAAGGTTGCCTTGTCAGCCGGCAAGGAGACTGAAGCCTCCAGGCTCAACGCTACCGTTGGATCAGCAATGACGGATGCGTCAGAAGAGATCGACGTGTCTTTGATCTTTGGCTGAACAACGAAAGGAACAAACACATCCGACTCTTCTAAGCGAGGCCGTTTGTCAGAAGGACTATCATCTGAACCGGCCTCTCCCTCGGCACTACGTTTTTTACCCCGCTCTTCTGGAATCAACTATTCTTCTACGATCTGCTGCTCAGCCGCCTTCTCCATTTCGGCCACAACAACCTGAACCGTCTCTTCCCTAATAGTGCTTTTCAAAGATTTAACGGGAGGAGGTTCAGAACGGGCGGCCTTGGCCTTTTTTCGAGCTACCATTCATTCAGCATTTTTCTTTCGCGCCATTTGCGTGAGATTTTCCCCAGCCATGCCCTCAAAAAAATCGCTGGGTAGGTCCCTCAAATTTGCAAAAATATCTCCGGTGGAAAACTCCGCCCGCCCCGAAGTGGATAGTGAGATAGGCTGGTTGAGGCCGGCCGCCTCGAACGCTGAGTTTAGAGCCTCGTCGACCTCTTCGGCCTCCTCAGCGAACTCTCTCATTGGTTCGGCAACTACCTCAACCACCGGCTCCTCGTCTTCCTCTGAATCAGAGGCCTCGAGACCGATTTGCCTAAGGTTCTTCAAGCTGGGGAAGATAAGAGTCGAAAGGTGTTGATCACTGTTGGAATTGGAATGTTGTCCACGGCCGAGAACGTAATATAGGTAGGCTCGTACCAAAGGAGTATGTGGGCGGCTCTCCTTTGCTTCTGTACGTTTGGACGGCCGAAGTACTCGAGCGCGGTCTTGATTTCCGCAAGGACTGTCTCGTCAGTCGAAGTCAGAACCTTCTTCAATTGATTGCCTGCAAAAACAAAGGGTTAGACTTGGAGAAAAAAACTGAATAAAAGAGAAGTTCAATAAACGCCAGGAGTTATACGGCAACCTGGTTCACCCTTCCGTCTGGGAATAGGGTCTAGGCGGTCTTCGCCTGTGCCAAATTCCCAGTTGCCTTGGACATTGACCGTCACGTCGTCCACTCGCTTGCCAGAGCTGGCAAGCATGGTTACCAAATGATGGTCAGTGTCCTTGGCCCTGAGAAAGTACCGCCCGAGCCGACCGAAAGATTTGGCTAAAACATAGCAGTGCCGAATGGCCGGAATTCCAAGGCTGATCCTAAGGCGCCAGTTCAACTCTATAACCCCCATGATGATTCGAAAAAAATTCACATTGGGCTGAGAAGGAATCAGACCCCAATGGCGGAGGACGGCACTAAGGAATGGATGTAGGGGAAAACGAACTCCGCCCTCGGCAATGGAGAGAAGAGGGAAAACGATGGTATTTTGATCCTTCCTCTCCATATCGAGAGTATTGTCCGTCACAAAGAGATAGGAGGACATCATCGGGGATAGAAAAATGTCGTCGGAACCCCGAAATACGACCCTCGGAAAGGAGGTCCGTCAAATGCTTAGCCATTCTAACGGAGAATCAAGAGTATGTCAAAACTGAAATAAGCACGGAAGATAGGATTACAAAGAGAGGAAGAAAACTTACGAGAGATAAAGGAGACAACGATGGATGGAGAAAAGTTACAGAGAAACTCGACAGAAGAGCAATATCAGCTGGCAGTCCAGGAAACTCAGGTATTTGAAAAAGCATGCATTCGAAAGGACTGAAGTTTCAAATCGCATTAAATGCGAGAGGTGCACGAATGAAGCGAGAAAGTATAATGATGACCGAAAGGCGTGCGCGCTCTGACACATTGGGATAGGTGAGGCCGCCTAGCTTATGTCTCTTAACTTTTCAAAATTGAAACCAAACACACCAATTAACCAACGTCAAATGGGGAGTTTGGGGGGCAATTGTGGGAGCCGATTTCTTAGCATAATCATTCGGCTTTATCCTGCATGATCAAGGAGCCGAATATAATGGAAAGGCCGAATAGCCACTCATCGATGGAGCCGAATAAATGAAAGGTTAATGAGTAAAAGGTGGGCCATGGCCCGAGGCCCAGAAAACAAGTATAAATGCAGGAGCTACAGATTTAGAAAGGTATGTGAGAATCATTTCGTTTAAACTTAGATTACAAGCTATCTTGAGTGCAGAAGCTAACTTGCCCGTCGGAGTGCTAATTCCGGTACCCCCAACCGGAGTGTTTGTCTATTCAGGTGACTAGCTGATGTTCACGAATGTCTCCCAGGATCAGAAGAGTATTTCCAAAACCACTTCCCCACAGTTAGGATCATGCATTGTTTTTCTAACTCATGTTTTCCTAGCTTGGAGTACTAGGTAAGTTTTAATAGTTTAGTATACTCGCATGAATGTGAATGATGCCATGGTTAGCATGCTTGCCATGAGGTTATGTGCTTAAATGCTAAACTGATTGAATGCCTGTGGATGAAGGCTTGTTGTTTGAATTGGAACAATTCAACGAATGTGCATTAAGCCCACTTTGTTGAGTGGCAAATCATGTTTTAAGCCCACTATGATTGGTGGCAAATCCGCATCTTTAAGCCCACTTGAGGTGACAAATTCAAACCATTTTCGCAAATAAAGATGACGAAATGTTCCAATTCTTGCGACGTAGTCTATACTTGCTTGTGCGCATCACATAGTAATGTTAGTCTAATAACTGGAATAAGAACGCATAATGTTTATAAAAACTCATATCATGATTAGTAGTGGCTGATCTTTGATCGGGCGAGCGGGGGTGCTCAATTCATGACCTTCCCCCCTCGTACCTAAGTTCTCGCGCCAAGGCAACTTTGGTGATGACGGACACGTGGCCTTTGGCACGAGTCAAGGTTTCCTAAATTTCCCCAAAATACAAAATATTTAGGTAGCGACTCATTAATCTGGCAAAGCATTCTAATTTTGGCATTATTTGATTTAAAATTGATTTTCAAAAAAGATTTGTCAGATTTGGACTCTTTGGTATTTATCAGTTTCACATTACACTTGGGAGCCTAGATTCAGAACCGCGGGGGTCCGAATTGTGAGGCCTTTCATTTCGAACCCTTTCTGAATGGCGGGGCGAGGAAAAAGGTGACTCCACAAAAGGATTTCTCACATGATTCATTCTAAACAAATTTCACTCCATTTCTCATTAGCATAGTCAACGGTGAAGCTAACGTAGAGAAATCTTTCACAAACTGTCTATAATAATCGACAAGACCCAAGAAACTATGGATTTAAAATGTGTTCCTAGGTTGCTCCCAATTCTGTACTACCTCAATCTTTCAAGAATCTATGGCAACCCCATCCTTAGAAACAACGTAACCTAAGAATTTCACCATGGAGAGCTAGAACTCACATTTTTCATGCTTAGCATACAATCTATGCTCCCTAAGTAATTGCAACACAATACGAAGGTGCACCTCATGTTCTTCCTCGGAGGGTGAATATATAAGAATATCATCCACGAAAACTACCACAAATTTGTCAATATATTCTCTGAAAACCCAATTCATCAAGACCATAACGGTGGCATTAGTGTTGATTAAACCAAACGGCATCACAAGGAATTCATAGTGTCCATAACGAGTACAAAAGGCCATTTTTGGTATGTCCTCTTCCTTCACACGTAATTGGTGATAACCCGATCTTAGATCTATCTTTGAAAAACATTGAGAGCCCTTGAGTTGGTTAAAAAAATCGTCTATTCTAGGCAACAGGTATTTATTCGTAATTGTGGCTCTATTCGGTTTATGGTAATCGATACATAGCCGTAAAGAACCATCCTTTTTCTTGGCAAAGAGAGTTGGTGCTCCCCAGGGCAAGGTACTAGGGTGTATAAAACCCTTGCCAAACAAGAAAATCAAACAATTCTTGCAATTGCTCCTTTCAAACAAGCAATTCTGCTAGAGTGAATCGATAAGGTGGCATGGAAATGGGTGTTGTACCCAGCACTAGGTCTACAAAAAACTCGACCTCACGATGTGGTGGTAGTTTGGTAAGGTCCTCATGAAAAACATCTAAATACTCAGAAACCACCCTAGGAAATACCCATCGCACTTCACTGCTTCCATCATTCACCAAGGTCGTGAGCAGTGAAGTGAATTTACCTCAACTAAGAGAGTCATATAACGGCGGTAAAAGTCTATCAGACATATCATATAATGGCAGTCACCCCCAGCCGTATATACAGTAACTCTCCCACAGTAACAATCTATTACAGCACGATAAAAGGACAACCAGTCCATGCCGAGAATGACATCAAAACCCCTCATCTCTAACAACACCAAACTAAAAGGAAGTCAACGATCAGCGCCCTTTATCACACACCCACGACACCTATGGGTCAAAACCATCTTACCCCCAACCAGTGATTCTACAGCAAGAGAAGATTCTAATGGTCTAGCCTCTAACCCCAACATGGATGCAAATATAGATGCTATAAATGAGTGAGATACCCTCGTATCTATCAACACATTGACCCAAGTATTATATATAAGACATGTACCTTGCATCACCAATGGCCTAGTAGATTGTTCAGATGCAGTGACAGCATAGACTCTGTTCACTCCTTTGATGGTAGGCATGTTGCACAGACTATGCAGAGGTAGCCCCATGTATAACTCCAAATGCCTGTCCGCGCTGAATTGGCTGATGAGTCTACCTTTGGCTCTATCTGGCCTGAAACCCTAAAGCAGTAGCCATTCCAGTAAGCTGGGGATAAAATTTCTTCATATGACCCGGTTGCCCACATTTATAACAAATAGGCAATTGACCTCCACCCACAGCCAAGTTCTGAGAACGAGTAGAAGGCTATCGTGGTTGATTACCCTTCCGTGGACATGTAACGGACTTGTGGCCCCGCTCACCACATCGATAACAAGTGATTCCAGTTTATCCCGTACTATCCGTACTCTTCCCCTACATAGGATTTGATGATGTAGTCGATAACGGTGGTAAATGAGAAGATACAGAACTCTTCGACTTCTTGGATGCCATAGAACCCCTTCGAGATTCAGTAAACCCTTGTCTCTTAAGTCATGACTTCTTCTCCTCACCTTCAAGCATGATCTCAACATGTGCCGCAGACTCTCCCAACCTATCATAATCCCAAATCATATTTCCCATCACCTTCATCAAAATTCCCGACCTCAGTCACTTCTCAAACTCTAGACACTTACGCTCTTCAATAGCTACCAAGTCAGGTGCAAAATGAGATAAGCTCATAAAAGTAGCCTCAAACTCCGCCACTGTGGAGTCGGATTGTTTGAGTTCCTCAAACTCTCTCCGTAAACATTCTCTCCCAGTGAGAGGAAGGTACTTCTCCTGAAAGGCATAAGAAAACACCTCCCAAGTATGTTCAATTCGACCTTTGGCATATTTCCACCATTGGCCAGCATCTCCTTTCAATTGATAACTAGTAAGCGCCACCTGGATTTCACCATCCCGAATATCTAAGATCTCAAAAGATTTGGTGATTTGCTCAAGCCATTCGTTCGCCTTTAACAGTTTAGCACCCCCAAAGAATTTGGCAGGATTTGAGCGAAAAAATTCCTTTTTTAAGAAGGAAACTTTAGTCTCCCCTTTAATAGTTCTAGCAGCTTGCTCAACTCTAACAATATCCATTGACTCCTTAAGGCCTCTGGCCATCTCTCGAGCTAGCACTCCCACAGCATCTTGGGTCGGTGGAGCGGCCATATTATTTTGACCTAGTCTTTCTTCTTAAGAACGGATCTCTGGTTATGCTGGGATATCTCGACCACCTCTACGAGGTTTGCCACAACCTCTGCAACGTCCAGACATCTTATATAAGAGTAGATGTGGACAAGATTAACTCATAATTCATCTACTAGTTCATTACTTTCTCTTCAACTATTAATCTTATTCTCAACAAGTAAGCACATAAGCAAACAAAACACATATGGATCTCTCTCTCACAGGATATCAACTCATTTCATGACGTTCAAGAATTTTCTAGTGGAAAAAACATTGATCAGATGCCTTTCCAAAGGGACTTCGATGACTATAGTCAACACAAGTCATATCCTAGAGGATAGACCCCATACAGACCTAATCACATAAACACATAAACAAATAAATTTGTCAACTCCTCATCCTAGCATGACAACCCAATGTGACAAGGTCACTTCCCATGAGCTCCAAGTATTCAACCCCGTTTGCTTTGATACCAATTTGTAACACCCCACTAAATATCATTTACATTGAATAGTTAAAAGTCTAGTCTTCACTTACACACAACACAATTCCATTCAAATATTTCTCTTTCTCATTGAACTACAGATTTTGTTACAAAACAATTACAAAATACATATCCCTGTTCAGTGAGCTAGAGAAGATTACAAAACAATTACATTGCCCTGCTAGTTTGCTAATTACATTGAGACATTTAAAACAAAATTACAAAACTTAGGATAAAATAGGGGAAAAAAAGGTTATATTTTAAACAAAAAGAAAAGAAAGTCATTTCCTTCTGCATCTTCATTGACAGTTTTGGGGCACTTTATTTCTTGAAATGTTAGTAAAAATAGGAATGAGTAATTTTTCCCAGTACATAATAACTTTAACCACGTATATAAACATTTGATTTACATATGCATGTCCTTGGTAAATACCGAAGAGTTCATATTTATTTTAAAATTTATTATACGACACACAATTCACAATCAACCTCCACATTTTTCGTCCTTACACGGATGGTCTGTGGATGCCTCAAACCTTTCCACTTTCGTCATTCTCACATGAACCGGTGAGTGGACGCCTCACACATCTCCACATTTGTTGCCCTCAGGTAAACCGAGCAAGTGGGCACCTCGAACACAACCCCACATTTGTCATCCTCACACGAACTAGACTAGTGGGCACCTCAAACATATTCCAAAACATGAACATTTTACACAGAACACCAATAACCACAAAGATTCTCCAATTTTACTTATCAATTATCCATTTCATGAAAATCATGAAGAAACCCTTAAGGTTCATATAAAAATTTGGGGCTTTTCCTTTCAATTGTTTATTTTCCTTGGTTCAAGTATGTTTACTCACTATTTCATCGTTAATTTCACAATCAATCGTTAATTTCACAATCCATCATCAATTTCAAGTAAATACTTTATCACACAAAGTCCACATATATATGTGTGTGTGTGTGTGTGTGTGTGCATATACACTTCATTCATCTCAATAGTTCCATACATCTTAAGATTCACACTTATTTAGACCAAAATATAAGTATACAAGGGTAAAGGTAACCCTACCTCAAGATTGTACGACTAGAGATGACGGTCCACTCGATGAACTTCTGAAACACCACAATTTATTCAGTTCAAAACGTAGCTCTTGACGTGTAGAACAACTTTAATGAAGGCCCAGAGATCTATTCTTGCTATTCCTAGATGAAATCTAGGGTTTTCTAACCGGGGTTTTGGAAAGAGGGTTGCTAGAGAGAGAAGGAAAGTGAAAGAAAATCATTTGGAAAGTTTTTGGATCGCAATATAACTCAACTGCCCTGACCAGACCGCTCAAACAAACTTTTCTTCGCTCGAGCAAACTTTCCACCGCTCGAGTGGTAAATCCAAGGTCTTAGAAGTTTTGCAGAGATACAGTGAAAATAATGAGAGCTCGCGTTCTTCACTCGAGTGATCTCCCTGCAAACTTGTGAGATACAGGGAGCTGTAAATCTCCACTCGAGTGACCAAATGACTGCTCGAGCGGTTGCCTAAAAATAGCTATTACACGTATTAATAGTCAGTAAATGTGTAGAATAGTTTTGGTTATAAACCGATTTACATATGTAGTACGAAGCTCCTACGAGGAATTCATGGCATATTTACCTCCTGTAATGGGAATGGTTGTCTATTGCTATGGAATAAAATTTGTAATTATTTTTCTCAACCGTGTGATTCGTGAACATGAGCTTTAAATTTTATTTGAGTTATGATGATGCCACTTGGATGTTCAAATGATTAGATATTTTGTTAAATGTATCTCTACTGGGCATATAGCTCATCCCTATCTTATATTTTCAGGAATTGGTGATGTGCCACCACGTTAGTAAGATAAGATATACTCTTTGGTTTTGGATTGGAGTGTCGAGGCTTACGGATGTATAAATATGAAAGATCCAAGCTTATTTGTTAGGACAGTGAGCCCATTTTGGTTGTGACAAGGCAATGACTTGAATTGTTGTAAGCCTTTAGGGCTATTCATGTTAGCCTTTAGGGCTATTCATGTTAGCCTTTAGCTTGTTGAACTATGTTATATATGGATGTGTAATTATCATGTTGAACATGGAATGGTGAAGGAAAAATCTTAGTTCAATGAGGAAGACGATCTTTTGAAATTAATTGTGTTTGATTGATGTATTTATATTATCTCTTTTGGGGGCGTTACAATTGGTATCAGAGCTAACCATGTTTGAATACCTTGAGCTCATGGGACGTGGCCTTGCCACAATGGGTTTTTTATGGTAGGAAGGGATGTTAGGCCCTCTTGTATGGTATATTTGTTTGCATGATTATGTAGGTATGGGATCAAACTTCTAGGATACATATTGGATCCACTGCACTTATTGAAGTCCTTTTGGGAAGGCACATGATCAATGCTTTTTCTACTTGGAAGTCTTTGAGCACCGTGGTATATATTGATATCTTAGAAGGGTGGTTCATGGGTGCTCTATGTGACAAGGTTCTTATGTGAATTGCGAAATGTGAATTGAATATATGTATATTCTTATGCAAGTGCATATGGGACGGGTGGGACTAAGTGTAAAAAGACGAGTCACAAACTTAATCTTCTTTATGATTCTTATAGGATGCCAGGACGTGGTAGAGGCCGTGGTAGACCTCGCCAATAGTAGGAATATTCCAGCCCAACCGGCGATCCCTCCACAAGAAGAAGGAGTGGATTAGTACAATATGGCCGCTCCACCGGCCCAAGATGCAATGGAGGCTTTCGCCTGGGAGATGACAGGGGCTCTTAGAGAGTCCATGGATATATTAAGAGCAGAATAAGCAACTAGGACCATCAAAGGGGAGACTGGAATTTCTTTCCTAAAAAAGGAATTCTTCCTTTCAAACCCCGTTGAGTTTAGTTACGAGCTTGACCCTATGAAAGCGGATGAGTGATTAGAGCAAATTGTCAAATCTTTTGAGATTTGAGATATTCATGAGGATGATTTACGGAGTGGCATTAGCAACCTATCAACTTAGAAGAGAGGCCAAGCAATGATGGAAGTATGCCAAGAGCCGTGTAGAGCACACTTGGGAGGCATTCACGCGTGCCTTCTAGGAGAAGTTCCTCCCTCCCACTGCTAGGAAACGGTTGACAAGGAAATTTGAAGAGCTATTGCAGCTTGACACTCTTGTGGCCGAATTTGAAGCCACATGTACTAGCCTTTCCCACTTCGCACCCGAACTTGTGGCGATAGAAGAGCGCCGATATTTAGAATTTGAGAAGTGATTAAGACCAAATATCTTGATGAACGTGGTTGGAAATATGATTCATGACTATGATCAGTTAGTAAAGGCCATAGCACATGTAGAAATTATAGTAGAGGCAGAAAAGGCAAGGCAGAAGTTAAAGAGGACGGGCTACTTAGAATCTTGGGGTGATTTGGGATCTTCTAAGAAATCTAGGGGCTCATCTTCATCATTTCAGTAACCACCACAATAGACCAAGTCTTCTAGTTCTGTACCAAGTGGAAATTCTAGGAACACGGGTCCAATCCATGGTGCATGTTACTGATGTGGCCAGTTGGATCACAAAGCTTCGGAGTGTGGACAGAAGAGTGGGTCACAGTCTCAATATGCTCGTTCTCAGGGCCAGCCTCAGAATAGAGGTCAGGCTCCATCATGTTACCAGTGTGGTCAACCAGAACATTTGAAGAAGTTTTGTCCACAGAGTGCAGAATCGACCAGTGTGTCGAGGTCTCATAGTTAGGAGGTTTTTAGATAAGTCAGGGATAGAGACAATCTCATCAACTAGCCCAGTCGGGTCAGGTACCTAGAGCAATACACAGGGCTACATTTGCACAATTTGTACAGCAAGCCTATGTTCCGAGAGATGACCTATAGGAGCAAAGGTTATAAGGAAGGGTGTATGTTGTCATCGCATTAAAACAATCTTTAGGACCATCCATTGTGAGAGGTACTTATCTTATTTTTAATACATGGGTCAGTGTTTGGATAGATACTAGGGCATCCCACTCATTCATAACATCTGCATTTGCATCCTTATTGGGATTAAAAAGTGAGCAACTCGAGTCACCGCTTGTGATAGAGTCATCCATTGGGGGTAAGACCGTTTTGAATCAGGGATGTCATGGGTGTGTGTAGACACCCCATTTTTTTATCGTCCTCAAGACTTAGATGTCATCGCTTGTGCACTCGATGATTGTGTTTGTTTGTGTTCGTTTTGAGTGCTTGAAGTCCTCAGCAGAATGCCCTGTCTTTGAGCCTTTAAACTATGTTCTTTCTGTGCCTTGTTTTGGTCCAAAACTTGGTGTCTGGACCTCTTGGTGACCTGTCGGCCACCACCCAAGGCTGTCGGCCATGGGGTGTTCTTGTCGGCTATGGGTGTGGCCGGTTGGCCACCAATGGTGGCTGGTCAGCTATCAGTGGTGGCCGACAGCCACCAGTGCTTTTTTCCAAACATTTATTGACAATTGTGCCAACTGTTGCACACTGAGCTGCATTTTCATACACGTGTATGGTGAGATGTTTCTAAGCTCAAGGGGTGTTTTTCTAAATTAGGAGGGGGGTTCCTCCCCCATTTTTGAGGGTTAAAAATTTTAGACCAAAAATATCTCTCTCTCTAGAATTCTATCTCTCTATTGATATTTTGTACACATTTGCACATAAGCCCTTAGCTTTTGCACATCAACCCTTAATCAAATACTCTCACCTTTGGGCTGAGATCACTTGGAGCCTTGTTTGAGCTCTTGAAGGAGGTTTGACCTTGGTTTGTTGTCTATTTTGTGCCTTAGCTTCAAGAGGTATAACACTTGTTATTTAAGCTTGTTTTTCAATACTTGTTTTGTCATCTTTTCAAACTATTTTTGGACTAAGTTTGAACTATCAAAAACTATGTTTTTATGGTTTAAAAGTGTTGGTTTGAGGTCTATTTGAGTTAGGGGGTGGTCCACCCTTCTTGCTCTTTTGTTTGTTAAGCTTTTGTACCATTTTTCTTCACTTTTAAACCAACTTTTTTGGGCTTTTTAACCACTGAATTTCAGAGGTTTTTCAATGGTAAAATCCTTGTTTTGAAGTAAAAAATTAGACAGGTTAGCCTCCTCTCCTTGTGTCTTGTTTGCATGCCTACATAGCTTCATATGTTAGCATGTTTTTCTAGCTTAATTTAGCTTAAGTCCAGCATGTTTTTGCCTCTGAAATACCCTGTTTTGGCTCTGTTTTGGGCTTGTTAATTCATTTGAGCCTTGTATTGCACAGTTGTAGTGCAATTTCCTTACTAGCTTGGTGTTTTAGTGCTTTGATCATCATTGTTTTGAGTTAATATCATGTTTTAGTGTTGTTTTACACTTCATTTCAGCACTTAAAATCTTTGCAATCTCCCTCCACTCTTCACTCTTTTGTTTGCTTTGAAAGTGGCTTCAAACCTCTTGTTTGCCTAAGTGTCAAATGGCGGTGTTGCACCTAATGGTTTAATCCCCTAGGGGGTTCATTACCAACAGTGTAATGCCTTTTTATGCCCCAAGAAACTCATTGTTTGAGCCATCTTTTCAATAGAGGACACTCACTTTTGGACATAATCGATTAAAAAATGAATCGATAATGTAAAATGAGTAAACAAAATTGGACAAGTAAAAGAGGCAAAATAAGTATCTTTCGTGTTGCATTGCATGTGTTCGAATCGGACGTTAATTCGAACATAAGGAAAATGGGACATTTCATACTCAAAAGTAATGAAATGCGCCACTTTCCTTGGTCACCATCACCCTTGATCATGCATGATATGATGGTGGTTTTTTGATTCCTATTTTGCACTCATTAAACTTATACAAACTTGGTTCTTTGTCCATCATGCATGAAAATTGCTTGATTGGTGGTTTGAGAGCCAAGAGCTTTACTCCTTTGAGCTTGTTTGATGATAAGGAGTGTAAATAGTACATACAAACCTGCGAGAATACATTGTTTTGCTATGTCTGCTCTCTGTTGCAGCAAAAAGAGGAGTTCTTGGCATCAGTGGCCGACCGGCCACCACCAGTAGCCGACCAGCCACCAGTGGTAGCCAACCGGCCACCATTGGTAGCCGATAGGCCCCCTGTCGGCCACTAATGAAATTTGCACAGTGTGATCCTGAGGTGGAGCAGAGGTATTCTGGAAGTTGACAGACTTTTTAAGTGTCCAAATGTGCAAACAAAGGCACTTAGCAGCAAGACAGTGCCTTTTCGGGTGGAGAAATCAAGCATGCATGCATCCCTTGTTTCCCGAGGCCGTTCATTTAACTTGTCTAGTTAACTTCTTTAATTAGTTCATGTTGTAATTATTAGCTTCGTCGTTTTTATAATTAATTAGTTAAATGTTTAATTAATTAATTTGGTTTGTAATATTTAATTAGCTTAGAATAGTTAGTTAAACATTGTGTTGTAATAATTAGCTTAGCTTAGATTAGCATAGCTCTTATTCATTCAGACCCTCCTTCGCGAGGGCATAATGTTGTAATAAGTGTGCGTGCGTGTGTGTATGTCTTCCAACCCCACGTCTTTCTCCCTTTTATTTAATCGCTTTCGATGGTTAAATTAGGGACATTTTAAATTAGCATGTCTTATGCTTGCATTCATTCATTTGTCTTGCATGCACCGAGGCTCAACGCATCATTCAAATTGTATTGTTATTTCAATATCTTCTTTGAATACGTGTTTAATCGCATGTTGTTCAAATCTATTCATATGCCATATTAGTAACCGAGCCTATTAATTGCATTCTTTGTGTGTGTTGCATTAGGCATCTTGTATAGTTAGGATCATGCATTTTTCTAACTAGTTTCTGTTTTGGCTTGGAGTACTCGGTAAGTTTTTATGCTTTAGCATACTTGTATGAGTGTGATTGCCATGTCACCATGTTTCACATGCTTGCCATGAGGCTATGTGCTTAAATGCTAAACTACATGAATGCCTATGGATAAGGCTTGTTGTTTGAATTGGAACAATTCAACAAATGTGCGTTTTAAGTCCACTTTGTTGAGTGGCAAATCATGTTTTAAGCCCACTATGATTGGTGGTAAATCCGCATCTTTAAGCCCACTTGAGGTGGCAAATTCAAACCATTTTTGCAAACAAACATGACTTGAAATGTTCCAATTCTTGAGACGTAATCTATACTTGCTTGTGCGTGTCACATAGTAATGTTAGTCTAATAACCAAAATAAGAACGCATAATGTTTATAAAAACTCATATCATGATTAGTAGAGGCCGATCTTGGATCGGGCGAGTGGGGGTGCTCAATTCATGACCTTCCCCCCTCGTACCCAAGTTCCCGAGCCAAGGCAACTTTGGTGATGACGGACACGTAGCCTTCGGCACGAGTCAGGGTTTCCTAAATTTCCCAAAAATAAAAAATATTTAGGTGGCGACTCTGTAATCTGGCAAAGCAGTCCAATTTTACCATTATTTTATTTAAAATCGATTTTCCAAAAGGATTTTCCGGATTTGGTCTCTTTGGTGTTTATCAGTTTCATATTGCACTTGTGAGACTAGATTCAGAACCGCGGGAGTCCGAACTGTGAGGCCTTTCTTTTCAAACCTTTGCGAAAGGCGGGATGCGAAAAAAGGTGAGTCCACAGTTTCTGGCAACTCTGCTAGGGATTTGAAGAACTTGACTCGAACTCATGATATGTTGTTTTATCTACACTTATGTGTTTCTTTGCATTTGCATTTGCATTGGTGCGCCTAAGTCACCGTGTTTGCCATCTACTATTCCTGAGCGGTTTTGCCAGAGGCTTGCTTGGAAAAGCTTGCCAAAAGGATGACTGGTTGCGGGCTCTGCCATGATGGGAACACATCCCTTGGATCTGGATTACCACTGTACCTTTTGATCCTTCTTTCATTTCTCAATGTTAGGTGTGAGAGGAATATTAGGTAGTCTTGCTAAGGTACCCTTTTGGACCAATCGACCAAGTTCCATATTGGAAACCGTAGAGACTGTTCCAAACTAGGACATGTTGCTCACCCAAATGCAAGAATTGTATGAAACCGCTTGTTTGCGTAGTGAAACCCTAGTTCCTGACGAAATTAGGACAGGGTAACCCTACCCCATCATAGGGGTGTTTTGGCTCTCATTTGCTTGATACGTGCTTTTATAATGAAACTCTGCAGGAATGTATGTATCAGTTGCAAGTCTGGGTATCAGTTTAACGGTATCAATTTTTGGGAGGTAGAAAATCAGTATTGAGTAAAGTTCTCTAGCTTATGATGCAACTGCGGGTTGTTTCTATTTGAGCCGAGGTGTTGTGTGATTTCTGATTTTTGTTTCGTTTGCTTTATTTTCTTTTTGCAAGGTAGTCTTTCACGATTGCTTCAGACGAGTCTGTTACCCCCCAAGCACTCTAGACCAGAGTAAGGCAACTTTATCGATCCGGGGATCTTGTAAGAGGACAGCCAGTGTTTGCTTCACTACCCCTAGTTACGAGACGGAGGAGAGTCAGGCATAATTCACCGGTTCAACAGTTACCTTCATTCAGTGAAGTCCAGTCATCTGCTTCTACTCCGGAAAGAGAGTATCCACCGGTTTTGATAACTCAACATCCCTCAATCAGCATGGAAGAAATGCTCCGCCAACTTCAACAGACTATCGAAAACATGCAGCTAGATGTTGCCCGTCAAGTTGAGATCGCGGCCCGCCAAGCCGAGGTTGTAGCTCGCCAAGCCGAGGTAATAGAAAGGCTTCAACACAGCAGCCACAACCTGTAGTGGCCTCAGAATCACAAGTACCCCCAGTGGGAATCTTGGCACTAGGGGTCACAATCAATGTCTAGGAAAATGTGGGCATTTAGGCAGATCTCATCCCATCTCAGACCTCCAAGGCATCGGCTTACCCGACAGAGGTGCCGTTTGAATTCGAGGTCGACCCTACTGCACTGAAAGTGAGCAAACTAGAAAAGCTCTTTAAACGAGCTCAGGGCGTGAATTCAATCCCTGATATCGATGATGGCTATACTGATTTGGCAGTGACATTGCCAAATAGATTCAAGATGCCACACATAGACCGCTTTGATGGCTCGGGTGATCCCATGGTCCACTTGCGGCTATTCTCAGACATTCTACGGCCGATGGGCCTATCTAGACTGCAGAAGTTATCCCTCTTTGTCTGGACCCTGTCTGGTATAGTGGCCATTTGGTATGCCAAACTTGAAGACTCTGTGAAGAGAAACTGGGAGGAAATGGCTAAGGCCTTCATAGCGCAGTACTCCTATAACACTCAGATCGAGGTCACAATTCGTGATCTCGAAGCAACTCGCCAGGAGCTGAAGGAGGGCTTCTCGAATTTTGTGACCTGGTGGAGGGCCAAGGCCTCCATGATGACCATCCGACCGACTAAAAAGGACCAGATCAGAATGGTGGTCCGTAACCTGCAACCAAGACTGTTATAGAAGATGATAGTCTTACCTCTATCTACATTTGCTGACCTCCACGAAATAAGGGTGCAAATAGAGGATTCAATAAAGCAGGGTCTCATAGACCACGAAAAGGAGCAGCCCAGGAGGGCTTTCACACGCAGTTCCAATGCGACTATTGGCGGTAGTGCAGCTGCAAGGCCTTCAGACGTGAGCGTGGTTACCACCACACCCAAGACTGCCAACCCATTTGTCGGCATAGCCCATACAACTTCCCAAACTTCCAGCCATTAGGCCCGAGGCCAAAGGGTTTTCACGTCGCTTTACGCGTCCTTATCCGCAGCCCTGAGGATCCTATTTAGAAAAGGGCATCTGGAGCCATTAGAACAACGCCCATTGCCCGATACTCTACCTCCTAAACACAACCCATCTAAGAATTGTGCTTTCCACCAACAGCATGGCCATGATACTGACCAATGCTTCAGATTACGTCATGAGATTCAAGATCTCAATGACAACAAAGTGATAGCACCTCCCGAAAAGCCTAATGTCACTACAAATCCTCTCCCACCACATAACCAAGCCCCTCCTCCCTGACAAATAAACCTCATACATACACTGGCCGTCCCTTACGACCCTAGTATATACATCACCCCCACCCACCTTCCTAAGTCGATGTTGTCCATCCCTGAAAGCACAGATTTGTGCATGATGAACGCGTCTACATCCCAACCCAGTCCTGTGGTGGTGACTGTGGTAGATGAAGACAGGATAGCCTTGGTGGGGAATAGGAATGTCAGTTCAGTGCCCGAGGGCTTCATGGATTTGTCTAAGGAGGAATACAACCCATACCATTACATTGTGCCAACCAATCAGGCCAAACCAAAGGTGGAGTTGCCAGCAGGAATGGATGTTAGTGTAGTCCGGGAGGATAACCCGAGCCAGGGGTTAGATGACTTCATCGACTTGGAGGAAGACATTGACAATCTACAATTCTTCGATAAGCAAGATTTGGGGCATGTGCACATTAACTGGTTCGATCTGAATGGACCGACAGACAACTCTGGGTGGCTCAATGATGAACCTGATGTGGATGAGGGACTTCAATCAAAGCTAGAAGAGCTAGAAGCAGGAACTGCTACAAGGGCCGGAATGGGCGGGGACAAGGGGAAATTGCCGGAGATCGCCGGTATTAAGAATTTCGCTCAAGAAATGGGCATCATAAGATTGTGGACACTAAACAAAAAGCCGCACTGAAGCGGTTTGAACAGGAAAGGGATGAGAATAGTCAGAAAGTTAGAAAAGCCAAACACCCTGCGGGAAATGACTGTGATGTAAGCGTAGTTACAACGGAACCAGACAATTGCCTGTCAGTTGCCGGAGGAGTATGGTGGGAAGATGATGATCTGCATCTTGCCCACACCGACGTGGATTGGGGTGAAGACCTGCCAGACGACACTTGGTACTCTGAGGAGGTGGATCATATGACTAGAAACGGGCGGTACTTCAAACCCCCACACTTAGACCAACCCGAAGCATCCGGAAAGGACAAGCAGTTAGAGGAAGAAGCTGTACTGAAGCAGTTAAAGAAGATCCAACCAGGCATATCTATCTGGGGTTTGCTTCTGCCTTCACGAGTACACAGGCAAGCTGTCTTGTCGGCAATAAATAAGGCCAAACTGTCTATCGACACAACTCCAGAGCAACTAATGGGACTTGTCTTCCCAAGAGGTGCTTCACCTACTTTGACCTTCTCAGATAAGGAATTGCCGCCCGAAGGCTTTGTGCATAACAAACCGCTGTACATCTCAGTTAAGTGTAGAGAGAAGTGGGTGCCGGCTGTATTAGTTGACACTAGGTCTACAATCAATGTTTGTCCATCTTGCATAGTCTATGCTATTAGCTTGAAGCCAGCGGATTTTGTACCAACGGCCCAGGTGATCCGGGCTTATGACAACACAAGCAGAGAAGTGACGGGAACAATACAAGTTAGAGTACAAGTTGTCCCGGCATAGTAGGATATTGAGTTTCACGTCTTGGATGTTCCGGCCACTTTCAACTTACTCCTTGAACGGTCGTGGCTACACCAAGTGAAAGTTGTTTCTTCTAACCTTCACCAGATGTTGAAGTACCCCCATGGGAAGGGGGTGGCCATTGTATTTGGAAATTCATCTATACATCCTCGCCAGAGATTATTACACCCATATTGGAGATCGTACATGGTGGCGAGGATGTTTTCTTGTCTGGTTTTACCTTGGCTAAGGCCCGGGTGGTGCAAAATATCCTAGCTATTGATGAGGACTTATATGTCAGTGCACAATCTGTATACCTCATGAACAAGCTACAACATGTGCCCAGGATGGGATTAGGAAAGAGCGGCCGGAAGGGCGTTACTGCACTGGCCGAAATGCCACATAACCCTAATGCCTTTGGCTTGGGTTAAACACCCACCAAAGAGGATTGGGTTCAGAAAGGGAAGGAAATGGCAGGAAGAGCCAAGGCTAAACAAACTGGGAAGCACTATGAAATTGTGCACAGGCTAATTCAGGGAACTCTGAAAGGCCGCTTTGTCTGGGAGGGGGAAGACTTCCCATTTTGCGGCTTTCCTGAGCCATGGTTGAACTGTGAGAAGCGGCGTCTTCCTGGCTTCGAGATTTTCTTCGATCTGCAACTGCAAGAAGATGAAGCCACAAGGGAAAGGGCAAAATCTGTTATCGCTGGAGTTAAGCAAAGAATAGAAAATGATCCGGACAGCGATGAGATTAAAGTACGGGTAGCACTGGCATGTCTCCTTTCGGATCCGTCGATCAACTCAGAGAGCTCGGGAGATGACCTAACCGTTTCCATGATCTGGGACCAATCAGGTGTGGACCCTTCCGGTGGTATTCTGGATGCATCTAGCGCACCGTCCCTCACTTGGCAGCTAGAGGAGGGTTTTTTGTCCAGTAGTTCTGGATCAGGTAGTGAGCCGGAATTTGATTCCACAGAGTCTGTGGAGTCGGAATCAGATTCTAGTTCTTCTGAGTCGGAGTCTGGTATTCTTGGGGTTGATAACCCGGATGCCGTAGTTTTGTTCAGGTCGTCTTTTTCCTTTTCTTTTGAGTCAGTTGTAACCGAGGAATTGGATGAGCTGGATCATTTGAATGACAATGCTGCGGCAGATTCTGAGTACTTTTTCGTGCCTCTTGTATATTGCATTGATCATGACTTTCAAAATTTTAATGAAAACGAAAAGGAAGAAATTCCTCTGGTTTTGAAACATTTGATTGATTGAGAGGAGGAGAGGTTTGTAAAACCCCTTGTTGATGAAATCATTACAATTAATGTGGGTACTGAGAAGGATCCGCGTCTGGTCCAGATCGGGTCCACGTTGTCTTCGGAAGAACGCGAGCGCTTAGTTGCATTATTAAAAGATTTCAAAGATGTTTTCGCGTGGTCCTACGAAGACATGTTTGGAATCGATCTTGAGATTGTACAACATCGGATCCCTCTTGACCCCGAGGCCCGACCCATCAAGTAGAAGCTTCGGTGAATACACTCGGATTGGGCTTTGAAGATTAAGGAAGAGGTCACGAATCAGATAGACGCATGGTTTTTGCTAGTATCTGAGTATCTGACTTGGTTGGCCAACATTGTTCCGGTGCCCAAGAAAGATGGCAGAATTCGAGTATGTGTAGATTTCAAAGATCTGAACAAAGCTAGTCCGAAAGACGACTTTTCTCTACCGCACATTGATGAATTGGTGGATTTCACCGCAGGCCATGCACTACTCTCCTTTATAGATGGATTTTCTGGGTAGAACCAGATCTTGATGGCACTTGAGGATAGAGAGAAGGCTGCCTTCACAATGTGGGGAACCTACTGCTATAGGGTAATGCCGTTTGGGTTAAAGAATGCTAGGGCTACCTATCAATGGGCTGTAACCACAATTCTACATGACATGATCCACAAAGAGGTTAAGGTGTACGTGGACGACATGATTGTCAAGTCCAAGAAAAGAGCAGGCCACTACACCACCTTCAAGAAATTCTTTTAACGGATCATAGAGTACAGATTCAGGCTGAATCCACAGAAATGCACTTTGGCGTAACAGCAGGGAAAATGCTGGGTTTCTTGATCACACAGAGGGGCATCGAGGTCGATCCTTCCAAAATCAAGGCCATCTTGGAAATGCCACCACCAAGGACTGAAAAGGAGATGCGAGGCTTTCTGGGTAAAGTGCAATTCATAAGTCAGTTTATTGCAAAATTAACCTTTACTTATGAACCACTATTTAGTCTCCTGAAGAAAGAAAAAAATTCCGGTGGGATGACCGATGTCAGTTTGCTTTTGAGCAGATCAAGCAGTACCTACAAAACTCGCCCGTGTTGTCATCGCCAGAGCCGGGGAGTCCGTTGATTTTGTATCTGTTAGTAACGGACATAACAATGGAATGCATACTTGCGCAGGAATCTGAGGATAGAGTAGAGAAAGCCATTTATTACCTAAGCAAGAAAATGCTGGACTACGAGACCTATAACACCCTGTTGGAGAAGGCTTGCTTGGCTTTGGTATGGGCTACTAGGAAGTTAAGGCACTACCTGTTAGCTCACTCCATAATTCTGGTTTCGAGACTAGATCCTATTAAATATCTCTTCGAGAAACTAGCGCTTATGGGTAGGCTAGCCCGTTGGTTGGTTCTCCTCTCCGTATTTGATTTGAAGTATGTGACTCGCAAGTCTGTTAAAGGGAGAATAGTAGCTGAGTTCCTAGTAGATCACCCAGTGAAAGGGGACGAAGTAGTAGAATACCTATTCCCAGATGAGGCTATTCTGTAAGTCGAGGAAAAAAATTGGACAATGTACTTTGACGGAGCGTCTAACCACTACGGTTATGGGACAGGGGTGTTGCTGATAGCACCCGACAATTCTCATATACCTTCAGCCTTCAAACTCCAGTTCAAGGTATCAAACAACGAAACAGAATACGAGGCGTGTACCGCTGGCTTGGAAGCCGCCCTGGAACTAGGGGCAAAAAGGTTAGATGTCATCGGGGACTGGAACCTGGTTGTGTCTCAAGCAAAAGGAGACTGGAAGGTTAAGGAAGAAAAGATGAAAATCTATCACCAAACCCTGGATGTTCTAATTCCTAGGTTTGAGAAGCTGACCTTCACGCATTTGTTAAGAGAAAACAACAGGTTCACTGACGCCTTATCAACTCTATCTTCTATGATAGACATCCCTTTTGGAGTCTGGATGCGTCCGATCATCATTGAACAGAGATATACGCTAGCCTACAAGTTGATCGCCGCAATAGATGAAGTACAAGGTCAAAACCCCTGGTATTATGATGTCTAGAACTTCTTGTAAAATGAGGTTTATCCACTAGGGGCAAATGCCAGAGATAAGAGGGCAATATGGCAGATAGCCGCTCAATTTATCATCTGCGGGGGTAAGTTGTACACACGTGCTCATCTGGGAATGCATAAGCTGTGTATTGATGCAGAAGAGTCGAAGCGCTGAATGGAGGCCATCCATGAGAGAGAGTGTAGAGCGCACATGAGCAGAGTAATGCTAGCCCGGAGGATTGCATTGGTTTTGTTCAGCGATGCCACAAATGCCAAATCCATGTAAATCGAATGAATATCCCACTGTCGAAGTTGCACAACATGACTTCACCATGGCCTTTTTCAGTCTGGGGAATTAATGTTATTAGGGCAGTTACGCTAAAAGGCTCGAATGGGCATGAGTATATCCTGGTGGCAATAGACTATTTTACAAAGTGGGTCGAAGCCCAATCCTATGCAATGCTGAAAGCGTCGCATGTAGCCAAGTTCATCAGGAATAACATCATTTGTCATTTTGGGGTCCCAAATGAGATCATTTCAGACAATGGCTCCCATTTCAAGAAGGAAGTGATCGACTTGTTGGAGAAATACAATGTGGCTTTTCATAAGTCATCTACATATTGGCCGCAAACCAATGGAGCTATTGAGGCCGCTAATAAGAACATCAAGCACATTTTGCAAAAAATTGTTGAGACTTACAGGGACTGGCCAGACAAATTGCCATTTGCTCTCTGGGGCTATAGGACTTCGATTCGGACATCTACTGGGGCTACTCCGTATTCTCTGGTTTATGGGATGAAAGTTGTTCTGCCGATTGAAATAGAGGTTCCGTCGCCGCGGGTTATGGCTGAGTGCCAAATAGCATAAACGGATTGGCAGCAAAGCAGGTTCGAAGAACTGATGTTGTTTGATGAAAGAAAATTGAAAGCACTATACAATGTTCAGGGTTATCAACGCAGGATTGCTAGGGCTTTTAACAAGAAAGTTAGGTCTTGGAATCTTAAGGGGATTTGGTGCTAAAAGACAACCGAGCTCCCATCCATGATCCTAGGGGCAAGTTCAGACCTAATTGGACTGGTCCTTACATTATCAAATCAATCTGGTCGGGCAGAGCTGTGATTCTTACGGACCTAGATGTCCTAGAATTTTCCTAACCAATCAACATGGACAATTTGAAGAAATATTACCCATGAGAAGCTCACTAGGCCGAAAACCCGAAAAGGCGACCTAAGCAAAAGTTAGAGCACAAAAAATTAGAAAAAAGAAAAACTTAGCTCGCAAGGTTGAAAACCCATAAAGGGCGGCCTTGGCAAAAGTTAGAGTGCAAAAGGAGAGTGTTAATACCCGAGTGAACCCGAACCGAACTACATAAGGCTTGATTCCCATCTTCGAGATATGTAGGCAACTTCATTCCGAAGTCTGGCCGTATACACATTAAAATTAATTGTGTCCATGTGTTTGATCAAGGCATCCTTGTCTGTTCGTTATTTGAAAGATCAGTTGTGATCCTTACCCTGAGAGAAGAGCTGATTACAGTGTTGAGCAGTGCTATTCAGTCTAGGGGCAATTTTTTATTTCTAGATTCGGGGTTGTACATCTCGAGGATAGATTCCAGGTGTGTCCAGTTGTGATTCTCATCGAAAATGGTTTTGAAAAGTTTTAATAAAAGTTGATTTTGTTCAAATTAATCTTTTGACAACTTAGACCATTTTTGGACCAAAAGGAAAATTTTCAATAACCACAACTTCAATTTCATTGATTTCAATACAAAGTTCTCTAACTCTTGATACAAATCAAAGTTGCTTTTTATTACATTCAAAAGAAAACTTGAAAGTTAGATCAAAGTAATAAACTTGGGGCATATATGAGTCAGGTGTTCCTGCGTCCCCTCCCTAAGCTCGTAGAAGCTTCCGATGCTAAGGTAGGGATGGTTTGTACCTCATCTTCAAGCCAAGCCAAGCATTCACCAGAAAGGATGCAACTGAAATTGGGAGCGAGAACCAGAAGTTCTCTTATCCTCCAAGCATTGGGGTATCGAGCCAACTGTGAACCTTGGATTGGGAACGAAGTCGGGTATTCTATCCCTTCTTTTGGGCAAGTCTGGTCGTGTCCAAATTGACACCTAACCCGAAATGGAACGTAGAACACACAGTGTGTCAAGCCAATCAGCTGAATGCCGGGTTACCGAGTCATGTTGTAGCTCATCTCGGGCAGATGAAACTAGGTGCAGCGCCAAGTAATGTCAACAGCAGACCTGTTGCACATCCAATGGCACCACCACCCTTCGTTCGACAAATCAACTAGCCGTTGGCGAAAGAAATAGCCTCGTGCTGAATATGCAGGGCAAGAGTCCACTACCTTTAACCTGTCCATGAGCCATATCTAGAGAGGGATGAAAAATAAGAGAGATTGAAGAATAGAGAGGTGTATGTTGAGGAAAAAAATGAGAAAAGGGCTTTGAGAGAAAAACAGAGCCTAAATGCCGAGTGATGTGAGAAATACATATGAGACAGGGTGGGAAACATGACCTGAAGAAGTAGTGGACTTCCTGCAAATTTGGTCGTGTCCCGCTTATGGAAGGTGTCTAAGCCTATCAAAGTTTCAGCCAATGCTAAGCCAATGCAGCTTTTGCCATCTTTCAAGCCTTGGGCTACTTCAATGAGTCAGATGCTAGATCCTTCGAAACCCGGGGCAAGAAGAAAATGAGCCACCATACACAAACAAAGGGCGTGCTACCAAAAACTCTACCAAAGACGGTCGCAACGGTCACCGGCATCAGAAAATCGATGAATCAAACTAGGAATATCCAGTTCTCCGTTGTGAACCAAGGATCGTGCCCCATGTGAAGTGAGCCCACACATCCTTCCTAAAGCTTGGACATGACCAAAACGGGACAAGGGCAAGATTTCCTTGTCGCACCGGGATTCCATGAAAACTTGGAATTCTTCAATTGTTGGGCACATCTCTTGCCCCCCGAAGCTAAACACATATGTAATCGGGTTCCAACACCTAGCCGCGGCATGATGGAATGGAAAACACAATGGAGAACGACTTAGCGGGAATAGTGCATTTATCCCGAAACCCCGGAAATTCACTTTTTTCAAGCCATCCAAAGTTGCAATCCAACTTGAGAGTTTTTCGATAAAGAATGGCTCCATTTATGGAAAAAAATTGAGCTAGAATGAAGAAACTATGAAGTCCCAGCTTTTGTAGAGGATAGGCACTGAGTGGAAGACAGGTGGCAATAATCTAGAGGTCCCTCACACTGATGGCCGATCGGCTAGTGGTGATGGCCGACAGCCACCTTTTGTAGCCGACCGGCCACCACTGGTGGGCGACAGCCTTTGTTTATGGTTGACAGCATTCTTGTTTGTCCTGTGGTCTTCCTGTGTGTTGAGAGTGCTGAGAACCTGTGTTTTGTTCTTCTTTTTGCATTCCAAGGTCTTGTTTTGAGTCCTTTTAAGCTTAAACATGTTCATTAAGTTGAATTCGTCTTGTTTTGCTTATCGAGTTGTATTTGTGTTGTTTAGTTTATCAAGTTGTATTTGCGTTGTTTAGTTTATCGAGTTGTCTTACTTTGTTTGTTAAGTGTTGGTCGATTCATTACCTGATTAGGAAAGTGCCAATGCAATGTGCAATTTTCAAATCAAGATCAATCTCATTTTTTATGCTATGTAGTGTTATGTGGTGCTCAGAATGCAAAATACAACACTTTTTTTTTTTTTATGTCAAAAGCTGCTTTAATTTTGATCATGGTTACTTTTTATAGAAAGAGTACAAGTTTTTAAAGCGAGTAAAACATGTCTAAAACTATACAAAGTGCTAACACTACTAGTAAAAAGAAACTAAGAAAAAATACAGAAAATTAGCGCTAGCTCTCTCAGTCTCGAGGGGCCCTTTTCGTGGGTAGAGCCTCAAAGCTGTCTCCGTCAACGCCGCTATCTGCATCTCCCTTTGAACCAGAACCAGAATCGTCACTGTCATCTACCTTAGAGCCTGACTCAGCATCATCTCCACTAGCAGAACCTGAGCCAAAGTCATCATCTCCGCTCTCGGATGACTTAGTGTGCTGACTCGCCGCCTCCTCGACCTCGCTAGTCTCAGCCTCGTCATCGCCCAGAATGGGCTCGGAAGGGCCACTCTCATCTCGGGTGCCCCTGGCTCTGCCTCAGCTGTGTGTCAGAGTCTCTCTCTCTCTCCTCCCTGCCGCTAGAGGGGGCACTGATGGTCCTGTTGCAGCCGCCGCTGATGTTGTCGAAATGGGTAGGACCTAAAAAGGCGGTTGTCATATGTCAGCCACAGTATGCATATCAGATGCAAGTATGATGTACAGAATGAGTGTATGTAAGAGTTAGATACAATATATGAATGTAGTCCGAAAGTGCAGTATTTCAGATACAATGTGTCAATGCAGTGTGGATCAGTTACAGAGTGTCAGTGCAACATGGGGAAATGTTCAATTGAAATGTCAGATGCAATATGGAACAAATTATAGTTGAAATGCTAGTGTATCAGCAGAAATTTTGATGGCATGAAACGTAAATTGAAGAAAGTTTACCTGAATTCCATAGAGGCTGAGCAGACTCATGCTCCTCTGCACCATCCCCATTAGGGAAGCAGCTAGCTCGAGGGCATCCCCGGTGTACTCTATAGATTCCTGCAAGTGCGTTGAGGTGATCAGTGTTCAATAAGCATAACTGAAATGAATTTGACATGCAAAATGTAAAGTGTGGTACATACTGGAGTCGGGCCTCGAACCTTGACAAGCTCGTGCCCGGCTGGTGCAGGCTCAATTGGGATCTGGAAAGCCTCCTCGGTATGCCGCCAACAAGTAAGTGTAATGGGAAGCTCTGGCCAACCACTCCTCTGCCTCGCCTGAGAAGCCCCTCTACCATAGGCCCTGGCTGCCCTGGTCACTCTAGGCCCCATCCTCGCAACAGGAGCTCTCGCTCCCTCGCCTCTGCGAACACCGGTCAAAGGTGGCATGAGGTGTGTCTAAATGAAGACTGCATAATCACCCTCAACTCGAAAGTATTCTGCCTCCAAGCCCACCGTGAACTGGATAACTCTATCAACAGATATACCGTCCACTGATCTCATGGACTTTGGTGGCGCCATCGATATGAACGAAGCAGGTATACCTAGAGACTGGCTCTCTCGCCTATGTATCAGGCTCGGCAGACTGGACCCTCATGTAGAATGCGATAACGAGACATGCCCCAAGCCGCATTATATTGGCCTCCAACTCCTCTCGGCATCGTGGCCCATGGCTACCGTGAGATCTGCAAATGAAAGTTGTATAGATTGTCAGTTGCTATTTGTGGCTACAATATGAATCAGAACAATGTGAAAGCAAATGATGACCGTGTTTTAGGTTACCTCATGAGCAGCTACGGTGTCAAAGTAGCGCCTAAAGAAAGAAAAGGGCTCGCGAGTCTTACGGCGAAGCTGGCCGTCGAATACCCATGAATAGGGGATTGTCAGTGGAATCTCCACCTTTGGCTCTGGGGCAAGGGTGGGAAAATATGCATATACCCATAGCTGCAAAAACCAAAAGGGCAATAGTAAGTATACAACATATAAACACAGGCAATGCAGAAAGCAGAATATGTAGTGTAGCATACTGTGGGCTCGCATTTTTCCGCGCCCCACCTTTCGGAAAGGTTTGAAAAGAAGGCCTCATAGTTCGAACTCCCGCGGTTCTGATTCTAGTCTCACAAGTGCAATGTGAAACTGATAATCACCAAAGAGTCCAAATTCGGAAAATCTTTTTGAAAAATCGATTTTAAATCAAGTAATGCCAAACTTGGACTGCTTTGCCAGATACAGAGTCGCCACCTAAATATTTTATTTTTTGAGAAATTTAGGAAACCCTGACTAATGTCGAAGGCCATGTGTCCATCATCACCAAAGTTATCTCGACTCAGGAACTTAGGTACGAGAGGGGAAGGTCCTGAAATGAGCACCCCCGCTCACTCGATCAAAGGATCAGCCTCTACTAACCATGATATGAAATTTTAAAAACCTTCTGTGTTCTTAATCCGGTTATTAGACTAACATTACTATGTGACGCACACAAGTAAGTATAGACTAGTAGTAAGACTTGGAACAATTCAACTCACGTTTGTTTGTGAAAATGGTTTGAATTTGCCACCCTCAAGTGGGCTTAAAAATTGTGGATTTGCCACCAAACATAGTTGGCTTAAAACATGATTTGCCACTTCGCAAAGTGGGCTTAAAACTCACATTCGTTGAATCATTCCAATTCAAACAACAAGCCGTCATCCACAAGCATTCATGCAGTTTATCAAGTAAGCACATAGCCTCATGGCAAGCATGCTAAACCTGGCAATGTGGCAATCACACTCACGCAAGTATGCTAAAGCATAAAACTCACCGAGTACTCCAAGCCAAAACAAAAACTAGTTAGAAAGATGCATGATCCTAACTATACAAGATGCCCAATGCAACACATGCAATATGAAATTAATAGGCTCGACTACTAATATGGCATATGATTTGATTTGATCATATGCGATTAAACACGTATTCAAAGAAGTATTGAAATTGCAATGCAGTTTGAATGATGCGCCGAGCCTCGGTGCATGCAAGACAAATGAATGGATGCAAACATGCAAGCATAAGGTATACTAATTGAAATATGTCCCTAATCTAATCATCGAAAATGATTAAGTAAAAGGGAGAAAGACGTGGGGTTGGAAAACATACACACGCACACTTCTTACAACATTATGCCCTCGCGAAGGAGGGTCCGAATGAATAAGAGCTAAGCTAATCTAAGATAAGCTAATTAAGCTAAGCTAATTATTACAACACTTGAAACTAATTAACTATTCTAGTTAACTAATTATTACAAACCGAATTAAGCTAATTAATTACAAAATGAATTAATTAACTAAATAATTACAACACTTGTATGAATGAATTAGCAACAACCAACTAATTAAGCAAAGCAAGTAAATGGCCTCGTGGAGTGAGGGATGCATGCATGCGCGGCTTCTCCACCTGAAAATGCCACCGCCTTGCCATTGCAGCCTCTGTTTGCACATTTTTTATCACTGAAAATTTTGCCAACTTCCAGAACACCTCTGCTCCCCCTCAGGAACACGCTAAACAACTTTCTTCATTGATGGCCAGTCGGCTACCAATGGTGGCCTGTCGGCTACTGCTGGTGGCCAGTCGGTCACCCCTGCCCCCTGCTCTGAACTTCATTTTTTGCACAATAGAGAGCAAATAGAGGCAAAGCAGTGTATTCTCAAGGTTTGTCTATACTGTTACCCTCCTTATCATTACATAAGTTCAAAGGAGTGCAACTCTTGGCCCTCAAACCATCAACCAAGCATTTTCCATGTATGATGGCTAAGGAACCAAGCTTGTATAAGCTTAATGAGTGCAAAACAAGATTCAAAAAGACTACCACCCTATCATGCATGATCAAGGGTGATGGTGACCAAGGAAAATGGCAAATTTCATCACTTTTGAGTGTGAAATGTCCCATTTGCCTTGTGTTCGAATTAATGTCCGATTCGAACATATGCAATGCAATACAAAAGATGATTATCTTGCTTCTTTTACTTGTTCATTTTGTTTACTCATTTTACATTACCGATTCATTCTTTAATCGATTAAGTCCATTGGTGAGTGTCTTCTAAAGCGAAAGAAGTGTCAACCAAGGGATGATGTAAGGGAAGAGAGAGTTCATGTCGTTGATAATGAACCCTCAAAGTGGATTAAACCATTAAGCAATGAACTCATCTCAAGCTTAAAGGATCCCAAACTTGAAACAACTCTCAAAAGAAAATGAAAGAGTGAAACAAATGAGCATGAGATAGAGCAATATATGTTGAAATTACATGTAAAATGACAGTACAACATGCAAGCAACTCGAGCAATTCATGTTTAAAGGCCTAAAACACTAAACTAGTGAAGCCATTTGCACTACAACTATGCAAAACACTACTCATACAACCCAATCAGCCCAAAACAGAGCTAAAGAAGCCCAAATTAGAGGCAAAAACATGCTGGAAATAAGCTAAGTTAAGCTCGAAAAACATGCTAACATATGAAGCTAACTAGGCATGCAAGCAAGACAAAAGGAGGGGAGGCTAATCCCTCCAATTTTGGAATTCAAAACATGTTTTCCACCCCTGAAAAACCTCTAAAAATCAATGGTTAAAAGTCCAAAAAAAGTTGATTTGAAAGTGTTGAAAGATGACACAAAAGCTTAACAAACCAAGGAACAAAAGGTTGAACCACCCCTAACTCAAAAGAAGCCTCAATCCACCATTTTTACACCAGAAAAAACATAGTTTTTGGAGTTCAAAATCAGCTTAAAAATAGTATGTAAAGATGGCAAAACAAGTATTTAAATAAAGCTCAAAACACAAGTGTTCTACCTCTTGAAGACAAGATGCAATTTAGGCACCAAAATCAAACCAAATCAAGCCAAAATCCTCTTTTAGAGCTCAAAGAGGACCCCAAGTAACCTCAACTCGAAGATAACCAACTTTGGTTAAGGGTTCATAGGCAAACTAGAAGTGTATGTCTACTTGTATGCACAAAAGGGCAAGAGAGAGAGAAATCTAGAGAGAGAGGATTGTTGAGAGAGAGTCTCCCAAAAATTTTCCAACCTTCAAAACAATTGAGAAGGCCCTCTATAGATAGAAATATATGAGCTTTAGGCCAAAATATCAACAAAACAGACAACTAGAGCTTATGGGAGACAATCGGATGAAAATATCTACAAAATCTAAGCTTTTTTCACCAGTGGCCGACATTTCTCATCGGTGGCCGGTCGGCCGCCAAAAATTTGCTTCCAGGCCCGACTTCAAACGGACATATCTCCTTCATCTGGACTCCTTTACAGGTCATTTTTTAGTCTAAATTGAATCCTCGGAAGTCTTCTTTCCAATGGTGGGAGCCTCATATCAAAATTGCAAGTGTGAAAAAAGCTATGCCTCTCTTAGTGAAGGTTGCTCATTTCCAGCTCAATCGAATTGATGCCTAACTTCCAACAACAATATCTCCCTCATCCAGACTCGACTTTAGGAGATTCTTGAGTGTAAAATAAAGCCCTAGAAGTCCACTTTCCAATGATGGTGGCCTCATAGCTGAAATCCAAGAGTACAAAAGGATAGACTTGATTTAGTGAAGGTGCCCGGTTCTCTCTTAACTGTTCATGTCTAACTTCTCCCTCAACTAGGTTTCTTCTCTCTCCTCCAATTTTCTTCAACTCCAAACCTCTAAATAAGGTGTTTTGAAAGATTTTTCAAAGATTTCACCTCTTTTTCATTTATTTCCACTTTATCCTTGCTTGATTTACCAAAAAGTGCAACATTTAACGAAATGCGAGCCTCGGAACATCGTAGGAACTTTTTTCAAAAATATTTTGAAAGAAAGGATTTTAAGGTCTAAAATACTTTCGGTCAAAATAGTTTTGGTCCAAAAATGGGGTGTAAGGTTAGGATTTGACGCACTCCTTGCCAAAGAAATCAAACCTTTGCACTGCACAACTTTCATCACCAAGTAAGCAATCAGTGACGCCCAAGTCTTAAGGGCGGTCAAAAATGGGTTGTCTACACGTACAAAAAGTATAAATGCAAAGCAGAGATCAAACTATGTGTGTGCAGTGTACAGAAAGTGCAAAGCAGAAAGCACAGTAGGAAATGCAAAAGTAGAAAAGTAAAGCATACCTCCCAAGCTCGCTAGTAGCCTCCGATCAAGAGTCCAATCCTGCGGGAGGTCGAGGTCATATAGTCGTATAGGGTGGCAAGGCCAGTCCTGCCCCAATTGTAGAAACTTACTCGGGAAAGAACCACCAGCGCCCTCAGCAAGTATAGCCCTACGGTGTTCGCCCTGTTCGCAAACAGGGTGGTACCGCAAAGGAACATCAGAAAACCTAGAGCGTGGTGCTCTATCTCCTCCACTGTCTCTATCTCGATCCCCCGGAACCGCTCCTCGAACCAGCTATATCTAACCTAGGCTGTCCGGAACAAAGGCGAGCGTGCCCCCAGAAGCTCCATCCAAGCAGCCTCCCACTCCCCCATGTTAGGATCAAGAGGAATCGGATCACCCCCTATGCTTAGGCCTGTGATCATGGCGAAGTCGTAAGGGGTCATCGTCATCTCTCTCCCGTAGTAAAAAGGTGGAGAGAGTTGGTGGTGTCCCACCATCTCTCCACTAGTGCTTTGAGAAGTGGACGGCTCATTATGACTCGTGATAACCCAGAACAAAATAAGTTGAAGCCTGCCTTGTCAACAATAGCTCGTACTCCGGCAAGAAGCTCATCATACCAATCTTTGGCCATCGTGGCCCCATAGCCCCTGTATGCGCGGGTGTCACCCTATGTCAGAGGATAGGTTAATCAATGTAAATACATTTTGAAGAAACGGAAGTGCAAAACAAATGCAATCGCATTGATGAAGACATAGTCAGATAAGAGGTAGTGCAAGAAATGCAAGTAAAGAACATTAAATGTGTAAGTGCATAGAGTTCGTACCTCAACGACAACGGTTGAAAGATGGGAGTCTGGCTCCCTCAGTAAGAGATCCGCTAGTGCATCAACAAAATCAGTGAAGTGCTTGAAGCCACTAGCAGGCAAAATGTGCATTTGGGGATGACACCTCACCGCATCAAAAGGCCTCACTCCCAGTGGTAAGGGCTACGGCTCTGCATCAGAAGAGAACTCTGCCTCGAACTCCACCTTTGGAGCCCCATCAAGTGGAAAGTCGTCTGCCATCTGGAATATAGATGAAGAGTCGATGAAAAGTGAAGAAAATGGGGAAAATGGGTGGAAAATGCCAAAAGTCAACTCAAGTCAAACCCTAGGACAGAGAAAATGGGAGAAAAATTCAAAGCCTGGGAAAAGGCGACAACCCCAAGAGAAACTCAAGGGGAACAAGCCTCAAGTGGTGAAAATGAAGAAAAAAAAAGCACCGAATCGGTTCAAAAGAAAGGAAATCAAGAGGTTTTAGCTAATCAACTTCGCGTGGGCATTGGAAAACGCATATAAAGCTCAGATCAAGAGAGAAAAAAGGTCTAGAGAGAGAGAGGAAGGAATTTCAGTCATGGGGGATGAAGGAAATAAGCCCCCATGACCTATACTTAAAGACCCGAATATAAAAAGACCAAAATGGGCTGAGTTGCCATCGATGGCTGGTCGGCCACCACTGGTGGCCGACAACCACCAATGGTGGCCGACAGCCACCATTGGTGGCCGACAATGTTTAGGGCTGCCCGACAGTCAGCTGACACCTCTCCCTGGTGGCCGTCAAGCTTCCAATGCTCTTCCTTTGTGTTTTTCTGCTATTTTGTGTCCTCAGTGCTCGAGAAGTGCAAGAAAAGTGCACTTTCTAAGCTCAAATTGCCTATGTGAAAGCTCCAAACCGTGTCTTCGGTGCATGATGATTCATCACTAATCAACACGAATGAGGTGTATCCTTTTTAACTTGTTGTAACTCTTCCGAGAGGTAAATCAGAAGTTGTTATTCAATCCATTGTTCCATAGAATATGCATTTCTCCATTGTCGCATAGAATATGCATAGAACATATCTTTCATCATCTGCTGCATAGAGCATGCACTTCTCCATTATAGCATAGAACATGCTTCTAATTGCCATGCATAGAACATGCTGTCACTACATTTGCATAGAACATGCTTTGTTTATTATGCATAGAACATGCGCCCTTACTATGATGTGCCTGTTAAGTCTCTTTCTTATATAGGCACGATATTGTATGTACGGTTCATTCAGAGGAGTTTCAGGTGGGATCATTCATGTCCTTTATTTTACTCATTTTGGTTAAATGCATTCGGGTGTGTCCCGATATTTATACCACTCTTTTTGGTTAAATGCATTCAGGTGTGTCCCGGTGTTTATACCTCTCCCTTCGGTTAGAGACATTTGGGTGCGTCCCGGTGTTCTCATTCCCCTTTCTTCTCTCTCATGCGACGCATTAGGACGCTTCGGCTAAAGATATTTAGGTGCATCCTGGTGTTCTCGTTCCCTCTTCTCCTCTCGCGTGCAACGCATTAGGACGCTTCAGTTAGAGACATTTGGGTGCGTCCCGATGTTCTCGTTCCCTCTTCTCCTCTCATGTGCGATGCATTAGGATGCTTCGATTAAAGACATTTCGGTGTGTCCCGTTGTTCTCGTACCCCTTTCTTCTCTCGCGTGCGATGCGTTAGGACGCTTCGGTTAGAGACATTTGGGTGCGTCCCTATGTTCTCATTACCTCTTCTTCTCTCGCGTGCAATGCATTAGGACACTTCGGTTAGAGACATTCGGGTGCATCCCGATGTTCACACCATCCTTGTTTCCTTCCGCGTCTGACGTGTTAGGATCTTGTTTGACATCTCTGGTATGCCTGATGATTTTGTTGCTCTTCGTCTTTCCTGCGCATTGCGTAGTTAAGTTTGCATAATTTTCTTACATCTTTTCTGCATAAAATGTGGTTTGGTTTGTAATTTCCACGTGTGGTGTGTTTACTTACTTACTTTTGTGTTTGAGATTGTTGTACCTTGTTTCGGTTTTCTTGCATTGCCTTTGCATTCAAATGTTTCATTACAGCCTCATTGCATGATCATAAGTTATGTTCTACATCATGCATATCACTTGCATGTTGTCCCAGAACTACGTTGGTTTCATTCCTTGCAAAGAGATACGTAGCCAGGCTGCGGGCGCAACCGTTCTTTGTCTTGCTTGTTTGTTTGTCCAAGTCTTCGGCCTTGTCAAAAATGGGTCGTCTGGGCTTTGACATTCACTTCCGTCATTTCATGATTTCTGAGTTTTGTCAACGCGGGGCAACTGTAGACACCCCATTTTTTACCATCCTCAAGACTTAGACGTCATAGCTTATGCACTCGATGATTGTGTTTGTTTGTGTTCGTTTTGAGCGCCCGAAGTCCTCAGCGGAATGCCCTGTCTTTAAGCCTTTAAACCTTGTTCTTTCTGTGCCTTGTTTTGGACCAAAACTTGGTGTCTGGACCTCTTGGCGACCTGTCAGCCACCACCTAAGGCTGTCAGCCATGGGGTGTTCTTGTCGGCCGTGGGTGTGGCCGGTTGGCCACCAGTGGTGGCTGGTCGGCTATTAGTGGTGGCCAACGGCCACCAATGCCTTTTTCCAGATATTTATTGACAGCTGTGTCAGCTGTTGCACACTAAGCTGCATCTTCATACACTTGTATAGTGAGATGTTTCTAAGCTCAAGGGGTGTTTTTCTAAATGAGGGGGTTCCTCCCCCATTTTTTAGGGTTAGAAATTTTAGACCAAAAATATATCTCTCTTTCTCTAGAATTCTCTCTCTCTCTCTCTCTCTCTCTCTCTCTCTCTCTCTCTCTCTCTCTCTCTCTCTTAATATTTTGTACACATTCGCACATAAGCCCTTAGCTTTTGCACATCAACCCTTAATCAAATACTCTCACCTTTGGGCTAAGATCACTTGGAGCCTTGTTTGAGCTCTTGAAGGAGGTTTGAGCTTGGTTTGTTGCCTATTTTGTGCCTTAGCTTCAAGAGCTATAACACTTGTTATTTAAGCTTGTTTTCAATACTTGTTTTGTCATCTTTTCGAACTATTTTTGGACTGATTTTGAACTATCAAAAACTCTATTTTTATGGTTTAAAAGTGTTGGCTTGAGATCTCTTTGAGTTAGGGGGTGGTCCACCCTTCTTGCTCTTTTGTTTGTTAAGCTTTTGTACCATTTTTCATCACTTTTAAACCAACTTTTTTGGGCCTTTTAACCACTGAATTTCAGAGGTTTTTCAATGGTAAAAACCTTGTTTTGAAGTCCAAAATTGGAGGGGTTAGCATCCCCTTCCTTGTGTCTTGTTTACATGCCTAGATAGCTTCACATGTTAGCATGTTTTTCTAGCTTAATTTAGCTTAATTCCAACATGTTTTTGCCTCTAAAATAACCTGTTTGGGCTCTGTTTTGGGTTAGTTAATTCAGTTGAGCCTTGTATTGCATACTTGTAGTGTAATTTCCTTCACTAGCTTGGTGTTTTAGTGCTTTGATCAGTTTTGAGTTAATAGCATGTTTTAGTGTTGTTTTACACTTCATTTCAGCACTTAAAATCTTTGCAATCTCCCTCCATTCTTCGTTCTTTTGTTTGCTTTGAAAGTGCTTTCAAACCTCTTGTTTGCCTAAGTGTGAAATGGAGGTGTTGCACCTAATGGTTTAATCTCTTAGGGGTTCATTACCAATAGTGTAATGCCTCTTTCATGCCCCAAGCAACTCGTTGTTTGAGCCATCTTTCCATTAGAGGACACTCACTTTTGGACTTAATCGATTAAAAAATGAATAGGTAATGTAAAATGAGTAAACAAAATTGAACAAGTAAAAAACGCAAGATAAGCATCTTTCATGTCGCATTGCATGTGTTCGAATCAGACGTTAATTCGAACATGATGAAAATAGGACATTTCATACTCAAAAGTGATAAAATGTGCCACTTTCCTTGGTCACCATCACCTTTGATCATGCATGATAGGGTCGTGGTCTTTTGAGTCTTGTTTTGCACTCATTAAACTTGTACAAACTTGGTTCTTTGGCCATCATGCATGGAAATTGCTTGATTGGTGGTTTGAGAGCCAAGAGTTTCACTCTTTTGAGCTTGTTTGATGATAAGGAGTGTAAACAGTACACACAAACCTGTGAGAATACACTGTTTTGCTCTGTTTGCTCTCTGTTGCAGCAAAAAGAGGAGTTCCTGGCATCACTGGCTGACCGACCACCACCAGTAGCCGGCCGGACACCATTGGTAGCCGATAGGCCCCCTGTCGGCCACTAATGAAATTTGCACAGTGTGATCCTGAGGTGGAGCAGAGGTATTCTGGAAGTTAGCAGAGTTTTTGGTGTCCAAATGTGCAAACAGAGGCATTCAACAGCAAGACAGTGCCTTTTCGGGTAGAGAAATCAAGCATTCATGCATCCCTCGTTTCCCGAAGCCGTTCATTTAACTTGTCTAGTTAACTTCGTTAATTAGTTCATGTTGTAATTAATTACTTTAGTCGTTTTTATAATTAATTAGTTAAACGTTTAATTAATTAATTTGGTTTGTAATATTTAATTAGCTTAGAATAGTTAGTTAAATATTGTGTTGTAATAATTAACTTAGCTTAGATTAGCTTAGCTCTTATTCATTCGGACCCTCCTTCGCGAGGGCGCAATGTTGTAATAAGTGTGTGTGCGTATGTGTATGTCTTCCAACCCCACGTCTTTCTCCCTTTTATTTAATCGCTTTCGATGGTTAGATTAGGGACATTTTAAATTAGCATATCTTATGCTTGCATTCATTCATTTGTCCTATATGCACCGAGGCTCGGCGCATCATTCAAACTTCAATGCTATTTCGTTGTCTTCTTTGAATACGTGTTTAATCGCAAGTTGTTCAAATCGATTCATATGCCATATTAGTAGCCAAGCCTATTAATTGCATTATTTGTGTGTGTTGTATTAGACATCTTGTATAGTTAGGATCATGCATTTTTCTAACTAGTTTCTATTTTGGCATCGAGTACTCGGTAAGTTTTTATGCTTTAGCATACTTGCATGAGTGTGATTGCCATGTCGCCATGTTTCACATGCTTGCCATGAGGCTATGTGCTTAAATGCTAAACTGCATGAATGTCTGTGGATGAAGGCTTGTTGTTTGAATTGGAACAATTGAACAAATGTGCGTTTTAAGCCCACTTTGTTGTGTAGCAAATCATGTTTTAAGCCCACTTTGTTCGATGGCAAATCCGCATCTTTAAGCCCACTTGAGATGGCAATTTCAAACCATTTTTGCAAACAAACACGACTTGAAATGTTCCAATTCTTGCGACGTAGTCTATACTTGCTTGTATGCGTCACATAGTAATGTTAGTCTAATAACCGGAATAAGAACACATACTGTTTATTAAATTTCATATCATGGTCAGTAGAGGCCGATCTTTGATCGGGCGAGCGGGGGTGCTCAATTCATGACCTTCCCCCCTCGTAGGCAAGTTCCCGAGCCGAGGCAACTTTGGTGATGACGGACGCATGGCCTTTGGCACGAGTTAGGGTTTCCTTCCCAAAAACAAAATATTTAGGGGGCGACTCTGTAATTTGGCAAAGTAGTCCAATTTTGGTATTCTTTGATTTAAAATCGATTTTTCAAAATGATTTGCCAGATTTGGACTCTTTGGTGTTTATCAGTTTCAAATTGTACTTGTGAGACTAGATTTAGAACTGCGGGAGTCCGAACTGTGAGGCCTTTCTTTTCGAACCTTTTCGAAAGGCGTGGTGCGAAAAAAGGCGAGTCCACAGTGTGTCGTTGAGGTCGCCAGTCATCAAATTCCATTCAGCTTTCTGTTGTTAGATATGTCCAGTTTTGATGTCATTCTCAGTTTGGATTGGTTGTCCTCCTACCGTACCATCATAGATTGCTACCATAGGAGAGATATTATATATATGTCAGGTGGTGATTGCGTCTCTTTTCTGGGGAATATAATCGATGGATCGTTGCCGCCATTTTATAACCCACGTGGTCGAGGCGAACTTAACTCTCTCCGAACAACCTTCTTCGATGATGGAAGTGGTCGAGTTTGAGATGCGTTTCCCAGAGTGGTTTGTGAATATTCAGATGTCTTTCCTAAAAATTTCATTAAATTACCGCCTTACCGGGAGGTTGAGTTTTTCATAGACGTAGTGTCAGGTACGGCACCTACTTCTATGTCCCCGTATAGATTTGCCCCAACTGAGTTAGTTGTCCTAAAGAAACAATTACTTGAGTTGCCAAATAAGGGCTTCATATGCCCTAGTACTTCATCTTGGGGAGCACCGGCCCTGTTCGCTAAAAAGAATGACGGTTCATTGAGATTGTGTATAAATTACAGCAAACTGAATCGAGTTACGATTAAGAATAAATATCCCTTGCCTAGAATAGATGACTTCTTTGACCAACTCAAGGGTTCGTGTTGGTTTTTTAAAATAGATTTGAGATCTGGTTATCAACTATGGGTCAAGGATGAGGATATACCTAAGATAGCCTTTCGTACGAGATACGGTCATTGTGAGTTCCTACTTATGCCATTTGGTTTGACCAATTCAACTGCTACGTTCATGGACCTGATGAATAGAATCTTCCGAGAGTTTCTTGATAAATTTGTAATTGTCTTTGTAGACGACATTCTCATTTATTCACCTTCCAAGGAGAAGCACAAGGGACACCTTCGCATTGTTCTATAACTCCTTAGGGAACATCGTTTGTATGCGAAGTTTGAAAAGCGTGATTTTTAGCTATCAGAAGTGAATTTTTTGGGCCATGTAGTTTCCGAGGACGGGTTACAGTGGATTCTTTAAAAATCAAAGCTGTATAGAATTGGGGTCAACTTGAAAATGCCTTTGAAATTCGTAGTTTCCTAAGTTTAGTTGGATACTATTGCCACTTTGTAAGGAATTTCTCTTCTATAGCATCACCTTTGACCAGATTGACTTGTAAGGGGATGAGATTCGTTTGGAGCGAAGGTTGTGAGAAGTCCTTCTAGGAACTAAAGCTTGGGTTGACTACCACTCATATTCTCATTATACCAGAACGTGGGTTGGGGTATACGGTGTATAGCGATGCTTCAAGGAAAGGGTTAGGGTGTGTGTTGATGCAGGAGGGTAGGGTGGTAGCATATGGTTCACGATAATTAAAAACTCATGAGAGAAATTACCAGACCCATGACCTAGAGCTTGCCATGTCATGTTTGCCTTGAAATTATGGAGGCATTATTTATATGGAGAAAATTTTGAAGTATTCTCTAATCATAAGAGTCTTAAGTACCTATTTTCTCAGAAAGATTTGAACTTGCATCAACAGAGATGGATGGAGTTTATGGAGGATTACGACTTTGAATAACACTATCATCCCGGAAAGGCCAATGTTGTGGCTAATGCCTTAAGTAGAAAATATGTAAGTGCCATAGCTACTCTAGCAGTGAGGAAATGGAAGATAATAGGGGATATTAGTGAATTTGACTTATAATTTCACGAGTCCTCCAAGTAGGCCACCTTATTCACCTCTGTCGCACAACCTACCCTGGTGGCACGAGAGATGAAAGCACAACAGGGTGATTCAGAAGTGGGGACTATTTGGGAGAAAATTTCCAAGAAAAAGGAAGATAAGGGTTTGAATTGTTATGCTGATGTGAGTGCTCATTATTTTGACCGATTGTTTGTGCTTGAATCTATTAGAGATGAAGTTCTTCAGGAATTGCACCACTCTTGCCTTGCGATGCATCCCAAAGGCACCAAAATATTCCATGACCTTAGATGTTATTTTTAGTGGAGGGTTATAAAGAGGGATGTAGCATCATTTGCATCTAAGTGCCTAACCTATCAACAAGTCAAGGCCGAACATCGAAGGCCATGGTGAGCTTCCAACCATGGCCGAACATCTTTAGCCACATGCACTGCTTTCAACACTACATAAGACTGAGCTTCCACCCACTTCGTGAAATAATCAATTGCCACCAGAATGTACTTAACCCTTTCGGTGTAACTGCCCCAATGACGTCAATTCCCTAGACTGAGAAAGGCCATGGTGAAGTCATGTTGTACAGCTTCGACGGCGGGATATTCATGCGATTTGCATGATTTTGGCATTTGTGGCATCGCCAAACAAAACCAATACAATCCTCCTCCATGGTAGGCCAGTAGTAACCTTGCCTGAGAATCTTCCGGGCTAGCATTACTCTGCTCATGTACGCTCCACACTGTCCCCTATGGATGGCCTCCATTAGGCGCTTCGACTCTTCTACTTCAACACATAACTTGTGCATTCCCAGATGACCGCTCTTATATAACTTACCCTCGTAGATGATAAATTGAACGGCCATCCGCAGTATTTGGCATTTGCCCCTGGTAGATAAACCTCCTTTTCCAAGAAGTTCCAGATATCATAATATCAGGGTTTTGATCTTGCACTTCATCTATTGTAGAAATCAACTCGTAGGCCGGCGTATACCTCTGTTCAATAATGATCAGATGCATCCAAACTCCAAATGGGATGTCTATCATGGAAGATAGAGTTGATAAGGCATCAGCAAACCTGTTGTTCTCTCTTAGCAGATAAGTGAAGGTTAGCTTCTCAAATCTAGGAATCAAAACGTCCAAGGTCTGGTGATAGATCTTCATCTTTTCTTCTTTGACCTTCCAGTCTCCGTTTGCTTGAGAAACAACTAAGTTCGAGTCCCCAATGACATCCAACCTTTTTGTCCCTAGTTCCAAGGCGGCTTCCAATCCAGCGATACATGCCTTGTATTCTGCCTCATTGTTGGATACTTTGAACCGGAGTTTGAAGGCTAAGGGTATATGGGAATTGTCGGGTGCTATCAACAACACCCTTATCCCATAACCGTACTGGTTAGACGCTCCATCAAAGTACATTGTCCAAATCTCTTCCTCGACTTGCAGAATAGCTTCATCTAGGAATAAGTAAAAAATACAGAATCAAGGGCTTCCCCGGCTCTGGCGGCGACAAGACAAGCGGGTTCTAAAGGTACTGCTTGATCTACTAAAAAGAAAACTGACATCGGTCATCCCATTGGAATTTCTTTCCTTTCTTCAGGAGACCAAATAGTGGTTCACAAGTCAAGGTTAATTTGGAAATAAGTCGTCTTATGAATTGCACTTTACCTAGAAAGCCTCGCACCTCCTTTTCAGTCCTTGGTGATGGCATTTCTAGGATGGCCTTGATTTTGGAAGGATCTACCTCGATGCCCTTCTGTGTGATTAAGAAACCCAGCATTTTCCCTGCTGTTACGCCAAAAGTACACTTCTGTGGATTCAACCTCAATTTGTACTCTCTGATCCGTTGAAAAAATTTCCTTAAGGCGGTGTAGTGGCCCTCTATTTTCTTGGACTTGACAATCATGTCGTCCACATACACCTCGACCTCTTTGTGGATCATATCATGCAGAATCGTGGTTGCAGCCCATTGATAGGTAGCCCCAGCATTCTTCAACCCAAATGGCATCACCCGGTAGCAGTAGATTCCCCACGGCATGGTGAAAGCAGTCTTCTCTCTATCTTCAGGTGCCATCAGAATCTGGCTATACCCGGAAAATCCATCCATCAAGGAGAGCAACGCATGGCCTGAGGTGAAGTCCACAAATTCGTCGATGTGCGGCAAGGGAAAGTCATCTTCGGACTGGCCTTATTCAGATCTCTGAAATCCACACACACCCGAATTTTGCCATCTTTCTTCGGCACTGGAACAATGTTGGCTAACCAAGTCGGATACTCAGATACTAGCAAAAACCCTACGTCTATCTGCTTGGTGACCTCTTCCTTAATCTTCAAAGCCCAATCCGGGCATATTCTTCAAAACTTCTGCTTGATGGGTCGAGCCCAGGGGTCACGAGGGATCCGATACTGTACAATCTCATGATCGATTCCAGGCATGTCTTTGTAGGACCACGCGAAAACATCTTTGAAATCTTTTAATAAAGCGACTAAGCACTCGCGTTCCTCTGAAGACAACGTGAACCCGATCTGGACCAGACGTGGATCCTTCTCTATACCCAGATTAATTGGAACAATTTCATCAACAAGGGGTTTTACAAACCTCTCCTCCTCTCTATCAATCAAATGTTTCAAAACCAGAGGAATTCATTTCTCGTCGTTTTCACTAAAATTTTGAAAGTCATAATCAATGCAATATACAAGTGGCACAGAGAAGTACTCAAAACCTACAGTGGCATTCTCATTCACAAAGTCCAGTTCATCCAGTTCCTTGGTTACAACAACCTCAAAAGAAAAGGAAAAAGACGGCCTGGACAAAACTTCGGCATCCGGGTTATCAACCCCAGGAATACCGGACTCCGACTAAGAGGAACTGGAATCTAATTCCAACTCCACAGATTTTGTGGAATCAGATTCCGGCTCACTACCCGACTCAGAACTACTGGACAAGAAGCCTTTCTCCAGCTGCCAAATGAGGGTCAGTGTGCCAGATGCATCCAGAATACCGCTAGAAGGGTTAGCACCGGGTTAGTCTCCGATCATGGAAATAGTTAGGTCATCCCCCAAGCTCTCTGAGTTGATCTAAGGATCCAAAAAGAGACATGCCAATGTTGCTCCTACCTCAAGTTCATTATTGTTGGAAACACTTTCTACACTCTGTTCAGCTTCAGCAGTTAGTTCAGTCTATTCCTCTGTGTCACTCTCTTGCAGTTGTAAGTCAAAGAAAATCTCAAAGCTGGGAACCCGCTGCTTCTCAGAGTTGAACCAGAGTTCGGGAAAACCACGAAATGGGAAGCCTTCTACCTCTCGAACAAAATAACCATTTAGGGTTCCCCGAATTGGTCGGTGCACAAGCTCATATCGTTTCCCAATTTGCTTTGCTCTGGCTCTTCCGGCCATTTCTTTCCCTTTTCTCACCCAGTCCTCTTTGGTAGGCGTATAGCCAAGACCAAAGGCATGAGGATTATGTGGCACATTGGTCAATGCAGCGACGCCTTTCTGGCCACTTCTGTCTAATCCCATTCCGGGCATGCGCTGCAACTTATTCATGAAGTACACAGATTGGGCACTGACATAGAAGCCCTCATCGACAGCCAGGATACTCTGCACTACCCGGGCCTCAGCCAAGGTAAACCCGAAAAGGAAAACATCCTCTTCACCGTGCACAATCTCCTACAAAAGTGTAGTAACCTCTAGTGGAGGATGAATAGATGAATTCCCAAAGACTATTGCAACCCCTTTTCCGTGGGGGTACTTCAGCATTTGGTGGAGAGTGGAAGAGATAGCTTTTACTTGATGGAGCCAGGGTCGCCCAAGTAGTAGGTTGAAAGTGGTCGGCACATCCAATACATAAAATTCAATGTCCTGTTGGGCTGGACCGACCTGTGTTCTGATCTGAACTATTTCCATCACTTCTATGCTTGTGTTGCGTACGTCCAAATTGCCTAGGCCATAGGCACAAAATCGGCTGGTTTCAGGCTGATAGCGTAGGCTGTGCGACATGGACAGACATTGATCACTAAGCCAGTGTCAACTAATACAATTGGCACCTACTTTCCCCTGCACTCTATGGACATGTATAGAGGCTTGTTGTGTGTAGAGCCTTCCGGTGGAAATTTCTTGTCAGAAAAGGTCAAAATTGGCGCAGCGCCTCCCGGGAAGACTAATCCAACCAGTTGTTCCGGGGTAGTCTCAATGGACGACTTGGCTTTATCCATCGCCGATAGTATAGCTTGTCTATGCACTTGCGAAGCCATAAGCAACCCCCAGATAGATATGTCTACTTGAATCTTCTTCAACTGTTTCAGCACAACTTCTTCTTCTTACTGCTTTTCCTTCTACCTCTCCACCTCTTTGTCCTTCCCAGATGCCTCAAGTTGGTCTAGATGTGATGGTTTGAAATATCGGCCACTTCTTGTCATGTGGTCAACCTCTTCCACATACCAGGTATTTTAGGAAGACCTTCACCCCAATCCTCATTAGTATAGGCCAAGTGCAGGTCGTCATCGTCCCACCAAGTTCCTTCGGCAGTCGACAACCAACTGTCTGACTCCGTTCGGGTCATCTTTTCATCACAATTTTTCCCTACAGGGTCTTGGGCCTTTCCAGCCTTCTGTTTGTTTTGATCTACTTCTTGCTCAAAGCACCTCAGTATGGCTTCTCGCTCTGTAGGTACAGTACTAACTATGCCCAGTTCCTGAGCCACTTATTCTGCACCAGTGTTTTTCGGTAGTTTACCCTTTCTATCGGCCATTCTAGCCATTGCAGCAGTTCTCGCTTTTTGTTGTTCCCACTTCGGTTCAGCTCCCTCATCTATGTCGGGTTCATCACTTAGCCACCCTAAATTATCAATTAACCCGTTCAAATCGAACCAATTAATATGTACGTCCTCTTGATCATGTTCATCAAAGAACTGCAAATTGTCCATATCCTCCTCCAAGTCAGCTAGATCATATAATCCCTAGCTGGGGCCATCTTCATGAACTACATTGACCTCCATCCCAACTGGTAACACCACTTCCAACTTATCTTGGTTGATTGGCACAATATAGCAGCTCGGGTGGTACATCCCATAAGATAAGTCCTCAGAGCCCTTGGGCATCGAACTGATATGTTCCGTCGAGGCCAACCTGTCTTCCTCTACCAACGTCACCACCACGAGTTCAGTTTGGATTGTTGACGTGTTTATCATGCACAAGTCTATGCTCTCAGGGATGAACAATGCCGGATTAGGTAGGTGAGAGGGGGTGGTGTTTATACTGGGGTCATAAGGGACGGCCAATGTGTGAATGAGGTTTATTTGCTGGGGTGGAGTTGCTTGGTTATGTGGTGGGAGAGCATTTGTAGTGACAATGGGTTTTTCGGGAGGTGCTATCACTTTATTGTTAATGAGATCTTGAATCTCATGACGCAATCTGAAGCACTGATCAGTGTCATGACCACGTTGTTGGTGAAAGGCGCAGTATTTGGCCAGGTTATGTCTAGAGAGAAAGGGATCAGGTAAAGGGCATTGTTCTAACGGTTTAAGATGCCCTTTTTATGATCAGGACCCCTAGAGCTTTGGATAAGGACATGTAAAGCGGGGTGAAGACCCTCTGGCCACGGGCCTGATAGCTTGAGGTTTGTGAAGTTATGTTGGGTGTGCCAGTAAAGGGGTTGGTAGTCTTGGGTGTGGTGGTGACCATACCTACATCTGAAGGCCATGCAGCTGGGCTACCGGTCGTGGCTGTATTGGAGCTGCATGTAAAGGGCCTCTTGGGTTGTTCCTTCTCATGGTCTATCTGCCCCTGCTTCATCACATCCTCAATTTGGACCCCTATTTCATGGAATTCTGCAAAGGTAGACAAAGGACAGTCTTCCTTGCAAATTACGGACCACCATTCGGATCTGATCCTTTTTGGATGGCCTAACAGTCATCATAGAGGCCTTGGCTCCCCACCGAGTCACAAAATCTGAGAAGTCCTCCTTTGGCTCCTGGTGAGTTGCTTCGAGATCACGAGTAGTGACCTCGATCTGAGTATTGTAGGAGTACTGTGCTATGAAGGCCTCAGCCATTTCCTCCCGATTTCTCTTCACAGAGTCTTCAAGCTTGGCATACCAAATGGCCGCTATACCCGACAGGGTCTGGCCAAAAAATGATAGTTTCTGCAACCTGGAGAGACCCATTGGTCGTAGGATATCTAAAAATAACCGTAGATGGACCATAGGATCCTCGAAACCATCAAACCGATCTATGTGCGGCATCTTGAATCTGTCCGGCAAAGTCACTACCGAGTCAGTATAGCCATCCTCAATATCAGGGATTGAATTCACACCCTGTGCCCGTTTGAAGAGCTTTTCTAGCTTGGTGACCTTCAACACAATAGGGTCAACCTTGAATTCAAACGGTGCCTCCATCTAGTAAACTGGTGCCTTGGAGATCTGAGGTGGGATTAGATCTTCCTGAATGCCTGCATTTTCCTGGATATTAATTGTGACCCCAGGTGCCGGAATTCCTGCTAGGGTGCATAGGATGCAAAAGCTACTGCTGGTTGGGGTTGTTGTTACTGAAGCCTTTCTATCACTTCAGCTTGGCAGGCTACGACTGTGACAACCCTGTTCTGTATTATGCTAATTGATCTTAATTGTGAATGTGATTATATGCTTGATATGGTTTTGAGTGATAATTGTGTGATTATATGTGATTTTAGCTTTGTATCTGTTCACCATAGGAAAATCTGTTAGAATCTGTGCTTTGAACTAAAAATTGAAGGCCTTATCGACCGCAGAACTCGGAATTGATCACGCCATTGTGATTAGCGTAATTTTTAGAGCCTATGGTGAAATTTAATTAGAAATTGATTCGAATCAAATAATTAGATTCAGAACAATTAATTAAGCTCTATTATTTAACTCCAATCAATTTGATTAAGAGAGAGACTATAAAAGGGGCCAATATACACTTATATTCATTTGGTTGAACTCAAATTGAAGTCACACTCTAGAAAGAGAGGGAGAGGCCGGCTCTGGAGAGAGAAAGAAGGAGAATTGTGTGTTTGGCTCAAATTTTATGAAATTAGAAGGCTAGGCTCAAGATTTAACTACAATTGTGAGAGTTGAAGCTCCTAGGTGAGTAATTGAGCAAAGATTTATGAGCTTAAGTTTGTAATTTTGTGAATTCAAGGTTTGATGGTGATCAGGAACATAATTTGAATTGAATTTGTTGAATTTGAAGCTTATATGTACATGCATGAGCATAATTGCCATGATTTTATACACTCAACCATAAGTCATGTAGAACAAGAAGAATTGAGCACCAAATCTCTCATGCATGCATAATTCTCATGAGTTTCATGATTATGAGTGTCATTTGTACCACTTGAAGTAGAATTGGAGTCAAGAATGTACATGCATGCGTAATTGATGAAGATATGGAGTTTGTATGAAGTTGAATTTATGTGTTTTGAAACCCATGAAGGGAACTCAAAATGATTTTGGAAAAAGGGCCATGCATTTGAACAATTTGGTCTCATATTCTTAAATTCTCATATTATACAATGTGTTTCCATGTTTTTGAGCCAAAATCATAAGTTTAAGGCCTTTGAATGTCAAGTTTGAAGTTCAAACAGCTTGCTGGAAAACCCAGAATTTGGCATGTCCGCTTGAGCGGGGAAAGCGCCGCTCAAGCGTGAAATGCGAACTCCTAGAACTTTTGCAGACATTGATGTCCGCTCGAGCGGGGAACCATGTAGCATGTCTTTCAGCTCGAGCGCCCGAATTCACGCTCGAGCGTAAAAATGAGGCAACCAATATTTTTGCAAACCAAAGGGGTCTGCTCGAGCGGCCAAAGACACGCTTGAGCAGGGAGCCCTGTTTCTGAAATTTTGAAAAGTAGCTATATGTTTCATTTTCCATTCTCTTTCATTTCTAAGCACTCTTAGGCATACATTGAGCATTATAAATGAGTTAAAAGGGATAAGAAGGAAGCCTAAGAGCGATGTATGAATTAAGAATGGATTGAATCGTTTGTGACCCATTATGTTCATGAAATGTGTAGGGTCAAGCACGAGGGCAAATCCACCGGCAGATCACTGTGAGTAATATCTTAGGAAAGATATTTGAAGTATGCTATTTGTCCAATTGCTTATTTCCTTATAAGCCTTATAAGCTTGTTAATTTGAACTCTGGACAAATGTTTGTTATGACATATGATTGGGCCATATGCCGTTGGATACAATTGATTAGGCCGAAGGCTGTTTGACATGCATGAATGATTGGGCCAAAGGCCGTTTGACATGAATGATTGGGCCAAAGGCCGTTTGACATGAATGATTAGGCTGAAGGCCGTTTGACATGAATGATTAGGCCGAAGGCTCTTGGACATGAATGATTGGGCCGAAGACCGTTTGACATAAATGATTGGGCCAAAGGCCGTTGGACACCGTTTGACATAAATGATTGGGCCAAAGGCCGTCGGACATCAATGATTTGGGCTTGAGGCCATTTGTTAAGGAACGAAGTAGGCCAGAGGCCGTTTGATATGTTCGGGTTTGAATCGCCTAATGCACCAAATAATGCACTAAACATAATTCTACATAGACCCAAGGCCGTTTGATATATGTGAATCTCATTCGTGTACCTTCTTTGTCCGATATTATTCACTAGGCTTTTGCTCACACTCATTCATGTGTATGTAGGTGAGCAAAGAGACGTCCAAACCCAGCCCCGGTGAAGTCTATGAGAAAGGTCAAGTTTTGAAGAGTCAGTCCAAATGTCTCATGCACGAGCCTTGTCTTCGCCTCTTTTTTTCTTTTGTTATAATCTTGTTATAATGGCGAAAACGTTGGATTACCTTTGTATATAAGTTTTGGGTTTGACTAACTTAGACTTGAATGATCCTGTATGTATAAAACCTTGCATTATTTTCCTTTTGGGTGTGAGTTATTTTTGAATACATACGTTTCGATATTTGACGTGCCATGTAATCACAGCTCTATGGACAACTTTTAAGTTTGCTTCAGTTTCGGTCCCTTAACTTTGATAATATACGTTTATTTGATTTGAGGCCATAGGTAATCCCTTGATACTGGCCGATTATGACCTTACTCGATGGGGGCGGGTTCGGGTCATGACAACGACCTCGGCTTGGCGGGCTGTAGTCTCAGCTTATCGGGCAGCATCTAGCTGCATGTTCTCAATAGTCTGTTGGAGCTAACGAAGCATATCTTCCATGCTGACTGCAGAATGCTGAGCTATCAGAACCGGTGAATACTCTCTTTCTGGAGTAAAAGTAGAAGACTGGGCCTGACTGCTTGCAGGCAAAGTAAGTGGCGACTGCTGAATTGATGACTGATGAACTGGTGAGTTATGCCTAACCCTCCTTTGTCTGGTAACCGGTGGGAGCGAAGCAAACACTGGTTGTCCCCTAACTAGATCCCTGAATCTGTACAGTCTTCTGACACGAGTCCAGAGTGCTTAGGGGGTAACAGAATTGTCTGAAGCAATGGTGAGAAACTACCTTGCAAAAAGAAAATAAAGCAAAAGAAACAAAAATCAGAAACCGCACAGCACCTTGGCTCAGACAAAAACAACACGCAGTTGCAATCATAAGCTGGAGAACTATACTCAACACTGATTTCTGCCTCAAAACTGATACCCTGACTTGGAACTGATACATACATTCCTGTAGAGTTTCACTCTAAAAGCACATATCAAGCAAGTGAGAGCCAAAACACCCCTATGATGGGGTAGGGTTACCATGTCCTAATTTCATCAGGAGCAAGGCGTGCACTATGCAAAACAAGTAGTTTCAAACAATCCTACATTCGGGTAAGCAACCTGTCCTAGTTTGGAACAGTCTCTATAGCTTCCAATATGCAACTAGGCCGATTGATCAAAAAGGGTACCTCAGCAAGACTACCTAATATACCTTTCACACCTAACATGGAGAAGTGAAAGGAGGATCAAATGGTACAGCGGCAGTCCAGATCCAAGGATTGTGTTCCCATCGTGGCAAAGCCCACAACCGATCAGCCTTTTGGCAGGCTTTTCCAAGCAAGCGTCCGGCAAACCGTTCAGGAATAGCAGGTGCAAACACTGTGACATAGGCGCACTGACACAAACGCAAATGCAAAGAAACACATAAGTGTAGATAAAATAACATATCATGAGTTCGAGTCAAGTTCTCTAAATCCCTAGCAGAGTTGCTAGAAACTGTTGCTCGCCTTTTTCTTGCCCCCTTTCGGAAGGTTTGAAATGAAAGGCCTTAGTTCGGACTCCTACGGTTCTGAATCTAATCTCACAAGTGCAATATGAAACTGATAAACACCAAAGAGTCCAAATCCAACAAATCGTTTTGGAAAATTGATTTTGAATCAAAAATGCCAAAATTAGACTGCTTTTCCAGATACAAGGTCGCCACCTAAATATTTTCTTTTGGGAAAATTTAGGAAACCCATGACACGTGCTAAGGCCACATGCCCGTCATCACCAAAGTTGCCTCGGCTCGGGAACTTAGGTACGAGAGGGGAAGGTCTTGAATTGAGCACTCCCGCTCGCCCATTGAAAATCGGCCTCTACTAATCATGATATGATATTTTATAAATATTATGTGCTCTTATTCTGGTTATTAAACTAGCATTATTATGTGATGCGCGCAAGCAAGTATAGACTAGTTTGCTCAATTTGGAACAATTCGACTCATGTTTATTTGCAAAAATGGTTTGATTTTGCCACCTCAAGGGGGCTTAAAGATTGCGGATTTGCCACCAAACATAGTGGGCTTAAAACATGATTTGCCATCAACAAAGTGGGCTTAAAATGCACATTTGTTGAATCGTTCCAATTTAAACAACAAGCCTTTATCCACAGGCATTCATGCAATTTAGCAAGTAAGCACATAGCCTCATGGTAAGCATGCTAATCATGGCAACATTCATACTTATGTAAGTATGCTAAAGCACTAAAACTCACCTAGTACTCCAAGCTAGGAAAATATGGGTTAGAAAAATATGCATGGTTCCTAACTATGCCGAATGTCTAATGCAACGCATGCGATATGCAATTTAATAGGCTCAGCTACTAATATGGCATACGAATCGATTTGAATAACATGCGATTAAACATGTATTCAAAGAAGTATTTGAAATGACAATGCAGTTTGAATGATATGTCGAGCCTCAGTGCATGCAATACGAACGAATGGATGCAAGCATAAGGTATGCTAATTTGAAATATGTCCCTAATCTAACCATAAAAAGTGATTAAATAAAATGGAGAAAGACGTGGGGTTGGAAAACATAAACACACGCATGCACACTTATTACAACATTACGTCCTCGCAAAGGAGGGTCCGAATAAATAAAAGCTAACTAGCTACGCTAATTAAGCTAACTAATTATTACAAAACTTGAAACTAATTAACTATTCTAGTTAACTAATTATTACAAACCGAAATTGAATAACTAGTTAAACCAATTAATTACTTACAACACTTTTCTGTGTTAGATGTGGTTTGTTTTGTGTCCATGCCTTTTCTAGGCAAGATGTGGTTTGACCGCGCGCCTTATTCACTTCATTCACTGCATCCATTGCGTTGTACTATGTTTTGTTGCATTCAGCGTTTAGGATCATAATCTTTCCTCAGCAGATCATTCCTCACTTATATCATGCCACCCAATTACTTGTATTCTTTCTGCGAAACACATAGTTTTGCATGTGCTCGCAACTCTTTCACATTGAAAAACGGTTCTGTTATGTGTAAGCATCCATGCTAGGCTAAGGCCAGTACTGAGGATGTAAGCACTTAACCTGTGTTAGGCGTCGTTCAGCTCGTGCCCACTGCTTTTCTGTGATTAAACGTAGTTTGATTTTGCATCTCCATCTCTTTATGATATTTGTGTGGTTTTGCACTGCTTGTGGTTTGATGATTCAATTACATTGTATATCATGTGCATTGTTTCGTTACATTGCATATCGTCTATATTATTTTGTTATATTGTGTATCATTTTGCATTCTGCCCCTAAACTACGCTGGTTTGATTCCTTGCAAAAGGATACGTAGGCAGCCTGTGGGCGCAACCATTTATTTATCTATATTTTGTTTGTTTGTCCAAGTCTTCAGCCTTGTCAAAAATGGGTTGTCTCTGGGCTTTGACATTCACTCTCGTCATTTCATGACTCTGAGCTCTATCAAAGAGGGGCAACTGTAGACACCCCATTTTTGACCGCCCTTAAGACTTGGGTGCCACTGATTGTTTACTTGGTGATGAAAGATGTGCAGTGCAAATGTTCGATTTCTTCAGGAAGGAGAGTCAAATCCCAACCTTACACCCCATTTTTGGACCAAAGGCTTTTGACAAAAAATATTTTAGATCTTAAAACCCTCTCTTTTAAAATATTTTTGAAAAAATAAATGTTTCTACGATGTTCCAATGCTCGCATTTCATTAAATGTTGTGCTTTTCGGTAAACCGAGCAAGGACAAAGTAGAAATGCATGAAAGAGAGGTGAACTCATTGAAAAAATCTTTAAAACATCTTGTTTAGAGGTTTGGAGTTGAAGAAAAGAAGAGGAGAGGGAAGAAACCAAGTTGGGGAAGAAGATGGGCATGAACCGTTAAGAGAGAGAGTCGAGCAGCCCTCGCTAAATTGAGCCTATCCATTTGCACATTTGGATTTCAGCTATGAGGCCACCATCATTGGAAATAAGACTTTCGGGGCTTCATTTTGCACTCAAGAATCTCCTCAAGCCGAGACCAGATGAGGGAGATATGGCTGGTTGAATTTGGGTATCAATCCGATTGGACCGAAACTGAGCAGTCTTCACTAAAAGAGAGATATCTCTCAGTATACTTCGAATTTTGATGTGAGGCTTCCACCATTGGAAAGCTTACTTCCGGGGCTTCAATATAGGCGCAAGAATGACCTGAACAGGAGTCCAGATGAAAGAGTTATGCTTGTTTGAAATCAGGGACTGGGACCAGTTTTTGCTGCCGGCCACTGGGGAAATGTGCCGGCCACTAATGGCCTTTGTGGGCTAGAAGGGTAGCTGGTCGGCCACCACAAGTAGTGGGTCGGCCACCCATGTCCAGAAAGCCCAGAAATTGCAGATCCTTTGCTCCAGTTGTCTTCCAAGTGCTCCAGCTGTCTCTAAATCAGATATTTCAACCAAGGCTTGTATTTTTGCTATATATTGAAGCCATATCTCTCATGTGAGGAGGTTAGCAATTTTGGGAGCCTCTCTCTCTAAAAAATCCTCTCTCTACAAAAAATTCAGAGAAAAATCTCTACCTCTCTCTCTAGAGCTCTCTCTCTTGTCCTTTTGTGCATAGAAGTAGAGAAACACTCCTAGTTTGCCTAGACACCCTTCATCAAAGTTGCATATCTTTGGGATGAGGTCCCTTGGAGCCTAATTTGAGCTGTTGAATGGTTATTTGAGCCCAATAAAGTGGCTATTTGTTGCTGTGCTTCAAAGGTATAAAGCTTATCCCTTTTAAGCTTATTTTTGCACACTAGTTTTGCTACCTTTGCAAACTATTTTTGGCCTGGTTTCAACTACAAAAACCTCTATTTTTCAGTCCTAAAAATGGTGGTTTAAAGCCATTTTGTGCTACGGGGTTGCATCTCCCTTCTTGTTGCCTATTTCTATGTGACTTTGCATCATCTCTTAGCATGTAAAAGTCAAAAATTTTGGGCCTTTTAACCACTGAAAATCAGAGGTATTTCAGTGGTAGAAACCTTGTTTTGAAGTCCAAAAATGGAGGGGGTAGCCTCCCCTCCTTGTGTTTTGTCTACTAGCTTAATATGCTCCATCTTTTAGCTTATTTTTCTAGCTTTTGTTAGCTTGATTCAAGCATGTTTTAGGGCTGCTTCAGACCTGTTTTAAGACTATTTTTAAGTGTTTGTTGTGTTTGAGCTTTGTTTTGCATAGTTGTAGTGTAAGTGCCTTAACTAGCTTTGAGTTTTAGGGCCTCTAGCTTACTTTGCTTGGGTTGTTTGCATGGTATAGCATCATTTAGCATGTGATTTCAGAGCATATACCTCTGACATACTCTCACATATATTGCTCTTTAATTTCTTTTGAGAATTGTGCCTTATGCCTTGCTTGCGAGCCAACATGTGCACATGATCTTCTACTCTTTTGTGCCTTAATTTCAACATGTTTAGGCCACTGATTTAGCATGTTTTAGGTCTGTCCATAGTTAGTTTGATCACTTGAGCATTGTATTGCATGCCTCTAGTGTAGTACTCTTCACTAGCTTTAATGCTTTTTGCCCTTAGCATGTTTTGCATGTGTTGCTTGCATGTTGTAGCATTATTTGTCATGCCATCTCAGCACTAAAAAGTCTACCACCACCCTCATTTCTTCATTTTTCCATTTGTTTTGAGGATTGGCTAAGCTTAAGGTTGTGTCCAAGCTTGAGATTGAGACTTATGCTCAATGGTTTTAGCCTTCTTTTGAGGGTTTCTACTAACCAAAGGCATGATCTCTCTCATGTCTTGAACCTTCCTTTGGTTGACCCCTCCCGCATTAGAGGACTTTGACATTGGACTTAACCGGTTAAAGAATGACTTCGTAATTTAAAATGTGTAAACAAGAATTGAATCAACTAAAGCATGTGCAAGATAAACATGTGTGTTGAATTGCATGTGTTTGGATCGGACGTTAATCCAAACACAAGAAATGAGGGACGTTTCATACTCAAAGTGATGAAACGTGTCACATTTCTTGGTCGTCGTCACCCTTGATCGTGCATGATAGGGTGGTGGCCATTTGAGTCTTGTTTGTGCATTCATTAAGCTTATACAAGCTTGGTTTTTGGGCCATCATGCATTGAAATGCTTGATTGGTGGCTTAAGAGCCAAGTGCCATACTCCTTTGAGCTTGAGAAATCATTAGGAGAGTGGCAATACATACATTCCTTGCAAAATACCTTGCTTTGCCTCGTTGTTCTCTATTGTAGCAAAAACAGCATTTTGGAAAAGAAGGTGGCCGACCGGCCACTTGAGGTAGCCGACCGACCACTTGGACTGGCCGACCGACCAGTTAGGGTGGCCGACAGCCACCTTTTGTGGCCGACAAGCCACTAGTTCATTTTTGTGCAAGAGGGTTCCTGTTTTGGAGCAAAAGGCAGTCTGAAGATTGGTACAATTTTCATAAATCAAAGCAAATGCAAACAAAGGTAGCCAAAGGCAATGGATTTTCGGGATGACGCCAACTGAGCATGCATGTCTCCCTCGCCCGCGAGGCCATTTCATTGCTTATGATTAGTTTGTGTAACTAGTTACTTCAATTCATTTTGTAATATTTTAGTTAGCTTAGCATAGCTAGTTATTCAATTGTGTTGTAATAATTAGTTAACTAGAATAGTTAATTAGTTGGTTTGTAATAATTAGTTTAGCTTAGCGTAGCTTAGCTTATTCATTCGGACCCTCCTTCGAGAGAGCGCAATGTTGTAATAAGTGTGCGTGTGTGTGTGCATGTCTTCCAACCCCACGTCTTTCTCCCTTTTATTTAACTATTTTCGATGGTTAGATTAGGGCACATTTTGATTAGCATACCTTATGCTTTGCAGGCGTGCATCATTCATTTGTCTTGTATGCACCGAGTCTCGGCTCATCATTCAAACTGCATTATATTTCAATACTTCTTTGAGTACATGTATCACATTGTTGCATCCATATTCCATCTTAGATAGCCGAGCCTATTTAGTTGCATTTTTACATGTGTTGCATTAGGCATCTAACATAGTTAGGATCATGCATATTTCTAACTAGCTTTTTTTTTTGCTTGGAGTACTCGGTGAGTTTTATGCTTTAGCATACTTGCATGAGTTCGATTGCCATATTACCATGTTTCGTATGCTTGCCATGAGGCTATTTGCTTAAGTGCTAAATTGCATGAATGCCTGTGAATGAAGGCTTTATTACTTGAATTGCGACAATTCATCAAATATGAGTTTTAAGCCCATTTTGCGAAGTGGCAAAATTATCATGTTTTAAGCCCACTTGAGGGTGGCAAATCCACGCTTTAGCCCACTTGAGAGTGGCATTTTCAAACCATTTTCAAAAACAAAACATGAGTTGAATTCATTCCAAGTCTTGCGATTGAGTCTATACTTGTATGCTGTACACATCACATAGTAAGTTAGCTAAATAACCAGAATAAGAACACATGTGTTTATAAAACAACATATCATGCTTAGTAGAGGCTGATCCTTTGATCGGGCGAGTGGGGGTGCTCATTTCAGGACCTTTCAGTCTCATACCCAAGTTCCCGAGCTATGGCAACTTTGGTGATGACGGACACGTGGCCTTTGGCATGAGTTAGGGTTTCCTAAATTTCCCAAAACAAAATATTTAGGTGGCGACTCTGTAATCTGGCAAAGCAATCCATGTTTGCCGCTTTTTTATTCAAAATCGATTTTCCAAAACCAATTGCCCGATTTGGACTCTTTGGTGTTTATCAGTCTCGCATTGCACTTTGTGAGATTAGATTCAGAACCGCGATAGGAGTCCGAACTGAAGGACGACCAATTCGTGCCTTCTCCAAAAGGGGGGGCGCGCGAAGGAAGTCGAGTCTACAGTTTCTGGCGACTATGCTGGGGATTTAGAGAACTTGACTCAAACTCATGATATATTGTTTTATCTACAGTTATGTGTTTCTTTGTATTGCATTGCATTTGCATTGGTGCGCCTAAGTCACAGTATTTGCCATCTGCTATTCCTGAACGATTTGTAGGAGGCTTGCTTGGAAAAGCGTGTGTAGACCGCCCGAACTCGCTCCGCACGCGAGGACATGAATTGGGTTCTAGCTACTACAGTTCAGACTCCTATCACGGTTCTAAATCTAATCTCACAAAGTGCAATGTGAGACTGATAAATCACCAAAGAGTCTAAATCCGGCAAATCAAAGCGCCAAACATGGACTGCTTTGCCAGATTTCAGAGTCGCCACCTAAATATGTTGTTTTAGGAAATTTAGAAACCCTGACTCGTGCCTAAGGCCACGTGTCCGTCATCACCAAAGTTGCCTCGGCTCGGGAATTTGGGTACGAAGAGGGAAGGTCATGAAATGAGCCCTCGCTCGCCCGATCAAAGGATCGGCCTCTACTAATCATGATATGTTGTTTTGAAAACACATGTGTTCTTATTCCAGTTATTAGCTTAACTTACTATGTGATGCGCGCAAAATACAAGTATAGACTCAATCACGCAGATTGGAACAAAATAACTCATGTTTGTTTTTCAAAAATGGTTTGAAAAGTGCTACTCGCAAGTAGGCTAAAGCGCGGATTTGCCACCCTCAAGTGGGCTTAAAAACATGATTTTGCCACTCCGCAAAGTGGGCTTAAAACTCACAATCATCGAGTTGTTCCAATTCAGGCAATCAAGCCTCCACCCATAGGCATTCATGCAGTTAATCACTTAAGAAAATAGCCTCGTGGCAAGCATGCTAAACATGGCAACACTCACAATCATGCAAGTATGCTAAAGCGTAAACACTTACAGTATACTCCGAGCCAAAACAAAAGCTAGTTAGAAATATGCATGATCCTAAATATGTTAGATGCCTAATGCACACATGCAAAAATGCAACTAAGTGGGCTCGGCTATCTAAGATGGCATATGAATGCAACACTTGATAACATGTATTCAAATATGTATTGAAATACAATGCAGTTTGAATGACGCACTGAGCCCGATGCATGCAAGACAAATGGATGATGCACGCATGCAAGCATAAGGTATGCTAATTGAAATATGCCCTAAAACTAACCATCGAAAGCGGTAAGTAAAAGGGAGAAAGAAATGGGGTTGGAAGACATGCACACACACACGCACCCATATTACAACAATACGCCCTCTCGAAGGAAGGTCCGAATGAATAAGCTAAGCTACTCTAAGCTACTTATTACAAATCAACTAATTAACTATGCAAAGCTAATTAATTACAAACCGAATCGAAACTAGCTATACTAAGCTAATTAGAATATTACAAAGATGAAATAAATTAGCTAAATACATTAACTAATTAATTACAAAAATCAGTAAATTAACTAGCTAAGCAAAGCAGTTAAAATGGCCTTGAGAGGAGGGAGACATGCATGCTCGGTTTGCTTCGCCCGGAAAATGCATTGCCTTGCCATAAGTTGTCTTTGTTTGCACTCGCGGTGACCTCGGAACATCGAACACACTTCCATGTTGCATCTGCCCCAAAACAGGAGCATTTTGGAAAATTTTGCTGCAAGTGGCCGGCAGGCCATTTTAACTAGTCGGCAAGCTAGTGCAAGTGGCCGGCCGGCCACTTTCCTTTCCAAAACCTCAACTTTGCTGCAACAGAGATCAACAAAGGCACAACAATGCATTTACAAGGAAATGTGTGTGCAACTACTCTCCTTATCATTTCTCAAGCTCAAAGGAGCGTAGTACTCAACTCTCAAGCCACTAATCACGCATCTCAATGCATGATGGCCAAGGAGCCAAGCTCGCACAATATTAGCGAATGCACAAACAACACATAAGAGCCTCCACCCTATCATGCATGCTCAAGGGTGTTAGCGACCAAGAAATGCAACACGTTTCATCACTTTGAGTATGAAATGTGCCACATTCATTGTGTTTGGATTAACGTCCGATCCAAACACATGCAACGCATCACACATGCAAACAACATGCTAATCTATTAATGCCTAAATGGCATGCACAAGACTTCAAAGCATGCTAGCAATACAAGCATAACATGTTTAGAGACCTAAGCATTGAAACAAGTGAAGGACACAACACTAAGATCATGCTATACAAAGCTTAATGGATCAATCTAGCCTGAAACAGAGCTGTAGCAGGCCAAAACAATGGCTGAAATGTGATGAAACTTAAGCACAAGAAGCAAGAAAAGCATGCTCAAGTTATGGCTCGCAAGTAAGGCATCAAAGCACAACTCTTAAGAGAAATGAAATAGTGGAATATGTGAGAGTATGACATTGACATATGCTCTGAAATTAGCTGCTTAATGATGCCATATCACATAAACATCATAAGTAAGCCATGGTAGAAGGCCCAAAGCATAAGGCTAGTACAGGGCACTACATAGGAGGCATGCAATACATGGCACAAATGACTAAACCCGCTCTGGACAGAGTTCAATTAGGCCAAAACAAAGACCAAAACATGTTGAGATGGAAGCTCAAAAGCTTAGACAAACATGAATGCAAGTTGGCTTACAAGTGAAGCATAAGGCTCAACCCTCAAACACAACAAAAGGGCGATAAATGCAAGAATATGGCAGAGATATATGGTCTGAAATGACATGCTAAATGATGCCATGCCATGCAAAAAGCTCAAATATGACATGCTAGAGGTCCCAAAGTGCAAAACTAGCAAAGCCAAGTACACCATAGCTATGCAAAGCCAAGCATGCATGACCAAAACCACTCAAATCAGACCTAAAGCATGCTAAAACATAGCCAAAAATGTGCTGGAGTAGAGCATACGCATGCTAGATCAATAGGCTAAAACACCAAATACACTAGGCTAGTGAACAAAATTGCACTACAAGTGCAAGAAGCATGCAAAAGGCAACCAAACCAATCAAAAACAGAGTTATGACATGACAAATCAGTGGCAAAAACATGCTAAGATAGAGCTAACATAAGCTAGAATGAGAGGCATAAAGCATGATGCATGTTAGGCCAACAAGTAGGATTGCACTACAAGTGTAAGATGCAATAAACCAATGATCAAACTAGCCCAAAACAGAGTTAGGGCAGGTCCAAAAAGTCACAAAAAATGCTCAAAATAAGCCTCAAAATGAGAGGAACACATGCTCATTTGATAGGTCAATCAACACAAGCTAGCAAGATACAAAGGGGGGGAACCAGCCCCACCTATTTTGGGTCCCAAAACCCACTTTCCACCACTGAAATTCCTCCAAAATTCAGTGGTGGAAAGACCAAAACAAGATGGTTTGAAAGGCTTTAAAAGAGAGCACAAAACAAAGCAAAACAAGCCACAAAGGGGGTAGATCACCCCTAACTCAAACAAGGCCTCAAACAAACATCTTAAAAAGTTTAAAAAAAAAAAAAAAAGGTTTTTGTAGTTGAAAGCTTGGCCTAAAACAGCATGCAAAGATGGCCAAATGCTTAAACAAAACAAAGCCTTAAAAGGGGCTAGTCTCTTACCCTTGAAGAACTAAGGCAAGACAACAACTTCAGCAACAATCTTGGACCAAAACCAATGCCAAGACCTCAAAACAAGCTCCAAGGGACCTCAACTCCAAAATGAAGGTGTTTGAGTAGGTGTTTGTGTGCAAAAATGTGAAGAAACAACACCTTAAGGCTCTATTTATATATATATATAGAGAGAAATATAGAGAGAGAGTAAATTTTTGTTCTCCAAAAATTCTGAACCTCTAATAAGGGGGAAGCACCTCCCCTTATATAAGCAAAGCAAGGAGAGGCTTCCTTGACAAGCTTAGAGATTGCTTTAATCCCTCTATAGACGCGTATGGAGGATGCATTCTGTGCCAACCAGCTGGCATAGCTGGCATCAAAAATATCTACAAAAGCAGAAAAATGGCCGTAGGCCACTTCTAGTGGCCTACAGGAGGAAAAAGTGGCCTACAAGCCCTCCCCTCCCTCTAGGGAAGGGGTAACAAGGTATGGTCCAAAAACAAACCAAAAAGAAGAGAGCTAAGAGGCCACAAGACAAGGCACTCAGCCGAAAGCCCCAAAAACTAGCCTACGGGCCACTATAAGTGGCCTACAAGAGGGAAAAGTAGCCTATAGCTACAAAAAGTGGCCTACAGGCCTCTCTCTCTCTCTCCCTCCAGGCAAGGGCACCAAGGCATGGCCCCAAAAACAAACCAAGAAGAAGAGAGTTAAGAGGTCCTGAGGTAAGGCACTCAACCAAAAACTCCTGAAACTAGCCTACCGGTCACTGCAAGTGGCCTACAAGATGGAAAAGTACCTTACAGCTACAAAAAGTGGCCTACAGGCCTCTCTCTCCCTCCAGGCAAGGGCACCAAGGCATAGCCCCAAAACAAGGCCAAAACACAAAGAGTTCAGAGCCTCAAAGACAAGGCGCCCGGCCGAGACCTTTGGACACTCAAAACTAGCACAAACATGTACAATCACCGAGTGCACAAACAATGACATCAAAGTCTTGAGGTCGGTCAAAAATGGGGTGTCTACAGTGTGCCATAAGGCTGACCAGTTACGGGCTCTACCACGATGGGAACACAAACCTTGGATCTGGATCACCTCCATACCATTTGATCCACCTTTCACTTCTTGGTGTTAGGTGTGAGAGCTATATTAGGTGGTCTTCCTGAGGCACCCCTTTTGACCATTCGACCTAGTGCATATCGGAAGCCTTAGAGACTATTCCAAATTAGGGCAGGCTGCTCACCCGAATGTAGGATTCTTTGAAACCGCATGCGTGTGTAGTGAAACCCTAGTTTCTGACAAAAATAGGACAGGGTAACCCTACCCCCATCATAGGGGTGTTTTGGCTCTCTTTAACTGGTATGTGCTTTACAGTGAAACTGTACAGGGATGTGCATATCTGTTGCCAGGTTGGCATCTATTTTGGGGCAGATTCAGTAAAGAGCATAGTCATTCAGCTATGCTCATATCTGTTCTGGTGAAATCAGGCTGAGATGCTGTCTGTTTGCTCTTTTGCAAGGTAGTCCTGGAACTATAGCTTCGGAAGGCTCCGATATCCCCCGGGTACATTGGACTTGTGTTAATAGACTTTGTCAGGACAGAGATTCAGTGCAAAAGAGCAACCAGCGTTTCCTTTGCTGAGGTAAGGCAAAGAAAGGCCAGTCAGGGCTCACCGATTCAACTGATCCGACAGTCACCAGTCACATCACCTTTGTTCAAACTCAGTAGCCCATGATGGCACAGGGTTCCGAAGAAGTTGTGCCTATGATAGCGGCATTAAACCAGGGAATCACCGTACAGGATGAGACTAATGCTAAAATGCAACGCCCATCTGGGGCATCTACCACACATCCAATCTCGGGACCCCAGCCGAACTTTGACCCACTTCCTCCAACTGAAGATTTGCAGGGTCCAGATCCCCGAGAAAGGTTAGTTTAAGCTCAGGTTTTCAGACCTCTGGTGCAGCCTAATGAGAGGCTTTATCCATGTGATATTAAGGAGCTAGACCAGACTCATTAAAAATTGCTAACCATGAGAAGCAATTCAAAAAGGCATAGGGCCTTAACTCCATTCCCGACATTGAGGATAGGTACACCGAGGCTACCGTAAGGCTCCCAGACAGATTCAAAATGCCACATATTGACCGCTTCGACGGGTCTGGAGATCCTATGGTACATATCCAGCTTTTCTTGGATGTCCTGAAATTGATAGGTCTGACTAAGCTGCAGAAACTCTCTCTATACGGAAGAACCCTGTCGGGTGTAGCAACCACTTGGTACGCTAAGTTGGAGGATAAAGTGAAGCAGAACTGGAAAGAGTTGGCTGAGGCCTTTGTTGATCAGTACTCTTACAATACCTAACTTGAAATAACCACTCAAGACCTTGAAGCAACCCATCAGAATCCTACAGAGTCTTTTGTAGAATTTGTTGCAAGGTGGAGAGCAAAGGTAGCACAGATGACAGATCGGCCTTCTGAGAAGGACCAAGTGCAGATAATGGTGCACAACCTTGAGCCTGATATGCTGCAAAAGTTGATAGTCGTCCCACTATCCACTTTCAAGAGTTTGCATGAATTGGAGGGTTTAGATCGAGAATGCATTTAACAGAGAGATTATTCCCAGAACAAGCGAATCGACAAGAAGGGTGATTTCCAAGAGTACCAATGTTGGCGGTAGCGCTATTCTCGAATCCACTAAAATCAACATAGTCGCCACAGCTAACCCTTTTGCCAGACCAAGCCTACAAACAGCTAGCTCAACCCGAGCTCAGGGTAGAACTTTCACCCCCCTCTATATGAGCCTAACCAGCGCACTAAAAGTCTCGATGGAAAGAGGGTATCTCAAACCCCTTGATCCTCAACCTCTGCCTGACCCATTTCCTACCAGGCATAACCCCTCCAAATACTACGTGTATCATCAGCAGCGCAGTCATGGCACCGATTTTTGCTACCACCGTCGTCATGAGGTCTAGAATCTCATCAACAACCGGACGATAGCTCCGCCTCTAGACCCCAATCACCAAATATCACCTACCTACCTCAACCTTATCCATATATTGTCATCCACCTACAACCCCAGCATATACAACACCACGGCCCATCTGCCCAAGCCTAAGGTATTTATCCTAGAAAGTATGGACTTATGCATGATGAATGCACTCGAGCCCCAATCATCTCAAACCCGTGAACCCACTACTTCTGAGCTAATGAGAATGATTGAAGATCTTCAGAGAACAGTGGTAGATCTGGCCTTTGGAATTTTGGCTCCGTCATTGACCACATCGCATGCCAGAAATTTCATGCCAAAAGGCTATCCAATCTTGGGGCAAGCTGCAATTGAAAATGGCCAACCTAAAGCCATCCCAAGTTTGGGCAATGACATGTTGACAACAACTGGGCTCCGCTTTGATATAGCGACCTGATCCCTTGACAAAGTGGAGGCAAGTGGTAAAAACAAGGTAGGGGCAGGCATTGGTCCCCATGAACACCTTCTGTGGGCTGTTGAGGCTTTGAAGGCCGAAGGACTGAACAAATAGCAAGTGCTTGCAGTTGTTGCAAAGACTGTGGATGACACTTTCGCCACTCAAGTTGGGGGCAGTTTGAATCAACGAGCAAGCCGGAGAAAAATGGATGTTGTACCAAAAATGAGCCTTTCAGCTTCAATCCTACACTCGGAAGAGATCAGCAGATCTAGTTAGCACCTGTCAATCCTTTCGCCAGTACATCCAACCCGACCACCCCACAACCAGCAAAATATCCACCCCGGGGTCAGAGGACTTTTACCCTGCTCTATATGTCTCTATCAACGGCCTGGCAGGTCTTGATCAGAAAGGGGCATCTAAAGCCCCTGGAACCACGCCCACTGCCAAATAACCTCCCTACCTCACATAACCCGGCCAAGTATTGTGCCTTCCATCAACAAACCAATCATGATACTGACCTTTGTTTTCATCTTCGCCATGAAATACAAGATTTGATTGATAACATGGTCATCGTCGCACCAAGCTCTACAAAGTCTATCGGCACTGGATCAGTGAACTTGGGGGATAATGTGATTATATGATCGGGGGATGAACCACCTGCTGATGGCGCTCAGTTTACTCCAGATGTGATAGATGGCACGCACTGTTTTGAGCAATGTGCAAATGCTGTTAATTTTACTTTCTGACTTGGGTATTGGGTCAGTCTTGTTGTGTTGTATTGAGTTAGTCTTTTTGTACTGAGTCAGTCGAGTCTATCTTGTTGTATCAAGTTAGTCCTGTTGCGTTGTAGTCAGGTGATTTCGGGGGTGTTACCTTAGACATCACTATCTTGTTTTGTGTTTGTCTTTTACACTCTTTCTTTTGAGTCTGTTTCTGCCATTGAAGCCAGTTGTGCCAGCAGATTTGAATGAAATGGCAGAGATTTTTACCTACTTTTTTGCGCCTTCAAATCATTGCATTGACCTAAGTTTTTCAAAACTTTTCTAACACTGTGATGAAAACAAAGAGGGAAGAATTCCTCAGAATTTGCAAAAATTTGATCAAACTGAGAGAAAGAGAGGCATGCTAAGCCCTTAATGAATGAGATCATGTTTTTTAATGTGAGTACTGAGAAGGATCCTGGCTTGATCCAGATTGGTTCCGCATTCTCTTTAGCACGAGCGACTAGTTGCTTTCTTAAAAGATTTCAAAAAATGATTTGCGTGGTCCTGCGAAGACATGCGTGAAATCACTCTTGAGATTATGCAGCATAGGATCACTCTCAGCCTCAAGACTCAACCCGTTTTGCTTTCAAACCTTGAACTTGGACTCAAAATGTTCAACGGTCAACCACAATGTGAAGCTTGTATGGCCAGATTTGAAGAAGCCTATGAACTAGGGGCAATAAGGTCGTATGACATCCAAGGAGGCCCGCCAGGCCAGATTTGAAGTAGCCCTCGAACTAGGGGCAAGAAAAGTCAGATCAAGAAGATCAGAGGTGATCAAAGGAAGCTTGCAAAGCTAGATCAGAAGTAGCCCTTGAACTAGGGGCAAAGAGGTCAGATGTGCTCGAAGATTCAAAAGATGGATCATTCTGCAAACCAATGAAGACTGGCAAGAAAGCCAAATTCCAATAGCTGGAAAAAGAAAGTATTGCTGAAGGACAATCGAGTTCCTATCCACAACACTGAGGGAAAATTCAGCCCCCATTGGATGGACTTCTACATCATCAGCGAACAGCAACCATTCTCCTGGATTCAAATGGCTTCGAGATCTCAAACCGATCAACATAGACAAGTTACACTTTTTTTATCCTTGAGAGGCTCGCTAGGCCGAAAACCCGGAAGGGCGACCTAGGCAAAAGTTAGAGCAGAGAAAAAAGAAAAAGAACAAAAAAGGAAAAAATGAGAAAAATGAAGAAAGTGAAAATGAAGAAAATAAATGAAAAGAAAAGAAAAACAAAGCTCGCAAGGTTGAGAACCCAGAAAGGACGACCTTGGCAAAAGTTAGAGCACAAAAGGAAAGTGTCAACACCCGAGTGCACCTTAACCCAGAACTACGTCAGGCCTGATTCCCATGTTTAGGATACGTAGGCAACTTCATCTTGAAGTTCAGCCCCAATCAGTTTCAGCCTGCTTGGCTCATCCATGTTGATTGGTTTATCCTTGTTCAAACTCAGCTATCTCATCCATGTGTGAATTGGCTTATCTTCGTTCAAATTCAAACTGTCCTATTCCGTTAGAAAAAGTCAGCCATAATATTATTCAAAATTCAGATCTGAGGTTGTGCATCTCGAGAGTAGATTCTGTGTTGGTCGAGCAGTGGCCATTTGCAAAAATAATTTTTGAGAATTTTTTAATCAGGTTGACTAATTTTCTCAAAAATTACTCCTTTCCAAAACTGGACCATTTCTTGGACCCAAAAAAGGAAAATTTTCAGAGCTCATAATCTAACTAGCATGATTTCAAATCAGAAAATTGAACAAGTATGTTAATCTAACTCTCATGTTGGTCAAAATTATTTTAGCAGAAAGCCAAAAATAAAAAATGGTCAAAAGTGATGAACTAGGGGCACAGTTGAGTCAGGTTTTTTGTCTTTTCCCCTTTATCAAGGCATTCGCCAGAAAGGTCATAACTGAAGCTAACAACGGAGGCCAAAAGACTTTCTCATCCTCTAAGCAGTGAGGTATTAAGCCAAGTGCGAAGCACGAACTGGAATGGAGCAGAATATTCCACTCCCTCATCTGGACAGGTCTGATCACATTAAAGCTAAGCCAGGGGTGCCGTCAACCGATGTCAGTTGCAGATCTGCTGCGCATCCATTCGTACCACAACCCCTCTGTGGAGGAAAGCTCACTAGTTGTGAGTAGAAGAATGAGAATCTAGTAGAATACTAGGGGCAAGAGCCCACAACTTCTTGCTTATCCATCAACCACCCAGGGGAGGGATAAAAAATAAAAGAGAGTAAAGAATAGAGAGATGTGCGTTGAAAGAAAAAGTGAGAAAAGGGCTTTTTCAGAGAAAAAGAGATTGAGTGCCAGAGTGATGTGAGAATCACAAATGAGAAAGGGTGGGAAACAATACCTGGAGAAGCTGTGGGCTCCTTGTGAACTGAGAGGTCTCTCGCCATTGGAACACATCTGAGTGTTGTGTCTGTGTTTTTGTTTGTCTTGATTCTTATTTTGAGTCGTTTTGAGTGTCAATAGATGTGTTTAGGTTGTTTTACCTTTGTTTTCCTTTGTTGAGTCGTTTTGACTGTGGTCAGTCGTAGGCTCAATACCCGATTAAGAACTCTTCCTCAATCTCAATTTCAAAAAATTATTTTATGCTCAGAGTATTGTGCCATTCTCCATATGTGCAAAATAGGATTTGTTCTTTCATAAAACTGCAGGGTTTAACCCAAGTCAGGTGAGAACAGTAGAACCAGGACCTATCTGAAGCTATATAGGTTTCGGATTACAAAGCAAAAGAAAAGAGGAAAATTTCGAGCATCTGAGTTTGTTTCAACTTCGACAAATTCCGAGATTGCATTCTAGGTGCACCTTCTCAGGCCTCGCCTTTTTCGGGAGTATGAGTGTATCTCGACCCCAAGTGTAAGCCTGCTTCAAGTTAGAATGGCAGTCCAAGCAGCATGCAAATGTTATCTCTCGCCAATATGAACAGGGTGTGTCCTTTTTGAGCTGAGCATGTTGTAAAGTCCTCTGAGAGGTAATTAGAGGCACCAAAGTACATATTTGATGCCCATCTATTGCATAGAGTAGGCATTTTCATGTACACTTCTATTGCATGCGTGCCCCGCATCGTTTATAAATCATGCATAGAATGTGCTTTCAATCATGCATAGAATATGCTTTCAAGTTTGCATAGAATATGCCTGTCTCTTGCATAGAATATGTCTGTTTCATGCATAGAACATGCTTTCATAGAATGTTCCGTTGCTTTTATATCTCAGTGGTTTGTCTTGCATGGAATATGCACTCTTACTATATCACACTTGTTAAGTTTCTTTCCTTATATACACGATATTGTATGTACGGTTCATTCAGAGGAATTCCAGGTGAGATCATTCCAATCCCTCAAACTACCTTGTTTTGGTTAGAAGCATTGGGACGTGCTTCGATGTTCATACCACCCTTCGGTGTTTACACCACTTCCTTTTCTCCTCTCGAGTGTGATACGCTAGGAGGTGTTTCGTTTGAGACTTCGGGTATTCTCGATAGTCGCTTTTAGCCTTTCCTCTGTGAAGCGCAGTAAAGATTGCATAATTTTCGTACATCTTTTCTGTGTGAAATGTAGTTCGATTTATGAGTCTCACGCATGGCGTGTTTATTCACTTACTGTTTCTCATGTGTGGGATTACTGTAGCCTGTTGGTTTGCTTAAAATGTCACATTTTCTTTGCATAACACTTGCTTTGAATGCTTCATTGCAGTCTCATTGAATGATCATAAGTTATGTTCTTGCATTGTGCATATTATTTGCATTTTGCCCCAGCCTGTGGGCGCAGCTATGTATTGTTATCTTGAATGTTTGTCTAAACCTTGTGGTTGTGTGCCACTCGCACTGTCTTGTGCATCGTGCTTCCTTGCGCAACCTTTCTCCACTCACGTGTGGCGCGTTTGGATGTTCTCGCACTGTCTTGTGCATCGCGCTCTCTTGCCCAACCTTTCTCCACTCGTGTGTGGCGCGTTTGGATGTACTCGCACTATCTTGTGCATTGTGCTTTCTTGCGCACCTTTCTCCACTCGCATGTGGCGTGTTTGGATGTACTCATGCTTTCTTGTGCATCGCACTCTTTTTGTGCAGTTTACACTCACGCTTTCTTGCGCATCGCATTATCTTGTGCATTTCATTACGTGCCCTTATCTTGCATAGAAAATGCTTGCTCATATCTTTTGCATAGAACTTGCTCGCACTATTTTGCGCACCTTACCTGCACTTGTTAGTGCATTGCTCGCGCTATCTTGCACACCCTTTGTCTTAGCACTGTCTTGTGCATTTCATCTTGTATGGCATTGTTTTGTACATTCACTCTGCATTGCACTGTCTTGTGCACTCCCTAGTCTAGGAGACCTTAAATCCTCTAAAGGTGCAATTCCTTTGGTGTTTGTCGTGCCCGAACGACTTCTGGTGGTCTGGTATAGCCACCTACTTGTTTTGTGGTGAGTTCCTATGAGATCAACTGAGACAGTGAAAACTAGAGTTCGAATGGCCGATGCCTAGAACGCAAACGTTCGGGATTTCCGAGACTAAAGTCTAGTTTAAATACCCAGGGGTGTATCCTCGGATTGAAATCTATATGGCAGCCCCATAGGTTGAGGTAGTGTGTATGCCTCTCAATTCTGGATACTGAACCAACCTAGTCTGTCACCCTGTTGGAGAATAGGGAAAGTTGCGAACATAGCCAGGAAGAAAAGTAGTACTTGTTGTTCAATCGAGAAGAAACGGAAGATTCCCAACAGCATAAGGTGAGTCATCACCAATTGCCCCCATAAGGTACTTTCATTTGCTTGATGCATGATCATATCTATCATAAGTGTTCTATTATGTCTATTGCATTGCATATAGCATCTATCGCATGCATATACTGCATTATCCATTTTATCGCTTGCATCATTTCCATGTTAAGCATAGTCTGGTATGTGCTCATGCATTTCCTTTGTTGAAGCAAGGTTCTGTGATAATGTGTACGCGCCTATTCCACTAAGAGAATTGTGGTCTGAGGGTTTTGGTACCTTTTCTGTGTTAGACGTGGTTTGTTTTGTGTCCATGCCTTTTCTAGGCAAGATGTGGTTTTGCCGCGCGCCTTATTCACTTCATCCACTGCATCCATTGCATTGTACTATGTTTTGTTGCATTCAGCGTTTAGGATCATGATCTTTCCTCAGCAGATCATTCCTCATTTATATCATGCCACCCAATTACTTGTATTCTTTCTGTGAAACACATAGTTTTGCATGTGCTCGCACCCCTTTCACATTGAAACACGATTCTGTTATGTGTAAGCATCCACGTTGGGCTGGGGCCAGTATTAAGGATGTAAGCACTTAGTCGGTGTTAGGCGTCATTCGGCTCGTGCCCACTGCTTTTCTGTGATTAAACAATTGATTTTGCATCTCTATCTCTTTATGATATTTGTGTGGTTTTGCACTGCTTGTGGTTTGATGATTCAATTACATTGCATATCATGTGCATTATTTCGTTACATTGCATATTGTCTGTATTGTTTTGTTATATTGTGTATCATTTTGCATTCTGCCCCCTGAACTATGCTGGTTTGATTCCTTGCAAAGGGATACGTAGGCAGCCTGCGGATGCAACCATTTATTTATCTGTATTTTGTTTGTTTGTCCAAGTCTTCGGCCTTGTCAAAAATGGGTCGTCTCTGGGCTTTGACATTCACTCTCGTCATTTCATGACTCTGAGCTCTATCAAAGAGGGGCAACTGTAGACACCCCATTTTTTACTGCCCTTAAGACTTGGGTGCCACTGATTGTTTACTTGGTGATGAAAGATGTGCAGTGCAAAGGTTCGATTTCTTCAGCAGGGAGAGTCAAATCCCAACCTTACACCCCATTTTTGGACCAAAGGCTTTTGACCAAAAAGATTTTAGATCTTAAAACCCTCTCTTTTAAAATATTTTTGAAAAAACAAATGTTTCTATGATGTTCCAAGGCTCGCATTTCAATAAATGTTGCGCTTTTCGATAAACCAAGCAAGGAAAAAGTAGAAATACATGAAAGAGAGGTAAACTCATTGAAAAAAATCTTTAAAACATCTTGTTTAGAGGTTTGGAGTTGAAGAAAAGAAAAGGAGAGGGAAGAAACCAAGTTGGGAAAGAAGATGGGCATGAACCGTTAAGAGAGAGAGAGTCGAGCAACCCTCTCTAAATCGAGCCTATCCGTTTGTACATTTCGATTTCAGCTATGAGGCCACCATCGTTGGAAAGAAGACTTTCGGGGCTTCATTTTGCACTCAAGAATCTCCTCAAGCCGAGACCAAATGAGGGAGATATGGCTAGTTGAAGTTGGGCAACAATCCGGTTGGACCGAAACTGAGCAGTCTTCACTAAAAGAGGGATATCTCTTAGTATACTTCGAATTTTGATGTGAGGCTGCCATTGGAAAGATTACTTCCGGGGTTTCAATATAGGCACAAGAATGACCTGAAAAGGAGTCCAGATGAAGGAGTTATGCTTGTTTGAAGTCGGGGACTGGGACTAGGTTTTGCTGCCGGCCACTAATGGCCTTTGTCAGCTAGGAGGGTTGCTAGTCAGCCGCCACAAGTGGCTGGTCGGCCAGCCATGTCCAGAAAGCTCATAAATTGCAGATCTTTTGCTCCAGCTGTCTTCCAAGTGCTTCAGCTGTCTCTAAATCAGATATTTCGACCAAGGCCATATCTCTCATTTGAGGAGGTTAGCAATTTTGGGAGCCTCTCTCTCTAAAAAATCCTCTCTCTCTACAAAATTTTAAGAGAAAAATCTATGCCACTCTCTCTAGAGCTCTCTCTCTCTCTCTTGCCCTTTTGTGCATAGAAGTAAAGAAACACTCCTAGTTTGCCTAGACACCCTTTATCAAAGTTGCATATCTTTGGGCTGAGGTCCCTTGGAGCCTAATTTGAGCTGTTGAAAGGTTGTTTGAGCCAAAGAAAGTGGCTGTTTGTTGCTGTGCTTCAAAGGTATAAAGCTTATCCCTCTTAATCTTATTTTTGCACACTTGTTTTGCTACCTTTGCAAACTATTTTTGGCCTGGTTTTCAACTACAAAAACCTTTGTTTTTCAGTCCTAAAAATGGTGGTTTAAAGCCATTTTGTGCTAAGGGGTTGTATCCCCCTTCTTGTTGTCTATTTGTATGTGCCTTTGCAACATCTCTTAGCATGTAAAAGTCAAAAATTTTGGGCCTTTTAACCACTGAAAATCAGAGGTATTTCAGTGGTAGAAACCTTGTTTTGAAGTCAAAAAATGGAGGGGGTAGCATCCCCTCCTTGTGTTTTGTCTACTAGCTTAATATGCTCCGTGTTTTAGCTTATTTTTCTAGTTTTTGTTAGCTTGATTCAAGCATGTTTTAGGGCTGCTTCAGACCTATTTTAAGACTGTGTTTAATTGTTTATTGTGTTTGAACTTTGTTTTGCATAGTTGTAGCGTAAGTGCCTAAACTAGCTTTGAGTTTTAGGACCTCTAGCATGCTTTGCTTGGGTTGTTTGCATGGTATAGCATCATTTAGCATGTGATTTCAGAGCATATACCTCTGTCATACTCTCACATATATTGCTCTTTAATTTCTTTTGAGAATTGTGCCTTATGTCTTGCTTGCGAGCCAACATGTGCACATGATCTTCTACTCTTTTGTGCCTTAATTTCAACATGTTTAGGCCACTGATTTAGCATGTTTTAGGTCTGTCCATAGTTGGTTTGATCACTTGAGCATTGTATTGCATGCCTCTAGTGTAGTGCTCTTCACTAGCTTTAATGTTTTTTGCCCTTAGCATGTTGTGCATGTGTTGCTTGCATGTTGTAGCATTATTTGTCATGCCATCTCAGCACTAAAAATTCTGCCACCTCCCTCATTTCTTCATTTTTCCATTTGTTTTGAGGATTGGCTAAGCTTAAGGTTGTGTCCAAGCTTGAGATTGAGACTTATGCTCAATGGTTTTAGCCTTCTTTTGAGGGTTTCTACTAACCAAAGGCATGATCTCTCTCATGTCTTGAACCTTCCTTTGGTTGACCCCTCCCACATTAGAGGACTTTGACATTGGACTTAACCAGTTAAAGAATGACTTCATAATTTAAAATGTGTAAACAAGAATTGAATCAACTAAAACATATGCAAGATAAACATGTGTGTTGCATTGCATGTGTTTGGATCGGACGTTAATCCAAATATAAGAAATGAGGGACGTTTCATACTCAAAGTGATGAAACGTGTCACATTTCTTGGTCGTCGTCACCATTGATCGTGCATGATAGGGTGATGGCCATTTGAGTCTTGTTTGTGCATTCATTAAGCTTGTACAAGCTCGGTTTTTGGGCCATCATGCATTGAAATGCTTGATTGGTGGCTTAAGAGCCAAGTGCCATACTCCTTTGAGCTTGGGAAATGATTAGGAGAGTAGTAGTACATACATTCCTTGCAAAATACCTTGCTTTGCCTCGTTGTTCTCTATTGCAGCAAAAACAGCATTTTGGAAAAGAAAGTGGCCGACCGGCCACTTGAGGTAGCCGACCGACCACTTGGACCGGCCGACCAACCAGTTAGGGTGGCCGACAGCCACCTTTTGTGGCCAACAAGCCACTAGTTCATTTTTGTGCAAGAGGGTTCCTGTTTTGGAGCAAAAGGCAGTCTGAAGATTGGTACAGTTTTCAGAAATCAAAGCAAATGCAAACAGAGGCAGCCAAAGGCAAGGTAATGGATTTTCGGGATGACGCCAACCGAGCATGCATGTCTCCGTCGTCCGCGAGGCCATTTCATTGCTTATGATTAGTTTGTGTAACTAGTTAGTTCAATTCGTTTTGTAATATTTTAGTTAACTTAGCATAGCTAGTTATTCAATTGTGTTGTAATAATTAGTTAACTAGAATAGTTAATTAGTTGGTTTCTTATAATTAGCTTAGCTTAGCTTATTCATTCGGACCCTCTTTCGAGAGGGTGCAATGTTGTAATAAGTGTGCGTGTGTGTGTGCATGTCTTCCAACCCCACGTCTTTCTCCTTTTTATTTAACTATTTTCGATGGTTAGATTAGGGCACGTTTTGATTAGCATACCTTATGCTTTGCATGCATGCATCATTCATTTGTCTTGCATGCACCGAGGCTCGGTGCATCATTCAAACTGCATTGTATTTCAATACTTCTTTGAGTACATGTATCACATTGTTGCATCCATATGCCATCTTAGATAGCCGAGCCTATTATTTGTTTTTTTGCATGTGTTGCGTTAGGTATCTAACATATTTAGGATCATGCATATTTCTAACTATCCTTTGTTTTGGCTTGGAGTACTCGGTGAGTTTTATGCTTTACCATACTTGCATGAGTGTGATTGCTATATTACCATGTTTCGCATGCTTGCCATGAGGCTATTTGCTTAAGTGCTAAATTGCATGAGTGCCTGTGAATGAAGGCTTTATTACTTGAATTGCGACAATTCATCAAATGTGAGTTTTAAACCCATTTTGCAAAGTGGCAAAATCATCATGTTTTAGGCCCACTTGAGGGTGGCAAATCCATGCTTTAGCCCACTTGACAGTGGCATTTTCAAACCATTTTCAAAAACAAAACATGAGTTGAATTCGTTCCAAGTCTTGCGATTAAGTCTATACTTGTATGTTGTGCGCATCACATAGTAAGTTAGCTAAATAACCGAAATAAGAACACATGTGTTTATGAAACAACATATCATGCTTAGTAGAGGCCGATCATTTGATCGGGCGAGTGGGGGTGCTCATTTCAGGACCTTCCCCTCTTGTACCCAAGTTCCCGAGCTGAGGCAACTTTGGTGATGACGGACACGTGGCCTTTGGCATGAATCAGGGTTTCCTAAATTTCCCAAAACAAAATATTTAGGTGGCGACTCTATAATCTGGCCAAGCAGTCCATGTTTGGCGCTTTTTGATTCAAAACCGATTTTCCCAAACCAATTGCCAGATTTGGACTCTTTGGTGTTTATCAGTCTCGCATTGCACTTTATGAGATTAGATTCAGAACCGCGACAGGAGTCCGAACTGTAGGACGACCAATTTGCGCCTTCTCCGAAAGGGGGGCGCGCGAAGAAAGTCATGTCTACAGCTACCAATGGTGGCCGATCGGCTACCATTGGTGGTCAGTTGGCCACTAGTGGTGGTTGTCGACCACTGCTAGTTTACACTTCCATGCTATAACAAAATGCAAAACACTGTATTCTCACAAGTTATTTGTACTGTTTAACCTTCTTATCATCACACAAGCTCAAAGGAGAAAAACTCTTGGCCCTCTAACCATTAATCAAGCAATTTCCATGCATGATGGCTAAGGGACCAAGTTTGTACAAGTTCCATAAATGCACAAACAAGACCAAAATGACCACCTCCCTATCATGCATGATCAAGGGTAATGGTGACCTAGGAAAATGACACATTTCATCACTTTGAGTATGAAATGTCCCATCTTCCTTGTGTTCAAATTAACGTCCGATTTGAACACATGCAATGCAACACAAAGAATGCTTATCTTGCACACTTTTACTTACCAATTTTGTTTACTCATTTTAATTACCAAACCATTCATTAATCAATTAAGTCCATTAGTGATTGTCCTCTAATGAAAAGACGGCTCAAACCATAACTCGCTTTGGGCATGAAAGAGGCATTACACTGTTGGTAATGAACCCTCTAAGGGATTAAACCATTAAGTGTAGCACCTCCATTCCACACTTAGGCAAACAAGTGGTTTGAAACAACTTTCAAAGCAAATCAAAAGTGAAGAATTAAGGGGGATTGCAGAGATTGATTAAGTGCTGGAAATGAATGATAAAAGCACTACAACATACAACCAACTCAAGCCAATGATAGTTAAAGCCTTAAAACACTAAGCTAATAAAGGAATTAACACTACAACCATGCCATACAAGGCTCAAATGAAACAAATGACCAAAAACATTGACAAAACAGCCCTAAATATGGTCTAAAACATGCTGGACTTAAGACAGGAAAAGCCAAAACATTAAGCTAATGCATGAGGCTACATTACAACTATGCAAAACAAGGCTCAAACAAACTAAACAGCCCAAAACAGTGCTAAAACAGGTTATTTCAAAAGCTAAGATATGCTAGACTTGAGCTAAGTTAAGCTAGAAAAATATGCTAAAATGTGAAGCTAACTAGGCATACAAACAAGACACAAGGAGGGGAGGCTAACCTCTCCAATTTTGGACTTCAAAATGAGTTTTTTGCCACTGAAAATCCTCTGAAATTCAGTGGTTAAAAGGCCCAAAAAAGTTTATTTGAAAGTGACGAATAAAGGCACAAAAGCTTAGCAAACTAGTAAGCAAGAAGGGTGAACCACCCCCCACTTGAAAATGGCCTCAAACCAACATTTTTAGGTCATAAAAACAGAGGTTTTTTTGGTTCAAAACCAGCCTCAAAACAATTTAAAAAGATGAGAAAACAAGTATACTAAACAAGTGAACAAAGCAAATAAACTACCTCTTAAAGTAAAGAACAACTCTAGGCACAAATCCAAGCTAAAACCACTTGCTAGAGCTCAAAACAAGTCTCAAGGAACCTCAGCTCAAAGAGAAGTAACTTTGATCAAGGTAGTGTATGTAAAAGTGTAGAGAAAACTAGCTACAAAGCACAAAATTGTAAGAGAGAGAGAGAGTTTTGTTCCAAAATTGCTAACCTCTCAAAATGGGAGAGGAACCCCCCTATATATAGAAAAACAAGCTTTGATCTTAGAAACATCCCACCATACACGTTTAGGGAGATGCAGCTCATTGTACTAACAGCTGGCACAACTGTCAACAAATATTTGGAAAAAGGCATTGGTGGCCGATCGGCCACACTCCTGGCCGACAACCATTATCCATGGCCAACAGCCTATGGTGGTGGCCGAAAGGTCACCAAATGTTCCAAGCAAGAAATACAAAGATTTTGGTCCAAAACAAGGCACAAAACAGATAAGGTTTCAAGGCTCAAAGGCAAGGCACTCTGCCAAGGACTTCGAGCACTCAAAACGAACACATGCGATCATAATCATCGAGTTCACAAGCGATGACGTCCAAGTCTTAAGGACAGTCAAAAATGGGGTGTCTACAGTAAGGCACCTCAACACAAACATGGCCACATTATTCTTCATTCCCCTCCACCAAAACTGGCGACTAAGGTCATGATACATCTTTGTGCCTTCCCGATGCACCGCAAGGCGTGAATGGTGAAACTCTCGAAGTACTTCATCTTGACAAGACTCCGGCACAAAAATACGGTCACAGTACCTAACACTCGAGTCAAGATACACATTCAAGCCTTTTTCTACTTTTCCACTCGAGATCTTTTCCTGGAGGGTTTCTACCTCAAGATCACCCTTTTGTGCTTCTATCACTCGATTCACAAGTGTAGGTTGTGTAACTATCTAAAACAAGGCTGCAGACTCAACGAACTCTCCAAGATGCAAATCAAACTCACCAATAGCACCCAACATCTCCCATTCCGGAATGGCAACACTAGCCACACTACCAATGGATTTCCTACTCAAAGTATCAGCCACAACATTAGCCTTTCCCAGGTGATAATGTAGCTCAAAATCATAATCTTCTATAAATTACATCCACCTCCTCTGCCTCAGATTTAAGTCCTTCTGTGTAAACAGCTATTTCAGACTCTTGTGATTAGAAAATACCTCAAAGTCATGAGTAGGGTAGTTTATCTCATGTGTTTTCAACTGTTGCGAGCCATAAGCTACTACCTTCCCCTCTTGCATTAATAACACAACCCAAACCTTTTCTTGAAGTATCACAATACACCGAATAGCCCAAACCCCTCTCCAAAATAATCAATACTGGAGCAGTGGTAAGCCTAACCTTAAGCTCTTGAAAAGACTTCTCACAAGTCTCGTTCTATACGAAATTAATGCATTTCCTCGTTAGTCTAGTTAACAATGAAGCTAATCTAGAGAAATCTTTCACAAACCGGCAGCAATACTCGGCTAACCCTAAGAAACTACGGATCTCAAAAGCATTCTTAGATTGTTCCCAATCTTGAACTGCTTCTATCTTGGATAAATCTACAGTCTCCCCTTCCCCGAATACCACACGGCCTAAGAACTTTACTTCTCTCAACCAGAATTTGCATTTCCCAAACTTAGCATACAGTTTGTGGGCTCTAAGTAACTCAAGTACTACCCGCAAGTGTTCTTCGTGTTCCTCCTCAGAGAGTGAGTAAATCAAGATGTCATCCACAAAGGCGACTATAAAGCGGTCAAGGAACTCACAAAAAATCCAATTCATCAAATCCATAAACACGACTAATGCATTGGTTAGCCTAAAGGGCATCACGAGGAACTCATAATGGCCATACCACGTACGAAATGTCATCTTCTGGATATCCTTCTCCTTTACTCTCAAATGATGATAACCCGATCTCAGGTCCATCTTAGAAAAGTAACAAGACCCCTTCAATTGATCAAACAAATCATCTATACGAGGTATTGGGTACTTATTCTTAGCAGTAACCCGGTTCAACTTTCGGTAATCAATACAAAGTTGCAATACACCATCTTTCTTTTTGGCAAAGAGAGCCGATTCTCTCCAAGGCGAAGTACTAGGGCAGATAAAACCCTTATCTGGCAGCTCGTGGAGTTGAATCTGAACTCACTCAACTCGGCAAGTGTAAATCTATATGGTGCCATAGAAATCAGTGTCGTACCGGGCACTAAATCAATCTAGAATTCAATCTCACGGTGAGGGGGTAAACTAGTGACATCCTTAGGAAAACGTCCAGGTATTCACAAACTACCCTTGGCAAATCGACTCGGACTTCATCACACTCACTATCCAAGAAGTTGGCAAGAAGACAACTAAGCTCACTCCACCAACGCGGATCATACACCGGTGATAAGATTCTATCAATTTTGTCCCCCATGAAATAAAAGCAATCACCGCTCAGGGTACATACAGTAACCCTCTGACAGTAATAATCTATGATAGCCCAATACGATGACAACCAGTCCATACCCAAAATAGCATCAAAACTAGATATGTCCATCAACACAAATGCAAAAGGCAGTCGGCGATCGGAAACCTCTATGTCACAACCCCAACACCCCTACTCCAAAACAATCTCACCACTAATAAGTGATTCTACACTGAGAGGACATGCAAACCAAACCAACTCTAATCCCAAAGTCGATGCAAATGCAAACAAGATGAATGAACGGGATGCACCCGTATCAATCAACACATTAGCAATGGAATTGCATAACAAGAAAGTACCTCTCACTACCGAAGGCATTGGTACTAGGTCTAGCGCGGTAAAAGCATACACACGCCCTATAGGTCTCTACTCAACCTGCTGTAGACACCTCATTTTTGACCGACCTTAAGACTCAGATGTCATCGTTTGTGCACTCGATGATCGTGCATGTTTGTGCTCATTTTGGATGCCCGAAGCTGTTGGCAGAACGCCTTGTCTTTGAGCCTCTAAACTCTCTGTGTTTTGGCCTTGTTTTTGGGCCAAACCTTGGTGCCTCTTGCCTGGAGGGAGGAAAGGCCTTGTCGGCCACCTAGGGTGGCCGGTCGGCTGGAGGAGGTGGCCGGTTGGCCACCTAGAGTGGCCAACGGCCATTTTTCTCCTTTTTTAGATATTTTATGTGCCAGCTGTGCCAACTGTTGATCACTGAAGCCATACACGTATATGGAGGGAGCCTTAGGCTTGTATTTCTATATAAGGGGACGTCCCTCCCCCATTTTGAGGGTTCAGAAATTTTAGAAGCAAAATTTCACTCTCTCTCTAGAACTCTCTCTCTCTCTCTCTCTCTCTCTCTCTCTCTCTCCTTGTTTAGGCTTGAAAGTGGGAAATCTCTACATATTTGCCTACAACTCCTTGACCAAATACCTTCACCTTGGAGGTGAGGTCCTTGGAGGTCCTATTTGAGGTCTAAAGCTTGGTTTTAGCTCAGAATTGTACATGTTTTATAGTTGTGCTTCAAGGGTAAGAACTTAACTCTTTTAAGCTTTGTTTTAGTTAAGTGCTTGGCCATCTTTTTACACTACTTTGAGGACGGTTTTGACCTCTAAAAACTCTATTTGTTAAGGTTTTAAAATTGTGGTTTGAACCTTGTTTGGTTAAGGGGTGGTTCTTCCCCTTTGCTCTTTCGCTTGTGAAGCCTTTTGAACCATCTTTCAAAGGTTTTGAAACAACCTTTTCTTAGTCTTTTAAACACTGAATTCCAGGGGAATTTCAGTGGCAAAAAGTTGGTTTTGAGGACCAAAATGGGAGGGGGTGGTCCCCCCCTCTTCATGTCTTTGTTTACATGCGTAGTTGGCCTAAGAGGTGAGCATGTTTTTCTACCCTTTTGGGACTCCATATCAGCATGTTTTTGCTATTGTTTTAGCATGTTTTAACTCTGTTTTGGTTGGTCTTGGTCATATGACCCATGCTTTGTATGGTTGTAGTGTAAATGGCCTTTACTAGCTTTGTGTTTTGAGGCCCCTAGCATGCTTTGCTTGAGTTATTTGCATGATATGGCATCATTTGGCATGTGATTTCAGAGCATATACCTCTGTCACACTCTCACATATATCACTCTTTCATTGCTTTTGAGAGTTGTACTTTGAGCCTCGTTTGCAAGTCAACAAATGGGCATGTTTTTCTTGGCATTTATGCTTCAATTCCAGCATGTTTAGGCCACTGATTTAGCATGATTTAGCTCTGTTTTGGACTGATTTGGTTGTTTGAGCTTGATGTTGCATGCTTCTAGTGTAATACTCTTCACTAATTTCAATGCCTTTGGCTATTAACATGTTGTACATATGTTGATTGCATGATTTAGTGTCTTGAGCATGCTATTTCAGCACTAAAAGTCTACAACCTCCCTCTATTCTTCACTCTTTAATTTGCTTTTGAAAGTGGTCTTGAGCCCCTTGTTGGCTTGAGCATGAAATTAAGGCGCTCATGCCTAATGGTTTTAATCCTCTCTTGAGGATTTCTACTAACCAATGGCATGAGACCTCTTTCATGCTCAAAACACTTGTGGCTTAGGCCATCTTTCCAATTAGAGGACTTTCACATTGGACTTAACCGGTTAAAGGACTAATTGGTAAGCTAAAATGTGTAAACAAGAATTGAACCAAATAAAACTTGTGCAGAATAAGCATTTGTGTCGCATTGCATGTGTTTGGGTCGAACGTTACTCCAACCACAAGAAACGAGGGACGTTTCATAGTCAAAGTGATGAAATGTGTCGCATTTCTTGGTCGCCATCACCCTTGATCATGCATGAAAAGGTGGTGGCCCTTCGAGTCTTATGTACGCATTTATTAACATTGTATGAGCTTGGTTCTTTTGCCATCACGCATTAAGATGCTTGGTTAGTGGCTTGAGAGCCGAGTGCCACACTCCTTTGAGCTTGAGACATGATAAGGAGGTGGCAATACATACATTTCCTTGCAAATACATTGTCTTGGACCTGTTGTTCTCTGTTGCAGCAAAACCAGGAGTTTGGGAAATGAGGTAGCCGATCGGCCAGTGGCAGTAGCCGACCGGCCACTTGCACTAGTTGACCGGCCAGTTGGAGTGGCCGGTAGCCACTTTTGGTGGCCAACTGGCCACCAGCCTATTTTGGTGCAAAAATGTTCCTGTTTTGAGGCAAAGGCAGTCTAGAGATTGGCATAATTTTCAGAAAACAAGGCGAGTGCAAACAGAGGCAACCAACGACAAGGCGATGGATTTCCGGGATGACGCCAACCGAGCATGCATATCTCCCTCGCCCACAAGGCCACTTTACTTGCTTTAATTAGTTAGATGTAACTAGTTATTTGATTCGAGTATTGTACTTAATTAGTTTGTGCAGCTAGACATTCAATTTCAATTCGGTTTGTAATTAATTAGCTAGAATAGTTAATTAGTTGGTTTGTAATAATTAGCTTAGCTTAGTATAGCTTATCTTATTCATTCAGACCCTCCTTCGAGAGGGCGCAATGTTGTAATAACTGTGCGTGCATGTGTGCATGTCTTCCAACCCCACATCTTTCTCCCTTTTATTTATCCGCTTTCGATGGTTAGCTTAGGGCACGTTTTGATTAGCATACCTTATACTTGCATGATTGCATTCATTCATTTGTCTTGCATGCACCGGGCTCGGTGCATCATTCAAACTGCATCGTATTTCAACACTTCTTTGAATACATGTTATCAAAGTGTTGCATTCATATGCCATAGTAGATAGCCGAGCCTATTTAGTTGCATTATTGCATGTGTTGCATTAGGCACTTAACATAGTTAGGATTATGCATATTTCTAACTAGCTTTTGTTTTGGCTCGGAGTACACTGTAAGTTTTACGCTTTAGCCTACTTGCATGAGTGTGAGTGTTGCCATGATAGCATGCTTGCCATGAGGCTATCTGCTTACTTGCTAAACTGCATGAATGCCTGTGGACGAAAGCTTTGTTTCTTGAATTAGAACAATTCGATAAATGTGAGTTTTAAGCCCACTTTGCGAAGTGGCAAAATCATGTTTCAAGCACATCATGTTTGATGGCAAATCCGTGTTTTAGCCCACTTGAGGTTGGCATTTTTAAACCATTTTCCAAAACCAACATGAATCAATTTGTTCCAAGTCTTGCGACTTAGTCTATACTTGTATGATGTGCGCATCACATAGTAAGTTAGCTAGTAATCGGAATAAGAACACATGTGTTTATTAAACAACATATCATGTTTAGTAGAGGCCGATCTTTGATCTGGCGAGCAAGGGTGCTCATTTCAGGACCTTCCCCTCTCATACCCAAGTTCCCATGCCGAGGCAACTTTGGTGATGACGGACACGTGGCCTTTGGCACGAGTCAGGGTTTCCTAAATTTTCCAAAAATAAAATATTTAGGTGGCAACTCTATAATCTGGCAAAGAAGTCCAGTTTGGCATTATTTGATTTAAAAATCTGATTTTCCAAAGATTGGACTCTTTGGTATTTATCAGTCTCATATTGCACTTTGTGAGATTAGATTCAGAACCATGATAGGGGTTCGAACTGTAGCACCAATTCGCACATCTCCAAAAGGGGGGCGCGTGAAGAAAGTCAAGTCCACTATTTCTGGCGACTCTGCTGGGTATTTAGAGAACTTGACTCAAACTCATGATATGTTATTTTATTGACATTTATGTGTTTCTTTGCATTGCATTTGCATTGGTGCGCCTAAGTCACAGTGTTTGCCATCTGCTATTCCTAAATGGTTTATCAGAGGCTTGCTTGGAAAAGTGTGCCATAAGGCTAACCGATTGCGGGCTCTGCCCCGATGGGAACACAAACCTTGGATCTGGATCACCGTTGTACCGTTTGATCCACCTTTCACTTCTCGGTGTTTGGTGCTAGAGGTATATTAGGTGGTCTTGCTGAGGCACCCTTTTTGACCAATTGACCTAGGTGTATATCGGAAGCCTTAGAGACTGTTCCAAACTAGGACAGGTTACTCACTCGAATATAGGATCGTTTGAAACTGCATGCGTGCGTAGTGAATCCCTAGTTCCTGATGAAATTAGGACAGGATAACCCTACCCCACCATAGGAGTGTTTTGACTCTCACTTGTTTGATATATTCTATTAGGGTGTGTCTCTACAGGAATGTATGTATCAGTTGCAAGTCTGGGTATCAGTCTGACGACATCAGTGTTTGAGGGTATTAGTGTTGAGGCAGAAATTTGGGGGCACAAATCAGTGTTTGAGTACAGATTGTCCAGCTTATGATTTCAACTGTGTGTTGTCTTTACCTAAGCCGAGATGTTGTCCGTTTTCTTATTGTTGTTTCCTTTTTTGTTTATTTTTCTTTTTGCAAGGTAGTGTTTCACAATTGCTTCCGACGAGGCAGATACCCCCCGAGCACTCTGGACCAGAGGTAGAAGGCTTTACCGATCCGAGGATTTTATTGGAGGACAACCTGTGTTTGCTTCATTACCCCTGGTTACGAGATGAAGGGCAGTTAGGCATAGACTACCACTATAGCAGTCATCAGTTCAGTGGTCGCTATCTACCTCACATGTGCACAGTTGGGCTGAGATTTCTGTTTCTACCTCAGACAGATCAGTGTTTTACAGTCTGCATAGAGGAAATGATGCGTCAACTCCAACAGACCATGGAAGCCATGCAGCGAGATGCTGCTCGCCAAGCAGAAGTTACTGCTTATCAGACAGAGGTTGTAGCCCAGCAGGCAGAACTGATTGCTAAGCTTCAACAAAAACAGCAACCACAACAAGCCGGAACTTCTGTTTCGTACCCATCCCCACCGAGGGTTCCAACACCCAGGGAAATAGCTAACGTCTAGGAGAATACGGACGTTCCAACAGGGCCAGTCCCACCTCAAATCTTTAAAGCACCGACCTTCCCAACTGACACCCCGTTCGAGTTCGAGGTCGATCCTACAGCTTTGAAAGTAAGCAAGCTTGAAAAGCTGTTCAAGCGAGCTCAAGGAGTCAACTCGATCCCAGATATAGAGGATGGCTACATAGATTCGGCGGTGACATTACCGGACAGATTCAAAATGCCTCACATAAACCACTTCGACGGCTCAGGTGATCATATGGTTCATTTGAGGTTATTTTCGGACATTTTGCGACCGATAGGCCTGACTAGGTTGCAGAAATTATCCCTCTTTGGTCGGACCCTGTCGGGTATTGCGGCCATCTGGTATGCCAAGCTAGAGGATTCAGTGAAAAGAAGCTGGGAGGAGATGGTCGAGGCCTTCATTGCCTAATATTCTTACAATACTCAAATCGAGGTCACAACCCATGATCTCGAAGCAACTAGGCAAGAGCCGAAGGAGGGCTTCTCTAACTTTGTTACTCGATGGAGGGCCAAGGCCTCCATGATGACCACTAGGCCAGCTGAGAAAGACTAAATAAGAATGGTCGTGCGAAATCTGCAACCGAAGTTGATGCAGAAGATGATTGTCTTACCCCTCCCCACCTTTGCTGACTTGCATGAGATAGGGGTACAGATAGAAGATGCTATGAAGCAAGGTCTAATTGACCAGGAAAAGGAGCAGCCCAAGAGGGAATTTACACATGGTTCGAATGCAGCTACGAGTAACAATGCAGCCGTAAGAACTTCTGACATCGGCATGGTCACCACCATGCCAAAAACAGCCACACCCTTCACCAGCACATCTAGAACCACCATACAACCTGCAAAGTACCCACCCAGGGGCCAGAGGACTTTTACCCCGCTTTATATGTCTCTATCCAAAGCCTTGGGGGTTCTGATTAGAAAAAGGCATCTGAAGCCCCTTGAACCACGCCCACTGCCAAATCCCCTCCCTCCAACACATAACCCGGCCAAGTATTACGTCTTTCACCATTAGCACGGTCATGACACCGACCTCTACTTCAGACTCTGTCATGAGATCCAGGATCTCATTGACAACAAGGTGACTGCACCTTCCGAGAAGCCAAATGTCACCACTAACCCTCTCCCACCATATAATAACCCCCCTTCTCCACCCAGGCAAATAAACTTGATCCAAACCATGGCTGTTCCATACGACCCCAGCATACACATCACTCCCTCCCACCTGCCTAAGCCGGTGTTGTTTATCCCAGAGAGCACAGACTTGTGCATGATGAGCACGTCCCTACCCCAACCTGAACCTGTGGTGGTGGCTGTGGTAGAAGGCATGCCTGAGGGTTCTGCGAACTTAACTGAGGAAGCATACAACCCTTGCTGCTACATCGTGTCAGCGAGCCAGGCTAAGCCAAGGGTGGAATTGCCAGTGGGGATGGAGGTACATGTTGTCTGGGAGGACTAACCGAGTTAGGGGCTGGATGATCTAGCGGAGCTTGAGGAGGACATCACTAACTTGCAGTTCTTTGATGAACAGGATCCTGGGGATGTGAGCATCAACTAGTTTGACCTGAATGGATCAGCAGATAATATAGGGTGGCTCAGTGATGAGCCAGATGTTGTTGAGGCCCCTCAATCAGAACAAGGTCAGTTAGAAATAAGAACATCTGCAATGGCCGAAACGGTCGAGAACCAGGGGAAGATGCCGGAGAGCACCGGTACGGAGAATTTTGCTCAGGAATTAGGCAGTTTGTGTACAAGTGACACAGAATAGGAGGTCACGATGAAGCGGTTTGAGCAAGAGAGAATCAAGAATGATGAGAGGGTTAGAAAAGCCAAGGGTCCTGTGGGGACAGAATGTGTTGAGAACACGGGAACAATTACAGCGGAACCGAACAGTTATCTATCGGTTGCTGAGGGAATGTGGTGGGAAGACGATGATTTGTGTCTCGCCCATACTGACGAAGACTGGGGGAAAAATCAACCAGATGATACCTGGTACACCGAGGAGGTTGATCATATGACCCGAAGTGGGCGGTACTTCAATCCTCCACATTTGGACCAGCCAGAGGCATCAGGAAGAGACAAAGAAGCAGAGAAGTAGAAAGACAAACTGCTAGAGAAGGAAGCTGTACTGAAGCAGCTAAAGAAAATTCAAGCAGACATCTCTATCTGGGGACTGTTCATGGCCTCACGGGTTCATAGACAAGCCGTCCTTTTAGCCATGGACAAGGCTAAGCTTTCTATTGATACAAACCTGGAGCAGTTGGTGGGACTAGTGTTCTCGGGTGGCGCTTCACCAACCTTGACCTTCACAGACAAAGAATTACCGCCTGAGGGCTCTGAGCACAACAAGTCGCTGTACATCTCTGTGGAGTGTAAGGAAAAATGGATACCAGTTGTCCTGGTTGATATGGGATCTGCAATCAATGTGTGTCCGTCGCACACGACCTACGCCATCTGCTTGAAGTCAGTAGATTTCGCACCAACAGCCCAGGTAATTCGGGCCTACGATAACACCAATCGAGAAGTGATGCGGACGGTACGGATTAGAACTCAGGTTGGTCCGGCGCAGCAGGACATTGAGTTAATGTCTTGGATGTTCCAGCTACCTTCTATTTACTCCTTCGGCGGCCGTGGCTGTACCAGGTGAGAGTTGTCTCCTCCACTTTACCTCAGATGCTGAAGTATCCCCATGGGAAGGGGGTAACAATTGTTTTTGGGAACTCTTCAATACATCCGCCACTGGAGGTTTCTACACCGGTCTTGCAAATTGAACACGGCGTGGAGGATATTTTTTTGTCAGGATTCACCTTGGCTGAGGCTCGGGTAGTACAGGATATTTTGGCTGTGGATGAGGGACTGTATGTCAGTGCGCAATCTGTCTACCTCATGAACAAGTTTCAACACATGCCCGGAATGGGATTTAGGAGGAGTGGCCTAAAGGGCGTCGCTGCATTGGCCAAAGTGCCACACAACCCTTATACCTTTGGTTTAGGTTACATGCATACCAAAGAGGATTGGGCAAGGAAGAGAAGGGAAATGGCCGGAAGAGCCAAGGCAAAGCAAGCTAGGAAGCACTACGAGCTGGTGCACAGACCTATTCAAGAAACCCTGAACGGATGCTTTGTCCGGGAAGGGGAAGATTTCCCGTTTTGCAACTTTCTGAAGCCATGGCTAAATTCTGAGAAACAACGTTTGCCCGACTCCGAGATCTTTTTCGACCTTCAATTGTGGGGGGATGAAGTTGCGGAAGAGCAGACTGACCCACCAGCTATGGCTGAGCAATGCAAAGAGGATGAGTCCGATGGCACAGAACTTAAGATAGGAGCAGCGCTGGCTTGTCTCCTTTCAGGTCCTCAGATCACACCAGAGTGCTTGGGGGATGATTTCTCTGTTTCCATGATTGGGGATCAAACGACTGTGGGCCCTTCTTCTGGCATTCTGGATGCGTCCATCACACCCTCCCTCATTTGGCAGTACGAGGAAGGCTTTTTGTCAAGTAGTTTTGGGTCAGGTAGCGAACCAGAATCTGATTCCACAGAGTTTATGGAGTCAGAATCAGATTTTAGTTCTTCGGAGTCAGAGTCCGGTATCCTGGGGTTGATAACCCGAATGCCGTTGTGTTGTCCAGGTCATCTTTTTCATTTTCTTTTGAGTCGGTTGTAACCAAAGAATCAAACAAACTGGAAGTTGTTAATGAGAATAGCACTGCTACTGCTTTTGAGTACTTTTCTGTGCCGCTCGTTTATTGCATTAATCAGGACTTTCAAAACTTTGATGAAAACGACGAGGAAGAAATTCCTCTGATTTTGAAACATTTCATTGATCGAGAGCAGGAGAGGTTTGTAAAACCTTTGGTTGATGAAATCACAATTAATGTTGGTACTGAGAAGGATCCGAGAGCAGGAGAGGTTTGTAAAACCTTTGGTTGATGAAATCACAATTAATGTTGGTACTGAGAAGGATCCGCGGTTGGTCTAGATCGGGTCCACGTTGTCTTCGGAGGAACGCGAGCGCTTAGTCGCTTTATTAAAAGATTTCAAAGATGTTTTCGTGTGGCCCTATGAAGACATGCCTGGAATCGATCCTAAGATTGTACAGCACCGAATCCCTCTTGACCCAGAGGCCCGACCTGTTAAGCAGAAGCTTCAGAGAATCCGCCCGGATTCGGCTCTGAAAATTAAAGAAGAGGTCACCAAGCAGATTAATGCAGGGTTCCTGTTAGTATCTAAATATTCTACTTGGTTGGCCAGCATAGTTCCGGTGCCAAAGAAAGATGGTAGAATTCGAATATGTGTGGACTTCAGAGATCTAAACAAAGCCAGTCTGAAGGACGACTTCCCTCTGTCCCATATCGATGAATTGGTGGACTTCACCGTCGGGCATGTGCTGCTTTCCTTCATGGATGGATTTTCTGGGTACAACCAGATTCTGATGGCGCCCGAGGACAGGGAGAAGACTGCTTTCACCACCCCATGGGCAACCTACTATTATAGGGTGATGACGTTCGGTTTGAAGAATGTTGGGGCTACATATCAACGGGCTGCAACTACGATCTTGCACGATATGATCCACAAAGAGGTTGAGGTGTATGTGGACGACATGATTGTCAAGTCCAAGGAAAGATAGGGCCACTACACCGCCTTGAAGAAATTTTTCCAACGGATCAGAGAGTATCGGCTGCGACTGAATCCTCATAAATGTACTTTTGGTGTTACAGCATGGAAAATGATGGGGTTCTTGATTACACAAAGGGGCATCGAAGTCGATCCTTCCAAAATCAAGGACATACTAGAAATGCCACCACCAAGGACTGAAAATGAGGTGGTAGGCTTTCTAGGTAAAGTGCAAATCATAAGATAGTTTATTGCAAAATTAACCTTGACTTGTGAACCACTATTTGGTCTCCTGAAGAAAGGAAAAAAGTTCCAATGGGATGACCGATGCCAAGTTGCTTTTGAGCAGATCAAGCAGTATCTACAAAACCCACCCATGTTGTCACCGCCAGAGCAGGGGAAACCGTTGATTTTGTATCTTTCAGTAACCGACACGACAATGGGCTGCATGCTTGCACAGGAATCTATGGATAAAGTGGAGAAGGCTATCTACTACCTGAGCAAGAAAATGCTAGAATATGAGACCCGTTACACTCCGCTTGAGAAGGCTTGTTTGGCCTTGGTATGGGCTACTAGGAAGTTAAGGCACTACCTGTTAGCTCACTCTGTAATTCTGGTTTCGAGATTAGATCCCATCAAATATCTCTTCTAGAAACCAGCACTTATAGGTAGTCCAGCCCGTTGGTTACTTCTCTCCTCTGAATTTGATTTGAAGTACATGACTCGCAAGTCTGTGAAAGGGAGAGCGGTAACGGAGTTCCTAGCCGATCACCTAGTGGAGGAAGATGAAGCAGTAGAGTATCTGTTCCCGGACGAGGCCATTCTGCAACTCGAAGAAGTGATCTAGACTATGTACTTTGACGGAGCCTCTAACCGGTACGGGTATGGGATAGGGGTGTTACTGATAGCGCCCGACAATTCCCACATACCCTTAGCTTTCAAACTCCGGTTCAAAGTATCAAACAATGAGGCAAAGTACAAGGCATGTATCGCTGTCTTGGAAGCCGCCCTGGAACTAGGGGCAACACGGTTGGACGTCATTGAGGACTCGAACCTTGTTGTATCTCAAGTGAAAGGAGACTGGAAGGTTAAGGAAAAAAGGATGAAAATCTATCACCAAACCCTGGACGTTCTAATTTCCAGGTTTGAGAAGTTAACCTTCACGCATCTGTTAAAAGAGAGCTACAGGTTCGCTGACACTTTATCAACTCTATCTTCTATGATAGACATCCCTCTGGGAGTCCGGATACGTCCAATCATCATTGAACAGAGATATGTGCCGGCCTACGAGCTGATTGCCGCCATAGATGAAGTACAAGATCAGAACCCCTGGTATCATTACATCTGGAACTTCTTGGAAAATGAGGCTTATCCGCCAGGGGCAAATGCCAAAGACAAGAGGGCAATACAAAGAATAGCTGCTCAGTTTATCGTCTACGAGGGTAAATTCTACAAACGGGGCCATCTTGGGATGCATAAACTGTGTGTTGATGCTGAAGAATCAAAGTGCCTAATGGACGCCATCCACAAAGAAGAGTGAGGAGCGCACATGAGCGGGGTGATGCTAGCCTAGAAAATTCTCAGACAGGGTTACTACTGGTCAACCATGGAGGAGGATTGTATTGGTTTTGTTCGGCAATGCAACAAATGCCAGATCCATGCAAATCGCATGAACATTCTGCCGTCGAAGCTGTACAACATGACTTCACCATGGCCATTTTTAGTCTGGGGGATTGACGTTATTGGGGCAGTTACTCTGAAGGGGTCAAACGGGCATGAGTACATCCTGGTAGCGATAGACTACTTTACAAAGTGGATCGAGGCCCAGTCCTACGCAGTGCTGAAAGCATCACACGTAACCAAGTTCATCAGGAACAACATCATCTGTCGCTATGGAGTCCCGAATGAGATCATTTTGGACAATGGTTCCCACTTCAAGAAGGAAGTGATTGACTTGTTGGATAAATACAATGTGGCTTTTCATAAGTCATCCACATATCGGCCGCAAACCAACGGAGCAATTGAGGCTACCAACAAGAACATCAAGCACATTCTACAGAAGATGGTGGAAACCTACAGGGACTGGCCAAATAAGCTGCCATTTGCTCTCGGGGGCTACAGAACATCAATTCGAACTTCTACTGGGGCAACTCCGTATTCTATGGTTTATAGGATGAAGGTTGTTCTGCCGATCGAAGTTGAGGTTCCATCGATGTGGGTAACGGCTGAGCATCAGATAGCAGAGGCAGATTGGCAACAGAGCAGATTCGAATAACTCATGCTATTCGACGAGAGAAGGCTGAAAGCACTGTACCACGTCCAGGGTTATCAATGAAGAATTGCCAAGGCTTTCAACAAGAAAGTTAAGTCCAGGAATTTGAAACAAGGGGATTTGGTGCTCAAAGACAACCAAGCTCCAATCCACGACCTTAGGGGCAAGTTCAGACCTAATTGGACTAGTCCTTACATCATCAAGTCTATTTGGTCGGGTGGAGCTGTCGTTCTTATGGATTTAGATGGCCTCGAGTTCTCCCAACCAGTCAACATGGACAAGTTGAAGAAATACTATCCCTAAGTGGCTTGCTACGCCGAAAACTCGAAAGGGCAACCTAGGCAAAAGTTAGAGCACAAAAAATTTGAAATAAGAAAAACTGAGCTCGCAAGGTTGAAAACCCAGAAAGGGCGGCCTTGGCAAAAGTTAGAGTGCAAAAAGAGAGTGTTAAAACCCGAGTGAACCTGAACCGAACTACGTAAGGCTTGATTCCCATCTTTGGGATACGTAGGCAACTTCATTCTGAAGTCCAGCCATAAACACTTCCAAATCAACTGTGTCCTTGTGATTATGTTGGTCATCTTTGTCTCCTCTGCATTCAAGAGTTCGGTTGTCATCTCCAGTGCATGTGCTATTCAGACAAGGGGCAACTTTCCAGTTATTGGATCCGGGGTTGTACATCTCAAGGATAGATTTCGGGCGTGTCCAGTTGTGATCCATATCGAAAATGGTTTTGAAAAGTTTTAATAAAAGTTGATTTTGTTCAATTAATCTTTTTACAACATAGGCCATTTTTGGACCAAACGGAAAGTTTTCAGTACCCACAACCTTCAATTTCATTGATTTCAATACAAAGTTCTCCGACTCTTGATACAAATTGAAGTTGCTTTTTATTACATTCAAAAGGAAAACTTAAAAGTACAGATTAAAGTAATAAACTTGGGGCATAGTCGGGTGTTCCTGCGCTTCCTTCCAGAGCTTATGGAAGCTTCAGATGCCAAAGTAGGCCCGGTTTACGCCTCATCTTCAAGCCAAGCTATGCATTCGCCAGAAAGGGCGCAACTGAAAGTGGGAGCGGGGGTCAGAAGTTCTCTTGTTCTCCATGCTGTGGTATACCGAGCTAACTATGAGCCTCGGATCGGAAATGAAGCTGGATACTCTATCCCCTCTTCTAGACAAGTTTGGTCATGTCCAAACTGACGCCGAAATCGGAATGGGAAATAGAAGACACAGTGTGTCAAGCCAACCAACTGAATGCCAGGCTGCTGAGACATGCTATAGCTCATCTCAGGCAGATCAAACCAGGGGCAACACCAAGCAATGTCAACAGTAGATCTATTGCACATCCAGTGGCACCACCACCCCTCGTTCGGAAAGTCAACTAGTCGTGGATGAAAGAAATAGCTGCGTGCTAAATATGCAGGACAAGAGTCCACCGCTTTCAATCTCTCCATCAGCCATACCTGGGGAGGGATGAAAAATAAGAGAGATTAAAGAATAAAGAGGTGTACGTGGAGAGAAAGGGTTTTGAGAGAAAAACAGAGCCTGAGGACCGAGTGATGTGAGAAACACATGTGAAAAGGGTGGGAAACATTGCTGCAGCAGTAGTGGATTTCCCGCAAACTTGGTTGTCTCCCGATGGTGGAAAGCATCTAAGCCTATCAAAGTTTTGGCTAGTGTCAACCCGATGCAGCTCTTGCCCTCTTTCAAGCCTTGGGCAACTTCAATCAAACAAATGCTAGACCCTCTAAAGCCAGGGGCAAGTAGAAAATGGGCCAACATGCACAAGCAAAGAGCATGTTGCCGAAAACTTTGCCAAAAGTGGTCACCACGGTTGCCGGCATCAGAAAATCGATAAATGAGATTGGGGATGTCCAACTCCCGTTGTGAACCAAAGATCGGGCATCCTGTAAAGTGAGCCCGTACATCTTTCCTAAAGCCTGGATGTGACCAAAACAAGACTGGGGCAAGATTTCCTCGCCACGCCGGGACTCCATCAAAGCTTGGAACTCTTCAATTGTGGGACATATCTCCTGTCCTCCAAAGCTAAATACGTACGTAACCGGATTCCAACATCTAGCCGCGGCATGGAGGAATGGAAAACACAGCAGAGTACAGCTCAGCGGGAATAGTGCATTTATCTCGAAACCCTGGAAATTCAACTTTTCCGAGCCATCCAAATTCACAATCCAAGTCGAGAGTTTTTCGGCAAAGAATGGCTCCATTTGGGGCAAAAACAAAGCTGGAATGAAGAAACCACAAAGCTGGAGCTTTTGTAGATGATAAGGTGCTGAGTGGAAGACAGTGGCAGCAATCTGGGGATTCTCAAAATTTCTGGCCGATCGGCCAGTTCAAGTAGCCGACCGGCCACCTTTACTGGCCGACCGGCCACTTCAAGTGGCTGACCATGATCATAAGTGGCCGGCAATGATCCTAAGTGGCTGACAGCCACTTCTTGTCTCTAGCAGAGAGCCTTTAGCCTTCCTGTGTACTGAGGATGCTGAAAACCTGAGTTTGATTCTACTTCGGATGCGTCCTGCTGTTTTGTTTAACAGTTGTATTCGATTTGTTTATTGAGTTGTTGCAATTTGCTTATCGAGTTTGTTGTAATTTGTTTATCGAGTTGTTATTTTGTTTATCAAGTTGTTCTTTAAGTTGTCTTATTCTGTTTGTTATGTTTGTTGTGTCGGTTCACTACCTGACTTTGCAATGCATAAATATTCAATTTTCATCAATCTCATTTTTGTGTAAAATGGTGCGATGCGATGCTCAGAATATGAAATGTAACACTTTTTTAAACAAAAAGTTGTTTTCATTCCAATCATGGTTTCTTTTTACAAAGCGTACAAGTTTTAAAGAAAATAAAACTGCCTAAGGCTATACAATGTGCTAACACTACTAGCAAAAAAGAGAAACAAAAGCAAAAGCATCTGGATCGATGCCACCCGTCTCTGGATCGAGAGGCTCTATTTGTCCTCTTCCTCGGCTGTGCGGACTTAGAGCTATCACCGTCGATGCCGCTGTCTGAATCTGAGCCGGAGCTAGAACCAAAGCTGCCTTCACTCCCATCCTCAGAGCCCTCCCTAGCATCATCACCACCCTTAGAACCCGAGCCGGTGTCATCGCCTCTGCCCTCGGATGACTCTGACTGAGGACTCGCTGGCTCCTCATCCTCACTGGTCTCGCCATCATCATTATGCACAACAGGCTCTCGACGTCTCCCTCGGCTGTGAGCCGGAATCTCTCTCCCTGCTGCTGGAGAAGGCTCTGATGGTCCTGTCTAAAGGGGTGTGTAGACCGCCCGAATTCTCTCGGTGCGCAAGGGCGCGAATTGGGTTCTAGCTGCTACAGTTCGGACTCATGTCACAGTTCTGAATCTAATCTCACAAAGTGCAATGTAAGACTGATGAATTACCAAAGAGTCCAAATCTGAAAAATCGTTTTGGAAAATTAATTTTAATCAAGAAGTGCCAAACATGGACTGCTTTGCCAGATTTCAGAGTCGCCGCCTAAATATTTTATTTTAGGAAATTTAGGAAACCTTGACTCGTGCCTAAGGCCACGTGTCCGTCATCACCAAAGTTGCCTCGGCTCAGGAACTTGGGTACGAAAGGGGAAGGTCTTGAAATGAGCACCCCCGCTTGCCCGATCAAAGGATCGGCCTCTACTAACATGATATGTTGTTTTTGAAAACACATGTGTTCTTATTCTGCTTATTAGCTTAACTTACTATGTGATGCGCGCAGCATACAAGTATAGATTCAATCACGCGGATTGGAACAAAACAACTCATGTTTCTTTTTCAAAAATGGTTTGAAAGTGCTACTCGCAAGTAGGCTAAAGCGCGGATTTGCCACCCTCAAGTGGGCTTGGAAAAACATGATTTTGCCACTCCGCAAAGTGGGCTTAAAACTCACAATCATCGAGTTGTTCCAATTCAAGCAATCAAGCCTCCACCCACAAACATTCATACAGTTAATCACTTAAGCAAACAGCCTCATGGCAAGCATGCTAACATGGAAACATACACATCTCATGCAGTATGCTAAAGCGTAAACACTCACAGTGTACTCCGAGCCAAAAAAGAAGCTAATTAGAAATCATGCATGAATCATAACTATGCTAGATGCCTAATGCAGCACATGCGCCGCACATGCAAAATTCAACTAAGTAGGCTCGGCTATCTAAGATGGCATATAAATGCAACACTTGATAACATGCTTTGAAACACGCATTCAAGAAAATGTATTGAAATACAATGCAGTTTGAATAATGCGCCGAGCCCGGTGCATGCAAGACAAAATGAATGATGCACGCATGCAAACATAAGTATGCTAATTGAAACATGCCCTAAAACTAACCATCAAAAGATGGTAAATAAAAGGGAGAAAGACGTGGGGTTGGAAGACATTCACACACATACGCACACTTATTATAGCATTTGCCCTCTCGACGGAGGGTCCGAATAAAATGAAAGCTAACTAGCTACGCTAATTAAGCTAACTATTACAAACCAACTAATTAACTAACTATTCTAGCTAATTAATTATTAGAAACCGAATTGAAAACTAGCTATGCTAAGCTAATTTAGAATATTACAAAGATGAATCAAATTAGCTAAATACATTTAACTAATTAATTACAAAACCAGTAATTTAACTAGCTAAGTAAAGCAATAAAATGGCCTCAAGGGCGAGGGGGAGATGCATGCTCGATTGCCTCGCTCAGAAATCCATTGCCACGCCACCAATTGCCTTTGTTTGCACTTGATTTGTTCTCTGAAAGTTGCACAAACTTCCAGATTGCTTCTACTCCAACACAGCGACTCTCTGGTGGGCTGCCGACCAGAAAAGGGGGTTGTAGACCAGAAAAACTGGTCAGCCGACCACCCTTACTGGTCAGTCGACTACTCTCTGTGGTCGGTCGACCAGCTGATTTGCTAAACTCTAGTTTTGCTGCAATAGAGAACAACAAGGGGCATAGCAGTGTATTTGCAAGATATGTGTGCACAACCACCCTCCCTATCATTTCTCAAGCTCAAGGGGATGTGGTACTCGACTCTCAGGTCACCAGCCACGCATCGCAATGCACGATGGCCGAGAAGCCAAGTTTGCACGAGTCAATGTCAATGAATGCACAAATAACACATAAGAGCCTCCACCTCTATCATGTATGATCAAGAGGGTCGGCGACTAAGGAATGCTACACGTCTCATCACTTTGAGTATGAAACGTGCCACATTCCTCGTGTTTGCATTAATGTCCAATTCAAACACAATGCAAGGCAAACAAGATGATCATACCTTGATGCTAAAATGGCATGCACAAGATTCTATCATGCAAGCAATGCATGTATGGCATGGTTAAAAGATAAGGCATCAAAGCTAGTGAAACATATTACACATGAGGCATGTACCATCAATCTCAAATGGTCAAACCACATATGGATAGACCTAAGATGTTCCAAAATAGTGGCCAATACACACCAAAACTTAGGCACAAAAGGCAAAGAACACATGCTCATTCATTTGCTCTCAAGCAAGGCATCAAGCTTAACTTTCAAACACATCAATAGAGTGACATATATGGGAGCATGACAGAGGTACAAACACTGAAATCATACACCAAATGATGACATATCATGCAAACAACACAAGTATAGCATGTTAGGACCTTAAATCATTAGGCTAGTCAAAGCTATTACACTACAACCATGCATAACAAGTCTCATATGACCCAAACTACTCAAAACAGAGTTGAGGCATGCTAAATCAAGGCCAAAAATATGCTAAAACATACATGGAGTAGAGCTAACACATGCTAAAATGGGAGGCATAAAGCATGATGCATGCAAGGCCAATAAGGAGGATTACACTACACACACCAAAACCAAGCAAGAGGTGACTTCACCAACAAAAATCAGAGTTGTAACATGGCAAAATAACACCAAAAGCATGTTGAGATGGTAGCCCAAAAGCTTAGGCAAGCATGCATACATATTGGCTTATAAGTGAAGCATAAGGCTCAACCCTCAAACACAACAAAAGGGTGATAAATGCAAGAATATGGCAGAGGTATATGATTTGAAATAACATGCCAAATGATGCCATGCCATGCAAAAAGCTCAAATATGACATGTTAAAGGTCTCAAACCTTAAGGCTAGCAAGGCCAATTACACTAGAGCCATACAAAGCGAGGCATGCATGACCAAACCACTCAAATCATACCTAAAGCATGTCAAAACAATGCCAAAAACATGCATGGAGTATAGCTAACACATGCTAGAATGGAATGCCAAAACACCAAGTACACTAGGCTAATGAGCATGATTTCACTACAAGGGAAAAGACCAAGCAAGAGGTGACTCCACCAACCAAAAATAGAGTTATGGCATGTCAAAATAACACCAAAAATGGGCTGAGACTAAGCCAACACATGCTAGAATAACAAGCTAACTCATTAGGCATGCAAGGCTAGCAAAGACAATTTACACTACAAGTGTAAGAAGCATGCAACAAGTGATTGAACCAACTAAAAAAAGAGTTATAACATGTTGAAAAAGTCACAAAAACATGCTCAAACTAAGCTTCAAGAAGGGAGAAATACATGCTCATTTGATAGGCCAACAACACATGCTAACAAGACAAGAGGAGAGGGGACCACCCCCTCCTACTTTGGACCTCAAAACCACATTTCTACCACTAAAAATCTACTGGATTTTGGTGGTTAAGAGGCCAAACAAAGATTGTTCAAAAGATTGAAAGATAGCTCAAAAGGCTTTACAAGCCAATGAGCAAAAGGGAGGAAAACACCCCCTAGACAAACAAGGCTTAAACCACCACTTTGAGGACTGAAAATATAGTTTTTTTCAGTTCAAAAACACCCCAAAAACAGCCCCAAAGTAGTTGAAGAAGATGGCAAAACAAGCTATGCAAAACAAGTTTAAAGGGTATAGTTTATACCTCTTGAAGCCAAGCACCAAAACAGGCGAAAATCTAAGTTCAAATCACCTTTTGGAGCTCAAACAAAGTCCCAAGTAAGCTTCAAGCAACCTCCTCCCAAAGATAGGCAACTTTGATCAAGGATGCATAGGCAAACTAGGCATGTTTCTCTACTTCTATGCACAAAAGGGCAAGAGAGAGAGGAATCTAGAGAGAGAGGCAGAGGTTTGCTCTGAAAATTTTCTAGAGAGAGAGGATTTTTTTAGAGAGAGAGGCTCCCACCATTGCTAAATTGTTCTCCTCTTGCAAAATGAGAGAAATGGTTCAATATACAGCAAGATACAAGCCTTGGGTCGAAATATCTGATTATAGGACAGTTGGAGGTTGTGGAAGACAGTTGGAGGGAAAATATCTTCAAATATTTGAGTTTGGGACCTTAGTGGTCGGACAACCACTTTTTCTAGTCGGTCGGCCACCCCTGGTGGTCGACTGGCTACTTTTCTGGTCGACAGCCCATTTTTCTGGTGGTCAAGAAAAATTCTGCTTTTCAGGTCCAACTTCAAATAGACATATCGCCTTCATCTGGACTCCTTTTCAGGTCATTCTTGAGCCTAAACTGTAGCCCCAAAAGTCTTGTCTCCAATGGTGGCAACCTCACATCAAAATTCCAAGTATTCTAAGAGATATCCCTCTTTTAGTTAAGACTGCTCAATTTCAGCTCAATCGGATTGATACCCAACTCCAACCAGCCATATCTCCCTCATCCAAACACGGCTTTAGGAGATGCTTAAGTGAAAAATGAAGCCCCAGAAGTCTTCTTTCCAATAGTGGTGGCCTCATAGCTGAAATCCAAGTATTCAAAAGGATAGGCCTGATTTAGCGAGGGGTGCTCGACTCCCTCTTAGTGGTTCATGCCCATCTTCTTTCCCAACTTGGTTTCTTCCCTCTTCTCCTCTTTTCTTCAACTCCAAACCCCTAAAAAAGGTGCTTTGAAAGATTTTTCAAATATTTCATCTCTCTTTCATTCATTTCCACTTTGTCCTTGCTCGGTTTACTGAAAAGCGCAACATTTAACGAAATGCGAGCATCGGAACATCGTAGGAACTTTATTTCAAAAACATTTTGAAAAAGAGGGCCTTAAGGTCTAAAAACCATTCAAAATAGTTTTGGTCCAAAAAAGAGGTGTGAGGTTTGGATTTGATGCTCTCCTTGCCAAAGAAATCGAACCTTTGCACTACGTAGCCTGCATCACTAAGTAAGCAATTAGCGGCGCCCAAGTCTTAAGGGCGGTCAAAAATGGGGTGTCTACAGGGTGTGACCTCAAAAGGCAGTTTGAATACATCAGCTACAATATATGTATCAGATGCAAGTATGATGTGCAGAGTGAGTACATGCAGAAAGCAGATATAGTATGTAAATGCAATGTGTCAGATGTGATCCATACATGTAATATATCAGTGCAATGAGGTGCTAGTTTCAGTATATCAGCAGAAGTATGATAAATGCAAGAAAACTGAACAATTACCTGAATCTCGTGGGAGTTCAGCATCATCTCTCTCCTCAAGATCATGCCGTCAAATGAGGCCATCACCTGGAGTAACCCCTCAACATACTCTACGGAGGGCTGCAAATGCAAGTTGAAATCATGAGTGCATGAATGAATAAGAATCTGAGTGAAACTGAAATGAATCAAAGCTGTAAAGTATACCAGTGGTGAGCCGGGTGTCCTGACATATTGGTGATCAGGCAATAGGGACTCAAGCAAAATCTGATAAGGCACTGCGGAGTACCGCCAACTGGTCAGCTCAGTCGAGGGATCAGGCCATCCAACACTCTGCCTGGAAAGATATATCTCTCTAGCCCTACCCCTCGATGCCTAGGCCTTGCTGGTCGAAGGAGCGTCCGCTGCCTGGGCCCTGCTCATCGAAGGAGCATCTGTTGCTCGGGTCCTGCTCGATGAAGCCATAACACTTGTCCTTCCCATGGGAGCACGAACACCTGTCAGATGAGGCATCAGTTATGTCTGGAGGTAAGTCATGTAGTCCCCCTCCCCGATGAACCAGTCTATATCTGCGCCTCGCATGACATCAGTGATCTCCTGAGGGAAGAAACTCTCTATGGCACGCATAGAAGGTGGGGGTGGTAAGGGGATTGCCTGCAGTGGCAGGCCCAGAGTCTGTCTCATGAAGCGCTCACCAAGGAACCAAGCTCAGCCTATCGGCCCCTCGAGCAGGATCCAACACCGAAAAGCACCCCAAGCATCGGCAAAATGAAATCGGGCAAACCCTGGCATCGATGCACAAGGCTGCCATGTGATCTGCAGACAACAAGTGCATGAACTGTTTAGTTGCCATTAGATATGCAAAATGAGTTGAAGTTGAAAATAAGAAAAACTATGAGTTTTGAGTTACCTCGGTCACCCTCACGGTGTCGAAATACTGACGAAGATATGGGAGGGTCTCTCGGGCCCTCGGCTGGCACCGACCATCATATCTATGCGAGTACGGTACCTCGAGCGGCGTCTCGACCTCTAGCTCAGGGGCAAGCGCTAGGAAATAGGCGTATACCCACAGTTGTGAAAAACAAGACAATGGCAGTGAGAATACAGAATACACAGAAAATGCAGAATGTAGAGGGTACAGAATACAGATAATGCAGTATGTGTAGTGTGTGGTGTGTGCAGTGTACAGAAAGTGCAAAGCAGAAAGCATGGTAAAAACTGTAAAACTGAAAAGTAAAGCATACCTCCCAGGCTCTCCAATAGCCGCCCACTCTGTTCCCGCTCCTGCGGGAGGTCGAGCTCATGTAACAGTAAAGGGTAGTGAGGCTGGCCCCACCCCAATCATAATGTCGAACCTGGGATAGGTCTACTAAGGTACTCAGAAGATACAATCCGACGGTGTTTGCCCTGTCGGTGAACAAAGTAGTTCCAAAGAGGAACATCAAGAAACCTCAGGCGTACTTCTCTGTAGCCTCAATCGTCGCTGGCTCAGTCCCTCTGAAGTGGTCTGAGAAGCAAGTGTATTTGATTGTGCCTGATCGGAAGATGGGCGGGTGTGCTCCCAGCAGATAAGTCCAAGCAACCTCCCACTCGCCCATGTCAGAATCGTAGGGGATCAGCCGGCCTCCCACCTCAAGGCCTGTCAGCATGGCAAAGTCATATAGGGTCATCGTCATGTCCCCGGTGGTAGAGAAATGGAAGGAGTTGGTGGTGTCCCACCGTCTCTCTACCAGTGCACTTAAAAGGGTCCTGCTCGCCATGAGACACGAGAGCCCCATGCAGAATAGGCCAAATCCCGCATCATCAATGATGTGCCAGACACCGTCAGAGAGGTCCATATACCACTCCCTCATCGCGGTTGATCCATATCCGCGAGTGAAGCGAGACTCTACCTGTATAGGTGAGCAGAAATACAGTGTGTGAATGTGTTCAGAATGAGTAGGAATGCAGTGTGTGGATATGTTTAGAATGAGCAGGAATGCAGTGTGTGAATGTGTTCAGAATGAGTAGAAATGTAGTGTGTGAATGTGTTCAGGATGAGTAGAAATGCAGTGTGTGAGATGTGTTCAGAACGAGCAGGTGAAATACAGTGCAAAAGTGTGAGCGATACAAGGAATATAAAGTGTATCGTAGAAAATGTAAGAGTGCAGTGTATACCTCGGGCACATCGTGAGACAAGTGAGACCCTGGCTCTCGTAGTAGAAGATCTATAGGTGCGCGCTGTGAAAATTCGGTAAAGTGGTGGACTGTACTAGACGGTAGTACATGTACCTCTAGATGGTACGTCGCTGGATCAAATGGCCGGGCTCTGGGCAGCAATGATATGACGTTAGGATCCCCCTCCATCCTTGGAGAACCCCCGTCATGTGGAGCATCATCTGCCATCTGAAAGGAGGTGAAAGCTAGGACAAAAGTGAGCAAAATGGGCGAAAAATGTCAAAAGTCAACAAAAGTCAACTCTCGAGAAGAGAAAATGTCAAAGAAAGTCAAAGCCCGAGAAAGGGCACCAAACTCAAGGTAAGCTTGGGGGAAAACAAACCTCAAATGGTGAATGTGGAGGAAAAAGCTCCAAAAACAAGTTTTGATCGGTTCAAAGTGAAGGAAACCAAAAGGTTTTAGCAAATAAACTTCGCAATGGGCGTTGGAAAACATGTGAAAGGCCCGGATCTAAGAGGAAAAGGGGTCTAGGAAGGAAGAGGAAGAGATTTTAGCCTTGTGGGTGTGAGCAAATGTGTTTTGGAGTTGTATTTTTAAAGTTCTCCATCCAAAATGACCAAACTAGCCCGAATCTGCCACAACTGGCCGACCAGCCACTTAGGTGGCCGACAGATCTAGCAGGTGGCTGGCACCACTTTAGGGTGGCCGGTAGGTGTCCAATATCCTCCTTGTGTGTTTTTGTGCTGATTTGAGTCCCTGGTTTTCAGGAAAGTGCAAGAAATGTTCACTTTTCAACTCAAAATGTCTCCACGGGAGTTTCAATTCATGTCTTCGATGAGAGACTCGTCGTCAGCCGGCATGAACAAAGTGTATCCTTTTGAAACACATTATAGTCCCTCCGAGAGGTAAATCGGAGGTCGCGACTGCGTTGGCCTTGTTAAGGCGTGCATTTCTTTATTCGACATTTTGCATTGAGCATGCTATGGATGTGCATTAAATAATGCATTGTCATCATTGTGCATGGAATGTGTGTGTTGTGTTGCATTGCACTACACATGTCCGTATGTTTGCATAGAATATGCATGTCACGTTGTATTGCATTATGCATGCTCTTACATTCTACCGTTACATTGAACATGCATTCGGTGTTGTATAAAACATGCTCCATGTTTCGTTGCATACAACATGCTTTATTTCTTGCATGATGTGCATGAAGCATGCCTCTTTAAGCATCGTGTTATAGTTATTCGTCTTGCATAGAATATGCATTTGTATTGTATTGTACTTGTCAAAGTTTCTTCCTTGTGCAGGTACGATATTGTATGTACGGTTCATTCAAAGCTGATGCAACTAGACGATATTGTATGTACGGTTCATTCAGAGGAACTCTAGGTAAGATCATTCCTGTCCTTTGAACTCCTTGTTTTGGTTAGAAACATTTGGGTACGCCCGGTGTTTACACCACTCCTTGTTTTGGTTAGAAACATTCGGGTATTGTAGACATCCCATTTTTGACCGTCCTCGAGACTTGGTTGTGCTTGCAGGTACACCCAACAACTAGTTCGATTGCTCACTAACCTGTATCCTTTCTGCCCCTTTTTTGGACCTTGACTAGGTCCTTTCAGAGTGGACCTTTTGGTGCACTGCCGGCCATGGCATGTCATTGCCGTCCATTTCTTTGTGCCTGCCGGCCATCAGTGAGCCACTGCGGACCATTGATGATGGCCGACACCCCCCTGTCTCAGCTGGTTTTCCTCCAAATCTTTTGAGCCAGCTGGATGAAGGCCTTGCTAAAGCTTCTAGCTTTTCATTCTTCTATATAAGGAAGAGGCCTCCCTCTTTGCCAGGAGGTCAGCCATTTTGAAGAGAAAAAGCTCTCTTTCTCTCTATATTGTTTGTATTTTGTGCTTAGAAGTTGGATTTCCTTGCACTTTTACACTACAACACATAGAGATACACCACCACCATTGGACTAAGCTTCTTGGGAGGGATTCTTGAGCTCTGAAAACTGGTTTCCACCCCCTGAAGTTGCTGGTTTCGAAGAGGGTCTTCAAGGGTGAGTATTTTCCCCATTTTTGCACTTTCTTGTACCTCACTTTAGCCCTCCTTGCATATTGATTTAGGCTTTTCTTATAACTGAAAAAAGTCTTGTATTTAAGTGCTTTTTAAGTTTGGTTAAGGTCATTTTGCTGTTAGGGGTGTCTAACCCCCTTTGCATACTTTGTTTGGCTTTGTTTTAAGCCATTCCTTGAGGCCTCCGAGCTAGCCTTGGTTTGGCCTTCCTACCACTAAAATCCAGTGGATTTTCAGTGGTAAAGGTGTGGTTTTGAGGTCCTTAATCAGAGGGGGTGGTCCCCTCTCTTTGTGTTCCTCTTTGCTTGCATTTTTGGCCTTCCAAAGGACCATCCCTCTATGCATTTTTTAGGCTTGGTTCAGCCCTATTTTTGTGACTTTTAGGAACTGCCTTGGCCCTGTCCATGGCTGGTTTGGTCATATTTTGCATGCATCTAGCATGTGTAGTGTAACTCCATTCATAGCTCATCAAAGTGGCATGTTTGCATAGCTTTTGTTGAGTCCATTTCAGAGGGTTTTTGGTGATGTTTTACCATGCCATGAATTTGTTTTGGGTTGGTTTTGTCACTCCATGCTTGCATGATATACTCATAGTGTAAATCCCCTAAACTAGCTTCATATGCTCCATGCTTTGCCATGTCATGTTAGCTTGTTTGGTTTACATTTCAGCATGTATTTGGTCATAATTTGGCATGTTATGACCCTATCCATAGTTGGTTTGATCATCCTTTGCATGCTCCATATAGGTGTAGAACAAATCTTGTTTACTAGCCCTTTGTGCATGATGTTTTGACTCATTATACTAGCATATTTTGGCTTTGCTCTAACATGATTTTATGCTTATTTTGGGCTGTTTTAGGACTGTTTTAGGCTGCCATGGCCATATCACTCATGCTTTGTATAGCTATAGTGTAAATGCTTAGGCTAGTCTTGGGTTTTGAGGCCCCTACCATGCCATACATGTGATGTTTGCATGCTTTGCCCTCATTCCACATGCTATTTCAGTCCATGAAATGTTGTTGTTCACTTGCATTTGACATGCTTTGAATGCTTTATATAGCTTGTGCTTTATGCCTCAAGAATGAGCTTTTGTGCATACCACTTAGCCTAAGCCTTTGGCTCATCATTTCAGTGCATTTTTTGTCTTAATATACCACAATGTAACTCTGTTTCATGTTGTCCAAGTCTTGCCATGTTTGGTTTCAATAGGTGTAGTGTATCGCCTCTTTAAAGCCTTACATGCTCCATGTTTTTAGCATTGTGTTCTAGCCCGTGTTGGCTAGCTTTGAGCTTGATTTTGGTCTTGTTTGGACCTGCCCTAGGACTGTTTTAGGTCCCCTTGGCCCTTTGGGGCTTGCCTTGTATGTCCATGGCTTAAGTCCCTTTGCTTACTTTGAGCTTTGAGCATCATAACATGCTGTGCTTGCATTGTTGAGTTGATTTGGCATCACTTTACATGTATTTCAGAGCTTACCTCATTGTCATACATCTATGTTTGCTGCTCTTTAAGTGTGCTTAAGAGTTGTCCTCTTTGTGCCTTAATACTTAAGCCATTTGGCATACATGTTTGTCTTGCCATTTCATGCTTTTCATGCCATCAATCCATCACTTTTGGCCACTGATTTGGGCTTAGTTGAGAGTTGCCCATCTTGGTTTAAGTCCATCCATTGCATGTTGTGGCATGCTTGTCTTGCATATTGTTGTATGCTTGCTCCATCTTTGCATGTTGTCGCGTGCTAATTCCATTACATGTTGTTACATGTTCATTACCCTTCATTTTGCATGCTTAAGTCATATTGCATGATTGCATGTTCACCGAGTATGCCATATAGTCATATTGCATGTTTGCCATGCTTATGTATTGCATTGCTCAGGTTAAGTGTTAATCCGAGTATGAGGAACGAGGGACATTTCATACTCCGAGTGATGGAACGTGTCTCAATTCTCGGTCGCCGAAGCTCTTGATGATTCATGATAGAGTTCTAGGCTTTACTTGCTTCATTTGTGCATTCATTTTCATATTGATTTGCACAAGTTGGATCTTTGGCCATCATGCATCGGGATGCGTGATTGATGGTCGTGGGTCCGACTATGCCCCTCCCTTGATGTTTTGAGGTGATATGAAGTGGCATAGTGCGTACATGTCCTTGGGAGACCCTCCATTTCTCTATTTTGTGCTTCATTGCAGTTTGGTATCACAGCACACCAGTGGCCGGCAGTGCACCACTGATGGCCGGCAGTGTGCCATCCTTGGCCGGCAATGCCCTGTTATTGGCCGGCAGCTCTCCTTTCATGGCCAGCAGGCCACTGGTGAACTCTCCAGCAGTGTTTTAGTAAGTCTCAGCAACAAGCACTAGAAGACACCCTGCAAACAGAGCCTCTAAAGAGCAAACGGAAGGCGTTTCGAGGCGAGGAACCAAAGCGAGCATGCATACCCTCTTCTTCTTCAAACAGAGCTAGAACAGCATCGTTTACTGCTTTCCCTATTTGTTTGTTGTCATTCATTTGATAGTTTAATTAATTTGTTAATTAATTAAGTTGTGTAATAATTAGTTGTAGCTAGTTATTAATTCGATTCTGTAATAATTAATTAGCTCGTGAGTTAGTTGATTAGGTGGCTTGTATTATTTATTCGGACCCTCCGAGAGAGGGCCAATTTTGTAATAAGTGTGCGTGCGTGTGTGCATGTCTCCCAACCTCCATTTCTTTCTCCCTTTTACTTACCTGCTTTTGTTGGTTAGTTTTAGGTCATTTTTCAATTAGCATTCTTATGCTTCGCATGCATGCATCCATTTCATTTGTCTTGCATGCACCGGACTCGGCGCATCATGCTAACTGCATCGTATTTCAATTCCAATTTGAATACATGTATCAATTGCATCTCAAATGTCATCTTAGAATAGCCGAGCCTATTTCTAGTTGCATTCTGTATGTGTGGCATTAGCCATTGCTAACATGAACTAGGGTCATGTATTTGATTACTAACTAGTTTTTGTTTTGCCTTGGAGTACGATGTAAGTATTTATGCTTTAGCATCTCACATGAGTGTAATGTTAACATGACAGCATGCTTACCATGTGGCTATATGCTTATGTGATAAACTGCCTGAATGCCTGTGGGTGAAGGTTGGATTACTTGAATTGGAATAATTCATTGAAATCCGCATTTTAGCCTACTTGCGAGTAGCAAAACTTCAAACCATTTTCTAAACAAACGGATATGCAATGCTTTGTTCCAAATTAGGTGATCTAGTCTATACTTGTTTTGCTGTGCGCATCACATAGTAATTCTAGCTAATTAATCAGAACAAGAATGCATGTGTTTTCAAAAACGAGATATCATGGTTAGTAGAGGCTGATCTTCAGGTCGGGCGAGAGGGGGTGCTCATAGCTGACCTTCCCCAATCGTACTCAAGTTCCCAAGCCGAGGCAACTTTGGTGATGACGGATACGTGGCCTTAGGCAAACGAGTCAGGGTTTCCTAAAATCCCCCATAAAAAATATTTAGGTGGCGACTCTGTATCTAGCAAAACAGTCCATGTTTGGCACTTCTTTCTCAAAAATCAGTTTTCCAAAACGATTTGCCGGATTTGGACTCTTTGGTTCAGATTAAGAACCGTGACAATTTGAGTCCGAACTGTGGTGAGCCCCAAAATGAACAGAACGGGATTTATCCTCCCGGGGCATTCGGGACACGTCCATAGGTATGCCCGGTGTTTACACCAACACCCTGTTGGTTAGAAACATTTGGGTACGCCCGTGTTTACACCGACACCCTATTGGTTAGAGACATTGGGTTATGCGCCCGATGTTTACACCACCTCCTTCGGTTAGAAGCGTTTGGGACGTGTGTCCGATGCTTATACCACCCTGTTGGTTAGAGACATTGGGTTGTGCACCCGATGTTTACACCACCTCCTTCGGTTAGAAGCGTTTGGGACGTGTGTCCGACGCTTATACCACCCTATTGGTTAAAGACATTGGGTTGTGCGCCCGATGTTTATACCACCTCTTTTGGTTAGAAGCGTTAGGGACGTGTGTCCGACGCTTATACCACCCTGTTGGTTAGAGACATTGGGTTGTGCACTCGATGTTTAAACCACCTCCTTTGGTTAGAAGCGTTTAGGATGTGTGTCCGACGCTTATACCTCTTTGTTTTGGTTAGAAACATTGGAACGTGCTCCGATGTTTATACCATCCTTCGGTGTTTACACCGCTCCCTTTTCCCTCTCGCGCTTGGCTCGTTAGGATGCTTTGGTTAAATGCATCTAGATGGATTCCGATGCTTATACCGCTCTTTGCTTTAATTGCATAATATTTGGATGTGTTTCACTTGTTATCACTGTTTCTTTCCTCGCGTGTGCCACGTGTTGGAATCTTGTTCGCCGCCTCGGGTGCGCTTGACGGTTGTTGTTCTTTATCCTTTTCTGCATGAGACGTAGTTAAGATTGTATAATTTCCTTTCTGTATGAAATATAGTTCGGTTTGTAGTTCCCACGCGCAGCGTGTTTGCTTACTTGCTTATGTACGAGTTTGCTATAGCATTTCTTTGCATAACATTTGCATCTAAAATGTTTCATTATAGCTCTCATTGCATGATCATAAGTTATGTTCTGCATTGTGCATATCATTTGCATTTTGCCCCAGCCTGCGGGCGCATCTATATTGTAATCTTGCTTGTTTGTCTAAGTCTTCGGCCTTGTCAAAAATGGGTCGTCTCTAGGCTTTGACATTCACTCCCGTCATTTCATGACTTCCGAGTTCTGTCAAAGAGGGGCAACTGTAGACACCCCATTTTTGACCGACCTTAAGACTCAAACGTCATCATTTGTGCACTCGATGATCATGCATGTTTGTGCTCGATTTGAGTGCCCGAAGCTCTTGGCGGAACGCCTTGTCTTTGAGCCTCTAAACTCTCTGTGTTTTGGCCTTGTTTTTGGGCCAAACCTTGGTGCCCCTTCCCTAGAGGGAGGAAAGGCCTTGTCAGCCACTTTTTCCTCTTGTCGGCCACTCGGCCATTTTTCTCCTTTTTCAGATATTTTATGTGCCAGCTGTTGATCACTGAAGCCATCCTCCATACACGTGTATGGAGGGAGCCTTAGGCTTGTATTTCTATATAAGGGAAGGTCCCTCTCCCATTTTGAGGGTTCAAAAATTTTAGAAGCAAAATTTCACTCTCTCTCTAGAACTCTCTCTCTCTCTCTCTCTCTCTCTCTCTCTCTCTCTCTCTCCTTATTTTAGGCTTGAAAGTGGGAATTCTCTACATATTTGCCTACAACTCCTTGACCAAATACCTTCATCTTAGAGCTGAGGTCCTTGGAGGACCTATTTGAGGCCTAAAGCTTGGTTTTAGCTCAGAATTATACCTGTTTTGAAGCTGTGCTTCAAGGGTAAGAACTTAACTCTTTTAAGCTTTGTTTTAGTTAAGTGCTTGGCCATCTTTTTACACTACTTTGAGGCTGGTTTTGACCCCTAAAACTCTGTTTTTTAAGGTTTTAAAATTTTGGTTTGAACCTTGTTTGGTTAAGGGGTGGTTCTTCCCCTTTGCTCTTTGGCTTATGAAGCCTTTTGAACCATCTTTCAAAGCTTTTGAAACAACATGTTCTTAGTCTTTTAACCACTGAATTCCAAGGGAATTTCAATGGCAAAAAGTTGGTTTTGAGGACCAAAATGGGAGGGGGTGGTCCCTCCTCTTCATGTCTTGTTTGCATGTGTAGTTGGCCTAACAGGTGAGCATGTTTTTCTACCCTTTTGGGACTCCATCTCAGCATGTTTTTGCTATTGTTTTAGCATGTTTTAACTTTGTTTTGGTTGGTCTTGGTCATATGACTCATGCTTTGTATGGTTGTAGTGTAAATGACCATTACTAGCTTTGTGTTTTGAGGCCCCTAGCATGCTTTGCTTGAGTTATTTGCATGATATGGCATCATTTGGCATGTGATTTTAGAGCATATACCTCTGTCACACTCTCACATATATCACTCTTTCATTGCTTTTGAGAGTTGTACTTTGAGCCTTGTTTGCGAGTCAACAAATGGGCATGTTTTTCTTGGCATTTATGCTTCAATTCCAGCATGTTTAGGCCACTGATTTAGCATGATTTAGCTCTATTTTGGAATGATTTGGTTGTTTGAGCTTGATGTTGCATGCTTCTAGTGTAATACTCTTCACTAATTTCAATGCCTTTGGCTATTAACATGTTGTACATATGTTGATCGCATGATTTAGTGTCTTAAGCATGCTATTTCAGCACTAAAAGTCTGCAACCTCCCTCTATTCTTCACTCTTTAATTTGCTTTTGAAAGTGGTCTTGAGCCCCTTGTTGGCTTGAGCATGAAATTTAGGCGCTCATGCCTAACGGTTTTAATCCTCTCTTGAAAGTTTCTACTAACCAACAACATGAGACCTCTTTCATGCTCAAAACACTTGTGGCTTAGGCCATCTTTCCAATTAGAGGACTTTCACATTGGACTTAACCGGTTAAAGGACTAATTGGTAAGCTAAAATGTGTAAATAAGAATTAAACCAAGTAAAACTTGTGCAAGATAAGCTTTTGTGTCGCATTGCATGTGTTTGGATCAAGCGTTAATCCAAACACAAGAAACGAGGGACGTTTCATACTCAAAGTGATGAAACGTGTTGCATTTCTTGGTCGCCATCACCCTTGATCATGCATGACAGGGTGGTGGCCCTTCGAGTCTTATGTGCGCATTTATTAACATTGTACGAGCTTGGTTCTTCAGTCATCATGCATTGAGATGCTTGGTCGGTGGCTTAAGAGCCGAGTGCCACACTCCTTTGAGCTTGAGACATGATAAGGAGGTTGCAGTACATACATTTCCTTGCAAATACATTGTCTTGGCCCTATTGTTCTCTGTTGCAGCAAAATCAGGAGTTTGGGAAATGAGGTAGCCGACCGGCCACTTGCACTAGCTGACCGGCCATTTGCACTAGCCGACCGGCCAGTTGGAGTGGCCGGCAGCCACTTTTGGTGGCCGACCGGCCACCAACCTATTTTGGTGCAAAAATGTTCCCATTTTGAGGCAAAGGCAGTCTGGAGATTGGCATAATTTTTAGAAAACAAGGCGAGTGCAAACAGAGGCAACCAACGACAAGGCGATGGATTTCCGGGATGACGCCAACCGAGCATGCATATCTCCCTCGCCCGCGAGGTCACTTTACTTGCTTTAATTAGTTAGATGTAACTAATTATCTGATTCGAGTATTGTACTTAATTAGTTTGTGCAGCTAGTTATTCAATTTCAATTCGGCTTGTAATTAATTAGCTAGAATAGTTAATTAGTTGGTTTGTAATAATTAGCTTAGTTTAGTGTAGCTTAGCTTATTCATTTGGACCCTCCTTCGAGAGGGCGCAATGTTGTAATAAGTATGCGTGCGTGTGTGCATGTCTTCCAACCCCACGTCTTTAACCCTTTTATTTATCCGGTTTCGATGGTTAGATTAAGGCACGTTTTGATTAGCATACCTTATGCTTGCATGATTACATTCATTCATTTGTCTTGCATGCACCGGGCTCGGCGCATCATTCCAACTGCATCGTAGTTCAACACTTCTTTGACTACATGTTATCAAAGTGTTGCATTCATATGCCATAGTAGATAGCCGAGCCTATTTAGTTGCATTATTGCATGTGTTGCATTAGGCACTTAACATAGTTAGAATCATGCATATTTCTAACTAGCTTTTGTTTTGGCTCGGAGTACACTGTAAGTTTTACGCTTTAGCATACTTGCATGAGTGTGAGTGTTGCCATGATAGCATGCTTGCCATGAGGCTATCTGCTTACTTGCTAAACTGCATGAATGCCTGTGGATGAAGTCTTTGGTACTAGAATTGGAACAATTCGATAAATGTGAGTTTTAAGCCCACTTTACGAAGTGGCAAAACCATGTTTCAAGCCCATCATGTTTGATGGCAAATCCAGGTTTTAGCCCACTTGAGGGTGGCATTTTTAAACCATTTTCCAAAACAAACATGAATTGATTTATTCCAAGTCTTGTGACTTAGTCTACACTTGTATGTTGTGCGCATCACATAGTAAGTTAGCTAACAATCGGAATAAGAACACATGTGTTTATAAAACAACCTATCATGTTTAGTAGAGCCGATCTTTAATCGGGCGAGCAGGGGTTCTCATTTCAGGACCTTCCCCTCTCGTACCCAAGTTCCCTAGCTGAGGCAACTATGGTGATGACGGACACGTGGCCTTTGGCATGAGTCAGGGTTTCCTAAATTTCTCAAAAATAAAATATTTAGGTGGCGACTCTATAATCTGGCAAAGCAGTCCAATTTGGCATTATTTGATTTAAAAATCTGATTTTCCAAAGATTAGACTCTTTGGTGTTTATCAGTCTCACATTGCACTTTGTGAGATTAGATTCAGAACTGTGACAGGAGTCCGAACTGTAGGACCAATTCGCGCCTCCCCAAAAGGGGGGCGCGAAGAAAGTCGAGTCTACACCTGCTCACCCATCAGAGCATAAGCCTGATGCACTGACTAAGCCAAAGAGGCTCCCTGATTCGCCCTCGAGGCCTACGTTGACTGTGCAGGCTGGTGGCTTTATGCCTGCCTCGAACCAGACGCACCAGGTGTGCCACCCAACTGAGGGCAAAACCTCTTCATGTGCCCTGCCTGCCTACATTGATAACAAGTGAGCGACTGCCCTCTGTAGACGCCCCATTTTTGACCGTTCTTAAGACTTGGACGTCATCATTTGTGCACTCGATAATTGTGCTTGTTTGTGTTCGTTTTGAGCACCCGAAGTGCTCGGCGGAACGCCTTGTCTTTGAGCCTCTAAACCTCTTTGTTTTGTGTTTGTTTTTGGGCCAAAACCTTGTTGCCTCTTACCTAAAAGGGGGAGGGAACTTGTCGGTTAGTCCTAGGCCTCGTCGGCCACTTGTGGTAATTGTGGCCGGTCGGCTACTAACGGTGGCCGACGGCCATTTCTCACTTTGTTTTAAATATTTGTTTGCCAGTTGTGCCAGCTGTTGTTCACTGAAGTGCATCTCTATACACGTGTATGGTGGGATGATTTCAAGCTTAAACCTTGGTTTTCTATATATAGGGGGTGCTCTCCCCCATTTGGAGGGGTTAGAAAATTTGGATCAAAATTCTCTCTCTCTCTCTCTCTCTCTAGAATTCTCTCTCTCTCTTCTTGTTTTGTGCTTTGTAGTTAGTTTTCTCTACACTTTTGCACTCTAACCCTTAACCAAACTTGACCACCTTGGAGCTGAGCTCCCTTGGAGATTAGTTTGAGCTTTGGAAGGAGGTTTGAGCCTGAAATTGTAGTTGTTTTGTGCTGTGCTTCAAAGGTAGAGAATTTACCTCATTTAAGCTTTTTGTGCACACTTGTTTTGCCATCTTTTTACACTATTTTTGAGCTGATTTTCAACTACAAAAAACTCTTTTTTTATGGTTTAAAAATGGTGGTTTGAGGCTATTTTGTGTTAAGGGATAGTTGCTTAATTGTGAACCCTTTTGTGCTATCTTTTAGCATATTCAAATCAAACTTTTTGGGCCTCTTAACCACTGATTTTCAGAGGTTTTTCAGTGGTGGAAAACATGTTTTGAAGTCCAAAATTGGAGGGGTTAGCCTCCCCTCCTTGTGTCTTACTTGCATGCCTAGGTAGCTTCACATGGTAACATGTTTTTCTAGCTTAACTTAGCTTATTTCTAGCATGTTTTTACCTCTAATTTGGGCTACTTTGGCTTTGTTTTGGGTTGTTTGTGTTGTATGAGTAGTCTTTTGCATAGTTGTAGTGTAAAGGGCTTCACTAGTTTAGTGTTTTAGGCCTTTAAACATGATTTGTTTGAGTTGGTTGCATGTTGTAGTGTCTTTTTACATGTAATTTCAGCATTTATAGATCTGTCACATGCTCATTTGTTTCACTCTTTCATTTGCTTTTGAGAGTTGCTTTTGTGTCTTGTTTGCATGCCTAGATAGCTTAACATGTGAGCATGTTTTTCTAGCATTTTGTACCTCAATCTCAGCATGTTTTTGCTACTATTTTGACTGGTTTCAGCTCTATTTTGAGCTGGTTTGGTCCTTTGAAGCTTGTATTGTGTGGTTGTAGTGTAAAGGGCATCACCAACTTAATATTTTAGGCTTTTTAACATGAATTGCATGAGTTGCTTGCATGCTTTAATGTCATTTTGCACTCCATTTCAGCACTGAAATCTCTGCAATCTCCCGTTATTCTTCACTCTTTCATTTAGTTTGAAAGTGGCTTTGAACCCCTTGTTGGCTTGAGTGTGAAATGGAGACATTAAGGCTTAATGGTTTAATTCCTTCATGAGTTCATTATCAACAGCATGAGATCTCTTTCATGCTCAAGGCACTTGTGGTTTAAGCCCTCTTTCATTAGAGGACACTCACCTTTTGGACTAATCAATTAAAGAATGGATTGGTAATCTAAAATGAGTAAACAAAAATCAACAAGTAAAAGAGGCAAGATTAAGCATCTTCGTGTTGTATTGCATGTGTTCAGATCGGACGTTAATTCGAACATGAGGAAAATGGGATGTTTCATACTCAAAGTGATGAAATGTACCACTTTTCTTGGTCACTATCACCCTTGATAATGCATGATAGGGTTGTGGTTTTGTTAAGTCGTGTTTTGTACTAATTATGCCTGCACAAGCTTGGCTCCTTAGCCATCATGCATTGAAAATGCTTGGTTGATGGTTTGAGGGCTGAGAATTACACTCCTTTGAACTTGTGTAATGATAAGGAGAGTAACAATGCACACAAACCTTGAGAATATACTGCTTTGCCTCTGTTTGCTCTCTGTTGCAGCACAAAAGGAAGTTCGGCGGCAGGGGTGGCCGACCAGCCAAAAGTAGTGGCCGACGGCCACCGGCAGTAGCCAACCGGCCACCAATGGTAGCTGACGGCCACCATTGGTAGCCGACCGGCCATCAATGAAAAATTGCACAAGTGTGCTCCTGAGTTGGAGCAGAGGCATTCTGGAAGTTGGCAACACTGTTGGTGTTCAAACAATGTGCAAACAGAGGCTGCAATAGCAAGGCGGTGGCATTTTCGGGAGGAGCAACCGAGCATGCATGCGTCTCTCGCCCTCGAGGCCATTTAATTTCTTTAGTTAGCTTAGAATAGCTAGTTAATTCAAATGTTGTACTTAAATAGTTAGTGTAACTAATTCTTTAATTCCGATTTGTAATTTTTAACTAGCTTAGAATAGTTTGTTAATTTGTTTCAATTGTTGAAATAATTAGCCTAGAATAGTTAATTAGTTTTGGTTTGTAATAGTGAGCTTAATTAGCGTAGCTAGTTAGCTTATTCATTCGAACCCTCCTTCGCGAGGGCATAATGTTGTAATAAGTGTGAGTGCGTGTGTGTATGTCTTCCAATCCCACGTCTTTCTCCCTTTTATTTAATCACTTTCGATGGTTAGATTAGGGATCATTTTCAATTAGCATACCTTCTGCTCACATGTTTGCATCCATTCATTTGTCTTGCATCCACCGAGGCTCGGCGCATCATTCAAACTGCATTGCTATTTCAATATCTTCTTTGAATACGTGTTTCAAAGCATGCTATCAAAGTGTTACAAATCATATGCCATATTAGGAGCCGAGCCTAGTAATTGCATCTTGCATATGTTGCATTAGTCATTTAACATAGTTAGGATCATGTATTTTTCTAACTAGTTTTTGTTTTGGCTTGGAATACTCGGTGAGTCTATGCTTTAGCATACTTACATGAGTGTGATTGCCATATTACCATGTTTCGCATGCTTGCCATGAGGCTATGTGCTTATATGCTAAATTGCATGAATGCCTGTGGATAAAGGCTTGTTGTTTGAATTGGGACAATTCAATGATTATGCATTTAAGTCCACTTTGTTGTGGCAAATCATGTTTTAAGCCCACTATGTTTGGTGGCAAATCCAAATCTTTTAAGCCCACTTGAGAGTGGCAACTTCAAACCATTTTCGAAAACAAACATGAGTTGAGTTGTTCCAAGTCTTCCGACTAGTCTATACTTGCTTGTGTGCGTCACATAGTAAAGCTAGTTGAATAAACCGAAACAAGAACACATAAGGTTTGTAAAATAACATATCATGGTTAGTAGAGGCCAATCCTTTGATCGGGCCAGCGGGGGTTCTCAATTCATGACCTTCCCCCCCGGTACCCAAGTTCCCGAGCCGAGGCAACTTTGGTGATGACAGACACGTAGCCTTTGGCACAAGTCAGGGTTTCCTAAATTTTTCCAAAATAAAATATTTAGGTGGCGACTCTGTAATCTGGAAAAGCAGTACAATTTTGGCATTATTTGATTGAAAATCAATTTTCCAAAACGATTTTCCGGATTTGGACTCTTTGGTGTTTATCAGTTTCACATTGCACTTGTAAAACTAGATTCAGAACCGCGGGAGTCTAAACTGTGAGGCCTTCTTTTCAACCCTTTTCGAAAGGCGGGGGTGTGAAAAAAGGCGAGGCCACACCCTCTCCCTTGGCTCTGGATCTGAGAACGAGCTGAAGATGATACCGACCACTACCCTCCTCTTTTCTGCGGGCAAGCTAGAGACTTGTGGCCCAACTGACCACACTTGAAGCAAGTGAAATCTCCCTGACCACCTCTCCCAGAACCTGAACTTGGTACTAGAAAAGTGGACCTCGACTGTGCTCCCTGGGACTGCTATGAGGTAGGACCCCTTGCCTCTTACTGTCCCCCTGAACATCCTAACTTCTTCTAGAGCCCCTCATCCACTTCTCCTCCATCTGCATTACAGTCTCAAGATGAGCCGATGCCTCCACAAGGCATCCATAATCTCTAATCATTGACCCAGCCACTTTGAACATAAGCTCAATCCTCAACCACTTCTTGAACTCTAAACAACAGCATTCCTTAGTCACCACGAGTTCCGGTGCGAACCTTGACAAACTAGTAAATGCGGCCTCAAACTAGGCCACTGGTGTGCTCAACTACTTGAGCTGAGAAAACTGATCCCTCAACTTCTCCCTAACAGTGGGAGGCAAAAACTTGTCTTGGAAAGCTTCGACGAAAGCCTCTCAAGTCAAGCCAATGTGCCCACGCGCATACTTCCACCATTGACCTACATCTCTCTTTAGCTGGAAGGATGCCAAGGTCACCCTCAAACCTCCATCTTTGATGCTAAGCATCTCAAACGTCTTCACCATTTGCTCCAACCACTTATCCGCCTTTAGTGGCTCCTTGGGATCACCTAAAAACTCGTTCGGATTCGATCGGAAAAACTCTCATTTCAAGAATGACAGCCTTGCCTCAACTACTTGGGCCTAGACTTGATTCTCAGCCCTGAGAATGTCCATAGATTCCCACAATGCTCCGGCCATTTCGTGGGCTAAGGTGCCCATGGCCTATTGACCAACTGGTTCGGCCATATTGGCCTAACTAACTCCCTCCTCTTGCACCATAATCTCATCCGGTAAAAGCATCTCATGCCTTCTAGGCCTACCACGCCTACCACTACAGCGTCCACATCCTGACATCCTAATAAAGGTAACAAAGGAGATTAGCACATTTACAAATGTGCCAAAGCTAATTCACTCGTGTCCTAATACGGTGGACAATAGTAATTCACTCCACGTAATCACGTAGTCATATAAGCACATAGCAATTTCCTTCCTTGATAGTGACTGTCCCACAACGTTGCCAGAGTTCCGATTAGAAACAGCAGTGATCAAGTGCTCTTCTAATAAGACTTCTAGAAACCCGTAGACCCAACAATATCTTCAAAACTAAATCTCATTCCCATATAATCATATAAGCATATTATCACATAGTATACCATACATACTAATGTCCCTATCAAGCGAGACAAACCCATTGTGGTAATAACCACTTCCCACGTACACAAAGTATTCAAACACGGTACGCTCTGATACCAAGTTGTAACGCCTAAAAAAAAATACAATAAACCTATCTCATAAGCGGAAGTATAATTGAAATGGCATGCTTTCATGAATCAAAGTTTAATATACATTCATGAGATAATAACATGAAATGAAAGTTACACCGATAGTCATACGCCTTGATGGCTTACATCTTTCTAAGTCACTGCTTGGGTATAACAAAAGTGGATTCTCAATCCAATACAAGTCTAACCCCGAGGCTTGTTCAGAATACAAACAAAAGCAAAATAAACAAGATAAGCCTTCACCTCCACGGTGCTTCCAAGCTAAGCCCTTGGCGGAGGCATATCACCAATACCTGAAAATGGTCTTCCCATATAGGATGAACCAAACCCCAGTAGAAATAATCCAATACAACATATGAAACTTAACAAAAATATAAGGGTAATATGCATATACAATGCCATTGAGAAATCGTTTCATAATTTTTTTGCAAACCATGCAGTACCAACTGTATATTTCAAATCAAGAAATCAGTTCCATTTCATTCAAACAACCAAACTGAGAATACAACTTAATAGGTCTCTAACCAGTACAACCATCATACAATCACTTTTATCTTCCATTTTACGGATATTTTGTTCATGGGAATCGGTATCTATGTATATGTGTGGTTTTCGGGACTTTCACCCTGGACACACAGGCCAACTTAATTCAATTAAGTATATCCCCTTTCTTCTCCCAAACATCATATATTTACAATGTATTAAAGACATAGTCATATTCAATGACAACGGATGAGAGATTAGTTTCAATTCACCTAATTCTCATGCAATTTCTACAACAATCATAGCTATCATCCACCAATAGTTCAAAACAGATATTTCTAAACAGATATACAATCTCCAAGACAGATAAACTATCTAAAATTTCCAAAGGTGAGAGGTAATACATATCCAACTCCACCATTTATATAAACATCCATCCATTTCACATTTTCAATACCAATTCCATTTATTTGTACAAAATAATTATTTGAGACACTTTAGAGAAAACTCTTCTTTCTAAAATCTAACCCAAGTATCAAAATCAACCATTTTATTACAACACAATCTCATATTCACTCTCATAACCATTTTCAATACATCCGTTTGTAAACTCCTCTTTTGATTTTAAACCAAAATCCTAGATTTGTTCAAAATCCTCCAAAATCACAATAGTGTATATACAAAACAAATAACTAAGTTAAGAGTCATACAGGAGTATAGAAAATCCCTACCTCAAAGCTAGATGACGAGCAAAGCAAGGAAGAAACTCGGATGAAGCTAAAACCCAACTCTATTAGGATGACAACGTAGCCCTTGAGATGCTCTACCTTTTTAACAAAGGCACAAGGGTAGAGAAACCACTAAATCTTGGTGAAAATGTAGAGAGAGAGAGAGAGAGTCTGTGAGAGTTTTAGAGAGAGAAGCTCTAGATCTAGGGTTTTTGGAATGTTTAGAGAGAATAAAATGAAAAAGTGATGTAAAATGTCACTTTTATGGATTGAAATATGCACAATCTGCTCTAGTGTGAGAAGTGACGCTCGAGCGCCTAGAAATAATAAATTGTTCCGCTCAAGCGTAACAAGTGACGCTCGAGTACAGAATACATACTTCTAGTAGTTTTGCAAACAGTAGACCAACGCTCAAGCGCAAGAAAGGCCGCTCGAGCCGAGACCGCTCAAGCATAGAATACACTATCCTAGTAGTTTTGCAGACCTACAAAAGTACTAAGAGTTCACAAAGCCTACTCGAGCGCAAGAAGTGACGCTCGAGTGGAGGAGTAAAATTCTAGGCAACAAAAGTTTGAAAACCAAGAAACCAACATGTTCCAAATGCAATGACTACAATCCAATAGCCAAATTCAAGGAAGTATAAGGGAAGTAAGACATGAACAACAATAAAAACTATGAAACTCGAGTCTAGAATGCAAAATGGGTCGGGTCTAAACCAGAATCGCTATAACAAACAAAAAAATGTAACACTCTAATAACGTAACACACCAATGTAACATACTAAAAAAACTCCTTAGTCCACTTTTTCCAAACGTAACACTCTGAAAGAACTATGTAGTGTACTTTTCCCAAACATAACAATGTAACACTCAAAAAAAAAAAAAAACCCCTTTAGTGTACTTTTCCCTAACGTAACACTCCAAGTAACTGTCATGACCCGAACCTGCCCCTATAGATTAAGGTCATAATCGGCCAGTAATCATGAGATTACCTATGGCCTTAAATGGAAATCAATTAAAAATTAATAATATGGGGCCAGATGCGGAAGCAGACTTAAAAATTTTGTCCAATGAGCTCTGCTTACATGACATATCAAAACATTTCCCATATACTTAATAATAACTCACACTACATATTAGTAGTTAACATCTTGTACACCCAGGATCATTCAAACACATAGTCAGCTATACCAAAAGCTTATACACATAAATGGTCTATCATGACTAACAGAAATAGCAAAAGAAAATACAAAATATCATAAACAAAGCCTCTTGCATGAGGCACCTGGGCTAACTCCAAAATCTCAAGAATCTTTTACAATCTCACTAAGGCTGGGGTTAGACATCCCACTGCTCACCTACATACATATAAATACAGAGTGAGCTAATGCCTAGTGAATAATACCAGAGTAAAGAGGTTAATGAATGAGATTCGTACATAAATAAATCATACTTATAATTTAAACATCTGAACTACTATCCTCATTCATATCAGATATATAGATCATAACAAAGCTAAACAACCTCGGGTCCAATACATCATATCCATATACAAAACGACCTCAGGTCCATTGTACACAAAACGACCTTGGGCCCATCTATACAAAACGACCTCGGGTCCAATACTTATTCATAGACCGACCTCAGGTCTAATGGATCCATATACAAATGACCATCGGTCCTTCATATCATAATACCAAATGACCTTGGGTCCAACATTCTTATATCCATAACTATGCACATAGTCACCTTCATGATCATGATCACATCCGTATTCATATTCAAAACGACCTTTGGTCCATTTAATAATCATACAAAATGACCTTTTGTCCAATTCACATATAAGATGACCTTTAGTCTAACTTGTTAAACATTCCAAACGATCTTAGGCCTAATCTGTATCCTTATCAAATATACCAAACGGCCTTGGGCCCATTGTGTGTTCATACAAAACAACCTTTGGTCCAATCTTATAATTTTGTATTTATTAATCACGTTTCAAGTCTTTTACGAATCAGACAAGTAGAATACTCATTCATAATACAAATTCATGAGTTTGAAAACTTACCACATAGGTAGCGTTTAGAAAAGAACATACATAAAAATATCTTTACTAAGATATTACTCACAGTGCTCAGAGTGTTGATTCATCCTCGTGGATGTTCCTACACAATTCATAAACATACACAAATTGGATCACAATGCTATTTAATCCTCGTGGCTTATCCGCAACTTCAAATAATACTTAGAAATTCTTTCAAAAACATGGATTACAAGGGTCATGCTCCAAGGATGAAACTCAACGTTCAAACCAAATGAATCTTTTATCTCTTTCCTAATCATTTACTTATGTTGTTTCTTAGCTTATTGGTCCTCAATAAGTCATAATTCATGCTTAAGAATATCCGAAAAGAGATGGGAATGAAGATATGCGCTTAAAACATCTTTTGAAAAGATGCTGAAAATAAGTTGTTGGCTAGAGCCAGCTGAAGGCAAAAACTAAGCTCGCTCGACCCACCACTTCTTCGCTCGAGCCAGCTTTTGCAAAGTTCAAAATACTGGGAGCTTGTAATGTTGGCTTGAGCCACCACTTGGTCGCTCGAGCCCGCTGCGAATTTTCTGCGTTTCAAAATAGAAAATCTGAATTCCAAAAATACATTTTAACATGTAAATGCTTGCATGGCCATTCCAAACTCATGAAAACACTTTGATAATCATAAGAACATTTTAGAAAACTCAAATACAAGATCATCCATAAATCATTCGCACAAAACCTCATGAATTTATCGAAATTGAACTCAAATCTTCATGTATGTGAGGATTAATTCCAAAACTCTTTTCATGACTTTCCAAACGTAAAATTAAGCTTCCAAGACTTATGAAACAATGATGTATGTGCAATATAACTTCCAATTTCATCATGAATCATAGAATTCAAACCCAAAATGATAAAATTCTACATATTCGTCTTCTAAATTCAACATGGATGACAAGGATCATGCACAAGAGTATGAAACTCTTCTGATTCATGAATTCATGTATTTCAAACCTTCAAGACTTAGAAAACATGAATGCATGTAAATGACAACTCCCAATTCAACATGATTATCAAAGTTCATGCTCAAAACTTGAAGAATCAAACCAAATACTTGCATGTATGTACAATTTCATCTCAATTCCTACAATCTTTGTTCAACTCACACATTTAATCTCATTATCTTCTTAAATCCCACAATTTAAATGACTTAACTCCCAAATTGAGGTTCAAACTCTTACCTACTACTATCTTCAATGAGGCTGGGTTTAGCAATTTCTTGAGCCTAGCTTCCAAATTCTTCAATCCTCCAAGCCAATTCCTCAAGATTGAGCTTATCTCTCTCTAAGATGAAGATTTCTCTCTCTATAGCTTAGTCTCAGCAAAATGGTGAAGATGAGCTCAAAATTATGAGCCTAGGCACTAACTCAACATATATATAGTGGGTGATTAGCTTAAGCTAATTAAGCATGATTAAGACTAATCAACCTTACTTAATTTAATTCAATTTAATCTAATTAATTTGATCTGAATCAATTTTTAATTAAATTTTATCATAGCTCTAAAAATTACGCTGAACACAATAAATTAATCAATTTTGGTTTATGATGCCTCTATAGCCCTCAATTTCGGATTATAGTAGAAATTGTAACATATATCTCTACAATCAATAGATAGGCATTCAAAAATCACATAAAACACAAAATTAACATCAAATTTTATATCAAGCACATTAACACTCGTATAATTAATGAGTTAACAGTATAATATGGAACGAGGTTGTCACATTCTTCCCCCCTTTAGGAAGTTTGTTCCTCCAAACTTATGTTATCTTCAGTCGGAGACAATTCAAAATACTTTTATTGAACGATTTCAATTCTTTTGGTAGCCATTTGCTCAATCTCACAATCAAGCAACACTCTGTCCTCAACCAGTCGGAGACTTACCTTTTTTTCCATACAAGGCTTTGTATAGTACCATATCGAAACTAGAGTGTAAGTTGTTGTCATAAGCAAAGTCTACCAATGGTGAGTAGGTTTTTCCAACTTCCCTGAAGGCTAATGCACACATTTGTAGCATTTCTTCTGAAATCTAAATAGTTCTCTCTGATTGTCTATCAGTTTGTTGACGGAAAGCGGTGTTGCACCTCAATTCGGCTTCCATTCCCCTTTGTCATAGAAATTCAATTCATTACTCAACCATTCTATAGTTCATGCTTTGATTTAGTATTCAGTTTAGTGACTCATCACAGTTACCCAAGGTTAGTCGAAAGTCATCAAGAATATAAAGTGGATCCAGATACTGATTCCTGAGTCAACAAAGGTAACAACAAAGTAATCAACCACACGATGTACATAATTCACATATCCCCATAGCATCAATTGTAAAGTACAATAATATTGAAGTAGTCAATTTCTAACATAATACATATGTTCTCAATCATTCAATAGTTTACAATTCAGTTCAATGTTCGATTCCATATTCCATCAAGTCTTTCAACATTATCTGATAGTTATCAAAAGCATAAAGCAACTTATGTATTAATCCCATGACATCAAAGGTAATATCAAAGTAGTCAATCATATAAAAAACGCAATTTACATATCCCCAAAGCCCCAATTGCATAATAAAATGGCACTAAGCAGTCATTTACAGGGCGCACTAAATTCATACACTTTCAGATAATTGAGGTTTTCTAATCCCAATAGTGTTCACAATCAAAAGAGTTCGTGGCTAACAATTACCATAACATGACTTCCCAAAATCCGATAACACTGAAGCAACTATTCTTCCATACAAAACATATTCTGATCGGTCAAAGGCAAATGTTCAGTACTGTTTATAATCAAATCGATCTGCCGTCATCGGTTTCCATAGCGTCAAATAAATAAGAATATGGTAATACAGAAGCATCATTCCTTAAAACACTCATTCGCTGGATTTGCACAATTCAGTTCATTTATAACACAAATGTCCCCAATAGTTGAAGGTTGGTTCGCAATGGTGTTCATGGTTAGATCGGTCTGTTGACAACCCACACAAAGTCTTCTAAATAAGTCAAGTATTCCATACAGATTCAAGTTTTGGATCTATCAATTTTCTTGTCAAGAATAATCTAGTCATTCGTTCATGAACAATTCGTAATCTCCCTTAAACAAAATCAAATCAGATAGAGGTTCTTATCAAATCAATTCAGGCAAGGGTCTTGTCAAATTACATTAAACAAAGGTCCCATCAAGTTATATCAGATGAAGGTTCCATCAGGTCAAATCAAACAAAAGTTCTATCAGATTGAATCAGATATAAGTTCTATCAAATCATTCTAACCCAAACCTGCCCCTACGGGTTTAGCATCTTAACCGGCTAGTAATCCTAGTATTACCGAAGGCCTCTGAGACAGAATAACATAATATTAGAGGCTAGCGGAAGTAAATAACAAATATACGATATCCATTGAGCTATGCAGACTTACATGAGATAGAAAAACAAATCTACACATTATCCTTACGTCATCATATATATACAAATTAGACAAAAAGGGACTTAGCCCTATTTACAAAATAAACAAAGACTTGTTTAAACAAAGAAGAAAACAAAACTTGAACTTTAATCACAGAGCTATAACCACTTGACATATCTGGAACCTCCACTGTAATAATCTGGCCCTCGTACATGTTTTCTGGTATACTCTTGGTTCCCTATTCTGTGCATTTATATGCTTATTATGAAATTTCATGTGAAATGAAGTTCGCTTAAGTGAATCTTATGAATATAGATTTGTATATGTCTAATAGGAGGAAAATCTGTTACAATTAAGATGTTTAGATCAGAAATTGGAAGCCTTAGAAGCATAATTATCTGAAATTGACTTTATATATGTGATCAGCATAATTTTTAAGTCATTATAAGCATTTTTGTAAAAATTTGATTAGGAATGATTAAACTGATTGGATTTTGTCTTTATTCACTTTTTGTATATAAACTTGGTCTCTTAGGCATTTGACTTATGATCTTGAACCCAAAAATATCTCCTGAGAGAGAGACTTTGAAAAGGAAAGTTAGAGAGGAAGAGGGGAAGCTCAATAAGGAGGAAAATTGGGGGATTTGAGAAGGCTTATAGAAATTTAAGCTCAAGGTAAGTTTAATTTGTTTTGTACAACCCTCCTCTTGAATTGGAGTAAGCATTTCTTGTTATTAGGTAAGCTAGGGTTTGTTAGTGGTTGGAGTGTGTGATAATCACTTGATTGGAAGAGTTCTCTTACCATTGAATTATTTTGGAAGTAATATGGTTGATGTGAAGAAATTGGAATCTACTCCTTGAATTCTTATGTTGGTATTATGAAATTGTACACTTTTATTGTTTATACACCAAGTGGATGAGTTAGATTATGATGTTCTTAAACTTGTGATTGATGGTTATATAGTGTTATGACTTGTAAATCATGTGTATGGTGTTGTTATGTCATCATATTGTGTTGTTTACCCCATTCCTTTCCTCTATGATGTTGTGAATTTAGTGAATTTGTGCTTAGTTTCGGACTGCCCAAAACAGGGGCCACGGCCGCACGTGCGGAGGTCATGGCCGCACGTGCGGAAAAGAGGGAAAAAAATGGGAATTGCATTCTGCTTTCTGCCGCTCATGTGGGGAAGGAGTACAGCACGTGCGGCCCACTTCCGCACGTGCGGAGGGGACTGCCGCACATGCGGCCTGTGCCGGAAAATGTTGTCTACTCTGTTTTCCCTGTTTGACCCTCTTATACTATTAAAATAATTATTTGATGCCCTTAGAATGTTTGTAAATTCGTTGAAGCAAAACGAATCAGAAAATGATTAAAAGGGAAAATGAACTAATGCTTGAACTGTGTGTGTATGTAGGGCACATACCGGAAGCAACTGCCACTCCACCACAGCACTGTGAGTAGTAGTACTGTAGTAGCACACTTCATTTATTGCTAATAATTACTATTAGCACTCTATTAACCGCAAATTACCTGTATTAACTTATATGAACGATTGAAAGAATGTGTGTACCTCTGTATGACTCTAAAATTTTGTATGACTCTGAAACTAGTCTGCTCTGATGATATCTGGGCCTATGGCCAATCTGGGGAATCTGTTAGGCCTATGGCCAATCTGTGAAAGCTGTTAGGCCTATGGCCAATCTGTGAAATCTGTTAGGCCTAAGGCCATTCTGTATATCTTTGGTCTTGAAGCCGCTCTGCATAAAACCTAGGCCTGAGGCTGTTCTGAAAGTATTTACCGCATGAAATTAATCCTATGCCTCTGCACTTTTATGCATTATAATTCAAGTTTATTTAATGATTTGTTTAAGCACTATTATTCACTGAGCTTGGCTCACTTCGTGTTATGTCTGTTTCTGTAGGAAATCAAACTGGAGATCGGTCTTAGTTCGGCTTCGATCACCCTTTTTTGGTCAAGCTATATAGAGCAGCTTTTGCATTTTGTGGGATTTCCCTAACGACCCCTTGTAGACACCCCATTTTTGACCGTCCTCAAGACTTGGACGTCACCGCTTGAACACCCGGTGATTATCCATGATTGTGTTCGTTTTGAGTTCTCGGAGGTCCCGACTGCGCGCCGTGCCTCAGGATCTCTCAACCGGTTTGTTTTATGCTCGGTTGTGCACCGAGCACTTGTGTGTTTGCATTTGAGGGTAGGGGAAGGCTTGTTAGCCATCCCTTAATCCCACCGGCTGCCCCACTTGTTCACCGGCCCTTTCTTAATGCCATCGGCACTCTTTTCTTAGAATACAGTGCCGATCGGCACTTTACACTGCCGGCCAGCACATTTTTGTGCCGGTGACTCCTTTGGACGGCCGGCGTGAACCCTTTGCACCCCAGGGGATGGTGCATGCCAGCTGTGACAGCTGGAGTGCACCATCACCACTCCCCATACGGGGGATTGCACCCTTTGCCCTTTTGAACCCCCTTGAAGCTTCTAGAAGCTTGAACCCTTGGCCAAGCTTCTTAGAGAAGCTTGGCCAGCTGTCTTAGCTTCCCTTGGAAGCTAGGAACCCTTTGCACCCCTTGAACCCTTTGGCTTTACTTAGTCATTAAGTTTTGGCTTAGTTCTTGGCCTATATATACTTGCATTCATCTCCATTGTTTGAGGTTAGCAACTTTAGGTCAAAAACCAGAGCTTAGGCATATATTCTCTGATATACATCCATATATATCTATATCTCCCTTCTCCCTCCTTGTGTGTGTGTGTTTTGGGACCAAATAGTGTGATTTACCTTACTTTTGCACTAAAACACACACCATTACACCTTAGCTCGAGATTAGGAGGCTTGGAAGGTTGTTTGAGGTGGTTTTGGACTGGTTTTGAGCATTAGAGGAGGGCTGCAACCTTTGTTCTTCATTGGATCTTCAAGGGTAAGAACACCACTTTAGTTTCCCCATTCTTGCAACTACTTTCTACCCCTTTTGTCTTGGGTTTTTGGCTTTGTGTTTAACATAAAAAAAACCTTGTTTTTGCTTGCTCTAGAACTTTCATTAAGGTCTCTTTTTCATTTGATTGAGGCCTCACTCTTTTAGGCCTTGTTTTGGTCTTTTTGTGCCCTTTTCTTGGAGCATTGTCTAGCTTGGTGTTTTTGACCTTCTCACCACTGAAAACCAGTGGGTTTTCAGTGGTGAGGATGATATTTTCGAGCCTCATTTAGGGGAGAGACACCTCTCTCCCCTTGGTCCTTTTATTTGCCTTTGTTTTGGGCTCATAGCATAGCATGTGTGCATGTTTGCATTTGGCTTCATTTCAGGACTTTTTGGGCTGTTTTAGGTCATGTTTGATCTCTGTTTTTGGTCGGAATTATAGCCTCTAACATGCTTCTCATATTTCCTTTGAAATGCTCTTTTATGCCTAAAAGCATGCCATATGTCTAGGCCATATTTCTCGCATGTTTTAGCTTGATTTCATGAAGATATGAGTATCATCTTGTCATGCATAAGGGCTGTGAGCCACTGTTTTGGCCATGTTTGGCGTGCTTAGCATGGTTGCCTTGCTTGTTGGCTTGTAGGCCTTGCTTGTATGGAGTTCTAGCATGCTTAACTTGTCTTTATCTCACGATTTGGCATCACATTAGACCCTATTTCAGTCCATTAGTCATGTTTGTATGTTGGCATATGTGGCTTAGTTCATGCTTTAAGAGTGTGCTCTTGTATGCTTTAAAGTAGGCCTTTGCATGCTTACATGTTTAGTGCATTTTCGGGGATGCCATGAAGGGGGTTTGGGTGTTATTTTGTATGCTAGAAACCTGTTTTGGTTACCTCACATGTGCCATGTTTGGTCTTGTTAAGTGGTGGTTCAATGTCTCACTTTGTGCCTTAGCCTTGAGTCTTATGGCTTGCATGCTTGTGTAGCATTTTGTTCATGTTTTGAGGCATGTTTTGCCACTGATTTAGGGAGCTTTGAGGGCTGCCTCATTGAGCTTGGTCCACCTTTGCATGCTCATATCATGGTTGTTGCATGTTTGATTGATGAAACCTAGTATACATGCTAGTTCCATGCTTAATTGGTCCATGTTGCATGACATTTGTACCTTGCATACTTTAGCTCTTTGCATGCCTAACATGATAGGTTGCATTGCATTTGAGCCATGTTGCATGAGTTGCATTCCATGGTTTGGTTTGGGGTTGTCAAACCAAGCATGAAGATTGAGAGGAGTTCACACTTGAGTGGTGAAACTTGTCTCCATCCTCAAGTCCCTAAGGCCCTTGATCTCCATATGATAGGGACTTAGTCTTCATTTGTTTGTGTTGCATGCATCTTCACATCAAAATAGCAACCTTGGTTCTTTGGGCTATCATGTATCAAATGTACCATTGGTGGCCCAAGAACCAAGGGTCTTACCTCCTTGAGTCCCCAAGCATGATAGGAGGCAATGACCATGCTTACATGTCCCCCAAAACCCATGCCTTGCATTGCTGTCTTGCTGCTGCTGTCAATCTGTCTGCTGCAGGGACTTTCTGCCGGCCGGCAGTTTAATGTGCCGATCGGCACTTTGTTTGTGCCGATAACCACCACATGCAGCCGGTGATCAATTTCAGCAGCCGATGAGCTCTTCCCCCAGCCGGTGGGGTACTTCAGACCACTTGGAAGGTATTCCCGAACTTTGGGAATTTTTGAAGAGGCAGGGCAGTAAAAACAGAAGCAGCAATGCCATGACACGGGTTTTCCGGGCGAGTCGCGACGAGCATGCACCATTCGCGCATTCCGAGGCAGGGCCGAGGCCCCATTTATTTTATTTGCTTAATTTAATTTTAGTAATTAGAATTTGTAATATTTATTCATTTATTCTTTGGACTGTATTATTATTTTGGTCCCTCCGAGTGAGGGCATAATTGTAATAAGTGTGCGTGAGTGTGTGTATGTCTTCCAACCCCCACTTCTTTCTTCCCTTCTATTTACCTGCTTATGATGGTAGATTAGGGCATATTTAAATTAGCATAACAGTATGAAAGCATGTTTGCATTCATTCATTTGTTTACATGCACCGGGCTCGGTACATCATACAAACTGCATTGTACTTTCAATTCCAAATTGAATACGTGTTATTTGTAGCATTTCACATGCCATGTTTAGGGTTAGCCGAGCCTGCTCTAGATTACATCTCTGTGTGTGATGCATTAGCCATTTAACATGAACTAGGTCATGCATGTTTTCTAACTAGTTTCTGTTTTGGCACGGAGTACTATGTAAGTCTTTATGCTTTAGCATCTCGCATGCGTGTGAATGTTGACATGACAGTATGCTTACCATGCGGCTAAGTGCTTAGATGCGATAAACTGTTTGAATGCCTGTGGGTGGAGGTTGGATCGCTTGAGTTGGAAAAACTCGTTGAAATCCGTGTTTTAGCCTACTTGCGAGTAGCAATTTCAAACTGTTTTCCAAACAAGACGGATATGCAATGCTTATTTCCAAATTAGGCGATCTAGTCTATACTTGTTTGCTGTGCGCATAACATAGTAATTCTAGGTTAATAATTGGAATAAGAGCATGTAATGTTTTCAAAAACGGATATCACGGTTAGTAGAGGCCGGTCTTCGGACCGGGCGAAAGGGGGTGCTCATAGCTGACCTTCCCCGATCGTACCCAAGCTCCCGAGCCAAGACCACTTTGGTGATGACGGACACGTGGCCTTCGGCACCGAGTCAGGGTTTCCTAAATTTCCCATTTTAAAAATATTTAGGTGGCGACTCTGTAATCTGGCAAAGCAGTCCATGTTTGGCACTACTTTTCAAAAATCTGTTTTCTCAAACGATTTGCCAGAGCTGGACTCTTTGGTTCAGATTTAGAACCGCGACAAACAAAAAGGGAGTCCGAACTGTAGCGAGGTCCCCCGCGGACTTGTTACAGTTTCTGGCGACTCTGCTGGGGAGTCTTAGAGAGCTTGACTCGAACTCGTGATATCCTATTTTGACTACACTTATGTGTTTCTTTGCATTGCATGTGCATTGGTGCGCCTAGGACACCGTGTTGGCCATCTGCTATTCCTGAGCGGTTTGCTGGAGGCTTGTCTTGTCAAGGCATGTCCATAAGGCTGACCGGTTGCGGGCTCTGCCAGTATGGGAACACAAACCCTGGTTCTACCGGGGCACCCTTTTTGACTATTCGACCTAGTGCATAATCGGAATCCGTAGTGACCATTCCAAACTAGGACAGGTTGCTTACCCAACCTAGGTTGTTTGAAACCGCTGCGTGCGTAGTGAAACCCTAGCTCCCGACAAAATAGGACAGGGAAACCCTGCCCCAATATAGGGGTGTTTTGGTTCTCATTTATCTGCTATGTGCTTTAGAGTGTAACTCTGCAGGGAACGTACAGATCAGTTTGCAAGTTTAAAGTATCAGGCCTGAGGGCATCAGTGTCAGTGTTTTGAGAATCAGTTGTCTGTGGATGTCAGATTCAGGCCTAGGGGCAATGGTTCATGATCAGTGATCAGTATTTGAAGAACAGTGTATTGAGTTCAGCGTGTTACCCAACCGTGTGTTGTTTATTTTATGCTGTTATGCTGTCCGATTTTCTGTTTATTTATACGCTTTATTTATCTTTTTATTAGGTAGTTGAGCACGATTGCTACCGACCCGATAGATATCCCCCAAGCACCCTGGGTCAGAGGCCGTCGACTCCTTCGATCTGAGGATCTGATAGACGGACAACCAGTGTACTACTCGCTACCCCCGGTTACTAAACAAAGGACAGTAAGGCAGAGGACATCAGTACAGCAGTCAGTTCAGAGAGCTTTGTCTACCCCACCTATGTTCAGTAGGGATCAAGACTCTGTGTCACCAACAGAGAGAGAATATATACCGGTAATCCAACCAGAGCAGGACAATATGGCTAGTTTGGAGGAAATGGTGCGCCACCTTCAAGAGAGCATGAAAGCAATGCAGCAAGATGCTATCCGCCAGGCAGATTTCGCCAGACAACAGGCCACAGTTGTGAGAGAACAGGCAGAGACAATTGCCAGACTGGAACAGCAAACCAGAGCATCCGCTTCACATCAAGTTCCTCCCCCGCTAGGAGCTCCTAATGTCGGGGAGACAGCCAATGCTCAGATTGATACAGAGCCGCCCACAGGACCACCCCCACCTCCGATCCTACCTCAAATTCAACCTCAGTTATCAAAAACACCCACCAATCTACCGGACTCTCCCTTTGAGTTCGAGACTGATCCCACCGCACTCAAATTGAGCAAGCTTGAAAAGTTGTTCAAGAGGTCCCAAGGGGTCAAGACTATCCCCGACATTGAAGATGGTTACACTGACGCCGTTGTGACGCTGCCCGACAGATTCAAAATGCCTCATATTGATCGATTTGATGGGTCCGGAGACCCCATGGTACACTTAAGACTGTTTTCGGACGTTCTAAGGCCGATGGGCCTCAGTAGGCTCCAGAAGTTATCTTTATTTGGTCGGACCCTGTCGGGTGTGGCATCTGCCTGGTACGCTAAACTGGAAGACGACGTCAAGAGAAATTGGGACAAAATGGCTCAGGCTTTCATCGCGCAGTATTCATACAACACACAGATTGAAATTACGACCTGCGATCTTGAAACAACTAGGCAGGAGCCTAAGGAGAGTTTTTCGGAGTTCGTGACTAGGTGGAGGGCCAAGGCTTCAATGATGACCTTGAGGCCTACGGACAAGGGCCAGATTCGGATGATTGTGCGCAATCTACAGCCGAGGTTGATGCAAAAGATGATAGTAGTCCCATTCCCCACTTTTTCTGACCTGCATGAAATGGGGGTGCAGATTGAGGATGCCTTGAAGCAAGGCTGGATTGACAATGACCGGGAGCAACCCCGAAGAGCCTTCAATCGTAATAGCAATGCAGGCTCGAGTGGCGTTACAACTGCGAGAGCTCAGGAAGTAAGCATGGTCACCACTAACCCCCCACAAAGAAATACGGCAGCCTCGCCATTTTCCGGTGCATCCGGAAGCAACCCGCAAACAACCAAATACCCACCCAGAAATACCAGAACTTTCGCTCCACTCTATATGCCCCTATCCAAAGCTCTGGGGGTGTTGATCAAGAAAGGGCACCTGAAGCCCCTGGAGCCGAGGCCCCTACCAGAAAAACTTCCTCCTAACCATAACCCGGCCAAATACTGTGCGTTTCACCAGCAGCACGGTCACGACACCGACCAGTGCTACCGGTTACGCCATGAAATTCAGGACCTTATCGATAACGGGGTAATCTTACCTCCCGAAAAACCCAATGTTACCACCAATCCCCTCCCCATACACAACCAGGCTCCACCACCCAAAAGACTCAATTTCATTCATACTGGGGGCGTGTCCTACGACCCTAGCATCTACATCACACCCACCCACCTGCCTAAGCCAGAGGTGTTCCTTCCCGATTGCACCGACTTGTGCATGATGGACATCTCTTCGACCCAACCTAAGCCAACGGTGGTGACCACCGAGAACAATAAAAGGAAAATTCCAAAGGGGGAGCAGGTTATTGAGTCAGAGTCTGCGGAATCTAGGAGTTACAGTGGGAAGACATACAGTCCGAGTGACTACATTTTATCGATGGGTCAAGATGGGCCCGGAGTGGAATTGCCAACAGAAGAAGAATTATGTGTGATTCAAGGAGATAGTCTAGAACAAGGAACAAATGATGTAACAGCTGTAGAAGAGGACCTGGCCAATCTCCGATTTTACAGTGACCAATACCCAGAAGACGCAGTAGCTGCATGGTTCGATTATGAGGATTCAGTGGAAGTCACCGGGTGGTTGGACGATCAACCCGATGTAGTAGAAGAATTTCAGGCAGAGCAGAGTTCCGCGGGAATAAGAATATCGGCGACAGCCGGAAGGGTCGAAGAGCAGAACACATCGCCGGAGGGCGCCGGTGTCAAGAATTTCGCCCGAGATTGGAACATTTTGAGTACGGAGATGGCCGAACAGTCAGTTGTATCGGAACAAGCAAGTTTTGAGGATTCCAAGAGAATCAGAAAAGCGAAGGCCCATGTGGGAGTGGAAACTGCTGTGTGCACAGGGACCGAGAATGCTGCGGGTATATGGATGGAAGGTGCTGCGAGCGCGAGAACAGTCATACCAGAACCAGACAAGTGTTTGTCGGCCGCCGAGGGAATGTGGTGGGAAGATGAAGACTTATGTCTTGCCCACACAGACGAGGATTGGGGGAACAACCAACCCGACAACACTTGGTACCTTGGAGAGGTCGACCACATGACAAGGAGTGGGCGATATTTCAAACCTCCGCACTTGGATCAACCAAAGGCCTCAAGGAAGGATAGGGAGGTCGAGAAGCAAAAGGAGAAGCAGCTCGAAGAGGAAGCCGTACTCAAACAGCTGAAGAAGATACAAGCAGACATTTCCATTTGGGGACTGCTCATGGCCTCACGAGTACACAGGCAGGCTGTTTTGACGGCCATGGATAAGGCTAAGCTTTCGATAGAGACTACGCCGGAACAGCTAGTCGGATTGGTTTTTCCGGGAGGAGGCTCCCCGACATTGACTTTTTCCGATAAAGAATTACCGCCTGAGGGTGTAAACCATAACAAGCCGCTCTACATTTCTGTGGAATGTAAGGATAAATGGATACCGGTAGTACTCATTGATACCGGGTCTGCCATCAACGTCTGCCCAGCAAGGACGGCGTATGCAATTGGCTTGAAAACTGCAGATTTTGTACCAACAGCCCAGGTCATCCGGGCGTATGACAATACAAGTAGAGAAGTGATGGGAACGGTCAAAGTGCAGACAAAGGTTGGGCCGGGACGGCATGAGATAGATTTCCACGTCTTAGAAGTTCCCGCAACTTTTAACTTGCTTTTGGGGCGGCCGTGGCTGCATCAGGTGAAGGCAGTATCATCCACCTTGCATCAAATGGTGAAATACCCCTATGGAAAGGGAGTAGCCATTGTCTTCGGGAACTCATCGATCCACCCACCACCGGAAGTATCCACGCCTGTTCTAGAAATCGAGCACGGCATGGAAGATGTATTCATATCAGGGTTTACCTTGGCTGAGGCTCAAGTCGTACAGAATATCATGGCCGCTAATGAAGGGATATATGTTAGTGCCCAAGCAGTGTACCTCATGAACAAACTCCAATACATCCCCGGGATGGGATTAGGAAAGAGCGGCCGTAAGGGCATTGCAACATTGGCCGAAGTGCCGCACAACCCTCACACCTTCGGTTTGGGTTATCGGCCCACCAAAGAAGATTGGGTAAGAAAAGGAAAAGAGATGGCTGGAAGAGCCAAAGCAAAACGGATGGGGAAACCTTTTGAGTTGATACATCGCCCCATTCGGGGTACCCTGAACGGACGTTTCGTCCGGGAGGGGGAAGATTTTCCATTCTGTGGTTTTCCGGAGCCATAGCTGAATGAAGAAAAGAGACGTATGCCGGGATTTGAAATTTTCTTCGACTTACAGTTATCTGGGGATGATGTTGCTGAAGAGCAGACAGACCCGACAGTTGAGGCTGAACATAGCAAGGAATTGGAGTCCGTGGACGCAGAGTTTGAAATGGGGGTAGCACTGGCGTGTTTACTTTCAGATCCTTTGATCGACCAGTTATGCTTGGGGGATGACTCCTCGGTGTCCATGATCGGAGATGAAACGGCTGCGGGCCTACAATCAGCTATTTTGGATGCGTCCATCGCACCCTCCCTCACCTGGCAGTACGAGGAAGGATTTTTATCGAGCAGCACCGGGTCAGGTAGTGAGCCAGAATCTGATTCCACCGAGTCTTGTGAGTCGGAATCAGGTTCCAGCTTGTCTGAGTCTGAGTCCGGTATTCCTGGGGGTGATAACCCGGATGCCACAGTCCTGTCCAGGTCATCTTTTTCTTTCTCTTTTGAGTCTGTTGTAACAGAAGAATTGGACGGTTCGGAAGTATCTAATGAGAATGAGGTGACCGTGGTTTCCGAGTACTTTTCTGTGCCTTTGGTTTATTGCTTAAATCAGGACTTTCAAAATTTTGATGAAAACGACGAGGACGGAATTCCTCCGGTTTTACAACGACTAATTGAACAAGAGCAGGAGAGGTTTGTTAAACCCTTAATTGATGAAATCAATACTGTGAATATTGGTACTGAGAAGGACCCGCGGCTGGTCCAGATCGGGTCCACGTTGTCTTCGGAGGAACGCGAGCGCTTAGTCGCTTTATTAAAAGATTTCAAAGATGTTTTCGCGTGGTCCTACGAAGACATGCCTGGAATCGATCCTGAGATTGTACAGCACCGGATCCCTCTTGACCCCGAGGCCCGACCTGTCAAACAGAAGCTCAGAAGGATTCACCCTGACTGGGCCATTAAGATCAAGGAAGAGGTCACCAAGCAAATTGACGCAGGCTTCCTGCTGGTATCCGAATACCCGACTTGGTTGGCCAACATTGTTCCAGTGCCGAAGAAGGATGGCAGAATCCGGGTATGTGTGGATTTCAGGGATTTGAACAAAGCCAGTCCGAAGGATGACTTTCCCTTGCCACATATTGACGAGTTGGTAGATTTCACAGCGGGGCATGCTTTGCTTTCGTTCATGGATGGCTTTTCAGGCTATAATCAGATAGTAATGGCACCCGAAGACCGGGAGAAGACTGCTTTTACCACCCCGTGGGGTACATATTGTTATAGAGTAATGCCGTTTGGGTTGAAGAATGCTGGGGCTACATATCAACGGGCTGCAACCACAATATTACATGACATGATCCATAAAGAGGTCGAAGTGTATGTGGACGACATGATTGTCAAGTCCAAAGAAAGAGAGGGCCACTACACCGCTTTGCAAAAGTTTTTCCAAAGGATCAAAGAATTTAGGCTGCGGTTGAATCCTCAGAAGTGTACGTTTGGTGTTACAGCGGGAAAAATGCTGGGATTTCTGATTACACAAAGGGGCATCGAAGTCGACCCTTCCAAAATCAAGGCCATCTTAGAAATGCCCCCACCAATGACTGAAAAGGAGGTGCGAGGCTTTCTGGGTAAAGTGCAATTCATAAGACGGTTTATCTCTAAACTAACCTTAACTTGTGAACCACTTTTTGGTCTTCTGAAGAAAGGAAAGAAGTTCCATTGGGACGGCCGGTGCCAAACTGCGTTTGAACAGATTAAAAAGTATCTACAGAATCCACCCGTGTTGTCACCACCAAAGCCAGGAAAACCATTGATATTGTATCTGTCAGTAACTGAGACTACAATGGGCTGTATGCTCGCGCAAGAGTCAGAAGATAAAGTGGAAAGGGCCATCTACTATCTGAGCAAGAAGATGCTGGATTACGAGACCCGCTACACTCCGCTGGAGAAGGCTTGTTTGGCCTTGGTATGGGCTACTAGGAAGCTGCGGCACTACCTGTTAGCTCACTCTGTAATGTTGGTTTCACGACTTGACCCCATCAAATATCTTTTCGAGAAACCAGCACTTATGGGTAGGCTAGCTCGTTGGTTGCTGTTGCTCTCCGAATTTGATCTCAAGTATGTAACGCGCAAGTCCGTAAAAGGGAGAGCAGTGGCAGAGTTCCTTGCCGACCACCCGGTTGAAGGGGATGAAGCGGTTGAGTACCTATTCCCAGATGAAGATATCCTGCACATCGAAGATGAAACTTGGATGATGTACTTTGACGGGGCGTCAAATCAATATGGGTACGGGATAGGGGTGTTGCTGATAGCGCCTGACGACTCCCGTATCCCTTTAGCATTCAAGCTCCGGTTCAAAGTCTCGAACAATGAGGCAGAGTATGAGGCATGTATTGCCGGGTTAGAAGCCGCCCTAGAACTAGGGGCAAGACGATTGGACGTTATTGGGGATTCAAATCTAGTTGTGTCTCAAGCTAAAGGAGATTGGAAAGTAAAAGAGGAAAAGATGATAGTTTACCACCAGACCTTGGATTTGCTAATTCCTCGGTTTGAGAAGCTAAGTTTCACTCACCTAGTAAGAGAGAACAACAGGTTCGCAGATTCACTAGCAACTCTATCTTCCATGATAGACATCCCGTCGGGAGTCCGGATGCGTCCAGTAATCATTGATCAAAAGTTTGCGCCAGCATATGAGTCAATCTCTGCCATAGATGAAGTGCAGGACAATAACCCCTGGTATTACGACATATGGAATTTCTTGGAGAAGGAGACATATCCGCTAGGGGCAAATGCCAAGGATAAAAGGGCAATCAGAAGAATGGCTGTTCAGTTCATCATCTGCGGGGGCAAATTGTACAAAAGAGGTCATCTGGGAATGCACAAGCTGTGTGTGGAAGCTGAAGAATCGAAGCGCCTGATGGAGGCCATCCATGGAGGAGAATGTGGTGCACATGTGAATGGGGTAATGCTGGCGCGGAAAATTCTCAGACAAGGCTACTACTGGTCTACCATGGAGGAAGATTGTATCAGCTTTGTTCGGCGATGCCACAAATGCCAGATTCACGCAAACCGCATGAACATCCCACCGTCCAAGTTATACAACATGACATCGCCATGGCCATTTTCAGTTTGGGGAATTGACGTGATTGGAGCTGTTACTCCAAAGGGGTCAAATGGGCATGAGTATATCTTGGTAGCAATAGATTACTTTACAAAGTGGGTCGAGGCCCAGTCCTATGCAGTGTTGAAGGCTTCGCATGTCGCGAAGTTTATCAGAAACAACATTATCTGCCGCTATGGAGTCCCGAATGAGATCATTTCGGACAATGGTTCTCACTTCAAGAAGGAGGTGATTGATTTGTTGGAGAAGTATAATGTAGCCTTTCATAAATCATCCACGTATCGGCCGCAGACCAACGGAGCAGTTGAGGCCGCCAACAAAAACATCAAACACATACTGCAGAAGATGGTAGAAACCTATCGGGATTGGCCAGATAAGTTGTCGTTCGCTCTGTGGGGCTACCGAACTTCAATTAGGACTTCTACCGGGGCGACTCCGTATTCCTTGGTATATGGGATGGAGGCCGTTCTACCGATTGAGATTGAGGTTCCGTCATTGCGAGTACTGGCTGAGTGTCAGATAGCTGAAGCAGATTGGCAACAAAGCAGATTCGAGGAACTCATGCTTTTCGATGAGAGAAGATTAAAAGCACTGTACCACGTCCAAGGTTATCAACGTAGAATCGCCCGGGCTTTTAACAAGAAGGTTAAGTCCAGGAATTTGAAGGAAGGAGATTTGGTGCTCAAGGACAACCGAGCTCCCATCCATGACCCAAGGGGCAAGTTCAGACCCAATTGGACTGGTCCCTATATCATAAAGTCTATCTGGTCAGGTGGAGCTGTGGTTCTGATGGACCTAGATGGCCTAGAGTTCTCCCAACCGATCAACATGGATAAGCTGAAGAAATATCACCCCTGAGAGGCTCGCTAGGCCGAAAACCCGGAAGGGCGACCTAGGCAAAATTCAGAGCACAAAAAAAATTAGAAAAATATAAAAACTGAGCTCGCAAGGTTGAAAACCCGCAAAGGGCGGCCTTGGCAAAAGTTAGAGCGCAAAAGGAGAGTGAAAATACTCGAGTGAACCCAAGCCTGAACTACGTAAGGCTTGATTCCCATCCTTGGGATACGTAGGCAGCTTCATCCTGAAGTTCAGCCATAAACATTTTCCCCGATCAGCTTTGTCCATTTGATCATCTTGGTCATCTTTGTCCATCAGCATTCATCGCAATCTCCGGTGCAGTGCTATTCAGGCTAGGGGCAACTTTCCGTTGCTGTACAGTGCCGCGGTACCATTCAAACTAGGGGCAATTTTCCAATTGCAGGAATCTGGGGTTGTGCATCTCAGTGACAAATCTCAGGCGTGTCCAGTTCTGATCCATATCGAAAATAGTTTTGAAAAGTTTTAATAAAAGACGACTTTGTTCAAATAAATCTTTTTACAACTAAGACCATTTCTGGACCAAAACGGAGAATTTTCAGTACCACAACCTTCAATTTTGTTGATTTCAAATAGAGTTCTCTTGCTCTTGCATACAATTGAAGTTGCTTTTTATTACATTCATAAAGAAAACTTGAAAGTACTAATAAAGCAATAAACCCGGGGCATGGTCAAGTCAAATGTCCCTACGCCCCCTCCCAGAGCTGGTCGAAGCCTCTGACGCCAAAGAGGGCCCCTCCTGTGCCTCTTCATTAAGCCAATCCAAGCACTCATCAGACAAAGTGCAACTGAAAGTGGGAGCGGGGGCCCGGAGTTCTCTCGTCCTCCATGCTGTGGCATACCGGGCCAGCTGTGAGCCTCGGATTAGGAATGCAGCCGGGTACTCTATCCCTTCCGGCGGGCAAGTCTGATTATGACCAAACTGGCGCAGGATACGGAATGGGAAGTAGAAGACACAGTGAGTCAAGCCAACCAATTGGATCCCAGGCTGACGGGTCATGCTATAACTCATCATTGGGAGATTGAGCCAAGGGCATCGCCACGCAATGCGGTCTGCGGACAAACTGCACATCCATTCAAACCACCAACCCTCGTCAAGGGCATCAACCAGGCGTTGCCTAAAGAAGTAACCACGAGCCGAATATGCAGGACAAGAGTCCGTAACCTTTAGTTTGTCCATTAGCCACACCTGGGGAGGGATAGAAAATGAGAGAATAAAGAATAGAGAGATGTGCGATGAGAGAAAAGTGAGAAAAGGGTTTTGTGAGAAAAACCGAGCCTGAGGGCCGAGTGATGTGAGCAAATATAAAATGTGAGATGAGGTGGGAAACATTACCTGCAGTAATAGTGGACTCCCTGCTAATCTGATCGTCTCTCGACGATAAAAGGCGTCTAAGCCCAACAGTGTCTCGGCCAGGACCATAGCAATGCAGCTGTGGCCCTCCTTCAAGCCTTGGGCAACTTCAATCAACCGAACACTAGACCCTCCGGACCCGGAGATGAACAGAAAATGAGAAAGTAGGCATAGACAAAGGGCGTGTCGTCGAAAACCTTGCCAGCGATGGTCGCCACGATCACCGGTCTCAGAAAAACGATAAACCAAGCTCGGAACATCTAGTGTCCCGTCACAAATCAAAGAACGAGCATCGGGTATTGAGAGCCCACACATTTGTCCTAAGGCTTGAGCATGGCCAAAATGAAGTTGAGGGAGAATCTCCTCATTACGCTCAGATTCCATTAGAGCTTGGAAATCTTCAAAAGTGGGGCACACCTCTTGCCCGCTAAAGCTAAAGACATGTGTTACCGGGTTCCAGAACCTTGCCGCGGCATGAAGGAATGGAAAATGCAGCGGGGTACGGCGCAAAGTGAATAGTGCGTTTATGCCAAAAGCCCGGAAGTTCAACTTTTCCGAGCCATCCAAGTTGTTAATCCAATTTGCAAGATTTTGGGCAAGAAACTCTTCCATTTGGAGCAAATCAGTGTTGGAAATGAAGGAAACCCCGAAGTTGAGACTCTTTTGAAGAGGATAGGGTTGAGTGGAGGACACATGTCAACATTCTGCTGATGCAGGCAGCCTACAGCCGACCGGCAGTAAATAGTGCCGACCGGCCATACTTTTGTGCCGACCGACCAAGTTTTGTGCCGATGGAAATTCCTCAAGGCCGGTGGACTTTCTGTCGGGCCGATGGCTCTCCCCTGTGTTTTCTAAGCTGTTTATGCTGAATTTTGGGGAATTCCACCGCTTCCAGCACCCTCCGGTGATTTGATTCCCGCCGAGTCGCGCGTATTTGTTTATCGAGTTGTTGTTTTGCTTATCGAGTTGTATGTCACTCTCTTTAAGTCTTTGCTTTGTCTATCAAGTTGTATTTGCACTTGGCCAGTCCGTCGAGTCTTCGTTTTGCTTATCGAGTTGTAAGTCAGTTCACTACCTGGTTATTACGATGCGATGCTTTGTTTTCAAGAAAACAGTTTCGATTTCATTCACATTGTCATGTGATGCCCTGTGATGCGATGCACACAAGCGCAACATCTTTTCAAGCAAATAGCTGTCTTATCTCTGTCATGTGGTTTTGTAAAAATCCGCAATTTCAAGAATATAAAACCTGCCTGAGGCAGTGCAATGTGCTTAAACAACTAATGAAAAGGAATGTAAAGCAGAATGCTGGGTTGGATACCAGGAACCTCCCCTGTGTAGTCAGAACACCTCCTGCGCTCACGCCTGGTTTGGCTGTGCAGTCTGACGCCTTCGTCATTCAAGAACAGTGCGAGAAAGTGCACTTCTGGAATGCTAATGGATCTTCGAGTTGATTTCAAGCCATGACTTTTGTGAGCAATGCTCGGAACATGTGGAGGATGTCCCTTCTCGTATCCTTTTATATCTTGTGATTTTCAAAAGAAATTGTTTCAATTATACTGTGTTGCAGTACGTTGCGTTTCAACATCATGTTTTATCATGTTCAATTACCTTCTATACACATTGCATTGTATGCGTGCTTTGCTTTACTTACATGTGTTCAATTACCTTCTATACACATTGCATTGTATGCGTGCTTTGCTTTACTTACATGTGTTCAATTACCTTCTATACACATTGCATTGTATGCGTGCTTTGCTTTACTTACATGTGTTCAATTACCTTCTATACACATTGCATTGTATGCGTGCTTTGCTTTACTGACATGTGTTCAATTACCTTCTATACACATTGCATTGTATGCGTGCTTTGCTTTACTGACATGTGTTCAATTACCTTCTATACACATTGCATTGTATGCGTGCTCTGCTTTACTTACATGTGTTCAATTACCTTCTATACACATTGCATTGTATGCGTGCTCTGCTTTACTTACATGTGTTCAATTACCTTCTATACACATTGCATTGTATGCGTGCTCTGCTTTACTTACATGTGTTCAATTACCTTCTATACACATTGCATTGTATGCGTGCTCTGCTTTACTTACATGTGTTCAATTACAACCTTTTATACACATTGCATTGTATGCGTGCTTTGCTTTACTAACATGTGTTCAATTGTCTCTTCTATACACATTGCATTGTATGCTTGCTTTGCTTTACTGACATGTGTTCAATTGTCTCTTCTATACACATTACATTGTATGCGTGCTTTGCTTTACTGACATGTGTTCAATTGTCTCTTCTATACACATTGCATTGTATGCGTGCTTTGCTTTACTTACATGTGTTCAATTACAATCTCACTATACACATTGCATTGTATACGTGCTCTGCTTTACTATATGTATTCAATCACACTTTTCTATACACATTGAATGCGTTGTCACGCACTTTCGATTGCATTGTCATGAATATTGCAGACAGTGTCGTACCTGTTAAGTTTGTTTTCTTTTCAGGCACGATATTGTATGTACGGCTCATTTGAGGCCGGTGAAACCGGACGAACCGCACAGGTATTGTATCTCCCGAGTTGAGACGTATTGAGAATTCCATAATTCTCTTACACCCTTTCTGCATTGTAATGTAGACTATTGCATGTTAGCTTATAACTGTCGCATGTATGCTTCATTACAGCTTCCTTTGCATTTTCATGAGTTATGCTCGGCTTCTTGCATATTCAGTTGCATTTTACCCTTGCCCTCGGGCGCGTATCTTGTTCGCCTTGTATGCTTGTCCAAGCCTTCGGCCTTGTCAAAAATGGGTCATCTCTGGGCTTTGACATTCACTCCCGTCATTGTTATGACTTCCGAGTTCTGTCAAAGAGGGGCAACTGTAGACACCCCATTTTTGACCGTCCTCAAGACTTGGACGTCACCGCTTGAACACCCGGTGATTATCCATGATTGTGTTCGTTTTGAGTTCCCGGAGGTCCCGACTGCCCGCCGTGCCTCAGGATCTCTCAACCGGTTTGTTTTATGCTCGGTTGTGCACCGAGCACTTGTGTGTTTGCATTTGAGGGTAGGGGAAGGCTTGTTAGCCATCCCTTAATCCCACCGGCTGCCCCACTTGTTCACCGGCCCTTTCTTAATGCCATCAGCACTCTTTTCTTAGAATACAGTGCCGATCGGCACTTTACACTGCCGGCCGGCACATTTTTGTGCCGGTGACTCCTTTGGACGGCCGGCGTGAACCCTTTGCACCCCAGGGGATGGTGCATGCCAGCTGTGACAGCTGGAGTGCACCATCACCACTCCCCATACGGGGGATTGCACCCTTTGCCCTTTTGAACCCCCTTGAAGCTTCTAGAAGCTTGAACCCTTGGCCAAGCTTCTTGGAGAAGCTTGGCCAGCTGTCTTAGCTTCCCTTGGAAGCTAGGAACCCTTTGCACCCCTTGAACCCTTTGGCTTTACTTAGTCATTAAGTTTTGGCTTAGTTCTTGGCCTATATATACTTGCATTCATCTCCATTGTTTGAGGTTAGCAACTTTAGGTCAAAAACCAGAGCTTAGGCATATATTCTCTGATATACATCCATATATATCTATATCTCCCTTCTCCCTCCTTGTGTGTGTGTGTTTTGGGACCAAATAGTGTGATTTACCTTACTTTTGCACTAAAACACACACCATTACACCTTAGCTCGAGATTAGGAGGCTTGGAAGGTTGTTTGAGGTGGTTTTGGACTGGTTTTGAGCATTAGAGGAGGGCTGCAACCTTTGTTCTTCATTGGATCTTCAAGGGTAAGAACACCACTTTAGTTTCCCCATTCTTGCAACTACTTTCTACCCCTTTTGTCTTGGGTTTTTGGCTTTGTGTTTAACATAAAAAAAACCTTGTTTTTGCTTGCTCTAGAACTTTCATTAAGGTCTCTTTTTCATTTGATTGAGGCCTCACTCTTTTAGGCCTTGTTTTGGTCTTTTTGTGCCCTTTTCTTGGAGCATTGTCTAGCTTGGTGTTTTTGACCTTCTCACCACTGAAAACCAGTGGGTTTTCAGTGGTGAGGATGATATTTTCGAGCCTCATTTAGGGGAGAGACACCTCTCTCCCCTTGGTCCTTTTATTTGCCTTTGTTTTGGGCTCATAGCATAGCATGTGTGCATGTTTGCATTTGGCTTCATTTCAGGACTTTTTGGGCTGTTTTAGGTCATGTTTGATCTCTGTTTTTGGTCGGAATTATAGCCTCTAACATGCTTCTCATATTTCCTTTGAAATGCTCTTTTATGCCTAAAAGCATGCCATATGTCTAGGCCATATTTCTCGCATGTTTTAGCTTGATTTCATGAAGATATGAGTATCATCTTGTCATGCATAAGGGCTGTGAGCCACTGTTTTGGCCATGTTTGGCGTGCTTAGCATGGTTGCCTTGCTTGTTGGCTTGTAGGCCTTGCTTGTATGGAGTTCTAGCATGCTTAACTTGTCTTTATCTCACGATTTGGCATCACATTAGACCCTATTTCAGTCCATTAGTCATGTTTGTATGTTGGCATATGTGGCTTAGTTCATGCTTTAAGAGTGTGCTCTTGTATGCTTTAAAGTAGGCCTTTGCATGCTTACATGTTTAGTGCATTTTCGGGGATGCCATGAAGGGGGTTTGGGTGTTATTTTGTATGCTAGAAACCTGTTTTGGTTGCCTCACATGTGCCATGTTTGGTCTTGTTAAGTGGTGGTTCAATGTCTCACTTTGTGCCTTAGCCTTGAGTCTTATGGCTTGCATGCTTGTGTAGCATTTTGTTCATGTTTTGAGGCATGTTTTGCCACTGATTTAGGGAGCTTTGAGGGCTGCCTCATTGAGCTTGGTCCACCTTTGCATGCTCATATCATGGTTGTTGCATGTTTGATTGATGAAACCTAGTATACATGCTAGTTCCATGCTTAATTGGTCCATGTTGCATGACATTTGTACCTTGCATACTTTAGCTCTTTGCATGCCTAACATGATAGGTTGCATTGCATTTGAGCCATGTTGCATGAGTTGCATTCCATGGTTTGGTTTGGGGTTGTCAAACCAAGCATGAAGATTGAGAGGAGTTCACACTTGAGTGGTGAAACTTGTCTCCATCCTCAAGTCCTTAAGGCCTTTGATCTCCATATGATAGGGACTTAGTCTTCATTTGTTTGTGTTGCATGCATCTTCACATCAAAATAGCAACCTTGGTTCTTTGGGCTATCATGTATCAAATGTACCATTGGTGGCCCAAGAACCAAGGGTCTTACCTCCTTGAGTCCCCAAGCATGATAGGAGGCAATGACCATGCTTACATGTCCCCCAAAACCCATGCCTTGCATTGCTGTCTTGCTGCTGCTGTCAATCTGTCTGCTGCAGGGACTTTCTGCCGGCCGGCAGTTTAATGTGCCGATCGGCACTTTGTTTGTGCCGATAACCACCACATGCAGCCGGTGATCAATTTCAGCAGCCGATGAGCTCTTCCCCCAGCCGGTGGGGTACTTCAGACCACTTGGAAGGTATTCCCGAACTTTGGGAATTTTTGAAGAGGCAGGGCAGTAAAAACAGAAGCAGCAATGCCATGACACGGGTTTTCCGGGCGAGTCGCGACGAGCATGCACCATTCGCGCATTCCGAGGCAGGGCCGAGGCCCCATTTATTTTATTTGCTTAATTTAATTTTAGTAATTAGAATTTGTAATATTTATTCATTTATTCTTTGGACTGTATTATTATTTTGGTCCCTCCGAGTGAGGGCATAATTGTAATAAGTGTGCGTGAGTGTGTGTATGTCTTCCAACCCCCACTTCTTTCTTCCCTTCTATTTACCTGCTTATGATGGTAGATTAGGGCATATTTAAATTAGCATAACAGTATGAAAGCATGTTTGCATTCATTCATTTGTTTACATGCACCGGGCTCGGTACATCATACAAACTGCATTGTACTTTCAATTCCAAATTGAATACGTGTTATTTGTAGCATTTCACATGCCATGTTTAGGGTTAGCCGAGCCTGCTCTAGATTACATCTCTGTGTGTGATGCATTAGCCATTTAACATGAACTAGGTCATGCATGTTTTCTAACTAGTTTCTGTTTTGGCACGGAGTACTATGTAAGTCTTTATGCTTTAGCATCTCGCATGCGTGTGAATGTTGACATGACAGTATGCTTACCATGCGGCTAAGTGCTTAGATGAGATAAACTGTTTGAATGCCTGTGGGTGGAGGTTGGATCGCTTGAGTTGGAAAAACTCGTTGAAATCCGTGTTTTAGCCTACTTGCGAGTAGCAATTTCAAACTGTTTTCCAAACAAGACGGATATGCAATGCTTATTTCCAAATTAGGCGATCTAGTCTATACTTGTTTGCTGTGCGCATAACATAGTAATTCTAGGTTAATAATTGGGATAAGAGCATGTAATGTTTTCAAAAACGGATATCACGGTTAGTAGAGGCCGGTCTTCGGACCGGGCGAAAGGGGGTGCTCATAGCTGACCTTCCCCGATCGTACCCAAGCTCCCGAGCCAAGACCACTTTGGTGATGACGGACACGTGGCCTTCGGCACCGAGTCAGGGTTTCCTAAATTTCCCATTTTAAAAATATTTAGGTGGCGACTCTGTAATCTGGCAAAGCAGTCCATGTTTGGCACTACTTTTCAAAAATCTGTTTTCTCAAACGATTTGCCAGAGCTGGACTCTTTGGTTCAGATTTAGAACCGCGACAAACAAAAAGGGAGTCCGAACTGTAGCGAGGTCCCCCGCGGACTTGTTACACCCCTAGTTGGTCCTTTATCTTTTGTTTAATGTAATTAACATGTATAACCTTCTTTTCACCGATGCTTTTGTTACACGCCCAATCGCGGGGCTGGGTCTGTATATATGTGTATATACTATAAGTTTATTTACCCGATGTGGTATTTGTGATCCTGGTATGTTAGCATTAGCTCAATAGATGTTATTTTGCATTGTTAACTGCTTCTATTCAGGCCCCATATGTTATACATATTGAATTTAATGTCTGTGTCTGAAGTGATCAGGCCCAAACTTCTAGGGGCGAGTTTGGGGCGTGACATCCACGGAAGGCACATAGGTTGGCTGACAAAAACAGATTCTAGGCACACGCCTCTAAGCCTGGTCACGCGCCTGATCACCTATATACATAAATAATACAATGAGCTGGAGCCTAGTGAATAATAACTAGGTAAAGGGTTTTAATGAATGATGTTCATCACAGAGTTAGAAATCAGAGTTTATATCAGAAACAGAGTCTTAATGCATATTTAGATTTCAAATCAGAAATAGATTCATATACATGTTCATATTCATATTCATATTCATATTTTGCATAAGATCATACGTGGTACACCCATTAGCTATCATATCAACTTGGTCCTGCGACCCACATGTATAGTCGGTACCGACAACCATAAAGGTCCATATCTTTCACGCAAGTAGCCATGGTATTGTTACCTCCAGGCGAGGGCCACGTGAATATAGGCCTCGGTATGGTTAACCCCGAGCAAGGGCCGCATGAATATAAGCCTCGGTATTGTTACCCCCGGGCAAGGGCCACGTGCATATTAGCCACGATATTATTACCCCCAGGCGAGGGCCACGTGCATATTGGCCACGGTATTGTTATCCCCGAGCGAGGGCCACGTGAACTAAGGATGCCAAAAATACATTTCAGAAAAATGGACATTCGTTCATGATTCATAAAATAAGATTTCAGAAAACAAATCATATCATTTTAGTCAAAAAATACTTATAATCAAACATAGCTTTACAGAGTTATTACTCACAGATAGCTGCAGAAGTAGATCAGACAGATTAGACAAATCAGATAAATCAGGCAGACAATAGCGCGTGACCTACACAAACACATAACATATACACATTGAAACACAATATCAATTCCTTGATCAAACTTGACTTTTCTTGCCTTTTTCTATCAAAGTAGTCCGAAGTTCTACCACGCTTTATTCTTTCTTTAGTCACATGAATCGGGTTCTCATTTCACGTATTCTTTCATTACTAAATTATTATTTTCTAAATAAATCAATTTCTTACTTTTCTTAATCAATTACTACTAAGTTAATGACTTATTCTTTAATCAACTAATTTATATTGATTGTTAGCTTATTAGTCTTCATTGAGTCATAAATCATGTCTAGAATGCTTGGAAGTAAAAGAGAACGTAAATCGAAATATGAAACTACTTTTCAAAATTTTCTGAAACAGGACTCTTCACTCGAGCGCAACATTGGTCGCTCGAGCGGACCCCTTGGTCTGCAAAAATATTGGTTGCTTGCATTTTACGCTCGAGCAATAACTTCTTCGCTCGAGTGATGGTGATGAATTCTGGGTTTTCCAGAATGTTGTTTAAACTTCAAAACACATTACCAAGGCTCCAAATTCACGCATGACTCACTCGAACATGCAAAAATATTCCCAATCTTTATAACTTAATCAACTCCAATTCAAACCCAATTAATCGAATCTCAATTTTATAAATCTGAATCGAATATTTAATTAAACTCCCATATGGTCCGATACTCGAAATTAAAATAATTCAATTCACCATTTGTACTTTCTTGAGCCATTTAGGCTTTCAATTTCTAATTGCAAAATAAATCATCAATAGAATCATTACATGAACCAATCTCCATAATTTTCATAAATTCCAATTAAATTTTGGCAATTAAAATTCAAATCTCTTTAATTAATTAAGTGCTAATCATAATACGTGATGGGGTCGTTACAGGCAAGGTGTAGACCGCCCGAACTCGCTCCGCGCGCCCCCCCTTTCGGAGATGGCGAGAATTGGGTCCGTGCTGCTACAGTTCGGACTCCTGTCACAGTTCTGAATCTAATCTCACAAAGTGCAATGTAAGACTGATAAATCACCAAAGAGTCCAAATCTGGCAATTGGTTTTGGAAATTTGATTTTGAATCAAAAAGCGCCAAATATGGACTGCTTTGCCAGATTACAGAGTCGCCACCTAAATGTTTTATTTTTGAAAAATTTAGGAAACCCTGACTCGTGCCAAATGCCACGTGTCCGTCATCACCAAAGTTGCCTCGGCTCAAGAACTTGGGTACGAGAGGGGAAGGTCCTGAAATGAGCACCCCTGCTCGCCCGATCAAAGGATCGACCTCTACTAAACATGATATGTTGTTTTATAAACACATGAGTTCTTGTTCTGATTAGTAGCTAACTTACTACGTGATGCGCACAACACACAAGTATAGACTAGATCGCCTAAATTGGAACAAAACAATTCAATGTTTATTTTCGAAAATTGTTTGAATTTGCCACCCTCAAGTGGGCTTAGAAATGTGGATTGGCCACCAAACAAGGTGGGCTCAAAACATGATGATTTGCCACTCCAAGTGGGCTTAAAACTCACATTTTGATGAATTGTTCCAATTCAAGCAATCAAGCCTTCATCCACAGGCATTCATGCAGTTAAACAATTAAGCAAATAGCCTCATGGCAAGCATGCTATCATTGTAACACTCACACTTATGTAAGATGCTAAAGCGTAAACACTTACAGTGTACTCCGAGCCAAAACAGAAAACTAGTTAGAAATATGCATGATCCTAACTATGTTAAATGCCTAGTGCAACACATGCAATAATGCAACTAAATAGGGTCGGCTATCTAAGATGGCATGTGAATGCAACAAATTGATACATGTATTCAAATAGGAACTGAAATACAATGCAGTTTGAATGATGCGCCGAGCCCAGTGCATACAATACGAATGAATGATGCAAACATACATAGCATAAGGTATGCTAATGAAATATGCCCTAAACTAACCATCGAAAGCTGATAAGTAAAATGAAGAAAGACGTGGGGTTGGAAGACATGCATACACACACGCACGCTTATTACAACAATACGCCCTCTCGCAGGAGGGTCCGAATAAATACGCTAAGCTAATCTAAGCTAAGCTAGGCTAACTAATCTAATTAAGCTAATTATATTAATTATTACAAACCAAATAAAAAAATAGTTAAGCTAAGCTACTTAATTATTACAACACTTAACTAATTAACAAATTAATTATATACACATTGAGATGCTAACTAACAAGTGAAGCACCAAACTAAACTACTTCAGCTTAGCTTGAAGATGTTGAACATGCATGCATGGATTCGGTTTCTCACCCCGAAAAGCTCTCCGGTTTGCTCTTTAGAGACTCTGTTTGCAGGGTGTCTTCAAGAACCTTCTGTTGAAACTTACCAAAACCATAGTGAGGAGTGCACCAGTGGCCTGCCAACCATGAGGAGCTGCTGCCGGCCACCTGCCGGCCAAAGGTGGCCCCCTGCCGGCCAACAATGAGAGGGTGCCGGCCATCAATGTGAGGGTGCCGGCCACTGGTGTGCTGTGACACCAAATTGCAACAGAGCACAAAACAGAGGAAATTGAGGGTCTCCCAAGGGTATGTGTGTACCATGCCACTCCATATCACCTCAAAACATCAAGGGAGAGGCATCATTGGATCCAAGACCATCAATCAAGCATTACAATGCATGATGGCCAAAGATCCAATCTTGTACACATTCAATAAATGCACAACAAACAAGACTCTAAGACCAAGGCCTTATCATGAGTGATCAAAGGCAATGGAGACAAAGGAAGATTGGCTCACTTTCATCACTTTTGAGTATGAAGTGAACCAATCCACCTTGTGCTCAACATAACGCCCGGTTGAACACAATGTAATGCAAACAACATGCTATGAAAACAACATGCTAATCTTGGCATGAAACGCAAGACTCTAATATGCAAACAACACATGCGCAACATGTTAAGAGACTTAAGCATTAAAACTAATGAAGGACACAACACTAGGACCATGCAATACAATGCTCAATGGACTGAACCAGCCCTAAACAGACCTTATGCATGCCAAAACAGTGGCCAAAATGTGTTGATATGATAGCATGAAAGGCAAGAAAATGATGTTCATGCATTGGCTCGATCAACAAGGCATGAGGCATAACTCTTGAAAGCCATTAAAGAGCAATATATGTAAGAGCATGATAGAAGTATATGCTCTGAAATCACGTGCTAAACAATGCCATATCATGCTAACATCATAAATAAAGCATGCTAGAGGCCTAAAGCATAAAGCTAGTAAAGAGCAATACACAAGAAGCATGCAATACACAGCCTAAACAACCAAACCAGCTTTGGACAGAGCTCAATCATACCAAAACAAAGGTCAAAACATGCTGAAATGGTTGCCTGAAAGCTTAGACAAACATGCATACGTATTGGCTCATAAACAAGGCACGAAGCACACCTCTTAAGAGCAATGAAAGAGGGAAATATATGAGAGTGTGACTACACTACACACACTGAAATCATGTAAGAAATAAGGCTAAGGCATGTAAACAACTCAAGTAAAGCATGCTAGAGACTTTGAAACTCAAAGCTAGTCAAGGGCCTTTACACTACAACCATACAAGACAAGCCTCAAAAGGCCAAGACCATTCAAAACAGTCCTCAAGCATGCTAAAACATGGATAAAAGCATGCTGGAGTGTGGCTGAAATAAGCTAAAATGATGGGCTAAAGCAACAAGCATGCAAAGCTAGTGAGCAAGATTACACTACAAGTGTAAAGAGCAAGCAACCAATGATCAAACAAGCCAAAAATAGAGTTATGGCAGGTCTAAAAAGTCACAAAAATATGCTTGAATAAAGCCACAAAGAAATAGAAACACATGCTCATTTGATAGGCCAACAACACAAGCAAGCAAGACAAGAGAAGAGGGGACCACCCCCTCCCATTTTGGACCTCAAAACCACCTTTCCACCACTGAAATTTATCTGGAATTCAGTGGTTAAAAGGCCAAAAAAAGGTTGTTTGAAATGCTTTAAAAGATGGCTCAACACTTAGCAAATAAGCAACAAAGGAGGTTAGACCACCCCTAACTTCAAAGAGGCCTCGAACCATCATTTTAAACACTTAAAACATATGTTTTTGTAGTTGACAACTAGGCCAAAATCAGCATGCAAAGGTGGCCAAGATTATGTACAAAAATAAGCTTAAAAGAGGGAGATGCTCACCCTTGAAGCACAACACAAGAACAGCCACTTTTCTTGATCCAAAACCACGTTTTGGAGCTCAAACAAAGTCCCAAGCTACCTCAGCCCAAAGATGATCCACTCTTGTTAACGGTTGATAGGTTGAAGATGGTTGTATGCAAGCTTCTAAGCACAAAGCTCTTAAAGAGAGAGGAATCTAGAGAGAATTTTGTAGAGAGAGAGGCTCCCAAAGCTCTTCCTAAAATGTTCTAACATATTCTAACCCTTGAATATGAGCTATTTGGCTTCAATATATAGCAAAAACAAGAGCTTTGGTCAAAAATATCTCAAGAGGGATAGCTGTACTAGCTGGAACCAAAATATCTGCAGAAAACTGCTTTGTTCCATCAGTGGCCGGCACTTGATCACTGTTGGCCGGCACTTGATCATCCATGGCCGGTGAGGGTCACTCTTGGACGGCATGGGGCCAGCATTGGCCATTCATGGCCGGCACCTGGCCAAAAAATCCCATTCATGGTCATAAACTTCCACCTCTGGTTGGACAGAAAAATCTGCTTTTTGGGCCTGACTTCAACCGGACATAAATCCTTCATCTGAACTCATTTGTAGGTCATTCTTGAGCCTAAATTGTAACCCTGGAAGTCTTCTTTCCAATGGTGGCAGCCTCACTTCAAAATTCCAAGTGTGCAAAATGTTATGCCTCTTTGTGTGAAGACTGCTCAGTTTCAATCCTACCCGGAGGTATGCATCAAACAATGTTCCTCGGTTGCACATAATATGTAAGACTGTGTACCATATACTTCTATGTAAGACTTATATGTAAGACTTATATTAGGAGGTATGCATCAAACAATGTTCCTCGGTTGCTTGTACACCTAGTCACATAGTCTAGTCAATTTTTGGCCAGGTGTGCAAGCAACCATAAAACAATTTTTGGCCAAGTGTGCAAGCAACCATCATACTGTGTACAAGCAACCATCAAACAATGTTCCTTGGTTGACTAGGAGTGCATCAAACATTGTTTGATGATATAAACAGTAATAAACCATGTATACTGTGTACCATATACTTATATGTAAGACTTATATCAGGAGGTATGCATCAAACAATGTTCCTCGATTGCACATAATATAGGATTCGTTATGCAATAGTTCCAAATCAGTCACAAAAGCATAGGTTTGTGAGTCAGTCGACTCTAGTCATATAGTCTAGTCAATTTTTACCACTCAAGGTACACAATCTCACAAATTATAGAGTTCATTATTTGGGGTGCCCAACTTAGTCACACAATCACAGAGTCATATCCCAGTGATTTAGTCCATAAAGATAGTGATATAACAAATCATCCTGAGCATAGGTTTAGATATATATGCATGTACAGAGTCAATCAATATCCCCAATACGTATTTCAAAAATTTCCCAAATGGTATAGATACATACAATAAATAAGGTATTGATCCTGTGGATCTAACCAACCTAGATACACATGTAGCAGATATGAAAGAACGCGCTGAACTAAATCAAATAATATCCCAAGCAAAGATGTACACATGCACTAGTCCAGAATAAATCAACACATAGGCATTCGTTTATAAATAGTATAGATACCTAGGATAACAGTCGCAGTATTTTGAGTGTTTTCTGGAACGAGTGCAATTACTCTATCCTGATTAGCAATTCCTGCCATTTGTACGAATCCAACTGAAACAACGAGTCTATTCACATTTTGTTTAGTCCGTTGACAGTTCCTTACCATATGGTCCATTTCACCACACCTATAACAAGCCCCAAAAATTCCGTAACAAACTCCTCTGTGTTTCTTACCACATTCGTTACATGTTGGTGTTGTATCCCTTGTAGAGTTTGAAGTGCGCGATGATCCTGTATTTTGCTTTTTAAATGATCTTTTCTTTAAGAAAAAGCCTTGCCTCTTGCTTTTCCATTCAGAAGATCGGTTCATGTTAGCTTCGGTCATCAATGTTTGGTCTAGCACCTCAACATATTTTGAAACTTCCAACACATTCACTTGGTGCTCTTGCGCTGGTGGTGGCAACAAAGGTTCTTGTCATAGCAGTAACTGATGTTGTTGTCTTAAGATCTCTGTCATTTCTTGTACTATTCTTTCTAGTCTATCAAGTCGAGCTGTGGAAGAGTCTTCCAACTCATTTGCCCTTGTTTTCTCTATGATCTACACAAACTCGTATTAAGCCATGCCAAGTACAAAAATGCCCAATACAAAAATAAACATAGATACACATAGGCATATTGTTTCATATTCACATTTTACATATCGTCAAGACACAAATAATCATATGCATAACGGATGATTACATGCTTATCAGATATTGTGTGCTGAATACTTATTAGATAATGGTACACTCAACCATATTCATATTCTACATATACACCTATTTGCAGAATTGAAATGCACATAAACAACAATTTATGATTCACATGTTCATGTACTTACATTATAACAAAACAAAACTTGTTGAACACATTAACACAACAATTTATATCTCATGTTGTCACATGTTCTCAATGCTTACGAACATGTACTTATCAAATGGATGCATCTTAAGTCTTTTCTAGACACATTATGGCTCATTTGGACAAGTGTGTGAGTTATTAACTCGTGCTCTGATACCACTCTGTCATGACCCAAACCTGCCCCTATAGAATAAGGTCATAACCAGCCAGTAATCATGAGATTACCTACGGCCCCAAATAAAAATCAATTAAAAATTAATAATATGGGGCCAGATGCGGAAGCAGACTTAAAAATTTTGTCCGATGAGCTATGCTTACATGGCATATCAAAACATTTCCCATATACTTAATAATAACTCACACTACATATTAGTAGTTAACATCTTGTACACCCAGGATCATTTAAACACATAGTCAGCTATACCAAAAGCTTATACACATAAATGGTCTATCATGACCAATGGAAATAGCAAAACAAAATACAAAAGATCATAAACAAAGCCTCTTACGAGACACTTGGGCTAACTCCAAAATCCCGAGAATCTTTTTGTAGACACCCCATTTTTTACGGCCCTTCAAGACTTGGACGTCCTTGCAGGTACATCTGATAATGAATCTGTTTGCTCTCCAAGTGCTCGAAGTCCTCAGCCGAATGCCACAACTTTGAGCCTTTCAAACCTTGTATCCTTTTTGTCTCATTTTTGGACCATGCCTTGGTCTTTCCAGCCTGCAACCTCTGGTGGCCTGCCAGCCATCCCTAGAGGCTATTGGCCATCGCTTTTGGTGTGCCAGCCATCAGTGATGGCCCGCCGGCCACCAGTGTTTTCTGCAGATATTTTATGCCAACTGTGCCAGCTGTTTGCACAAATGCTTGCATTTGTCCACACGTAGAGGACTGGATCTCCTTGTAGAAATTTCATGTTTTCTATATATAGGGACCCCCTCTCTCTCTACATATTCTCTATAATTTTGCCTACAATTCCTATACTCTTGCCTATACACCCTTAACCAAATCCTCTCATCTCTGAGCTGAGGTGTTCTTGAGCTTGGTTTGAGCTCTAGAAAGTGTATTTGCTTGGAATTGTTGCTTGGAATCACTCTTCTCTTCAAGAGGTATAATACTAGCCTTGTTAGCTTGCTTTACATACTTGTATTCCTATTTTTTTCTCACTATTTTGGGCTGTTGTGAGCTTTAAAAAACTCTGTTTTGTGGGCTGAAATTGGTGTTTTTGGCCATTTAAGGTTAGGGGGTGGTTCATCCCTCTTCATTCCTTGTTGTTAAGGCCATTTCACCTTTGTTTCCCATTTTCAAACCATCTTTTTTTGGGCCTTTAAACACTAATTTTTAGAGTATTTTCAGTGGTGAAAATCAGGTTTTGAAGTCCAAATTTGGAGGGATTAGCCTCCCCTCCTTGTGCTTTGTTTGTTAGCCTAGTTGGCTCCCTATGTTAGCTTTTTTTTCTAGCTTGTTGTAGCTTAATTCAAGTATGCTTTAAGCTATATTTTGGACTGTTTTAACTCTGTTTTGGATTGGTTATTGCATTTGAGTCTCATATTGCATAGTTGTAGTGTAATAGTCCTCACAAGCTTGGCGTTTTAGGCCTTTAGACACCACTTGTTTGAGTTGATTACATGTTTTAGTGCTTTTCACACTTAATTTTAGCACTAATCATCTCTGCAACCTCCCTCCTTTCTTGGCTTTGAATTTTGCTTTGAAAGTGATTTCAAGTCACTTGTTTGCCTAAGCGTGAAATTGAGGTTTCATACTTAATGGTTTAATCCCTTAGGGGGTTCATTACCAAGAGTATGACACTTCTTTCATACCTAAAGTAACTTGTGTTTTGAGCCCTCTTTCCATTAGAGGACTTTAATTCACCTATGGACTTAATTGGATTAAAGGATGGTTGGTAAGTTACAATGAGTAATTTTAAACTTGGGACTAAAAGACGAGCAAGATAATAACTTGGTGTGTTCAATCAGACGTTAATTGAACACATGGAACTTGGACCATTTCATACTTGATAGTGATGAAATGATCCAATTCTCCGAGGTCAATTTCTTCCCTTTATCTTTCATGAAAGGGAAGAGGTTTGTGTCTCATTTTGCATTTATTGAACTTGCACATCTTGAATCACAAGCCATCATGCAATGAAATTACTTGAGTTGGTAGTTTGTGGCTTAAGTTCGCCTTTCCTTAGATTTGTTCATGAAAAGGAAGGGTGAGTTGTGCAAACAATCTGTGAAAATAGTTGATCAAAATGGTGAAGATGAGCTTAAAATTATGAGCCTAGGCACTAACTCAACATATATATAGTGGGTGATTAGCTTAAGCTAATTAAGCATGATTAAGACTGATCAACCTTACTTAATTTAATTCAATTTAATCTAATTAATTTGATCCGAATCAATTTTTAATTAAATTTTATCATAGGCTCTAAAAATTACGCTGATCACAATAAATTAATCAATTTTAGTTTTTGACGCCTCTATAGCCCTCAATTTTTTATTATAGCAGAAACTGTAACAGATATGTCTATAATCAATAGATAGGCATTCAAAAATCACATAAAACACATAATTAACATCAAATTTCATATCAAGCACATTAACACTCATATAATTAATGAGTTAACAGTATAATATAGAACGCGGTTGTCACAGTAACACATGAAAAAAACTCCTTAGTATCATTTTTTCAAATGTAACATTCCAATCAATGTCATCCCAAATGTAACACTTTAATGTAACACATACAAAAACACTGAAAAGCTTCTTAATGTACTTGTTCCAAACATAACACTCATAGTTTGAAATTATACATTGCTCAAAACTTACTAAGGAATTTTTGTGCTCCTTTTGGAATGGTTTGAAGAATCCCACATCCTTTTGGAATGGTTTGAAAAATCTCACATCATTTTTTTAGAATGTTATATTGGAGTGTTACGTTTAAAAAAAGTAAACTAAAGAGTTTTTTTGGAGTGTTACATTGGAGTATTACGTTTGGAAAAAATACACTAAAAAATTTTTTTGGACTGTTATATTGAAGTGTTAGGTTTGAGTACTACATTGGAGTTTTACGTTTCAGTGTTACATTGGAGCGTTACAGTTTGAAATTATACATGTGCCCAAAGGTTACTAAGGAATTTTTGTACTCCGTTTGAAATATTTGAAAAATCTCACATCCTTTTAGAATATTTGAAGAATCTCATATTTCAAATCATTTTTGTACTCCTTTTGAAATGTTTTCTAAATAAAAAAGAATTCCATATAAAAATTCATCCCAAATTTGATTCTCATAAATTGCGTACATTACCTTTTTAACACAAAAGAAAAAAAGAGAATGAAACATAATAGAAATAAGAATATAACTGTAAATTTAATTTCCCAATAAAATATTAAATCCACATTTTCAAAATCAATGGGACTAATTGGTTTATAAAAAAAATTTGGGACTAAATAGAAAATCAGTCCTTAAGATGGGATTTATAGATAATTTTTTCTATTATAAATAGATGATATTAAAAGAAAGTAACAAAATAAAAAGTATAAAATTAATAAAGACAAACCTATTAACTTGTAAAAAGAAACCATTTGTGACTCCACTGAACAATAAATCATGAAGCGAGAGTGAGCGGCAAACCTAAAAAACAATGGAGAGAATAAGGAAAAACAATTCTTATACAATTGTTGGTGTGACCATAGAATAAAGATTGGGACTCCCTCTCCCCCACCCCCTTTTGACTCCCTTTCTTTTTTGATTGGTCACTTTTTCTTTTTATTTTTCTTTTTTTTCTCCTCCTCCAATCACCACCCGCCACGTGTGTGTGGGGGTAGTGGGGGTTAAAGTTTGAGGGGGTCTAAATCACTGCTGTTGGCTAAATGAGACTTTTTAGGAGTTAATATATAGGATGAGGATGGGGATGGGGATGGGGATGGGGATGAGGATAATAATTAAATTATAAAATAAAAAAATAAAAGTTAATCTCATAAAACTTGATGTGCTAACAAATTGGGTTAATATATAAGATGAGGATGAAGATGGTGACAATGATTAAAAAATAATAATAATAAGGTTAATCTGATGAAACTTACTGCCAACAAATCTTTACCAAAAATGAGGAGAATAAGTTGGGAATTGTGAATTTTGATGAAAAGAGAGTAAATATTGGATATTTAAGATTTAAAAATTAATAATTTAAAAATGAAGGAAAAAAGAGGAGAGTAGTTCCATTTTTTAAATTAAAGCCTTGTTTGGCATCTACTACATAATCCATCTTTTTATCTTTTTATCTTTTTTCCATCACATCACCTCTCTACTTTTTTGCACATCTTTTCGTAAAAAGACAAAAAGTGCACTTTTTTAGGACACCCCAAACCAACCCTAAGTATTTAATTTTTATCTACAAGCTTTTTAATAAATTATTTAATCTTTATCTTTATCTTCATCTATATGTCATGAAATTATTTTTTATTAATTATTCATTAGTTTTTATATGTTTATGTACGGGGATGAACTTTGATATTGAAATCTTACCTATAATTCATGAAATTAAAATTTTTGAACTAATAATTTAACTCTTCTCTTTATCTGTAAACCATGAAATTAATTTTTATAAATTATTTCTCAATTATTATATATTTATCTATTGGACGTTTCAACAATTTTCTCAAAATTTTAATTAAAAATTATTCAAAAATATTAATATGCTATTCAAATTTATTTTATATAAACCCTACAATACACATTTTTAATCTCTACTATGCATTTCTATTCTTGACAGAAATCTAAAATTGAAAATCTAGATCCCTAAATTTTCTATTATAAAATTATTCCATTAAAAGCATCTCCAATGGTTTATTATTTGGCATGCTATTGCTATAAAACAGCATGGAGTTCAAATTTTTGCTCCCCAATGATTTGTTGTTTGGCTTACTATATTTTAGCATAGCTATACTTGTGCCAAATTTGACACAATGTTTACCTATAGGTAGAGCTGTGTAAAATACTGTACAATCCGCTAAAACTGCATCAATCCACACTGATCTATCCATTAACTGCAGATTAAATTTTAAAATTTATAATCCGCCTACAAAACCGAACCGCTTCGCTCTAATATATATATTTAACCTTTAATAAAATATCAAAATAAAAATAAATGTGAGAGATTTAATAGACGTTTGGGTCTCACACCTATGTGAGACATTTGGTAGAAAATTTGGTAAAACTTTTAGGGTCTCTAGCATTATTCTAATTTTTTTGGTTTTGGTATTTTTTTTCTTTAATAAAAAAATTTATAGTTTAATCATTTTTAAAATTTTTTTGTATGTATTTAAAAAGTAAAATATTAATTAAAAATTTTAAAAATTATTAAACACAAAATATTTTTTAAATTTAAAAACAAGATTCAAAGAAAAGTGATCAAATAATGGTGGTTCGTAATTGGAAAAATAGCGGGTGAATTGATAGAGAGAAATTGATTGTGCAAAAAAATATAAAACAAAACATTGGAGCAACATTTCTATAATATGATATTTTGATACTATTCATTACTAAATAAAAAATAATATACAAGTCTACTTTTTAAATTTAGTGATGTATAAAAGAGACTGTTAATAATTAAAGAAAATATGAAAGAAAAAGAAAAAGATTTACCTTGAATATTCTAATCGATTACCACATCATTGAATTTAAAAAGTAAATAGAAGATTTGTTTTGGCTATGGCTTAATTTTTGACTCCTTTACACCTTACGAGAAGATATACCAAAAAAAAAAAAAAAACAAAACAAAACAAAACAAAACAAAAAAAAATAGTGTGACCTAAATAAACTAATAAATTGCTTATTTTTTATATACCCAAAACAAGCCTAAAGTTTTGGGCTTAAATAATAATCTCCTCATTCAAATGTAGCAATAATCATCTATATAGCGACGACGAACAAGGGCTTTGGCTTGAGCCCGTGAGAGAGAGAGAGAAAGAGAAATGGTATGGGCATATTGAATGAAAGTAGCCACAACGATGGCTTCGCTGGCTCAGTATAGAATTGGGTGTGAATGGGATGTCTGTTTTGGAATGCAATTATGGTGTCAATTCTTCTTTGCAAATTCCAAATCATTTAGGCCATGTTTGTTTGGGCGGATTGGATTAAATTGGATTAGCATTTCCATAACTAATAGTCCTAGGCCTACGAATCCGTTGGATTATGTATCCTATCTTAACTAATAGTCAAGTTTAAAATAATTAGTCCCTACTTCAATTGTTTAGCCAAACATCAAATTAATAATTTTATTAGACTATTAGTCCAATCCCAAGCTCATGTCCACCCAAACAAATATGTGCTTAGATTATAAGAATCCCTACCCACCCAAATCAATCTATTCACTGGGTTAGAGAGAGAAACACACAGATACATAGAGAGAAGCACATAGACACAGAGAGAGCAAGGCAGAGAGAACTCGAACTCGAAGACGCGAGCTCGAACTAGCCTTTCTGTAAACAATCTCTTCTTTCTTCGATTTTATTCTATTCTTTCTGGTATAATCTCTTATACGCATCTGTTTTGTCTTTATTTTGTGTAAATCTTTCGGATTATTAATCTAGTTTGATTACTTAATTTCATGTTTTAACGATCCTTTTCAATTAGTTTGATTTTTAACCGATTTGTTTTAAGTAAAAACTTGTATCTATGATTGTTTATTCAGTGCTTTTTTTGGTATGTGCGATTGTTCATGTTCAATCAATCTATTTAAATCTGCCCTTTTTGGGTTTCTATTTTGTGCTTGTTGATAATTTGTGAGTTAAAGGTATTGGCATCTTAACAGTGTTATTGGCCTGAATTGATTAAAACATCAATTGTAGATGATACTTTATATCTCTAATGGAAAAGTAATTTTTGATCTTATAAATTTTTTTCCTCTTGCCATTTTTCTTGATAATTTATTATCTGTAGGCATTCTTATATTCAACATCTGGGGAAAAAAAAAATCTGGCTTCTTCCCTCCCCTCCCTCCTAATTACAAGAAACTTGTGTCATGTGCAGATTCCTTGTTTACTTGACTTGAATCCTCTTTATATATATATATATATTATGTATGCATGTATCGACCTTCAAACTTATTAATTGAAATCAAACATATAGACTCGATTTTATGATTTAGTGTTTGTGTGCCCATATAGTCTTGTGTTCACTGAAGTGCATCCCTTAGGACTGCAGTTTTAGAACTCTTCCTAAGGGGGTTGATGTGATCTTGTGATCTATTGGCCCTAGATTCCATAGCCCCCTCAATGCATTTCCGTTTTAAAGATACTAATGTTTGGGTGAGTGAAACCAAGTATTTTCACCCTTAGGATTGCATGATGAAAGTACCTCATCAATTGTTGAAGGGAGGACTTCACAATCATTCTCATCCTTAGAATTACATGATGAAAGTACCTCAAAGAAACTAAAAGTGAAACTATTGTCTCGTTATTTGCTTCCTTTTTGAATTGGCTCCCTAATAGTATTATTATTAACTATAATAATTAGCGTGACCTAACTAGCATTATATTTATCTCATTTATTGTCTGACGTGAAGCCTTTCCCTTATTGTTGTCATTTACATTATTTTTTTGCTTTTTATGGTTGTCCTTCTATTTATTTAACCAAACGTGTAATGAATGTGGCGATCTTTAAGTTTTTAACAAGAATGATGGGTGCTTAGCCATACATGTATAAATGATTGGTTGTTTGCATTGGTGTGTCCCTGTATTTGTGCATGCATAAGGTTTAAGTTGCTGATTTTTCAGACTTACTAGGTGACCTTGGTGATCTAGTTGAGACTATGACAGTCCATTGGCTTCTGTATAATGTTTCCTTTAAAGCTTTAATTTGTTTCATGAATCTTTTCCTTGAAGATTCTAAGATTTATACAATGGTTCTTATGGTTAAATATTTAGCATCATTCAAGAAAGATGGTTCTCAATATAGACATTAGATGGTTCATGCATTCATTGATGTTTTAGCAATTCTAAATCTATGCATGATGATTCCAGAAAAATTTGAAAGTACTTGGGAAGCTGAAACCTGTTATTGTTTTGTAGTTCAACGAATGATTTTTGACAATCATGGAGTTGTTCTTCGTTTCTTATTTTCCTCTTTCTCTTTGGTTTTCTAATCATTTTGCATGTGTCCCAATGTCTAAGTTTGAGTTTTGTAAATGGTGGATGGTTTCACATTTTTAATTGATAGTTAAAATGCCATGCATAGATATTGTTGCTATTTGTAAAGTCTTCCAGATTATATGGTTGATACTTGTGTTATATTAAAAGATTTTTCTTTGATCTTAACTCTCTCTCTCTCTCTTCTTCTCTCCCTCTTCTTTTCTGTAGATCTTGTTTGTATCATTTATTCATTTCTTACCATTAAATGATGCATGCTATTCATTGTTATTATATTCTTGGTAACTAAATGATTTTTTTTGGAAACTCATAGTTGATTAATATACTTGGTATATATTTCAATATGTAATCACTATTATTCTTACACATTGCTAAACATGTTACCTGCTACTGAAGAAAATAACTATAGATCCATTACTAATTCTGGTGATTTGATTTAAACTTCAGTGAGAACATAAATTAGCCTTGATGGAACGTAGAAGCCACTCCAATTTTTTCTATTCCCTCAATCCTGGTTCCAATGTAGATAACCCTGGGTTGGTCCAACAAAGTTTAGATTATGTGAATGCTTCAGCGTATGGCAATTGTAGTTCTATCGGGAGCTCCCATGATCAGGTTGAGGAATTCAATGATGTCACTCCTAATATTGGCCTGGAAATAGGGGCTAGTTATCTGAATCAGACTTCAAGGTTGGACAGAAATATAGGAACCTTTAGAAATACTCGTCAGAGAACGAATCCGACAACAGAACAAAACTTTCCATTCTCGAGCATGCCTTCCTCCCCACATGTTGGCAACACTTCCTAGATCTTGCATAGAAGTCTTCAAGCTCTGGTAGTGCTTTGTCTATTCCTTCTGCCATTCCTCCAAGTGGAAGTGACGCACTTTGGCATGAAGAGAACTTAGGATATATTGCTAGAAGCACCTCTGTCTAGAGTGTGCTAGTTCCTAATCCTAAGATGGGGATTTCAAGCTAAAATGTATTGCCTTCAAGCACCTTCCTATAAACTACAATTCTCAAAATGGTGTCCATCTATCTTCTACTCTTAGGTCTCCCTCGAGGAATTTGGTTGAAGAATATGAAGAGTGGCTGCTTTGTGTTTGTTTTTTTGTAAATTTGATGAACTCTCTTCATAATCTTCGATCAAATTCCTCGGGAGAAACCTATGAGTAGAAGATAAATGGACGTCATTCTGAGAACTATAGTTTACAGGGAAGGCGCTTGAAGGCAATACATTTTGGCTTGAAATCCCCATCTCGGGATTAGGAACTAGCACACTCTACACAGAGGTGCTTCTAGCAATATATCCTGAGTTCTCTTCATGCCAAAGTGCGTCACTTCCACATGGAGGAATGGCAGAAGGAATAGATGAAGCACTACCAGAGCTTGAAGACTTCCAATAAGTAGTTTGCAAGATCTGAGAAGTGTTGCCAACATGTGGGGAGGAAAGCATGCTCGAGAATGGAAAGTTTTATTCTATTGTCGGATTCGTTCTCCGACGAGTATTTCTAAAGGTTCCTACATTTCCTTCCAACCTTGAAGTCTGATTCAGATAACTAGCCCCTATTTCCAGGCCAATGTTGGGAGTGACATCATTAAATTCCTCAACCTGATCATGGAAGCTCCCGATAGAACTACAATTGCCATAAGCTGAAGTATTCACATAATCTAAATTTTGTTGGACCAACCCAGGGTTATCGACATTGGAACCAGTGTTGAGGGAATAGAAAAAATTTGAGTGGCTTCTACGTTCCATCAAGGCTAATTTATGTTCCCACTGCAGTTTAAATCAAGCCACCAGAATTAGTAATGGATCTATAATTATTTTCTTCAATAGCATGTAACATGTTTAGCAATGTGCAAGAATTATAATGATTACATATTGAAATATATACCAAGTATAATAATCAACTATGAGTTTCCAAAAAAAATCATTTAGTTACCAAGAATATAATAATAATGAACAACATGCATTATTTAACGTTAAAAAATAAATAAATAAAACAAATAAGATCTACAAAAAAGAAGAGAGAGAGAGAGAGAGTTAAGATCAAAGGAAAAACTATTAATATAACACAAGTATCAACCAACTAATTTGAAATGCTTTACAACCAGCAGTAATATCTATGCATGGCCTTTTAACTATCAATTAAAAATGTGAAACCATCCACCATTTACAAAAATCTCAAACTTAGACATTGGAATACATGTGAAATAATTAGAAAATCAAAGAGAGAGGAAAATGAGAAATGAAGAACAACTCCATGATTGTCAAAAATCATTTGTTGAACTACAAAACAATAACAATTTTCAGCTCCCTCAAGTACTTTCAAATTTTTTTGGAATCATCATGCAAAGATTTATAATTGCTAAAACATCAATGAATGCATGAACCATCTAATGTCTATATTGAGAACCGTCTTCCCTAAATGATGCCAAAGATTTAACCACAAGAACCATTGTATAAATCATAGAATCATCAAGGAAAATATTCATTAAACAAATTAAAAGTTTTAAAGGAAACATTATACAGAAGCCAATGGACTGTCATAGTCTCACTAGATCCCCAAGGTCACCTAGTTAGTCTGAAAAATCAGCAACTTAACCCTTATGCGTGCACAAATACAGGGACACACCAATGCAAACAACCAATCATTTATACATTTATGGCTACCCATCATTCTTGTTAAGAACTTAAAGATCAACACATTCATTACACGTTTGGTTAAATAAATAGAAGGACAACCATAAAAAGGAAAAGAATAACGTAAATGACAACAATAAGGGAAAGGCTTCACGTCAAACAATAAACGAGATAAATATAACGCTAGTTAGGTCATGCTAATTATTATTGTCAATAATAATACTATTAGGGAACCAATTCAAAAAGTAAAGTAAATAACGTGATAATATTTTCACGTTTAGTTTCTTTGAGGTACTTTCATCATGCAATTCTAAGGGTGAAAATGATTGTGAAGTCCTCCCTTCAACAATTGATGAGGTACTTTCATCATGCAATCCTAAGGGTGAAAATACTTTGTCTCACTCACCCAAACTTTTGTATCTTTGAAACAGAAAAGCATTGGGGCGCTATGGAATCTAGGGCCAATTGATCACAAGATCACCTCAACCCCCTCAAGAGGAGTTGTAAAACTGCAGCCCTAAAGGACACACATCAATGAATATGGGTACACAAATACTAAATCATCAAATCGAGTGTATATGTGTGATTTTCAATTAATAAGCTTGAAGGTCGACACATGCATACATCACATATATATATATATAGAAAGAGGATTCAAGTCAAGTAAACAAGGAGCCTGCACATGACACAAGTTTGCAGTAATTAAGAGAGAGAAGGGGAAAGCTAGGTTTTTTTTTTTTCCTTCAGATTTTGAATATAAGAATGCCTACGGATAATCGATCATCAAGAAAAATGCTAAGAGGAAAAAAAATTGTAAGATCAAAAATTACTTCTCTATTAGAGATAGAAAAAATCATCTACAATACATGCTTTAATCAATTCAGACCAATAATACTGTTAAGATGCCAACACCTTAACACACAAATCATCAACAAGCAAAAAATAGAAACCCGAAAAGGGGCATATTTAATTAGATTGATTGAAAATGGACAATCACAGATACAAAAAAGTACTGAATAAACAATCATAGATACAAGTTTTCAATTAGAACAAATGGGTTAAAAATCAAACGAATTGAAAAGGATCATTGAAACATGAAATTAAGCAATCAAACTAGATTAGTAATCTGAAAGCTTCACACAAACTCAAGATAAAATAGATGGGTATAAGAGATTATACCAGAAAGAATAGAATAGAATCAAAGCGAGAAAAGATTGTTGATAGCTACTAAAATGTACACATTTAGGCCCCTTAAAGTACACTTGTTTGGTCTTTTAATCATTGTTACTTGATGATTTTAATATGTTTCTGTATGGGCAGATCACTTAAGCTTATGAGTAGAAATTAGACTGAATTTCATATTTGAAACATGAGAGCAAGCTCCTACTCAACTCTAAAAGCATAGAAGAATCTAAATTATTTTAATCAAGAATGAAAGCCCAACCCATGAAGTTTGAATTAATAAAAGGTAGATTTGATGCGATCCCGCTAGAAGAGTCACTCTGCATAGCATTCGGTATTTTGGGCATATAGAAGCATAGGAAAGCTAACTTAAAGGGTTACAATTTTGAATGAAATAAGAATTCTCCAATTCTGACATTTACTAGGTCACAATGGGCCTGTAAGATACGTCAAAAAAGCTAGAAATAATTCTATCCAAATTTCCCTTTTATTTTGGAGAATTTTAGCCTCTTGGGTATTATTTAGATGTGTCCTATGTCTATAAATACAGAAGCTTATTGATCATTAGGGTTATGGAATATTCTGGAGAAAAGTGGAAAGAGGCAAGAAGAAAGGTTTTTCACTTCAACCATAAACGGCTAATCTTCTTCGGAATTGAGATAAAACCCTAATCAAGTAACTTGTATTAATGTATTGTGATTTTAGTTTTGATTTGGTTTGGATAATCATTGTATAACTTTCAAAGATTATTTGTTTAAGTAAAGTTTTCAACTAATAAATGTATTCAATTTTTGTGATCGAGTATAATTTATTATGCAATTGTTCTATTTGTTTGTATATACAAACCGTGAGACAAATCATACCTCAGGAAGACGAGCCGTGCTACAACCCTAGTTTAGTGTAGACGATTCGTACCAACCAAAGATGATTCGTGACTATGATTTGATTATACACATTCTCTCGACATGATATCAAGATTTGTAGCTATGATATATCACTATTATCCAAATCATTGATTTATTGGAATTCAATATAGTAATGACTTGTTATGAGATTAGAGGTGGATTTGAAACTCCAAACTATTTTCTACTTAAATTCCACCTCAATTTTTCTTTTTGTTTAATAATTATTTTTAGTTAATTTTAGATTAAAATCAAATATTCATCTGATTTGAATTAATTAATAATTGATTTTTTTTAATAGTTAGACTTAGCCTTTTAGTCATTGTGGATTGATACCTGAACTACACCACTATTCTATTGAATTAAGGTCTTAGCAAGGATTTATTTTTGGTGTACAAAACGACCTACCAATTGTTCATACAAAGGCCAGTTCGAGTTCTCGTCTTCAAGTTCCAGTTCTCTCTACCTCACTCTCTCTGTGTTTGTGCGCTTCTCTCTCTAACCCAGTGAAGAGATTGATTTGGGTGGGTAGGGATTCTTATAATCTAAACGGTTTGGAATTTTCAAAAAGGAATTGAAACCATAATTTCATTCCACAGCAGACAACCCCATCCACACCCAATTCTATACTAAGCCATCAAAGCCATCGTTGTGGCTACTTCCATTCAATATGCCCAGACCGTTTCTCTCTCTCTCTCTCTCTCTCTCTCTCTCTCAGGTTCAAGCCAAAGCTCTTCTTTGTTGTCGCTATGCTTTGGCTGTATTTAGACGATGTTCTAATTATACTATACTTGTCATCATGTCAACAAAAGCACACTAATCATTACAAAATTTAGTGATGTTTAAGAGTGATGATTAACTAATAATTAGAGAATATATAAGAGAGTCATTCTAATTGATTACTGTATCATTACGTTTGTAAATTTAAATCTAACTTCTAAACTTGAATAGTAATGTTGTCATTCAAATATAGCAATACTTATTTATATAACTAGACAACCATTGAAGATATTCTAATTATACTATATTTGCCATGATGCTAACATATTATAAAGACTATGTACATTGTACTTTTACATTTGTTATTAATAGTGACAATTACAAAACTTACTTAGTAAGAGTATCACCGATGCTTACTCTTTTCTTTTATCAAATTTGAGTAAAGATTTAGATTAAAAGTTTCATCTGATACCAAGTGTTTTAATGCTAAATTTTCAATTTTCATCAAATAACCGGTCGACTGGGAGAACGACCGGGAGGATGTTTGGGCGGTCATCCAGCCTAGTGTAAATTTTTCCAAATTCAGTCATTCACCTGGTTGACCAATCAGTCATCCATCCGGTACTTATAAGATGACCTCCATCTCTCTAATTACAAATTAATAGTGTTTGGATCTTCAATTATGAATAAGGATTTGATTTTTTTAATTCGTAGAAACAGAAAGAAGTCTTAGAAAATTATAGAGAGTGAGTACATACAAAAATATTTAGTGAGTTTGTTGTATAGAGAGTTAGGTATCAAGGGCTTGAGTATACTTCTAGATGTCCTGAATTTGAGGGTGTGAATGACAATTGAGTTTACTTATAAACTTATTTTCCCATAGTAAAATATTCTTACTGCCTCGTTTATAGACGTAGGATTTAAACCAAACTACGCAAGTCATTTGTCTTGATATTTTTCTTATTTTATTTTCTATTTTTTATTTTTGCTTATTTTGATATTCACATCACCACTGTTTCATAATAGCAAGGCAACACCCCATGCCTTCAAAATTTAGGAAAATTCTATACTATGCCCTTCAACAAAAAAAAAAAAGACATAGCATATGTCCAATTACTATTTCTTATGATCTTTGATTGTGACATATTATGATGTATAGACTATAACTTTGTTATAATTTATTGTGGTATTGGTTATACTTAATTATGACTAAGGTTGTAAATGAATAGAGCCGTTCGTGAACAAGCTCAAGTTCGGCTCGGTAAAGACTCATTTGAACTCAGTTCGTTAAATTTTGATTGCGTTCGAGCTCGAACTCGTTAAAATATTAATAAACAAGTTTAAACATACTAAAACTCAGCTGGTTAGTTGTTCGTTTAACATTTTTTTAAATAATAAAATAAATGTATTGTTATATATTAAATAATATAAAAATATGTATAAAAAGTATGATAAATATGTTATTTATACATTTAAATAATAACTAAATTTATTTATACGTAAATAATAACTAACTATAGATAATACATTTATATAATATTTGTGGTAGATATTATTATTTTGGTAACATATTGACTTTTCCTTTATTATGTTTGTATACACTGATATAATTGTATAATTGAAATTTCAATTGTAACTTTAGTCTCATACGCAAATATGAATTTATAATTTTTTTTAGCTCGTTAAGGCACGTGAACAGACTCAAGCTCAATTCATTAACTTTTCATTGAGCTTGAGCTCAAGCTCAAACTCATTAAAATCTTAATAAATAAGCCCAAACATATGAAAGTTCGGCTCCGCTCATTTGCAGCCCTAATTATGACATATTGTGTTGTTATTTTGATTATAATCGAAGATGTTTTTAGTTATGATTCATTATAATGTTGTTTATAACTCATTATGATTGTTATTTTAGTTCTAATTGATAAAAAGTCAACCACTCATACTCGACTCGTGTTCAGCTTGTTAAAAGCTCATTTAAAATAACTCATTAAACATACAAGTCAAATTTAAATATAATTTTAAAATCATTTAATTATCAAATTAGATTTGAACAACTTATTACTTAGTTTGATTCAACTCATTTTCTACCCAATGCCATAATAAGCAATTTCTAATCTTCGCGGTGGATCTGTTTGGTTCTGGGAGAAAGTGAGCGGAAACGGAAGGATGGCAAGGAAAATGAAACAGAAGAAAGAATCCAATTTGTGAAAATTTGGGGATTTCTTTTCTTTCAGGGAAATTTTGTACTATATGCATCCTGTTACATACTTTTGTGGTGTATGTTATATATTTTGCAGCCCTGTTACAGAGCCCGAAAGCCCCGGCTCGAATTTGGCTCGAATTTGAGAAGGAAGAAGGAGGAAGAAGAAGAAGAAGAAGAAGAAGAGAAGGAGGAGGAAGAAGAAGAAGAAGAAGAAGAAGAAGAAGGAGAAGCAGAACTGGAGGGGCCATCAAAATCGGGCTGGAGGCGAAGGCGGAGGCGGAGGCGGAGGCAGACGAGCTACGACGAGCGACGAGCTGCGACGATCGGCCGACGAGCGATGAGCTACGACGACTCTCTCTCGCCTCTCGCCTCTGTTTCTCTTCTCCTGTGTTCAAAACGAAGAAGAAGAAGAAGAAGAAGAAGAAGAAGAAGAAGAAAAGAAAGAAAATGAAGAAAAAGAAAAAAAAAAATTGAAACCCAAAACGACGTCGTTTTGGGTTTCGAGCCGAATTCGAGCCACTAATTTCGGGCCCTCAAACATTTTTCTATATTTTGTGATAAATGTTACGTAATTTTTTGAGAAAACTATTTTACTGTGAAATTAAATTTGAGAAAACTATTTTTCAAGAATAAAATTGGAGAGATGTACATACCACCAGCAAAACAAGAAAAACAATCATATCCTTCTAGCCAGAAACACGTGCAAGGTAGTATAAAGACTATAAATAGACTGAAAATGTAGGGAAGGTAAATCACTCAAAAGGCACAGTAAAAGTTGCATTATATCTTCAATCTAATGTCTTGACATACTCTCTCTCCACATGCTGGATAGCACAATCACAAAATTTGCAATCCCATATCTCCAATTAAGTAGATTTAGTGGTTCTTCTTCTACTTTCAGCCTTCGAAAATCCAATCGACACCTAACCCTGTGCTGCACATCGCAGAGGTAAGGCACTACGGCTGTGTATCCCTCCATATCCCTTCCCTGCATCTCAAAATAGCCATATTACACCATTACAAAGAGCATACAGTTTGAACAAAATCAAATATTATAACAAAAAGCAAAAATTCATCTATAAAAATAAAACTGCATGATATTTACGTCCTTATTGCCAATGCTCGAAATAGTTTTAAAGATTGTAGTGATCGCTCGCTACTGTCACATGATCAAACTCAATTCTTGCATGATCCATGAAAAGTTTATTTCAAAAGACTTCATACATTAAAAACTTTTAAGGGATGTCTTTTTTATTAAAAACTATGTTAAGGGACTTGTTTGACCTCATTTTTGTCATAAGAAAAAATAACCAAAGAACATTTACAAAAGGGAAACATTTTAAGATAACTATCATTGGAACAACTAGAAATTTAGAAGTAGACATTACTCTAATGAAATAAAAACTAGCACGACAGTTGAAATAAGCAGAGGTAACAAATTTATGTAGTAGAAAATGACCAACAGCAACTGATGCATATGTTTGGAGTGTCAGCTTTGTTCAGCTTTAACCATACAGCCCCCTGTGGCCCCTATATAGTACCTCCCTTGACCAAATGAAAAATGTTACCCAAAAAAATTTAAGAATAATTACTAGCGGGTCTTATAAATCAAACTTATTTACACGAGTCCTGAGTGAATTTTTTTACATATTTACTTCTCGTTTTGATAATGAAAACATTTTGAGACTTTTTAGATGTATTTTTTTGTGTTTGTGGAATGAACATTTGGAGTAGAACTTAACCTATAACTGCCACTAAAATTGAATGTATCAAGTGTAAATTAATTAAATCCATTTAACAATTACAATTTGTATCACTTAAGTGACCCTTAAAATGTATAAAAGTTTACAAAATTTCAAGTAGCGAAATTTTTTTAGTTAATGTTGATTGAATTTATTATTGTTTATGCATAATCATCTATGTGCACCGTTATGTCCTCACTACCACCACTACAACACCACTCAATTGGGAAAACTACCACTACCACTGCTACTACTACCACCTCCACCACAATTTCCGTCATCATCATTAAAACCACCTCCAACACCATTGCCATTGTCTCCATTAACAGCACCATCATTTCACTATCACCACAACAGTGGCCACTACCACTACCACTACCATTACCACTTCACCACCACTACCACTACCACTACCACAACCCTAACCCTCCACCACCATCACCATTGCTTCCATATCCATTACAATCATTCCACCACCACGATCAATGAAAAAAATATATTAATGAAGTTGAAAAGTTATACAAAAATAGAAAACAACATAGAACAACAAAGCAAACTATAGGGAAAAAACATCATTGCTATGCCAAAAATCCTGCTAGTTTTTGGCTAATATCCACTCTCAAATTAATTTAGCTTTAATATTTTATGTTTCTTATTGAGTTAGGATTTGTGGGAGGACTTATTTTGGTCAACTTAGATTTGATTTCGTATTTCCCAAAACTTTGTTTAGAAATGACTCTTCCACTATAAACATTGCTTGTTTCTCTCATATTTTGTATTGTGAAATTCAACTTGAGCTTAGTGAAAATTTGAGAGAACTTATAATTGGATTTGGTGATTTTTGTTATTTGTGAGTTTTTGTTTTCTCACCATTGTAGCTCTTCGGAGCATCCTTCTTTTTGACTTAGTAGAATTCGTTTGTGAGATTTCCATGAATGTAGCTTAGACCAAACCACATAAATCTTGATTTCAGTGTGTTTTGTGATTGTCCCTCTTGCTCTTATTCACTTTGTGATAAACCAAACCAAACCAAATCAAGCCTTAAATCCTATCAAATGGGATCAGCTACATGAATCCTTCTTCTCATAGTCAAATTAAAGATATTCATATCTCTATTTACTACACTAGCCCACGTCAATATAAGTTTACCCTTTCCCTAACACTTTCATCTGCTGTCACTGTATCACATCTCTTCACTACTGTCTCTATTGGTCTCCGTTGTATATGGCCAAACCGTCTCAATCTATTCTCCCTCAACTTATCTTCTATCGGTACTAATCCTACCCATTCTTGAATATGCTCATTCCTAACTCTGTCTTTTCTAGTCTTGCCATACATCCACCCAAGCATCCTCATTTCAGCAACACTCATCTTATCTATATATTGTTTCTTAGTTGCCCAATATTCTGTCACATATAACATTGTTGGTCTAATAAACGTTCTATAGAACTTCCTTTTTAGTTTAGTGGGTATTTGTTTATCGCACAATACCCCAAATACACTCCTTCACTTAAGTCACCCCGCCTTAATTCTATGGACTACATCCGCTCCAATCTCCCCAGTCATTGTTATAATCGATCCTAAATAACAAAAATATTCACTCTTAGGTAGTGCTTGGTCCTCAATCTTCACTTCTCATCTGCTTCCATTGTTACTGTTAGTAAAATTACACTCCATTTACTTTGTCTTAGTTCTGCTTATCCTAAATCTTTTAGATTCCAGTGCTTCTCTACAAATCTCCAACTTAGTGTTAACTCCTTTTCTAATCTCATCCATTAACATGATATCATCTGCAAAAAGCATACACCATGGCACATCATCCTGAATATTTCTCGTCAACTTATCCATAACTAAAGTAAAAATATAAGAACTTAAGGTTAATCCTTAGTACAACCCTACAGTAATTGAAAATTTACTTGTCTCTTCAACTAGCGATTTAATATTGGTCACCACGCCTTCATACATATCGCTAATCACATCAATGTAACTTTTTGTCATCCCTTTCTTCTCTAACACCCACCATATTATATTCTAAGGCACTCTATCATATGCTTTCTTAAGATTGATAAAAATCATATAAATGTCTCTTTTCTTTTCTCTTCTCTATACTTTTCTATTTCTCTCCTCAAAATATAGATCGTTTTTATTGTTGACCTACCAAACATAAACCCAAATTGATTCTCTGACACCTCTGTTATATTGCACAATTGACGTTCCATAACTCTCTCCCACACTTTCACTATATGATACATTAGATTGATTCCTCTATAGTTGTTTCAGTTCTGAACATCTCCTTTATTCTTATAGATTGGCACTAAGATACTCTTTCTCCACTCCTCTAGTATTTTCCTAGTTAACGAAATTTTGCTAAATAACTTAGACAACCAAGCTACCCCCTTCTTATCCAAATATTTTCAAACTTCAATAAGGATATCATCGGGTCCTAAAGCCTTATTCGATTCATCTTCTTAAGTGCAATCTCCACTTCAAAGTTCCTAATCCTACGATAAAACATGTAGTCTTGGTGTTCTTTATTACTGCTTACTTCCTCCCTTTTTGACCTACCTCTATGTTAATCATTTAACAACTTCTCAAAATATTTTTTTCACCTCTCCTTAATCTCTTCATCCTTCACCAACACCTTAGAGTCCTCACTCTTGATGCACTTAACCTGATTAAAGTCTCTTGTTTTCCTCTCCCTTATCTTAGCAAGTTTGTATATCATTTTCTCTTCCTCCGTACTATCTAGTCTATTGTATAGGTCATCACAGGCTTTCAACTTAGTCTCTCTCATTACCTTTTTGACCTCCTTATTAGCCAATCTTTAGCTCTTAAGATTTTCCTCTGTTCTATAATTCTATCACTTTTTAAAGCACTCTTTCTTCGACTACCGCTTGAACCTCCTCCCTTCACTACCAAGTTTCCCTTAAGTTGGGTCCATTTCTTTTCGGCACTCCAAGAACTTCTCTTGTGATTCTCCTTATACAATTGGCCATTGAATTCCACATAATGTTAGCATCATCTTCCAAATCCCAAGTACCTTCTTTATCCATTCTATTCTTAAATATTTCTAGTTTATCCCTTTTTAGGTCCCACTATCCTTCCTAACTTGATATTGCCCTTTAAGATATAACTCTAGTACCAAAATCTTATGTTGAGACGTCAGGCTCTCTTCAAGAATCACATTATCGTCACTGCATGTTAGACGGTCCACTTTTCTTACTAGAAAGTAAACTATTTGGCTCCTAATTGACTTACTCTTAAAAGTTATCAAATGCTCATCTCTTTTCTTATACATAGTATTAGCCACCACCAGGCAAGAAGCCAACGCAAAATCTAAAATGCTCTCTCCAGCCTTTTTTCTATCACCAAAACCATACCCACCATGCACCTTCTCATATCTTGATTTATCTATTCCTACATGGCCGTTAAAATCACCACCTATAACTAGGTTCTTTCCTACGGGTATCTTCTATAATACCTCATCCATTTGGTCCCAAAAATCTCTCTTAATCTGATCATCTAATCCTACTTGGGGGTCGTATGCACTAATAACATTCATTATATTCTCTCCAATAACTAGTTTAACTAACATAATTATATCACATTTCCTAATGACCGCAACTACATTTTCTACAAGACCCGTGACAACTATTATTCCTACCTCATTCCTATGTCTATCCTTGTCACTATAATATAGTTTAAAACTTGTATCTTCTATTTCCCTAGCTTTCTCACCTATCCACTTAGTTTCTTATTCTTCAATTGCAAAACCATCAATTATCTTGGTGTGGTTTACTTTTCCGAGGACTCTCCACATAATAAATCCCAACTATGCTGTCACTCAAAGGAAACCAATGATGTTGCTGCCATAGGAGAGCCAAAGGGTTGGCAAGATACCAAGACACCCAATAACACACCAAAAAAAAAAAAAAAAGAAGAAGATGCCAGCCAAGAAGTTAGCAGTCGTAGATTGGTGCTTAATTGCATTGAGTCAATTCACCTTTTGGTCTAGTCTTCTCTAAAAGGATGAAGGGTACAAGATTTGGAAGAATGAAATTTGATAAAATGGCACAAATGTTGAGATAGTTGATGGGGAGCAGAGCAACAATTTTTTTGAAAAATAACAAGATTTTAATTGGGTCACTTTTGATCCCATGGGAATCATCACTGTAGCTTCTATTCATTTATCATATGATGGTCCTCATTAGTTTAAGGACAGGATGATGGAAGGATTTTATTAATTTGAATAACTGATACTATGAATCTCAAATCTAGCATCTATTGCAACACCTACTTACAAAGAAAAGAGGAGAAGATAAAAAGAAGAAAGAAAATGATAACAAAATAAACATAGAAAGAAATGAACTAAAAAAAATACAATACATGTAAACAAAAAGCTTGATTTGATAGAGTTAATGCACTTACACGCACTCTTCATTGTTTGACTCAATAATCTGCTGCCATTGGTTTCCCATGTTTTCTTGTTCTTGCTTAATTTCCCTTGCAGATTTGGCAATAGAAGGATTGCAACCATGTACCTCAATTATCTGTAGTGTAGGTATATTCCCAATTTCAGATGGGATCTTCTTGAGGCAATAACACTTAATCAACACTAATCCCTGAAGCTTAGGAAAGTGATTAGAGGAAACTTTCCAATCCACAAGTGGCACGGATTTAATTTCAAGAATTTGAGTGGAGGGAATTCTCCATCACTTGTTTCACAATCTAGTTCTCTGCAGGCTTCTTGAACTAATTTGAGACACTCAAGTTTGGGTAGTCACTTGCCGAGAATTGACATATCATCCTAATTTAGACGGGTATTCTTCAAAGTTAGTTTTTTAAGATTCGTAGGGAACTTAATTCTTCCAACAAGATTACCTAACCAATGCAAATGTTTGAAGCCGGTATTAAACAATTTCAACTCTTAGAGGTGGTTTAAAAAGTCTAAATGAGGAAACATCAAATATCCCTTATATACCATATTTCCCTGGAATCCCAGTTTCCTAAGATTCGGAGTAAAAAGTAAGAAATCCTGGAAAGACCATGGATTTACCAATGAGAGAGTCTCTATGCAATCAGGCCCAGCCCTGACCATAGGCCCACAAGGCCATGGTTTAGGGCCCCTCAAAAAAAGTCCAAAAAAGGGCCCCCTCTATTATAATTTAATGTAATATATTAGGTATATTTTAAGTTCAAAAAAATTTTCAAAAGGCCCAAATTAACTTAAAATAAATTGGTCCATTAAAAAATTAAAAAGCCCAACAAAGCAGTAATTTGAAAGGCCTAACAATTAATCCAATTCTAAATTCCTAACAATTAAGGGCCAACGGTTGAGGCCCACTTTGACAGCAGCTTGAAAGGCCTATCTAATTTCTAACCCTACTACCTTCCCTTAATCCAATTTTCCCTACAACTTGTTTGATAGCACACCAGCAGCTCAAGCCAACCAAACAACAAAGCAGCAGCATGCGACGAGGCAGAGTAGTAGCACAAGTTTTTTTTTTTCTTTTTCTTTCTATTCAATTAATTAAATATTTGTCTTGTCTTTTGCTCAATTAATTGCTATTATAATATTAGTATTTACATCATCAAGAAGAATTTGTTTAAGTTTAATAGTTCACATCACATAATTTAAAAGTTTTGTGTTTTGTTAAGTGGTGGTGGTGCTCTTATTTTGAATTTTGATCTAAAAAAATATTTTGATCTCAGCTCATCATGACTCTTAAAGAAATTATCCATCTGGATTCACAAAAAGGAAAAAGAAGCAAAGAGTCGAAAAATTAGTCGAGTGTCAAAGAGGAGCTATTGTAATGCTAAGTATTTTTTGTGATTTTAATACAAATATTTTGTCCTTTACCTTAATTTTTTTTGTTTCATTCAATGAAAAAAAAAATGTGAAGGGCCTCAAAAATTTATTAATTGATTATCGGCTTTGGGTCCCGAAAATCTCAAGACTGGGCCTGTATGCAATTCAACAAGAAGGGATAGCAAGCACGGGAACGTCGATTTCTAATTTCATGTATCCCTTCTCCAGTAAAAATGAGATGTCTCAACTTTATCATCTTCCTAATACATAGAGGTAATGTAAGATGGGAACATGTGTGAAGAATAAGGGTTTCTAAATTACAGAGGCAGGATATTGAAGTTGGAATGCAAGTTTCTGAGTACCGTGAAAAACAAAGTGCCAAGTACCTCAAAAGAACTAGTTGTTCTATCTCATAGGGGTACCTGAGAATCTTGATACAACTTATGTCCAACACCTTAAGAGGTTTGAAGAATGGAAAAACTAAATCACGATACCATTGAGTGCATCCAAATCTAAAGCACAAGAAAGAGCTGATGTTTGGGGGCGCTGAAGCAATTATATAACTAACAGCACAAAAAATTATTGTATCATTCATGGACAAACGACGATTACACAAAAAATGCTTCGATGAATGATAATAAGAAAGATGGCGATTACCCAAAATCTGCTGAAGGCAAAAATCACGCAACAAATCATGGATTCTACAGGCTTTGATTCCACCGTCAAACTTTCTTTTGGAAACTAATATGAGATTTCTACCAATTAAATCTGTAAAATATATTGAGAAAGTGCTTGAAAGAGCAAATAAGCTCTGTGTAATTCAATATATTAGAAACCTTAAGAGGAGTCTCCATTATATAGGAGCTGCTATACAACATCATCATGAGAGCTGCTATACAACATTATGAGAGAAAACATATAAAACTAAAAGAGACCGAAAGCATAATGCACTATCTAAGCATCTGCTGAAAGCATAACGCACTAACTAAGCATCTGATGACAGCCAATATACAAGCACTAACTATATATTATATACAAGCACTAACTATATATTACACAACTATTAATATATACAATATAGATTATATATTAACATATACAATATATATTATATATTAACAGCCCCCCTCAAACTCAAGGAGGACAAACATCAACCAACTTGCGTTTGGAGACAAGTTCAACGAAGCGGCCAGGAGAATGAGCTTTGGTGAAGATATTAGCAGGTTGATCAACAGAAGAGATCGGATGGAGATGGACAGTACCATGAGTAACGTGTTGACGAATAAAATGGCAGTCAATCTCAATGTGCTTGGTGCGATCATGAAAAACATCATTGTGAGCAATTTGAAGAGCACTGTGATTGTCACAAAAGAGGACAGTAGCGCCAGAGGGAGTAACACCCATGTCAGCAAGAAACCAACGAAGCCAGAGAAGCTCCTGAGTAATATCAGCAAGAGCACGGTATTCGGCCTCGGTACTGGAACGGGCAGTAAGAGATTGTTTCTTACTGTGCCAAGAAATAAGAGAATCACTCAAGAAAAAACAGAACCCAGTAGTAGAGCAGCGGTCAGTAGGATCTCCAGCCCAATCAGCATCAGAGAAAGCACGAAGCTGGAGAGAGGAGTGGGCGGAATAATGAAGACCATGAAACATGGTGCCTTTGAGATAGCGAATGATACAAACTAATGCAGCATAATGAGAGGTACGAGGAGCCGACATAAACTGGCTGACAATATGGACGGCATAGGCAATAGCAGGACGAGTAACAGTAAGATAGACAAGACTGCCAACCAGCTGACGATATAGGGTAGCATCAGAGAGAAGAGTGCCATCAAGAGGTGTCAGACGACTCTGAGGCTCCAGGGGAGTAGAGGCAGTCTTGCAATCCGTAAGACCAGCATGTGTGAGAAGATCAGAGGTATACTTAGCCTGAGAGAGAAAAGAACCCGTGGAATCATGAAAGATTTCAAGACCCAAGAAATAGCTGAGAGGACCAAGGTCTTTCATCTCGAAATGATGGCTAAGAAATTGTTTAAGGTGAAGAATACCATTGATATCATCACAGGTGATAATCATATCATCCACATAAAGAAGAAGCAAGGTGGTCCCTTGAGCAGTTTTGCAGATAAAAAGTGCAGTATCATAAGAGCTGGAGATGAAACCACAGTCATGAATAGTAGAGCTGAATTTGGCAAACCAAGCGCGTGGAGCTTGTTTGAGACCATATAAAGCACGCTGAAGTTTGCAGACTTTATGAGGTGGATGAGTAGACCCAGGGGAAGGTGCATGTAGACCTCTTCAAGAAGAACACCATTAAGAAAGGCATTTTTCACATCCATTTGATAAAGATCCCACTGTCGGGTGGTAGCAACCGCAATCAGGCTGCGAACAGAGGTGAGACGAGCAACAGGAGCAAAGGTCTCCTCATAGTCAATACCATATTCTTGGTTGAAGCCTTTGGCAACAAAGCGGGCTTTGTAGCGCTCAATAGATCTAGCAGAACAAGTTTTGATTTTGTAGACCCATTTGCAGCCAATGGCAGTCTTGCCAGGAGGAAGATCAACAATGTCCCAAGTGTGAGTTTTGTCTAAAGCCTGCAATTCATCAGTCATAGCCTGCTGCCAAAGAGGATTAGAGCGAGCCTCCCGATAGGAGGTAGGTTCATAAGTAGAAAAAGCAGTAGAACCAACAATAAAGTCACGAAGACGAGTAGAATGTTGGATTACCCGGTGTGGTCGAGCAGGAGGAGAAAGAGGAGCCAGAGGAAGAGACTCAATAGGAGGTAAGGAGTCCGAGGGAGCAAGAGCAGAACCATCAGAGCAGACAGGTGCTTGAGAAAGACCAGTAGGCAAGGTAGTCTCGAGAGAGGCGGGCATGGGCGGTGGAGTAAGCTCATCAGAAAACAGATCTACAGAAGGGTCAGTAAAACACAAAGAGGGTGAGGGAACGGATAAGCGAAAGAGAGAGAGAGAGAGAGAGAGGAAAACATTTTGTGTTCCCAAAAGACCACATGACGAGAGATACGGAGGCGCTGGGAGAGAGGATCCCAACATCAATACCCTTTATGTTCAATACCATACCGCAAGAAGCAACAAAGGCGGGAACGAGGTTCAAGTTTGGTACGTTCATGAGGTTGGAGAAGAACAAAACAGGCAGAGCCAAAAACCCTAAGGTTGGTGTAAGGGGGACGGGTGCCATGCAAACGCTCATAGGGAGTGTGATTATGAATGACAGGTGTAGGGATACAATTGATAGTGTAAACAGCAATGAGAGCTGTTTCTCCCAAAAAATGTTCCGGACAAGAGGAAGAGAGAATGAGGGCTCGAGTAGTGTTGAGTATATGCCGATGTTTCCGTTCAGCACGTCCATTTTGTTGAGACGTACCTGGACAGGAACAATGAGGTTGAGTACCATGACTCTAAAGGAAGGAAAGAAAGTCAAAATCTTTATATTCCATGGCATTGTCGGAGCGAAAAAGCTTAATAGTTTTAGAAAATTGGGTTTTAACCATTGCACAAAATTGTAATAAAGTTGTTTGAGCTCAGAGCAATTTTTCATAAGAAACAACCATGTAAAACGAGAAAAATCATCTATAAAAACAACAAAATAACGTGCGCCTCCCATAGTAGGAGTAGGAGAGGGTCCTCAAATATCAGAATGGATAAGATCAAAGGGTGCAAGAGAAACAGAGTCACTTTTATTAAACAACAAAGCAAGTTGTTTGGCAAGTTGACAGGACACACAATTGAAAGCATCAGAACTTACAGAACCCAAATGACCACTAGAAATTAAAGATTTCAAACGACCAACAGAAAGATGGCCTAAACGATAGTGTCAAACCTGAAAAGGAGATAAAAGAGGAGCAGTGGTAGGAGCAGTGATCTGAAAGGAATCCGGAACATGAAGATGGATGAGTTTGTAGAGACGTCCATGCTTACGGCCTATCCCAAGAGTTTGCCCTGTCCGAGGGTCCTGCACCAAACAACCAGTATGGGAAAAGGTAACAGTTAGACCATTCTCACATAATTGACTAATGGAGATAAGATTTAAAGTACGAGCAGGCATAAGATATACGTGGGATAAAGATAAGTGAGAGGTGGAAACAGAACCAACATGACTTACAGACAGAAGAGACCCATCAGCAGTATGGATAGAAGGAACATGAGGAGGCAAAGAGAGAGGAGTAAAAATAGTAGGGTCAAAGGTCATGTGATTACAACAAGCGGAGTCAAAGTACCATGAAGTGTTACCTGCGGTGGCAGACAAAGCAGTAGATGGAGGAGTACCGGAATTCTGCCAAAAATGTTGAAACATGGCTTCGACATCTGTTTGAGAGAAGACTGGAGTGGAAGGGTCTATAGGGACAGAGGAAGGTAAATCCTCTGAGGCAGCAGCAGCAGCAGTGCGTTGAGCAGACATTGATTTAAACGGAGTCCTAGAACGGTGAGAGTTGCTACGGGAAAATTTACCGGTGGAAAGACCATGGCGAGAGGCACGGGCAGGATTGCGGAAGCAATCTTGCTGGAGATGACCAGGGCCAGTCTTGTTGCAAAATCGACAAAGACGAACTGGACAATGAACCAGAAGATGAGTCGACAGAAGAATGCGGTTGTGACAGTAGTTGCAGGCAATTGACCGCTGTGATAAAGGTGGTGAAGGAGAACTTCGAATCTGGGGAGTAGCAAGAACAGAGTCCACAGGGTGCGGATGGAGAGTACCAAATCTGGTTTCTTCTGACAGTAGTTCAGAAATTGCTTGCTCAAGAGTGGGTAAAGGAGTGCGATGTAGGAAAGATGCGCGTACAGGCTCAAAACGGGAAGTGAGAGCCATGAGAAACTGAACCAAGCGCTGTTGGTCACGGTAGGTAGTAAACAAGGCAGCATCCTCAGTATGAGGCCATCAAGGTTCAGAAAGAGCGATCTGATCCCAAACATAATACATTTGGGAAAGGAAATCATTAATGGTCTGAGTTGTATTTTGGCGCATACGGTGAAGATGACTCAGAAGCTGATATTGGTGAGCAAGGCCAGTAGTCTGATAGCGTTCTTGTAAAAAAATCCCAGATGGCCTTGACTGGAGAGGAATCAGAGTCAAGTTGGAACCGACCAAATTGAAGGCTGATAGATGTAATAGAAGCATTGCGAAGCCAAGTAATGATCTGATAGCTTTTACTATCCCAATCCTCCAGTCGGTCGACATATTTGGCAGTGGAGTCCGTGGCAGTGGATTCCATGGTTGCTGGGATGGGTTTGCACACATCCCCAGTGATGATGCGCCAAAGTTTCTTGCCTTTGAGGAACCCAGACATAGCTTGTGCCCATAAGACATAGTTAGTCCCGTCAAGAACAACAGAAATAGGGTGGTTGGAGGAGTCCGGACAATCCATGAGAGAAAAACAGTATGATCAAGGGAGAATCGGAAAAATCCGAGGGCACCAGTGAGTGCAAAAGGTCCAAAATAGTGAGGAACCGGGCTGAACCGGCCAAAAAAGTCCAAAAATTGGGGTGAACCGGCTTGGGAAAGAGGCTGAACCGTTTGAGCTGGACCGGCTGGAGCCGAGGACAAAAGCATGTGCAGGGGGCGCGAACCGAAGATGAAAACGGCGCGAGGGACGCGTGCTAGATGGCTTACGCGGAAGGCTGGAGTGGCTGGCGGATGTGGAGCGCGTGGGACGCAGAGAGAGGTGGCTCAAGCGACTAGGGGACGCGTGGAGCGCGTGTGATGTTGAAAGCGGAAGCAGGTGACGCGCCGGCGACAAACAGAGCGCGTGAGGGCGCGTGTGACGTCGAATGAGGATGAGTCAGGTGGCTGTGGATCCGTAGTGAAGAGACGATGGCTTCTGTGGTGTCCAAACTGTAATTGAGATAAGGACGAGATGGGCAACAATCTGCTAAACAGAAAATGGGATGCAGACGAGAGACCCAGCAATCTGCCAAGAGAAAAAAAAAATAAAAAAAAAATAGAGGCTAGGAAAGACACCTGTGCTCTGATACCATGTAAAATATATTGAGAGAGTGATTGAAAGAGCAAATAAGCTCTGTGTAATTCAATATATTAGAAACCTTAAGAGGAGTCTCCATTATATAGGAGCTACTATACAACATCATCATGAGAGCTACTATACAACATTATGAGAGAAAACATATAAAATTAAAAGAGACCGAAAGCATAATGCACTATCTAAGCATCTGCCGAAAGCATAACGCACTAACTAAGCATCTGATGACAGCTAATATACAAGCACTAACTATATATTATATACAAGCACTAACTATATATTATATAACTATTAATATATACAATATATATTATATATTAACATATACAATATATATTATATATTAACAAAATCCATTAAGTATTCCTCTGCAACATTCTCCAAGCTTTTTTCCCCCATCTTTGGAATAAATCCTTCAGCGATCCACAACCAAATCCACTTCCACACAGGAATTTCAAAGTCCTCTGGAAATGCTGCAAAATAAAGAAAGAGTGGTTTCAAGTGATGAGGTAAGTGGTTATAACTCAATGCTATGTTTTCATCCATAGTTATGGATCGCCAACCACTGGCGAACTTATGCTTTCCTCAACTTGCTTCCACCGATTTTACCTCTTCTCTTCATCTGCAAGCATTCTACCTACCACAACAATCGACAGTACTTTTTAGCTATTTTCTTTCCAATCTGCTCAAGCTCTCTAGAGCACATTTCTCTTCGAAATGCCTTTAGTCGAAACAAATCCCAACTTTCATTATTCGTTAACAAACATAGAGAAAAAGGAGGGCCTACTAGGTTTTGCTTGCAAAGTCACATTTTCGTGCCGACTAGTGAATAATACTCTACTTCCATTGTTATCATTAGGAAAATAAATTTTCAAATCAACCCACACCTTACTATCCCAAATATCATCCATCACAACAAGATATCGCTTACCCTTCAAGCATTTGTACAACAATTCACTTAACTTTCCATCACTCGATTCATGAATATCATTTCTACATTTAATAGAGCTTAAAAGGCCAAGTAATACATTTCGGGTTTGGTAATTTTGTGAAACACAAATTCACATACGAATATATAAATGATATATGATGAGAGGATCATTATACACTTTTCTAGCAAGAGTAGTCTTACCTAGTCCAGGCATTCCAACAACGGAGATAATATTGAGGTGTTTATGTCCTCCTGTGAGTTGTTATTTCATTTTCATCGCCCGTCCTCAAAACCCACCATTATTTCATCCTCAAAACCCATCATTATTCAATACAGCGTTAACTACAAGCAATTCAATCCTTGAAGAGATGAAATTTGGTTCTTCTCATTTTGATTGACATAACTTCTTTTTTTTTTCTTTTTTTTTTCTTTTTTTGGATAAATTTTGATTGAAATAACTGTTACGGATCATTATGAGAAAATCCAGTGTTGCTTCATTCATCTCACTCTAATGAAACTAAAACCACAACGCACAGAGAGAGGAGAGAGAGAGAGAGAGATAGAGAGTAGAGAAGAGGACAGACTAAAATGGGAAATAGAAAATGGATAGGGATTTGAAAAGGGAAATAGAAAATGTGTGTGAAAGTATGTGAAATTTAAGTATATTTTATTTGTATTTCACCTACTTTTTCTTTTTTTATTTATTTAAATTCTTTCTCAAATCCCTCAACTAAATACAGTGCTCGAGAGTCATGTAACAAAAAATATATATATATAATAATATATAAGGAATTTAGGCCATGTTTTGGAGGTTCACCTAACTAATCAGTTTTGGTTAGAGATGTGAGTGATAGATTAGATATTTCCTTATATTAGTAATTTCAGAGACATGAGTGACAGATTAATTATTGAGTCGTGCTAGAGAGCTCGAATTTGAGCTCCCCGAAACCCCCTAATTTCAAAAACGACGTCGTTTTTGTATTTTTTTTTTTTTTTTCAGAAGAGAAAATCAGAAGAAGGAAGAAGAAGAGAAGGAAGGAGGAGGAAGGAGGAGGAGGAGGGGGAAGAAGAAGAAGAGAAGGAAGGAGGAGGAGGAGGAAGACGAAGGACTAGAGGGGGCCAAATAAATCGGGGTGGAGGCGGAGGCGGGGGGTGGAGGCGAAGGCGGAGGCAGAGGCAGAGGCGGGGGCTGCGAGGGGTGAGGCTGCGACGACGAGCTGTGACGGTAGGCGACGAGCTCTTCCCTGCGACGGCGACGAGCTCTTCCCCCTCTCTCTCTCTCTCTCTCTCTCTCTCTCTCTTCTGAATTTCGGGCTATTCAGGGGGGAATTAGGGGGGAAAAACATTTCCCTTAATTTCTCTCTCTCTCTCTTCTGAATTTCGGGCTATTCAGGGGGGAATTAGGGGGGAAAAACATTTCCCTTAATTATTTTCTTAGACTAGTAATTTCATTATTGGTAGAACTAACATGGCTGTTGGTATTAGAAATTGAGCAAAGGGTTTAACAGTTGACCATTATACTCCTTGTTTTACATCAAACAAAAAGATATTATTAGAATTTCATATAGTTTTATTTTATTTTTTTCAAAAGTTGCATTGGTTAATTTATTAAAGAACATGGATTATTATTTTTTTCCAAATAATTTATTTGTGAAAGAAATATTTTAAAAATTTAATAAATACTAAAAAATATGATTTTTTTTTTATATTTAGTGAATCTTTAAATAATTTTTGGGGCACATTTTCATAAATCCCTTTTCGCCTACTTATATTTTATTTAGTCTGCATTATTTTCTTATGTTCCAATAAATTCTATGGGTGACATAGTTACCAAAATACTCCTAATAATATTTACATTTACATTATGAATGTTCCATGATGTGAATGTTCACATCACCAAATTACTAACCGTTTAAAAAATGTTTGTAAGGGTAGAAATATCCATAAAATACCTGAGATATGAGAATTATGATTTGGTAGATCCAATGTCCAAATAATAGGACTTATTAGAATATAAGAATATCATAGGGACTAATTAGGATACAAACACTTGAAAAATGATTTTCGAATAAATTTCCCATAATTTTTACTCAAAATTTATATTTTTTAAGTATCTTTAAATTAAGTGAATTAAAAAAGTATAAAAAAAATTATATTATTAAAAAATAGTAAAAATAAAAATATATTAATTTTCTTAATACTATCTGTAGTATTACTAATTTTGTGACGTGCAAATAATATTCTTTATCCTAAATCTGTAACATAATATTACCACACTAATAGTCTTTTTATTTAATCTCATCATTTTCTTAGTTCCCTTCCCCCTTCCTCCTATATAACCAAACAAACGTGACCGTAAGAGAAGAGAAACAGGGAGCTTTTGATTGCCATTCCAAGAAAGGACGGTGAAAGAAAGAAAAAGCAACAGAAAAAAGAAAAGAGAAGAAAATGATATAAACGCGCCCGTCTTCGTTCCCTTTCTATCATTTAGATTTTTTTTTTTTTAATACAAAGAGAATTTTTTACATGTGTTCTATAGAAATGAGCATTTTTTTTTTCTTTGAACAAATAGAAATGAGAATATGATATTAGATTTAATAATTGATTTTTTTATGATAATCCAAGAAATTGTTTAGTGAGAAAGATACAATATTATTTTGAAAGAATTTTTTTTATTTTTATCCTACTGTAGCCAAATTGTTGTCAGCCAGTCGTCACAAAAGTCATTGGAGGTGCTGGCAATAGCGACCGGTGATCGTGGTGATGTGAATAAATAAGCAAATTAAGTAGATACATGCACATGGACAAATAGAATGATGACAAGTAGATAGATAAATGACACATGAACAAATAAGTAATGTGAATAATGAATAAATTGACAAATAAATAGTCAAAAATAATATGATCTTTCAAATTATTTTATATTTTTAACCTCAAAAAATTGTTTTGAGGTATTTTTTCATAAAATAAATTAAACTTATGACCCAATTACCCAATTTTATATTGGTCAAATTAATATGATAATCCTATGCGCTATTGATGGATGAGGTAAAGAAAATGTCAAAATAGTTATGTATGATTTTTAATGTAATTTTCACATTTTTAAAATATTTTATATATTTTTAATACATTTTAGGAGAAATTTATGGTTTTGCAGCTTCAAAAAATTAATACTTTATAATTTGTTGCAGTGAAAGTTATTGGAGTGAAAGTTACTAACCTATTATGTTATTTTGTGGTAAAAATTATAAATGATAAATTTGTAGTGTGTATTGTTAGAGTAAAACTTTGTTAGAGTAAAACATTACAAAGTTTTTAAACAAAACACACCCATAATTCTAAAAGTTCAAAGTTTTAAAAACCAAATTTTTAGTAGTACATCAAACTTAAAAAAAAAAAAAATACATTCATGGTTTAAATTTCAAATTTCTTCCTTTGTTTCATTATCATCTTATGAAAAGTTAAAATCACCATTAACCATTGTTTCTGATGATACTAAATTTCCTACATTATCAACAAATAAATTATTAACATGAAATAAAAATCAAATTAAAAAATTATACAACTAAAAGAGTATATATATTCTCAACATATTATATAAGCTAATAAATTTATTAAATTAAATATGTAGCGGGCAAAGCTAGAAGTACAATTCCCAAACCCAACCCATTTATTAATTAGGTTGAAAATATCAACCCAAACCAACCTATGGGCTAAAATTATATTTCCAAATCCTAAAAAAATAAGATTGGGTTAGGCAAGCTGGATGGGCCATCGGACCGACGCCCACCCTAATTAGCATGCATTATCAATGGCATTTTGTGATATTTTTATTTCAAATCAAAAAAATAGCTTTTTATCCATAAATTTTATAAGTGGAACTTTTATCTTCCTTTTTTTTTTTTTTTTTTTTTTTTGGGAGTCAAAGATAGAGGTAAAACTAGTTTAAAAAAAAAATTTATATTTTGACTTAAAAGTTATTTTTTCTATTTTAACTACATACTTTTTTAAATACATTGTCTAACAAACTCTTTATTCTTTTTATATTATTTAAATATTATTTTTATTCATTTTAATTGTAATTATTTTTTATAGCCTTAACACAATTAATTTCAAAATATGAAAAAGTAATGCTTTTTAACATTTGACTAGGTACATTTGTTTAAGTAAAAACCACTAAAATTAAAATGACTAGCTTAATAGTTAGTTTGATTAAAATGAAATTTAGTGATTGACTCACTCTTTTAACTAAACAATAAAAATAACTAATTTGATAAAAAATTGTAGAGACCTTAATTTTGGTAATTACCTTTAAATCCCTAATCTTGAGTTTCTTTTAATAAAGCCCTTGAATTTTCACTTAATCGTGTTTTAAATCCTAGAATCGGAAAGAATCGTGGATTAATCCGAGTAAACCCTAATTGATCTCTGTAGATTAATAATCACCTTTAAAACCTTAGTATTAATTATTAGACCCTATAATTATCGATTAATTACTTTAAAGTCTTAATTCCCGGTAGCGCCGTTTTCACTCAGTTTCTTGCCTCTCTTTGCACTTTAATTTAACAGGACCCGAATTTATTATTTTAACTTTTCTAATAATAGTATATTAATAATAAATATCAAGGTTTCATAAATTGATACTTGGTCCCTATATACTTCTATTTATTTCATTCCAAACCTTAATTGTAATATTTTATTAATTAATATACTTGTGCCTATTATTTTATGTATATAAATACAAATATCTCCTATATATATATAGATATATGTTTCTTGGAGCCCAAGTAGTTGGTCATGTGATTGATGAAAGGGCCTTGATGGCTTTGATGGACAACTTTGACCAATTTGCACTTGTAAAACTTAGTCCCCTAAGAAACCTCTCAATCCTTTTTCTATATATATGCACACTTCTCCCCCTCATTTTACACATTTTCATCCATGCATTAGAGGAGTGAAAGAGAGTGATCTTGGAAAGAGAGAGAGAGAGAGAGAGAGAGGAGGAAAAAAAAAGAATTGTGTTAAGTCTTGTACAGCAAAGGTAAATCTACATCACCTCGTCTCCCAAATTCTTTTACAACTTGTTTTCCCCTTCTAATACATGCTATTTGTGTATATATGTTGTAGTCTAGGCCTACATTTTTGTATAAATGTGTATTAATCAAGAAATAGTGTGCTTCTCTTTCTTTCTTAAATTTTCAGTAGCAATTTTTTTCCCTCTCTTGAATTTATTTTCATATCAAAAAGCCATAAACTCAAAATCTATTTTTATGGGGTAATATTTGGTATGTATACAGTATGTAATAATATTGGTAGAACCTAAGGATGTATTTTTATAACCTAAACAATTTTTCTAAGTTTGTTACTCACAAAATTAGAAAAACAGTCAACTTTCTCTATTTTTAGAAAATTTCAAAAATAATAATCTTGAGTCCACTTTTATGTCAAAATCTTAATCTTAGTGTTATATTCCAACTAAAATTTTTTTGAACTTAAGAGAGTGAGAGCTTTGAGAGAAAAATCGATTTGTGTAACGGTCAATGAATCTGGATAGATTTTGATAATTCTGAATTATCTTAAAATCTAAAATACCTATCCTATTTTTGTAAATTGAGTTTGAAACTAGAGTCATTTATCTACAAACTCACATGAGGCCAGATACTTAGGGCCGATAAAAGTATTTTTTCCATAATTATTTTGCAACTGGTTCAAATCTGAAATTCTGGAAATTTGTGTTAATGTGCTATTAATTGGTTTGCAACTCTTATGTGCTATTTTCTTGAATGTTTAAGTCTATGAATTTGTTTTACCATACATAAATTACTTTATGTTTAGTTTGGATTCGTAATTATCTTGACCATGCTTCGCTATAACCGAGAACATAATGCACTTAATAAAGGGGAAATCAAATGGGGTGGTAAAGGGTTGCGATCATTGTAGTAAATTTTATAAGATAATGAACGATAGATTCAAGAGTATAATATAGTAGAATGTGTTCCATTTTGTGAAGTCTTGCGTAAGTGTGTTCTCGAACCCTAACATGACACAGGAGGTGTTAGGTTTTTATTCTTGACAATCCCGTTTGACAAAACTCCTTTCAGTTGTACTTATTTTCGCATTATTATTTTAGTGAGGCTTTGAGTTTTTAGATACAAATCCAACCCGAATTGTGCCTTACAGAGAAGTTTGAGGTGCTAATTATTTCATGATTTCCACTTCGCTGACTTTGACGGGGATCGAGCTGCCCAGTCAGCTCGCGGGGGTCCAAGGGGCAACGCCCCTTGGCGAGTCCGAAGTAGCGCCACGGCGGGGTTGAGGGGCAGCACCCCCGAAGCAAAATGCAAAAATGCGTTCAAAGTTGCCTATCCGCTCGAGCGGACATTCCCCGCTCGAGCGGAGAATCCTTGGTTCCAGAAGTTCGATCGCTTGCAAAAATACTAGAAGTTGTTTTTTCTTGCTCGAGCGGAATTTCCCGAGCTCAAGCGTCGGTCCGCTCAAGCAGCCACTTTGGCACTTGAGCGGAGATCGAGGAATAGATTTCTATAAATACGTGTTTCAATCCAAATCTAGGATTACGCCTCTAAATCTTCTTTTTGGATGTTAGGGTTTATATCTGGGACTATTTTGCTAGTTTTCTTTGATATTTGTTTGAATATTCAACTCATGGTTTAAGCAGTATACATCAAAGGTTTGTTTGTTTATTCTATACAAAAGAGAGAGTTGTTCTTCGGTGGATTCTAGAGAATTCGAGCCTGAAGCTTTGGTGGATTCTAGAGTGGTTCATCGTCGTGATTCGACATCGGCGTTGTGGATTCAACGTTGAGCAAGTCAATTCCGAGGTGAAGATGGGGCTGGAAAAGGGACATAGAGGTTGGTTCAATTTGGGCGTGGATTCACTAGGTAATTGAGAGTATACCTGTGTAATTCCTTTATGTTTTTTAGTAGATTATTTTGTGACTTTTGCCCGTGGTTTTTTTTATCACAATTGGAGGCGCTCCAATTGTGATTTTTCCACGTAAAATCGTTGTGTCGATTTGTCTTGATTGTTTGATTGGGATTATTATTTATTGCTTAAAATTGATACATAATCACAAATCAATTTCTAGGGGATTTCGAGATTTTTCAGGAGGTACTCTGGCTGCTTAATAGAATTGGGAGGCATAAGGGTGGCAGTGAGGGTCTCACACAGGGAGAGTATCCCTGGAAGCCCGTTCTCTTGGGGCAGACCGTGATGTCACCACTCAGGAATGTAACCTAGGTGCGTAGGTGTCATGGCCCGGATTTAAGAGGTCCAGCCCACGTGAGTAAACCATCCAACGATAGACAATAACTAACAACACTCATGTAGATGTATATAATATAGGTACACAGTACAAGTGTTATTCCAATTTTATACATTCTTAGATACAACATCTACGTGTTGAATGGATGATCTGTAACTAAAACATACAAAGATGTTATAATCAAATTAAGATGTCCAAAGGCTTACATCTTATACAAAGGGTGTAACCCTTACAAGAATAGCACACAGACAACAAATACATAAATGGCCCTTGGCCGACAAGTAAAGGAACCACCCTACACGGTTCCAAACACAACTTCAACATCTCAGTCTACATCCGCATAAGCATACCTGAAAAACATTTTTAGCCGCATAGGGTAAGCAAAAATCACAATAGAAAATATTTCAAAACTAAATATGTTCCACCAGTGTAAATGATCATGAATGCAATACATACATATATAATATGCTCAATGCATTTTCAAATCCACTTGTTTTCTCAATAAAAACCCTTTCTTCCCAGTTTTCAAAACCTTTCATTTATTCAAAACGTTTTCCGAATTCAATACATTAGTTTGATATAAAATCCATTTCCACAAGTCAATCCAAGTATCTTAATACCAACTAGCAATTTCATTGCCAATTTCAATACGAATACATCATTAACCAACAACAAATACATTGCTAAAACCGTTTAAAATCATTTCTTTCCAAAACCAAAATGATAATAAATACAATGAGTAAATCTCCAAAACCAATACAACCTTTCACGGAAATTTCGTCCGCGGGAAACCGTCAAACGGGATTCATGTAAACGTAGTCTATACAAGCACTACCTTTGCCATTTTACGGAAATTTTATCCGCGGGAACCGGCACCCATATATACGCATGTTTTTTGGGACTTTCACCCTGGACACACAGACCAACTTAATTCAATGAAGTACATCCCCTTTTTTATCCCAAACATCATACATTTACAATGTATTAAAACATAACCATATTCAATGACGACGGGTAAGAGATTAGTTTCCTTTTCCCAGATTTATCCTTTCCGAGCATGATAAAGCCATTATGGCTAACCACTTTCAGTGAGCCCAAAGTTTTCAAACCCGATTAGCTCTGATACCAAGTTGTCATGCCTCGAATTTAAAAGGTCCAACCCACATGAGCAAACCACCCAACGATAGACAGTAACTAATAACACTCATACAGATGTATATAATATAGGCACACAATACAGGTGTTATTCCAAATTTATACATTCTTACATACAACCTCTAAGTCGAATGGATGCTCTGTAACTAAAACATACAAAGATGTTATAATCAAATTAAGATGCCCAAATGCTTACATCATATACAAAGGGTGTAACCCTTACAAGAATAGCACACGGCCAACAAATACATAAACGGCCCTTGGCCGACAAGTAAAGGAACCACCCTACAGGGTTCCAAACACAACTTCAACGTCTCAGTCCACATTCGCATAAGCATACCTGAAAAACATTGGTAATTGTGTGGTAAGCGACGCACTGGTGGTTATGCAGTAAGTAACACATTTGTATTGTATTAACTAAGGGGGAGTCAGAATTGCCTGTGGCCAATGTTAATGGTTGGGTAGAAACAACATTTCGTGGGGAGTTGCCTAGAACTAACTTAATTGACTGTTATTCTTGAGAACCGAAATTTAATTATAAGCTTTGCTTAATTATTGCTTTCATTGTATGTTATGATTGTGCCGTTATTTTACTTGTGTATTTGGAAATGGGAAAAGAGATGAGGTGTGTGTGTGTGTGTGTTTACTGGGCATTCCAAGCTCATGGTGTTTTATGCCAGGTGAAGGTGAATTTTACACTAAGAACGGAATCCCTAAAAGTCTTAATGAACCATGGTTTCCTTAGAGGTTAGATTTTATATTTCCTGTATTTTGGATAATGTTTTTGTATCAAGAAACTGATCTGTATTTAATAACTTGAAGAATTTTCTCTGTAACTATTATTAATATTTTCTTTTAGTGTAATTATTTATATTTTGTACTTAATTATTTGTATAATGTTGTGTATTTGCTAGTTAAACCCCAGTGTATTGTTGTATTATATGATCATTGTTTTCAAAATTTAGGGCATCACAAAAATGTAGCTACATACTTTTTTAAATATATTGTCTAACAAACTCTCTATTCTTTTTTATATTATTTAAATATTATTTTTATTCATTTTAATTATAATTATTTTTTATAAACTTAACACAATTAATTTCAAAATATGAAAAAGTATTGCTTTTTAACGTTTGACTAGGTGACTACATTTGTTAAGTCAAAACCACTAAAACTAAAATGATTAACTTAATAGCTAGTTTGATAAAAATGAAATGTAGTGATTGACTCACTCTTTTAACTAAACAATAAAAATAACTAATTTGATAAAAATGCTATTAGAGCATCCGCATCAGTTTCAGCAAATTTTGAGCTAAATTATAACCCAAAATTCACTTTTATATTTTAGCTAGCCTCTTTTTTATGTACACACTTCGTCAAACTCTCTATTCTAAAATTCTATTTCACTAAAATATTATTTTTTATTCTTTTATCTTTTTCAATTTAAATATATTTTTTTCCAACCGTCATATTTTTAAAACGGCTATATTCTAACGGTCATATTCTAACAGCTATATTCCAAGACATTGATTTTGAACAAATCGATGAAACCCCTTTGGCACAAGTGTCACATGAGCGTACAACCGACCTTATGGAATTCATTCAACAAAATCACCGCATCAGAAACAGAGCAATTCATTCTCAACTCTAATCAGATCTTGTTGAGCACTTGTGGCAACTATACAACCAGTCATACGACATTGTGTCATGTTTTAATTATTTTGTGGCAAACAAATGTATTATGTTTTTAATTATTTGTTTTAGTAATGAAAAATATTAAAACAAAAACTATGGTGTGAAAAGAACATAATGAAGGAAATAAAGAAAGGAACAAATAAATGTGTGAATTGAGACAGTGAAGAAAACTTAGGGAAAAATAATGAAGCAAAAAGAATTGTGAACAAGCAAGCATAAACAAAATTTTCTTTCTTTTCCATTTTTCCTTCTATTTTCTGGGTAAGGTGAAATCGAAGAAATCATCCAATAGACAAACAATCATACAAATCTATTTGACATATTGATTTTGATGATTATTTTTTATTATGTTTTGATTTATTTTGAAACATGGATTATAATTGAAAACTTAATGTTTAATTAAATCATTATAATCCTTAAATTCTCCTTGTGTTTAACCATATTTTTGAAGTGCAAAATGATATTAAAGCAGGTATAAAATAAGGCCCAAGACAACAAAAGATCAACACCAGAGCAACAGCAACACAGAAGGGCCGAACCCATTGAGGGGCGGTCGACCGGTCAGCCCAAATTTGAGCATTTTCCTTCTTTTGTTACAAGGGCACTCACGGGACATCCAGGAGGACATCCAGGAGAATATCTGGGTAGACGACCGGCCATGGCTTTTTAGAAAGAAAATATAATTAAAAATAGATTAATTGATAAACAATGTCTCGCTTAATCAGGTGAGGCACTGTAACAAAGTCAAAATGAATGATTAGTATAGAGAGTCTGATGGAGCACGTATTTATAGTTTTTGCTCTCTACAGTAACTTCAAAGCCGTTGTAAAAAGTCTAATGTGGATGCTCTTACATAGTGAAACAAGCAATCAAAATAAGGATTGAAGGAGGGGGGGCGGGGGTAGCATCCCACAAAATGCTCTCACTCCCATTACCAGCAACCTTGGCCAAAGCATGTGGTCACATTCATAATATATAATTTCATTCTCATAGCCTTTAAAAGGGTCCCAAAAAAAAAATTTAATGTGTCTCTAAATTTGTCAATATAATCCAAATCTAATCTACAATTTTATGCTGAAAGGAAATTTTGTTAGACTATCTAATCTAATTTATCTTTTACAATGAGTTATTTTGTTATTATAGAAATACTAGCCAATTATTTGTGTTTAAAGGAAATCATAATACAATTTGACACTAATTAAAATCACTCACTCCCATGTAATTGATATACCTTCCATTCTCTCTCGAATTATATGCATTCATAATTTATTTTAGATAAGTAAAGAAAATATTGAGGGTGTTTGTTTGGGCTTTTTTGAGCCAACTTATAGCTTCTAGTTTTGAAAAAGCTAATTTGGACTGTTTAATTAAACTTATTTAAAACAGTTTCTGATTCTAACAACTTATTTTAACTCAAAAAAACTGATTTTGAGAAGCTGCTCACCCCTTGTTTCTGATTATCAACTTCTGTTGTAAACATGCTAATTTACGGTTATACTCTTAGATTTTTTTATTTTTTTATTTTTTTAAAAAAAAAACCCAAATGGACTATAGATTATTATTTTATTTTTTTATGAGAAATGTATACAAGTAGTGAATAATAAAAAATAAAAGTTAATTGAAAAAGTTACTTCACAGCTTATTTAACAAACACTACTCAGCAACTCAAATCTATAATCCAACAGTTACACTAAATATATTAACAGCTTCTGATTAAAGTCATAATCTATTATTTGTTAAGCTATAATCTATAATATGTTTTAACAGTTATACTAAACGGGATCATTATACACAACTAAGGGCTCTTTTGGCAACTTATACAAACGCAGCGTCCCGGCGTTTGGTCAAAAACGCCAGCTGCTTTCTTTTCATCATTTGGGAAGTGGTAAAACTTGGTTGCACAATTACGAAAATACCCTCAAAGTTGGTTTGGGTAAAATGTAAGTTTTTTAAATTGGGTGAGGTTATTTTAGTCATTTTACTGTGATGTGACACCATAAATAAATATTAATCCAAATAAAAAAGTAACTTTTTACCAACTTCCCAAACCACTCTAAAAAATCTTAGTTAAAAGCAAAAAAGTTAATTTTTACCATCTTCCCAAAATAGGCCTAAATGATCAAAAATGAGTTCTCAAACTAATTTAAAAAAATAGCGTTAACTTGTTCTTGAATCAAGCTCATCAATAAAAAAAACATAGAAGTAAATTGGTTTAATAAAAAGTTGTTAAGAGATGAGAGCTTCAAACTTATTTAAAATAATATATAGTCAAAGTAGCGTTTAGTCAATAACATAAGTATCACATTGCTATCGTCATCGGATCCACCAGTTGAATCCACAACCATCATCGCCATGTTAAAATAAAAAAGATTCCAAAAAAATAAAGCTTAAGAAAATAACAGAAAAGAAAATAGTTTTAAATAATATTTTTTAAATAATATTTTTTAAAAACTATAAGAACTCTCTCTTCTACTATCACTTATGTTTTTAGCCAAGTCATATAACTATTAGGGTTAGTTTGGAAAGTAGGTTAGTTTTTTAATTTTTTGACTTTTTTGACTATTTTAGCCTAAAAAAAAAGCTTAGTTTGAGAAGGACTTTTTAACTTTTTGGCTTTTTGGACTTTTTTTGTGAGAGAAGAGTGTAATGATTATAGGTTAGATGTGATTTTTTGTTTTTTGTGGCTAAAATAGCCTATTTTGTCTTTTATGACTAAAATAGCCAAAAAAGCCCACTTTAGCTCTTGCCAAACGGACCCTAAAATATTCAATCATCTTATTTTTTGAGGAATATTTATCCAACAAATTTTAAAAAGTAAATAGTTTGAATCACCTAAGTCAACCCTAAAATAAGCCCGGCAAGCCCAAATCCAACTTGAGATAATCCAAACCCTTTCTCAAAATAGGGGAAATTTTTGAGTAAATTATATTGACCTCTCTTGAAATTTGACAAAATAAAATACGCCCCACAAATTTGACAAAAATAAAATAAGCCCCACAAATTTAACATAATTACAATGAAATCTCTTACAGTGTGTTTGATTGAGGGAGAAGGGGGGGACTATTTACTATTTGGATTGTAATCCATTGAAAGTGGATAATTTGGTATTTGTTTTTTTTTTAGTCCGCCGGACATGGAGTCCGGCCGGACTCCACATCCCTCATATGATTGACTATTGTATCCTAGGGGGTGGGATTATTTCTATGGGATTATTTACTGTTGGGATTAGGTGATGAAATGATCATTTTGACCCTCTACTATTTAATTATGTATTATATTTAGTAAAATTTAATAAAATTTAAATGTCTCAATTTAAAAATAAATAATTTTATTTAACTTTTTATTAATATTTTATTTATTTAATTTTTCTTAAAAAAAATTTATAAATATTTTATTGATGTTTTATTGTTAGATATTTTATTTAATTTCATTATTTAAATTTTAATAGATGTTTTATTTAATTTCATTATTTAAATTTTAATAGATGTTTTATTTAATTTCATTATTTAAATTTTAATAGATGTTTTATTTAATTTCATTATTTGATTATTATTATTTTTAAAAATAAATTTATTTAAAAAAATAATATATATATTTTTATTGATATTTTATTTATTTAATTTTTAAAAAATAAATTTATTTAATTGTGTAAAAAATAAAATAAAATAAAATAAATTTTTATTTAATCTAGCTAAAAATAATTAAAATATTAAAGATACGTTTAATGTTGCTATTACTTAGTAAACAATTGAAAAATGATAAAATAGTCTTTTGCTCATTTATCTTATCCAGTTCATCCAACCAAACATTAGATTTACTAAAAATAGTCATTTTCAGACATCTAATCCCATGAGAAAACAAACACGAGATACATATCCAATCCAATCAAATAGTCCGGGACTCACAGTCCCAAGATTCAAGTCCAATCGATTCTAATCCCCCCTTATCTAGTCCGTCCAATCAAACACACACTTATCGTTTGAAAGGAGACTTGTTCACCCAAAAATTTACACTAGGACCCCTTAAATCATTGAGAAATATTATTTTGATCTCCTAAACTATAAAAACATATAAATGAAACCCCCTAAACTATTGGAAAATATTATTTTGTTCTATAAACTATAAAAACGTACAAATGTCTTACAAATTGAACTGTTGATAGAAAGAATCAAAGTAAAACATGTCAATAATTTATAGGGTACATTTGTATGTTTTTATAGTTTAAAAGAGCAAAATGATACTTCTTAATAATTTAGAGGGTCTATTTATACGTTTTTAAAATTTAAAAAGTCAAAATAATATTTTTCAATAATTTAACGGGTCTCTATGTAAACAACCCTAATTTGAATTCACATAACCATTAGCTCATTTTTCATGTGAATTTATTTAGTTATATAGATGAAAAAATATTATTATTATCTTATATATACTGAAATGTACTATTTGCATTGTTAATTTTTATATTTTCATACTATTTGCATTAATTCAGTATAATATACTTTTGTCATCAAATTAGTTTTTAAATTTTTTCAGGAAATAATTTTAAAAAACAACCCAAATACAACACATTTCATTCGAAAATTTCCACACACAAAAAATAATAATAATTAATTAATTAAATAGAATGAAAACTTCCCGCTATCTCGGAGTCAGTTACAAATATTTACAGACATCTCTCTCTTGGTCTTTAAACGCATTCCATTTCCAGTTTAATTTTCAACCCACAATTCTCTCTCTCTCTCTCTCTCTCTCTCTCTCTCTCTCTCTCTCTCTACATTGAAATCAAACATATTATCGCAAATTCAAAGAATCAGCCTCCTAATTCTGCGAATTCCTTGGGCAATCTTCATATGTCGGTAATCTTCGTCTTCCCATTGTACTCTTTGTTCTTTTCTTCAAAATTTCATAAATCAGATTAGATAATAGATAATGCCTTTACTTAGATCCATTATTGTGTAAAACCCATTTCAATTTTAGCTTCGATCTATGAATATGCATTTGTAAATATATATATATATATATATTGTTGTAGATTGGGGGAAATGAGAATGTGAACAGCTTACAATGAAATCAATACTTGCTCTTCATGAAAAATCTAGGTCCCAATGTTGGATTCTTGTACATTGTTGTCATTTTCCCTAATGGTGCATTTGCACACCATCTTGTTTAGTTTTTCGGAATTTTTATTCTTCCATATTTTTTTTGGTTTTTGACATGTGGGTTATATTATATCTTTGTTTTGAAACCTTTTTTCTTTTTTATTGTTCTTCATTGTTCATTATTGTAAAAATTGAAATTATTTTTCCTTCTTCGAAATTGACAACGTCAATTAGTTTTCAATGTTGCTTTGTGAAGTATTTTTTGGCCTGTGTCTTTTGGTGTTGTTACAATGATGCAGTCCAATTGGAGAAACCTACTTTTATGGGAAAAGAATTTTAATTCAAGGAGTTATAGTAAAAATATAAAAAATTGATTTGACTAACACAAACAAATTTGGAAATGTACTAACAATGCACATACCTCAAAAATGTTCAATTAATTTACTATTTGGTTATATATATATATATATAGAAATAGATGGGTTTTATTTTATGATTCCAATTGTTTTCATGCCTAGCCAAATTTTAGTGTTTCATTGTCTTACTAAAAAGTTTCCAAATTATTGCATTTCTAAGCTTAAAAAAAAAAAGTACACACCAAACCAAAATTTCAATCCTCGGTATTTAGCACGTTGGCCATCTTATTCCAACTACATCTACACTTAATCAATCACAACTTTGGTTTAATTCGGCTCCTTTATGGAAGATGGATAAATTTCTAGATCTAAGATATGAGTGACATTACAAAATAAAATAAACAGAACTGACTCATACCATCTATGTTAAATGCACTTTCACATCTTCTTAACTCATAATGGCTGGGGAGAGGAAAATATCCTTTTTTTTTAAGGGTCTTCTCGTGAACAGATCGAGTGGAGAGAGGTTGGGGCCTCTAGCTCAGAGGATTAGAGCATATGTGTCAGCCAGGAGTTTGAATTCCATTTTCTCTAGGATTAAGATATTCCCCAGAAGGGAAAGAAATAGTAAAATCTCAAATTTACGATCAATTCATTCAATATTTCTTTTTTTAGAGGACATATTTTCACATTTAAATATGCTTAGATATACATCTATACTGAATCAACCACAACTCTGGTCAATGTTATATTACATACCTCGTGATCTTTGTTATGCTTGGTGACAGTTCGACAACATAGAATTTCTACTCTAAACTACCAGGAATACATGCTGTACTGAAGCAAAAACATACATGATACTGTTAACACTTGCAGAGAAAATTTACAGGGTCATGCTTCCTTTAACACATAGTGCAAGACGAGGTCTCTTTTACTTCATACTTGGTAGGGGCCGCAGATAAAGCATAGTGCCTTACTTCCATTTAATGACACATAGTTCCTCTATTTTAGGAATGAAGATAGAAATCATAGAACATTCACTTTACATTCAAGATCTTAATCTGGTTAACATCACTTTATTTACATCATGCGTGCTAGCTATTGCACAATTATAGTAGGTGTTTGGCATTCCCTAAAAAAGCCAAAAAGTTAAAAAGTCAATGAAAAAGAAAAAAAAAGTTAATACTATTCACATGTTTGGGAGGGAAAAAAATGCTGAATAGACAGAGGGCAAAATTACGAATTTGCCCTTTTGAATTCAACAACCAAAAGTGCATGTTAGTGCTGTCATGTGTACCTTCCATGTACATTTTACCAAATGCACTGACGTGGCTACACGTAAGCCATGAATTCCCAAAGTCAAAAAATTTTTGAAATGCACTAAATGCACACAGTACGTGTCAAGAAGGGTACAAGGGAAATTTTGATCTTTGATATAATATTTTATTACACATTTTTTCGTAAAAAGTCAAAAAGTTATCCCAAACATGTATTTTTTTTCTCTTTACTTTTTAGACAAAAAGTCAAAAAGTACACTTATATAGATCCATCCCAAACAACCCCATAAAGTCATAACTTTTCAGCTATTATGATATATACGTTTTTGAGGGCTGGGTTATATAACACCTAGCTTGTTGATGTATTCAATTGTATATGTTACTTTATCGTCTTTGTCACTTAGATTTAGCTTTCAAAGTGAAGTTTCAGTTTCCCATGGCCCATCACTGCATTAAGTAGTAAGCCTTGTTTGCCCTTTCTTTTGCCTTTATGTCACAATTTAAGTAAACGAGGTTCAAAGTCTTATGTTGTGTTTGGTTCACGGATTTGGATAGAGATTTGAAAAGAGAAAGGAAAAGGTGGGTGAAATGTCAATGAAATATAGCTATATTTCACACTTTTTTCTCTTTCCTTTTCCAAATTCCTACCCAAATCCATGATCCAAACATGGCCTTAATGTAAACCATATATCCACTTCCTATCGTATCATTTACATGTAAGTTTGTGTGCTGCTGTTTTATTTTTTTCTCTGAGAAGCACCTAATTGGGTATGTGAGATGCAGGTCCTCATGGACACTACAGAGTCAAGGATTGGAGGAGATGCCCCAGCAAGCAATACTCCAAATTGGACAATTAATGTTTCAGATGTAAGAAAATACTTATTAAAAATACCACCAGCTGGTACTTATGAACTGCATTTTTATAATTTGGTTTCCATAAATGAGGTGTCAGTGGGAATGAGTACACTATTGTCTTCAAATTCCTATTGCATCTGTTCAATAACAACAATAATAGTAGTGTGGTGGTAAAAAGTTAATTAACTATACAAAAGTTGCCAGTTTAAAGAGTAATAACTAAATGAAAATGGCTTTGCAATTTATTTGATGTCAGCAAGATGACTAAGTTGAGTGACTGAGATTCTGTAGTGTGAATTTTTTATTTTCCAGTTTAAACAGTTTTGAATGCTTTAAACTTTATTCTTTTAAGTAGCAAGAACCGTGCTACATTCAAAATTCAGTTAATGCATAATCTATTTGAGGATTTTCTTTCCATTATGGCAATTGCTTAGTTGCAGGGTAAATACATGTACTTATCTAGTCTTCTTACTCTTTTTAACAGATAAGAACAGTTAAAGTTAGTAATATCTCTCTAGCAGCCTCCGAGAAGGTTATTAGGGAATTTTTCTCTTTTTCTGGTGATATCCGATATGTTGAAATACAAAGGTCGGCCCTCTTGACTTAACCGGTGTTAAATTTCTTGCATAATCATTTTCAATAGTGTTATGGTTCTTTCTTCAGGGAAACTGAAACATCTCAGCTTGCATATGTCACCTTCAAGGATTTGCAGGGAGCAGATACAGCTATCCTTTTGGCAGTATGTTATTTGATTCGCTATATAATTCGCGATCTCAAATTTTCAGTAGCAATTTTTAAATTTGACTGTTTAATGTGTTTCTTCACAATGTTGTAGAAATCTAATGTGTTGGGGAAGGCATGAAGCATAAGCCTTAGATTTTCTAAAATAAGGAAATTGCTGAAATGTTCAGCTTAATACTTTGGCTTCGTTTTTGGAATCAATTTTTAAATTTTTTTTTCAAAAATACTAAAAACTAGTTTGGTAAATACAAGGCACCAAAGATGTAACTCATTATTTTCATATGGTTTTTCTCTTTTTGGGGGCCAAAATATATTTTTGGTGCATATTTTCATCAAACTAGTTTCTATTTTTTCTAATTTCCGATAACATATTCTAAAAACAAAACCAAACATAAATTTTTCAAAACCCTTTTTTAAGTCAATAGGGTAGCCATTTCAAATTTTCCATTAACCCTTTTTCATTGGGTCTTTTTGATTCAGGGATCGACAATAGCTGATCTTTCAGTCTCTATAACACCCATGGAGAATTACCAGCTGCCTCCTGATGCTCCTCCTTTGACCCCTGTAAGTTTCATTGCCGTTAAAATCATGCTTCTGTATCTGTTTTTGTGGTACACTTTATAGATATAGATATAGATATAGATATAGACATAGATATAGATATAGATGGTCTTCTTTTTTCCATTCCGAAAATTGATAGATGATGGAAATGTAAAAGACATTGAATGAATTAATGATGGGTAAGTTTGCATGGATCCACTTATCCGATCCAGAGACCCAGATTGTAGTTTTTTGAAAACATAAGATAGTGTTTGATAGATTTTAGAATTATGATTTGAGTATAGAATTGCATTTTGAGTTTGTGAGTTTTGAAATTATTATTTGAGTGTGGAAAATTTGTTTGGTTATGAGTTTTGAAAAAAGTTTTAAATTGAGTTTGAATTGAGTGATGTGACATATGATATTTGATACAAAAACTTACAACTTATAACCAAACACACAATCTAAAATTCTATTCAAAACTCATAAAAAATTTTAAAAAAATTTCACAAATATTTTTTTTTTTTGTAAAAAAAAAAACACTATTCTGGTCAACCGGCCAAATGACTAGTGAGACGACCGGTTAACCCAAATTTTCTCACCTTGGAAAGAGTTTTCAAAAGTGAGTGTTGAATTAAATTTTTAAAATGCTAAACAAACACCATACTCAAAAGTGAGTGTGAAACTATATTTTGAAAGCTCCAGCAAACAGAGCCTAAATTTCTTTACTTATTCTCGAAGAATACAAAGACACTTTTAATGGAATATATATATATTTATATGCATAGCTCGTTCAGTCTTCAGTACTGTTCTTTTAAGTGATTGATAGGAAGAATTGTGGTTCTTCGTTGATTCAGGTCTGGCTTTGACTAAATATGTTTGCTGGATTTACAAGGCGAAGTATGAATAATTAAACAAAAATGTTGAATGGTGAAGGGAGACAACCCAAGATGACCATCTATTTTAAATGTATACTTGTAATCATTCACTTGATACTTGAATGAAACAACTCTACAAAAATATCCCACTCTGTCTTACAAAAATATATTTTGAACCATACATGTTTTAGTTTCTAAAACAATCCAATCAAGCCTACTGAGATATACTAAATCATTAAGATAAAAGAATCAGAGATGCATATCAACATGTATGAACCATTCATCTCTCAGTGAGGAAAAATAATTGAAACGTAATTGGACTTTATAATGCCCATATTCTGTTGATCAATGAAATATGTTATTTACAATAAATTTTGACACAAGAGGAGCCCCTAAGCTTTCTGGCTCACTAGTAGGTGACAAGGGGATTTGTCATTAGGAAATTCTTTCTCTTAATGAGACGCAAATGGACTTAATTCATCCATAGGACCACCATGTGTTTGGTTACAACTCGTTAATAGAAATGTTGGGACTAACCTACTATGTCAGATTGAGCTTGGTCACCTCTGGGGAGCTGATACCGTTTTTAATAGGTCCTGGTTTGCTTGTGCATCGTCTACATTTGCTTTTAAATTGCAGAAAGTTAAATAACGAGAACATTAAAAAAAAATGTATTCACATATAAGCGTGCTTTTTAGGATAAAAATAAAAAAAAATAAAAATAAAAGAAAAACAAATATAGGCAAGTTATTTTTGATGCAATAACCTCTTTGTACGATTTGATTTTTTCCTTATCTATTTATTTATTTTTTTAGAAGGAGACAAAGCCAACTGCCGCAGGTTCAGCTGTTAAAAAGGCCGAGGATGTGGTGAGCACGGTCCTTGCCAAGGGCTTCGTTTTAGGAAAGGATGCCCTCTACAAGACAAAATCTTTTGACAAGCGACACCACTTGACATCAAATGCGTCATCTACAGTTGCTTCCATTGACCGCAAGATGGGTCTTAGTGAGAAGCTCAGCATAGGGACAGCCATGGTACACGAGAAGATGAGAGAGATGGATGAGAGGTTTCAAGTATCTGAAAAGACAAAATATGCCTTTGCCGCTGCCGAGCAGAAAGCTAGCAGTGCAGGATCGGCTATCATGAGTAATCGTTACGTATCAACAGGAGCTTCATGGGTTTCGAGCGCATACAGTGCGGTCATAAAGGCGGCCGAGGATGTGAGTGCTATGACTAAGGAGAAGGTTGAAAAGGTGGAGGAAAAGAAAGAGACTCTATGCAAGGAGAGAGAGGCGGTGGTTAATGACTATGCTCGGGTTCACCTTGATAGGGCTTCGGTTGGCGAGCTTCCGGTGGTGGCTCCTAAAACAGTTGATAACAATAAGATCACAATAATATGATGCAAGAGTCCATGAATTTCATTTTTCCTTTACAAAAAACTCGGATTCCTTTTCATTTTGATGTTTGATTTTTGGGGAGCAAAAGGGTTTGATTCACTTCCCTATGCTCTTAACATTAGGATTTGTATCTTTATGTATAGTCTTTTTGTTGTATCATTCAAGTCATTGAGCACATGACAAGATTTCCCAACTGTCATTCTTTTCCAGACAGATATATATATATATGATTTTTTGGGTTAAATATGAAAAGAAGTTTGATCTCAAGTCAATTGCACTCTCCTTGTGCTCTTTTTCAGTAATGAGTTCTATTACCCTTTTAATTATTGCATCCAAAGCTTATTTATTGAAAGATAGAGCAGGACTTGTGATGGGGATCACATGACAAGGTCCGATTTTTCATCGCACTTTGTGGGGCAGTGAAGAACCACAACTGATTTATTTGAGCTCAATTTAATTAGGGAGTTAATATTATATAATTTTGGTTGGGATTTTTTTTCTTAGTTGGCTTATTATAAATATTGGATTATTGATAATAGAAGATGCTTTTGGATATTGAATACAATTGATTGAGAATTTTTTACTTTATTTAACCCTACTAAGAGCCATAAAATTAAAATTCTATTGTCCTCGATGAATTGAGGTTGATAACCACTAAGTAAGTACTTACCAAGCAACACAAAAAAACCACTTAGAAACAGTCGGATTCATGAAAGAAAAAAAAAATGGAAGGGATAAGTAATGAAATGGAAGGTGTGTTTTTTTTTTAACTTTTTTCTTGCCATTTCTTTCCCTCCACAAATTCAAGATCAAAACATAGCTTTAAAGTTGGGAAAAACTAGCATTTCATGGAAATAATGTAATATTTTTGGTACTCTTTCTTCTCAGTAATTCAGATTTCTATTTTTTTGCCCTTTTTATTTTCAAAAATGTTTGAGGCCTCTAAATGAGGAGCTCTAAAAGGAGCTCCAAAGATGGGTCTCATCTTATGATTTGATGTTTTGACTTGTGATAGTGCATTTTTATATATATATATATATATATATTGGCACATCATTAGAGTTGGTATTAGAGCTCCAACTCTAGTGCTCTCTATCATTACTCTTTTATTTTAGATACCTCGAATTCCTATTGCTATGCATAAACAAAATTGACCAAACTCTCCATTTCATACTTTATTTTGGGTTATCTTCTTTATTTTTTCTCCCCTGATATAACTTTTGTGCCACATATTTAATAAACTCCATGAGATTTCAATCTGATGATTAAAAAAAGTAAACGAAGCCCACATGGGATCCAAATATATATTTTTTTGTTTGCCAAACTCATGTTTGTTTTGAAAAAATGCTTCAGATTCATAGTCCCATGGGACTACCAATCTGGCGAAATGGTTTTGTATATCGACTTAGTTTCATTTGGTTCATCCTCCATATCTTGTCTTGACCTCGTAGACCACTCAAGCCCCCAACAATGTCAGCCTACGCAGATTGTTGAGTTGGAAACTTAGGATGCTATTGTTCTAGAAGCCTGACTGGCCTTTAGATTGTTGTTTTCATTTGTCTCCTTTATTGTCTCTCTAGTTTATACTCATCAATCTAGTTTATGTAGATCATCTACATTTCCTGAATGTTCTCTTCTGTTCGGCCAAGGTTATCCTTTTCTGGTTCTTGTTTACAATGCAATGAAGTTCTTATATATTTGCAAAAAAAAAAAAAAAAGGGAAAGGTAGCAGAAGAAGAAGAAAAAGCATATGGTATGTTTCAAGCAACACTATTCTACTTCAGAGTAACAATTTGACATGGTTTTTCAGCAGTGATAATTTTCATAGAAGTCATAATTCCACTGTAGGATCACTGAAGTCAAGCTGATTTCCGTTGCAACAGCTCTCCAAGTCCTTTTTTTTAGTAACTGATAACTAGCTTATTACTAAAAAGGCACTACAATTACCCATGCTTCGGGCTGCTGCAAAAAGGAGGTACAAATTCTGTCTACGGAGATTGTCATTTGTTCTATGGACAGTTTACAACAAGGGCGATCCAGTTGCAGAAAATTGCCTTCATCTACGTATCACTTGTGTCTTTACAGTGACTGAGAACTGAGTAGTAATGCTTCAAGATAACAAACAGAGATTTTTTATTTTTTACACTGCGATGCTTGCTAGCAAGCATACCTTACCAACCACTGTAGGCTCTGCCACAAATAAAAATATCAAAGATATTGTTAATTATGAAAGATAGCCAGTAGAAAAAAATTTCCACTTCGAATTTTTAAAATAAAAAAAAAAGGAACAAATTTTTAAGATGAAACCAAGCACAATAAAGGAGAGAAAATTAATAGATCGAGTAATATGAATCGAGTTGTTGCCACTTTGAATCTGAATAGCAACTTAAAAGAGAGAATATTTTAAAACAAGAACAATAAAGGATTGACAAAGTCTATGACAAGATTTTGTTTCCATACCTTTATGCATCCTGGTAGATCATCATCTTTTGTTCTGAGATGTGTCTGTCAAAGTAAAATCATAAAATTGCCAAATGAAAACCTGATGAAGCTTTTCATTCATCACACTCTAATATTAATTGAAAATCAATAAACAAAAGGATGCTATTGACATTTCAGCTATCTGATGGACATAGAACAGTCATCATGTTATAAGAAGTATACATCTTTAAGACTGGCATGGGTATCATCAATTAAGCATCTAATATTTTAAAATTTTGAGTAAGATACTATCCAAACTTAGAAAGGAGTCATCTGAAATGTAGTGAGAAAACAAAAGGAACCATTTGAAATGTTTTCGGAACATATATCACTGATTTCATTTTGTGATGTCAAAATACTCCATTAGCCCATGGGCAATGGATCAAATCAGCTTTATGTCAAAGTGCAGTAATCACTGAAAGTTTTTATGTAATTATGTGCTGTATGTATACCTCCATGACACGGTTGCATGATCCATCTTGATTGGCTGAGAGAGAGGCAAGAATAACGAGCCCAGCTGCAACAGTTGATGGCCAGTAGCACAGCTGTTCATGACCCAGGAGCGCTAGCACTGCTAGGTACTTGGCAGTTTTTTCCACCACTTCATTTGCACTTGCAGCTTTCAGGTAAAACCTATCTCATCATTGCAAAATATCCATAATTAAGTAGGGAACAAGAGTATAGATATGTTTTCATGTAGACAATGCAACATTCACATTGCACTTGTATTAAAGATACCATGGACGGAAAGGGCATACCATAAGAAGTTGTAGATGGTTGGCAAAAAGCACTGAAAGTCGAGGACTTCCTGCACCAGCCATTCCATAGCTACCACTTCACATCTGCTGTATACATTGCTTTCTACACTGAATTTCCTTTCTCTCACACTGGAACAAACCATAAGAAAAATTACAGTAAGTTGAATTCTATCCTCATAATCTAAGCAGTGACGAACTCTAATCTACTTCAGTATTTCAATGAATTTAACGTTAATAGTAATGATTATGATGCAGAAGCAGAACAATTATTGATTGAATCATCCAGTTAAGTCATTATCAGAAGCTCACATGAGCTTGAGATGCAATTTCACTCTGTTTTTACCTAATTTCTCAAAGTATAATCCAAAATAAAATGCGGGAATAATAATACATCAGGACTGTTATATATCACCGGTTTTTGCCAAAAAATAATGCAAAATAAAATAAAACTGTTACCTGTTGAAGGGCCGGTTTTCCTCAATCCTGGTGGCCAATGCTAGACAGGCAATTCCAACAATTTGAAGGCTCCTCTTGTTTTTGAAAAATCCTTTACTTAAGAATCGGTCCAGAAGGCTAATGCCTAGGAACATTGTCTCCTTCTGAAGCTCTTTTGTGGTAGATTGCTGCTTATACAAAGTACCATGGGCAAGTACCATGGGCAAGTCAATTAGTAATCAATGTGAAGCAAGGAGCAGTTCGATGATGTAACTTTCTAAATGTCACAATTATGTCAAAATTTGCCTCCTAGAAACGAAAGAGAAGAAAGAAATCATTCACATATCCTAAACAACATAATAGAAAACAAGTATGAAAATCTAAAATATCAATCAGCAATTCGCTAGTGACTTACGGTATTAGCGTATTGCTTATCCATTCAGAAGTGAAAGAAAAGAAGAAAGCGTGTGCAAAAGCTAAAATATCAATCAGCATAACATAAAACAAGTATGAAAATCTAAAATTTCAATCAACATTTTCAGAGTTACGGTTAACCACATAGCCTGGATTATAGTTCAAATGAGCTGCCCCCTTCAACAAGAGGACTACCCGCAATTAGATAGTGACTTACAGTATTAGCGTACCGCTTGTCCAATCAGAAGCGAAAGAAAAGAAGAAAGCATGCATTACATATGTCCACCACCAGTGAGTTTTACTAAAATTAAAACAGGGTGGAACCCCATCTACTTTGAGTATTTTCTGAGTTGAGCCTTTGAATTTTTGTCTGTAAACCATAGGGTTTTCACTAAATTCAATCTCATTGTGCAAAATATGTGTGAGACCGGTCTTATTTTTCACTTTGCGCCAATGAAGATAAATCAAACTGTCTTTACTTGATATGTGACTAATGTTTTTATTAATCCAAAATTGGTGTTATCATGCGACTATTCTTATTGATTTGAAAGCAGTATATCACTAAATTTCTAAGTGCTTGAGGCAAGTAACTGTCACACATCTAATACGGCAGAGACACCCTATTTTCAATTATTAATTATTCATATTCAGGTTGACACATGGTTTGAAAATCTCTTGATAACTAGTTTTATCATATTTGTTATTATGTCTATATGAATATTTATGATTGGATTTTTATTTCAACATAATCCTTGAAAAATAATAATAATAATAGTAATAATAATAATACCGAATAATATCTTGTCATGTATCTAATAGCATAAAATGGTAATAAAAAAAAAAAATTTAAAATCCAAATGTTAGTATTAAGGTTATGGTAAAATTTCTGCATACACCTGTCGTTTAGAAATTGATTATTTTAATTGACTTTTTGACTTCTTATAAAAATTATAAAAAGACATGCAAAAAAATAAAGAGAATAGTTATCTTTTTGGTAGTGACTTTTTTAGCCCTTCCCAAACAGTCTCTTAACACAAGTGTGGGAACTAACATTTTTAGCAAAAAAACCACTACCAAAAAATCAACTATTTCTCTACTTTTCTATACATGTTTTTGTGAAAAGCTAAAAAGTCAATTAAAATAGGTAATTCCCAAAAAAACTCATTTGAGTTGTTTTATTGAGTATATATAGTGAAATATTTAGAATATATTTAAGAGTAATTATTCATTAGTTTAGCATTATCATATGGCATTGTCTACGTTTTGCTTCAAATTAATCACCTAGCAAAAAATCTTACAAGGTGACACATATTGACTCACTTTTATTGAATAGTTAAAAGACAAATAATGACCCACTTTATATATATTGTAATTTTTCATTAGCCAAAAGTATCACATAATCAATGCCATATATGTTACTCCAGTATTGAATTTTTTTCCTAGCTAGAGAAGCCCCAGTTCACTACCTCAACTCAGCCGCTTCTATCAAACTGACCAAAGAAAGAAATTAGGAAAAATTACAAATAAATAGGACAATCTTAAAATAATTAGGGGAATTAGTTGACAGTGGGCCATAGAAAAAAAAAATTATAAAAACATAAAAGATGTAAGTGAATCTATGGTCACTTGCACCCCTCCATACTTGTATAAGGTTTTTTTTACTGTCTAACTGTTAAATAATCCTCCCAAATAATTACACTATGGTAAAAACTTATACCATACGCATAAAAGGTTTACACCACCATAAAAATATGCAATTTCTCCAAGGAACTACATCATTGTAATAAAAAAATAAAAAGAAAAGACAGAAACTACATCACAGCACAATCCCTAACGAGGGCATTGACCATTCAGTTTAGTTTTGGTTGGTGAACATGAGAAGTGCACCGTAAGCCAATAGAAGAGAAGTGAAACCTGTCAAGCGTGACTCTGTGAAAGAGTGCAAGTAGTCTGGTAGCGTTATGTATACGAGGAAAACACATGCATGCATGACATATCAGTTTTCACTAATAAATTGCACAAATCGTGACCATTCAGTTCATATGAGGCTATGAGTAAAATTAAGACAATAAATTTTACATAATATGCGATAGATTTTATCTGAAGTAAATGACTTTTTCAACTAATAAATAAAATAAAACGCATTGATTAAACAAATCTAATTTAAATTATGATTAACTCAATTGAAAATGCAATGCTAGGTATCATGAAAAACCTTTCATGAAAATAATTATGAAAGTTTTGTGACCCTTAGATTATGTTGATATCCCATGTGAAATCATGAAAATAATTATGAAAGTTTTGTGACCCTTAGATTATGTTGATATCCCATGTGAAAGGGGTGATTCTCATCAGTATGAAAGCATCAGTATGAAAGCATCACATTCCATTCCTTGATTGCGGCTGCCAACCGGCAAGCCGCAAAGAAAGACAATCCATTCATTGACTAATCAGCTAGCCACCAGCCAACTCCCTCCCTTCTCATGTATAAATAGAGGTAGAGAGGTTAGAGAGATTACAGCAAGCTAAAGAGAGAAAACAAAGAGAGAGAGAATTACCAGAGAGAGTTTGTAATTCTTCCATTTGTTCAATATAGTGAATCCGCTGTCCGTGGACGTAGGCGACTTGCCGAACCACGTTAAATCTCTTGTGTTATTGCTTGTGTGTGTTCCCTGGTGTGCCCCCGATCCACAACAATTGGTATCAGAGCTCGGGTGGTGAAAAATCGAATTTTTCCCGAAAGTGCCCAGATTTCGAAGTGCTTGAAATTCACTTTTGAGCATACCAGGAGCAAGAACTCCAGGAAAGGAGTCCAGAACAGCAAAAACCAAGCCTAGAAGCCTTCAGACGCGCTCTCACGCGCTCTCTGAAAAAAGCGCGTGAGCCACACTCGCACCACGCACCCCACACGCTGCTCAGGGAAGAAGACGAGCCATGTCACGACACGTCAGCGACACGTCAGTCCATGTGTACGCCACGTCTCCCAGCCACGTCAGCCTGAGCCGCTGACCAAGCCGCCAAGCCGCCGTTGATCGCGCCGACCGCGCCAATTGACCACGCCGCTGAGCCGCGTTGACCGAGCCGCCCTTGACCGCGCCGCCAAGCCGCCGTTGACCGCGCTACCTAAGCCGTTGGTCGCGCTGTTGACCGACCGTTGACCAGAGAAATTATCCGGTGCATCTCAGCGCACCAGATTCTGCAGATCTGAACCGTCCAACCTGTTTTGGCCAGATCGAAGTCATTCGGAGTCCGTTTTTTACGATCCAATAGTGCTTTCCAACTATTTGGAGTATTCCGAACACATCCGTACGGTCAGTTTTTGAATCGGAGGTATTCAAACTGTTTTGACTTGATTTGAGTCATTCGGAGTCCATTTTTGACAATCTAATAGTGCTTCCCAACTATTTGGAGTATTCCGGACACATCCGTACGGTCAGTCTTTTTTTTAAATTGAAGTTTCTAAAAAATGGCAGAATCTACAGAGACCAGATCAACCGAGTCCGTAAGTAATCCAGCAAGTACAAGTAACTCTAGGCATTGGACCCCGGTGTCCCATGCTAAGTTCGAGGTAGAGAAGTTTGATGGAAGCAGCAACTTCGGCATGTGGAGATGCGAAGTTAAAGATATGCTTGTCCAGATGAACCTGCACTTCACTCTGGGAGACAAACCAGATGACCTGGACGAGATAGAATGGGAGAAGGTGAATCTCTTAGCTTGCAGTTCCATCCGACTTTGCCTTGCAACAGAGGAGAAGTACGCCTTCACAGAATATGATGTTGCGAAGAAGCTTTGGAAGGCGCTGGAAGATAAGTTCATGACAAAGAGCATTGAGAACCGGCTCTACTTGAAGAAGAGGTTGTTTCGTTTCGACTACAAGAAAGATATTTCGATGAACGAACACCTAAACAACTTCAACAAAATTGTTACGGATTTGAAGAATTTGGATGATCACATTGGTGATGAAGATAAAGCACTGTTATTGCTAAATTCCTTGCCTGACTCATATGATCATCTCACTACTACTTTACTGTACGGTAAAGAGAAGATCAAGTATGTTGATGTTGCAAACGCCTTGGTGAACAATGAGTTCAGAAGGAAAGATAAGTCTGCAAACAGGGACTCAGCATCCGAGGCATTGATAGTCAGAAGCAGAACAAATAACAGAAGATATGCAGGGCGAGGAAAGTCTCGCTTAAAATCCAGAGGGAAATCTTCAAACATAAGACGTCTTGCAAAAGACGAGTGTGCTGCTTGTCGCCAGAAGGGGCATTGGGCAAAAGATTGTCCCAATAAAGACAAGACAGAAGAAAAGGTGAACGTTGCACGAGATGGAGAAAATGGTGAAGGAGCAGCCTTCACAGTTTCATCATATGGCCAGTCTAATGAATGGATTATAGATTCTGGATGTTCCTACCATATGTGTCCTAACAAGCAGTGGTTCTCGAGCTTACGAGAGTTCGATGGAGGAGTTGTGCTGATGGGCAACGACCAAGCTTGCCAGACAAAGGGGATTGGAACAATTCGACTGAAGATACATGATGGAACAATCAGAATTCTTGAAGATGTTCGGTATGTACCGGATTTGACAAAGAATCTCATCTCAGTGGGAGTTTTAGACTCCAAAGGTTATAGAGTAACAATGGAAGGTGGAGTCCTCAAAGTTGTTCAATAAGCATTTGTTGCAATGAAGGGTACTCGACAGGGAAATTTATATTTCCTAGATGGCTCTACAGTCACAGGGAGAGTGGTTGTCTCCACCAGCTCAGAAAATGATGCAACAGACACTTCCAGACTTTGGCACATGCGCCTAGGGCATGTCGATGAGAAGGCTTTACAAGGGTTGGTAAAGCAAGGCCTGTTGAAAGGCGTCAAGACAAGGAAGCTTGAGTTCTGCGAGCATTGTGTACTGGGAAAGCAAACAAGAATCAAGTTTGGTACTGCTATTCATCGTACCAAAGGGATTCTAGACTATGTTCACACCGACGTATGGGGTCCTTCCAAGAATGCTTCGTTGGGAGGTAAACACTACTTTGTATCGTTCATTGATGATTTCTCCAGAAGAGTTTGGATTTACACAATGAAGCACAAAGATGAAGTTTTAGACATCTTTCTTATGTGGAAGAAGATGATTGAGACCCAGACAGGCAGAAAGATCAAGAAGCTCAGATCTGACAATGGTGGGGAATACACATCAGATCCCTTCTTTGAGGTTTGCCAGAATGCAGGGATAGTGAGACATTTCACAATTCCTGGAACACCGCAGCAGAATGGAGTTGCAGAACGCATGAACCGCACTTTGGTGGAAAAACTCCGGTGTATGCTGTCACAGTCTGGATTGAGCAAGGCATTTTGGGGCAAGGCATTGAACTATGCTCAAAATCTTGTCAATAAACTACCTACTGCAGCACTAGATGGGAAGACTCCCATAGAGGTATGGTCAGGAGTCCCAGCTACTGATTATGATCAGTTACGTATCTTCGGATGTCCAGCTTATTTTCATGTTACAGAATCTAAGTTGGATCCAAGAGATACGTAACTGATCATAATCAGTAGCTGGGACTCCTAACCATACCTCCATGGGAGTCTTCCCATCTAGTGCTGCAGTAGGTAGTCTATTGACAAGATTTTGAGCATAGTTCAATGCCTCGCCCCAAAATGCCTTGCTCAATCCAGATTGTGACAGCATACACCGGACTTTTTCAACCAAAGTGTGGTTCATGCGTTCTGCAACTCTATTCTGCTGCGGTGTTCCAGGAACTGTGAAATGTCTCACTATCCCTGTATTATGTCAAACCTCAAAGAAGGGATCTGATGTGTATTTCCCACCATTGTCAGATCTGAGCTTCTTGATCTTTCTGCCTGTCTGGGTCTCAATTGTTGGGATCTGGGATCCCGCCCAAGTCCTTATAGAAATCATTGCAAGCAGAAAAACACACCCAGACACAAGGAGACACAATATTTAACGTGGTTCGGCATTAAAGCCTACGTCCACGGGAGAGTAACCGGTTATCACTAAACCAATGGGGAGATTACAGAAATATTACAATAGAGAAGGAGCTCACACTCTCCTCACTCACACACTCACCCGTCTCCCTTACTCACACCGAGAGAGACGGTCTCTTCGCCTCACATCTCTCACTCTTTGTTGTTGGTTTACTCACGTTTTGCTTTCTCCTCTCAACCTCCATTTATAGGTGAGAGAGTAGGTGGGCAGCCTCCATTCTTGACTTGGATGGTTGCCCCTTCACATGTCTTGCCAACCAATCTTGACTTGGTTGGTTGCCTTTCCCACATGGGTGAATTCAACAAATCACCCCTTTCACCCATGTAAGGTGATCCACAGCACATACTGTTGCTAATCTTGTTACGCCCAAATTCAACATAGTCTGCATCTCTTTACTGAGACACTGCATCCCCTAAATGCTAGAGATAATACACCAGAGATACAAGAGAATGAGGGAATCCTACATCCACAACTCAACTCACACCACTCTCTGATTTGGAGAGAGCCTCTGCTCCTATCTCCCACAGATCTCTTTCACGCTTCCTGTCTCGGATGTCTTCACTTGCTATGCTTGAACTTGCGCAACCAAGATATCTTGACACCCCCTGATTAGATGTCCTGCACCCCCTGCTGAGATGCCCTTGACTGTCATGCATTACCTCGTAGGACCAGTCGTTGAAGCAATAGAAAACTCGTCGCTTATTTCATCAACGTCCTCAGTTTTTCTTTGCTCTAAGCTTTTCCTCTGAACTATCAGCCTTTGCCCTTTGCACTCTTGAACAATTTCCCAACGTTTCCACACACTTATTGTTCATGCCTTTTGCAATCCCTGATCTCCAGTTCAGCGATACACATTACCTGCATATCTATCACTTGTACTACCAGATGATGATTGACAGTAGCTCTTTCTTCCAAAGCAACTTCAACAGATCTGTACAAGTCACTAACTATGCAACACCTAGCATAGTACCTGCACCCATACTTCTTGAGTGCTCATCGTGGCTCCATCTCTCCTCCTGCGCTCGAGCTCGCCTGAGAGATCCGCAACAACTCTGTTTCATTAAGAGGTGTGTTCACTGCCACAGAATCAAAACAGCTACTGATTATGATCAGTTACGTATCTTCGGATGTCCAGCTTATTTTCATGTTACAGAATCTTAGTTGGATCCAAGAGCCAAGAAAGCCATCTTCTTGGGCTTCAGTGACAGTGTCAAGGGATACAGACTTTGGTGCCCTGAATCAAAGAAAGTTCTCATCAGAAGAGACGTTACCTTTGATGAGTCTGCAATGCTGAAGCAACCAGATCCTCAACAGAATGAGGAAGCATTGAAAAAGTCAGTGCAGGTGGAGTTTGAGACTCCAACAAAGACTAGTCAGCCAATCAACCATCCTGAAGAAGTCTCAGAGGATAGCTCTGAAGAGAGTTCGGATGAAAATGAAGATCCAGAGACTCCGCAACAATCAGAACCCGTTGCAATAAGGAAAGGACAAAGGGTTACTGGGCAACCTGGTTGGATGACCGATATGGTAGCCTATGCACTTCCAATCATTGAAGACAATGTTCCCTGCACTTTCAAAGAAGCCGTGCAGAATGCAGAAAGTGTCAAATGGAAGGAGGCTATGAATGAAGAGATCGGGTCACTTCACAAGAACCAGACTTGGGAGTTGGTGCAACTTCCAAAAGGCAAGAAAGCAATTGGGTTTAAGTGGGTTTACACCAAGAAGGAAGGCATTCCAGGCAACGACAACATCAGATTCAAAGCTAGATTGGTAGCTAAAGGCTATGCTCAGAAGGAAGGAATAGACTACAATGAGGTATTCTCACCTGTTGTAAAGCACGCGTCTATTCGCATCTTGTTAGCTTTTGTTGCACAGTTTGATCTCGAGCTCGCCCAACTCGATGTCAAAACTGCCTTTTTACATGGAGATCTTGAAGAGGAGATATACATGTCCCAGCCAGATGGTTTCAAAGTTGCTGGAAAAGAGAATTGGGTCTGTAACCTGAACAAATCATTGTACGGGTTGAAGCAATCCCCAAGACAGTGGTACAAGCAATTTGATCGGTTCATGATAGAGAAAGAATATACAAGAAGTCAATTTGATCATTGTGTATATTTCCGTAAGCTTCTCGACGGTTCCTTCATCTATTTGCTCTTATATGTAGATGATATACTGATTGCATCTAAGAGCAAGGTGGAGATTGACAAACTCAAGGCACAGTTGGCAAGAGAGTTTGAAATGAAGGATTTGGGAGAAGCAAAGAAAATTCTTGGCATGGAGATCAAGAGAGACAGGAAGAAGGGCATGGTTTGTCTGACACAAACCCAGTATCTGAAAAAGGTGTTAGACAGATTTGGCATAAATGGGAAAACCAAAGCTGTGAGTACACCATTGGCCCCTCATTTCAAGCTCAGTGCTTCGATGTCTCCACGTACAGAAGAAGAACGGAAGCATATGGCACAGGTTCCATATGCAAATGCAGTTGGTGCATTAATGTATGCTATGGTTTGTACAAGGCCTGACATCTCGCATGCTGTGAGTATGGTAAGCAGGTATATGTATGATCCAGGAAAAGATCACTGGCAGGCAGTGAAATGGATCCTAAGGTACATACATGGCACGATTAATTTGGGATTAAAGTTCTAGAGAGATAACCGACTCAGGCAGAATTTGGAAGGATATGTGGACTCAGATTATGCTGGTGACTTAGACAAACGCCGGTCAGCAGCAGGGTATTTATTTACGCTTGCTAAAGGGCCGATGAGTTGGAGGTCAACGCTTCAGTCAATGGTGGCTTTGTCTACTACAGAGGCAGAGTACATAGCAGTGACAGAAGCCTTTAAGGAAGCTATTTGGCTACACTGGTTGATTGAAGACTTGGGTATTGTTCAGAAGCACGTTGAGGTGTTTTGTGACAGTCAGAGTGCCATTTGTTTGGGCAAGAACCAGGTTCATCATGCCCGCACCAAGCACATTGACGTCTGTTTCCATTTCATCCGAGAAATTGTGAATGAAGGGGATATTCTGCTTCAAAAGATTGGTACTGCAGATAATCCGGCCGATATGCTCACAAAGGTAGTTTCTGGGATCAAGTTCCAACATTGTTTGGACTTGGTCAACATCTCTCGGAATTGAGCACCTTCGGGTGCAAGGAAGTGTTGATCGATCACTATGGACAGAGGGCAAAGGCATAACAGTCAAGGGCATCTCAGCAGGGGGTGCAGGACATCCAATCAGGGGGTGTATGATATCAGATGAAGACATCCGAGACAGGAAGCGTGGAAGAGATCTGTGGGAGATAGGAGTAGAGGCTCTCTCCAAATCAGAGAGTGTTGTGAGTTGAGTTGAGGATGTATGATTCCCTCCTCCTCTTGTATCTCTAGTGTATTATCTCTAGCTTCAGGAGATGCAGACTATGTTGAAATTTAGGCATAACAAGATTAGTAGCAGTGTGTGCAATAGATTACCTCACATGGGTTGAGAGGGTGATTTGTTGATATCACCCCATGTGAAAGGGGTGATTCTCATCAGTATGAAAGCATCACATTCCATTCCTTGATTGCGGCTGCCAACCGGCAAGCCGCAAAGAAAGACAATCCATTCATTGACTACTCAGCTAGCCACCAGCCAACTCCCTCCCTTCTCATGTATAAATAGAGATAGAGAGGTTAGAGAGATTACAGCAAGCTAAAGAGAGAAAACAAAGAGAGAGAGAATTACCAGAGAGAGTTTGTAATTCTTTCATTTGTTCAATATAGTGAATCCGCTGCCCGTGGACGTAGGTGACTTGCCGAACCACATTAAATCTCTTGTGTTATTGCTTGTGTGTGTTCCCTGCTGTGCCCCCGATCCACAACAAGATTACACTTAGAATAAAGCACCACATACTAATTAAGGTAATCCAAAGATCATAAATCTTTCATGATCCCTAACTTTTCTCTTACTATTTTAATTAATAAAAGAGTGTTATGAGCACAACTCTTCAGCAACCGATCTTCCATGAACGAGTGATTGCTTGCAACAATGGCGAGTAAAAATGCAAAAAGAAGTGTTAGTGTTATTAGTGTACTATTAATGTAATACAGCTGCACTATCTAGCTGTCCCACTAATGTTGTTGTATAACTAATGTTGTATCTTTATGCTTTCGGGTTAGCATCCAATGTACCCTATTTACTCTCTATAAATGAGAGTGTTGTAACTCACTGAAAATAACATCAATCATAATTCATACAATTTATTCTCTCTCTATTTCTCTTTATACATTGAATTTAAACATGGTATCAGAGCTATAAGATTTAGGCTTATATTTCTTTCTCGCCGGCGGGCAGTCGGCCGGCAATCTTACCTTCGCTGCCCGCTGGAGTTTTCTACACATACTCATTTGACGATCTACGTTGATTCATGATCAGATAGTCCAATTTTGTTGCTGCCCCTTTGTTTCCGCCGCCACCGAGCTCGCCAGAGAACTCCGCCATGCTGCTCTCGCTCAGTCATCGAAGAACTCTTCTGATCAAACCTTCTGCTCAAACCTTGATGGTGTTATCATAGCTACACGAGACCAACACATTCATTGACGGATGCCACTGGACCATTTTAACATCTTATGTATGCCCTTGCAACACTGACACGCACTCAAACTCATTCCCAGGCAGTACTTCCCAAATCCAAACAGACTGGTGTACCAAATACATTCCAGGACACACTTCTGACTTTACTTTCATGACCCTCCAAAGTGGACACACATTTAAAATCATTCCCAATTTGTTCCCAAATAGCAGTGGTGGCATCTTCAAAACTTGTTCGCCGGAGGCCAAGTTCTCCACCTCCGGCATCCCCACGGCAGCTCCAGCTCCAGAGGGACTTATTCAACTCTGAGAAAGTATATTTTTCGTTTGCAACTCTTGGTAGGATCTTTTTGTACCGTGGCCACACACAGCGGCAGAAGTCGCCTACAACGGCCACAATCAGTGCCACTATGGTCTGCTCCACCACAAACTCTGACCAAATTCTAACCAGAATCTCCGAGTTCGACCTCTCCACCTTGCCAGAAAACCAGCTCCACCGTGAAATGCTCCAAACCACCTGCGGAACTCCGGCATACACCTCCCCGGCAGCCTTCCGTCGCGGCGGCTACGACGACGCAAAGGCCGACGCCTGGTCTTGCGGTGTAATCCTCTTCCTCTTCCTCACTAGAAACCTCATTCCCCACTGATTTTATATTTTATTTTATTTTATCCCATTCCCCCACATTATTTCCTTTTTCACCCCCACATCATTATTATTTTCAACCCACCGCTTCAGGACCCGCAGTCTGATCCCACTATCCCCAACTTTATTTATTTTATTTTATTTTATCTTCTTTTTTCCATTCAAAAAAAAAAAAAACCATCATCCCTTTTCTCTCTCGAAATTTCCTTATTTTAACACTCCGTTGGTGAGCTTTTCCATACTCATGTTCCCACTACCTTCCTTTTATTTTATTTTATTTTATTTTATTTTTTATCTTTCTTTTTCCATCAATATTTCATTATTATACATCTCAGTTGGTGAGCATCATCCCTTTTTTCATTATCTTATTATTATTTTTTTTTATTCCACCAAGCAAAAAAAAAAAACCATTCTACCATATTTTTTTTTTAAACATCTCCACTGTGTGTTGAGTCGTTCCGCTCCACTTTATCAATCCCTTTGTTTCAACCTCCAATAGGTTTCTCTCTTCAAACGTATTTGAGTTTGAGAGGGGGTATTCTACATATATCATGGTGATCAGCATGGTTACACACCATGTGAACCACCCAAGCTGGTGAGCATGGTTATACACCATGGGAACCACCTAAGCCACGATATGGCGCACTTCTTAAGTTGCCCCCTTGGTGCACCACCAAAGTCTGCTACATTGGTCCGGCATGACCTCGTAAACTGTCCCGACATTGATTCTGGTTAGCTTCTACAACGGTCTGGCATGACCTCGTAAACTGTCCCGACATTTATTCTGGTTAGCTTCTATATCGGTCCGGCATGACCTCGTAAATTGTCTCGACATTGATTCCGGTTAGCTGCTACAACGGTCCGACACGACCATACAGTGTCTTTACCAACGGTCTGACACGACCATACAGTGTCTCTTATCCTATTTTATTTTATGTATTAGTTTATTTTCTTGTTTTGTTACTCTTTGCAAACTCAAGTTGGGTTCTGTCTATCCTCCTTGAGTTTGAAGGAGGCTGTTAGTGTTATTAGTGTACTATTAATGTAATACAGCTGCACTATCTAGCTGTCCCACTAATGTTTGTATAACTAATGTTGTATCTTTATGCTTTCGGTGGGTTAGCATCCAATGTACCCTATTTACTCTCTATAAATGAGAGTGTTGTAACTCACTCAAAATAACATCAATCATAATTCATACAATTTATTCTCTCTCTATTTCTCTTTAAACATTGAATTTAAACAAGAAGAATTAACCTCAACGATCCAGTGGACCATATGTAGCCTTTGCTGGATGACAAGTTTGCCGTGCTCCGTCGTGGAACAGTATTCCTCCGTGTAGTTGTGTACGTACACTTGTCTCCTCTCTCGGTCTCTGAACATCTGGTAGCTCCTTTCGTGCTCGTCGTCTTCAAACCTCAACGGCTAAAAATCGAAACCACAACACAAATCTATAACTCATATAAACATACACATTAGTTTGATAAAAGGTTTGAAATTCAAAAAGTTCTGGAGAAACTTACAGTGAATTCATCAGAGTGCTCTTCATCGAAAAGTGTAGAGATTTTGGAGCCTAAAGCGGAGGTTGACTTATAGAATTGTTGAGCGTACTGGAGGAATAATGAGAACGTAGGCGTTGGATTTTCGTCACCGACTGATCGCTCCGAAAACTCGCTTCCAGATTCTAACCATACGGACGGAGTGTAGTCTGAGAAATCTAGTTCTGAACTTTCCTGGAAAATCTCCGATTGGAGATCAGAAAATGCCGATGAATAGTCCGATTCAGCTTCATTACAGAGACATTCTGAGCAAGCGAGATCCAAATCGTTTGCATTGAGCTCCGATTTCTGTTCAATAGCCAATCCTGAATTCGAATCTGTGAGATTCGCCTCAGCATAATTCCGTGAAACTTCAAACAATTCAACTCTCGGAACTCTGTTTTCACCGTCATTGTTCCCTTTATCGGAGAACAAAACTAGTTTATTCTCCTTAATTTCAAGTGAATTCTCGATTCCTTTGGCTTTCTCTCCTCCAACCTTCGAAATTTTCCTGGAAAATTCGCCGGAGAATTGTTGTACGCACGAGACCTCAGATTTCGTAGTAGCTCCAGACTCTTCAATTCTTCCAAATTCCTTCGCATTTCCAGCTCCTTTACCACTCGTTCTCTTCGACTTCGAATTTATCTTTCGAGCCTTCACTCCAGAACACGACTCAACGCAAGAGGACTCCGATATCTCCACCACGCCATCTCCAACACGTCTCTTTTCCACCTCCTTCTTCTCATTCTCTCTCTGCCTCAAATATGACCTTGTAACTCTCCGAAACTCTTCATTCTCTCCAAAACCACCAATCTCCTCCAAACCTCGCTTCTTCAGATGAGGTCTCGGCTTATTCACCGAAACTCTGCTCGAATCGCACGAAACTTCTCTCGTCAAGTGCGAAGAAGCACTTGAATCGACCGGAAAAGCAATCGAGCATGGCTTTACGTTTGAACAGATAATTGGAGAGATTTGCGAACGTCGGCGACGAGGAAGTCTCGATCGAAGCTTCTTCAAGCACTGTACTGCTTGAACCTTACGCTTCATTTTGGAATCGAAATTGAATACTGGTGAGTTATATGGAAGTTGATGGTTCTCTGAAGAGATTATGAATTTTGAGAACTCTGTGTGTATGTGTGTGTTGTGAGTTGAGAGGACTGGACGTGAAGTGAAGCCGTTGAGAACGTTGGAGAAAGCTAGGCAGTTGTGCGAAATTGGGGGGTTTTATATGGTGCGGTGACATGAGACCCACGTCAAGAGTCACGATAAGTAATTGGCAAAATAACAAGGGAGATTAACACTGAGGCTTGGTTTGGGAACAGGCTATTTTAGTAATTTTTTGACTTTTTACGAAAAGATGTGCAGAAAAGTAGAGAGGTGATGTGATGTGTTTTAGTTGGCTTTTTGACTTTTTGGCTATTTTAGCCACTTTCCAAACATCGCTTGAGTGGATGCAAAAAAAACTTAGGTAATGTTTGGTAAAATTTTAGAATTATGATTTGAGAATAGAATTGTATTTTGAGTTTGTGAGTTTTAGAATTATGATTTGAGTGTGAAAAATTTGTTTGGTTATAAGTTTTGAAAAGAGTTTTAAATTGAGTTTGAATTGAGTGATGTGATATATGATATTTGATATAAAAATTTACAATTCATAACTAAATACACAATCCAAAATTTTATTTAAAAATCGTAAAAAAAATTTAAAAAAAAATCACAAATATTTTTTTTTTTGTAATATAAAAAAAAAAAAATCGAACACTGTTCCAATCAACCGACCGGACAACCAGTGAGATGACCGGTTAGTCCAAATTTTTCCTCCTTGGAATGAGTTTTCAAAAGTGAGTATGAAATTAATTTTTGAAAACGCTAAAAAAACACTACACTCAAAAGTGAGTGTGGAACTATATTTTGAAAGTTCCACCAAACGGAGCCTTAGTAGTGTTTGATAGAGTTTTAAAATTATAATTTGATGATAGAGTTGTATTTTGAGTTTGTGAGTTTTGAAATTATGATTTAAAAAGAGAAAATTTGTTTGGTTATGAGTTTTGAAAATAGTTTTGAATTTTTATTGTGACATATGAAATTAGAAAAATTGTTTGATTTAAAAGCTTAAAACTCATAACCAAATATACAACTCAAAATTCTATTCAAAACTCATAAAAAAATTTAAAAATATATATATTATTGTTTTTTTTAAATATAAAACAACAAGTGTCAATTACCAAAAAAAAAAAAACAAACAAACAAACAAACAAACACTATTCCGATCAACCAGCCGGACGTCCGAGAGGACATCCGGGAGAATGAATAGGTAGACATATTTTCAAAAGTAGGTATGGAATCAATTTTTGAAAATTCAAACCAAACACAGCACTCAAATCAAAGTGTAAAATCATGTTTCCAAAACTTCACCAAACACAACCTTAGGTAGTGTTTGGTAGAGTTTTAAAATTATGATTTGAGAATAGAGTAGTATTTAAGTTTATGAGTTTTGGAATTATGATTTGAAAAGAGAAAATTTGTTTAGTTATGAGTTTTAAAAAAAAATTTGAATTTTTGATGTGACATATAAAATGAGAAAAATTGTTATGAGTTTTGAAAAGAGTTTTCAAAACTAATTGAAAAACTTTATAACTCATAACCAAATACACAACTCAACATTCTATTGAAAATTCTATTCAAAACTCATAACTAAACTCTTTTTAAAATTCAATTTAAAAAAATAATTTGTCATTTTTGTTTAAAAAAATAATTTCTATATTTTAAAAATATTAAAAAAAAAATTCCAAATAACAGGTGCCAAAAAAAAAAAAAAAGGAAAGGTAGCAGAAGAAGAAGAAAAAGCATATGGTATGTTTCAAGCAACACTATTCTACTTCAGAGTAACAATTTGACATGGTTTTTCAGCAGTGATAATTTTCATAGAAGTCATGATTCCACTGGAGGATCACTGAAGTCAAGCTGATTTCCATTGCAACAGCTTCAAAGTCCTTTTTTTGAGTAACTGATAAGTAGCTTATTACTAAAAAGGCACTACAATTACCCGTGCTTCGGGCTGCTGCAAAAAGAAGGTACAAATTCTGTGTACGGAGATTGTCGTTTGTTCTATGGACAGTTTACAACAAGGGCGATCCAGTTGCAGAAAATTGCCTTCATCTACATATCACTTGTGTCTTTACAGTGACTGAGAACTGAGAAGTAATGCTTCAAGATAACAAACAGAGATTTTTTATTTTTTACACTGCGAAGCTTGCTAGCAAGCATACCTTACCAACCACTGTAGGCTCTGCCACAAATAAAAATATCAAAGATATTGTTAATTATGAAAGATAGCCAGAAGAAAAAAAATTCCACTTTGAATTTAAAAAATAAATAATAATAAAAAAAAAGGAACAAATTTCTAAAACGAAACCAAGAACAATAAAGGAGAGAAAATTAATAGATCAAGTAATATGAATCGAGTTGTTGCCACTTTGAATCTGAATAGCAAAGGAGAGAATATTTCAAAACAAGAACAATAAAGGATTGACAAAGTCTATGACAAGATTTTGTTTCCTTACCTTTATGCATCCTGGTAGATCATCGTCTTTTGTTCTGAGATGTGTCTGTCAATTTAAAATCATAAAATTGCCAAATGAAAACCTGATGAAGCTTTTCATTCATCACACTCCAAATATTAATTGAAAATCAATAGACAAAAGGATGCTATTGACATTTCAGCTATCTGATGGACATAGAACAGTCATCAAGTTATAAGAAGTATGCATCTTTAAGACTGGCATGGGTATAATCAATTAAGCATCTAATATTTTAAAATTTTGAGTAAGATACTATCCAAACTTAGAAAGGAGTCATCTGAAATGTAGTGAGAAAACAAAAGGAACCATTTGAAATGTTTTCGGAACATATATCAATGATTTCATTTTGTGATGTCAAAATACTCCATTAGCCCATGGGCAATGGATCAAATCAGCTTTATGTCAAGTGCAGTAATCACTGAAAGTTTTTATGTAATTATGTGCTGTATGTATACCTCCATGACACGGTTGCATGATGCATCTTGATTGGCTGAGAGAGAGGCAAGAATAACGAGCCCAGCTGCAACAGTTGATGGCCAGTAGCACAGCTGTTCATGACCCAGGAGCGCTAGCACTGCTAGGTACTTGGCAGTTTTTTCCACCACTTCATTTGCACTTGCAGCTTTCAGGTAAAACCTATCTCATCATTGCAAAATATCCATAATTAAGTAGGGAACAAGAGTATAGATATGTTTTCATGTAGACAATGCAACATTCACATTGCACTTGTATTAATGATACCATGGACGGAAAGGGCATACCATAAGAAGTTGTAGATGGTTGGCAAAAAGCACTGAAAGTCGAGGACTTCCTGCACCAGCCATTCCATAGCTACCACTTCACATCTGCTGTATACATTGCTTCCTACACTGAATTTCCTTTCTCTCACACTGGAACAAACCAGAAGAAAAATTACAGTAAGTTGAATTCTATCCTCGTAATCTAAGCAGTGACGAACTCTAATCTACTTCAGTATTTCAATGAATTTAACGTTAATAGTAATGATTATGATGCAGAAGCAGAACAATTATTGATTGAATCATCCAGTTAAGTCATTATCAGAAGCTCACATGAGCTTGAGATGCAATTTCACTCTGTTTTTACCTAATTTCTCAAAGTATAATCCAAAATAAAATGCAGGAATAATAATACATCAGGACTGTTATATATCACCGGTTTTTGCCAAAAAATAATGCAAAATAAAATAAAACTGTTACCTGTTGAAGGGCCGGTTTTCCTCAATCCTGGTGGCCAATGCTAGACAGGCAATTCCAACAATTTGAAGGCTCCTCTTGTTTTTGAAAAATCCTTTACTCAAGAATCGGTCCAGAAGGCTAATGCCTAGGAACTGTTGTATGTATCAATCCATGTGTGGAGAGTGCACTAGAAAGAAGTGGCCAACAATGAAGCCTCCACCACATGGAGTGGGGTGGTTGAACCCACTAGAGAGTGGGGTGGTTGAACCCACTAGGGAGAAGTGGGAGAGCCACTCATAGCTGCTGTCTTCTTCCTCCTCTCAAGCTGTATAAATAGAGGAAGAGCTTGGTGAAGAAAATGTGAGAAAGAAAGAGAGCAAACACAAGCGAGTGAGAGATGTGAGAAACCGTCTCCCTCAGTGTGAGCGAGGGAGACGGAGGAATGGGTGAGGGAGAATAGTGTGAGTTTTCTCCTCTGTAATATTTCTATAATCTCTCCATAAATGTTAAACGGTTACTCTTCCGTGGACGTAGGCATTATTGCCGAACCACGTTAAATATTGTGTGTCTCTTTCTGTGTGGGTGTGTTTTTCTGGTTGTTATAATTTCTATAAGGTCTTGGGCGGGATCCCCGATCCCAACAACTGGTATCAGAGGCTCGTCGGAGCGTTTCGGAACAAAAACAGTGCGATGTTCGAAATTGCCCAGAAATCGACTTGCTCGAAATCAGGTTTTGAGCATACCAGGAGCAAGGTCTCGATGAGAGGAGTCCAACCATGTAAAGCAGAGCCCTAGAAGATGGTCCACGCGCCCTCACGCGCCTCCTGAAGATGGCGCATGAGGCCCGGTCTCACCCACGCGCCTCACGCGCCGACGAAGGAAGAAGACGAGTGAGAGGACCCGCGTGGCTGGCACGCGCAAAGACCACGCGCACGCCAGGTCAGTGCCACGTCGGTAACACGTGGCAGACAGACACGTGGTAGAACACGTGGCATGGTTGACCAAGCCGTTGACCAGTGCCAAGCCAAGCCGTTGACCAGTGCCAAGCCAAGCCGCTCAGCTGAGCCGCGCCAGAAGCTGAGCCGTTGACTCAGCCGTTGACCAGCGCGCCAAGCCGCGCCGCTCAGCCGCGCCACGCCGTTGACCGCGCCGTTGACCGGAGAAATCATCCGGTGCTTCGCAGGCGCACCAAATTCTGCAGATCAAAACCGTTGAAACTGTTTTGGCCCAATCTGAGCCATTCGGAGTCCGTTTTTGGTGACCCAATAGTTGTTTTCAACTATTTGGAGTATTCCGGATACATCCGTACGGTCAGATTTTGGAATTGGAGTTTCTATAAAAAGAAGGCAGATTAAAGTGACAGACGGCGGTAGTGCGGCAAACGAAATATTCTGTTGGAACACAGAATATTCCTGATGTTTTGAAAATTGCAATTTTGACCCCTGTAGTTTGTGAAATTACAGTTTGGTCCCAGTGTTTGGGAAATTTGCAATTTTGTCCAATTTTGGAGAAAGTTTTCAGTGAGGTTCCCGGAAGTGCAGCGTTGATTGGTCCTAGCTAATCGGACCGTTCCGGACGCAACCGTAAGGTCAGAATGGTGAAATTCTGAACAATTTTTAAAAAACTGTTAAAACATGGGACTTTGTCATCTTTAATAGTCAAAGGAAGGTTGCCGGATATTGTGGAACACTGCGGATTCACTGAAGAGGTTAGAATGGGCAGATTCTAACCAGATTGGACAACCAGATACAGATCGAGATAGATCATTAAAGACCAAAGGAGATCAGGCTTAATCAAATGGCAAATCAATGGAGATCAGGATTGGTCAAGGGCGATCAAAAGAATTGCACATGATTATCTCAAGATCAACAATGTCTAAGAAAGTTCTGTCAAAAAGACACTGTCTAAGGAGACTGGTTCTTAAGTGGGACCGATTGTGACCCCACCAGTCTTTCCTGGGAACTTTCCTGGTTGTTGATGTCATCGGAGGATCTGGTTCAATCAGAAGAAAAGTCCACTTCATCAAATAGATGATTGGCAACCAGTGCAGGCTTAGGGGAATGTTGTGACAGTTGGAGCTACTGTCAAACATAATACAAGAAGTACTGGTAGTATGTGAACGTAAAAAGGCAACAGCTGCAGCAGTACACACATAAGGTGTAGGAGCACGTAGCCACAATAGCACAGATGAGTATACAGGAATGTCATACAAGGTGCAGATATACAACAGTGCAAGAGTGCGCAGCAGAATCGTACAAAGGTGCAGTGTGCCGGATTTTGGCCTAGCAGCAACAACTAGTTCACAGAAAAAGCTCCAGACAAAGAAAATGAAAGGGATAAGACGCTGCAGTGCGCACCCAGGAAGAGGCAAATCTCTTTCTTTGTCCTGAATCTGGTTCGTGGCAATGAAGTCGCGACGGGCACCCAGAGAGTTTGGGTGGAGTCACCTCAACAGGGAAACGGTGAGCATTCTATTGGAGGATGCAAGTACCTGGTGATAGAGGTGCGAGCCATGCAAAATGATGTGTGGCGATTGAAGACATTCCAAGTAGGAGGTGCAGATTCACTCTGGATGCTCAGTGGAATGGAGGCATATTTGTACAACGGTGTTTTATCATCCATGTGGGTGATGGGGGTGATTTATTTTGTTCACCCGGTTGAAGCCAATTGGAAACCAATTGAAGACCTTTCAGAGTCAGTTGCAAAAGTTATCAGTTCATTTGGAGACTCTCAGGTTAGTTGCAGAACTTCAGAGTTCATTGGGTTTTTTTTTCTCTAGGGGATAGAGAGAACCAGCATTGGCAGAGTGTACTATGGAGATTTGGCATATGTAATAAGTCCAAATGGTAGTACTTTATTGGCATTGGCCTCTGTGGAGGCGTTGGAGATTCGTCATGGATCGTTGTTGGAAGACTCGCATCTGGTGAAGCCTTGGTTTCCGCATTTGTCGATTTGAAGAAGGTGTGACAATCTACTTCAGATCTTGGTGGAGTTTTTCCACATTTGTCGATTTGAAGAAGGTGTGAAAATCTACTTCAGATCTTGGTGGAGCTTTGGCATTTTTTGTTCAATGTCTATTGGAGGCATTGTTGTTGGCGGTCTTTCACGGATTATTGGCGACTTTCAGAGTCGTGGTTTATTGAGATTCATTATCACAGCTGGGATCTATGATCGTGTCTGATTAGATCCAGGGGTGTCTCCGGTTTGTGAGACTTGATTATTTCTTCTTCTTGTGGATTTTCATTTTCGCAATCTGTTCCATATTCGAAGACATCAGCTATTGGTAGTCTGGGTGACGATTCAGGCTCCGGGTGTTTACTTCTCTGGAAGCGGTTTGACCGTTGGTGTTCATTGAAGATTGGAAAAGATTGCTGCGGAGAAACGTGAAGATGGTGATTTTGTGAATCTCATGTGTTAGGATCCATCCCTTAATCTGCCGTTGGATTTGGAGGGGATAGATCATTTGCAGACTCGGTGGAGTCAGCGGGGACTGTTGGAGTTGTGCATTTACGGTGCACACGCCTTTGGGCGGTTTTTGGCAGCTGTGAAGATGGTGCATCATCTTGTGTCTGCCGGTTGGAGTTGCAGTTGGAGGAATCTGGAGTTTGCTCGACACTTCAGAATTTTTGGCTCTTGGTATTTTGTAAGTTCATTTGAAGTTTGTTCCAATACTTCTGAACTGGTTAGAGCCTAACTGCGTCCACAGTCCAGTTTTGTTTGGTAGAGAACTTACCTCAGTTCTCGGAGAATTTGTTTGGCTCTCTTGATTAATTCGAGCTTGAAGAGAGCAGTATTGTGTTCGATGGTTGATCGGACATGATGTTTTTGGTACCGCTTTCGAAGTTGCTTTGACGGAGAATTTGAAGCCCCTTTTCTTTTTTGGTTAGTCTCCTCAGCATTGGTTCAAGCGGGTTGCTCACCATGTTTTGTTTGGAGTTGTCAAGAACAACTTGTTTGGCGCCTATGGAAATCGGAACTTGGCACTATGGTGGAGCTTGAGTTGCAGAAAATCGAAGAGCTAGCTCGATTGGTTCTGCATGTTCTTTGCATTGGCTCAATGTGATTTTGAGCAATGGAATCTGCTGTGTTTTTTGGGAAAAGCGCTTGTGTTTTGTACAGCAGATGGCATTCAGTTTTGACTGAATGGTTGGATACCTGGGTTATGGTATCGGTTTTGATTCTGTGGCAGCGAACGCACCTCTTAATGAAACAGAGTTGTTGCGGATCTCTCAGGCGAACTCGAGCGCAGGAGGAGAGATGGAGCCATGATGAGCACTCAAGAAGTATGGGTGCAGGTACTATGCTAGGTGTTGCATAGTTGGTGACTTGTACAGATTTGTTGAAGTTGCTTTGGAAGAAAGAGCTACTGTCAGCCATCATCCGGTAGTACAAGTGATAGATACACAGGTAACGCGTATCGCTGAACTGGAGATCAGGGATTGCAAAAGGCATGAACAATAAGTGTGTGGAAACGCTGGGAAGTTGTTCAAGAGTGCAAAGGGCAAATGCTGATAGTTCAGGATAGTTCAAGGGAAACTCCGAGCAAAGAAAACCAGGAACTTTGACCAGACAAATGAAGAGTTTTCTGTTGCTCCAGTTTTGGTCATGCAAAGAAATAAGGCATGACAGTCAAGGGCATCTCAGCAGGGGGTGCAGGACATCCAATCAGGGGGTGTCAGATATCTTGGTTACGCCAGTTCAAGCATAGCAGGTGAAGACATCCAAGACAGGAAGCGTGGAAGAGATCTGTGGGAGATAGGAGCAGAGGCTTTCTCCAAATCAGAGAGTGGTGTGAGTTGAGTTGAGGATGTAGGATTCCCTCCTCCTCTTGTATCTCTGGTGTATTATCTCTAGCTTCAGGGGATGCAGCGTCTCCGTGAGGAGATGAAGATTCTATTGTTTTCTTGAGCGTAACAAGATTAGCAGCTGTGTGTGTAGTGGATCATCTCACATGGGTTGAGGGGGTGATTTGTTGTATGTATCAATCCATGTGTGGAGAGTGCACTAGAAAGAAGTGGCCAACAATGGAGCCTCCACCAAATGGAGTGGGGTGGTTGAACCCACTAGAGAGTGGGGTGGTTGTACCCACTAGGGAGAAGTGGGAGAGCCACTCATAGCTGCTGTCTTCTTCCTCCTCTCAAGCTGTATAAATAGAGGAAGAGCTTGGTGAAGAAAATGTGAGAAAGAAAGAGAGCAAACACAAGTAAGTGAGAGATGTGAGAAACCGTCTCCCTCAGTGTGAGCGAGGGAGACGGGGGAATGGGTGAGGGAGAATAGTGTGAGTTTTCTCCTCTGTAATATTTCTATAATCTCTCCATAAATGCTAAACGGTTACTCTCCCGTGGACGTAGGCATTATTGCCGAACCACGTTAAATATTGTGTGTCTCTTTCTGTGTGGGTGTGTTTTTCTGGTTGTTATAATTTCTATAAGGTCTTGGGCGGGATTCCCGATCCCAACAGGAACATTGTCTCCTTCTGAAGCTCTTTTGTGGTAGATTGCTGCTTATACAAAGTACCATGGGCAAGTCATCAATTAGCAATCAATGTGAAGCAAGGAGCAGTTTGATGATGTAACTTTCTAAATGTCACAACTATGTCAAAATTTGCCTCCTAGAAACGAAGAGAAGAAAGAAATCATTCACATATCCTAAACAACATAATAGAAAACAAAGTATGAAAATCTAAAATATCAATCAGCAATTCGCTAGTGACTTACAGTATTAGCGTATCGCTTATCCATTCAGAAGTGAAAGAAAAGAAGAAAGCGTGTGCAAAACCTAAAATATCAATCAGCATAACATAAAACAAGTATGAAAATCTGAAGTATCAATCAACATTTTCAGAGTTACGGTTAACCACATAGGCTGGATTATAGTTCAAATGACCTGCCCCCCTTCAACAAGAGGACTACCCACAGCGCGCTAGTGACTTACAGTATTAGCGTATCACTTGTCCAATCAGAAGCAAAAGAAAAGAAGAAAGCATGCATTACATATGTCCACCACCAGTGAGTTTTACTAAAATTAAAACAGGGTGGAACCCATCTACTTTGAGTGATTTTCTGAGTTGTCAGCCTTTGAATTGTTGTCTGTAAACCATAGGGTTTTCACTAAATTCAGGCTTCGTTTGGGAACAAGGCTAATTTAGTAACTTTTTGGCTATTTGGTTAAAATATGAGCTAAAAAAAACTAGTATGTTTGGGATGACTTTTTGGCTTTTTACGAAAAGATGTGCAAAAAGTAGAGAGAAAATAGAATCTTTGACTTTTTGGTATGGGTTGTTGGTTTTTTGGCTAATTTAGTAACTTTTTGACTTTTTAGCTAAAAAAGAGGGTTCCCAAACGAGGCCAATCTCATTGTGCAAAATATGTGTGAGACTGGTCTTATTTTTCACTTAGCGCCAATGAAGATAAATCAAACTGTCTTTACTTGATATGTGACTAATGTTTTTATTAATCCAAAATTGGTGTTATCATGCGACTATTCTTATTGATTTGAAAGCAGTATCAGTGCTTGAGGCAAGTAACTGTCACACATCTAATACAGCAGAGACACCCTATTTTCAATTATTAATTATTCATATTCAGGTTGACAAGTGGTTTGAAGATCTCTTGATAACTAGTTTTATCATATTGGTTATTATGTCTATATAAATATTTATGATTGGATTTTTATTTCGACATAATCCTTGAAAAATAATAATAATAATAGTAATAATAATAATACCGAATAATATCTTGTCATGTATCTAATAGCATAAAATGGTAATAAAAAAAAATTTAAAAAAAATCCAAATGTATAGTATTAAGGTTATGCTAAAATTTCTACATACACCTGTCGTATAAGAATTTATTTCATAAGGTACAACTGTCTCAAAGATCGTTTAGAAATTGATTATTTTAATTGACTTTTTGGCTTCTTATAAAAATTATAAAAAGATATGCAAAAAAATAAAGAGAATGGTTACCTTTTTGGTAGTGACTTTTTTAGCCCTTCCCAAACAGTCTCTTAACGCAAGTGTGGGAAGTAACATTTTTAGCAAAAAAGCCACTACCAAAAAATCAACTATTTCTCTACTTTTCTGTATGTGTTTTTGTGAAAAGCTAAAAAGTCAATTAAAATAGCTAATTCTCAAAAAAACTCATTTGAGTTGTTTTATTGAGTGTATATAGTGAAATATTTAGAATAAATTTAAGAGTAATTATTCATTAGTTCAGCATTATCATATGGCAAAGTAATCACCTAGCAAAAAATCTTACAAGGTGACACATATTGACTCACTTTTATTGAATAGTTAAAAGACAAATAATGACCCACTTTATATATATTGTAATTTTTCATTAGCCAAAAGTATCACATAATCAATGCCATATATGTTACTCCAGTATTGAATTTTTTTCCTAGCTAGAGAAGCCCCAGTTCACTACCTCAACTCAGCCGCTTCTATCAAACTGACCAAAGAAAGAAATTAGGAAAAATTACAAATAAATAGGACAATCTTAAAATAATTAGGGGAATTAGTTGACAGTGGGCCATAGAAAAAAAAAATTATAAAAACATAAAAGATGTAAGTGAATCTATGGTCACTTGCACCCCTCCATATTTGTATAAGTTTTTTTTTACTGTCTAACTGTTAAATAATCCTCCCAAATAATTACACTATGGTAAAAACTTATACCATATGCATAAAAGGTTTACACCACCATAAAAATATGCAATTTCTCCAATACCTAAAAAAAAATAATCAATTTTAATAAAAAGAAAAGAAAAGAAAGAAACTACATCACAGCACAATCCCTAACGAGGGCATTGACCATTCAATTTAGTTTTGGTTGGTGAACATGAAAAGTGCACCGTAAGCCAATAGAAGAGAAGTGAAACCTGTCAAGCGTGACTGTGTGAAAGAGTGCAAGTAGTCTGGTAGCGTTATGTATACGTGGAAAACACATGCATGCATGACATATCAGTTTTCACTAATAAATTGCACAAATCGTGACCATTCAGTTCATATGAGGCTATGAGTAAAATTAAGACAATAAATTTTAACATAATATGCGATAGATTTTATCAAAAGTAAATGACTTTTTCAACTAATAAATAAAATAAAACGCATTGATTAAACAAATCTAATTTAAATTATGATTAACTCAATTGAAAATGCAATGTTAGGTATCATGAAAAACATTTCATGAAAATAATTATGAAAGTTTTGTAACTCTTAAATTACACTTAGAATAAAACACCACACACTAATCAAGGTCATCCAAAGATCATAAATCTTTCATGATCCCTAACTTTTCCCTTACTATTTTAATTAATAAAAGAGTGTTATGAGCACAACTCCTCAGCAACCGATCTTCCATGAACGAGTGATTGCTTGCAACAATGGCGAGTAAAAATGCAAAAAGAAGAATTAACCTCAACGATCCAGTGGACCATATGTAGCCTTTGCTGGATGACAAGTTCGCCGTGCTCCGTCGTGGAACAGTATTCCTCCGTGTAGTCGTGTACGTACACTTGTCTCCTCTCTCTGTCTCTGAACATCTGGTAGCTCCTTTCGTGCTCGTCGTCTTCAAACCTCAACGGCTAAAAATCGAAACCACAACACAAATCTATAACTCATATAAACATACACATTAGTTTGATAAAAGGTTTGAAATTCAAAAAGTTCTGGAGAAACTTACTGTGAATTCATCAGAGTGCTCTTCATCGAAAATTGTAGAGATTTTGGAGCCTAAAGCGGAGGTTGACTTATAGAATTGTTGAGCGTACTGCAGGAATAATGAGAACGTAGGCGTTGGATTTTCGTCACCGACTGATCGCTCCGAAAACTCGCTTCCAGATTCGAACCATACGGACGGAGTGTAGTCTGAGAAATCTAGTTCTGAACTTTCCTGGAAAATCTCCGATTGGAGATCAGAAAATGCCGATGAATAGTCCGATTCAGCTTCATTACAGAGACATTCTGAGCAAGCGAGATCCAAATCGTTTGCATTGAGCTCCAATTTCTGTTCAATAGCCAATCCTGAATTCGAATCTGTGAGATTCGCCTCAGCATAATTCCGTGAAACTTCAAACAATTCAACTCCCGGAACTCTGTTTTCACCGTCATTGTTCGTTTTATCGGAGAACAAAACTAGTTTATTCTCCTTAATTTCAAGTGAATTCTCGATTCCTTTGGCTTTCTCTCCTCCAACCTTCGAAATTTTCGTGGAAAATTCACCGGAGAATTGTTGTACGCAGGAGACCTCAGATTTCGTAGTAGCTCCAGACTCTTCAATTCTTCCAAATTCCTTCGCATTTCAAGTCAAATGCACTCTTCTTCTTGTGCTCTTTTTCAGTAATGAGTTCTATTACCCTTTTAATTATTGCATCCAAAGCTTATTTATTGAAAGATGAGCAATGCTACGCTTCAGGAAATTTTTTTCAGGAAAACGGAGGAGGAGGAGGGGGAGGAGGAGGAGGAGGGGAGGAGGAGGAACTGGAAGGGGCCATCAAAATGGAAGGAGGCGGAGGAGGAGGTGGGCAGAGGCGGAGGCGTGCGACGGCTGGGCTGGGCAGACGACCTACGGCGGCTGCGACGATCGGCCTCCTCCTCCTCCTCCTCTTTCCCTCCTCCTCCTCCTCCTCCTCCTCCATTTTCCAGATGGTTTTCCTGAAAAAAAATTCCTGAAGCGTAGCATTTTTGTTGAAAGATAGAGCAGGACTTGTGATGGGGATCACATGACAAGGTCCGATATTTCATCGCACTTTGTGGGGCAGTGAAGAATCACAATTGATTTATTTGAGCTCGATTTAATTAGGGAGTTAATATTGTGGTTGGGATTTTTTTTCCTTATTTATTCTTCTTAGTTGGCTTATTATAAATGAAAAATTTAGAAATCCCCTAGATGTTAATTTGTGATTATGTATCAATTTTAAGCAGTATATAACAATTCCAATCAAACAATCAAGAGAAAGAGACACAACAATTTTATGTGGAAAAATCACAATTGGACACCTCCAACTGTGATAAAAAAACCACGGGCAACAGCCACAAAACAATCCACTAAGAAGATTTAAAGGAATTACACAAGTATACTCTCAATTATCTAGCGAATCCATAACGCCTAATTAAACCAACCTCTATGTGCCTCTTCCAACCCCATCTTCACCACGGAATTGTCTTTCTGATGAGCCACTCCAGAATCCACCGAAGCTTCAGGCTCGAATTCTTCAGAATCCACCGAAGAACAACTCTCTCTTTTGTATAACAAACAAAACCTTTGATGTACTCTCTTTTAAACCATGAGTTGAATACTCAATAAAAACATCAAAGATACTAACAAAATATCCCCAGATATAAACATTAAGAACCACAAAGAAGATCTGGAGGAAAAATTAATGAGTAGTCTAGTTTTTGGAGAAAACCAACTACTTATAGAAAATCCAAAGTAATCCTGTTTTTGGAAGAAAACCAACTTCTTAAACGACTCCAAAGTAATCCTAGTTTTGGAAGAAAATCAACTTCTTAGAGAAATCCAAAGTAATCCTAGTTTGACCCAACATGTGAATTTAAAAATTACAACTTTGGGTTTGATCCATGGAATTTGACAACAAAGAGTCCTAACAATCTCCCCCTTTGTCAAATCCCGGACAAAACCATGCTAAAACAGTTTTCCTAACAAAAACACTAAAACAATTTTCCAATCAAAACAAGAATAACACCACCAACTAGGAACCAGCACTTATAACCAAATCTCTTTACAAACTTATTTCTCGAGGTCATGATCTGCAAAACAACTATTAGTGCCACCATCTCCAAAACAACTATTAGTCCCACAAGAGTATATGAAAAAGCAATAAACATATGACAAGATTATCTTGAAGTATGAGATGGAAAACATGAATAACATGACTAGATGCAACTTGGAGATTTTAAGAACATGTAGCATGAAAACCTGAAAACTAAGACATATACACCCTACACATGACATGAATACATGAAAAACAAATTTATCTCCCTGTTTGTCACGAATTGACAAAGGAATCTCAAATAACAAAATCAAGATCAAAACCCACAAAAGCAATGACATGATAACGATTAACCGAACTCACCCTCACTAAAAGCAATCACAAATACTGAAAAAAGTAAACAGAAAAAAAACCGACAAAAATAATATGGTGGAGCAAACAAGGAATTTCATATTAGTACCTTAATACACACAAGACTATCCAAGAAGCACAATTACTTGAAAACACAATGTGCACAGCCTCTAGAAAATTCCTCATAAAAGAAAGTGATGCATTATGTGAAAAGCATAGATCCCATGATAAAAATGTGTGTGTGACTCTTGGGATTTCGACAAACACTAGATTCAAATCCTAGTAGTGATATAAAAGCTGAACCTCCAACAAGAGAATCTAAGCATAACTACGGAAAGTCAAACCACTAGGAATCAAGGAGTATTTGGTGAGTAAAAACAGAGGCTCCCCCTCAATCAATGAATCCTTTATTTTTTTTCCTTTATTATTATTATTTTTTTTTCATATCTTGTTCTTTTCTTTCTTTTGCACATTATTTTTCTTTTCTTTTTCTTTTCTTTCTTTTGCACATTCATTGGCGGCTGACACACTCAAGAGTATGGAAACCAAGCCAGAGAAGCATGAATATAATAAGGATAGCCTAGTTGGTGACTCTGAGGTAGCCTTTTCCTCATGTCTGGACTACAAAGAACAGAGGGAAAGGCCATGGAGATGCAAAAAGATGGAAGATGGTTAAGAGACTCAACATCACCCATGATATGCTAGTATAGGTCAATTCCTCTAGAAAAGCAAAAGATCAATGCCAGAAGTCCATAGAAAAAAATAATCACTAAGGCGGAAGACTCCGATATTTGCTAATCCAAGAGTGTGTACAGAATGAGACATACTAATCAAAAAACACACACTCCAACATTAGTAATGACCACAGAAAGCATACACATATTAACATATAATGGATATTCTTATCAATTCCAATATGCACCAAGGACATCTCAAAAAAAATTCAAGCTTGCAAAACTATACTAAAAAAATCTTTTTGGATTTTTTTTTTTTTCATTTTTTTTTTCTTAACCAAAGCAAGACAAAAAACGATCATGCACACATTTTTTTTTCATTAAAAAAAAACACAGAAACCCAAAAACTAACATGAATAAACAAATTAGCAAAAGTCAAGTTTTCTCACCCAAACCGCTTTAGTATGAACAAAGTTGTAAGAATTGCGGTTCTTGGGTGGTGTCTTGACGTTATGGTTCCCTTCCCCTTCAATGAGAACCCGTCTTGACATGGTTTTTAACTTCCTATTCCTAGGTCTAGGTAAACACAATCTATGTTCATGTTTGGTCTTAAGCAAATCAAAATAGCAAGGTTTATTATGACCCTTAACCTTCTTATGATCAATGAAGTGTCTCCTACCCCTTGAGATATTATAATTTTTTCTATCTCTATGAGACACTCTCCTATGCAATTCATAACAATAAGGGCGAATATGAGCATGCATACCACAATGATGACAAATAAAAACAGGATTTACCTTATTTTCTTTTACCTTACCAACTCTAGGAAGTTTGAGAAGTCCATCCTTATGTTGAATTTTTTGTTCTCCCTTTCCTTGAGTTCTTGTATCATGAGATGTAGATGCACTCTGTTTTTGCTCTTCGTTATCATCAAAGCCAATGCCACTCTTGTCAGAACAAATTTGTTGAGACCCAATGATATTGTCCAAAGTCTTTGATCCTTTGTTCCAAAGACCAATGGTAGCCATAGCACACTTGAGTTCTTCCTCTTTCTTGATGATTAGCTCCTCCAAGGCAACTTGAGACATCTCGAGACTTTCAATCTTTTCTTCATATGTTGCAAAGATTTGTTGTAGCTTATCCCTCTCTGTCTCACAAGTCAAGAGTTTCGCACAAAGGACTTGTCAATCATTAGATATCTTGATGGCATCAATCCTAGCCTCGGAAATCTCCTCCTTAAGTTTGACATTCTCACTTTCACAAGCTTTGAGTTTCTTTGTGAGTTTGTCATTCAATTTGAATAAGTTAAGAGATTCCTTATACAACTTTTGATATGCTTGCTGAAGTTCTTCATCTTCACTCCCTGAGGATTCATCATCAGTGATAGAATTTCCCTCACGAATTGAATCCATTATCACAATTCAAACAAGATCTCGTTCTAAAAGATTTTTTTAATTATTTTTTTAAAACATAAAACGACCCGCTCTGATACCAATTGAAAAATCTAGAAATCCCCTAGATGTTAATTTGTGATTATGTATCAATTTTAAGCAGTATATAACAATCCCAATCAAACAATCAAGAGAAAGAGACACAACGATTTACGTGGAAAAACCACAATTGGACACCTCCAACTGTGATCAAAAAACCACAGGCAACAGTCACAAAACAATCCACTAAGAAGATTTAAAGGAATTACACAGATATACTCTCAATTATCTAGCGAATCCACAACGCCTAATTGAACCAACCTCTATGTGCCTCTTCCAACCCTATCTTCATCACGGAATTGTCTTTCTGATGAGCCACTCCAGAATCCACCGAAGTTTCAGGCTCAAATTCTTTAGAATCCACCGAAGAACAACTCTCTCTTTTGTATAACAAACAAAACCTTTGATGTACTCTCTTTTAAACCATGAGTTGAATACTCAATAAAAACATCAAAGAAACTAACAAAATATCCCCAGATATAAACCTTAAGAACCACAAAGAAGATCTGGAGGAAAAATTAATGAGTAGTCTAGTTTTTGGAGAAAACCAACTACTTATAGAAAATCCAAAGTAATCCTGTTTTTGGAAAAAACCCAACTTCTTAAAGGACTCCAAAGTAATCTTAGTTTTGGAAGAAAATCAACTTCTTAGAGAAATCCAAAGTAATCCTAATTTGACCCAACATGTGAATTTAAAAATTACAACTTTGGGTTTGATCCATAGAATTTGACAACAAAGGGTCCTAATAATAAATATTGGATTATTGATAATAAAAGATGCTTTTGGATATTGAATACAATTGATCGACAATTTTTTACTTTATTTAACCCTACTAAGAGCTATAAAATTAAAATTCTATTGTCCTCGATGAATTGAGGTTGATAACCACTAAGTAAGTACTTACCAAGCAACACAAAAAAACCACTTAGAAACAGTCGGATTCATGAAAGAAAAAGAAAATGGAAGGGATAAGTAATGAAATGGAAGGTGTGTTTTTTTTTTTAACTTTTTTCTTGCCATTTCTTTCCCTCCACAAATTCAAGATCAAAACATAGCTTTATGCTGTGTTTAGTTGGGAGATTTGAGGAGGAATTTAAAAAAGAAAAGGAAAAAGGTGTGTGAAACTAAGTGAAATGTAGATATATTTTATTCATATTTCACCTAACTTTTCCCTTTCCCTTTCCCTTTCCCTTTCCCTTTCCAAATCCCTCCGCAAATCCCCTAACCAAACACAGCGTTAAAGTTGGGAAAAACTAGCATTTCATGGAAAGAATGTAATATTTTTGGTACTTTTTTTTCTCAGTAATTCAAATTTCTATTTTTTGCCCTTTTTATTTTAGATACTTCAAATTCCTATTGCTATGCAGAAACAAAATCGACCAAACTCTCCATTTCATACTTTATTTTGGGGTATCTTCTTTATTTTTTCTCCCCTGATATAACTTTTGTGCCACATATTTAATAAACTCCCTGAGATTTCAATCTGATGATTAAAAAAGTAAACGAAGCCCACATGGGATCCAATTTTTTTTATTTTTTTTTGTCTGCCAAACTCATGTTTGTTTTGAGAAAATGCTTTAGATTCATGGGACTACCAATCTGGCCAAATGGTTTTGTATTTCGGCTTAGTTTCATTTGGTTCATCCTCCATATCTTGTCTTGACCTCGTAGACCACTCAAGCTCCCAACAATGTCAGCCTATGCAGATTGTTGAGTTGGAAACTTAGGATGCTATTGTTCCAGAAGCCTGACTGGCCTTGAGATTGTTGTTTTCATTTGGCTCCTTTATTGTCTCTCTAGTTTATACTCATCAATCTAGTTTATGTAGATCATCTACATTTCCTGAATGTTCTCTTCTGTTAGGTCAAGGTTATCCTTTTCTGGTTCTTGTTTACAATGCCATATATTTGCAAAAGAAAAAAAAAAAAAGGAAAGGAAAGGAAGAAGAAGAAGAAGAAAAAACATATGGTATGTTTCAAGCAAGATTATTCTACTTCAGAGTAACAATTTGACATGGTTTTTCAGCAGTGATAATTTTCATAGAAGTCATGATTCCACTGTAGGATCACTGAAGTCAAGCTGATTTCCATTGCAACAGCTCTGAAAGTCCTTTTTTTGAGTAACTGATAACTAGCTTATTACTAAAAAGGCATTACAATTACCCGTGCTTCGGGCTGCTGCAAAAAGAAGGTACAAATTCTGTCTACAGAGATTGTCGTTTGTTCTATGGACAGTTTACAACAAGGGCGATCCAGTTGCAGAAAATTGCCTTCATCTACGTATCACTTGTGTCTTTACAGTGACTGAGAACTGAGAAGTAATGCTTCAAGATAACAAACAGATTTTTTTTTTTTTACACTATGATGCTTGCTAGCAAGCATACCTTACCAACCACTGTAGGCTCTGCCACAAATAAAAATATCAAAGATATTGTTAATTATGAAAGATAGCCAGTAGAAAAAAAAAATTCCACTTCAAATTTTAAAATTAAAATTAAAAAAAAAAAAAAAGGAACAAATTTTCAAAACGAAACCAAGAACAATAAAGGAGAGAAAATTAATAGATCGAGTAATATGAATCGAGTTGTTACCACTTTGAATCTGAATAGCAACTTAAAGGAGAGAATATTTCAAAACAAGAACAATAAAGGACGGACAAAGTCTATGACAAGATTTTGTTTCCATACCTTTATGCATCCTGGTAGATCATCGTCTTTTGTTCTGAGATGTGTCTGTCAATTTAAAATCATAAAATTGCCAAATGAAAACCTGATGAAGCTTTTCATTCATCACACTCCAACATTAATTGAAAATCAATAAACAAAAGGATGCTATTGACATTTCAGCTATCTGATGGACATAGAACAGTCATCAAGTTATAAGAAGTATACATCTTTAAGACTGGCAAGGGTATCATCAATTAAGCATCTAATATTTTAAAATTTTGAGTAAGATACTATCCAAACTTAGAAAGGAGTCATATGAAATTTTGTGAGAAAACAAAAGGAACCATTTGAAATGTTTTGGGATCATATATCAATGATTTCATTTTGTGATGTCAAAATACTCCATTAGCCCATGGGCAATGGATCCAATCAGCTTTATGTCAAGTGCAGTAATCACTGAAAGGTTTTATGTAATTATGTGCTGTATCTATACCTCCATGACACGATTGCATGATGCATCTTGATTGGCTGAGAGAGAGGCAAGAATAACGAGCCCAGCTGCAACAGTTGATGGCCAGTAGCACAGCTGTTCATGACCCAGGAGCGCTAGCACTGCTAGGTACTTGGCAGTTTTTTCCACCACTTCATTTGCACTTGCAGCTTTCAGGTAAAACCTGTCTCATCATAGCAAAATATCCATAATTAAGTAGGGAAGAAGAGTATAGATGTCAATTGAGTGTATGTTTTCATGTAGACAACGCAACATTCACATTGCACTTGTATTAATGATACCATGGACAGAAAGGGCATACCATAAGAAGTTGTAGATGGTTGGCAAAAAGCACTGAAAATCGAGGACTTCCTGCACCAGCCATTCCATAGCTACCACTTCACATCTGCTGTATACATTGCTTTCTACACTGAATTTCCTGTCTCTCACACTGGAACAAACCATAAGAAAAATTACAGTAAGTTGAATTCTATCCTCATAATCTAAGCAGCGACGAACTCTAATCTACTTCTGTATTTCAATGAATTTAAAGATAATAGTAATGATTATGATGCAGAAGAAGAGCAATTATTGATTGAATCATCCAGTTAAGTCATTATCAGAAGCTCACATGAGCTTGAGATGGAATTTCACTCTGTTTTTACATAATTTCTCGAAGTATAATCCAAAATAAAATGCGGGAATAATAATACATTAGGACTGTCATATATCACCGGTTTTTGCCAAAAAATAATGCAAAATAAAATGAAACTGTTACCTGTTGAAGGGCTGGTTTTCCTCAATCCTCGTGGCCAATGCTAGACAGGCAATTCCAACAATTTGAAGGCTCCTCTTGTTTTTGAAAAATCCTTTACTCAAGAATCGGTCCAGAAGGCTAATGCCTAGGAACATTGTCTCCTTCTGAAGCTCTTTTGTGGTAGATTGCTGCTTATACCATGGACAAGTCAATTAGTAATCAATGTGAAGCAAGGAGCAGTTCGTTGATGTAACTTTCTAAATGTCGCAATTATGTCAAAATTTGCCTCCTAGAAAAGAAAGAGAAAAAGAAATCATTCACATATCCTAAACAACATAATAGAAAACAAGTATGAAAATCTAAAATATCAATCAGCAATTCGCTAGTGACTCACAGTATTAGCGTATCACTTATCCATTCAGAAGTGAAAGAAAAGAATAAAGCGTGTGCAAAAGCTAAAATATCAATCAGCATAACATAAAACAAGTATGAAAATCTAAAATTTCAATCAACATTTTCAGAGTTATGGTTAACCACATAGGCTGGATTATAGTTCAAATGAGCTGCCCCCCTTCAACAAGAGGACTACCCGCAATTCGCTAGTGACTTACAGTATTAGCGTATCGCTTGGTGACTTTTACTAAAATTAAAACAGGGTGGAACCCCATCTACTTTGAGTGATTTTCTCAGTTGTCAGCCTTTGAATTGTTGTCTGTAAACCATAGGGTTTTCACTAAATTCAATCTCATTGTGCAAAATATGTGTGAGGCCGGTCTTATTTTTCACTTAGCACCAATGAAGATAAATCAAACTATCTTTACCTGATATGTGACTAATGTTTTTATTAATCCAAAATTGGTGTTATCATGCGACTATTCTTATTGATTTGAAAGCAGTATATCACTAAATTTCTAAATTAGTGCTTGAGGCAAGTAACTGTCACACATCTAATATGGCAGAGATACGCTATTTCCAATTATTAATTATTCATATTCAGGATGACATGTGATTTGAAGATCTCTTGATAACTAGTTTTATCATATTTGTTATTATGTCTATATAAATATTTATGATTGGATTCTTATTTCGACATAATCCTTAAATAATAACAATAATAATAATAATAATAATAAATAAATAAATAAATAATATCTTGTCATGTATCTAATAGCATAAAATGGTAAATAAAATTTAAAAAAAAAAATCCAAATGTTAGTATTAAGGCTATGCTAAAATTTCTCCATACACATGTCGTATAAGAATTTATCTCATAAGGTACAACTGTCTCATAGATCGTTTAGAAATTGATTATTTTAATTGATTTTTTGGCTTCTTATAAAAAATATAAAAAGACGTAAAAAAAAAATAAAGAGAATAGTTTCCTTTTTGGTAGTGACTTTGACTCTTTTTTTTTATATTAGCCCTTCCCAAACAAAGTTTGGGAACTAACATTTTTAGCAAAAAAAACCACTACCAAAAAATCAACTATTTCTCTACTTTTCTGAACGTCTTTTTGTAAAAAGTTAAAAAGTCAATTAAAATAACTAGTTCTCAAAAAAACTCATTTGAGTTGTTTTATTGAGTGTATAGAGTGAAATATTTAGAATATATTTAAGAGTAATTATTTAGTAGTTCAGCATTATCATATGGTATTGTCTATGTTTTGCTTCAAATTAATCACCTAGCAAAAAATCTTACAAAGTGACACATATTGACTCACTTTCATTGAATAGTTAAAAGACAAATAATGACCCACTTTATATATATTATAATTTTTCATTAGCCAAAAGTATCACATAATCAATGCCATCTATGTTACTCCAGTATTGAATTTTTTTTCCTAGATACAGAAGCCCCAGTTCACTACCTCAACTCAACCGCTTCTATCAAACTGACCAAAGAAAGAAATTAGGAAAAATTACAAATAGATAGGACAATCTTAAAATAATTAGGAGAATTAGTTGACAGTGGGCCATAGAAAAAAAATTATAAAGCACGAGAGATGTAAGTGAACCTATGGCACCCCTCCATATTTGCGTTAAGTTTTTTTTTACTATTTGACTGTTAAGTAATTCTTCCAAATAATTTCACTATGGTAAAAACTTATACCATACGTATAAAAGGTTTACACCACCATAAAAATATGCAATTTCCCCAAGGAACTACACTATCGTAATAAAAAAATAAAAAGAAATGAAAGAAACTACATCACAGCACAATCCCTAACGAAGGCATTGACCATTCCGTTTAGTTTTGGTTGGTGAACATGAGAAGTGCACCGTAAGCCAATAGAAGAGAAGTGAAACCTGTCAAGCGTGACTGTGTGAAAGAGTGCAAGTAGTCTGGTAGCGTTATGTATACGAGGAAAACACATGCATGCATGACATATCAGTTTTCACTAAAAAATTGCACAAATCGTGACCATTCAGTTCATATGAGGCTATGAGTGAAAGCTATTTTGTTACATTGGTCTGAATAAAATATATCTTCTTGATTGATTAAAATTAAGACTACAAATTTTACATAATATGCGATAGATTTTATTTAAAGTAAATGACTTTTTCAACTAATAAATAAAATAAAATGCATTGATTAAACAAATCTCATTTAAATTATGATTAACTCTGTTAGTGTAAATATAGCTGTCATACATTAACATATATTATATACATGTAAAGCAAAGCAAATGTTTATTATTTCTGCTTTCGGTGCCTTTAGCATCCTATGTATAACACTCTCCTCTCTATAAAAGAGAGTGAGCTTCTCTTTATGTATTACTGAACATAATCAATATACACTTCATTCAGTCTCTCTCTCTCTCTACCAAATTAACAAACTCAATTGTAAATGCAACATTACTATTTTAATTAATAAAAGAGTGTTATGAGCACAACTCTTCAGCAACCGATCTTCCATGAACGAGTAATTGCTTGCAACAATGGCGAGTAAAAATGCAAAAAGAAGAACTAACCTCAACGATCCAGTGGACCATATGTAGCCTTTGCTGGATGACAAGTTTGCCGTGCTCCGTCGTGGAACAGTATTCCTCCGTGTAGTCGTGTACGTACACTTGTCTCCTCTCTCTGTCTCTGAACATCTGGTAGCTCCTTTCGTGCTCGCTGTCTTCAAACCTCAACGGCTAAAAATCGAAACCACAACACAAATCTATAACTCATATAAACATACATACACATTAGTTTGATAAAAGGTTTGAAATTCAAAAAGTTCTGGAGAAACTTACTGTGAATTCATCAGAGTGCTCTTCATCGAAAAGTGTAGAGATTTTGGAGCCTAAAGCGAAGGTTGACTTACAGAATTGTTGAGCGTACTGGAGGAATAATGAGAATGTAGGTGTTGGATTTTCGTCACCGACTGATCGCTCCGAAAACTCGCTTCCAGATTCGAACCATACGGACGGAGTGTAGTCTGAGAAATCTAGTTCTGAACTTTCCTGGAAAATCTCCGATTGGAGATCAGAAAATGCTGATGAATAGTCCGATTCAGCTTCATTACATAGACACTCTGAGCAAGCGAGATTCAAATCGTTTGCATTGAGCTCCGATTTCTGTTCAATAGCCAATCCTGAATTCGAATCTGTGAGATTCGCCTCAGCATAATTCCGTGAAACTTCAAACAATTCAACTCTCGGAACTCTGTTTTCACCGTCATTGTTCGCTTTATCTGAGAACAAAACTAGTTTATTCTCCTTAATTTCAAGTGAATTCTCGGTTCCTTTGGCTTTCTCTCCTCCAACCTTCGAAATTTTCCTGGAAAATTCGCCGGAGAATTGTTGTACGCACGAGACCTCAGATTTCGTAGTAGCTCCAGACTCTTCAATTCTTCCAAATTCCTTCGCATTTCCAGCTCCTTTACCACTCGTTCTCTTCGACTTCGAATTTATCTCTCGAGCCTTCACTCCAGAACACGACTCAACGCAAGAGGACTCCGATATCTCCACCACGCCATCTCCAACACGTCTCTTTTCCACCTCCTTCCTCTCATTTTCTCTCTGCCTCAAATACGACCTTGTAACTCTCCGAAACTCTTCATTCTCTCCAAAACCACCAATCTCCTCCAAACCTCGCTTCTTCAGATGAGGTCTCGGCTTATTCACCGAAACTCTGCTCAAATCGCACGAAACTTCTCTCGTCAAGTGCGAAGAAGCACTCGAATCGACCGGAAAAGCAATCGAGCGTGGCTTTACGTTTGAACAGATAATCGGAGAGATTTGCGAACGTCGGCGACGAGGAAGGCTCGATCGAAGCTTCTTCAAGCACTGTACTGCTTGAACTTTACGCTTCATTTTGGAATCGAAATTGAATACTGGTGAGTTATATGGAAGTTGATGGGTCTCTGAAGAGATTATGAATTTTGAGAACTGTGTGTGTATATGTGTGTTGTGAGTTGAGAGGACTGGACGTGAAGTGAAGCCGTTAGAACGTTGGAGAAAGCTAGGCAGTTGTGCGAAATTGGGGGGTTTTATATGGTGCGGTGACATGAGACCCACGTCAAGAGTCACGATAAGTAATTGGCAAAATAACAAGGGAGATTAACATGATTGGATGCAGGAAAACTTAGTAGTGTATGGTAAAGTTTTACAATGACCATTTGATAATAGAGTTATATTTTGAGTTTGTCAGTTTTAGAATTATGATTTAAAAAGAAAAAATTTGTTTGGTTATGAGTTTTAAAAATAGTTTTGAATTTTTAACGTGACATATGAAATTAGAAAAATTGTTTGATTTAAAAATTTAAAACTCATAACCAAACATATTACTCAAAATTCTATTCAAAACTCGTAAAAAATTTTAAAAAATTCATAAAATATTTTTTTTTAAAATATAAACACAACAGGTGCCAATTGCCCAAAAAAAAAAAACACAAACAAATACTGTTCCGATCAACTAGCCAAACGTCCGAGAAGACGTTCGGAAGAATGACCGGGTAGACGTGTTTTCAAAAGTAGTTGTGGAATCAGTTTTTGAAAATTCAAACCAAACACAGCACTCAAACTAAAGTGTGAAATCATGTTTCCAAAACTCCACCAAACACAGCCTTAAGTAATGTTTGGTAGAGTTTTAAAATTATGATTTGAGAATAGAGTTGTATTTTAAGTTTGTGAGTTTTGGAATTATGATTTGAAAATAGAAAATTTGTTTGGTTATGAGTTTTAAGAAGAGTTTTGAATTTTTGATATGACATATAAAATAAGAAAAGTTGTTTATTTATGAGTTTCCAAAAGAGTTTTCAAAACTTAATTGAAAAATTTATAACTTATAATCAAACACACAACTCAACACTCTATTGAAAATTCTATTCAAAACTCATAACTAAACTCTTTTTAAAATTCAATTCAAAAAAATAATTTGTCATTTTGGTCTAAAAAAATAATTTCTATATTTAAAAAATATCAAAAACAAATATATATATATATATTTTTTTCCAAATAACAAGTGGCAATTGGCAAAAAAAAAGTATTGTTCTGGTCAACCGGTCGAACGATCAGGTAGACCAAAAATTCAAAAATTGTCTGCTTTACTAAACATGTTTTCAAAATGTATTTTGAAATTGATTTGAAATCATGATTTGAAAACTCAAACCAAACATAGCATTAGAATGCAATGGTAGAATTAATTTTAAAAAATTCTACTAAACACAGCCTTTTTTTAAAAAAATTTAAAAACTTATGATTTTAATTATTAATATTTATAATAATTTTCAATTTTTTGTTACTGATATCGCGTCAGCAATTCTCCCAAATAACAAGTAGGCTTTAAAAAAAAAATTTACAAAGCGATAAAATTTAATAATTATAATGTTAGTTTTTTTTTTAGAGCACTCGGGTGATAAATCTAATTTTAAATTTTCTTTGCCGGTATGTTTAGGTATTGAAACACTTTGGCCATAAAGACAAGCTTTTATATAGTATACACTCATTTCAAACCCAAATTCTTAGCCCCTCTCTCTCTACCTTACTATTTGTAGACGTGATGGCGCCTCCGCCGCTGATAGTTTTGGATGAGCAGGAAGGCTCTACATTTCTCCAAACCAAACCCTACTATCTATCTCTTCCTCTCTCTCTCTCTCTCTCTCTCTCTCTCTCTCTCTACTCTCCTCCCTCTCTACTGACGGACTCCATTGTTGTTAACAGTGATCATCCTCGTCCTTGTCCTCATCCTCATTGCCGTCAGGAGCTAATCTACCACCAATCCAATAATCTATCGCAGCTCTCAAATTTTGATGGTTTATTTCACCACTGACATTCATTTTATGGAATTTATTTCATGATTATTCTTGTTTGGCAGTTGAGGTTGAAGACTATAAAACCCAGGTCCAAGTCCACGCCATCAACGGTGATCGTCCTCACATAGCCGCTCAAGTATTCTTCATTCTTGTATACCACCTTCACTCCCCCCTTCGCCAACTCGGTTGCCACCACCATCCCATTGATTTCTGCCTCCACCACCGCAACTCTTATCTTTCCCTTCATTTCCCCATTTCTTTCCCATTTTTTTCTTCAAATTCCTCCAAAATCACCTAGGCTCTGTAATTTGAACAAGCGTTTACTTTCAAGAAATATAGATCCATAACTAAACAAAGTATTGTAGTACTCTTATTACAAAGCAAGATGAGATACATTTGTAAATAGTTGAACTTGAAAATACAGTGAGAGTGCAAATCAAAGAAAGCAATATTACACATAGTAGAAGGAATTTCATGAACAAGTTTGATTATTTTTGTTAAACAGAGTCATATTTATGTCACTTTCAGGAACAAGTTTAGATATGTTTGTAGTTGTTGTTATTGTTGAACACAGATGGATGATCTCTCATCCTTTGTGTATCTCTCTATCTGTATCTCTTTTATTTTTTTTGGTTGTGTGTTTATCTATTCAGATGTGTTGTTGTTGTTGTTGTTGTTGTTGTTGTTGTTGTTGTTGTTGTTGATGATGATGATGATGATAATGAAACATATTGGAACAAATAGGGAGGAAGAAAGAGAGACAGATAGAAATTTGAATAGATAGGGTTTGGTTTGACTTGGTATTGTAACAAATAAGGGTTAGTTTGGCTCAATAGATACAAGTTTGTTTAGCTTCATATTTCAACAGATAGAAAATAAAATAAAATAAAAATTGAACAAATAGAATTTAGACAGATTGAATTTAGAGAAAAAAAATTTGAATAGATAATAAAATTTGAACAAATATTTGAATAAATAAAGGGAAAATTTTGAACAGATAGCTAAAAAATTTCAACAGATAGATATAAATTTTGCAACAACTGCCTCCTTAATCAATTGTTAAATTATGTGATTTGTCTTAATTATGTGTTTATATGTGCCATGTGTTATATGTGCTATGTATTCTTTGTGCCACGTGTTAATTATATTGAATTAATGAGAACAGATGGATAGAAATGAGAAATAAACCTGTCTGAATCAGTAAACCATAAGATTAAAAATTAAATATTTGGAATAGGCAATTTGAGCCTGATTCACAGTGGCATAGATAAATTTAGTGTGTATTGAAGTAGTATGAGATGAGAAAGGAATTAATTAAGTGACTTTGAGTCATTAATTTAAACTTAGGATTAATGAATTTATTAGTGTCTAAACCATTCTTTAGCCAAGTCAACAAATAAGAGGAGGAATTATAGAGTTAGATATTTTTGTAGAGAGACTTGAGAGAGTTCTAGAGCTTAAGGAAGAGAAGGCAAGAGAACTCTAGGGTTCAAGGTGAAGAAAGGGGAAATTGAGCAATCCTCGTCAAATCACCCATTTAAGGTAAGAATCTTACCTCTAAATTCGTGAATCTAAGTTATTACCCATGAAATCATAGAAATTGAGATGAGATAAGAAGTTGAGAATTCATTGTAAGAACCTTAAAGAGAAGGATTGGAAGGAAGAGCTTAATATCTTAGCATATAAACACTTGATTCCTTGCATGATTTGTGAGGAGTAAGAGGAAACTTTATGAAATTTGAAGGATTGGAACTCAAACCCTCATGTTTTATGACTTTACATTTCTATTTTTGCATTTGATCTCTCTTTTGACAACTTGAGTTTGATTTGGAATTATGTTTTCTATTTGAAGTTAGATATGTTGAAATCAAGTTGTTTTTATGTGTTTGGGCCTTTGTTTTCATGAAACTGAAGTTGGATTTGAAAAAGGGAAGAGCTTCACTTTCAGCAAATTTTCGAATTGGTTTTTCACCCAAACCACTCGAGCGGCCTAGGCCACCGCTCGAGAGACCAAGCTTCAATCGGCCAAAATTGCATTTTTCTTAAGCACCACACGTGCGGCGAAAATGACAGGTTCAGTCTGTTTTTCCGTCTTATTTTCTAACTTCCAAGCCTCTGTTTGCATGGTTTTCAAGTGTTTTCCATAAGCACATGCATTTCATGAACATAAAAGAAAGTAAAGAACGAATATGAATGACTTAGTGACTAAGTAACCAAAGAACCAAGTAGGTTACGAACTGAATGAATGAATGAATGAAATGTGTTTAGCGATGTTGTGCTTGAATGTGTTGTGCAGGACACTTGCACGAGGAGTATTGACCGACCAAGCACTATGAGTAATGTCTTTGTGAAGATATTTTCCTATATGAATTACTTTGAAAATGACTATGTTATCCAATAATTTGTGAAACCAATGTTTTGTTATGAAATGTTTGATACAATAAGTTTTTGATTAAGAACTTTGGAACCATTAAGATATGTTTTGAAACTCTGAATTGTGTGCAATACGATATGTTTCCAAAAATGAGATTTTGATAAGAATGAATGAGATCTTCTTTTTGATTATCGAATGTGACACCCATGAACACATGCTTGAATGTTCAGAAATCTCCGTTATGATTATGTCGATCCATAGTGGTCGTTATGTCTACGTTGACCCGTTGTAATTGTTTTGTCTAAGTCGATCAATTATGGTTGTTATGTCTATGTCAATCCGTTATGATCATTCTGCCTATGTTCTCGATCCGTGGTGGTCGTTTTGCTAATTCTATTCAGTACTATTGGTTATATCACGAAATGCAAGTAACTTTGAATAGTTTGATGACTATACATGACAAATGCTTCATTTTGTCGTGAACGTTTCGTGTGGTATTTTGTCAAGGTTTAAAAATGTTTCTGGAATTACACCGCGCCAAGTATCTAGAAAATTCTATCATCATGTTAAGAACATTGTTTGATTTACTAAGTTATGGATCTTGTTCATTTAACCTCTTTCCATTGAGATTATTTACTGGGCTCTAGCTCACAGATTATATATATATGTAGGTAATCAAGCACATGACAGGACTTAGTAGCGTCAATCTGAACCTTGTTTTATCAAGCAAGCTTCCATGCCTTATTGTGAGGTTCCAAACTATCAAGCGTCTAGGCTTTTAGGTGACATCGAATTCATTCTTTTGCAATTTTGATCCAATGTTATGAAGTCTCAGTTTAAGATCTTTTGCTTTGTTTAATTTTTTTAATGGGATTTAATTCCCGATGGCATGTAAATGTTTTATTGTGAATATCTGTATTTAGTATAGAAAGTTATTTGTCCCATGTAAGTCCAACAGCTCATTAGACGTTATTATTTTATTAGTATTGGCTTTCGCCGGCTCCATTACTGTTTACTGTTATAAAGGCCTTTGGTAATCCCAGATTACTGGTCGATTACGACGCTAAACCTACAGAGGCGGGTTTGGGTCATGACAAATTTGAACAGATAAAAAAATTAACAAATAGATATAAATTTGAACAGATTGTCAATGAAAAGTCAACAGATAAACTAAGGGATAAAATTGAAAACAAAATGTCTTTCAAAACAATAAAAGGATTTTTTACCAAACTATTTCACAAAATGTAGACCATTTACCAACAAAAAATATCCACTACACATAATGCTTCATACCCTCATTACCTTAGACTTTTCAATAATTTTCTCTTTTTTTATAGTTCTGTAATTTTTTTAAAATTTATCACTGGATTCTAATTTTTTTCTAAGTAATTCTTATTGTTTAAGTAAGAATGACAACAAGGTGAGTTGTGTCAGGATGGCTTCTCTATGTGTCATTATTGTTTATATTTTTTATATTTTATTTTATGAGTTTTATTCTAGGTTCATAATAATGATTTGAATTGTTCATCTCATAAATCTTTATAGTGAAAATTCATTATAAAAAAAGTTAATTTCATCAGATATCGATGAATAAATGAACAAATCATATTTTATTTTATAAAATAGATAATTTAAGTTTAAACGTATATTTGCCATCTATTTTAAAAAATATTATTAGATTTACGAGATAGACTGTTTGGATCATCATTGTAGACTCGAGATGGGACTTACAAAACGAAGTATGAACAAATATGAAGGATAGTAATATGGAGAGGATTCATTCCCAAAAGGTGTAGGGTGTGTTTGTATTCCTCCATTGTAACACCCTCAAATAATTGATCACAATGACAAAGTGATTATTTTTCATTGATTGACAATTAAGCTTTACAAAGGAGTGACATAATAAAGAGACAGGATGAAAGTTAAGCAAATAAGAAATGCCTTAAAGGCTTACATCTTTCCAAGACTATACTTGGTTACAATAAAAGCGGACTCAAGTCCAATACAGTTAAAGCCCTCGGCTTGTACAAAAATAAATACAATCAACACACAAAAGAAGCTCTCGCTCCAAGTCCTCCCAAGCTATTGCTTTGGCGGAGGCATATCATCAGCACCTGAAATGTTTTTCCCACATAGGGTGAGCCAAAGCCCAGTAGAAATAATCCAACACAATGTATGAATCTTAACAAAGCTATAAGGTGAATGCATATACAATGCTCGTGCCAAAATATTTTACGACTTTTTCCAAAACCATGCAATGCTAAGTTAATATCATGGTTCAAAAATCATTTCATTTACAATAGAAAATAGGGCAATGAATCACACTCGAGGAATCTTATAAACAATACAACCTTTCACGAAAATTTCGTCTACGGGAAACCGTAAACCGACACCCATGTAAACGTAGGCTATACAAGCACTACTATTGCCATTTTATGGATATTTCGTCCGCAGGATCGACACCCATATATATACACGGTTTTTAGGACTTTTACCATAGACACTCAGGCCAACTTATTTCAACAAGACAATACATGTTTCCCAAATGCACTCTTTTTCTCAAACACAATAACATTTCCAATGTATAAAAGTGAGATAATGCTCAATTTAAATGAATAAGAAAATAGTTTCAATTCTCCTAGTTCTCATGCAATTTCTACAACAATCGTAGCTATCCTCCACCGATAGCCCAAAACAGATGTTTCTAAGCAGATACACAATTCTCAATAAAGATAAACTTTCCAAATTTGAAGAGGTGAATGATAATACATATCCAACTCCACCATCCTCATCAATATCAATCCAATTTCACAATTTCAACATCAATTTCATTATTTATACAAAATCAATATTTGAGGCATTTAGGACAAATTTTTTTTTCTTTCAAAAATCAACTCCAAGTATCAAAATCAACCATTTCTTCCCAACTCAACATTATTTCCAACATCACAGTCATTTTCAAAGATCCATTTGAAAAACCCCTCTTTTGATTTTTGCCCAAAACCCTAGGTTTGTTCTAAAATTTCCAAAATAGCAATATCGATTAAAAATGACAAATAGCTAAGTTAAAACTCATAAAAATAGTGGAGATATCTCTACCTCAAGCTTAGGAGACGAGAGAAAGAGTGTACGAAACTCAAAAACGCCAAGAATCAACTTTGCTCCGATTAGAACGAAGTAATCACCATGCTCTATCCTTTTAACAAAGGGACACGGGTGAAAATATCAACGGATCTAGGTAAATTTGAGTGAAAATAAAGAGTTTTAGAGAGAGAGTGAGAGAAAATAGGGTTTTGAAATATATAGAGAGAGAGAGATGTGAAAAAGTGACTCAAAAAAATGACTTTACGAACTGATATATGCACAGCTCGCTCAAGCGCAAGATGTGTCGCTCGAGTGACTAGACATAATAAGTTTTACTGCTCGAAGAATACAAACTCCAAGTAGTTTTACAGATAGTAAACCGTCGCTCGAGCACAAGAAGCTTCGCTCGAGCGAAGAATACAAAATCCCAATATTTTTGCAAACCTATAAAAGTACTGGAGGTTCACAAAGACGGCTCGAGCGAAGGAACAGAATTCTGCGCAACAAAAGTTTGAAAAATAAGCTACCAACCTGTTCCAAACGCAATCAACACATCCCAAGAGGCAAACTCAAAGAGAGATAAAGGGAAACAAAACATAAATAACTGTATATGAAAATGAAACCTGGATCCAAAACATCAAATGGGTCGGGTCCGAACCAGAATCGCTATATCTATCTTGTCCCCTATTTAATTAGGATGAAAAAAATTGAGGAGATGATGAGAGTGAAAAATTTTATGAGTAATTTGCCATTTTTAAGTATGGATATTAATGAGAAATAGATGAGACTTCGTTATATTTCATTTTTAATCTTTTAACTTTTATTATTTATTAATATATGTCAATATATATAAATGAATATTGGTTAATGTTATACCATATGAAAGTTATGATATTTGTAAATTTGATTACTACAAATATCATAACTCAATCCCACAAGAGTAATAACTTAAAAAAAAAAAAATATTGTTATAATCAAATACATTATAAGATATAATCAAAGCGCTCTTGGATTATAACCAAAATAATATCATAACCAATAGTCACAACTAACACCACAATAGGTAATAACCAAAGATCACAAATGTCGTAACTAAGGTGCATATAGAATTTCCCATGAATGTTTGGGTGTTTTATACTTATTATATTTAACAAATTAAATTCTATATATATATACACATATAAAAGTTATGGAAATTGCTCCTTTCTATGTCACCATCTTCCATACTTCATTTTGTGAGTCTTGATTTAGGCCCACAATGATAATCCGAACCGTTTATCTCATAAATTTCACAATGAAGATCATCTATGAAAAAAGTTAGCTTTATCAAATATCGATATATAGATGAACAAATTAAATTTTATTTTATACAATGGACGGTTTAAGTTTACATTTATAATTATTGACCATTTAAAAAAAATAATATGTAATTTGTTTTATGTCTGTAGTGACATCCAATTAAACCGACTGTTCACATAACTTCATCTTTAGCATTAAGTCTATGAGGTGAATGGTTTGGTTTATGGAGTTTATATATATATATATAAATTAAATTATTTATGTAAATAATTAATTTTTCAAACTAGTTATCAAACTAACTCACTTTTTAAAATCGCAGGTTCAAAAAACGATTTCGTGGTGATATCTATCGCATCTTAAACGTGCAATTTCATATTGATATGGCCCACATCTATACATCAGTAAATCAAGTCAATATGAAATTGCATTTTCAAGATGTGATTTCATAATGAACTTGCATTTTGAACTTACGTTTTTAAAAAAGTAGATTAGTTTGATAAATAGTTAGAAAAATGGGTTACTTTGATAAATAGTTTATTTTTTAGAATATTTATAAATAATAATAAAAAACTCTTGGTTTATGGTTGTAGGTTCGAGATAAGGCCTACAAAATAAAGTATGGAGAGACATAGTGGATAATAGTATAGTGAAGAGTCATTCGTAAAAGGTTTTATTTAATATAATCAGGACAAGAACGAAAAAAAGAGGATAGGGGAGGCAAAAGGGAAATTCTATTTCATCACACATAATTACCTCAGTGCACATCTTCTCTCAGTACACACACTTATTAATTTGATAATTAATTAATTTTCTTAATCCACACATTGAAAGTTACAATTATAGCATTCACTCATAATCATTGTACACACACCACTCAACTCTCATTTTCACACACTTGTTGAGTAACCCTGCGTCCAGATTTGTAGACCCATGTGAAGACCATTCAAGACCATAGTGTGAAATGAAGACAAAGTCCTCCATTGAAGATCTCCATTGAAAACCCTCCAAAATATTGTTGAAGATGAGGCATCTTTCCATTTTGTTATTGCATTTATCATTTCCAGATCTTTGTCCTCTCCATTGCCATAAAATCGTCATTTTTTTTAAAAAAAATTTATGTTTTTCGGTTTGGGGATTTCGACATTAATTTTCCGAAATTATACATTTAATTCGAAACTTAACTTCCAAATAAAAGTGATTAGTTCGAAAAATTTGTTCTAAAAAAAATAAAATTAAACTTTTGGCAGTTGATATCCAAATATAATGAAAAATTTGCCAGTTGATGTCCGAATATGATGAAATAATTCGGCATTGGTTATCCGACTGAAAACCGCAAAAGGAAAAAAAAAAATTTCTGCACAAAAAATTATCCTTTTCATCACTCATAGAGTACAAATTTAGAGATTAAAGCAATATAAGAGTTGTTATGAAAGCATTGATTTACAAGCAATAGAGAAGTATAAAGTGTGTAACAAGCAAAGTGACAACAATGGAAAAACTAGTGTTTAGTTTTTTTTTTACTCAAAAGGTGTATATTAAGAATTTTTTTGTACAATAAGTACAATAATACAACACAAGCAGGATAGATAACCAACACAAGCAGAGTTATTATACATATATAACCAGAGTTTGGAAAGAGTACCCATAAGTACAATAATACAACACAAGCAGGATAGATAACCAAAGCATCTTAATATACATATATAACCAAAGTTAATATCATAGATAATTTGTTTGTGTTCCATTACAGGATTACAAAACATTGCCAAACCAAAAGTCAAAAGGAAAAAAAAGACCAACTAGTCTAAGTCTTCAAATGAATCACAACTCCAACATTTCATCTTGTTTTCCTTCGAAATAACCTTCACCATTGTAAACTGCTTCATCACCTGGCATGACACGCCATGAGCTTGAAATACCCAGTAAAAATGCACACACCCTCCTGCATCAACCAATCAACTATATACAAAACAAATCGAGTATCGCATAATACAATACTACAGTAAGGTTCTCTAAATTAGTAGTTAGACTAGACATCTACAATCTCCCAAAGAGATCCTTCCTTCCAATCACAAGGATTGGACATCGGACTATTCAGAACTCTCTCTTTTACTGTTTTGCAAACCTTACCACCTATGCCTACACCGATTCTATACCGAGTATGGATACCGATGGACCTTAAAAGGGACGACCGAACAAATGGGCTCACTTACACCCAAATCGTGCCTAGGGCTCGCTTACACCCTACACATACCATACCAAAGGGCTCGCTTACACCCTGAAACCACTGCATAGAATCTCAATGCATCTGTGCCATCCTAGGGGTTCGCTTAGACCGTTTGCGCAAGACTTCACTTATTTAGTATTAATTCCATCACAATTCATCTCATTCATATGTATATTACATAAATCATTCCGAAACACTAGTGTAAATGTCACCCCTTACCAACCCTTTTTCATTTCCCATTTATTAGATATTTTGATAAGCGAGTTAGTCGCATTCGGTAATATAAACGAGCATAAGGCAAACATAAGAGAGGAAATATAGCTCATGATTATCATACATAAGTATGGTAAGGCAAGCAAACAACATTAGCCATGCTTTGAAATACTTAGAAACAAATAACCCAATAAGGCACAATTTTCTGCACTTTTCAGAACTACAGAGTTAAAAAGAATGCTTTGGTAAAGATACTTCCTGGTCATATTAGGGGCTGACATTGCATAAAAACAATAAACAACATGTCTAGTTTCAACTCCAATTTTTAGAATTTGCACAGCTAGAGATGGCAATTTGAACCCAGCCCGACGGAGACCTGACCCCCCGACCCCGAGTAGACGGGGTTTTCCCCAAAAATAATCCCCATAGGGCTGGGGATGGTATTGAAAATTAAATCCCCGTTGATTTTCGAGCCGAGGACGGTGATAGGTTCCTTAGCCCCGGCCCCGGCCCGCCCCGAAGTCCCCGAATAGCCCACACACATATATATATATATGTTTAGGAGTGTACTGGATATATATGTTTAAGAGTGGATATATATGTTTAGGAGTGCACTACTATATTACATTCTATCTATTATATTATATCTAATATAATATCTACCTACACTCAACTTATTTATCTGAACTCTCTCTCCCTCACTGACCTCTCATCTCTCTCTATCCCTCACTTACTAACTCAGATTCTGTCTCCCCGGTCTCTCATCTCTCTCTCTCCCTCACTGACTTCTCTCATCTCTCTTGATCCCTCACTCACTGACTCAGATCTCTCTCTCTCTGAGTCTTACCGTTTCTCTCATCTCTCTCCCTCACTCACTCAGCAATCATCTAGATCCACCACCACCAATCTAAACAGATCCTAAACCGTGGCCCATCCGTGAAGCCTCCGTTGCCACCGATCTGAACAGAACCAGGACCAGGACCGTGACCGTGAAGCCCCCCCTCTCTCTCTATATATATAATATATCTGTTGTTAATGTTTTAATTTTTTTTTTAAGTTGTTATATATATATATCTCTAAGTTGTTGCCACCAATCTGTTGTCTGCTGTTGTTGATGAACAATGTTGTTGATGGTTGTTGTTGATCTGAATAGTTGGTGCATGTGTGTGTGTGTGTGTGTGTGTGTGTGTTGTGAACAGATAAGTCGGGGATTTTTCTGGGTCAAGGAAACTCGATCCCCGTTAGGGGACGGGGGTGAGGGAGGTAATGGTTTCCCCACCGGGGATTGGGGGGATCGGGGACAGGGAGTGGCATCCCCGGCCCCGCCCCGGCCCGTTGCCATTCCTATGCACAGCACATCCAGAATTCATCTACAAGCTATGTTCGAAAACTTATCCAGATTTGTCACCTTTTGGGAAAACTAGCTTTCCTCTCAATCTACTGGATGATTTTCATCCAAATAAATTATGTTGGAAAGAGGACTTAGAATTCTAAATTTTGACAGAAGAACCAACATGAGATGATTTTTTATGAAATTTTATAAATTGCAAGAAGTGTACTGTTTTCAGAGACTTAGGACCAGATTTTTTAAACGAAGTATCCATGCCCTAAAAACACACAATGATGGGCTAATAAAATTATCATAAGCTCTAAAAACACCAAATATCCTATATTAAATTCAGATTTAATAAATAAATAAATTTGATATTTCATTTAAAATAAAGAAGTTGCAGCAATGCATGTTTTGAACAAAATTGCAAGACAAAGTCACCAATTCATACCCACACATGCATACACACCAAAAACCTTATTTACCATTAATATACAACACAAGAGCGCATACTCAACAATAGGATGAAATGGGTGAAAAAATTGGAGAAGACAAGAGAGAGATGTGGTTGTTACCTTAACACAAGAAAGCAACTTTTATTCCTTTCTTCTTCTTTTTTTTTCCCCCTCTTATTCTCCACTTTCCTCTAGTCACAATCTCCTCCTCTCACCCTCTCATTGGCCACTGAAAATGTAAGCAAGGAATTGGGGAAAAGATCTCAATTTATAGGCAAGGAGTTTGAGTTGAAAAGACAATTTTACCCTTTATTTTAATGACCAAGGAAAGTAGAAGACTAGTAAAAATCTAGATATTTTTCTCAAGTCTTCTAGGTGGTTCCACACCCAATTTTTTCCAAAATAATATTTATAAATTCCTGTGTAAATATTCATGTTCAATTCAAATAAATAATAAATAAAAGAAAAAGGATAAAATGTATGAATTAATTTACAAATTAGGAGGTAAAATAAATAAAAACCAAGTGTTAGTGTATTTCCAATTATAAAGTGGTATTCTAGCATTTGAATTATAATAATATACAGGAAAATTATTCTTTATTAGACCATTTTGCAGACTTTTACGAAACTAGGGCCTAAAATGCTATTAACCTAAGGCTTAGGGTTTCAAGTGTAATTACCAAAAGTTATGGTCTTTACGACCTATCCCTCTTAAATAAATTTCGTCATCGAAATTAAATCATATCTCACGTCTCAAATAGTTGTGGATGTTTTTTCCACATCACATCTTCACGTTCCCGAGTGGACTCTTCAATACCATGGTGACGCTAGAGTATCTTAAGAAGTTGAATTGTCTTTCCTCACAAGTTCTTTTCTTGTATGTCTATAATTGCTACTAGTCCCTCCTCAAAGGTAGCGTCTTCGTTGAGTTGGATTTCTTCTCAATTGACGATGTAAGAAGGGTGCATTATGTACTTCCGTAACATAGATACATGGAAAACATCATGTACTCCAGCCAATTGCAGAGGTAAAGCCAATTTGTACGCAACCTCTCCAATTTTCTGAAGTATCTCGGAGGTTTCGATATATCGAAGTGATAATTTTCATTTCTTTCCAAAATGAATGATACCTCGGTGGGGCTGAATTTTCAAGAAAACATGATCACCGATGGTGACAGTTAGAGGTCTTCTCCTTTTATCTGCATAACTCTTCTGATGATCTTGACTTGCCACCAATCTTTGTCGAATAAGTTTTACATTTTTTGTAGTTTCTTGCACGATCTCTGGGCCCAATAGGCTCGCTTCTCCAACTTTGGTCCAACAAACTGGTAATTTGTATGGTCGACTATATAGTGCTTCGAATGGAGCCATGCCAATGCTGACTTGGAAATTGTTGTTGTACTTGAACTCCACCAATGATAGGTGTCACTCCCAACTCCCTTTGAAATCCATTACATAAGCTCTCAACATGTCCTCTAAAATCCGAATGATGTGTTCCGACTGTCCATCAGTTTGAGGATAAAAGGCGGTACTAAAGCATAATTCGATCCCCAATACTTCTCGTAAGCTTCCCTAGAATCAGAAGGTAAAACGCGGGTCTCGGTCTAACATAATTGATACAGGAATTTTGTGTAGTCGGACAATTTCTTTAATGTAGAGATGACTCAGTGATGTCAAAGTGTCTGAGATTTTATATGGCAAAAAGTGCGCAGTTTTCGTCAAATGATCGACTATGACCCATATAGCATTGTGTCCTCTAGGTGACCTGGGTAATCTAGTGACGAAGTCCATTATTACATGCTCCTATTTCCATTCTGATATCGACAAAGGCTAAAGCATCCCTCCAAGTTGCTGGTGTTCTGCCTTTACTTGTTGACATATAAGCCATTTGGCTTTGAATTGAGCCACATCTTTCTTTATTTCGTTCCACCAGTATTGGCGTTTTAAGTCTTGATACATTTTCGTCCCTCTTGGGTGTACTGTGAACACCGAATGATGGAACTCTTTAAGAACTTTTTCTCTAAGCGACTCATCTTGTGGCACAAACACTCTACACTGATGTCTCAAGCTTCCATCCAAGTGAATCATCTAATCAGGTATAGGATCACTAGATGTTATTTGCGCTTTTATGAACGCCACCTACTAATCATACTTTTGTGACTCCATTACCTCGTTCAGTAATTTGGGCGTAGCGGCTTGAGCACCAAAGTATACCTTCTCGTCCTAAGCTTTCATCTGTACTCTGAACTCGTTAAGTGTTCTGACCATGTTCCATTCCTTGAGTGCCAGGCTAGCAATAATTCCCCAGTTCTCACGACTTAGGGCATCTACTACCATATTAACTTTGCTAGGATGATAAGATAGAGTAAAATGGTAATCTTCGAGATATTCCAGCCACCGTCTTTGTCTCATGTTCAAGTCCTTCTATGTGAACAAATACTTTTAGCTTTTATGGTCTATGAAAATCTCAAAATTTTCCCATACAAATAATGACGCCATTGCTTTAGCGCAAAAACCATCACTGCCAACTCCAAATCGTATGTCAGATAATTCCTTTCATTTGTTTTTAGTTGCCTGGAACCATAAGCCACCACCTTCCCATTTTGCATTACACACAAACTAGCCTATCCTTAGACACGTCGCAATACACTGTATATTCTACATCTCGCTTCGAAATGATGAGTATTGGGGCACTAGTCAATCTCCCCTTGAGTTCTTGAAAGGATCGTTTACATGCTTCATCCCAATCGTATTTTACCCCTTTTTGCGTTAGATGAGTCATCGGCTTGGCTAGTTTGGAAAAGTCTTGAATAAACCATCAGTAATAACCGGCCAACCCTAAGAAACTGCGAACTTCGAATACTAAGGTTGGCTGCTTCCAATCTAATACTACTTCTATCTTGGTCGGGTCCACTGTAATCTCGTGCCCAAATACAACGTGTCCCAAAAATTTGACTTTTTTTAACCAGAACTCGCATTTACTTGCTTTCGCGTATAGCTGGTTGTCTCTTAAAACCTGGAAAACCACTCTTAAGTGTTGCTCATGTTCTTCTTCAAACGGTGAATAGACTAGAATGTCATCAATAAAAACCACCACGAACTAGTCCAAGTACAGAGTAAAAATCTTATTCATCAAGCTCATGAACATGGCCGGTGCATTGGTTAATCCAAAGGGCATTACCACAAATTCGTAATGGCCATATCAAGTTCGAAAAGCAGTCTTTGGTATATCAACATCTATGACCGACAATTGGTGATAGTGTAGACACCCCATTTTGACCAGCCCTAAGACTTGGGCACTTTGTTTTGATTACCCGATGATGAAAATAAGAATATGTTATCTCACAAAATTCTCAGTGAAAAGATGGAATGTAAACTTTAATCCTAGCCTTACACCTGTTTTTGCCAAATTACTTTAGATCCATTCTCCATTTTCTTTTCCTTTGTTATGTATTATATATATATATATATATATATTATGTTATATTATTATATAATATTTTATTAAATTATGTGTCGTGGTTTCACCCACGTACCATACTTTTGTATATATATTAAATATTTTATATATTATTATATTATATAAGGGTACTATTCCCCCTTTGAAAAATTCACCACACTCCCACCGTTTGCTTTTTTGTCTTCTTTTGCTTTAGACCCACTTTGGTCAAATTATGTTACATATTTGGCCTACTAAAATATATTTTATTAGTCCATGTATTTTGTTATTTTAATTTTACATATATTTGTGTGTTTTTATATATTTTTTTGGGTATTTGTACATATATTTATGCTAATAATACCTTTTATATATTATTATATTGTAAAGTGCATAGTAATTTTACTGTGTAGTGCACAGTAAAATCACTATGCACCTTTTGAAATTAGTTCCTTCCACCGTTTGTTCTTTTGTCATTTTCTTAATTTTATTTTCTATAAAAGGGGGGATCAGAGAATTGAGAGAAAAAGAGAGAGATCAGAAGATTGAGAGGAAAAAAAGAGATCCGAGAATTGGGAGGAAAAAAGATCAGAAGATTGAGACGAAAAAGAATCAGAAAGAAAAGAAAAGAAGGAAAATTAGTTTTTGAGAGAGAGAAAACAAACTTTTATTTCCATACACCATTCAAAAACCAACTACTAAAACTATAATTTGAAATTTTGGACTGAGAATTGAGAACACATTCCACAACCTTGAGGGCAATCAAAAGAAAGTTTGTAAATTAGAAAATTCATCATTTCCCCGAAAGGTGAATTTTTGCAAACTTTTATTTAATTTAAAATATGATATAACTTGTTTAAATACTTCCTTTATATCTTTTTATAACTGTTTTATTGCTTTAACGGGAATGCTGCACCACGCACATATCTATTGTAATTTACTATTTTGTTTATGTAATTATTTTATTGATTTGATGGGAAGGCTGCACCACCCACATATCTGTAGTAATTTACAGTTGTATATAAACTGTTGTAATTTATTGCTTTAAATAAAATGTTGTAGTTTACTACTTATAAATTGTTGTAATTTTACCATTTTAAATGGTCAGTCGAACCACGTAATTTGTTAAAGATGTGACCCCACCAGATGAATAGTGATCGGAGGTGAATAGTAACCCCGAAGATGAATAGTACCTCCGATGATGAATAGTAATCGCGGACGAAAAATGCCCAGTAAGATAAATAACGACCAAGAATGGTGAATAGTAATCGTCGTGGTGAATAGTACTGTCAACGGTAAATAGTGCCTCGGGATGAATAGTGCTCCCACAAAATAAGTTTCCCCAGACAAAACAACGCAGTCTTCCTGCGTCGAGCAAAACAGTTTATGGCGGTCTCTGTAGACGTCCCCGAACGTCCCGGGAGGGAATCTCGTTTTGTTCATTTGGGCTCACTACAGTTTAGGACTCATAGTCACGGTCCTGTATCTAATCTCACAGAGTGCAATGCAAGACCGATGAATCATCAAAGAGTCCAAATCCGGCAAATCGTTTTTGAAAACAGATTTTTTTGAAAGAAGTGCCAAACATGGACTGCTTTGCCAGATACAGAGTCGCCACCTAAATATTTTATTTTGGGAAATTTAGGAAACCCTGACTCGTTGCCTAAGGCCACGTGTCCGTCATCACCAAAGTTGCCTCGGCTCGAGAACTTGGGCACGATTGGGGAAGGTCACTTCGTGAGCACCCCCGCTTGCCCGATCAAAGATCAGCCTCTACTAACCATGATATCGAGTTTTGAAAACATTATGTGCTCTTATTCCGGTTATTAGCCTAGATTTACTACGTGATGCGCACAACATACAAATATAGACCGGATCGCCTGAATTGGAACAAAACATCTCATGTTTGTTTTTGAAAGCGGTTTGCTACTCGTAAGTAGGCTAAAATGTGGATTTGCCACCCTCAGGTGGGCTTAGAAAACATGGTGATTTGCCACTATCTAGTGGGCTTGAAACTCACAGTTAATGCATTGTGTAGACACCCCATTTTTGACCACCTTTAAGACTTGGACGCGACTGATAGTTTTGGAAGCTGTGTAGTGCAAAGGTTCAATTTCTTCGGTAAGGAGAGAGAGTCAAATCTCAACTTCATACCCCTTTTTTGGACCAAAATGATCTTGATCAAAAGATTTTAGTCTTAAAACCCTCTCTTTCAAAACGTTTTTGAAATAAAGTTTTTACGATGTTCCGAGGCTCGCATTTTGTCAAATGTTGCGCTTTTCGGTAAACCAAGCAAGGACAAAGTGGAAATGAATGAAAGAGAGATGAAATATTTGAAAAATCTTTCGAAACACCTTACTTAGGGGTTTGGAGTTGAAGAAAAGAGGAGAAGAGGGAAGAAATCCAGTTGGGGGAGAAAATGGGCATGAACCGTTAAGAAAGAGTCGAGCAGCGCTCGCCGAATCGGGGCCATTCATTTGCATACTTGGAATCAAGCTATGAGGCCACCACCGTTGGAAATAAGACTTCCGGGGCTTCATTTTACACTCAAGAATCTCCTAAAGCCAATTCCGGACGGGGGAGATAAGGTTGATTGAAGTAAGGCATCACTCCGGTTGAACCGAATCTGCGCGGCTTCACCAAAACAGGCATAACTTTTTGCACAGGAGGAATTTTAATGCAAGGTTTGCGCCATTGGAAAGCTAACTTCCGAGGCTTCAATTTGGACACCTAGCCGGCCACCATTGGACTTCCCAATCACTGGCCGGCCACCTTTCTTTCCGACAGACCCATTTTTTGTCCTGAAAAGTAGCAGGCCGGCCAGAAAATGTGGCAGGCCGGCCACCTACCTGGTCGGATGACCACTTTGGCCCTTTTGAGCTGGCCGACCATTCTTACCCTCCTGAGTGTGTTCCAGTTGTGCCCCCATTTTTCCTCCAGACCCTGTACCCGAGGGTCAACCTTTTGGAGGGGAAATTTGAATTGGTTTTCCCCCCCATTTTTCCCTTCTCTCCCTCTATAAAACCAGCACCCTCAGCTGCATTTTAGGGGGGTTATAAAAATTCATTTGAGAGTCTTGCATTAAATCTCTCTCTCTCTCTCTACTCCAAGCCTCAAAACCACCTTGCTCCTACACCATTTCTACACCACCTCCAAGCCTACAACCTCCATACTCCATTCTAGCAACTTGAGGCTATTTTTCAGAGCTTAGGAGCACCATTTCTTGGACCAAAAGCTGCTGGAAGTTTGGACTACAAGGGTGAGCCTCATTTCTCTCTCTTTTTGCTCTATTTTGCATGCAATCTTAGCCTTTGTTTCTTACATTTTTGGGCTCTAACCTGAACTGTAAATAGTCATATTTTGAGCTCATTTTCATGTTTGATCAAGGACCTCTTGCTGTTTGAGGTCTTCTACTGCCACTTGCCTCTTTAACTCTCTTTTAGGCCTATTTTTGCATAGTATTTTAGGCTTATTTGTGAGCTTTTTTGGACTTAGTCATAAACTGTGAAATGTCTTTTTTTGAGCCTCTCTTCAACTTTGTTGAAGGGCTCTCCTCAGTTTGAGGTCACTTGCTACCACTTGTCTCTTTATCCCTCTTTTAGGCCTTTTTCTTGCATATTGATTTAGCCTCACTTGTGTTCATTTTCGAGACTTGATGTAAACTGTAAAGTGCCATGTTTTGAGCCCCTCTTCAACTTTGTTGAAGGGCTCTTTTCCATTTGGAGCCAGCTTCTGTCCCTTGTCTCTATTCTCTCTTTTAGGGCCATTTTTGCATGATAGATTAGCCCTATTTATATTCATTTTTGAGACTTGTTATAAACTGGAAAGAGTCTTGTTTTGGCATCATCTACATGTTTTATTAAGCACATTTTCTTATTTGAGGTCACATGCTTCCTTGTATGCTTGATTGTCCCTTGTTTTGGGCCTTACACCTAAGCTCCAATTGCATGCTTTGTTTGGTCTTCTAGCCACTGGAATCCAGTGGATTTCTAGTGGCTTTGATGCTGTTTTGAGCCTCCAAATCAGAGGGGGGTGACCCCCTCTCACCTTGACTTGTTTGGTGGTCATTTTGGCCTTCCAAAGAGACCCTATCTTGCATGCTTTGAAGTCATTTTCCAGGGTCAATTGGATGAGTTTTAGGACTACCATATTTGATTTTCAAATTTTCTTATGCCATGCTAAGTGTCCACCTTGTATGTGCTTAAGAATCCCTTGCATAGCCCTCTAAAGGAGTTCATCATTTTTGCATGTGTTGGCTTCATTTCAGTGGTTATTTGGGCATATTTTGACATGTTTTGTTTACTGATTTTTTCTGGTTTGGTGAGATTCCATATGCTTAGTATACTTGCCATGTAAACCATGTTTGCTAGTCGAAATTGCATGCTATTTTAGTCTATATTGCTAGCACTTTTTGGCCATGCTTTAAACTAAAAAAGTTCATGTTTTAGGACTGCCTTGACTCTGTCTTCATGCTTCATGATCAAATAATGCATGCTTTGTATAGCTATAAGCCATTCCATGTGCCTAGTTTTGAGTTTTGGGGTTCATCTCATGCATCGGGTGCCATTTTTCCATGTTTCGGGACCATTTAGCATCATATTTCAGTGCTGAAATTTACATGTTCATATGCCACATTCCATGCCTTGCCATGCTTTGGTAGAGTGGCATTTGATGCCTTAGGTTCGGTCCTCGGTTTGCGTATATGTGCGCACGCATTTCGAGTGTCTCATTTTCATGGCCACTGATGTGAGTGCGGCTGAGGTCCACTCATGTTGGTGTAAGTCCATTGTGCATTGTGTATGCCATTTCATTTCATAGCATTGCGTATGCTAGGTTGTATGTTAGAGCATTGTGTATGCCATGTTGAATCGTGCATTGTGTATGCCATTTCATAGCATTGTGTATGCTAGGATGTATATTAGTCGCATTCATGCATGTCATGCATATTGCATTGTGTTTGGGATAGGGGTGAGCCCAAGCACGGGAAACGAGGTACGTTTCGTACTCCGAGTGACGGAACGTGTCTCAATTCCTGGTCACCGACACTCCGGATTAACCATGATGGAGTTTAGGTTTTGTTGTGTTTTCATGTGCATTCATTTCATATTGAGTCGTGCAATTCGACTCCTCGGCCATCATGCATCGAGATACGCGATTGGTGGCACGAGGATCGAGGACTACACTCCCTGAAGAGTAGTCATGCATACATATGTGAAAATACATTGCCATGCCCCTTTCTTGCTCTCTGTTGCAGCAAATCAGAAATCAGCAGCCTTCCGGAGCTTGGCACAAATCCCCAGAACAATTGCAAACAGAGGCAAATCGGGGCATCGCCATGGATTTTCGCGCAAGGTAACTCAAGCACGCATCATTCATCATTCGGAATGGAACCGAGGCAGTCTATAGCTTGCATGCTAATTTATCTGCTTTCCTAGATTAATTTGTAATTAATTAGGGTTTTATACTTATTCGGACTGTACTATTTATTTGGGACTGTATTATTTATTCGGACCCTCCGAGCGAGGGCAATGTTGTAATAAGTGTGCGTGCGTGTGATGTATGTCTTCCAACCCCACGTCTTTTTCCCTTTTATTTACCAGCTTATGATGGTTAGATTAGGACATGTTTCAATTAGCATACAGTATGATAGCATGTTTGCATTCATTCATCTGTTTTGCATGCACCGGGCTTGGCGCATCATAACTCACTGCATTGTATTTCGATTCCAAGTTAAATACTTGTTAGCTGTAGCATTCCATATGCCATGTTTAGAATAGCCGAGCCTGCTATCTTAGTTGCATTATTGCGTGTGTTGCATTAGGCATTCCTGTATAGTTAGGATCATGCATGATTTCTAATTAGCTTCTGTTTTGGCTTGGAGTACTCGGTAAGTTTTTATGCTTTAGTATCCTTGCATGCGTGTGAGTGATTGCCATGATAGCATGCTTACCATGAGGCTATATGCTTATGTGATATATCTGCCTGAATGTCTGTGGGTGAAGGTTGGGTTATTTGGATTGGAGCAATACATTGACTGCAAGTTTTAAGCCCATTAGATAGTGGCAAAACCATGCTTTTCTAAGCCCACCTGAGGGTGGCAAAATTTTCATTTTTAAGCCTACTTGCGAGTAGCAAACCATCTTTCAAAAACAAACACAAAGTGTTTTGTTCCAATTCAGGGGACCTGGTCTATATTTGTATGCTGTGCGCATCACATAGTAAATCTAGGCTAATAACCGGAATAAGAATGCATAATGTTTTCAAAACTTGATATCATGGTTAGTAGAGGCCGATCTTTGATCGGGCGAGCGGGGGTGCTCGCGAAGTGACCTTCCCCAATCGTACCCAAGTTCCCGAGCCGAGGCAACTTTGGTGATGACGGACACGTGGCCTTAGGCACGAGTCAGGGTTTCCTAAATTTCCCAAAATAAAATATTTAGGTGGCAACTCTGTATCTGGCAAAGCAGTCCATGTTTGGCACTTCTTTCAAAAATCTGTTTTCTCAAAACGATTTGCCGGATTTGGACTCTTTGGTTCAGATTGAGAACCGTGACAATTTGAGTCCGCACTGTAGTGACCCCAAGATGAACAGAACGGGACTCATCCTCCCGGGGTGTTCGGGGACGTCTACACATTGTTCCAACTCAGATAATCCAACCTTCACCCACAAGTATTCAGGCAGGTATATCACATAAGCAGTTAGCCTCATGGTAAACATGCTATCATGGCAGTCACTCACACGCATGCAAGGATGCTAAAGCATAAACACTTACCGAGTACTCCGACCCAAAACAGAAACTAGTTAATAATCAATGCATGATCCTAGTTCATGTTAAGATGGCTAATGCAACACATGCAAAATGCAACTAGAAAGAGGCTCGGCTATCCTAAGATGGCATATGATGATGCTACAGCTAACACGTATTCAACTTGGAATTGAGATACAATGCAGTTAGTATGATGCGCCGAGCCCGGTGCATGCAATACAGATGAATGAATGCAAACATGCGAACATATAGATGCTAATTGAAACATGCCCTAAAACTAACCATCATAAGCTGGTAAATAAAATTGAGAAAGACATGGGGTTGGAAGACATGCATCACATACACGCACACTTATTACAACAGTTGGCCCTCTCTCGGAGGGTCCGAATAAATAATACAGTCCGAATAAATAATTAACTACTCTAGCTAATTAAATATTACAAAATCCTAATTAATTAACAAATTAACTAAGAAAGCGAATAAACTAGCATGCAAGCTATAAAATGGACTGCCTCAGCTCTTGTTCCGAATGATAAAAGATGCATGCATGCTCGGGTCACTTCGTCGGGAAATTCCTTGCGATGCCCCGATTTGCCTCTGTTTTGCAATTGGTCCCAGAACACTGTACAAAACTCCCGAAGGCTGCTGACTAGTTTTTGCTGCTAGATTCCGATTTGCTGCAACAGAGAGCAAGAAAGGGGCATGGCAAAGTATTTTTGACACATGTGTGCATGACCACTCTCCCGTCATTGCACAAGCTCTAGGGAGTGTATTCCTCGATCCTCGTGCCACCAATCACACATCCCAATGCATGATGGCCGAGGAGTCGAATTGCACGACTCGATGTGAAATGAATGCACATATAAGCAAGTAAAGCCAACAACTCTATCATGGACAGTCAAGAGTGTCAGTGACTGGCAATTGAGACACGTTTTGTCACTTGGGGTACGAAACGTCCCTCGTTTCCTGTGTTTGGACTAACCCTACTCCAAACACAAAGCGATGAGATGGCATACACAATGCGACTAACATACAACCTAGCATACGCAATGCTATGGGCTAAAATGGCATACACAATGCACGTGACATAACATGACATACACAATGCACTTACGAAGACTATCATGCGTACATGAACTAAATGGCATATACAAATGCAAGATGGACTTACACCAATATGAGTGGACCTCAGCCATACTCACATCAGTGGCCATATGATGAAAATGAGACAACCGAAATACATGCAAGCATGCACGAATGCAATGGACCGATCCTAAGGCACAACATGCAACTCTAACTAAGCATGGCAAAGGATGAAATATGGCATACAAGCATACATTTTCCAGCTCTGAAACATGATGTACAATGTTCCCGAATCATGCAAATATGTTACCCAATGCATGCTAGATGGCCCGAATACCGAAACTAGTGAAGTGCGTTACACTAGAGGTACACAAAGCAATGCATGAATGGCAAAACCAACCCCAAACAGACCCTAGGCAGGTCTGAAATAGTGGGAAAATGGCCCAAAATGATGGTTCAAAGTGCATGGAAATGAAGCTCATTCAATGGTCCGAAAACAAGGCATTCATGCACAACTCTCAAGCACACTTAAAGAGGAGAAAACATGAGGATATGGCATTCACATAGGCTCTGAAATATGATACAAAATGACCCCAAAGCATGAAAACACCTCAGTATATGCATGTAATAGAACTCAAATCTCAAAGCTAGGCAAGTGTATTGAACTACAAGCATGCAAAACAAGCATCATTCGACTATGAGACCCAAAAACAGAGCTAGGGCAGTCCAAAATATGCACAAAATCAGTTTAAGGCAAGGCCAAAAAGTGCTAAAATCAAGGGTCAACAAAGCATGCAAAATAAGCTAGTGAACCATGATTTGCACTACAACTATATGAAGCACATGAGAGCTCACCAAACCAGCCAAAAACAGAAGTATGCCATACCAAATAATGCCCAAAAACCCACTGAAACTCAGTCAATGCATGTAAGAATGATGTGTCCCTTTGAAAGGCCAATAAGAGGGTTGTTCTACACATACAAGATAGACATACAAAATGGAAAAATCACCTCTAGAAAGAGGTTATAAGGGCCCTAAAACTCATTGAAAATGGCTTGAAATTAGTCTAGGAAGCATGCAAGTGAAGGCCCCTTTGAAAGGCCTTGAAGAAGATTACTCTACACATGCATAATGGACACTTAATATGGCCAAACCACCTTTGGACAGAGGTCATGCAGGTCACAAAACTCATCAAAAATGGCTTGGAGCATGGCTTTGAAACATGCAAATATGGGCTCCTTTGTAAGGCCAACAAAGCTAGTAAAGAGAACAAGGGGTGAGAGGGTCACCCCTCTCTAATTTTGAAGCTCAAAGACACATGTTAGCCACTGAAAATCCACTGGATTTCAGTGGCTAAAAGGCCAAACCAAGGCCAAGACAAATGCTCTAATACATAGCTCAAAACATGAGGAAATGAAGCATGCAAGGGGGTAGATGACCCCCAACAGAAAAATGTCCTTAATCAAACTTGAAAAGGAGCTCAAAATAAAACTTTTTTTAGTTTATGACAAAGCCTAAATATGATTTCAAATAGAGCTAAACTATGGAGCAAAATGATGCTACAAAGAGGGAAATGGTGTCTTACCCTTGTAGCACAGCAAGGCAACAAGCTCTAGACCAAGAAATCAACTCTTCAAGCTTTGAAAATGACCTCCAAGGTGCTTAGGTTGATAATGGAGGTGGTAGGCTATGAGTGGTAGTGCAATGGGGCAAGAACAATGGAGTTTTGGAGCTTGGAATAGAGAGATAGAGAGAGGTATATGTATATGCCCTAGTGTAGACACCCCATTTTTGACCGACCTTAAGACTCAGACGTCACCGATTGAGCGCTTGGTGATGTTGCATATTGTGCTTGTTCTGAAGTTGCAGAATCTCGGCCGCGAGCCTTGCCTCTGGGCTTCGGGGCTCTTTTGTGCTTTGCCTCGGTTTGCGAACCGGGTCCCATTTTCTCCGTTTTCTCTTCCCGAAGGGAGGGAGAGGCCTCGTAGATTGGGCTGAGATACTGCATGTTTTCTCTTTTGCTAGATAGTCTGGGAACCATAGCTTCAGAGGGCTCCAATATCCCCCGGGTACACCGAACTTGTGTTAATAGACTTTGTCGGGTCAGAGATTCAGTTCAAGGGGAATCAGTGTTCCTTTACCAGAGGCAGGGTGAAAAGGGCCAGTCAGGCACAGATCACCAGTTCAGTAGTTACCAGATCAATGGCCCTTATCCACCCCACCAGTGAACAGTCAGGCTGAGGTCTCAGTTTCTACTGCAGGGATAGATATACCAGTCAATCAGATGGATCAGCAGAACACGTCAGGGATGGAGGCAATGATGCGTCAGATGCAAGAAAGTATGAAGCTCATGCAGGAGGACGCTGTCCACCAAGCAGAATTTTCCAAGCAGCAGGCTGCAATCATGGCTCAGCAAGCCGAGCTCATCACTAGGTTGCAACAGCAAGCCGGAGCATCAGCCTCACATCAAGCTCCTCCTCCACCAAGGGTTCCGATACCTGAGGAGGCACCAAATGTCCAGGCAGATACGGGCATTCCGACAGGGCCAGCTCTGCCCCCGGTTCTACCCCAGCTATCTAAAACACCCACCAACCTACCAGACTCCCCCTTTGAGTTCGAGACGGACCCCACAGCATTGAAAGTGAGCAGGCTTGAGAAATTGTTCAAAAAGTCTCAGGGGTCCCACTCTATTCCTGATATAGAGGATGGTTGTACCGACTTAGTGGTGACATTACCGGATCGGTTCAAGATGCCACATATCGATCGATTCGATGGCTCTGAAGACCCAATGGTGCACCTCCAACTGTTTTCTGATATCTTGAGGCCAATAGGTTTGACCACAGCCCAGAAATTGTCACTATTCGGCCGAACCCTGTCTGGGATAGCCGCAATCTGGTATGCAAAATTGGAGAGCTCTGTGAAACAGAACTGGGAAGAACTGGCTGAGGCCTTTATTGCTCAATACTCCTACAACACACAGATCGAGGTCACAACTCATGATCTCGAAGTCACCCGCCAAGAACCAAAGGAGGGTTTCTCAGCATTCGTGACGAGATGGAGAGCAAAGGCCTCAATGATGACTACAAGGGCTTCCGACAAAGATCAAATCAAGATGATTGTTCGGAATTTGCATGGCAAGTTGCTGCAAAAGATGGTCGTTTTACCTCTGTTTACCTTTCCAGCCCTTCATGAAATGGGGGTTCAAATCGAGGATGCCATCAAACAAGGGATCTTTGCAGAAGATAATGAGCCTTTGAAGAAGAATGTTGCTCGCAGTTCCAATGCTACTACTGATGGTAGCACAGCTGCGAAATGCTCAGAAGTAGACACTATCACCACTTCCCTCAATGGCCAAAAACCAACCACTTCAACTCGGCCCCAAGCCCGAAAATTCCATCCTCTTTACATGAGTCTCTCCCAAGCTTTGAAAAAGCTGCAAGAAGAAGGGCACCTAGAACTCCTAGAACCCCAACCCCTTCCAAATCCTCTTCCACTAAGGTATGACTCAGCTAAATACTGTGCCTATCATCAACAACACGGTCATGATACGAACCGTTGCATCCGCCTTCGTCATAAGATTCAGGATCTTATTGACGAAGAGACCCTAGCTCCACCAAAAGGACCTCAGGTTAGTACTGACTCATTACCTCCCCACCTCAACCTCATCCATACACTACCATCCACCTTCGACCCCAGCATATACATCACCCCGGCCCATCTACCCAAGCCTAAGGTGTTCATTCCCAAAAGCATGGACTTATGCATGATGGATGCACCTGGACCCCAATCATCTCAAACCCGTGAGCCCACTACTTCTGAGCTAAAGAGAATGATCGAAGATCTTCAAAGAACTGTGACAGATCTAGCCTCTGGGGCATTGGCTCCATCATCGACCACAGCACATGCTAGGAGTTTCACGACAAAAGGCTCCCCAATCTTAGGACAGGCTGCATTTAAAGAAGGCCGATCCCTTGACCAAGTGGAGGCGAGTGGTAAGAACAAGGTAGGGGCAGGCATTGGTCCCCATGAACACCTTCAGTGGGTTGTTGAGGCTTTGAAAGTGGAAGGGCTGAATAAATAGCAAGTCATTGCAGTTGTTGCAAAGATTGTGGATGGCACTTTTGCCACTTAGAATGAGAGCAATTTGAATCAAGGGGTAAGCCGGGAGAAGGGTCGTTGTATCAGAAACGTTCCTTTCAGCTATAATCCGGCACTCAGAAGAGATCAACAAACCCAGTCGGTGCCCATCAATCCCGTTGCTGGTGTATCCAGTAAAAATCCACATTTGAAGTACCAACCCCGAGGTCAAAGGGTCTTCCATGCCCTCCACATGCCTTTGTCCAAAGCTTTCCAAATCCTTGTTGGACAAGGCCATCTCAAACCTCCTGAGTCTCGGCCTCTCCCGAATCCTCTTCCAGTTACGCATGATGCTGCCCAGTACTGTGCCTTCCATCAACAAACTGGTCATGGTACTGACAATTGCTTTCGTCTTCGCCACGAAGTGCAAGATTTGATTGACAACGGGATCATTGTCGCGCTAAGCTCTGCAAAGTCTATCGGCACTGGGTCAGTGAACTTGGGGGATAATGTGATTATGTGATCGAGGGATGAACCACCTGCGGATGGCGCTCATATTACTCCAGCTGTGATGAATGGCATGCACTGTTTTGAGCAATGTACAAGTACTGTTAATTTTGCATTCTGACTTGGGTATTGAGTCAGTCTTGTTGTTTTGTTTTGAGTTTGTCTTTTTGTTTTGAGTCAGTCTCTTTTGTTTTGGGTCTGTCTTGTTGTATCGAGTCAATCCTGTTGTACAAAGGTCGGGTGATTCCAGGGGTGTTGCCTCGGGCGTCGCCATTTTGTTTTGCGTTTGTCTTTTCGTTTGGTTTTGAGTCTGTTTCTACCAGGGAGCCAGTTATGCCAACAGATTTTGAATGAACAACAATGATTTTTACATTCTTGTGTTCGCTTCTGCCTTGTGCCAATTGTGCCAGAAGTTCTGAATGAAATGACAGTGCTCTTCGCCTGCTCTTCTGTGCCTTGAACTCATTGCAATGACCTAAGTTTTTCAAAACTTTTTTTGAACACTGTGGTGAAAACGAAGAGGAAGGAATTCCTCGGGATTTGCAAAATTTGATCAATTGAGAGAAAGAGAGGCGTGCTAAGCCCTTAATGATTAAAATCATGCTTGTTAGTGTAAGTACTGAGAAAGACCCTAGCTTTGATCCAGATTGGTTCTACACTGTCTTCCGCACGAGCGATTAGTCGCTTTCTTAAAAGATTTCAAAAAATGTTTTTGCGCAGTCCTGCGAAGACCTGTGTGGAATCGCTCTTGAGATTGTGCCTCTTAGGATCGCTCTCAGCCTCAAGACTCGACCCCCCTTTGCTTTCCAACCTTGGACCTTAATTCAGAGTGTTCAACAGTCAACTACAATGTGAGGCCTGAGTGGCCAGATTCGAAGCAGCCCATGAATTCGTAGCAAGAAAATCAGATCAAGAAGACCAGATGTCACCAAAAATAGCTTGCGAAGCTAGGTCGGAAGCACCCTTCGAACTAGGGGCAAAAATGTCAGATGTGCTCGAAGAGCCGAAGATGAGTCCTCTTGCAAATCAACAGCCACTCTCCTGGATACGGATGACTTCAAAACCCTACAACCATTTGACATGGACAAAGCCACACTTTTACCCTTTGAGAGGCTCGCTGGGTCGAAAACCCAGAAGGGCGACCCAGGCAAAAGTTAGAGCAAGACAAAAAAAATATACAAAAAAATGCAAAAAGAAAAGAAAAAGAAAAATGCAAAAAAAAGAAGAAGAAAAAGGAATGAAAAGAATATAAAAAAAAAAAAGAAAGAAAGAAGAACAAAGCTCGCAAGGTCGAAAACCCGCGACTGGCGCCTTGGCAAAAGTTAGAGCCTAAAAAGGAGAGGTTAATACCCGAGTGTACCTTAACCCCGAACTACGTAAGGCTTGATTCCCATCTTTGGGATACGTAGGCAACTTCATCCTGAAGTCCAGCCGTAAAACACTTCAATTTGATTGTGCCCATGTAATGGTTTTGATCATCTTCGCCTTCTCTGTATCTGAGGATTTGGTTGTGTTCATTACTCTGAGGACTGACTACAATGCGCTGCGGTGCCATTCAAACGAGGGACAACTTTCCGTTGCCATTCAATGCGCCGCGGTGCTATCCAAACAAGGGGCAACTTTCTGTTGCCATTCAGTATGCTGCGGCATCATTCAAACAAGGGGCAACTTTCCGTTGCCATGCAGCTCTCTTCAAGCAAGGGGCAATTTTCCTTCAGATCTGAGGTTGTGCATCTCAAGAGTAGGTTCCGTGCTCGTTGAGCAATGGCCGTTTGCGAAATAATCTGTGAGAATTTTTACTGAGGTTGACTAATTCTCTCGAAAATCATCCCATTTTTCTAAAAAACTGGACCATTTCTTGGACCCAAAAAAGGAAAATTTTCAATGCTCATAGCCTGACTTGTGTGATTTCAAATCAAAAAGTTGAACAAGCATGTTAATCTAACTCTCATTTTGGTCAAAATTGTCTTAGTAGAAAGCCAAAAACAAAAAAATGGTCGAAATAATGAACTAGGGGCACAGTTGAGTCAGGTGTTCTGTCTTTTCCCCATTGCCACGATACTTGCCAAGAAGGGCACTCTACCTACCAGAAAAGGGCATAACTGAAGTTAACAGCAAAAGGGCTGAAAGCTCTCACATCCTCCGAGCAATGAGGTATCAAGCCAAGTACGAAGCACGAACTAGAATGGGGCCAGATATTCCACTCCCTCATCTGGACAGATCTGATCACGTCCAAACTCCCCAACAAAGCATCGTCGACCGATGTCAGCTGCAGATTTGCTACACACCCAATTGTAGCGCAGCCCCTCTGTGGGAGAAACTCACTGTTGAGAAAAAGAATGAGAATTTAGTAGAATACCAGGGGCAAGAGCCCACAACTTCATGCTTATCCATTAACCACCCAGGGGAGGGATTAAAAAATGAGAGATTAAAGAATAGAGAGATGTGCGCTGAGAGAAAAAGTGAGGAAAAGGGTTTTGTCAGAAAAGCCGAGCCTGAGGGCCGAGTGATGTGAGAATCACAAATAAGAAAGGGTGGGAAGCAATACCCGGAGAAACTGGCTCCTCGCGAACTGAGAGGTCTCTCATCTTTGTAGCACGTCTATGTGTCGTGTCTCTTGTTTTTTTGTTTGTTTCGATTCTTGTTTTGAGTCGTTTCAATTGTCTATGTTTGTGTTTAGGTTGTCTACCTTTTGTTTTTCGTTGTTGAGTCGTTTTGACTGTGGTCAGTTGTAGGCTCGATACCCAATTGAGAACTCCTCTCACTTTCAAAAAATCGTTTTGTGCTCAGAGTGCCGTGCCGTTCTCCGTGTTTGTGCAAAACAAGATTTTGTTCTTTCAAAACCGTAGGGTTCAACCTAGGTCACGTGGGAACAGTAAAACCAGGACCTATCTGAAGCTACATGGGTTCCGGACTGCAAAGCAAAAGAAAAGAGGGAAAATGGAAGCATCTGAGTGTGCTTCAACTTCAGAAAATTCCGTGATTGTATTCCGGATGTACCTTTTCAAGCCTTGTCAATGCTCCGGAGTATGAGTGTGCCTCTACCTCAAGCGCAAGATCAAGCCTGCTTCAAAGTTATGCACCCTTCCACCCACATTGTTATGCATTCTTCCACTGGTATTGTCATGCACACCTTTACTTGCGTTGTCACGCACACTCGTTGTATTGTCATGCACACCTTACTTGCATTTATTTGCATCTTGTGTTATCTTCTACCATTTATCCTTTTACGCTGAGCAGCGTTTGGGATCGTTGTCCTCCGGGACTTTCTCAGGTTGCGTTGTGCGCGCACTTGAGCGGTTGTTTTTAGACCTCTTCTCACGATTTCAGCGTGGTTAGAGTGTTCTTTTCCTCACACGATTTCAGCGTGTTTGGATTTTATCTCAGGTTGCGTTGTGCGCGCACTTGAGCGGTTGTTTTTGGACCTCTTCTTACGATTTCAGCGTGTTTGGAATTTATCCCAGGTTGCGTTGTAGACGCGCTGGGTGGGTTGTTTTGGACCTCCTCTCACGATTTCAGTGTGGTTTGAGCGTCCCGTTCCTCACACGATTTCAGCGTGTTTGGATTTTATCTCAGGTTGCATTGTGCGCGCACTTGAGCGGTTGTTTTTGGACCTCTTCTCATGATTTCAGCGTGGTTAGAGTGTTCTTTTCCTCACACGATTTCAGTGTGTTTGGAATTTATCCCAGGTTGCGTTGTAGACGCGCTGGGCAGGTTGTTTTAGGACCTCTTCTCACGATTTCAGCGTGGTTTGAGTGTCCTTTTTCCTCACACGATTTCAGCGTGTTTGGATCCTTTCTCAGGTTGCGTTGTGTGCGCACTTGAGTGGTTGTTTTCAGACCTCTTCTCACGATTTCAACGTGGTTAGAGTGTTCTTTTCCTCACACGATTTCAGCGTGTTTGGATCTTATCTCAGGTTGCGTTGTAGACGCGCTGGATGGGTTGTTTTTGGACCTCCTCTCACGATTTCAGCGTGGTTCGAGTGTCCCCTTCCTCACACGATTTCAGCGTGTTTGGAATTTATCTTAGGTTGCGTGGAACACGCTCCTGATTGATTTTCTTTGTTCTTCCTCCACTCACGAGTCCAGCGTAGTTGGCGCGTGTCACCATTTTGCATCTATTGTACTCTCTGTTGCATCGCATCTATTATCTATTGCATCACATCTATTACATCCATTGCATCATATCTGTTTTATTGTCTGGTCTAGGAAACCTTTAATCCTCCGATCTAAGGAGACCTTAAATCCTACATCATCATTCGCGCTGTTTTGCGCATCGTACTTGCATTTTATTTGCATTTCATCACACTATCTTGTGCACTCTCTGGTCTAGGAGACCTTAAATCCTCTAAAGGTGCAATTCCTTTGGTGTTTGTCGTGCCCGAATGACTTCTAGTGGTCTGGTATAGCTACCTACCTGTGTTAGCGGTGAGTTCCTAGGAGACCAACTGAGACGGTGAAAACTAGAGTTCGAATGGCTCATGCCTAGAACGCAAAGGTTCGGGATTTCCGAGACTAAAGTCTGGTTTAAATACCCAGGGGTATATCCTCGGCTTGAAATCTGTATGGCAGCCCCATAGGTTGAGATAGCATGTGTATGCGCCTCAATTCTGGATACTGAACCAACCTAGTCTGTCACCCTGTTGGAGAATAGGGAAAGCTGCGACCATAGTCAGGGAGAAAAGTAGTACCTGTGGTTCAACCAAGAAGAAGCGGGAGATCCCCAACAGCCTGAGGTGAGTCATCACCAATTGCCCCTGTAAGGTACCTCCCTTTTCCTAGCTATTACATTGCATTTTAGCCACTACATTACAGTGCATTGCATAAATCCTCAATTTTCATACCGGCTTCGCGTAGCGTATAAGTCCAATCTTCAAAGCGGCTTCGCGTAGCATATAAGTCCAATTATCAAACCGGTTTCGCGTAGCGTATAAGTCCAACTTTCAAACCGGCTTTGCGTAGCGTATAAGTCCAATTATCAAAATCTTCCTGCATATCATTTCGCATCCTGCCCCTGAACTACGCTGGTTTGATTCCTTGCAAAAAGGATACGTAGGCAGCCTGCGGGCACAACCATTTATTTATCTATATTTTGTTTGTTTGTCCAAGTCTTCGGCCTTATCAAAAATGGGTCGTCTTTGGGCTTTGACATTCACTCCCGTCACTTCTTGACTTCCGAGTTCTGTCAAAGAGGGCCAACTGTAGACACCCCATTTTTGACCACCTTTAAGACTTGGACGCGACTGATGGTTTTGGAAGTTGTGCAGTGCAAAGGTTCAATTTCTTCGGTAAGGAGAGAGAGTCAAATCTCAACTTCATACCCCTTTTTTGGACCAAAATGGTCTTGATCAAAAGATTTTAGTCTTAAAACCCTCTCTTTCAAAACGTTTTTGAAATAAAGTTTTTACGATGTTCCGAGGCTCGCATTTTGTCAAATGTTGCGCTTTTCGGTAAACCAAGCAAGGACAAAGTGGAAATGAATGAAAGAGAGATGAAATATTTGAAAAATCTTTCAAAACACCTTACTTAGGGGTTTGGAGTTGAAGAAAAGAGGAGAAGAGGGAAGAAATCCAGTTGGGGGAGAAAATGGGCATGAACCGTTAAGAAAGAGTCGAGCAGCCCTCGCCGAATCGGGCCTATTCATTTGCATACTTGGAATCAAGCTATGAGGCCACCACCGTTGGAAATAAGACTTCTGGGGCTTCATTTTACACTCAAGAATCTCCTAAAGCCAATTCCGGATGGGGGAGATAGGGTTGATTGAAGTAAGGCATCACTCCGGTTGAACCGAATCTTGCGCGGCTTCACCAAAACAGGCATAACTTTTTGCATAGGAGTTATTTTAATGCAAGGTTTGTGCCATTGGAAAGCTAACTTCCGAGGCTTCAATTTGGACACCTGGCCGGCCACCATTGGACTTCCCAATCACTGGCCAGTCACCTTTCTTTCCGGCAGACCCATTTTTTGTCCTGAAAAGTAGCAGGCCGGCCAGAAAATGTGGTAGGCCGGCCACCTATCTGGTCGGATGACCACTTTGGCCCTTTTGAGCTGGCCAGCCATTCTTGCCCTCCTGAGTGTGTTCCAGCTGTGCCCTCCTTTTTCCTCCAGACCCTGTACCCGAGGGTCAGCCTTTTGGGAGGGAAATTTGAATTGGTTTTCCCCCCCCCCATTTTTCCCTTCTCTCCCTCTATAAAACCAGCACCCTCAACTGCATTTTAGGGGGTTTAGAAAAATTCATTTGAGAGTCTTGCATTAAATCTCTCTCTCTCTCTACTCCAAGCCTCAAAACCACCTTGCTCCTACACCATTTCTACACCACCTCCAAGCCTACAACCTCCATACTCCATTCCAGCAACTTGAGGCTGTTTTTCAGAGCTTAGGAGCACCATTTCTTGGACCAAAAGCTGCTGGAAGTTTGGACTACAAGGGTGAGCCTCATTTCTCTCTCTTTTTGCTCTATTTTGCATGCAATCTTAGCCTTTGTTTCTTACATTTTTGGGCTCCGACCTGAACTGTAAATAGTCATATTTTGAGTTACATTTTTGCATGCAACTCAAGCACGCATCATTCATCATTCGGAACGGAACCGAGGCAGTCCATAGCTTGCATGCTAATTTATCTGCTTTCCTAGATTAATTTGTAATTAATTAGGGTTTTGTACTTATTCGGACTGTACTATTTATTTGGGACTGCATTATTTATTCGGACCCTCCGAGCGAGGGCAATGTTGTAATAAGTGTGCGTGCGTGTGATGTATGTCTTCCAACCCCACGTCTTTTTCCCTTTTATTTACCAACTTATGATGGTTAGATTAGGACATGTTTCAATTAGCATACAGTATGATAGCATGTTTGCATTCATTCATCTGTTTTGCATGCACCGGGCTTGGCACATCATAACTCACTGCATTGTATTTCGATTCCAAGTTGAATACTTGTTAGCTGTACCATTCCATATGCCATGTTTAGAATAGTCGAGCCTGCTATCTTAGTTGCATTATTGCGTTTGTTGCATTAGGCATTCCTGTATAGTTAAGATCATGCATGATTTCTAATTAGCTTCTGTTTTGGCTTGGAGTACTTGGTAAGTTTTTCTGCTTTAGCATCCTTGCATGTGTGTGAGTGATTGCCATGATAGCATGCTTACCATGAGGCTATATGCTTATGTGATATATCTGCCTGAATGTATGTGGGTGAAGGTTGGGTTATTTGGATTGGAGCAATACATTGACTGCAAGTTTTAAGCCCACTAGATAGTGGCAAAACCATGCTTTTCTAAGCCCACCTGAGGGTGGCAAAATCTTCATTTTTAAGCCTACTTGCGAGTAGCAAACCATCTTTCAAAAACAAACACGAAGTGTTTTGTTCCAATTCAGGCGACCCGGTCTATACTTGTATGCTGTGCGCATCACATAGTAAATCTAGGCTAATAACCGGAATAAGAATGCATAATGTTTTCAAAACTTGATATCATGGTTAGTAGAGGCCGATCTTTGATCGAGTGAGCGGGGGTGCTCACGAAGTGACCTTCCCCAATCGTACCCAAGTTCCCGAGCTGAGGCAACTTTAGTGATGACGGACACGTGGCCTTAGGCATGAGTCAGGGTTTCCTAAATTTCCCAAAATAAAATATTTAGGCGGCGACTCTGTATCTGGCAAAACAGTCCATGTTTGGCACTTCTTTCAAAAATCTGTTTTCTCAAAACGATTTGTCGGATTTGGACTCTTTGGTTCAGATTGAGAACCGTGACAATTTGAGTCCGCACTGTAGTGACCCCAAGATGAACAGAACGGGACTCATTCTCCCGGGGCGTTCGGGGACGTCTACACATTGTTCCAACTCAGATAATCCAACCTTCACCCACAAGTATTCAGGCAGATATATCACATAAGCAGTTAGCCTCATGGTAAACATGCTATCATGGCAGTCACTCATACGCATGCAAGGATGCTAAAGCATAAACACTTACCGAGTACTCCGAGCCAAAACAAAAACTAGGTAGTAATCAATGCATGATCCTAGTTCATGTTAAGATGGCTAATGCAACACATGCAAAATGCAACTAGAAAGAGGCTCGGCTATCCTAAGATGGCATATGATGATGCTACAGCTAACACGTATTCAACTTGGAATTGAGATACAATGCAGTTAGTATGATGCGCCGAGCCCGGTGCATGCAATACAGATGAATGAATGCAAACATGCAAACATATAGATGCTAATTGAAACATGCCCAAAAACTAACCATCATAAGCTGGTAAATAAAATGGAGAAAGACGTGGGGTTGGAAGACATGCATCACATACACGCACACTTATTACAACAGTTGGCCCTCTCTCGGAGGGTCCGAATAAATAATACAGTCCGAATAAATAATTAACTACTCTAGCTAACTAAATATTACAAAACCCTAATTAATTAACAAATTAACTAGGAAAGCGAATAAACTAGCATGCAAGCTATAAAATGGACTGCCTCAGCTCTTGTTCCGAATGATAAAAGATGCATGCGTGCTCGGGTCACTTCGTCGGAAAATTCCTTGCGATGCCCCAATTTGCCTCTGTTTTGCAATTGGTCCCAGAACACTGTACAAAACTCCTGAAGGCTGCTGACTAGTTTTGCTGCTAGATTCCGATTTGCTGCAACAGAGAGCAAGAAAGGGGCATGGCAAAGTATTTTCGACACATGTGTGCATGACCACTCTCCCGTCATTGCACAAGCTCTAGGGAGTGTATTCCTCGATCCTCGTGCCACCAATCACACATCCCGATGCATGATGGCCGAGGAGTCGAATTGCACGACTCGATGTGAAATGAATGCACATATAAGCAAGTAAAGCCAACAACTCTATCATGGACAGTCAAGAGTGTCGATGACTGGCAATTAAGACACGTTTCGTCACTTGGGGTACGAAACGTCCCTCGTTTCCTGTGTTTGGACTAACCCTACTCCAAACACAAAGTGATGAGATGGCATACACAATGCGACTAACATGCAACCTAGCATACGCAATGCTATGGGCTAAAATGGCATACACAATGCACGTGACATAACATGACATATACAATGCACTTACGAAGACTATCATGCGTACATGAACTAAATGGCATATACAAATGCAAGATGGACTTACACCAATATGAGTGGACCTCAGCCACACTCACATCAGTGGCCATATGATGAAAATGAGACAACCGAAATACATGCAAGCATGCACGAATGCAATTGACCGATCCTAAGGCACAATATGCAACTCTAACTAAGCATAGCAAAGGATGAAATGTGGCATACAAGCATACATTTTCCAGCTCTGAAACATGATGTACAATGTTCCCAAATCATGCAAATATGTTACCCAATGCATGCTAGATGGCCCGAATACCGAAACTAGTGAAGTGCGTTACACTAGAGGTACACAAAGCAATGCACGAATGGCAAAACCAACCCCAAACAGACCCTAGGCAGGTCTGAAACAGTGGGAAAATGGCCCAAAATGATGGTTCAAAGTGCATGGAAATGAAGCTCATTCAATGGTCCGAAAACAAGGCATTCATGCACAACTCTCAAGCACACTTAAAGAGGAGAAAACATGAGGATATGGCATTCACATAGGCTCTGAAATATGATACAAAATGACCCCAAAGCATGAAAACACCTCAGTATATACATGCAATAGAACTCAAATCTCAAAGCTAGGCAAGTGTATTGAACTACAAGCATGCTAAACAAGCATCATTCGACCATGAGACCCAAAAACAGAGCTAGGGCAGTCCAAAATATTCACAAAATCAGTTTAAGGCAAGGCCAAAAAGTGCTAAAATCAAGGGTCAACAAAGCATGCAAAATAAGCTAGTGAACCATGATTTGCACTACAACTATATGAAGCACATGAGAGCTCACCAAACTAGCCAAAAATAGAAGTATGCCATACCAAATAATGCCCAAAAACCCACTGAAACTCAGTCAATGCATGCAAGAATGATGTGTCCCTTTGAAAGGCCAATAAGAGGGTTGTTCTACACATACAAGATAGACATACAAAATGGAAAAATTACCTCTGGAAAGAGGTTATGAGGGCCCTAAAACTCACTGAAAATGGCTTGAAATTAGTCTAGGAAGCATGCAAGTGAAGGCCCCTTTGAAAGGCCTTGAAGAAGATTACTCTACACATGCATAATGGACACTTAATATGGCCAAACCACCTTTGGGCAGAGGTCATGCAGGTCATAAAACTCATCAAAAATGGCCTGGAGCGTGGCTTTGAAACATGCAAATATGGGCTCCTTTGTAAGGCCAACAAAGCTAGTAAAGAGAACAAGGGGTGAGATGGTCACCCCTCTCTAATTTTGAAGCTCAAAGACACATGTTAGCCACTGAAAATCCGCTGGATTTCAGTGGCTAAAAGGCCAAACCAAGGCCAACACAAATGCTCTAATACATAGCTCAAAACATGAGGAAATGAAGCATGCAATGGGGTAGATGACCCCCAACAGAAAAATGTCCTTAATCAAACTTGAAGAGGAGCTCAAAATAAGACTTTTTTTAGTTTATGACAAAGCCTAAATATGCTTGCAAATAGAGCTAAACTATGGAGCAAAATAATGCTACAAAGAGGGAAATGGTGTCTTACCCTTGTAGCACAGCAAGGCAACAAGCTCTAGACCAAGAAATCAACTCCTCAAGCTTTGAAAATGACCTCCAAGGTGCTTAGGTTGATAATGGAGGTGGTAGGCTATGAGTGGTAGTGCAATGGGGCAAGAACAATGGAGTTTTGGAGCTTGGAATAGAGAGATAGAGAGAGGTATATATATATGCCCTAGTGTAGACACCCCATTTTTGACCGACCTTAAGACTCAGACATCACCAATTGAGCACTTGGTGATGTTGCATATTGTGCTTGTTCTGAAGTTGCGGAATCTCGGCCGCGAGCCTTGCCTCCGGGCTTCGAGGCTCTTTTGTGCTTTGCCTCGGTTTGCGAATCGGGTCCCGTTTTCTCCGTTTTCTCTTCCCGAAGGGAGGGAGAGGTCTCGTAGATCATCTCTCAGTGGCCGTGGGCTACGTTTCGTGGTCGTAGGCCATTTTTCCCGTTTGGAGCCCGGTTCTCGATTTTCGGAGCCGTCGGCTGTGTAGCTCGGTTTGGGACCGCTTAACCACCTCCGTTTGCTCCGGTTTTTGGCCTACACCTTGTTTCCTCCCTTTTGAGGGACACTATGGCCTGAGAGACCAACTTTGTGGTCGAACGCCACCTCCAGTGCTTAATAGTCAGTTTTCGGGCCCCCGGACCGCGCGTTTTGGCCCCCAAACCTTCGTTTTGCATCGGTTTGGGTTCATTTTTGGCGGAGACCTTATTTTCATTGTTAGAGAGGTTGTAGGAAGGTGGGAGGCCAGCAATTGTTCTGAAAATCAGCTTTATTCCTTCATCGCTCTTCATCTCCCGTTTTCTTCACTAGAAAGCTGACTTTTTCCATTCCCGGGCCACTTTTTCTGACTTTCCACCACACCATTGTGTTGTACACACCTGGGAGGCCACCAATATGGATAGGCCGGCCATCAATTGTTCTTGACCTTTTTGAACCCCTCTAAAAAGTTGGTTTTTCTCTCTCCTGAGTTACATTTTCTGGGTTTTGACCATACAGCTGTGTTGTACACACATGGGAGGCCACCTTTCTGGGGTGGCCGGCCAGCAACTTTGTTAACCCTTTTGACCCCTGGCCGGCCGGCTAGGGGAGGTGGCCGACCGGCCACCTGAACCTTCTGAACCTGGCCGTCCAAAATTGTCTCTCCTAGTGCATGCCAGCTATGCTAGCTGTTTTGCACCAGACCCCTGCCCGAGGGTCTGCCCTTTTGGGGGGGAAATTTGAATTTGTTTTTCCCCCATTTTCTTCACTCCTCTCCCTCTATATAACTAGCACCCCTCCTCCATTTCTAAGGGTTACAAAAACCAGCTGAGGCATATACACTCCATCCTCCATATATCTCCCCCATCCAAGCTCAAATACCCCTTGGTTCTTGGCCTTTACACTACAACTCATAGCCTACTACCTCCAACATCCATTCCAGCCCCTTGAAGCTGATTTCCAAAGGTTGAGAGCTCACAATCTTGGACCAAGAGTTGCTACATTGCTGTGCTACAAGGGTGAGTCCTCTTTTCCCCTTTTCTAGTCTTTTCTTGCTTTATCTATAAGCCATACTTGCAAGCATTTTTGGGTTTCGACCTGAACTGAAAATAGTCTTATTTTGAGCTTATCTTCATGTTTGATCAAGAACTTTTTCTGTTTGAGGTCTTCTACTCTCCCTTTTGCTTTATCTCTCTTTTAGGGCTTGTCTTGCATGATATATTAGTCTTACTTGTGAGCATTTCTGGGCTTTGAGCCAAACTGTAAAGTATCTTTTTTTGAGCCCCTCTCTGACTTTGTTGAAGGGATCTTTTCTGTTTGAGGCCTTTTACTGCCCTGTTTGTTCAATCTCTCTTTTAGGGTTGTTTTTACATGATACATTAGCCTTATTTGTGAGCCTTTTTGGACCTCGACCTAAACTGAAAAAATTCTTTTTTTGACATTATCTTCATGTTTGATTAAGGTCTATTCTCTGTTTGGGGTCATCTTCCCCCTATGCATGCTTCATCTTTCCATGATTAGGGCTATGCATTAGAACACTTGCATTAGCCACTGAAATCCAGTGGATTTTCAGTGGCTTAGGTGTATTCTTGAAGGCCAAAATCAGAGGGGGGTGGCCCCCCTCTCTCCTTGTCTTGTTTGGTGGCCTTTTTGGCCTTCCAAAGGACCTCATAGTCGCATGCTTCTAAGCCTTGTTCTAGGGCCTTTTCAGTGGGTTTTAGGACCCCCATAACTCATTTCCAGAGTTGGTTTGGCTATGCTAAGTGTCCTTGATGCATGTGCTTAATACCCCCTTGTATGCCCTTCCAAAGGAGCCCCTCATTTTTACATGCATTGGCTGCATTTCAGTGATTATTTGGGCATATTTTGGCATGTTTTATTCACTGATTTTTGTTGGTTTGATGAGTTCTCATGCACTTCATATACATGCCATGTAAACCATATTTGCTAGTCAAGATTGCATGCTATTTTAGTCCATCATGCTAGCATCTTTTGGTCATGCTTTGAACTAGAAATGTTCATGTTTTGGGACTGCCTTGGCTTTGTCTTTGTGCTTCATAGTCAAATAATGCATGCTTTGTATAGCTATAAGTCAATACATGTACCTAGTTTTGAGTTTCGGGGCTTATCTCATGCATCGGGTGCCAGGTTTCCATGTTTTGGGATCATTTTGCATCATGTTTTAGTGCTGGAAATTACATGCTTGTATGCCATATTTCATGCCTTGCCATGCCTTGTTAGAGTTGCATGCTGTGCCTTAGGTTCGGTCCTCGGTTTGCGTGCATGTGTGCACGCATTTCGGTAGTCTCATTTTCATCTTATGGCTACTGATGTGAGTGTGGCTGAGGTCCACTCATGCTGGTTTAAGTCCATCGTGCATTGTGTATGCCATCTTAGTCTATAGCATTATGTATGCTAGGTTGTATATTAGAGCATTGTGTATGCCATGTTACATCGAGCATTGTGTATGCCATTTCATAGCATTGCGTATGCTAGGTTGCATGTTAGGATTGCATTCATGCATGTCATGCAGATTGCATTGTGTTTGGGATAGGAGTTAGCCCGAGCACGGGAAACGAGGGACGTTTCGTACTCCGAGTGATGGAACGTGTCTCAATTCCCCGTCGCCGACACTTCGGATTATTCATGATGGAGTCTAGGCCTTGTTATGTTTTTATGTGCATTCATTTCATATTAAGTCGTGCAATTCGACTCCTCGGCCATCATGCATCGAGATGCGTGATTGGTGGCACGAGGATCGAGGCATGCATACATATGTAAAAATACATTGCCATGCCCCTTTCTTGCTCTCTGTTGCAGCAAATCAGAAACCGGCAGTCTCTTGGAGCTTCGTGCAGTATTCCGGGCTTAATTGTAAACAGAGGCTAATTGGGGCATTGCAATGGATTTCCGCGCAAGGCAACTCAAGCATGCATCATCCATCATTCGGAGTAGAGCTGAGGCAGTCCATAAGCTTGCATGCTAATTTACTTGCCTTCCTAGTTAATTTGTTAATTAATTAGGGTTTTGTACTTATTCGGACTATACTATTTATTTGGGACTGTATTATTTATTCGGACCCTCCGCGCGAGGGCAATGTTGTAATAAGTGTGCGTGTGTGTGATGTATGTCTTCCAACCCCACGTCTTTCTCCCTTTTATTTACCAGCTTATGATGGTTAGAATAGGGCATGTTTCAATTAGTATACAGTATGATAGCATGTTTGTATTCATTCATCTGTTTTACATGCACCGGGTTCGGCGCATCATACTAACTGCATTGTATTTCAATTCCGAGTTGAATACTTGTTAATTGTAGCATTTCAAATGCCACCTTTAGAATAGCCGAGCCTGCTATAGTTGCATTTTGCATGTGTTGCATTAGGCATTTCTGTATAGTTAGGATCATGCATTGATTTCTAATTAGCTTCTTTCTTTGGCTTGGAGTACTCGGTAAGTGGTTATGCTTTAGCATCCTTGCATGCGTGTGAGTGACTGCCATGATAGCATGCTTACCATGAGGCTATGTGCTTATATGATATACCTGTCTGAATGCCTGTGGATGAAGGTTGGGTTATCTGAATTGGAATAATGCATTGACTGTGAGTTTTAAGCCCACTAGATAGTGGCGAAACCATGTTTTCTAAGCCCACCCGAGGGTGGCAAAATCCGCATTTTAGGCCTACTTGCGAGTAGCAAACCGCTTTCAAAAATAAACAGGAAATGTTTTGTTCCAATTCAGGCGACCCAGTCTATACTTGTATAATGTGCGTATCACATAGTAAATCTAGGCTAATAACCGGAATAAGAACGCATAATGTTTTCAAAACTAGATACCATGGTTAGTAGAGGCCGATCTTTGATCGGGCGAGCGGGGGTGCTCACGAAGTGACCTTCCCCAATCGTACCCAAGTTCCCGAGCCGAGGCAACTTTGGTGATGACGGACATGTGGCCTTAGGCGCGAGTCAGGGTTTCCTAAATTTCCCAAAATAAAATATTTAGGTGGCGACTCTGTATCTGGTAAAGCAGTCCATGTTTGGCACTTCTTTCAAAAATCTATTTTCTCAAAACGATTTGCCGGATTTGGACTCTTTGGTTCAGATTGAGAACCGTGACAATTCGAGTCCGAACTGTAGTGAGCCCAAAATGAACAGAACGGGACTCACCCTCCCGGGGCGTTCGGGGACGTCTACACCTAGCCAAAATGTTCAACCCTTGCAATGGAAGAAGACCACTTCTTTTATAGAGGAGAGGGGCTAGAGCTTCTCTTGGAAGCTTAAAACCAAGCTCAAAGATCCTCCATACACTGTATGGAGGATCATTTCTGAGGCTTCCAGCTGGCACAGCTAGCTAACACTCAGTGAGACAAAAAGCAGGAAGCTGGCCGACTAGGTTCAGGTGGTTGGCCGACCACTCCCCCTAGTCGGCCGACCAGGGGTCAAAAGGTTCAAGCTGAAAAGGTGGTCGGCCTACCCATATTGGTGGTCTCCCAGGTGAATGCAACTCAGTGGTGGTATGGAAGACCAGAAATTGTGGCTCAAAAGTGAGGGAGACCAAGGGGTCAAAAGGGTCAAGCAAAAAAGGTGGTCGGCCTACCAAGATTGGTGGTCTCCCAGGTGAATGCAACTCGGTGGTGGTATGGGAGACCAGAAATTGTGGCCCAAAAGTGAGGGAGACCAGCTCTCTAACAAGAAAACCGAGCGGCGAAGAGAAAGGTGGTCTCCAAGAAGAAAATGTGGTCTCCCACCATAGTACCACCTTCCTAACAAAGAAACTAGGGTCCATGCCAAAAATGAACCCACACCGATGCAAAACGAGGGTTCGGGGGTCAAAACGCGTGGCCGGAGCCCCCGAAAACTGACTATTAAGCACCGGAGGTGGCGTGCGACCACAAAGGTGGTCTACTGGGCCACAGTGTCCCTCTAGGGAGAGGGAACAAGGTGTGTGCCGAAAACCGGAGCAAACGGAGGTAGTTAAGCAGTCCCGAACCAAGGCACACGGCCGACAGCTCTGAAAACCGGAAACTGGTCTCCAAATAGGAAAAATGGCCTACGACCACGAAACGTAGCCTATGGCCACTGAGAGATGGTCTACGAGACCTCTCCCTTCCTTCAGGAAGAGAAAACAGAGAAAACAGGATTTGGTTCGCAAACCGAGGCAAGGCACGAAAAGGTTCCGAAGCCCGGAGGCAAGGCTCTCAACCGAGACTTTGCAACCTCAGAACGAGCACAATATGCAACATCACCGAGTGCTCAGTTGGTGATGTCTGAGTCTTAAGGTCGGTCAAAAATGGGGTGTCTACAGTCTCTGAGGCACATGAAGTTTTTGTTTTCTTTTTTAGTTTGAGAGAGTTGTAAGGTTTTTATTTTGTTGTAATATTCCCTTTTCTCTCTCTCATTTGGTTTGTAATAATTTATTCAAAGTGTTATAATAATTTCCCGCCCCACTTCTTTCTATCCCGTTCTTTTACTTGTTTTTTTATTTGTGGATATGCATCATGTTTTGTTGTTGTTTTTTTTTTTTTTTTTAGTGTATCCTTGCTTTGCATCCATGTTTCATGAATCTTGATTGTGCTAAATTTGCATTTGTGGATTTAATCAATTCCTATGTGATTATGTGCACTACCTTTTGTTCTTGCGATGATTCACATGTCATATCTTAGAAGTCGAATCTTTAGTTGCATCTCATGAGTGAATTGCATTAGGATTTTGTATATAAGATCATGCATGTTTTATTAACTTTATTTTGTAGCTGTTCGCGGGGACATTAGTAAATATGTAAGTTTTTATGCTTTAGCATCCCGCTTGTGTGTGTTTTTTTTATTATGTTTAAGTATCCTACCATGTGGCTACTTGTTTACTTGATATAACTATATGAATGCCAGTGGATGGAGGTTATGTCACTTAATTTGGAATAATGTTGATTTTTCATGTTTGTAAACTCAATTTATATGGGTTGTACATCTTTAAAACTCTTTCAAAATACATGAAATCAAATTATTCCACAATAAATGACATAATCTATACTTGTATGCTTCACATAGTAATTTTTAGGATTTATTAAATAATCAGAATATGAACATATAAAGTAAATAAAATTCATATCATGGTTTAGTAAAGGCCGATCTTTTGATCGGGTGAGCGGGGGTGCTCAATTAATGACATTCCCCTCTCATACCTAAGGTTTCGAGCCGAGACAACTTTGGTTATGACGAACAGTTGCCTTAGCACAAGTCATAGGTTTCCTAATTTCCCAATATATTAGGTGGCGACTCTGAAATCTGATGACGCAGTTCATTTCTGGCAAATATTTTTGCAATTAAATGGATTTTCTAAAAATTGCCAAATGTGGACTCTTGTCTACGTTTCACATTGCATTAGTGAGACTAGATCAAAGAGACCGAGGGTCCGAACTGTTTAACGCGCACGGGTACCCCCCGGGTATGTTACAGATAGCCAAATCTAATATCGATCTTTGAATAACACTTTGAACCTCGAAGCTGGTTAAATAGGTCATCAATCCGTGGAAGTGGATATCGGTTCTTGATTGTCACCCGATTAAGTTGCCGATAATCCATTCACAATCTCAGTGTTCTATTCTTTTTCTTTGCAAAGAGAACTGGTGCTCCCCACGGCGAGGTATTTGGTCAGATAAATCCTTTTTCCAGCAATTCTTGCAGTTGCATCTTCAATTCCTGAAGTTCGGCAAGAGCCATACGGTGGGCCGTCATGGATAGTGGTGCAGTAGCCGCTTGTAACTCGATACTAAAATCTACATCACGATGTGGCAGTAATCCTGGCAATTCCTCAAGAAAAACATCAATGTATTCACAAACTACATGCGAAAGATATAATTCCGGTCGGGCTTCTTCGTCAAGGATCAGACTTGTTAACCACCCAGCAAGTTGATTATGCCACTGTATCTTACAATTTGTCGTGCTCAGAAACTCCTCTCCATCCCCCTTAAAATGGAAACACCTCCAATGTGTAAGTCATCACCCTCTTCTGGTAGCAATCAATCACAGCTCGATTAGTGGATAACCAATCCCTACCCAAGATTATGTTAAAATCGGACATGTCCATGACCCGAAGGTCGCAAATCAAGTGTTAACCCAACACTTCTAATTCGCACCCTCGATAGATTAATCCTACCTTGACATTTCCTCCTAAGGGTGATGTGATACTTAAAGTAGTTTCTATAGGTTCACATTCAAAACCTAACGATTTAACATATGATGTTGATATTAAAAAAAATGTGGTGCGCCAGAATCAAATAGAAAGTGAGCCTAAGAATTATAGAGTACAATGTTATCTCTAATTACTAACGGGTCTTCGTCCTCTTCCTCTAATCATAGGGTCTAGCCCCCATTGGAACTTTCTTGCATTTTCTCTCTCAATTGACCCAATTGTTCTAGAATCTGGTTCCCAATGTGGCTCAAGATTTCGACCACAGATATTGGTCCATTCTCAGGGTTTTGATTACACGATACTTCATTCTTATTGCGTTATAGCTCGCGAGCTCGTGTGTTATCGCTTGTCTCGATATAGCCATTGGCTCGAGTGTGGTTCACTATTTTTTTCTTTCTGTTCATAGTACAGGGTGAGGCATAAGTTGGAGTCTATTTATGAGGGTAATTTCTTAAGGATAATCAACTAATTTAAAAGTTATGGTTTAATTATCCTACGATGTTTGAAGCAATAAGATCAAATAGTAAATAACAAATATAGGGAAGCACACAACACAACTTCACATATATATATATAGGCAAAATAATAACTACAAGACTTTTAAAACTAGATTAATAAAAGGAATACGAAGTGGAGACGGAAGAATACGAAGCGGTTATAATAATTGCATCAATTAACACAAGGATCATCTGAAATACGAATGGACAATATAATGGAATAGATGACATTATGGTTTCAGACTTTTATATGGTCAAGGTTATAGAGGTAGTGACTAAGTTACATATTTAACTTGAAACTGTGTCGATCATCCGTGTTTCAAACTGAATATCCAAGATTCGTCACCGAGTAAAGAAATTGCAACTTTTAAAAAAATTCTCGTACAAAATGGAATAATCATGGCTCAAGGTTGTCAATCTAGCAAACGGTAGAATTGATAAATATAAAGTAAGACCAGATGGTAATGACTTAATCTTGAAGGTGAATGACATCAAACAAAGGTTACAAATATAAGATGAGGGTATGACAATCAATAGAAGACTCATAGAAATAATAGTACCCCTACTTCTATATTGTATCTAATATGTAACACGTTGCCCCATTCAAAGTTAAAACCACTTCCCTTCATAGGTGATCGTCAAATTGTTTGAAATCGAAACGCACGACAATTTAGAATAGGAAACATGCTCTCAGGAGTCAATGTTGTTGTGTTCGGAAGCTGAAGAAAAGTCCTAGGATAGGTCAAGAAAATTTCATTTTTTGATGTCTTTCAATTCATAGAATAGATAGTGCTATCATAATATAATAAGGTTGTCTCTAACCGCATGCCGAAACGCGCGAGTAAGGGCTGAACCTAGGCTCTGATACTAAGTTATGATGCCCCAAATCCGAGACCATCAAATAAGTACAATAATACAACACAAGCAGGATAGATAACCAAAATATCTTAATATACATATATAACTAGAGTTAATATCACAGATAATTCATTTGTGTTCCATTATAGTAATACAAAACATTGCCAAACCAAAAGTCAAAAGAAAAAAAAGACCAACTGTAGACACCCCATTTTTGATCGACCTTAAGACTCAGACGTCACCAACTGAGCACTCAGTGATGTTGCATATTGTGCTCGTTCTGAGGTCACAGAGTCTCGGCTGAGAGCCTTGCCTCCGAACTTCAGGGCTCTTTTGTGCTTTGCCTCGGTTTGCGAATCGAGTCCTATTTTCTCTGTTTTCTCTTCCTGAAGGGAGGGAGAGGTCTTGTAGACCATCTCTCAGTGGCCGTAGGCTACGTTTCGTGGTCGCAGGCCATTTTTCCCGTTTGGAGGCTAGTTTCCGGTTTTCGGAGCCGTCGGCGGTGTGCCTCGGTTCGGGACCACCTAACTACCTCCGTTTGCTCCGGTTTTTGGCACACACCTTGTTTCCTCTCCTTAGAGGGACACTGTGGCCCGGGAGACCACCTTCGTGGTCGTACGCCACCTCAGGTGCTTAATAGTCAATTTTCGGGGCCCCCAGCTGCGCGTTTTGGCCCCCGAACCCTCGTTTTGCATCCATCTTGGTTCATTTTTGGTGTGGACCCTAGTTTCATTGTTAGGAAGGTGGTACGAGGGTGGGAGACCAGCAATTCTTCTTGGAGACCACCTTTCTCTTCGCTGCCCGATTTTCTTGGCAAGTAGGTGGTCTCCCTTACTTTTGAGCCACAATTTCGGGTCTCCCATACCACCATTGTGTTGTACTCATCTGGGAGGCCACCAATATGGGTAGGCCGACCAACTTTTCTTCCTGACCCTTTTGAACCTTGCTAGAAAGCTGGTTTTCCTCTCTCCTGAGTCACATTTTCTGGTCTCCCATACCACCACTATATTGCATTCACCTAGGAGGCCACCAATCTGGGCTAGCCGACCAACTTTTCTTCTTGAACCTTTTGACCCCTAGTCGGCCGACCAAGGGGAGTGGCCGGCCGACCACCTTAACTAGTCGGCCAGCTTTCTGTTTTTTCCTCTCATTGAATGTAATCCAGCTGTGCCAGCTGGAAGCCATTTGATGCATCCTCCATACACGTGTATGGAGGATATTTGAAGCTTCCAAGAGAAGCTTTGGCCTCTCTTCTCTATAAGAGAGGCCCTCCTCTTCCATTACTAGGGTTGACCTTTTGTTGAAGGCATTTTGCACACTTCTCTCCATAGCTCTCTATTTCAAGCTCCAAACCACATTATTCTTGCATCCATTACACTACACCTCCTAGCACAACACCTCCACCATCCATCCAAGCACCTTGGAACTGATTTGAAGAGGTTGAAGGCTCATCATCTTAGTCCAGAAGTTGCTGGAGGTCTTCTCTACAAGGGTAAGTCTCTATTTACCCCATTTTGACATTGTTTTGCTCCATGCTTTAGCCTTATTTATAAGCATTTTTGGACTTCGACATAAACTAAAAAAAGTTTTTTTTTGAGCTCCTCTTTAAGCTTGATCAAGGTCATTTTTCTGTTTGGGGTCATCTTCCCCTTTGCATGCTTCATTTCCTCATGTTTAGGGTTATGCATTAGAGCATTTGTATTGGCCTTGGTTTGGCCTTTTTGCCACTGAAATCCAATGGATTTTTAGTGGCCAATATGTGTCTTTGAGCCCTAAAATCAGAGAGGGGTGACCCCCTCACCCCTTGTTCTCTTTACTAACTTTGTTGGCCTTCCAAAGGAGCTCCATTTTGCATGTTTTGAAGTCATGTTTCAGGCCCTATTTGGTGAGTTTTAAGGCCTGTATAAGCTCTTTCTAGAGCCCTTTTGGCCATTTTGAATGTCTATTATGCATGTGTAGAACAATCCTATTCAAGGCCTTTCAAAGGGGCTTTTACTTACATGCTTCCTAACTTCATTTCAGGCCATTTTTGGTAGGTTTTATGACCCTCAGAACCTCTGTCCAGAGGTTGTTTTGCCATTTTGTATGTCTATCTTATATGTGTAGAACAACCCCTTGCATGGCCCTCCAAAGGAGCCTATCATTCTTACATACATCGACTGAGTTTCAGTAGTTATTTGGGCATATTTTGGCATGGCATACTTCTGTTTTTGGTTGGTTTGGTGAGTTCTCATGTGCTTTATATAGTTGTAGTACAACTCATGGTTCACTAGCTTTCTTTGCATGCTTTGTTGACCCTTGATTCTAGCACATTTTGACTATGCCTTGAACTGATTTTGTGCATATTTTGGACTGCCCTAGCTCTGTTTTTGGGTCTCATGGTTGAATGATGTTTGTTTTGCATGCTTGTAGTTCAATACCCATGCTTAACTTTGAGTTTTGAGGCTCATTCCATGCATATACTGAGGTATGTTCATGTTTTGGGTCCATTATACATCATATTTCAGAGCTTGTATCAATGCCATATTGCCATGTTTTATACTCCTTAAGTGCGCTTGAGAGTTGTCCATGAATGCCTTGTTTTCGGACCATTGAATGAGCTCCATTTTCTTGCATGTTGAGCCACCATTTTAGGCCATTTTCCCACTGTTTCAGACCTGCCTAGGGTCTGTTTGGGGTTGGTTTTTCCATTTGTGCATCGCTTTGGGTACCTCTAGTGTAACACACTTCACTAGTTTCGGTACCCGAACCACCTAGCATGCATTGTGTGACATACTTGCATGTTTCGGGACCATCTTTCATGCCATTTCAGAACTGTATCATGCCCCATTCTATGCCATGTTTCATCATTTGCCATGCTTAGTTAGAGTTGCATGTTATGCCTTAGGATCGGTCCTTTGCATCCATGCATGTTTGCATGTATTTCGGTTGTCTCATTTCCACCATTGGCCACTAATGTGGGTGTGGCTGAGGTCCACTCATATTGGTGTAAGTCCATCTTACATTGAGCATGCCATTTAGTTCATGATTGTTGCGTGTTTGGCCATTGCATTGTGTATGCTTTGATCATATCATTAATAGTCTTCATGTGCGCATGATAGCCTTCGTATGTGCATTGTGTATGCCATTGTAGTTCATAGCATTGCGTATGCTAGGTTGCATGCTAGTCGCATTGTGCATGCCATGCATATTGCATTGTGTTTGGAATAGGGTTTAGTCCAAACATGGGAAACGAGGGACGTTTCGTACTCAAAGTGACGAAACGTGTCTCAATTCCCGGTCGCCGACACTTCGGATTATCCATGATGGAGTCTAGTCCTTGTTGTGTTTTAATGTGCATTCATATCACATCGAGTTGTGCATTTCGACTCCTCGGCCATCATGCATCGAGATGCGTGATTGGTGGCACGAGGATCGAGGTCGTGCATACATTTGTGAAAATACTTTGCCATGCCCCTTTCTTGCTCTCTGTTGCAGCAAACCAGAGATCAGCAACCTTCTAGAGCTTTGCACAGCATTCCGGGATTAATTGCAAATAGAGGCAAATCGGGGCATCGCGAGGAATTTCCCGACGAGGCAGCTCGAGCATGCATGCATCTTTCATCATTCAGAACAGAGCTGAGGCGGTCCATTTAGCGTGCATGCTAATTTACTTGCCTTCCTAGTTAATCTGTTAATTAATTAGGGTTTTGTAATATTTATTTATTTATTCGGACAGTATTATTTATTCGGACCCTCCGAGCGATGGCACAATTGTAATAAGTGTGCGTGTGTGTGATGTATGTCTTCCAACCCCACGTCTTTCTCCCTTTTATTTACCAGCTTATGATGGTTAGATTAGGGCATGTTTCAATTAGCATACTTATGCTTGCATGTTTGCATCATTCATCTGTATTGCATGCACCGGGCTCGGCGCATCATACTAACTGCATTGTATTTCAATCCCAAATTGAATACGTGTTAGCTGTAGCATCATCATATGCCATCTTAGGATAGTCAAGCCTATTTCTAGTTGCATTTTGCATGTGTTGCATTAGCCATCTTAACATGAACTAGGATCATGCATTGATTACTAACTAGTTTCTGTTTTGGCTCGGAGTACTCGGTAAGTGTTTATGCTTTAGCATCCTTGTATGTGTGTGAGTGACTGCCATGATAGCATGCTTACCATGAGACCATGTGCTTATGTGATATAACTGCCTGAATGCCTGTGGGTGAAGGTTGGATTATCTGAATTGGAATAATGCATTGACTGCAAGTTTTAAGCCCACTTGAGAGTGGCAAATCATCACGTTTTCTAAAGCCCACCTGAGGGTGGCAAACCCACATTTTAGCCTACTTACGAGTAGCAAACCATTTTCAAAACAAACATGAGATGTTTTGTTCCAATTCAGGCGATCCGGTCTATACTTGTATGCTGCGCGCATCACATAGTAATTCTAGGCTAATAACCGGAATAAGAACACATAATGTTTTCAAAACTTGATATCATGGTTAGTAGAAGCCGATCTTTGATCGGGCGAGCGGGAGTGCTCACGAAGTGACTTTCCCCAATCGTACCCAAGTTCCCGAGCCGAGGCAACTTTGGTGATGACGAACACGTGGCCTTAGGCACGAGTCAGGGTTTCCTAAATTCCCCCAAAATAAATATTTAGGTGGCGACTCTGTATCTGGCAAAGCAATCCATGTTTGGTACTTCTTTCAAAAAATCTGTTTTCAAAAACGATTTGCCGAATTTGGACTCTTTGATGATTCATCGGTCTTGCATTGCACTCTATGAGATTAGATACAGGACCGTGACTTTGAGTCCTGAACTGTAGTGAGCCCAAATGAACAAAACGGGATTCCCTCCCGGGACGTTCGGGGACGTCTACACCAACTAGTCTAAGTCTTCAAATGAACCACGGCTCCAACAATTTTCCAACAATTTATCTTGTTTGCCTTCGAAATAACCTTCACTATTATAAACTGCTTCATCATCTAGCATGACATACCATGAGCTTGGAATGCCCAGTAAAAATACACACACCCTCCTACCTTCTGTCAACCAATCAACCATATATAGAACAAATTGGGAAACACATAATACAATACTACAATAAGGTTCTCTAAATTAGTAGTTAGACTAGACATCTACAATCCCCCAAAAAGATCCTTCCTCCCAACCACAAGGATTGAACACTGGACTATTCAGAACTCTCATTTTTACTGCTTTACAGATCTTACCACCTATGCCCACATCGGTTATATACCGGGTAAGGATACCAGTGGACCTCAAAAGGGATAGCAAAACAAGTGGGCTCGCTTACACCCAAATCGTGCCTAGGGCTCACTTACACCCTGCACATACTATACTATATCATGCCTAGGGCTCACTTACACCTTGCATATACAATACTAAAGGGCTCGCTTACACCCTGAAACCACCACATAAAGTCTGAATACATCTGTGCTATTCTAGGGGTTTGCATAGACCGTTTGCGCAAGACTTAACTCATTTGGTATTAATTCTATCACAATTCATCTCGTTTATATGTATATTACATAAATCATTTCGAAACACTAGCATAAACGTCACCCCTTACCAACCCTTTTCATTTCCCATTTATTAGGGCCTTGTTTGGTTTAACTCTCAAAACACAATTTTTGAAAAAAATTTCAAAATTTTGTTTGGTTGGAAATTTTTTTAAAAATTTCCAAAATCACTTTCTCTCTCCTACACATCAATCAATCACTTTTTCTATCTCCTCTCTCATTCTCAGTCACTTTTTTTCTCACATACATCTACTCAACTACAACAAAATATCAAATCATCCCAAACTCCCATACTCCAAAACTATTTTCAAAATATACAACCAAACTAACCAAAAAAAATTCTAAACTCTCTCCAATTTTTTTTTTTTTTTTTTGAAAATTTATCTACCAAAATCAAACCAAACACACCCTAGATATTTTGATAAGCGAGTTAGTCACATTCGGTAATATAAACGAGCATGAGGCAAACATAAGAGATGAAATATAGCTCATGATGATCATACATAAGTATGGTAAGGGAAGCAAATAACATTAGCCATGTTATGAAATACTTAGAAACAAATAACCTAATAAGGCACAATTTTCAACACTTTTCAGAACTACAGAGTTAAAAAGAATGCTTTGGTAAAGATACTTCCAAGTCATATTAGGGGCTGACATTGCACAGAAACAATAAACAACATGTCTATTTTCAGTTCCAATTTTTAGAATTTGCACAACACATCCAGAAATTCATCTACAAGCTATGTTCGAAAACTTGTCCAGATTTGTCACTTTTTGGGAAAACTAGCTTTCCTCTCAATCTACCTGATAATTTTCACCCAAATAAATTCTGTTGGAAAGAGGACTCAGAATTCTAAATTTTGACAGAAGAACCAACATGAGATGATTTTTCTGAAATTTTATAAAATTGCAAGAAGTGGACTGTTTTCAGAGACTCAAGACCAGCTTTTTTAAACAAAGCATCCATGCCCTAAAAACACACAGTGATGGGCTAATAAAATTAAGCACTAAACACACCAAATATCCTATATTAAATTCAGATTTGATAAATAAATAATTTTGATATTATTTTTTAAAATAGAGAAGTTGCAGCAATGCAAATTTTGAACAAAATTGCAAGACAAAGTCACCAATTCATACCCACACATGCATACACACCAAAAACCCTATTTACCATTAATATATAACACAAGAGAGCATACTCGACAATAGGATGAGATGGGCAAAAGAATTGGAAAAGACAAGAGAGAGATGTGATTCTTACCTTAACACAAGAAAGCAACTTTTCTTCCTTTCTTTTTTTTTTTTTTCCTCCCTCTTCTTCTCCACTTCCCTCTAGTCACAATCTCCTTCTCTCACCCTCTCATTGGCTGTTGAAAATGTGAGTAAGGAATTGGGAAAAAGGTCTCAATTTATAGGCAAGGAGTTTGGATTGAAAAGACAATTTTACCCTCTATCTTAATGACTAAGGAAATTAGAAGACTAATAAAAATCTAGATATTTTTCTCAAGTCTTCTAGGTGGTTCCACACCCAATTTTCCCCAAAATAATATTTATAATCACCTATGTAAATATTCATGTTCAAATAAATCATAAATGAAAGAAAAAGGATAAAATGTATGAATTAATTTAGAAACTAGGAGGTAAAATAAATAAAAACCATGTGTTAGTGTATTTCCAATTATAAAGTGGTGTTCTAGGATTTAATTATAATAATATACGGGAAAATTATTCTTTATTGAACCATTTTGCAGACTTTTACAAAACTGGGGGCTAAAATGCTATTAGCCTAAGGCTCAGGGTTTTAAGTGTAATTACCAAAAGTTATGGTCTTCACAACCCCCATGTGGTTTTAGATTGAAGTGCTACCGTTAATTTTTCTATCCAAACTAATGGAAGATGTATTACACACACTGTTTTTTAAAATGAGTTTTGTCTTTTGAAAAACTAGAATGAATAAATACAATAGAAAGACAATTTTATCCCAATTTACTCCAAATCTAAAATTAGATTAATATGGTAATTAAATTAAAATATAATTAAGAATTAATTTAAAATAGAATTAAACGAAATATAAAATAAACAATAATTAAGAATTGATCTAAAATGTAATTAAATTAAAATTAGATTAACATGTTAGAAATTATAATACATAATTAAGAATTTAAGATTAATTATGATTTAATTTAATTAACATTAAACATTATAAATTATATGTATGAGAGATAAAAAAAGTAAGAAAATAACAAACGATATAGAGTATCTATAGTTAACGGTGTTAACGGTTTGTATTTTAGTTCAAAACTACATGAGAGACATATGACTATTTTTAAAAGATAGTGGGTAAAGTGTTATCAAGCCATACTATAAGGAGGTAAAATGGATTTTGCCCTAGTTTAAATTTTATTTCATTGAGAGTGCCTTCAGGTACAGGACATTCGCTAGTTATTATATATGTCACAAAGACCACGTGATTGTTTTGGAAAGATGGTTAAAAGTTGACTTTTTGAATTTTTTTTGGGCTTTTTTTGAATAAACGTGTAAAAAATATGAGAGATGGTGTGATTCAAAATGGGTTAAAAACTAGAAGATGGCTTTTAATCATCTTCCCAAAATAACCCTATATAATGGTATCCTCTTATTTCTCTATTATTTTTTTTATTTGTTGAGCCATGTATCCTTTAGGTCCCTATTATTGATTGGACACATCATCTGTATGAAATTTCCGAAATACATGATAATTACTCGAAAGAAGCATTATAAGCTAGCTTTTTTACTTACTATGAAAAGACATGCACAAAAAAGTAGACAGGTGATGAGATCCAAATAAGCTAATAAATTAATAAGTTGACCTTTTTAGATGTTGTCAAAAGAGGCCCAAGTCACTTCGTTCATGCTTTTTGTAAGTCGTGTGCGCGAGGGTTTTGTACCATTGTTTCTTAGGTTTAGCTTTTATGTGTTAAAATCTAAATTTGACTGCTATGTATAGATAGATTTGAATAACTTATTATAGGTCATGTTTTGATAATTTGAAACATTAATTTTATGGGGTCTTTTGCGTATATGATTCGTGAAAAAAAGTAAAATCAATTCGATAATTGTAATATTTTATTTTATTTTATCGAATTTATCTTTTAAAAAATAAATAACAAATATTTTTTTAAAAAAAAAATTGATTATTTTATCACATTTATTTCTAATTTTGAATCTACCATATACTTTTATAAATTTATGATTCTGTTTATTTTTTGATTAAATAAATATCATTAATTTAGTTTTTCAAGAATAATTTTAATATAGTTAAGTTATATCTTTTATATAAATTTTCGTACTGTTTTTCTAATAATATGCACCGTTTTATATTAGGGGCTCATGGATTGAGTTGAACTGGGTGATCTCATATCTGCTATTTGTCTGAACTTAGACAAATTATAAAAAATCAATTCACATCTACCCGCTTAGTTAGCGAATGTGAATTGAGTAAACTATTCGGGTTGGCAAATGGATGAGAATCGGTTTTGCAGTTGAGTTTTACTATTTTGGTTTTTTTTTCCAAACTATTTTCCAATAATATTTTTATAATTTTTGACCTTATTTGAGCCAAAAAATTTTAATTCTTTATTTTTTATAATAAAAATAAAGGCCAAACTTTCATAATTGATGAATAGTAAATATAACTATTAAATAAAAAGTCATTTTTTTTAATACATAAAACATAAAAGTATAATATCATTTTCTTAAAAGGTATTGGCCGATTGAGTTGGATTGGGTAATGTCCCAATTGCCAACCGTCCAAACTTAAACAAATTAGAAAAATACATCTGTATCTATTTGCTTTGACCCTTAAAGGCCAATTTTGGGAAAGGAAAAAAGCCAACTCTTTAATTTTTTATTTTTTATTTTTTTTTGACTTTCTTTTAAAAAATATATAAAAAAGTAGAGATGTGATATAACCAAAACAAGCCAATAAATTGATTTTTTTCCTAGCTGCCAAAATAAGCCAAAACCACACATTTTTATACCAAATTGATTTGGATCATTCAATTTTGATGGATCGAATAGATGCTATTAGTTCCACATTTATATATTGTTGTTGTTTTGAGTACGGCTGTGCGCAGTGCGATTTAGACGGTTTAAGAGTAAAATTATAAATCGAATAACGGATTAGCGGATTGGCAAATTGCGGTTTGAGCGGTTTGGGCGGATTGAAGAATATTTTAATCAATTATCAAACATTTTCATAATATATAACACTAATTTACATAATATTTTTCAAATATATAACACAAACTAATTTTACATAATATTTTTCATATATATATAACTACTAACTTATAATAAATTTCATATGTTAAATATTTTTCACACTCATTTTTATTTTGATATTTCATTATGGGAAAATTTGTCTAAGATCTCTACCCAACTTTTGATAGGAGATGAGGTCCACAATAATATTTTTTTATGCCTAAGGTCCCTTAACCTTATTTTACGTTATAAAATACATAATTTACCCTTCTTTATAACATAATCTTTATAACATAAGTTTGTTTGGATTTTGGCAAACTAAATATTTTATTCCTGACTTCACGGTGGAGATTTTGGCAAACTGACTTCACGGTGGAGATTTCGTAGGGGTTTTGCAAGTGTTGCAGTGGACTTGACGATGGAGATTACTATGATCGTGTAGGTATTACAGTGGTGTTGATCGTGTAGGTATTACAGTATTGTTGATCGTGTAGGTTTTTCAGTGGAGTTGAATCAAGTATGTTTTCGATGGAGATTCCACATGGATTTCAATTTTTGTTTTGAATTTTATGTAAGGATTTCGATTTCATATTAGTTTTTCGAATGTATTTTTGCATTAGGTTTTTTTTTAAAGTTTTGATCAATTTAAAAGAGAGGCTAGCTCAGTGAAATTGTTTATAATTTTTGGAGTTGATTTTTCATTTTTTGTTATTGATCAATTTTAGAGAGAGGCCAGCTTGATAGAGTTGATTTTGATTTTTGGAGTTCATTTTTCATTCTCTGTTTTTTGATCAATTTCAAAGATAGTTGACGTTGAAGTTGATTTTGATTTTTAGAGTTCATTTTTCATGCTCTATTTTTCATTAACATGCTTATCAATAATAAGTTTTGTTCTCTATTTTTTCAAACCAGAGAAATTTCTTTAAACTAGAGATAAATGTAAATTTCTTATCATTTTTTGTTCTCTAAGTTTTGTTCTCTGTTTTTTCTACACTTTATTGGTATAATCTAGAGAAAATTGTAAGTTTGTTATTATAATCCAACGAAAATTACAGAGAAAATTATAAGTTCATATGGACATATTATTATAAGTTTCTAATACAGATAGAATCTCAAAGAAAATTATAAGTTTGTAGTCTAATGAAAATCATAGAGAGAATTGTAATTTGTTATGGATATGTTATTATAAGTTTGTTATTATTATTTTTTTTTCTCAATTGAATGTTTTGTGAGCATAATAGATGTTCTCTATGAGTTTTTCTGTGTTTGTGTGGAATAGTTAGCATTTTTGTCAATTTGATGTTAATGTGTTTTTGTTTTTGTGATTTTGAAAGTGAATATAAGTTCTTAATTTTCCCTGGACTTTTATTTGTAGTTCAGAGACAATTATAAGTTTGTTATTCACTTTTAGTTTGTAGTTCAAAGAAAATTATAAGTTTGTAGTTTAAAGTGAATATAAGTTTTTGTTTCTCTGAGCAAAAGTTATTTTTTGTATTTTTTCTTTCAGTTTAGATGGACAGTGCAGTATTTTTTGTTATCTTGAAGGTGTATATAAGTTTGTAAATTTCTCTGGATTTTGATATAAGTGCAATATTGCACAATCACACAGAGAAAATTGTAAGCTTGTAGTTCAGTGAAAATCACAGAGAAGCTTATAATTTCATAACAGATCTTCTGTGTGATTTTTGTTTATGATTGTGTTTAATAGTTAGCAGTAAATTTCTCTGTGATTCTCTCTGGATTCATTAAGTTTTCTATGATTTTATCTTTGTTATCTTGAAGGTGAATATAAGTTTGTAAATGTCTCTGGACTTTTATTTGAGTCCAGAGAAAATTATAAGCTTGTTATTATAATCTAAAGAAAATTATAATTATTAGAAATTTTTCTAGACTTTGATGTTGTTCTTGTTAAGTGTTTTTATATTGAATAAATTATTTTTCTTGCTTTTTCTTTCAGTTTCAATGGACAATGCAGTGTTGTTGCTGTGCAAATATGGAAATGATACTATTGTCATTAATGTTTCATGTGAATTGAATTTTGACGAATTGGTTGGCATTTTGTGTAAAACATGGGAGAATTTGAAACTTAAGATGATGTGTATTTCATATTCTATTGTGGGCCATCCGAATTGTATGGTTCGAAATAATATTGATTTTCTGAATATGTTGAGGGTTGTTTGTGCGCGTGGTGTTGATATAGTTGATGTTTCAGTTGTTAGGTGTAGTACTTCTAATCAAGAGGATAAAGTGGGATCTAATTGGGTAGATGTTGTGCAAGGTGAATGTGATAGGCTCGTGGATATTGAAAGGGATTCACTCTCTAAGTTTTGTTCTCACCAAGAAAAGGTGTTATTGTCAGCCGGTTGGAGAAATAATATTACGAGTGTTGGACAAAAGTTTGAGGGTGGTGTGGTTGAGTTCCATACTATTTTATGCAAGTATGCCATTGAGGTTGGTTTTCAGTTTATATATGTTAAAAATGACAAACTAAGGGTTACGGCAGAATGTACATATAAGGAATCAAGGGGATGTATGTGGCGTATACATGCTTCAGTTGAAAAAACAAATGGGTTCTTTTACATAAGAATTTTGAACAATGAACATACGTGTGGTGTGGTAGTTCCTACTAGTAAACATGCTAGGATGACTTCCAGCTGAGTTTCTGGGCTGATACTTGAAGAGGTAAGTGCAAAACCTTTAACTCGTCCAGTGGATGTTGTCAAAGAAATGAAAGACAAGTATAGGGTCTCAATCAGTTATAACTGTGGTTGGTTGGGGATTGAAAAAGCAAAATGTAGTACATATGAGGATTCTTGTTTGTCATTCGATCAATTACAGTGATATTTTGATGAGACATTGAAGAACAATCTAGGTAGTCGTTTTAAGTTAGATTTTAAAGATAACAAGTGTTTCAAAAGAGTGTTTGTGGCTTTTCATGCATGCATTGTTGGTTTCAAATATTGTCGGTCATTATTGTTTCTTGATGGAACATTTTTTAAAGGACAATACAAAGGAGTTATGCTTGCTGCGACGGGAAAAAATGGGAATGAAGGTAATTGTAAATATACCTAATTTTATCTAAGTATGTGAATTTTCTATACATGTGGGAATTGAGTGAATTTTCTATTTTTGTGATTTTTCTCTGACACTTTGAATTTTCTCTAGTTTTGGCCACTGTGTGACTTTTCTCTGGATTTTGGTCAGTGTGTGAATTTTCTCTGAATGTTATCATTGTGTGAATTTTATCTGTAGTTGGTGACTAAGTGAAATTTCTCTGGATATTGTCATTGTGTGAATTTTCTCTATAGTTGGTCACTAAGTGAATTTTCTCTGGATGTTGCCAATGTGTGAATTTTCTCTGGAGTTGGTCACTAAGTAAATTTTCTCTAGAAGTTGCCATTATATGAATTCTCTCTGGATTTGGCCACTGTGTGAAGTTTCTTTGGATGTTGGCAATGTCAAATTTCTCTGGTTGTTTATTATTCTAATTTTCTCTGCATGTGTATATCTAATATGCTTGTTCCTATTTGTTTTGTAGGTTTTTTTCCTATAGTTTTTGCTGTTGTTCATGCTGAGAATAAAGACAATTGGTATTGATTCCTTGAACATTTATGTGAAGTATTGGGATCGGAAAGGGTGACAAGTTTCATATCAGATCGATATTGTGGTATTGTAGAAGGAATTGCTAGGTTTTTCCCTAATTGCTTTCATGGGTTTTGTCTTAAACATCTAAAGAGAAATTTGAGGGATAAATTATCATGTGGAAACACAAATTTGGTTAGGGAGACGATTGTGTCCAAGTTTTCAGAATGTGCATATGCGCTAACAAAGGCATCATTTCATTTCAAGTTAAATGAATTAAAAAGTGAGAGATGAGACATTATAAGTGTTTTCTTGAGAAGTTTACCATATAAAAATTAGAGTGATGCATATTTTGAGGGGAAACGTTATGGTGAGATGTATTCAAATGTGGCTGAGTCATTCAATTCATGGATACGAGAAGCTCGGCACTTGCCAATAACAAGTTTGGTGGACATGATACAATTGCAAATCATAAATATGAGGTCGGATAGGAGGCTGCTCTCTAGTAAATGGAATAAAGTTCTCTATCCTTGTATAGATAGTGTATTGGAGAAGGCTTCATGGATGGAAGGACATGAAATGTGAGTTTATCATCTAAAAATGGCTTTAAAGTGCATTGTTTTCCTTTGGTTATGGTTGATCTTGGGTTGAGAACTTGTTCATGTCAAAAATAGGAAATAAATGGGTATCCATGTCAACATGCTGTTGCTACAATTTTTAAGAGTGGAAAGAATTTGAATAAATTTGTTGAATTCATTTGTTGAACCATTTTTTCATGCTAATATGTATTATCAAGCATACTCGTTTTTGATTAGCCCAGTTCCAACTGTTGAAAAACCTGTGTGTAGTATTAATAATGCTATGATTTTACCTCTATTAAGTAAGAGATCAGCTAGGAGGCCAAAGAAGAATAGAATTGCTTCTACTGGAGAGTTTAAAAGGGTGATGAAGTATAGTCGATATGAGAGTATTGGTCGCCATAATAAGAGGACATGCAAAGAACCTTTGTTAAATAATTGAGAATAATACATTTTATTGATTGAATAATACATTTAATGATTATTTTGTGTATTTTGTTTTATGAAATGTATTTTTTGGACAGTGTGTATTTAATAATACCAATCAAATTCATCTAGAGAAATTTTCCAATAGCAGTGAAAATTACTTTTTGTATTGTGTTTTTAGAAACATACTTTGGGAGTGTTTTTATAATACCAGTCAAATTCATCCAGAGAAATTTGCTAGAAGCAGAGAAATTTACTATGGGGATTGTTTTTGTTAAAATGTGCATTGTGTTTTGTGAGGTCAAATTCATCTAGAGAAATTTGACAATAGCAGAGAAAATTACAGTGTACATTGTGTTTGTTGAAACATACTATAGGTAGTGTGTTTATAATACCAGTCAAATTCATCCAAAAAAATTTGCCACTAACAGAGAAAATTCTCTGTGCATCGTGTTTTGTGAGGTCAAATTCATCTAAAGAAATTTGCCAATAGTGGAGAAAATTACTGTGTGCATTGTGTTTTTTGAATTTGATGATTGTTTTGTACCAACACAGTGCATTACAGATTACATGATCATATAGGCACCCTATTGGCACGATACGAGTTAAATTTCTCTTTGAATTTCTCTTAACTTCATACCAGTCAAATTCATCGAGAGAAATTTGCCAATAGAAGAGAAATTTACCATGGGCATTGTGTTTGTTAAAATTGTGTATCGTGTTTTGTGAGGTCAAATTCATCCAAAGAAATTTGCCAATAGCATAGAAAATTATAGTGTTCATTGTGTTTGTTAAAACATACTATAGGCAGTGTATTTATAATACCATTCAAATTCATCCAAAGAAATTTGCCACTAGTAGAGAAAATTCTCTGTGCACTGTGTTTTGAAGCTTTAAATTCATCCAGAGAAATTTGCCAATAGCAAAGAAAATTACTGTGCGCTTTGTGTTTTTTGAATTTTATGATTGTTTTGTACCAACACAGTGTATTATAGATTATATGATTGTATAGGCACCCTCTTGGCACAATACGAGTTAAATTTCTCTATGAATTTCTGGTAACATCATACCAGAGAAATTTCTGCAGATTGTGTTGAGAATCACCACTTAGCACGCATTATAAAATATATATATATATATTTAACTATTGATAGCTATGAAATTTACATTAGTCAAAAAAGATATATGCATACATGTCAAACATCATCATTCCTTCAATTTATGAAAAAAACAAATTGAAGGGTTATTCCTAATTACATTGTGCGCATTGTCTTCCTTTCACTAGTGTGCTTTCACTATTATACTTTTGGTTTTTCTTCTGGTGGTATTTGAATTGGTTCTGTCCATGACTGGCCAACTTTGGTTACAAATCTCTCTATGATTTCTGCCCTCATCAACCTTACGTCTTGTGTCAACAATTTCAAGCTGATAGGTTCATGGTTGCTATATGGTCTCATTATATATGATGGGTCGTTGAACACACCAAAGATAAACACTAAACTACACCAAATTCTTTTAGAATAATGGCAAGTCCAGGTATCGATCTACAAGGACAATTGTGAAATTAAACTAATTTAATTGTTAAATTCCTAAATTAATTTTAATAAAAAGATTGATTGTTCATAACCTAATTTAATAACAAATAAATTAAACTAAGGAATTAAATTATCAATAATAAATGAAGTTGTGTTTACTGATTTGGAGAAAAAACCTAGGGTAAATAGTCCACCACTAGTCATGTAAAAAGGGTTTCCAATTGAAATCAATTATGCTATGGTTTGAACGGATTAATGCTTCGCAACTACAAGCTCAAAGCATTTAACAAGAAGATCATCACATTCAATGTACGAGCACGAACAATCTCAAGTAGTACGAATCGTTCACTCTAAACTAAGGTAGTGACACGACTCGTCCCTCGTAGTATGGTTCGTCTCATACCTTGAATGTGAAAGAAATAGAGAACTCTTGTATGGAAGACATTCAACAATTACAGAAAGCCGAATACTTGAAGAAATAATGAAAATTATATAAAAGAAACTTCTAAATCACCATACAAATGTTCAAACCTTTACATAATTAAAAATCAAAAAGAAAAACTAATTACATGCCTAGGGTTTCATCAAAACCCTAGAAAAGGAGACTAGCCACTCATGGAGGAGTGGAATGAGGCAGATGGAGAAGGAACCACCATGGGAGACATCTTTGAAGCTTCAAGTTCCTCTTCTATTTCAAACCCTAGCCCCTCTTTTTAGGTCAAAACAAGTTCAGACCCCTATTCCAGCCTTTTCCTTGCCTTTTTATCCTTCTAATCTCTTCCAAACAGGTTTAAAATGTCGGGCACAATTTCTCAGAAAAAGTCAACGCACGTGCGGGAAAGTCAACGCACGTGCGGGAAAGTCAACTCTCTCCAAATTCTGTCTTTTTGCCCGTTTTATGCTCTGACTATATACAACCTGATTGACATTCAACACACATAAAATATACAGTTTGACCAGCAAGTGAAGTTAAAAGATTCTAATTAACGGCTTTAATGATGTCCAATTCGGCCTTAATCACATCCCCCAACTTACAACTTGCTAGTCCTCAAGCAAGTAAAATAAAATAAAATAAAACAAAATCTATCTATTTCCTCTTTTATGGGAAAACGGTTGTATTTAGCATATGCAACAAGCCTTTAAACCACAAGGTTACCCCAATTGGATGAGTAAAGTCTCGTGAGGGTTTCCAGAAATGATACCCAGAAACATTAACATATTCATATACACTCAACAACAAATGACCACACTACTCCACCTAACAATCAACTTGTGTGCCACTACAGTGTGATATTGAGACATCATGAGTCCTTAAAGGCACAGTAGACAAGCATGAAGGAACCTATTGAGTCAAAACCACAATTCAGTTAATACAAAAGTAAAGTCCCCTGTACTTGTGCATGCTAGTAGACAAGTCGTGAGTACCCTTGGTGTAAAGTGCAATCTCCATATTAGTTAACTGTCCACTATAATAGCCCAGTGTAACTCATAATAACACCCAACATATACAGAAAAACTAACCTGTTGCAGCCAAGATTCTCAAAAGTTTCTTTTTTTTTTTTTTTTTTTTTTGATGACTGTGCAATGTCCTAATCCATTAAGCTTTCTGATCAACCCATGTAACAAGCATTGGGCCAATGACTCCCAAACCAGACGATTTTAGGGCACCAAGTGTAAAGACACCCCTACGGGCTTAATAACTCGAGTTGAAAAGGCTACGAATCTGAACAAGTCATTCTTCTTATTTTTTTCTTAACTGTGCAATGTCCAAGTCCCTTAAGCTTTCTAATTAACCCATGTAGCAAGTTTTGGGCCAATGACTCCCAAACCAGACGGTTTTAGGGCATTAGGTGTAGAGACACCCCTATAGGCTTAATAACTCGAGTTAAAAAGGCTACGAACCCAAACAAGTCAAGTGTTTTTTTTTTTTTTTTTTAAGAATCTTGGCTCCTCATTTATTCTTTTCTGCAACTCTAGCTATTATCAATGATGTACACTAGGGATTATAATAAAAAGATCACCACTATGATAGTGTGCTCATGTGAATTAAGGCATACTCATGACAAGTGCACTAATACCACAAACACAGACAACTCTCCTCGTGCAAACATCGCATGCAAGTATCTACCCAATAAACCCTTTTCATACAAGTCTACTATGCTCTCCAATTAACATATGCAAATATCATCACCCTACTAGCAAAAAGTCACTTCAAGTGAAGTAATGCAATCAAGTGAAACAGGTATAAGCATGAATTATGAGCCAAATAGAAATGCACAAAAGAAAATATAACCCTCATCCCCCAACTTGAATATGACATTGTCCTCAATGGAAAAGTAAAGACAAATGAGAGAATATTACCAGAATTGTAGGTGCACATCCAGGTAGGCAGAGAGTAACATATACACACGTCACACTGGTTTTTTTTTTTTTTGAAAAAAAGAAAGAACTAAAAAGAAAAATAAAAAAAAAAAACAAAACAAAAAACAAAAAAAAAACAAAGCAGTATACAGGCGGGTACTACGGGAAGCCGGTGGCGGGGGTGGTGGGAAATGCTGGGCAAACAAGGCTTGCATCAAAGAGCGCGTCTCAAAGGCTTCATCCTGAACCCGTTGCTGGATGGCGAGGTTGTCGGTGTGTAGCTGGTCGAAAGTCGCCTGAGAATAGTCGCGATACGCTTGAAAATTCGTGCGCAACTCCAGGAGACTCTGGTAGTGATCACGAAGAGTACTGTGGACCTGATCCACAGAGTGCTGAAGCTGTAAGTACTCCTTGTAGGTTATGTAGAATGGGTCCCCTTGGGAAGGCACGGGGGGAACAAGATGAGATGGGTAGTCGTGTACGGGGTCCTGGGCCTCATCAACTGGGGCACCAACCAACTGCGGGATGCGAGATATGCTATGCTGCCATTCCCGCTGGCCGAAAGTCGGATACCCTCTATCAATCTCCTTATCCTCAGCAATGGGGAGATGGTTCAGCTCAAACATAAGTGTCAATAAATTGGCAAATGGCAGTGGCCAAGTCAGGTTCTGCATAGGATCAGGCCGAACCGCCTCTCGTAGAAATTTTCGCAAATGCATCCAGATGATATGCTCAAGCGGGACCTGATAGCCATGCTGATACCCGTGTAAAACCCAAACAAACTCCAAACAACGCTCAGCTCGATGCCCAAGTGGAAGGACATTCTTATGGACCACGGAATCAATGAATAGCAAGCGGCTAGGCAGCTCGCTCCGCTGCAAGCATGTGAAACTGAGGTCACCGTGGGCCCCTAGGAAGTATTGCTGGATGAGGCTATGTATGGGCTGTCGATCCTCAACTTCCGGGAAGGGCTGATATTCTGGCTTGGCGAAAAACCCTAACACTGTGGCAATCATGGATGAGGTGATGTGGACAATATGACCATCAATGATAGAGAGCAGTCCATCCTCGGTGGGTGTCTCATACAGGTTTTGGTAGAATTGTCATACCAGACGAGGATAAGTGGGCGCTGTCACAGTGCAAACGCCCAACTGTTGTCGGAGTCGGAACTGCTCAACGGCCCAAGTAATGTCTGTGTCATGCTGAAAAAATGGCATGTTGAACTGCGTAAGCTTGTGAAGAGGGCATGAAGCCCACTCCGGCCGGGGCAAGTCACCTGGTGGTGGTGGCGAGGATGGTGGTGACGGTGGCGGTGGTGGCGCCGAAGAGGTGGAACCTCTGGCCCTTTTGGAGGCCCAAGCAGATACACGTCGACTCATATCCTGCACACACCAAAAGCAAATAGACACAAACCCGTGGAACCAATCATGAGAATAAAGTAAAATATGAAAGCACAAGTTTGTCCACTAATGTACCACATGCAATTCCCACTTCTTCTTTTTTTTAATATATAAAAATGAAATTAATTAAATAAATTAATAAAAATGACATTAAATTAAATTAACTACACTATAAAATAAACTGAACTAAACTATAAAATAACTAAACTACAAAAGAGACTAAAGTATAGAATAAAATAACCCAAGCTAAACAGTTTTTTTTTTTTTAATAATTAATAGAAGAGAAGAAAATAAAATAAAATAAAATAAAATAAAAACTAAACTACTTAATAATTAAATGAACAATTACATCATAGAATAAAAATAAAATCACTAACTAAACAAGTAAAATTAAAAATAAAAATAGAACCTAAACAATCCATGAACTAATTAAACTAATGAGAATCACTAATGAAACAATTTAAACTAAACAAATATAGCGAATAAAAAAAAACTAAATTAGGATTATTGTTAGCACCATGATTTCTGAGTTTTTTTTTTTTTTTTATTGGCTTGGCCCGCACGTGCACCGGAGAGGGCCACACGTGCGGCTCTCATCTTCTTCCTCGCAGATTGTTGTTGTTGTTGTCGTTTTTTTTTTTTTTTTAGATAAACAAACTAAATACATGGCTAAGTTAGTATACTACATGGATCAATAAATAAAATAAAATAAAATAAAAGAAAGAAAGAAAAAATAACTAACAACAAGCATGGCTAAGCAGAATACAAACCCCCCCCCCCCTCCCCTTTTTTTTTTATGAAACATAGATCAAGATTTGAAAAAAAAATAAAATAAAAGAAAAAAAAATCAAAACTCTACTTCTCTACTCCTATGCCCACAAACCTAAACATAAAAGAAAAATTACCTTGAAAAAGTGGAGAAAGAGAGAAAAAAGAATGGAGGTTCGCCGGAAAAAATGGTGGTCGCCGGAGATTCGTCGGACAGAGAGGGAAGTGATGCCGGCGGTGAGATGATGGTGGTGAGGAAGAAGAAAGAAGAAGAAAAGGGAAGAAGGAAGAAGAAGAAGAAGGAGGAGGAGGTGGGTTTGTGGGGTTAAGAGAGAGGGAGAGAGAAAAGCCGCCCCGTTTGTTTTGGGAGATAGAATGGAGGGGATTGATAGTGAGGGGATTAATAGTGAGGGGATTGTTAGTGAGGGGATTAGTAAAATTGTGTTTGTTTGATAACCAATGGAGTAGTAATAGTTCATGTTTGTTTTGAGAGATAGGGATGGGATTAACCATGTGAAATTCCACAAATACCCTTATTGCATATTATTAAATTTGGACTTATACCAAGTAAATAATAAATAAATTTGTACTCAATATTATTATTCTTCTTTTTTTTATTTTTTTTTAATATTAAAGAATCTAATTATCAACAAATTTATTTATTCAATGTTTTTTTTTTAAATATTAATGAGTCCAATAGCAAAGCAGATTTGCCACCCAAATAGCAAATTTGCACCCCATTTGATACCTCTTTTTTTTATACTTGTTGGTATTTTTTTTTTGGGACTTGAAATTTAATTTTGGACATGAAATTTTTTATTAAACTAAATTATTTATTTATTTTATTTATTATATACACACACACATATATATATTTAACACACACCTTAACAGAAACAAATTAATCTTAAAACTGATGGTCCGCACACCTAAACTACTTAAATTGTAGAACCCTTCAAATTGTACATTCAGCAGATTTAATGACTAAATGGTCCACAAAGCCAGAATCTCTTTATGAAAAACAATACAAACTTTATGGTTAAGGAAAAAAAAATCTCAAAACTGATGAACTTGCAGTGCAAAGTCATAACACCTAAATAAATAAAATCACATCCATTCTAATTTAAATTAAAAACCTGTGACACAATTCCAAACAAATATAAAACTCATGTACTCTGAAATCTGTGAGCAAAACGCATTACTTAATTTATTCACACAATTCCAAAACGCATTACTTAATTTATTCACACAATCTGTCAGCAAAACGCATTACTTAAACCTGTACACGATTCCAAACAATGAGTTTGAATTTATTCAGACACTTTTGAAATCTGTGAGCAAAAGGCATTACTTAATTGGTGAACAGCAGTAAGATCTATGACAACAATAATTCATGAACTATATTATTTATAGCTCCAAGCCTTGCTGCATAACAACAATAATACATGAACTGCAGATTTTATACTACCAAGTTACAAAAACCAGCCCAACACGGGAGCAACATTTACTCAACAAAAAGACCATCATAAAGTATTGCAGCAGCAGAAACTACCTAACCTATAATATTTATGCATCACATAATATATTACAAGTCATGTGGGAAACAAAAAGACCATCATACAGTAGATGTCACATTTAAATATGACCTTCCAATAGCAAAGAAACCCACTCCATCTTGTCATTCTCATCTAAACTGAAAAACAAGTCAACTTTGTCTTTATCTTTCACTATCATAGATGCTGCCATCAATCTTTGGGTATTACTCATTGGCAACTTCAGAAGTTCTGCATTAACCAACCTCCTCTGTTGGGATAGGTCATGTGAATATCCTATCCTATGACCAATCTCCACCATTGTAGTATTAGTATTCTCAATGAATGATCCAAGATTTTTTGCCATCTCTGATAGTTCAGTGGGAATACCCTCAGTAGGTCGAGCCCGCTTTTTCCCAGTTTTAGTTGAGTCAGCATGGTTGGGAACATTACCTGCAGTAGACATTGAGTAATCCGTATCACCCATGTTCATACTAAACTGTTCAACAGGAGACTGTTCTCCTTCTTCTGTAGTTGCATTGGCATCCTCTTTTTCCATGGTTGCAACTGCATCAGCAGGATCCTCAGCCAGTTCACCAGTCGCCCTATCCTTCCCAAATAGAATAAGCCAATCTTCATAGAATGGGAATGGCCTGTTTCGCATCCCTTTTGCATCTGGCACCCTCTACACAAGTGATTATGTAATTATTAAAAAAGAACAAATTGATTTATAAGTACATACACATACAAATAAACAACATAAAAATGAGATTTACCCTGACATAGTTCTGCCATACGTCGTCACTATCAACAAGCACCATCTTTTGTTCATCATTCCAACCAAAACCACTCATGTTTAACATATCTTGCAGAGCATTATATTGTTTCCTCCAAAATTTAATCTTTGAGTCGATGTGGGGACTGGCTCGAAGATCAGTTCCAGGAAATGCACTTAAGATCTTCTTCTCACATTCATTGTAGAAGCCTGCCCTAAACTGATTATTATCAAGCTTCCACTTGGGATTACTTGCTATTACATCCTTCATGGTTGTAATGAGGAATACTTCCTCACAGTGATTCCAAAACCTTCGAGGTTTCCCTTTCTTACGAGAACTAGTGGTACCTGTGTCATCTATACCTATATATATGTATATCATAAGTTTAAATCATAACACACATGTCAATCATAAATAACAAATCAACTTACACAACATTTCTTACAAATACCACACAAAAACTAAACAAATAAGGTTCGAATTACTTGGCATAATAAATTCTCACTATTACATAAAAAACATCATACAATACTAATTTATTAACCTCTGCTTGCTTGCCATTCATTAAACATTTGGGTTGCCAAGGCAGTTCTCCATTCACTCCATTGATCAGATGCTTCAACAACATCAATCATTTCATCTCCTAATTCAGTAGCTGGAGGAGGAGGATTCATTTCCTCGTTCTCATCATCATCAAGATCCATAGGCATTTCACGTTGTATGAGATTGTGGAGAAGGCAACATGCAGTGATAATACGAAATTGAGTCATGATTGGAAAGTAAGAATAAGTCCTCAATATTGCCCACCTCATTTTAAGTAGTCCAAAACACCTCTCAATGACGTTACGAGCAGAAGAGTGCCTCATGTTAAAAAACTCTTGTGGTGTTGTTGGGGCACCCCCTTCTCTCCATGTCGAAAGATGGTAACGTTGTCCTCTATATGGTGCAAGAAAACCCTCCCCATTTGTGTAACCCGCATCTACGAGATAGTAATGGCCTGTAATTATGTAAGATGGTTTCACTATGTATATAACAAAATAATTGTTTAATATAGATATAGTGTACCCATAATTAGAACAATATATAATTATCATACCAGTAGGGACTTTTAACCCATTGGGTCTACTGACAGCATCTCTAAGTACCCTATAGTCAGAAGCAGATCCTTCCCATCCAGGCAAGACATATATGAATTGCATGTCTTGGGAGCACACACCCAATGCATTTGTGGCAATTTCTCCCTTTCTTGTTCTATACCTTGGTTTGTCTATTGCAAGGGCAAGAACCTTAACATAGGTTCCATCTAAAGCACCAAGACAATTCTAAAAAAAAAAAATTATGAAATTAATATAGGTAATACAAAAATATAATATGCTAATTAAGCGAAATTGTAAAAATATTGTACCTGAAAACAACTCCACCTATCATCTGTACAATTAGCAGTTATCGGTTCAAGCTTCTTAAAGAGGAGACCATGGAGGCGCAACACAGCCTTCAGAACATTATTGAAGTGCTTACTAACTGTTTGACCACTCCGCATGAAATTAAATTTAATTTTGCAGTTCTTAGTGTGATGTGCAATCACATTCAAAAACATTGCTACTTGCTCCTCTAAAACGACATACTTTGAATCAGATAATCCAACACTTCGCACCAACCCACATAAAAGCATGAAAGTACGCCTATTCATCCGAAGTTGGTCATGACAATTTATGTCACTATTGTTGACCAATCTATTCAAATGGTCAATTTGTTTTCCATAGGGGTGAGGTGATCTAGGTAGGTGCAACCTAATTTCTTTCTTCTTGAATGCAGCATGTAAAATCACTATATACATAGCACATGCATAATTAATGGATGAAACAACATGTAGGAGGGCTACAAATTCCTCTATAAGGTCATTTCTCCTTCTCTTAGTGGCATAATTATTATCCATCTACAAAAAATGAATAAACAATAAGCGGCTAAAGTTAGCACAAAAAGTATAACAAATAATAGATAATAGAAAGTGTTTAATATGATAAAACAGATTGTAACGGCCAAAAAGCCATAGTAGAGTGAGTTTGAATTTATCATATTAAAGATGTGCAGAAAAGTAAAAAAAATGATGTGATAACTTATATAGTGACAATAATTGTGTATCTCTTTCTGTTGCCCTGATATGCACAATTATTATTTTCACATCAATTGTGTATCTCTCTGTTGCCCTGATATGCACAATTATTATTTTCAGGGATTTTCTAAGCTGGGCTCTTTATCCATTAACTTAAGACATTCCAGACTTAGAAATTAGAATAGTACAAGTTGAGTTTATCAACTCAACCATTTGGGCCAAGTTTGAGTGCCCATCAAATTTTTGGGCTGCTTATGGTATTTGTTTTTTTGGGCTAGTAACTTATGGTATTTGTTGTCATGAACTTAGATGCCCAAGTTAGAATATACTCCTATCTGGATCATCCTAAAGATGACAACTTATGCACCTATTTGTAAGAAAATGACAGCAAAGAAAGGCTTCAACCTGTCATACATTTTACGTAAAGGCTGATAGGATATTTGGTTTGTCATTGCTCACTGCCTCTTTGGAGTATTCAAAATGCTCTCGACATGTTTTCAAATTTATAGGTGTATTGTGTTCCCTTTTCTTTAAAAAAATTCTGCTTTACAAAAGACTAGGATATTATTATCATCCTTTCAAAAATAGGGATTCCACTAATGTATTTGAAGTCAATTATTGCTTAAAAGCCCCTGTCACCAAACATGAAGAGGATACGTCTTTGGTCACACAAACCTATGTATCTATTCAGCATGAAGAGGATACCAGATCAATTTTTCATTTTTACCTGTATGTAAGATAGAACGGTTTGTAATTAATCCAACTTATAGACTGGCTTTATGTATAAATAATGTATATGCTTAATATTTTATCAGTCTGAATTTTTTTATTTTATTTTTATTTTTTTTAAGAAGCTCACAACAAACCTACCAAAGAGTCACATAATAGGACAGTAGCTAATAAATGCAACCAAAATCCCAACAACAAAGATAGCAAAGAACCTCATAATAGGGAGAAATTATCAAAATTTCCCTTTTGCAATGATTGATTGCAGGAAAGTGAAATTTTCTTGGAAGAGGGTTTTATATCAGATCCTTCTGTCATATTTATGAAGACATTTCTAAACAAGCACAACTCTCATACTCTCTCACCTGTGCATCTAATTTGGCCCTCTTTGCCCTTGCTTTTATAGAATTGAACGTAAAACTCAAAAAATTTTGAAGTCAATTTACTATTTCTTTTTAATAGTTTTGGAAAATAAGAAACTAACCAAATTTTCAATCTTATTTTCTGTATGTGTAACCCTGAAAAAAAAATAAACAAAAAAAAAAGGAACTACTTTTTAATTCCAAGGCAGCATTGACAAAAAACAAATCTGAGAGAAACTTGCAAGTACTTAAAAAGTAGCTCAAAACTTACACTGAAATTTCGAATCAGCTGAATTTCAAACTCCAGGTGTTTATTACAGTAATTTATTTATCTTCAAGCAACACATACCATAAGACCAATGACCTTCCTATCTAAATCTACACATAACAAGAATATTCCCAAACAAATGATGCACCACCTAGCCTACAAAACGACAGACACGAAAATCATCCCCACAAACTAGCTAAACATCAACATTCTCCAGTGACTCCAGTCTGAAATTACAGTTTGAAATTACACTAATTTGAATCAAAGACAACTTGATAATCAGAACACTACCCAATTCGTCCTTGTACAGTCTGAAATTAAACTAATTTGAATCAAAGACAACTTGAAAATCAAAGCAATACTGGTATTATCCCAAGAAAGACTTAGATTAAAAAATAAACCAAAAAGAAAAAGAAAAACCCAATCTGACATATACCCAAGCAAGCAAGTTTAGATCTATTATACAGAGCATAGAAAAGCCACAGATGAATGCAAGTTTAGATCCAAGCAACGATGAACCAAACCGAACTAAATAAAAGAAATAAATTAATTAATTAATTAAACTGAGAACAGAAACTGAGAATAAATTAATTAGCTTTTCTCACCTGCAACACCAACACGATTGAAAATCTGAAGAAGAAGCAGAGCTTCTCTTGCCTTTCCCTTTTGCTGCTGTTGCTGCTGCTTTATGAGTTAGGGCTAGGGCAACATAGGTAAAGAAGTAATCACACTCCTTAATACCAACGGACTAGCTTTGAATACCAACATCAGGGGCAAACTGTGAATCCCCTCTGCAAGGCCTCTATGAAGCCGTTCGGCTTATCAATCCGTCCCTCATCTCTGTAAACAAACAGGGTATTAAGTGGGACCCACAGTGAACCTAATCCCAATCCCCCTCTTATCCCCCAAAACAAATGGGAGAAGTTTGAGAGTGATTGGGAGAGAGTGGGGGGTGTGATATAGATAATTTTTTTTTTTTTTTAACGAAAATAGAAAATAGAAAAATAAAAATAAATAAATAAATAAAATAAGAATTTTTTTTAATATATATAAATTATAAATAAAGTAATTGTATATTTGTTTATTTATTTATTTTTAAAATTTATTTATGTATTTATTTAAAATTTATTTACTTAAATAAATTAAAAATGAAATTAAAAATAATAAAAATAAAAGAAAACAAAACAAAACAAATATTTTATTTTTTATTTTTTTTATTTTATTTTTTTTATATATATATTTTTTATTTTTTACTTTTTGTTTTTGGAAAATAGCTGCGCCAACCCACGCACCTGCTTTTAAAGCAGTGTGCGATTTGAAGATCACCAAATTTCCCGCACGTATGGGACCCAAGCCGCACATGCGGCGATTTTTCTCCTCGATCACAAATTTTTTTTTTTTTTTTTGAAAAATCGTCGTCCCGCACGTGCAGGAGTCAAGCCGCACGTACGGCTTGGTCAACGCACTGACCCCGCAACTACTTTTAAAGCAGTGTGCAACAATTGAATCACCAAATTTCCCGCACGTGCGGGGCCCAGGCCGCACGTGCGGCGATTCCCTCTCCCTTTTTTTTTTTTTTTTTTGGCACGACGTTCCGCACGTACGGGGCCCAAGCCGCACGTGCGGCTTGAGAGACACACGCCACTCTGCACCTGCTTATTAAGCAGTGTGCAATTTGGTTTTGTGAGATGTGCACCGCACGTGCATGAATAGGGCCGCACGTAGGGAGGGCCGCAGGTAGGGGTGTCCGCGGTTCGGTTTGGGACGGTTTGCGATTCGGTTTGGACCCGCCCGCATCTATGCGATTTGGGGAAAAGTCAACCCGCAACCGCCCGCAATGCGGTTTGCGATTTGTGCGGATAGGGTTCGTGGATGTGCAGGCGGTTGCGGGCGATTTGCGGATTGAACTTTTTTTTAAGAAGTTTATTTTTAAACCTTTTTTTTTCTCCCATTTTGTCAATCTTTATTTTGGACCTTTTTCCTCATATTTTCTAAAATGCTCCAACATTAATAATTGGACCAGAATAAACATTTTAGAATAGGCCATATTTTTGTTTATGATATTTTTTAATTGGCCTTTCCTACTTATCCTTTCTTTTACTGGTAATTTTCCTCTTAAAGGTTGCACAGTGTTCAAGTTCTCTGGTCTCCCTTTCATATATATTTCTTCATTACTCATTGACAAATATAAAATTTGATTATATTTCAGCATGAATGGAACACAGGTGCAACAATCCTATGCACTGTAGAAGTCAAAATTGCAAGCCACTACAAATTTCTATTTTAAAATAAAAGTCACAGTGTCTCATTATGTAGATAATTTATAAACTATAATCATGAAGCACAAAGTATTAGAACTTGAAAGCCTCAAAGGATTCAGAAGATACCAAATTAACTCATGGCATGTAGATGAATGATATTAACAGGCAACAACCATTGCAGCAAGAACTGGAAGGATGATCAAAACTCAAATAGCAACACATCAAAAAACATCACTGATTGACAAATACAATGGATCTCCTGTACAATAGAGACTAACAACACACTACCAATAATACTTGAATTAATAGATCAGTAAAGGTATGTTTTAATGTGAACCAGCATATCAACATTGCTTGAATTAAATGATCAACAAAGAAATGTTATTAATGAGGTGCGTGAGGTGAGATGGTTAGGGTTTTTTTTGTTTTGTTTGTTATAGATGAGGTGCGTAAGGTGAGATGGTGAGATGAACGGTCAGATTTGAAAGAGGAAAAAAAAATGTATTAATGCGGGCGGGTTGGGCAGGTGCGGTTCAAACCCACAACCCGCCCGTAACCCGAAATTTATATAAAATCCAAACCGCACCCTACCCTAATATGTTTACGAAACCGCCCACACACATGCGGTTTGGATCGGGTAGGGCGGTTTGGGCGGGTCGGATAACCCTATGCCCAGCCCTAGCCGCACGTGCGGGAAATTTTTTTTTTTTTTTTTTTTAAATTGAACAAGTATAACATTTTTCATTTATTTATTTATTTTTGAAGAACTAAGCATTTTTACATGTGGTTGAATACTTGATTTCCCATAAACCACAAAGCAGAAATCAAGGTCTTACCCAGGCTAGGGAGGGTCCCTTCCACCCACACGTATGGAATGACCTTTTTCTGCTACATTGCAACAGCATAGTTTAACAAAAACAAGAAGCACTCGCAAGCGTACATGCTTCAAGAAAATGGAAAACTAACTCCCAACACCTAACAAAAGGCACCAGAGTTATGACATAAAGTTGCCACTTCAGAACCCCCCAGGTAATAAAACCCAGCGTAGTTTAAAGCCTTCGGGCTAGTACAACCCAAAGTCTACTTAACCATTTCTACCTTCAATTGACATCCGAAATAAATATAGCACATAAGAAAATAACGGAATGCCCACTAAAGGTATAATCTTCATATGAAAACCACAGGTACTACTTTTCTCCCTAACTGTGTTTGTAACTTTCCCTATTCTCCAACAGGGTGACAGACTAGGTTGATTCGGTATCCAGAATCGAGGTGCATAGTGCTACCTCAACCTATGGGGCTGCCATATAGAGTTCAAGCCGAGGTAGTTTTGAAGCAATCTCCACACCCCTGGGTATTTAAACCAGACTCTAGTCTCGGAAATTCCAAACCTTTGTGTTCTAAGCTTTGCCATTCGAACTCTAGTTTCCATCGTCTCAGTTGGTCTCCTAGGAACTCACTACAAACACGGTTAGGTGGCTATACCAGATCGTCAGATGCCGTTCGGGTATGACTAACACCAAAGGAATTACACCTTTAGAGGATTTAAAGTCTCCTAGACGCAATAAAGCATAATGAGCACCAAAAAAAAAACATAATACCATAGAAGGGAAAGAAAAGAGAACAAGAAATCAATCTATCAATCATAGTAAAATGGGTCTATCAAAGCAATGGACTCAATCATATCCCCATTTCCAATCCCCTCTATATATGGTTTCAATCTTTGGCTATTCACTTTGAAAGTGTGGCCAGTCTTTGGATCTCACACCTCAACGACTCCATGAATAAAAGCCTCAACAATCACAAAGGGTCCATACCATCTAGATCTTAGCTTACCCAGAAAGAGTCTCAATTTTGAATTAAAAAGCCACATTTTTTGGCCGGGTTCAAAGGATTTTCTATTAATGTGCTTGTCATGGAATTTTTTTAGTCCGAGCTTTAAAAACTCTCGAACTCTCATATGCATCATTCCGGATTTCCTCTAGCTCATTGAGTTGCAATTTCCAGTTGAGCCCAGCCACGACCATATCGAAGTTAAACTTCTTTTATAGCCCACAATACTCGATGCTCAAGTTCAACCGGGAGATGGCAAGCTTTGCCAAACACCGCTCTATATGGTGACATCCCAATGGGTGTCTTATAAGCAGTGCGGTAAGCCCATAATGCATCAATTAACCGTTGTGACCAATCTTTCCTATCCGGCCTCACCGTTTTCTCAATTATGTGCTTTACCTCCCTATTTGAGACTTCCACTTGGCCACTAGTTTGAGGGTGGTATGGAGTGCCAACTTTATGAGTGATAGAGTATTTCTTAACTACTGACTCAAAGAACCGGTTACAAAAATGTGTACCCTGATCACTTATTATGGCTCTAGGAAATCCAAAACAACTAAAGATGTTTTCATGCAAAAATTTGATTACCACTCTATGATCGTTTGTTCGGGTAGCTATTGCCTCCACCCACTTACACATAATCTACTGCCAAGAGAATGTACTCAAACCCGAATGATGACGGGAAAGGGCCCATAAAATCAATCCCCCAAACATCAAATATTTCTACCACAAGAATAGGAGACATTGGCATCATGTCACGCCGAGACATCGAACCCATTTGCTGACAGCGCAAACAAGTTCTACAAAATTGATAGGCATCTTTAAAAATTGTGGGCCAATAAAGCCCACTCTGTAAAATCTTGGCGGCCGTTTTATGCCTACTAAAATGACCGCCACATGCAGAAGAATGACAAAATGTAAGAATGCTATGCACCTCACTCTCCGGCACACAACGTCGGATCACTTGGTCGGAGCAATATTTAAACAACTCCGGATCCTCCCAAAAGTAATACCTGACCTGCGAAAAGAATCGGTCTTTGTCTTGCTTAGACCAATTCTACAGAATTTGCCCAATGGCCAAGTAATTCACAATATGTGCAAACCACGGGGGGCTCACTTGTGACAGCTCAAAGAGTTGTTCGTCCAGAAATGAATCATGCAAAATAAGAGGGTCACTAGTATACTCTACAAGGATTCGAGAGAGGTGATCCGCCACAACATTCTCAGATCCTTTCTTATCACGGATCTCTGGGTCAAATTCCTGAAGCAACAAAATCCATTTAATCAACCTAGGTTTGGTCTCTTTCTTAGATAGTAAATACCGCAAAACGACATGATCAGTGAAGACTATGACCTTGGAACCTAGGAGATAAGACCGGAATTTGTCTAAGGCAAAGACCACAGCTAACAACTCTTTCTCGGTGGTAGTGTAATTCAATTGTGCATCTGAGAGAGTACGACTAGCATAGTATATAGCAAATGGTGCCTTATTGACCCTTTGGCCCAACACAGCCCCAACAGCATAATCGGAGGCATCACACATGATTTCAAAAGGAAGCAACCAATCTGATGATTTCATGATTGGGGCGGTGGTCAAGACTATTCTCAGTGTTTCAAATGCCTTTAAGCATGCCTCATCAAAGACAAAAGGTGTGTCGTTAACCAGTAAACTACACAAAGGACGTGATATCTTACTAAAGTCTTTGATGAACCTACGGTAAAAACCTGCATGCCCTAAGAAAGACCTAATTTGACGCACGGAATTGGGCGGAGGAAGGCCTGCAATGAGGTCAACCTTAGCCTTGTCAACCTCTATACCTCGAGGGGACACAATGTGTCCCAACACTATACCCTCACGAACCATAAAATGGCTCTTTTCCCAACTCAAGATTAGGTTTGCCTCAGTACATTGTTCTAACACTCTAGTCAAGTTCCTAAGGCACTCCTCAAAAGACGGTCCAAACACCGAAAAGTCATCCATAAAAACCTCTAAGAATTTCTCCACCATATCGGAGAAAATAGCCATCATACACCGTTGAAAGGTCGTGGGTGCATTACACAACCCGAAAGGCATGCGCCTGTAAGCAAAAGTGCCAAAAGGGCATGTGAATGTGGTCTTTTCCTAGTCAGCGGGGTACACCGAGACTTGATTATACCCCGAGTAGCCATCAAGAAACAATAGAAACCCTGCCTCACCAAGCGCTCTAGGATTTGGTCAATGAAAGGTAAGGGAAAATGGTCCTCCCTAGTCGAGGAATTTAGTCTCCTATAATCAATACACACTCGCCACCCAGTAGTGGTTCGTGTGAGGACTAACTCTCCTTTCTCATTCTCAACAACGGTGATGCCCGATTTCTTGGGCACCACTTGTGTAGGACTCACCCACTTGCTATCTGAGATGGGGTATATGATACCCGCATCCAACAATTTCAATACCTCCTTTTTCACCACCTTTTTCATATTAGGATTAAGTCTCCGTTGCATTTCGCGAGAAGGTTTGGTGTCCTCCTCTAGGTGTATATAATGCATGCACACGGAGGGTTCTATCCCTTTCAAATCAGCCACTGACCACCCTATAGCACTCCGATGTGCCACGAGAACACTCATTAACTGACTCTTCTGCTCTGTAGTCAAGTCAGATGCAATAATGACTGGTAAAGTATCTTGGGGCCCTAAAAATGCAAACTTAAGTGTGGCCGGGAATGGCTTTAACTCAAGTGTAGGTAGTGTGACCAAAGATAGTATGGCAGGCTCTCTCGACAGAGGAGGAAGTGACTCAAACCAGGCTTTTCACGGAGGAAAATCCAGCGTAGAAGAAGCATTAAGTAAGACATTCACCTCCTCAACTGACCCATCAATATCAAAATTTTCAAACCCAAAATGAGCTAGACAAGCCTCTAAAGGGTCCTCTACAAGAATGGAGGGCAAAGCCTCCTCCACAATCTCATCCACAACATCTACTAATAAGCACTCCTCTCTCTCATGAGGTTGTTGGGATGCATGGAAAACATTAAGTTTCACTTGCATGTTACCAAATGAAACTTCCATAACCCCGGTTCGACAATTAATGCAAGCATTGGCCATAGCCAAGAAAGGTCGACCTAAGATCAACGGGATTTGTTTCCTAGAACTGGCTACCGGTTCCATATCTAACACCAAAAAGTCAACAGGGAAGTAGAACCTATCAACCTTAACTAGCACATCCTCAATCATGCCACATGGCACTTTGAGGGACCGGTCAGCCAACTGAAGAGTAACAGTAGTGGGCTTCAATTCGCCAAGCCCAAATTTCTCGTACACAGAGTACGACAACAAATTGACACTAGCCCCTAAATCTAATAAGGCCCTATCAATGAAATGGTCCCCTATAATGCATGCAATGGTTGGGGCACCCGGTCCTTAAGCTTAGGAGGTGTGTCATTCAACAAGATAGAGCTTACTTGCTCTGTGAGTAGGACCTTTTGGGACACATGTGTCCTAGATTTACGCTTTTGCGTACAAAGGTCCTTCAGAAATTTGGCATATGATGGTACTTGTTTAATCGCCTCCAACAAGGGGAGGTTGATTTTTACCTGTTTAAAGACCTCCATCATTGCCTCCATAGATGCCACCTTCTTATTAAAAGGGGACGGTGTGTCAAGGCACTGGGGAAAGGGTGCCTTGGGCTCATGTGAAGTGTTAGAGACTAAGTCATCCTTCTTAAGTGTTTCCCCCTCACATTTACTCTCATTGGGTGTACCACCGTGGTCACCCTTATTAACTCTAGTTGCATCAGACGCAACTGGTTGAGGCTCTAACTCCCTCCCACTTCTCAAACTAATCACTGCTTGCACCTGCTCATGGTGCTTTCCATTCCCACCCGAACTCTCTGCCCCGTATTGTCCCTTAGGGTTGGCCACAGTTTGACTTGGTAATTTTCCCTCCTCTCTCCGATTTATGTTGTTAGCCATTTGACCCAATTGGGTCTCTAGCTTGGCAATAGAGTGAGTGTGGGAGTGCACTACCGGTGCTAACCCCTTAAGTTTTGAGAGAACTTCCAACACCTGAGTCTCAAAGGCAGAGTTACCCTGAGGAACAAGCGGGGGTTGTGGTTGCCAGTATGGTTGTGGGGGTCTATAAGGTTGCGGTGGTCGGTAAGATGATTGGTTGGCAAAATTATTGAAATTCTGCCTTGGTGGTGGAGGATTATAAGAAGTGCCTTGTGAAGGGGGTCTCCATGAGAAATTTGGGTGATTTCTCCATCTCGGATTGTATGTGTTAGAGTATGGATCATTACCCGAGTTGGAGAATCCTTGAGCCGCATTCACATGCTCTTAGACTAACTCTGGAAATTGTGATGCCGAAGGGCACTCACTCAAGTCATGAGCAGGGCTCGCACAAATAACACATGCCTCGTGAAATTGAGGCTGATCTTGCAGGGTAGGGGCATGTCCCGTAGCTAATAATTGGTCCATCTTGCGGGACAGTGCCTCTATTTGTTGGGCTGACTCTAGGTTTTGCCCGACCTCATAAATGCCCCCTCTTTTCGGGGCTCCAACTACTGGTTGCCGGACTTGCCGGGCTGCAGAGGCATGGTGAAAGGAATTATCACTTAGGTTCTCAAACAATTGCCATGCCTCGGCATCATTTTTAGACATGAATGTCCCACCACAGGACGAATCCACCATTTGGCGGTGCGGCTCAGTTAAGCCATAATAAAATGTTTGAACAAGTTGCCAATCAGGCACTTGATGGTGGGGACACTGTTGGAGAAGGTCTCGAAGTCTTTCCCACGTCTCATGGAATTGCTCGCCATCCATTTGAGCAAAGTTTGTGATGGCTCGCCTAAGTTGGTTGGTTTTACCTATGGGAAAGTACTTCTCCAAGAACCGTTGTTGTAATTGGTCCAAAGTTGTGATTGAATTAGCAGGTAAAGAATTTAGCCAGTGTTTGGCTTTATCCTTTAATGAGAATGGAAACAATCGCAACATTAAGGCCTCATTTGTGAAATTCTGGATCCTCACTGTCGAGCAAATTTCCAGAAATTCATTCAAATGCTTATAAGGATCATCGTGAGTTAGTCCATGGAATGAGGGGAGCATTTGTATGGTGCTGGACTTAATCTCATAATGAGCAGTAGTGGTGTTGGGTAATTGGATGCATGATGGTGATGTATATGCAGTGGGTGTGAAATAATCCTTAAGGGTCCAGTTAGGCACATTCGGGACATTGGGATCTGCCATCTCTAATGGCTCAATGTATGAATATGAATACTCAAGCCTAGGAACACGGGCGCAGGCCCTAAGTCTCCTAAGGGTCCTTTCTAGTTCAAGGTCCAAACTCCATAATTCAGGGCAACAAGAACGACGCCCGTGCATACACTACCCACACACACACAAAAAGTTCCGACTTTGTGCACTAAGTTACGAAAGCAAAATACCAAAGGGAGAAATACTCACAACGGTTTAACGAAAACACTTTACTTGCCTTGCGGGTGCTTGACGTGTAGACGTTGTCTCCAACCTCTAATTGAGCTTCGTCTTGCTTTTTAGCACTTTGGTGCTTTGTTTGTGAATACTTGCTTCTGTTTACTCACTTTAGTGCTGCGATTTTTTTTTTTTTTTTTAAAGCTTGGCTGCGCTCCGCTTGCACTTCGGTGATAGCTCCAATTTCAAACGCTCTACACACTTAGCAACACAAAAGCATAAAATCCTAAACTAAAAATTAAAGTAAGATTGTAACTTTAAATTAACTAATTTCGCTAGAAGTCCCCGGCAACGGCGCCAAAATTTGATGGGTCGTTAAACACACCAAAAATAAACACTAAACTACACCAAATTCTTTTAGAATAATGGCAAGTCCAGGTATCGATCCACAAGGACAATTGTGAAATTAAACTAATTTAATTGTTAAATTCCTAAATTAATTTTGATAAAAAGATTGATTGTTCATAACCTAATTTAATAATAAATAAATTAAACTAAGGAATTAAACTATCAATAATAAATGAAGTTGTGTTTACTGATTTGGAGAAAAAACCTAGGGTAAAGAGTCCATCACTAGTCACGTAAAAAGGGTTTCCAATTGAAATCAATTATGCTATGGTTTGAGCGGATTAATACTTTGCAACTACAAGCTCAAAGCATTTAACAAGAAGATCATCACATTCAATGTACGAGCACGAACCATCTCAAGTAGTACGAATCGTTCACTCTAAACTAAGGTAGTGACACGACTCGTCCCTCGTAGTATGGTTCGTCTCATACCTTGAATGTGAAAGAAATAAAGAATTCTTGTATAGAAGACATTCAACAATTACAGAAAGCCGAATACTTGAAGAAATAATAAAAATTATATAAAAGAAACTTCTAAATCACCATACAAATGTTCAAACCTTTACATAATTAAAAATCAAAAAGAAAAACTAATTTCATGCCTAGGGTTTCATCAAAACCCTAGAAAATGAGACTAGCCACTCATGGAGAAGTGAAATTAGGTAGATGGAGAAGGAACCACCATGGGAGACATCCTTGAAGCTTCAAGTTCCTCTTCCCTTCAAACCCTAGCCTCTCTTTTTAGGTCAAAACAAGTTCAGACCCCTATTCCAGCCTTTTCCTTGCCTTTTTATCCTTCTGATCTCTTCCAAACAGGTTTAAAATGTTGGCACAATTTCCCAGAAAAAGTCAATGCACGTGCGAAAAAGTCAACGCACGTACGGGAAAGTCAACTCTCTCAAAATTCTGTCTTTTTGCCCGTTTTATGCTCCGACTATGTACAACCTGATTGACATTCAACACACATAAAATATACAGTTTGACCAGCAAGTGAAGTTAAAAGATTCTAATTAACGGCCTCAATGATGTACAATTCGGCCTTAATCAATGTAGCATACAAAGAGGCCACAATCCACACTGCATAGAAATTATAGGTATAGTTAGTTTTAAGAAACATTCAAATTAGATTATCTTATTTATAGATGTTGTATGAAACTTACGAATCACTGTCTTGTTGTGGAGTATTGTTGACATATTCAAAGTCATAATTTGTATTTTGTGAGTCTATCAATTTGAAAGAGGGTTATAATTGTGCCTCTCTTTCAAGGCAAGCTTTCAAAAAATTCTCCACATAATCTTGCTGCAAAAAAATAATTTTTAAATAACAGAGAAATTTACACACAAATTAATGGGATTTTATGAAAATTATCATCACATAAACATTATCATGGATCAAAGAAATTTGCACTCGTTATCAATTATTTTGCATCTTTGATATATTTGTCTTGTGCATCATCCCTCTTTGGCCTTAGTGAGTTGTAGTACCTCTATAAATTGTCTTGTTTATCCAAGACTAGCAAGGTCTAATGATTTCCATCTATTGACTTCTCATTACCTCGGTATTTATTAGGAAATTGAGGAACCTTCCTCCATGCTGTTTCAAGATGCTTGTCAAATAATGAGACTCGGAAAATTTGATTTTTCGTCATCTTGATGAAGTTCTACGGTCAAAGAAAACCAAAAAATGGGTATGAGAAAGTTGAAATGACAGGAATTTAAGAAATATACACACAGAGAAATTTTAAATGTATACAACTAGCTAGAGAAAATTAGACTAGTGACACAATTGGCTTCAAAAAATATCTTAACAAGAGAAAGTAGTAAGTAAATTTCAGATAAAATCAAATAAAGAGTAGTAACATACTAAGCTCATACATGTGGAAAAAAAAATGAAGATGGTTGTTGTCCTTTTCTCCTTTGGTCGGCAAATAGGATCTCTTCATAGCCATCAACGACCTGAAAAATATCATTTATAATTGTAACATTGGTTTATAAAGGCTGATGGAACATTGCAGAGAAATTTTGATGAAAGACTTACATTGTTGGCAATTTTTTTTTCCTTTATTAGGTTTCCAATATCTTCAAAGGTAATGAGATTCAACTCACTTATCTTGATTAAAGGCCTACAGGATGACAAATAAGGGATTTAATAGTTGTTGATGTAATATAAGTTAGTAAATTGTTGTTTGTTATCTTCCATTTTATTTATTGTACTTACTTAAGGCTAGACACATTTGATATGTGCTGCAGGATATCTTTAACATGTTCTTTTACCAATTTTGAAACTGGTAGAGTTTGTGGAAAAACTGAAGATTTTCTGATGCTTGTTGGTTGAGGCAGGACGTACTCATCGGCATCAAGTACTTCTTTGTCTTTGGTGGTTTGCTCTGTTTGCTTTGCAGCTTGCTTTGAACCTCTAGTCACCTTCACAACTTTGGGATATTGAAATTCTGGATCTTGCTACTTTTTTTTCTTTTCTTTTGCCTTTAAATTCTTTATCATTGATGTAGGATCTTTTTTCACTATAAATAGTGAAAATATCAATAAAAGTTAAATTTCTCTGAAGTAACAGATCATATTTCAATATGTAAATTTATTTGATTCAATATTTTCTAGTTACCATAGACTTTTGTCTTTTGTTTTGGTTGTTATTTGTGTGCCACTTGTTCTTACTGGGTTGTTGGTTGTTGTTCCACTTCTATTCCAACTATACACAGTGAAAATCAAACAAGCCTCAAAAATCAAATAAGCAAATAGACAGAGAAAATCAAACTAGCCAAACTAATGTGGTCAAAGAAATTTAACTTTCAGAGAAAATTACCATTGATAGAGAAAATTGTAATAAATAGAAATTTCTCTGAGTTATGTTGACACAAGAACATAGCTTTTCAAACTAATGTGGTCAGAGAAATTTAACTTTCAGATAAAATTACCATTGACAGAGAAAACTGTAATAAATAGAAAATTTCCCTGAGTTATGTTGACACAAGGACATAACTTTTTGTGGCTCAAGATTTTCACTGACCTTGGGGTTGAACTTGTGTTGGTGTTCGGTAAGGTTGTGTTGCTAGTTGGACGGATAGTTCTTGAATTTGTTCATGCAATCTAGCATTTTCAGTTTCAAGCTCTGAAATTGAATACCTCAGCTGTTGAATTGTTTTTGTATCATCTTGTTTTTGAACCTCCAACATCCTTAGTTTCATTTGGTTTGTGCTGTCTCTTTCTTGAAGTTCTGAGTTATGTGATATCAAGGTTCTTATTGCAATGTCCTTTTCTACAAGTAATTCATTCCAATTTTTCTCTTCTTCTATTCTGGATTTAGAAAGTGCCTTTAGTCTTTGATGTAGATCAACAATTTGAGCATCCTTTGATTCCTCAGATTCTTGAGGCTGATGAATTGTTGAGCCACAAATGCTATCATAATGTTGGTCCATCGGCTCATTATGTTCTTCTTCATCACTTTCCTTATTGTTTTCTTCTTCCTCTTTAGATTCAGTGCCTTTATCTTCTTCTTCATTGTCTTCTTTTTTCTGTTCATTTGCTTATTTGTCTTTTACTTCTACTTCTTCACTTTCTTCTCTGGCTTCCGCTTCTGTACTGCTTGCTTGATCTTCTTCTCCATTGCTTGCTTCTTGTTCTTCTGTGTTGCCTTCTCCTTCTTCATTCCCTCATTCTTCTTCAGATGAATCTTCTAATGTCTCCTTGAATTTGACAAATGCCTTTTTTGATTCTTTCTTCTTGTTTTTACCAAGACGAAACTCCTTTGATGGGTTTTTAACTAGTTCCTTGTTATCTATCTGCAACAAGAGGCTCTTTTATTAGAGAAATATTAAAAATTCACTGAGAGAAAAAATTCAAATAAGGCAAATAAAATTCATCTAAATCATACTAATGGGAAAAAAACTTCAGAGAAAATTGTATGGACCAAAGAAAATTATAGATAAGGAGATAATTTTATGAGTCATAGAAAATTATGAAACAAGCAACATAATTTAGATATCAGAGAAAATCAATCAGGACATATAAATTAATGTTACTATAATTGTGTCAGAGAAATTTGGATTTCAGAGAAAATTCATTACTAGGGCAGAAATAAACAATGGTAATTAAAAAGTAACATAAATTGAAATTTCAAAGAAAATTGATCTCAATCAGTTAAGGCACATAAGTTATGGGCTAGATAAAATTCATCTAAATCATATTAATGGGATACAAATTCAGAGAAAATTTTATGGGCTAGAGAAAATTATGAAACAAGCAACATAATTTAGATATAAAAAAAAAATCAATTAAGGCAGATAAGTTAATGTCACTATAATTGTGGTCAGAGAAATTTGGGTTCCAAAGAAAATGCATTACAAGGGCGGAAATAAATAGTGTTAATTAAAGAAGCAACATAAATTGAAATTTTAGAGAAAATTGATTTCAATCATTCAAGGCACATAAGTTATGAGCCAGAGAAAATTACACACAAGGAAAAATAATTTCATGAGCCAGAGTAAATTATGAAACAACCAACATAATTCAGATATTAGAGAAAATCAATCAAGGCATATAAGTTAATGTGTTACAATTGTGGTCAGAGAAATTTGGATTCCAAAGAAAATTCATTACAAAGGAAGAAATAAACTAGTGGTAATCAAAGAAGAAACATAAATTGAAAGTTCAGAGAAAATTGATCTCAATCAATCAAGGCACAAAGAGGGAAACAAACCAGTGGTTAGAGAAATTTTGGAATTTCACTGAGATTTTAGTGGCGATAGAAATCTAACTTGTCGAGGTGCAAGAGAGTGGACTGGTGTCTTCTGCAGCTGCTTGGTCAAGCTTTGCAGGTTTCACTTGGCACATCTTGGGAAGTCAGTTGTGTTACAATCTTCCGAGTCAATGATATTCGCATTTTCACATAACCAATACTGTGATGGAAATTAAAGGTTGCATTTGGTAGAGTTTTGTAAATTTGATTTGAGAATATGAGTTGTATTTTGAGTTTGTGATTTTTGGAATTATGATTTGAGTATAGAAAATTTGTTTGGTGAATGAGTTTTGAAAAGAGTTTTTGAATTGAGTGAAGTGACATAATTTTTATACAAAAACTTACAACTCATAACCAAACACACAACCCAAAATTCTATTCAAAACTCATAAAAAATTAAAAAAAAAAACATTTGAAAATATTTTTTATTTAACATATAAAAATAACAAGTGCAAAAAAAATAAAAAAATTCAAGAACACTGTTCCGATCAATCGGCCGGACGTCCGGGGAGACATTCAGGTACACAAATTTTCAAACGCGGGTGTGGAAATGTGTTTTGAAAACTGTAAACAAACGCGGCACTCAAACTAAATGGTAGAATCATGCTTCAAAAGCTGTACCAAACACAGCCAAAGTAATTAAATTTTGCTAAACACACAAATTTGAAAGTATCATAACTGTAAATTTAAATGGAAATTATACTTACCAGCAATACAATGATACACCCCGTAACTTTTTCTAGAGTTTTGTGCAATGCTGTGATAGAATCGATCAATGTTGATGTGATTGCTTCTGGCCAATCATACTGCTTCATTGATTCAAGAGGTTCCACGTACTTTATAAAAACCCACCCTATTGAATTCTCACTTGTTGCAAAAAATAAAGTAAGACACAAGTACAAGGTAACAATGATTGCTACATCTTTGAAGTCAGTTGGTTGCTTGCCTTTCATTGCTTGGACCAAGGCATTTTAAGAACAGGACCAGTGAGCCTTGTGTCCTTTGGGAATCTTCTCCTTAGGAATACAGATTTTGGCTTTTTTGAGTATCTTAATGACATGGCTTTTTTACCTCATTGCAAACAAAAAATCAAGGTCATGTCATTGGTTGTAAAGGTCAAGTTCTTTTTACCAACTATGAATGTTTTCGTTTTTTCATTGTAACGTTGGATTATTGCAAGTACATCATCATCAGATTTCCTAGACTTCCTTGGATCCATCCTTCCAGTGGTTAGAACTTGGATCAAATACCAGAATGGGGTCTTTTGAAGCTCTTCAAGTTGGTTTGAATTGAATTTAAGTGTTTGAAAAAATGAGACAACAGATGAGAGGTTGGATTGGTATTGAATGTTGTAATGAGCTTTATTTTTGTGGAGTTTAACAGATTTTCCCCCTCTTGAGTTTGAGTCTTTTGAAGTTGGGGTATTCATCTTAATGATAGTTGCTTCATTACCTTGGACTTGTGTGTTTTGTCTAGGAGTTTGTGGTGTTTTGCTGCTTTTTTATCTAAGATCATAAGAAGACTAAGAGAGTTTCTATTTCTTGTTCGATGTTTTTGGTGTTTTGCTGCTTTTATATTTTGCCATTTCTAGACAATGATGAAAACATAAATATGTAACATGCTAGAGAAAATTGAGCATGTCAGAGAAAATTACACATAAGGAGAAAACTAAGGTGGCCAAGGAAAATTATAACTATCAGAGAAAATTAGACACTGAAAATTAAATGTCAAAGTACTAATTGTTTTCCTGTGGAATACATCTAGGCACAGAAAATTTCCATTCCCAGAGAAAATCAACAAAGCAACATAACCATGCTAGAGAAATTTTCAATAATTGTTAAAATTACATATAGAAGTAAAATATAGTTAGAAAAAATTCAAAAAAGAAACATATATCTAGCAAGCACAGAAAATGAAGATGACAGAGAAAAGTAAACATGACAAGCCAGAGAAAATTTTCATTCCACAATTAGCAAGATAAAATAAACAAAGCAACGTAAACATGCCACAGAAAATTACACAACATTGAAACCAAGAATTGAACAAAATAAGCATACTAGAGAAATTTGTAAAAAAAAAAAAGCATAAATCTAGCAAGCCAAATAATATTAAAATGCCAGATAAATTTACAAACACAATCAGAGAAAATTGAACATGACAGACAGACACAAGGGAGAAAACTAATACGGCTAAAGAAAATTATAAATTCCAGAGAAACTTAGACATTGACAAGAGAATACTAGGTGTTTTCATGTGGATACATATGGCCGCAGTTAATTTTCATTCCTAGAGAAAATAACCAAAGCAACATAAACATGACAGAAAAATTTTCAAAAATTGCAACAAATTACATATAGATGTAAAATATAGCTAAAGAAAATTCAAGAAAGAAACATAAACCTAGAAGCATAGAAAATGAAAATGCCTGAGAAAATTACATATTCTAGAGAAAATTTCCATTCCAAATAAAATTTTCATTCCATAATATTAAAATGTTAGAGAAATTTACATATATAACTAGAGAAAATTAAACATGATAGAGACATACAAGGGAGACAAATGATATTGCCAGAGAAAATTATAAATACTAGAGAAACTTAGACACAGATAAGAGAGTAATATTACATATAGATGTAAAATATAGCCAGAGAAAATTCACAAAGAAACATAAATTTAGGAGGCACAAAAAATGAAAATGCCAGAGAAAATTATACATTCCAGAGAAAAATAGACATTTCAAAGAAATTTACAGAGCAGAGAAATTTACAGACAAAATCACACAAATATGTTCAAGAATAAGATCAAAACATAGAGAAATAACTTTTTCCAAAATAAACATGCCAGAGAAAATTCAAAAAAGAAACATACATCAAGCAAATATTAGAGAAATTCAAATCTCAGAGAAATTTATAGATAAAATCACACAAATATGTTCAAGAATAAGTTCAAAACACAAAGAAATAACCTTTTTTTAAATTTATGTAACTTTTTATTATGAAATTGAAACTCTAATTAATGGAAGGTTAATAGAAAATGCAATTAACTGTGTTTTCAAAGAAAACTCGTTGGATTGTAGAAAAACTTACCGGAGTTAGAATAAAACGCTAATTATGAATTGATATGCCATGAGATGAAGATGGAATGTGACGAAGATAAACTAAGATGACGATGAACAATGAAAATGGGGTTAGAGAAATTTGTGAGGAAGGAATGGGAAAGATTTTTGCAGAAAATAATGAAACTCTAATATTGATGGTGAAGATGATATTGAAACCCTAATTTTGTTGTTCTCTTGCTCGTGAAGATGGTTGGATGTTTAGAAGGGAACTCAGTCATCGGAATCTAGTTTAGTTTCTGTGTTGCTTTGTGAAGGGTATTTTGGTCCATGAAATAATTAAAAATGCGTGCGATATAGTTGAGGGACCTGATGAATCACCCATTTTTTTAGTGTTCTCTATCCTCTAAATTACTATTATTAGGGACTTAAAAAAAAAATTCCCCTTTCATTATAGGTTAAAAATATATATTATTAACTATAGCGGAGCAGAGCGATTTTGAAAATGAATTATAAAAGTTAAAGTTTAAACCGTAGTTAATGGATAGTGGTATGATTGATGCAAATCAGTACGATTTTAACAGATTGGACAACATTTTACGCGGGTGTCGTTGTGAGTACGAAATTGATATGGCAGGGTGAAAAAATATATTTTGAAAAATTGAAGGGTAGCAGTGCAATTAGGTTTAACATATTACAGACAGAGATCAGCTCGCACTCTGTTCCTCCCTCTCTCCGTCTCCGCGTTCTTCTTCTTCTTCTTTTGTTTCTTTTTTTTCGCAGCCACCATTCGCAGCCGTTCGACGAGTCCGACACCTGAGTATTCAGGTAAGATTCTTCATCATTTCCTCTTCTTTCTATTCGTCTCTCTCTCTCTCTCTCTCTCTCTCTTTCTCTCTCTCTCTCTCTCTTCGATTCTCCCCTCTTTTCGATATGTTTTTTTTTTTTTAAAGAAACAATTCATTTGCTTCCTGTTATCATACGCAATCAAAATTACATGAAATAAAAACTAATAAATTTAAAATCTAAGAAAAAGAAAAGAAAGAAACAATTAGATTTTATTTTAGAGTTCATATGCTGGTGTATAATTTATTGTTACTTTCATACTGTTTGATGTTTTTTTTGAATTGTTATTTAATTGTTATAAATCATACTTTGTTTTGTAATTCTTCTATTTCTTTTGTAGGTTGGATCCTTTAACTATAAATTGTAAAAGTAAAAAATTATCGGCCTAGCCGTATCCATATTGTAGTTTTTTTTATTATTTATTTTTTGTTTTTTTTAAAAAGTTTTTCCACCATACCCCTCATGTTTCATAGCCCACAGGGCAATGAAGCAAAAGATAGTTTACCGAATCAGCATATCGGTTTTTAATGCAAGAAAAATTAAGAATAAATCGGTTCCTAATGATTTATCAAAGATCAAGATTTGATCAAGCACCTTCCACACAAACAATGCCACCTTCGAGTCGACTATGGAACGGGACACCATTTGCCAAGTTAAACCAGAGTTCCTCCCACCCGTCCTATAGTAGGAGTGGGCTGCAGGCTTCACACTTTCCACTATTAGACGCCTCCTACCAGAGCGAAATAGAGGATTACTTTTGTGTAAAGTAGGGAGAGATGAGGCTGAATAAAGCAGCAGCCAGCATTACAACCATCCACCTAAATGCTTTTCGTTAGTTAAGGCCTTTCATTTTGGTTTACTCTCACATTACAAATGGATGATATAGGATCAATGGGTTTTTGTTTGTTTGTCTTTTTTTATTTTTCCCTTTTGAATATCATCTCACTATGAACTATTATCTGTTTGTTATATTCTTTTCTATCTTATTTTTGGCATCAAGGTGTATGATTGGAAAGTACAATGGGGTTGTCATCTGTTGCAACTGTCAATGAAACGATAAAGTTTAGCATATTTGATTTGAGAAGAGGACAACATGAAGGGCAGGAGCTGGACAAGATTTTGTTTTTCTTTCCTGCTGATTTGCCCTTTCCAACACAACTTTCTGTGATTGGACTCAGTGAAGGACTTATCACTTTTACAAGGTGAGTAGCTACATGGTTACTTGTCGTACATATTTCTATAGAAGTGATAAAATCAGACAAAGGATTGTCTTTGTAGTGATGATGATGGCAAAGGAGGCTTTAAATGATACACCGAATTGCTTATTTTTTTTCTTGTCGAAGATTATATAGCTGAGATAGTGAGATTTCATTTCTTTTGTTTCTTTTTGGTAAATCATGGCTCTTAAATTCCATATACATACAACACACTTGCAGAAATTTGTATGTACTTCAGAAACTTCTTGTTGAAATGTTTAGGAATCATATGCACCATGGACCAAGTCCTATTGCATCTAAAGAGGTAGTAGAAGTTTTCAAGGTGCATGCATATTGAAAATTCAAAAAATAATTTGGTATTTGAGGTACTGACAAAAGAAATAATTATTAAAAGACAATCTGAATAAACTTTTGAATTAGAGAAATATGAAAAAACTGTTCTAGCTGCTAAAATTCTGTTTGTGAAGGTTTCTTGGTAGGCTGAAGTGGTAATTTTGTTTGTTCTTTTTGTAATGGCATGATTCCATAGTTTATAATTCTTTCCTTAAAATGCCGGGGAAAACGAAATGGATTGTTTTAGTTTGGATTTAGCATTAAAGAAAATTATAGTAAAATTGTTTGCACTTTCTATTATTGTTATTGTCAAAAACATAATGTTATCTTCCTACAGAATTTTCTCTCCAGAGGCTGCTTGTGAGGTCATAGAAGCAGAGGGGCATTCTCATGTTTTTTATGAGCCAGAGCCAGATATCTGGATGGTGATGGTGCGGTATCTGTTCATTTTAAACAATATGGCTAATGAATAATGACCTTGGCTAGTATGATTAAATATTTATTTAATATTGTCATTGGTATATGCTTGTCAACGGTAATTGTGTAGCTGACCTATCTTGCTGTATTAAATCTCCTAGTTTTCTACATCAAGAGCTGGTCCTTGTACTAGCATAATCATTCATATTCTTCAAGTATTCACCCAATGCACTCAGTTTCTTTATCTTCTTACTAGTTAATCTTGCTCACTCAATAAATACCCAACACTTGCCCAGTACTTGTCAATATAACTGTGTACAAAGACTTGCAAATGTCACAGTATCAGAGTCCACAATTTTTTGTTTTTCTTTTTTAAATTTTATTTTCAAATAATTAATGTAGTATGTCTGCCAGTTATTGTAACTTGCAAGGATCCAAAGGAACATAGTCCTGGTTATCAAGTGCTTAAACCATCATGCTTCCCCAAGAAGGTTCTTCGCTGTATGTATGAGGGTATACAGTTTTCCTTCTGTCCATCTATGTGCTATAACCACTTGAAAGATTCTCTTGTAGCTGTGGACCTTTGAAGTTGTTGACTTGTCTCTCTGGAAAATGTCTTTGTTAATTCCCCCTGGAAGATGTAACATGTGAATTTCTTATATATGTTCTTCTCATATGGTTTGATCCTCACATTTTTTTAATAGGAAAATGTATATGAATGTTGTTACTTCATACTCTTCTTCATCCTTAGTAGTTTAATTAGTTTCTGAACTGTTTTAGATAGTGGAGAAAAGTAAGGAGTCAGAAGCCATATGGCGGGTTGATGCATTGCGTAGGGTTCTTAAGGAAGTACACTCCCTGTTCGTGATGTTTCATGGAGCTATAAGAGCGTTGCTTGATAAAGAGCCTGGTGGCGGTCTTATCCGTTCTCATTTGTATTCTTTCATCATGGATTATTTAGGTGGTAAGGCATTAATTTATGCTATTTAAGATTCTAGAAATCTATTATTCTGTATTCTGTAGTTCAAAATATTTTACTGTTAGTCACTAATTGTCAGCATTTCAAAAGCGGTCTCCATTGGATTTCTGCTGCTGGGGTAATGCTGAAGTTGCTGTATCAGATGATTTCCATTGGATTTATGCTACTGGAGCAATGCTGAAATTGATGTTTCTCATTCCTTACATATGATTCTTCTCTTTGAGGCAGATTTTCTTGTTGGGAAGAAACTTCAGTTACCTAATTTTCGTGACTCTTTAAAGGAACGTGGAACTGTACAGATGTTGACTGTTGGACGTGAAGCTGCAATTGAAGTTCAGGTTTGTATTTAGGAGTTTTCATTTATTTCTGTACCAAAGTGTGTAAATACCTTTGCCTCTCCGAATTTGCCATGGGATACGTACACCTGAATAAAATACATACACCTGAATAAAACTTACAAAGCTGCTTAGGTTTGCTAGTGATTGAGATGCTTCTTTGCTTGGATTTCAATGGAAAGCGTACACTGGTCATTTTCCAGGGTAGAATTCCATCAATGCATCCCACTGTCTTTTATGTTTACACATGGCGTTTATAGATGACTGTGTGCTGATGTACCTTATGACAATTACTGGTACTCTGGTCAATTTAGATTTTTGTTCATTTGTGTGGATGCTATTATGTTCCTTTGAGCACAGGGGCAGTGAACAGGTTCATTTATGTGTATAGGTTTGGTTTTTTTCGTTCACTGCCACTAACCCCATAGATTCTCAACTATTGTGAACCATCCCATCAGTTCATTTCATCTAGGGTGAGGTGATATATAAAACTAAGTGTTAATGTTTAGTTTAGCATAAGAGAAAGTTTAGCATGTCCACCACCACCACCGCTGCCGCCACCACTAATGAGGTGTCCAGACTCCGGGTGCCTTTGGCTCACCTGAATCGTCCTCAAGCACAAGTTCCCTGTCCCACAAGCACCAGACAATTCATATTGCTACTTTTTCCCCAATAAATTAATATTAAAACAGTAAGTCATAAGGGGGTGAACCCTTTTCAAATAAAAGCCCAAATAAAAAGCTAAATATTTATGGGCATGGCCAAATCTCAATAAATTGGACAGAAGACAACACATAAAATGGACCATAGATAGGAGCAAAGCTTGGTAGAAGAGTTTAAGATTGGGAGCAAGAGTGGGGGTAGGAGCAAGGCTTGGGATCAAGGAGCAAGGCCCCTGCTGCTACTAGGAGATGGACAGTCCTCTCTCACCCAAAGAAATAGAGAAAGTAGCATAAATCCTATCAAATCTGAAACTTGGTAACTCAATACCCTCAAAGGTCCTTCAGTTCATTTGTAGCCACTATATAATTATCGCTGGTTAGTTCTGAAGCTATAGAGCTTCAAATGCTTTGTAAGAATCAAAGTGCCGTACTATTGTTTGCAATTTTACTTATTCCTTATGAGATTTTGTAGCCACTATATAATTATTGCGGGTTTGTTCTGAAGCTATAAGGCTTCAAATGCTTTGTAAGAATCAAAGTGCCATAGAATTTCTAATTTTTTTACAAGCTACCTCATGAAAAATTTGACCTCTCTCTTTACTCTCTCTCTAAACTAAAAACCTCCGACCCAGGCCTCTTTTGGGGCCGGCCGGCCGGCCGCCGCCGTTGGCTATGGTGGTCGGCTGGCCTAGCTCTTTTCGGTGTTTGTTTGTTAGTGTTTCCCGTAAATAAACTTGATACCCCCATTTTACCCTCCTAGGTGTGCTTACGCTGCTGCGGTAGTTGCGTTTTTTTTTTTGGTGATTCGGAGCCCGGTGTAGCTGCTTCATTCGAGCGCTCTGCTGGGAGTTGGAGCTTGAGGGATGATCATTGGGTCAGATTTGGTGGTGAAGTTTCGTAGGCGTTCCAGATCAGTCCGGCGTTCATTCGTGCACTCTTCTCCGAGTGAGAGTTTGAGGGGTGAAGAAGAGCTGTAGTGGGTAATACTTTTGGGTGAGGCTATGTGAGTATTTTGGTGGTGGCAATGAGTTCGAAGATCCGTTGGGTGATGTATTAGGGGTGAGTTAGTGGTGGGTGGTGTCTTCGGCAGAGGTGTGGAGTGAGCAGTGTTGATCTGCTGTGGGTCGTATTGCTGGGGAGTGGGAGCTGCAGTGGGTGTATTCAGCAGGGGAGTTGAAGTAGGGGAGTTTTTCCGGTGTCCGATGTGGAGTCATCTTCAGCAGGGGTGTTCTCCGGTGTTGGCTGTGACATGTTCTCGGCTAGGAGTAGCAGCATAGGTGTGGAGTGGTTGGCGTGTGCAGTGTTTTCGGCAGAGGTGTGGAGTGAGCAGCGTTGATCTGCTGTGGGTCGTATTGCTGAGGAGTGGGAGCTGCAGTGGGTGTATTCAGCAGGGGAGATGAAGTAGGGGAGTTTTCCGGTGTCCGATGTGGAGTCATCTTCAGCAGGGGTGTTCTCCGGTGTTGGCTGTGACGTGTTCTCGGCTAGGAGTAGCAGCATAGGTGTGGAGTGGTTGGCGTGTGCAGCAGCTCTGGCGTGGTTGGTGGTTTGCAGAAGCTTAGGGGAGGCGTGGGCAGCAACTAGGTGTGGAGTGTTTGCTGTATTGCAGGCTAGGCGTGTGGATTGATTGAATAGATTGTAGGTTGGGTGTTATGGGCTGGTTTGGTGTTGGCAAAATCGAGATTTGGTAGGGTGATTTTGTGGGATGTCTTGTATTTTATTTTAGTTAAGTTCTTAACTTTTTTGTAAAAAAAAAAAAAAACGAGAGCCCAAGGGGTTGGTTGTATGGATGCGAGTAGCAGTAGTAGGGGTATTTTTATACTTTCCGAATCTCTCTCGATGCATTTCATCTTCCTGTACTTTTAATTTCATGCTGTTAAATGAAATTTTTCTTTGCCGATCAAAAAAAAAAAAAAAAGAATCAAAGTGCCATACTATTGTTTGCAATTTTACTTATTTCTTATGAGATTTAAATTTACTTTGTGTTTGGCTTTCACGGAAGAGCACAAGAAAAAATTCAGTAATAATATCTCCATCTTTTGATGTGGTTTCTTGCTTTTATGATAATCAAATGCAGTTTTTACTGTAAAACTTTATTCAAATAATGATGCCACTATAAATTGAATACTTTTGTTTTGACTAATTCAAAAGATCATTTGGTGCAGTGGAAATGATTCTTCTTGTGTGTCAAGTAAAAGATATTCCATTGACACTACCATATTCTTTTTAATCACATGCTTTGTCTGATTGGAACTCACACAAGTACTAAAAAAAGTAAAAATAGTGGTAATATATAATTTGTTCGGGTACTCCAAAATTTGGTCAAAATGTTCTTCATGCATATTTTGATTGATTATGTCTGCCTTTGGCAGTCACTGGTCAGAGTATTGGAATCATGTGCTGGGAATACACCGTGCTACTCACTGATCTTGTTTCAGGACCTGCTAGTGTCCACAACTCTTTCCCCTGTATGGTTTCATCTCAATTGCCTCTTTCTTTCATTTTTTTTTTGTGTGTGTGTGTGTGTAATATTTTATCTTTACTATCAGGCCGTCTTGAGCCAGCTGATTTTCCTTAAAGCTGAGAAAATGGCTAGCTATGAAGCATGAACACTTCTAAGGTGTTGTGTCCTTGTTAGACACCGCCTTTCATTGGACACTTTTATATACATGTTGGACACATGTGCAAACCTATTATATCAGTTTTTATATTTTTATAGAACTGAACACACTTTGGGCAGTTGAAAACATGTATGTCCATCGCTTAGATGTACTTGAAAAACATCACAAATTTCAAGAATAAAAATTGGGGGCAAATGATTAAAATATCTAAACAATTTGGATTTATCCCTATTATTCCCCCATTATTTATTTTTATTTTTATTTTAGGATTTCTGAAGCCTAAAACTTTCAATTTATTTATGAGTAGATCTTTCTACAATAGATATTAGGATTTTTAGTTCACACTTCTTTTTCAAAATATAGAATGTGAAAACTGTTTTGATATAATAAAATAAAGATGTATTGGTAACATAAAATAAGTTCTTATTATTTTCATTATATATAAAATATATTTATTTATTATCATGTCCCTGCCATATCCTGTCCTAATATTTTTTTTCTTTTAAATTGCCATGTCAATATGCCTGTATAGCATGGCATCTGTTTGTATATGTGCTTCTTAGGTGGTTAGGGATTATATAATATTCTTGTTTCAGAGTTCTGATAGGGTCCAATGCAGGGTACTTTCATTGTGATTGCTAATCATCATCACAAATTTTTGTCAGGAGGACACTATAAATGTATTTACATATGCTGTCCTAAGGTTGACGCCACGTGCTCTATCCTCTGGGGTGAGTTCTTGGTCCTATTTACGCAAAGGAAGTGTCTCATCTCATGCCGCCCCTGGATCTATCTCAGCAAACACTGGTGCAGTTTTGGAGCAATTTTATCATTCGCCTGATACCTCCTCTGGTGGAGATCGCAATTATCGTGTTGCAAGGCCCTTGCAGCATGACAAGTGGACCAAAGGGAATGATGGTTTTCTTGTCACTGATATTTGGAATTCAGAGGCTGGTAGTGTGGTTCCTACCACTCCAACAATTTGGCTTCAGCAAACGGAGGAGAGAATGTATCTCTGTGCTTTTCAGCATAGAAACCTTACCTTGATCCTTCTAATTCCTACCACTTCCATTCTTAACAGGGAGCAAGGCATCTCCATGGTGAAGCAGCAAGTTCTTGAAAATGTGAGTCTCCTATTTTGTAGCTATTAAAATGTCTGGTATTGAACTCTTCGACAGTTGTATATCTTGCCATGTCATATCAATTTTAAGAATTATACTAGTCTTTCTACAATTCATCTGCAATTAGGTCACATTTTTTTAGTAAGTCTAGTGAATGCATAATTAAGTTTTCTTACTAAGTCATATCCTTTTAAAACCTTTCTTTTGCCATCTAAAAGATTTAAGCCTCTAGTTTTTTTTTGTCTACAGTGTTTCTCTGTGGATCTATATATTACTCTGGATAAAAAAAAAAAGTTATATGCACACATTTCATACCACACATAGCATCTTATTGACATTTTCTTCATCTCTTGAGATTGTTTATTTACTTGTCATTTGCAGAGAAATTCTGTTCATTATTATTGCTGAATATATGGTTACTATGCATTCCTTGGGTTGCAATCTTTGTTATTTGGTTTTCATTCATTGCATGGATGCTGTCATTTCTACTCATTCAAAGAACAAAAAAGAAAAAAAACGAAGAAGAAAAATGCATTCATTTCTATTAGCAATGTAATCCGGAATGATGCCACATTCATTTTAGGTTGTGTTTGAACGTTGGATTTGTAGAGAGATTTGTGAAGGGAAAAGAAACGAGAAAGGATTTGTGAATGTTTTTTTTACCTTCTATTTCATTCACAAATCCCTTCCCATTCATTTTTATGGTTGTATACATTTGAAGCAACTTGGTTGAACAAGCTCACATTTGGAAATTAGATACTTGGAGGTCAAATGGATTATATTCCTTCAAGTTCTAGAGGCTATAATGTGCAAGAGACCTGTCCAGATATGATCTGGACACATAAGTAAAAAATTGGAAAAAGTAAAGGCACAGTTAGGTGTGAAAATCTGTAAGAGGCATGTCAATTAAAAGCATAGATGAAGTCCATTAAAACACACTTTTATTAGTTAAAAAAGAAAGGAAGCCAGAGGAGTTAGAAGAATTTTGGCCTTTCATGGTCAACTCTTTTTAAATGCTTCTTCTTCCATTTTTCCTTCTTTTTTTATTTTTTATTTTGCCAAACTGTCTTCAAGTAAAAATTGGTCAAAGCCCAGATGGCCCCATGTGGACAGTAGCCGCTCAACCCCTCAACCTTGGCTAGTCTACTCATGTTGTCTGGGAATTGGCCTTGGCTTTTTACGAAAAGATATGCGGAAAAGTAGAGAGAGTGATTTGACAACTTGTAGTGGCTTTTTGGCTAAAAAACTAAGTTTCTAAACGGGGCCATAGTCTAGTATGCATACTTTTGATACGTTTGAAATTATTTTTGACATTACTATTGGATAGCCTGATATACATTGTTGGGCCCATTTCTTAATAGTTTAAGCTTTTGAGACTAGTAGTGATCTAACATGGCATCAAAGTTTAGGTTGGGTGAGGTTTTGAGTTCAAGTCTTTACGCTTGCATTTGTTCTCGATTTGCATTATGGTTCAGCTTAAGCTTTTAGTACTAGTGGTGATCTAATAGTACTAGTGGTGATCTAACAATTATGAATGTCAATCTAATATAATCAGATGACGACTGAAATCAATGCAATCAAAAGCTATATCACAGTTACTTAGGGTTGACTCGAAATTTGTTGCCATATGCTATAAATATTTGATTCTTTAGCATTATGCACTTATTTGAACTTCATTTTTTTGCAGCATGCCAATTTACAACAAATCCCTTGTTGGTTTTTCTCATTGAAATATCTCTCTCTCTCTCTCTCTCTCTCTCTCTCCATATATCTATATCTATATATCATTTGATAAATGCAACCATAAATGGTTGTTTTGAAAGCTGGTCTGATTGAACTATTTTATGCTTCAGCAAATTCGCAGGCTTCTAGTTTTTGATCCAATAGAGAGTAATATGATTATATGACAATGAAAGGGAAGCGACAGGAAAAGAGAAGTTAAATGAAAGAGGCTATATTTCTTATTTTGTTTGGTTGTGTTGACAAAGTGAGATGAAAATGAGTAGGCATTTTCCAAAAAAATTATTATTTTGTTTAGCTAGTCATAGAAAAATAAGCATAAGTAATTTCATTTCCCTTTCTTTGGCAAATCATAGATTTTATAGCATAGTGTTTAACAATTAGCATTTCTTTGTGCTAATATTTTTTTCTTTAATTTCTAAATCTGGCAGGCATCACTAAAGATTTTCAAAGTTGAGGAAAAATTATCAAAAGGATGGGGTGGGGAGAATGCATATCATGTGAGTGGGTACCGTTATTTACTAGTGGATGGTGACAGAAATGTAACTAGGGCTTCTCCACCTGCAAAAGTGACAACACTAACGAAGGTCAGCAATTGTCGTCTCCTAGCTCAGTAATATCATTTTTGTGTGGTTTAACATGCCTTTGCAGAAGTTGGTCCATGCTTCCATGTATTACTACAACTGTAAACTAGTTAATGCCTGAAACTTATGGTAGTTGGGCACAGGAATTTGGTTCAATTCCAATGAGTTACTATTCTTGTTGGGCCATGAAAGTTCTGTATCTATTTAGAGCAGGTAGGTTTAAGCATTAGAGATCTTCAAGTTTAAACAACTCCTTCCTTTCTTCTCACATCATGAAAAGAGATTGCTGTTTTTACATTCATAGTGAATGTGTTTTGGACATGTTGCTATTTACTGTTCCAAGAGGCAGCTAGACTGAATTGCATAGGTGCCAATTTTCCATTCTGAGCTGTAGTCTATGTTTGATACATTGTAAATGTAGTAATCACATTTGCAAGGTATAAGAAGTGCTAGGCTGAAGGGCTGGTGAAGTAATTCCAGATGCCCTCAGCTCTTGAAGTAGATAAAGAGAAATTGATAGTGTACAGTGAAAAAAAAGTATTAATTAAGTGAATATAGCTTTACGTAAATGATCGAAATGCCACAACCTGTAGGCTTGTGCTTTGCTTAAAATCCAATTTATATTAGGGGAAATAGCATTTCAGTGGTAATTTTAAAAAATATTATGATATTATCACTTCATGGAAAAGTTTATACATTTATTTTTTAATGATGCAAAGTTCATCATTAATTTGAAAATATTTTTCTTAGTTTCCACTTTAATGATATTTCTCAGAAGGCCTGTGGCTTCTGCAGTGGCTGACAAGCAACCAGCTTATTCCCACCTTTCATTTGTGTTCCAAAGCTGTTCTTTTGTTGACCCTGTTGGGATGGGTTATGAGTTAAGAGAAATAAACCTATGCGAGATCAGCAAATTGGTTGTTGCATAGGCATCATTCTGGCGTCTTGCCTGTCGTGTGAACTTCTCTAGTGTGAATTCTGTTACTTATACTGTCTACTCGGTATTTGCTGCAAAGATGCATTTACTATATATCACACTGTTATCTGTTGCAATTGTATCAGTTATTTGCAGGACTTAATTGTATATAGGGTAGTCATGAATTAAAGAGTGGTTTTCATTTTATTGATTGAATATAATATGTACTTTTCACATCTACACTGGAAGAAATTGAGGAGCCAGATCGAACTAGTGGAGTGGATACAGGAATTTTGAATTTTGAACTTATCAATTCTTAGAAATATATCACTTTAAAATTTTGTTTTTTCTATGCTGCTTAACCTGCATCCTTGCCAAAACCATTATGGTAATTAGCACAGTGGTTTTGGAATGGCACGGAATTGAAATGAAAACACCATTTGGGCTTACAAACATGAGCTTGTAGTGGCTATAACTTATTTGTATAATGGTTATTTATCATGTGGCTTTGGATTTTTGGCATCATCTCTTTCATTGGATTGATGCCCAATGGATGACTCCGGTTCTGGGGCTTGGAGGCAAGGACAAAGCAAAAGTGTTGTGGCATTGCGTTGTCTTCTCAATCTTTTGGGTTATTTGGTTGGAAAGGAATGCAAGAATCTTTGAGGACAAGTTTGATGACATGGCATCGTTGTGGGAAAGAGTATGCCATTTGGCATCATTTTGGGCTTCTATTTCGATTCTGTTTAAAGGGATTCTGTTGTTTTTGGTTTTTGGAGATTGGATAGCAATTTGTGATGTGTAAATTGTCTCTTTATTTTGATTGGTGATGTCTTTTCTTCTTTTGTAGAGGACTTCTTGTCCTCTTGTTGTACCTTTTCTTACTTAAATAAATTTTTCTTCCGTTGCCAATAAAAAAAAAAAAATTACAATCTTACTTAAAAGATAGAAATTAATTTTTGCACATATTTGTCTATATCTACTTTAAACTGTTTGTCACGTGGTGGACTTTGTCCTTGAGCTTTTTTTACTCTCTCATGCACACCTGCCTGCAATAGTCTTTCTTGGTTTCACTGACTTAATTGAGCTGAGCCTGGCTTGTCAGTTTGTGAAACAATTATGAGCCAAGTGTGGAATGTGTGGCTGGGTTTGTCATGATTGGGAACCGAGCCTAGGCCCTTGAGGGACTGAACTGAGCTTGAACACACTGTCTGGCTCGGCTCGGCTCGGCTCGGCTCGGCTCATTTGCACCCCTAACTGTGATTACTTAGAAGCATTTTTCACGTAAAAAAATGAAGAATGAGCGCTCTGGTGTAGAGATATTAACTGTGTAAGTGTATGAGAATTTGATGAAGTGTTTTTGATGTATAATTAGTGGGTTCTTTCTTGGGGTTGTCTCTGCTATAATATTCAGGCTTTGGAAAGCTTCAATTATATTTTTGCTTAGTCATTGATTTCTACCCTTGGTTACTTGGTTACATCCTTGGAAAATTAAAAAAGAACACCCTATTGTAGTTTAATGTTGAGCATGCTAATAAGAAAATAAGCAAATTGGGAATTTCTTGTTTTCATTTTTTCGATGGAAAATGAGCAAATTGCGATGTAGGGTATGCTAACAAGAAAGTAAATGTTGCAGGAATCTTTGGTTGCCTTAAGTAAGCTTCGAGAGGAGGTTGATTTGGAAAAGAGTCGGGCAAAATGGGATGGCCCAAACTGTGAGAAGGATTTGGAAATATGCATAAGGGCAAAAAACAATGCTTGGGTGATTGCTCGGGTTACAAGAGGGAAGGAACTTTATATGGTTTTAGAGAAAGCGAATGAGACACTTCTCTATGCCTCTGATGCTATTGAGAAGTTTAGTGACAGGTAAATCTTTCTTCTTATGCTTCAACAAAGTAGTACTTTCTTCCTAAGTTGCACAAACATTGACATGACAAAGGACACACTAACATGGAAAATTTCAAAAATTGTGGGACATGACATGTTGACATGCAAAATATCTTGTTTTATATATTTTTTATATGTCATATATAAGGATAAACAAATATTATGTGTCATATATATGAATATTTAATTTAAAGATAATAACAAAATGTAATGTAACACTAAAATTAAAGTCTGGAGGAGGAGAATAGATGAAGCAAAGTACAAGAAGCTCAAGAAAGAGTAAATTCAAAGAAGAAGCTCAAGAAAGAGTAAATTCAAAGAATAAGCTCAAAAAAGAGTAAATTCAGAGAAGTAGCGATATTTGGAAATTTGCATGATTTCAAAGAAAAACTAATAGGAACAAAATCATGTTTCTAATATTATTGGAGTCTTATTTTATGATTAATTTATATTTTATAGGATTTTTAGGTTAGGAGTATTTTGGTAATTTTCATATTTGGTAACATAGGCTATATGGGTCGTCCATGGGTAAATTGATTTTGGAAGTCAAAGATATTGTATTAGTTTCCTTCTTTTGTTCTGGTTTGTTTAGGAAGTCTTCTAATTCTATATAAAGTTATGTAATGTTTATAATTTAATACAGTTGATATTTTAGAGAATTTTCAGAGCTTTTGAAGCTTCTTTATAGATTGTGATGAATCGAACCCTAGGTGTGATACGCAAGGGATTCTAGGAGTGATTTTTAGACATATCTTCTTCTTTTTGTTCTTCTTCGCCCACATACCCTAGTTACTATTCTCAAGTTATTATTCACAACCCTCTAAGAGTGCACTTTTCAACCTTGAAACTTTATCCAATCACCCTCAAATCAACCCTAATCCCTTTCCCTACCTATTAGCCTTCAATTTAACCATTAAAACCTTCAAAATACTCATTGTTTAGGCCATCAAAGAACCTTTGTTTTCAAAATCCAGCCCTATCCTACATCAATAGATATACATGTACAATGTTTTTCTTTTATCATTGGATTATTCAAATTTGTAATTTTTTTTTAAAAAAATTTGTCTAGCAATGATAGACACATATTCCTCAAATGTTTGAAGTGCGTCCGACTTTAGATTTTTTTTTTGTCATCATCATGGTGTCCGCAACATCACGCCACGCCACCTTGTCCATGCTTCTTAGCTTTCTTATGGCTTGGTGATATAATTTCTCTGCTATGCTTTTTGACATCCACAACTTTTGGTTCTCTTTTGAAGTTAAAGGGAGCATCCTTCAGCTTGTTAAAATGCCGAAGCAATTGTTATGATTTGATTGCATCGCAGAAGTGGAAAACTATGAAATGCCAAAACAGATCCTAGACTGTTTGACTTGTTTATTATGACTCTCATTAGTGGAACAGAATTAAGCAATTTGTCTAAAACTAGCTTAACAACCTTTGTTATGTTGAGTCACTGACTTTGTACTAAGGCTTAAGAGTTTTTTGTTTCAACCTGAGCTTATGCAAAGATGCACACCACACAAGGAATAGGGCAAAAACAGGAAAAGAAACAACTAACAGTAAATCTTAATTTAATTAAATCACTTCCACAATGATAAAAAAAGAGTTGGTTGTGCATTAGTTCCAGGTGTTGAGGTAAAAAAAATCTTCTTGTAAACTGGAATAAAGTGATAAATGTTCAACCAGTTCTGCTTATCAAGTAAACCTTATATTGGACTGCTGAAAAATTTTAATATATATCTGCATTTAGTCATATGCATATACTAATACTGACCTATTATCTGAAGTAACCACTTTAGCCTTTTTGTTTCTGTTTTTGTTTCGTGAGTTTGTTTTTTTTTTTGGAAACTGCCGATGTTCTTAATGAGAAATAATTATTGTCGAAGGAAGAAATCTGAAAAACTGTACCACTCATTTAAAAAAAGAAAAGAAAAGAAAAGAAAGAAAAGAAGTGAGAAATGTATGAAGATTGTTGAATTTTTTTTTATACCATGATAATTTTAAAATTTTGACTTTTTTTGAACATATTTCATTTTAACAATTAGACTGGCGACTGGTTGATAGTGATAGAATGAAGTGGCCACAGAAGCACTGTTATGTGAGTATTGAAGACACCGATTTTCTTGCTTGGACAGTATGTATGATCAGATCAACTGGAGGAAAACTGTGTTGGTTTAGCATCTTCTTATTGACACAGAATAAAAGATAGCAATCAACCTAATTGATTGGGTGGCACACCAAAAAAGTTACAATGAATGATTGCTGCTTCCATTTTACCATGATTAAAATAATTGGAGATCGCTAATTGCCTTTAATAATATACAAGTAGAGTTGTTGGTTTGGTATAATTATGGGTAAATGGTAAAACATGTGACCTTGGTCATGGCATGGATAGAGTGTAAATGGTAAAACATTAAAAGCCGGCATGATGGAAGCAGGAGGATATGTCTTTGTATGTATGTAGAGATAGAGATTGCATGTGGACTCGAAACACAGTAGGGTATACATCACACTTATCAATGAAGAAACATTAACAGCAGCAAAGATCATGGAGTTGGAAAGATGCTTGGTAGGTTTTGTCACCAAGAACAAAAGAAAAACTAGTGGCTAGGGCTAGTGTTTTGTACATACAATGGGAAAAGATAGTAGTGTTGAAGCAAAGTGCTTTTCCATTCTAGGAAGCTATTACTGGAATTCCTAGCTTTTATTCGCTGAGTGAATGTGTTCAGATTCTTTTAAAATTGGGTTGCACTGGATACTAGCTATATTCTTTTTTGGTTATGGAATTAGAGTCGTGAATGATTTATTGAATTACCTATTATTGCTGAAAATTTGAATTAAACACATCTCTCTCTCTCTCTCTCTCTCTCTCTCTCTCTCTCTCTCACATATGTTCTGCCAGTTGTTCTTGATTACCATCAGCAGTTCATTCCCAAAATTTGAATTTGTCGTTTCCTTCATGGTTCTGGATGTACTTTAGAGTCACACACATCCTGATAAAGCTTATTTGTCAACTTGTTTTGTCACTTATTCAGGTATTGCAATGGAGCTTTTTCGTTGGATTAGGAAAAAATTGTAAGCTTCGAATACTTGCACTCGATGGGATAATAGAAAAGGTTTTGTGTTTATACACTCCACACTTTTTTTTTTTTTCGTGTCCTTGATTGCAATCATTATTGGCACCTTCTACTCCGTATTTTTGTCACTGTAAAAGCCAAAACACGAATGCAGTCAATGTTGTGCCAACTTGTATCGGAATTTGTATTTCCGTTATGATTTTGCTCTGCACATATTTTAGTATGAAAAGGAAACTGTGTATTTGAAAAGCCAACTCCCTTTTAACATTTCTCACAGTTAACCCATTGAGATCGGTTAAATGTCTTGTCTTCTTGAAGTTTATGGTAAGAGTGTATCTCAAGTTGGGTCAGTCCATACGGAGCTTTGCTCTGGCTTTAAATGGGCCCCCCGCTAGTGGACGGTGGGATTGGTCCCCCAGGGATTAGTCGAGGTACGCGCAAGCTGGCCCGGACACCCTGAGTTATCCAAAAAAAAAAAAAAAGTTGAATTGCATTTTTTTCTCGATGAATTTGGCCATTGAATTGGAGGGACTTGCAAGGAATTGTCTTAAATTGATCTTTTTCAAGTTTAGCAAATATTGAAGGAAAATGTCATACAAGCGGGACAATTTTTTACACTTTTTATTATTACTGATGTGTCATGTAATGATTGAAATTTTGAAACTTCAACAAGAGTTGCTTGAATAATATGATAGCTTAGGTGTCATATCAATAAGGAAAGTTTGCACAACATGTAATTACTCAATATTGAATATTTATGAAAGATGATTTCTACAAATTCGGCATGGTATTTTGAGTGAATAAGAGGTAGCATTGATTATAGCAAAGATTTTATGCCAGTGCAGTTTTTTCATTGTAAGCAATTTTTGCCAGCGTAGTTTTGGACTTTTTTTTAAAAAAAAAAATAATAATAATAATAAATAAAATAAAAAAAACAATTAACTGGCTTTGGGCTAATTAAGGTACAATATTAGAACATGCCTAGGCACAATAATGTTGCACCATTAAAATATAATGCATGGGAAATATTTGGTTGAGCAGACAGAGCATATGTTTTTTGAACATTTTTTTAGTGATCAAAAAATAATAATTCAAATGCTCTCACAAAATTGAAATGTAACATGAGGGAATTTTTTTGATTCATCAGGCAAGTTTTTTGTACTTGTTTTAAAATAAGGAATGTTTGGTGGAAGGTTCCCTCAGTCTCATTTTTTCTTGCAAAAAGAATTAAAAGGTTTTCATTATTCATCAAGGACAAATATAATTAATACGTGGCAAAAATACTTCAAGTTTTACTAGCCTTCTCTCAGACTACCACCACCTTTCACCACTAGCTACTTGGCCACTACCTCTCTCTGTCACCGGTCATTTTTGATGATTGCTTTTTAACCATTGATCATTGATAAATATTTTTTTAACGAACGCTTTTTGACATGAATCTCTAACTTTCAATGACAACTACCACCACTACCATGCTATCGCCACCATTTGGGAAAAAAAAATCTATTCAAAATTTATTATTTTATAGGTTGTAAAATTTTACTCTATGTATGACAGTAAAATTTTACTGTATAATTTAATATTTAAACAAGAAATTTTCTCAATATCAACAACTACCACACTTACTATAAAATTTCACAATATTAACAACTACCACACTTACTGTGATTTTACCATTACTATTAGAAATATTAAACAAAAAAATTATCAAAACATTAAATAAACAATATTGTCGGAGTAAAATTTACTCTGTTGACAATAAAATTTTCTTGTTCGCTACAGCGATTGAATGGACAAACTTTGGTGGCCATTTGTAACAAATCTGAAGTCATCAGTCTTAGATCTGAGTTCGTCAATATTGGATCTAAGATGGTGGAGGTTGACGATGAGGATTGTGGTAATTGGTGGTAGATTTGAGACAACGATTGATAGTGGAGACGATCTGTGGTGTTGACAAACGATGAAGATGGTATTCGCTAGCGGTAGATCTAAGATGGTGATGAATGGTGGTGACAATAAGCGAAGCCGACAAACAGTGGAGGCAATGAGATATGATTGATGAGTGAAGGAGATGGTAAAGTTTTGAGCAAGCAGAAGAGAGGGAGAAAGAGTTGTACAATATAGTGAGACACGGATACAGATGATAGTTAAATTGGTTCTTTAATGAAAGACAAAGTTGTCCATTAATTTAATTTATAATATTTTTGTATCCTTTAAATTGGCAAAAAAACTTAAATCACGGACTTTTTTCATTAAAATCACTTGTCATTTTTCCTAATACAAGTGAGTAGTGAGAGTTTTGACCAAAAAAAAAAATGTTAAAATGACACCACAAATTGGAAGGTAATATTAATGAAAACATCTGACCCGAAGCTCCATATTCCGTTTTAGGATTTTTTATTGATAAATCTCATTTAGAAGTGTTTTAACCTAAGAAATCCATGAATGAATTTTTTAACCCATTTAGTCCCATGTATGTATAGTTTTATTCCATAAAATCCTTTTTCTTGATTTAGACTATTTTCTTGAACACTTATGCCCTTATATTTAATTTTGATACCCTTATAAATATTTTTTGAACGGTTAGCAATTTTATGATGTAAACATTCATATTTTAAAATTCACATTGGTAGGAATGTAAACTTGGCCCGTGGGCGGCCCGAAACCCATTTGCGAGCGGGGGCGGGGCGGGCCCGGCCCATTGACAATGTGAATATTCATATTAATAGGAGTGTAAACTTGACCCGCATCCCGTGGCGACGCGAAACCCTTCCGCAGCCCATGGGCGGCCCGGGACGGGCCCGATCCGGCCCGTTGACAATGTGAATATTCACATTGACATGTTAACATTTACATTGATAAGAGTATAAAATTGGTCCGCGGCCCATGGGCGGCCAAAAGCCCGCCCGCGGCCCGGGGCGAGCCCGGCTCGGCCCGTTGACAATGTAAATATTCACATTGACATGTTAACATTCACATTGATAGGAGTGTAAAATTAGCCCGCGCTCCGTGGCTACCCGAAACCCGCCCACGGCCCGTGGGCAGCTCGAGGCGGGCCCGGCCCGGCTTGTTGACAACATGAATATTCATATTGATATGTTAACATTCACATTGATAAGAATATAAAATTGGCCAGCGGCCCAGGGCGGGCCCGACCTGGCCCGTTGATAATGTGAATATTCACATTGATATGTTAACATTCACATTGATAAGAGTATAAAATTGGCCTGCAGTCCGTGGACAGCCCGAAGCCCGACCGCAACCCGAGACGGGCTTGGCCCGACCCGTGACAATGTGAATATTCACATTAACATGTTAATATTAACATTGATAGGAGTATAAAATTTGCCCGCTGCCCGAAGCTCGCCCGCAGCCCGGGGTAGGCCCGGTCCGACCCGTTGACAATGTGAATATTTACATTGACATGTTAACATGCACATTGATAGGAATGTAGAATTGGCCCGCGGCCCGTGGGCTGCCCGAAGCCCGCCCACGGCCCAGGGTATGCTCGTTTGGGTCCGGGCCCGAGCATGTCTGAGACAATGTGAATATTCACATTGATATGTTAACATTCACATTAATAGGAGTGTAAACTTGGACCGCGTCTCATGATGGCGTGAAACCCGCCCGCGGCCCATGGGCGGCCCGGGGCGGGCTCGGTCCGACCCGTTGACAATGTGAATATTCACATTGACATATTAACATTCACATTGATAAGAGTATAAAATTGGCCCGCGGCCCGGGGCGGGTCCGGCCCTGCCCGTTAACAATGTAAATATTCACATTGACATATTAACATTCACATTGATAGGAGTGTAAAATTAGCCCGCGCCCCGTGACTGCCCGAAACCCGCCCACGGCTTGTAGGCGGCCTGGGGTAGGCCCGGCCCGGCCTGTTGACAATGTGAATATTCACATTGACATGTTAACATTCACATTGATAAGAGTATAAAATTGATCAGCGGCTCAGGGCGAGCCTAACCCGGCCCGTTGACAATGTGAATATTCACATTGATAAGAGTGTAAAATTGGCCTGCAGCCCGTGGGCGGCCCGAAGCCCGACTGCAACCCAAGACGGGCTTGGCCCGGCCTGTGACAATGTGAATATTCACATTGACATGTTAACATTAACATTGATAGGAGTGTAAAATTTGCCCTCTGCCCGAAGCTCGCCTGCGGCCCGGGGTAGGCCCGGTCCGGCCCGTTGACAATGTGAATATTCACATTGACAAGTTAACATGCACATTGATAGGAATGTAGAATTGGCCCGCGGCCCGTGGGCTGTCCGAAGCCCGCCCACGGCCCGGGACAGGCTCGTTTGGGTCTGTGCCCGAGCATGTTCGAAACCCTAGGTTAGGGCCTAGGCCATCACTTTGAAGCTCGGCCCGGCCCGGTCCAGCCCAGCCCATCAGCCCGCTTAAGGCGCATTCAAGGCTCGGTCCAAGGCCTAACCCGCGCCGAGGCGCAAAGTCTTTTTTTGTGGAAAATAATAAAATTTTGGTAGAAAAAATTAAAAAGAATTAAAAAAAATGGCCAGGCCTGCCCAAGCCCAACCTAAGCTCGAGGCTAGGCCCAGGCCCAGGCCCATCGGCCCGACTCGAGAATGGGCTTTAAGCGGGCTGAGCTTCAAAGTAATGACCCAGGTCTTAGCCTAAGGTCTCAGGCTGGGCTCGGGCCCGGGCCCAAACGAGCCTGCCTCGGGCCGTGGGCCAATTTTACAGTCCTATCAATGTGAATATTCACATGTTAATATTCACATTGTCAACAGGTCGGACCTGCTCTGAACTGCGGGCCAATTTTACAGTCCTATCAATATTAATGTTAACATGTCAATGTAAATATTCACATTGTCACAGGCCGGGCTGAGCCCTTCTCGAGCCGCAGCCGGGCTTCGGGTCGTCTACGGGTCGCGGGCCAATTTTACACTCTTATCAATGTTAATGTTAACATGTCAATGTGAATATTCATATTGTTATAGGCCGAGCCGAGCCCGCCCTAAGCCGCGGCCGGGTTTCGAGTCGTCTATGGGCCGCAGGCCAATGTTACACTCCTATCAATGTGAATGTTAATATGTCAATGTGAATATTCACATTATCAACGGGCCGGGCCGGGCCTACCCCGGGCAGCGGGCAGGCTTCGGGCCGCTCACGGGCTGCGAGCCAATTTTACACTCCTATCAATGTGAATGTTAATATGTCAATGTGAATATTTACATTGTCAACGGGCCGGGTCGGGCTTGCCTCGGGCCGCCCATGGGACGCGAGTCAATTTTACACTCTTATCAATGTGAATATTAACATGTCAATGTGAATATTCACATTATCAACGGGTCGGGCCGGGCCTGCCCAGGGCAGCCCATGGGCCGCGGACGGGTTTCGGGTTGCCCACAGGCCGCGGGCTAATTTTACACTCCTATCAATGTGAATGTTAACAAGTCAATGTGAATATTCACATTGTCAACGGGCCGGACCTGTCTTGGCCCGAGGCCGGGCCGGGCCGGGCCTACCCCGGGCAGCGGGCAGGCTTCGGGCCGCTCACGGGCTGCGAGCCAATTTTACACTCCTATCAATGTGAATGTTAATATGTCAATGTGAATATTTACATTGTCAACGGGCCGGGTCGGGCTTGCCTCGGGCCGCCCATGGGACGCGAGTCAATTTTACACTCTTATCAATGTGAATATTAACATGTCAATGTGAATATTCACATTATCAACGGGTCGGGCCGGGCCTGCCCAGGGCAGCCCATGGGCCGCGGACGGGTTTCGGGTTGCCCACAGGCCGCGGGCTAATTTTACACTCCTATCAATGTGGATGTTAACAAGTCAATGTGAATATTCACATTGTCAACGGGCCGGACCTGTCTTGGCCCGAGGCCGGGCTTCAGGCTACCCACAGGTCACGGGGCAATTTTACACTCTTATCAATGTTAATGTTAACATGTCAATGTGAATATTCACATTGTCACAGGGCGAGCTGAGCCCGTCTCGAGCTGCGGCCGGGCTTCAAGTCGTTTACGCGCTGCGAGCCAATTTTACACTCCTATCAATGTGAATATTCACATTGTCAACGGGCTGGGCCGGGCCGGGCCCGCCCCGGGCAGCGGGCGGGTTTCGGGCCGCCCACGGGCTGCGGGCCAATTTTACACTCCTATCAATGTGAATGTTAACATATCAATATGAATATTCACATTGTCAACGGACCGGGCTGGGCTCGCCCCGGGCCACCCACGGGCTTTGGGCCGCTCATGGGACGCGAGTCAATTTTACACTCTTATCAATGTGAATGTTAACATGTCAATGTGAATATTCACATTATCAACGGGCCAGGCCGAGCCTAATTTTTTGGCCCGTGGGCCGGCCCGGCCCGACTCAAATTTTTTCGGGCACCCACGAGGATCGACATGGGCTGGGCCCCTACACATTGACGATATGAACATTCACATTGACGGTGTGAACATTCACATTAGGGGTATTTTGATAATTATGTCATCCATAGGACTTATTGAAATATAAGAAAATAATGTGAACTAAATGGAACATAAGTAAATGAAAAGGGTATTTTAGTCTTCTTACCTCAAATAAGACCTAATGGAATAGTCAAAAAGAATATGGGTTGGATGGAATAAAGCTCTTAGAAAGTGAATTTATCAAAAAAGTTCCCTTTGTTTTATTTATTATTATTATTAATTACGTGAAATTTTTTTGGAGCAATTACGAGCATATCTTGTGGATCGGACTTACTTACTAAAAAGTTTTACTCTAAGGTTCTGTTTGTTTTGATGTAAAATAGTTTTGTCAAAAATATTTTACTCATTTTTCGTTGTTTGGTTGAACAAAAAAACAAGTAAAATAATTTTTAAGAAAAATATTTTTGTATTATTTTTTCAAAAATGACTTACCTTTAAAATTTTCGTAAGTTAATTTTTACAAAGTTGATTCTCACTCACTACATTTTCAACACATTAGTTTTTTCAAACAAATATCTTAACTTACTAAAAAAAATCATAAATGATACTTTATTGAATCAAAATTTCTTTTTAAAGCAATAAAATGTTTTTGTTTCAAGAATCAACCGAACGTCGAAAAATAAAAATAAAAACATTTTTTTCTGTGTAAAATCAATTTACAAGAAAACTATTTTTTTAGTCAAATATTTTACGTCAAAACAAATAGAATCTAACTTTTAGTAATAAATTTATCCCTATAATTTTTTATAAAAAAAAAAAAATACATTTCAATTACTTATACTTTCCCCATCATATTTCAATTAAAAAAAAAAAAAAAACTAACACAAATAAACTAAAAATAAATCAATAATAAAACAAAAACTAAAATGTCTCAAAAAAAATTTCCCCTAGCATTATCAAATAATCTTTCCACAAACACAAAACACATCTAAAAGTCTGAAAAAAATTTCATTATCAAAACAATAAACAACTATATATATATATAAAATTAAAAAAGGGACAAATTACACAAATAGTCCTTATAGTTTGGGACTTGTGTCACTTTGGTCTCTGACTTTTCAATTGTGACACATTTGACCCTGAATTTTGAATCTTATTCCAAATAAGGATAATTGAAAATACCATTGTTTAATTTCAAGGGCAAAATCGTCAATTTAATAAAATATAAACTTATTTGACAAAAATAAATGTCAAAAAAATATTTTAAATTTTTTAAAAATTATTTTTATCCACCAATGATAAAATTATGTAAAATTGATAAAAATTAATAAAAATTACATGATTAATTTTTAAAATTAATTTTACATAATTATCATCCAAACACATAATAAAAATTAATTTGGTAAAAAAAAAATAAACGTCTAAAAGATTTATCAATTTTACATAATTTTATTTTTAATGGGTAGAAATAATTTTTAAAAATTCAAAAATATTTGTTTTGCATTTATTTTTGTCAAATTAGTTTATATTTTATCAAATTGACAATTTTACCCTTGAAAAATCTAATGATATCTTCAATTGTTCTTATTTGGAACAAGATTCAAAATTCAGGATCAAATGTGTCACAATTGAAAAATCAGGAACAAAAGTAACACAAGTTCAAAACTATAGAGACTATTAGCGTAATTCATCCTTAAAAAAAAACTTCGTACAAGGCATAAGTAAATAAGTCCACGGGTTAAGGAAGAATGGTGGCCTGAAAACACCTAGTGCTGAGGTAGCTCACTTGTGCCATCCTCCTCTTTATTGAGTCAAACTTTACATGGATGGTTCATTCAGTTCAAGGCCATGGAAACAATGCTGGTACTGGGGGTATCATTCAAACAGATGTTGGTGAGTGGGTACTAGGCTTCCAACACTTCATTGCTTGTGCCACTATTGTTGTGGTAGAATTGTGGTCCTTATGGATTGGCCTCCAACTAGCATGGGATGAAGGTTTCCGAAAAGTTACAGACTTCTAGTAGAAACGGACACTTTGGAAGCTATCAAAGCTATTGGGGTAATGGATAAATTGGATCCCAATTTTAATATTTGTCAAAAAATTAGGGATCTCATGTCAAGGGACTGGCAGTGCCATCTTCAAGTTATTCGTTGTTGAGCCAATGAGTGTGTGAATTCTTTGACCAAAAATGCTATACATCAGGCTGCCTTAAGGCTTGTTCTGTAAGACCTTCCATCTTTCGTCCAGCCTCTGTTAGCCAAGGATCTTTAGGGGATTAGCTCCTCTCCTTTTTTTTCTTTGTAGTTCTTGGGGGCTTTAACACCCCCTGTAACAAAAAAAAAAAAAAAAAAGAAAAAAAAAAGGAGTAAATTACAAATATACTCCTAAGGTTTTATTAAAATACAAATCGCTCTCTGTGGTTTTAGAAATTATATTTTACCCCTTTAAGGTTTCTAATTTAATAACAAATCGCCAATTTTATTAATAAATTATCAAGTCAATTAACAATTTTTAATGATATTAGAAATATGTTTCAATTAATAATTTAGGTAATTTATTATCGTATGGGAGAGCAATTATGAATTTTATTTTTTTAGTTAATTCTATAAAATAAAAAATTATAACAAGGGGATATTAATAATTTTTTAAACCACAGGGAGTAATATCTACCTTGAACAAATCTCAAGGGTGTATTTGTAATTTATCCAAAAAAAAAATATATATATGCCGGTAATTATCTCAATTTTGTTTTCTCATACCTCTTTCAGGCATAATGGGCCTGCAGAAACAACAGCCATATTCAATTAAAAAATGGGTAAAAATCAAGCCTTGAACTTGGCCCAACCCAATCCAACTTTGAAGTACCGAGGCTAGCCCTAATTACCCAACACATGCACAGAAACTGCCCTAGTTAACTACGGCTAGGGTTTCGAAACGAGAAGCGAAGAGTCCTCTATAAATCACCAGCAATCTTCCATTCATTTGTCGCCTGCACGAGGTTCGTACCTACCTTTGATATTATCTTTTGCTGCTTCTCTTATTTTATTGCTATATATATATGTATATATATGTTTGTTCTGTCTTCAACTGTGTGCCAAGTTTTGGGATTTTTTTGGTTTGTTTTTTGATTTGTTAAGTATTTTGATTCAATTGGTTTTATTGAATATACGTTTGGTCAATCTTTGTCTTTGATGATGATCAATTGAAAAACTTTCGTTCTTCCGAGAAAAATTCCATGCGGAAATATTATGGAGACCTGAACTGAAGAGACAATTTGCTATATATAAATGTTAAATATATTTTATATTTATTTATTTTTTTCTATGGTAAGGTTATTATTTATGTTACCATGGCATATTCAAACATATAATAATTCATGATTTGATTTTATTTATGTGGATATGTATTGTATTGTATGCTTTTAAGTTTTAATTTGATAACAAGAAATTTCAAATTTGGATCTCATTCTTGGGGTTGTTATAAAATAAAAAGCTTGCAAAATGATTACTTTTGTGCATTAAGAACTGTGTCCTGGGCACAATTGTTCATGAATTTGTAATTAGTTTATTCTTTTTTCATTTTATTTGCAAATCTCCTTTTGACGTTTATACTATGTTTGGTTCATTGGAATGAAAGTGCAGTGCTCATTTCTTAGTATCCTGTGAAATGATCAATGATAATTTCATTTATAATGTATTTTTCATGATATTTTAGTTAACCAAATGTGAGAACTGGTATTTTGGTGGAATGATCATTTAGGGGTGCAACTCGGGCGGGCTCAACCCGAGCAACCCGAGCCCAGCCCGAGTTTTTTTAGGGCTTGGGCAACTATATATTGTAATCTGGACGGGCCTGGGCAGATTTTTGATGCCCGAATTGTAATTCGGGCCGGGCTTGGGCAGAGCCAATGTCCAACCCGAGCAACCCGAACCCGAATTACAATTTAATATATTATATAAATTATAATATATAATATATATATATAATTTAATAAATTATATAATATATATATATATTAAGTAGAAGCGCTGGTCTTATTTTTTATTTTTATTTATTTTTTGGTTAGTCTCCCTCCACCGTTAGATTAGCCTCTTTAATCTCTACCCTTAGATCTAGAGAAACCCTATCTATTACCTTATCTCTTCTCAAGTTCTCACAGACTCATTTTATTTTGAAATCGACTTTGAAGAACTGTGAAGAACGACGGAGGCGAAACCCTATCGTCCCCGATCTCCACCTTCATTCACTTCCTCCTTCTTCAGCCCTAGTAGATCCACCTTGGGTAAGCTTCTTCCTTCTTTGTTCTTGCATCAGGAATAAATATGTAACTGATTTATATATAAATATATATATATAATCTGGGCAGTATGGTTTTGAGATCTGATCTCTACCCTTTAATCTTTAATCTCTACCCTTGGTTAGTCTCCATCCACCATTTTGTTCATTTGATCTTGTATGGTTTTGAGATCTGGAGATTTGGTATGGTTTTGTTCTCACAGACTCATTTGATTTGTTCTTATCAAAATAATATTCAATAAAGTGAAATTTTTGTTAAGTAGTTCATTTTTCTTGGCAGAAATTTGGCTGATTGTAGGCTACAGGTTTACAGGTTCCTCATTTGGTGTCCAGAAAATAAATTTTAATAAATTTTAATTCTTTCTTAATTCTCAATTTGGTGTCCAGGACTCGGGCAATTCGGGCAATTCGGGCTAACCCGAGTTCAGAATATAAAGCTTGGTCCGGGCTTAGGCAGCAATGCTCGGGTTCATGGTCGGGCTTGGGCAATGTTAAATACAATTCGGGCCGGGCCTGGGCAAACCCCCAACCCGACCGAACCCGCCCGAGTTGCACCCCTAAGCCAAACGGCACTTACAAGTCCAACCACCATTGCCCACCATGTATGAAATTTGTCACATTTGTTTACCATTTCTCTTTTCCAACTTTATATATTTGTATCACTAATATTCCTTCCATATTCCATTTGTTTCTTGTTTTTCCAATTCCAATGGTTTTGATGCTTGCATTGGCTAAAGAAAAAAAAAAAAAGGATAAAAAAACTGGTGACCAGACCAAAAATTTTCCATGACAAGTGCAGGTTTGAGCTGGGATTGGAGAAACCGGATCCAAGGAGAGCAGTACACAGCGCGCTCACGATTGCGATTGCATACATCGTGGGTGGAATAGTCCCCCTAATCCCATACATGTTCATTCCAATCGCGAGAAAGGCTGTGATCGCATCAGTAATTTTAACTCTATTCGCGTTGCTAATTTTTGGCTATGCGAAGGGTTACTTCACTGGAAATAAACCCATCAAGAGTGCACTGCAAACAGCGTTGATCGGAGCGGTTGCATCTGCAGCTGCATTTGGCATGGCCAAGGCTGTCCAAGGAGGATAGTTAGTCCCCCTCACAAAGTGAAGATAGCTCTTTTAGCAGAGTTTTAAATTCCATTCTTGCTTTGTATTGAAATCCAGAACTGCTTTCAGTGTGCTTTGTTGTTAGGTTTATTTTTAATCATGTTTGAAGCAGATTCATGAGGCAGGAACAGGACTAGTCCTGGCTGGTAAAATGTTGATTGAATTATGACCAAATAAAGAAAGAAAACAAAACAAAACAATACGAAGAAAAGTGAAAAAGGATGAAAAAAAAGAAATAAAAATCCAAATTGGCTAAGCCATGATCACTTGGCAGTTGTTCAGTAATGTTTATGTTTACAGTTTTGTATGCATATTTATAGAATTTTGAAAATTGTGAAGAAAAATTTGTTTGTTGTCTAGTTTTATTTTCAAAATGTTGTATACAATTTACAAAATTTAGTAAATTTTTGTAATCACAAAAAGTTGGTCTCACTCAATTTTTGATGGTAAATTACACTAGCCCGCTGTATAACTCAAAAATCACACTTAACCCCCCTGTTTTATTTATTTATTTATTTATTTATTTTTATTTTTTTTTCTGAAAGCACATTGACCTCTCTTGTCAGCTAACATCGTCCAATGTAAGGGTAAATCTACCATAATACCCCATTATATCCCGCACATTTACAACCTCTCTCTTCTTCTTGCTCTTTTCAATACTCTCTCTAATGTGACAATTAGGATTGTTAATCGAATCAAATTACTCAAGCTCGACTCGCATTCGACAGAAAACTCATTTGAAATATGCTTGTTATGTAAACATGTCAAATTTGAATATAATTTTATCATCACTAAGTTTTCAAACCAAGTTTAAACAACTTAATACAATGGTCGATAAGTTTATATAAACTACAAAAAAATCAAGTTATTCGAGCACAACTCATGTTTGGCTGATTAAAAACTCGTTTGAGATCAATTCATTTTGTAGACAAGCCAAGTTTAAACATATTTTGAAGTTCATTAAGTTTTTAAGTCAAGATTGAACAACTTACTAATCGGCTCAACTCAGTTTATTTTCAACCCTGGCGACAACAACATCCCTAAACCTTTATTCCAACATCTCTCCACCTAGGTAACCCGCAACAATCCTCAGCCCTTCCATGGAATTGTCATATTGTAGTCCCCCGCATGGCCGATGCATTCCCTCCACCACCATTCCTACCATGTCATGGCTCCTCAATCCTCCACGCCATCCACCCCTATAATCTCACCCTTCTAACCCCCAAATACCTATGAGACAACCCAAAATCCACCAACAATTTTCCCTGCGATGACCCTCGCAATTGCAACATCTCATCTCCATCCTTCACGAACTAGGTGGTGTTTGGGAAGCAACTTCCCAAATTTTTTTCTCATTTTTTCCACTAAAAGACAAAAGTTTTACAAAACCAAAAAAAACACATCCAAACAAAATATCACATCCAACTCCATAATCATTTTACTTTTTCTCTCACAAACATCACATCCAACCACATAAAAACCCAACCATCTTCCCAAACACTAAGGGTATGTTTGGTTTGTGTTTGAGAGATGTGTTTTAGAGATAAAAAGTACGAAAACATGTTTGGTTTGGTTTTTTGGGAAATTTGTTTTGGAAAATTGTTTTGAGAGAGAGTTTTGGAAAAAGTGATTGATTTGATGTGTGTGTGAGAGAGATTTGTTTGGAAAACTTGTTTGGTTTGTGTGTTTTGGGAAATTTTTTTGGAAAAATTTGTTTGGTTTGATTACTTTTGAAAACTTATTTGTAGAGAAAATTTCCGAAATTTTTTTCAAAAACACAAACCAAACGAACCCTAAAATTTTTTTATCTTATAAAAACCTACATCTAATAAAATCTACATAAAAACTCACTTCCCAAACACCCACTTAGACCCATCATTTGTAGCTACTAAGTTCTATTGGTGGTTGTAGAAGTCATCGAGGTTGGAACTTAGACCCATCATTTGTAGCTACTAAGTTCTGTTGGTGGTTGTAGAAGTCATCAAGGTTGGAGTGGTGGCGCATAGCAGTATGATAGGTGATCAGACAGTGAAATGAAGGGTTGTGAAGAATGGGGTTGGTAGGTGGTCGCATTGATGCCCATGCCCTATAACCATGAAATTGTCAATTTTTGTCTCTTTCTGTCTCTCTCTTGATTTGGGTGTTGTGTTACATGAATTTAGGGGTTTTAATAGTAAGTTTGAACTCTCAATTCTATGTTTGTGTTTGTGGATTTGGGAGTTTATTAGGTTTTGTTTGTGTTTGTGGATTTGAGTGTTTATTAGGGTTTGTTGCAGGTTTCAAAGACCATGGTGGCTTGGGTGAGCTGTGGTGGCAATTGTGTTCGATTGTGGTGGTGATTTTTTTTTGCATTTATTGCATTCTGTTTCGTGTGCGATTGGGAGATGGTTTGAAAGGCATTTGGTGTTGGTGGAGGTGAGTGTAGCATGACTGTTAGTTTATGGTTTGATTTTGTTGAACAACAAAAAAATGCATATTGGTTGTTTTGGAACTATGGCGGAGGTAGTGGAGCCAGTGGTTTGGCGATGGAGGACACACGGAATGGTGGTTCAAGAGAGTGTAATGGTAGGCAGTGATTAGGATGAGAAAGATGCATTTTGAGTTTATTTTGATAATGTTTTTGTTTTATGTTACAAGGGCAAAATTGGAATTTTAAGTAATGTCATTGCTTTTCTGTGAAGTTTACGAAGGAGAAAGTGAACCCATCGACAAATCTATCTATATATTATATATGGGGAATGAGATTTTTAATGAGATGGTTTGTGAAAGTTCTAAAGTTTCATTCCATAATTATTGATTATTAATTTTTGTAATTTTAAAAATATTTAAAAATAATTTTATTCTCTAACAAACTAATTATAGATAAAAAGAAAAATCACTTAAAATTTTGAATTACAAGTTCTTAAAATTTTTTTCTAATATTTTTAACTTTCCTAAATCTCATCTCATAACAAAGTAACTATACATTAAAAGAAAAAAAACGCAAATTACCAAAAAAAAAAAAAATATATTATAAATTATAAATTAAAAAAAACATAAAACTACAATTGTTAATTTTTGTAATTTTAAAAATATTTAAAAATAGTATCATTGGCTAACAAAATAACTATAGATTAAAAAAAAAACTAAAATTGCTAATTTTTGTAATTTTGAAAATATTTAAAAATAATATTATTTGCTAACAAAGTAAATATAGATTTAAAAAATAATAATTGAATTATAAGTTCTAAAAAACTCTCCCCTAATATTTATCTCTTTCCTAAATCTCATAATCTATCTATCTATGCTATATATTATATCAAAGTGACTTTTCATCTTAGAGGCCTAAGTTTTTCAAAACCTTAAATCTAATTTTTTGAAATTTTGCCTTTTATAAAAAAAAAAAATTAAAACATCTATTAGCTATTCCACTTATATAAATATTAACCTTTAAAATTATTTAATACAAATATATTGCTGATAAAAAGAAAGAAAAAACACATAATTTTCAACCTCCCACCCATTCTCAAAATAAATCAAGCTTTTATTTAAAAAGAATATAATACAATCTTTTCTCTCCTAAAATAAATCTAATAAAAAAGAAACTCTCTCACCTCCTATAAAATGTATATTATTAATATCTTTCACAATTGGTCTAATCTACATAAACATAAAATTAAACCTAACAAAAAATAAAAAATTAAACGTTATATGTAGATTCTCTCTCTATTCCATAATTAAATACAATTTTATTCCCAAATAAATTTAAGCATATCTATACTATATATATATTTAAAATCTCATAATTTATTATTTTTTATAATGATTCCATGTTTTATAATTTTGAAAAAGGAAAGATAAAAAAAATTATTCTTGTGCATTTTTTTTCTAACCAATTCTTTTTTCTATCCAAAAATCCTAGCCATTATACATTATATTTTTTCCAAGTCATTCATGTTTTTCTCGCCCTATAAATATTATATTCATGAAACGATGAAACTCATTGTTTAATCTATTGTATTATTTAAATAGACTCTTTTATCTTCTAGGTACACCATTTTTTTTCTTTTTATTATATATATATATATTTTATCTATGACCATTTTTTTTTTAATTTTATATTTTGTGTGTCATTTCTCTCTTCTCTATACCAACCATTATCTATTTTGTATTTATAACTAATTTTTGTTAGTTAATATTATTTTACTAGAATTTTTATATTAAAATGGCATGATAGAGTCATTTGTATAATAAAAAATATGTCACTCATTATAAAGTGATAGATCAAAATCCAAACAAAATCATTATTAATAAATTTTTTGTATTGATTTTATATTAATATATGATTACTTTTTTTTTTAAAAAAAAAAAATTACTTTAATATTTTTTTGATATCATGATATGTGTTAGTTGACAGTTAGTGCACAACATTACTTCAAATGCATATAATAGTTTTTTAAAGCTATAAAAAGAAAATATTAATTTTAATTAATTTTTTCAAAACTATTATAGGTATTAGTCAATTATTTAATTATTTATCTTTAATATGTGCAGCTATTCTATTCTTTTATGATACTTTTCTATCTACTCCACTGTGAATTCATATGTTTTTAGAAAAAAATCATATGTAATTTAAAATTTTGAATTTTTTTATATAGGAAGTTAAAAAATAAATTTTAGAATTTAAAATATAGCTATGCAAAACCATATCATTTTTAAATATAGCTATAATTATAAATAATTTTAATCAATCAATTACCTATCCTTATTTATATTATTATATAAATAAAAATGTTGTACGATAATTGAAATTCAAAATCTTAATCTATTTTTTTTTTTTCAAAATTTAAAATTGTATTTTAAATCTTATAAGATTTATTCAATGACTAATATTCAATTTTTGTAAAAATATTCCAATATATTCCTTTCAAAAGTTAATATAGCAAGTCTACAAAATCATATTTTAAAACTCACAATTATTAATATTTTTATTTTTATTTATTTTTGTTTTAAATAAGCATGTTAAAGTATAAATACATATCCAAATAAAATTATACTTATTAATAAATATACATTAATTTTAATTGTAACATCTGTTTAAAAGCTTTATTCATTTTTTAACTTTTTTTTTGACATTTTAAATTACATGTCATTATATGTTATGATGATTCTTTCTTACTCATTAAGTATTTAACAAAAACTAATATAACAATTTTTTAAAATTCATATATTTTTATTCTAAAATAGTGAAGTATTAGAACTATGTCATTTTTTTTTATTATAAAAAAACGTAACTTCAATTGTTAATTGTCAATATACAATTTTAATTTATCTATACTATATATTATAGTAAATGGATATTTAAAACAAAACTCTTAAAATTATATATAAAATTTTATTTATAAGAGATTAAATACAAAAAATTAAAATAATTATTTAAATAATATATTATTTTATTCTGTGCATAGCACAGATGACATGCTAAAATGTCCGAGGGTAAGCGATATTTTAAAATAGAAATGAGATTTCACACTGATTTCAAACTTACCTAAAAAACGTATATTGGACATGGTAGAATATGGGACTGACAAGACTCGAACTCTTGATTTTTAGCGAGGTGTAAGAGTTTGACAAGTTAACAATAAGGAACATTTTGAAAATTAATTGAGAACACTACATTCACCCCCATTATTATAGTTTTGAAAAAACAATACCATGCTACACACATCATTCCATAGGGGATTTTTCAAAACTAAAACCAAAATGGACCAAATTACATCAAAAGCCCCCCAAGAATTCAATCCCCATCAAAAGAACATACGCCTCAAGTAATCTTCCAATAAATTGCATTGCTTTAGTCAAGATTTTAAATATGATTTGTCTACTGATAAAAAATATATACATATATATATATATATTATAAGATTATTCTATTGTACTAAACAATATGCTATTAGAAAATTTCACACATTGTGGTGAATACCTAAAAAGCCATTTCACAAGTATAACAATACACTTCAATTGAGCTTAGACATACCAAATAAAACCACAAGTTTCTAGTTTTTCATCTTTCTTTTTTTCAATATATATAAATATATATAATTTGATTAGTAACCCAGCATGTCAACTTGTTTCAGCAAGAAGCCGGAAAGTTTACCCAAAAAGAATTCAATTGTACTTGGCATATGGGAACAACTGTCGAGAAGGTTTGCCTAAACAAGCATAGAACATGTATATATGTACCGTAAGTTCCATAATACTGAGGAACTATCCAACTGATATAGCAACGTTTTTTTTTTTCCTCGAAGGAAAAAAGGGAAATTACAAAGAACATTTATAACTCCTTCCTTTAATTCAGTTTCTTCAAAGAGCTGTAGAGAAATTACAAATCACAAAAGACAAAAGGAGAACTTACTACCATGCTGTTCCCCAAAAACGAATGTAAGAGAGAGAATCCCGCCACGTGCTTATATCTGAAACTGGCACACAAGAAACAAAGCAACCGTCAGTAAAGCAGAAGAAGCAATAATCCCAATCTCCATCAGCAAGGATAAAGAATAGTTCACAAGCATTTTTAATAACAAGTTGAAGAAAACCAACTTACTTCAATCTGATAACAATCGCATAAAGCCATGGTTATGCAGTCAAAATATGTTTTTTCGATTATGAGTTGTGCCATAGAAAGGGGCAAAAGGCTATAGAAGTACCAAAAAGCTTCAGAAACTTTCCTAATATTCTTCACTGTCAAAGAAAAACATGTTATGGTGTTTGGAGGTCGCATTCAGAAGCTAGAAGTCCCATTTGATCGGTTAGAATTTCCAAATTTTGGTTTTCACCCAGTTGAGTTCCAAACACCATTCTTTCCATCTCTTCAATTTCCATTCCAGAATCAAGTTCTGCATTGTCATGCTTATCTTCTTCCTTATTCTCTGACAATGGACTAGACAAAAGAAGCTGTTCCAAAATAGAGTCGTCATCAGACAGATATGGAAGAGAAATCGGCCCGTGACTTTCCGAAGAAAGTAATTTTTCATCCAACAGTCCTGAGGGGAAATCAATATTCATAAAAAAATCTTTCAGTTCATCGGAAGAAAGCTCTGATTCCAATGATGTTTCTGAATCTAAAGTTGGCGTGCTTAGTGGTTCGGGAGATTGATCCATTGGCGGCTGATACCTCACTATCGTTCCATCAGAAGGAACTGTTACGTGATCATCTGTAACTCGCTTGAGTACACTCATGTTTGATTCAGCCATTCGCCAATTATTTTCTTTTGGCTGAAGCAGCTTAATCAAAAGCCCAGGACTTTGCATGGCCATCACTATAAATGAGAGCATTTGCTGTTGATTTTTTTCCATACCTTTAAGTTGTTCTCCAAGGACTACCAGCTTGCTCTGTGAGGTCTGCTGGTGCTGCCTGAGCTTAATGAGCTCTTGCATGAGAGCGTTCTTACCAGTCTTGAGACTCTCAACTTCTTTCCACAACCTGACATACTTGTCTTCTTCATGTGCTTCAACACTCTTGTCCTTTTGCTCAGACGATTTCTCACATGCTCCAACACTCTTGTCCTTTTGCTGAGATGATTTCCACTGAGCCATGACCTGAGACTGTTTCCTTCTACAGATATTGTTCAACAACTGCTTTTGGCCTTTGACAAATTGATCGTTCGCAAATTCCCAGTGATCAGTATCGATTTTTCTGAAGCCCTGCATATTTAGGAAAATATCTATAAGCTCATAATTGAACTTCAGAAAATGTCATATATAATAATCAAAACATGTAAAATTGATCGTCTGCCTTTTGTATACCTTTTGTATACATGATTTGATTGTCAACCTTGACTATCAAAGGCACATTTGTCTCCCTTTCTATGTATTGTGGATTTTAAAGGATTTGTCTCCAAAAGAGGAGTACAACCAAGTGAGAAAAACCTTAAAAGCCATCAACGAGTGAAATTGTGATAAGTCGATGATGTGCTGAAAGGCTAGTATTTCCATGTCACACGGAGTACTTTTCCATTCAAGAGAGAGTTCATATAGAACATAGAGGAAGAGAAAAAAACAATGATCATGACAGAAATATGATTGTTTGAGGCTAGAAAAAGCATTTGCTTTGTTAAATGGAAATTCCTTCAATTGCAACCAAGAAAATTCTAGTTACACCACACTCTAGTTGTTTCGATGTAAAACATTTCCTGAAATAAAAGTTTTTACATTTTCCTGCATTTGATTGAGTTTTAAAATCAGTAAAACAATTTATTTGTACAACATTTTATCTCCCATAACCCAAAAAATAACTTGCAGATGCAACTTCCATATGCTGTTTTGCTAACTAGTATAAATGCCTCTATTAACAAAAGAATTGAATGTTAGCCTTCCACACCCCTTCTGTTCTCTAATTTCAATGAAAGCAATTATTCTTTGAATCAGTTTTTGGCAGATTTTATAATCTCACTCCTTTGTTTTGCATGGGAAAATTTTGAGGTTCTGAAATAGTACTTTCCACGTCTTCGAACTGTTTGATAAAACATCTCTCCTACATGAGTTTTGTTGAGTAGCTTTGGCAAACACTAGGCAAGCAAATTTTACATGAAAAATATTTCACAATAGTAAATGTTTTACATTGAAGCAAATGAAGCATAAGAATCAAGGGATTTCCAGGATTGAGTAATGAATGAATTTATTAATGCTATTCAATGTACAATTTGATGTGACCTCATTAGGGTCATGAAAATAAAAAAGGCTTACACGATGAGATAAAAATGTGAAAAAGGAATTCTAAGGGATCAAAACGAGAATGAGTTTCTTATATATAATATTGTTAAGATGGTTAGTGCATAAGCCTTTTGTCCTTTAACTGCGACAGAGATTAGATTTAATGCTAAAATAGAGTTGTATCAACTTGCTTAGGGCGAAATGTCATCTGGAGGAGTGCATTTTACTAGTCAATGCATTTTAAACTGCATCTTAAAGCCAAGACAATATTGTATTCGCCTTCTTATTATCAAAGCAACAAACTGATTAGCATTAACAAAGCCAAAAGAAGAGTCGATAATTTTATTTCCATGTTCAATTGCTAAATATTATAACTACAGTACAGATATGAGCATTGTCATCAAAAGAAAACATGCTAGTAATCTCATAAGATTCAAAGGAAGGTATTTAGCAAAAACAAAAGATTCAAGGGAAGGTAATAGCTCTTGAATCCAAAGGTCGTAATCATATTATAGTTGTGGTAAATGAAGTCTTATTTGCATTAGGAGCCAACCTAAGAAATTCCTAGCCTCTTTCTCGAATGCAAGTTTACTGCACCCAATAAGCGCTTGCCCAGTACTCATTCTACGTGGAGAATGTGCTTTTTGAAAAGCTTTTTTTTTTTTTGAAATGCCTTAGGCTACAAACAAACCGAGTTGTTCACAATCACTCGAGCTCGGATCATTCAAGTTCACTGCGCCCACAAACATCCGCTCATTTAGTAATCAAGCCAAGTTCAAGTAAGCCTGGCGTGACTCAATTAAATTTGTTCTAATTAGTGGTTTTTCATTTGTGTTAGATATTCATGCAAGTTTGCTATTTTATAAAGAGAATTGATAAGAACTTCACTAAAAATAGACACCCGTAAACAACCAGTTCTCCATAAACCAGATACAACACACAATATCAATTACCAACTAACAAATTAACATGAGTTATGAGCCAGAGGGAAATTTTTTTCAATTATGTTCAGTTGTTTATAGGAGTGTACACAATTTTCCCTAGACTGCATTCAACCAGTACTAGCTCCCGTCATGAGGCTTAACCTGCCTTTTACAAAGAGTATTTGATGGTACTTTGATTTCACTCAAAAATATATTGCATTGCTTTTCACGTTCAAGTTAAGTTCCCTTCATGTAAGAAGTAGGTTATGAAGAAGGTTGTTCCTATATTTTCTTGCAATTCTACATTTTTGCTTGCGTTATAGAATAGATAATTGCTTCAGTGGTCACTTCTCCTTCATCTTCTTTTTCTTTTATTGGCCCTGTTTGGCAATATCATTTTTGACTAAAATAACCAATAAAGACAAAATAGGCTAAAATAGTCAATAAGACAAAATGTCACATTCCAACCATAATTATTTTACTTTTTCTCTCACAACCATCAAATCAACTACAAAAAAAGCCAATCAACTTCCCAAACACAACTTTTTTAGTTAAGCTAAAATAACCAAAAAGCCAACAAAAATAATCAACTTCCCAAACGAGCTCATTATTTGGTATTTCATTAAGAGTTTTTTGAGCATTTAGTCCATCCTAATAAAAAATTGTTTTTTTTCTTTTTTTTATTCCCTCAGCTGATTTTGTAATTTGTTTTGTTGTTCAATTTGTCCATTCATGTTCTACTTATATGTTATGTATTCTATTAGTTTTGGTGGAGCATGAGCTCTCACTAGATGTTAAAATTATTACTAATTAGTATTTTAATCTATTAAACCTTGGCCCAAGCAAGGATCAAAATTTCATTTCGGTATGTTGTTTCGATTATCTTGGAAACAAAGATGTTTCATAATCTTTTCGGATGGAAACGTTTCGGAATCATTTCAGAAATGTAACAGAAATGAAAAAAATTGAAAACGTTTGAAAAATGTTTAGAAACAAAAACTAAAACCTATATAAATGTTAATAGATTCTCACTAATTAATTAATTGAACATGTTGAGGCCTATAAATATTAGAAGCTTATAACAAAAGGTTGAAAGGCTTAGGTGGGGAATTAAGCTGACCATTATAAGAAAAAAAAATTTAAATGCAAAATTCTTGTAGTAATATTGGTGTGTGTGTGTGTGTGTGTGTGTGTGTTGGGGGGGGGGGAGAGTACTTCTCAGTAACAAAGAAAGAGAACAACTGACTTAATCATGCTTATTTTATCTACTCCGTTCTATCTCACCTCTTCTGCTTTTTAGTTTATCAGATTCTCTAATAAATTTAATATTTTTCTTTATTATCAAATTTTATTTAGGCAAAAAGAGGAAATAGAAACTAGCATTGTTAATAGATGTCAAAAGAACTCATTATTTTGATATGTTTTGGTGCATTTCAATATGTTTCAGTGAAAACACTTGAATTTTAGTATCCCACTAATTGTCTGTTTTTGTTTCCTAGAAAATGAAAATGTTTTAGTTGTTTCAAAGGAAAAGAAAAGGTGAAATTTATTCTTCATGCCCAAGTGGTAAAAGATTGGGTTTCCGTAGGTGTTATGTGCTAAGTTTGAAATAGCATAATAGTAGAAAAATGAAATTGCAAAACTACTATTGATTAGTAGTTTACATTTATTTATATACTTATTTATTTTTATTTACATTTATTTATTTTTCCTTTAACAGCTTTACCTCCCTGACTTTTACATATGGAGAAGTCACCATCATCTGATTTTGGCTAAATGATTTTGGAATGAAGTGCAAACATCACACTTTCCATCCAAATTGACAGAATGTATAAGCCTTGAGCATTGTGGCACGAAAATCAACTATTTCCCTTCAAATTTGATGTGGGGAAGAGACATCAATTCCCTTTATTTGATTAACACTAAAACTAGCAACTCTTAATCATTTCATTACATATCTACCGTTACAATCAAACACTCAATTTATTCTTCTCTCTTTTCATCTCTCTCACTTCAACCACCTCCACATACCACTCTGGGTATCACCCAAATCTACCATCCAACAAAGAAAGACTGCTTTCAAACTTCATTCATTTGCCATAACTTAAGCACTGCATCCAGGATCTGTCATCCTTCCACATAGGCATACAATTGCTCCCACCGCTATTCAACCTAAGCCAACACTTTAGGTAGATGATTGTAGGCTCCACCCAATAAGCTAATGGATCTGAAGTTTCCCAATGTTCTCTTCTCCCTTTTTCTTAAGGATCAGAGCAACAATAGAGGCCTTCAAACTACTCTCGAACTTTCGATGCTCAAAGAAATGATGCATCCCCATCACCTCTTCCTTAACCACATCCCAATAATGTTGGAAGGAAGCCAATGGCATGCCATTTCGAGCAAGAGCCTTGTCACCATTAAGAGATTTTAAAGAACCCACCACTTGCTCTTCAATGAAAGGTCTTTCTAGCCATACCTCACCCTCTAAAGATATCTAGACAAACTCCATCCCATCTAACCTCCCCTGCCTTTCGAGAGCTTCCGATTACAAGAATTCAACAATTGCTTGTTGGATCTCTGTCTCCTCTGAAAGCTCTATGTTCCCAATCTAGATCCTTGTTATGAGGTTGTGTATCTAGTTATTTTTTCCCAGAAGGCGTAAGGTTATTAGCTAATAATATGGAGACTTTGTTTTACTTCATTCCCAATCTAGATCCTTGCTTCGAGGTTGCTGCTGGTTATTTTTTCCCACAAGCTGTTAGGCTGTTAGCTACTAAATGGATGCTTTGTTTTCCTTTATGTACTTGCCTCAGCAATGTGCACGCTTACCAATTACTTGGAACATTTAGATCCATGCTTTGAGGTTGTGCCACCGATTCCTTTTCCACATGAGGTGTTTGCTAGTAATATGGAGATATTTTTCCTTCATATATTTGGAAGAAATTTGGACTAATCTGTAAAATAGTCTAGGACCCTTGAAAGCTCTCAAGTTGTAAGATAACAAAACAAGTATTATAGAAGGAGCATTACCAAGTAACCTAAAATCTATCCTTACTCCTTCAGTTTCCCAACTGACATTAGCAACGCATCAATGTCCCAACCTAAGAAATAATTCTAATATTAGCAACTATGAACCTTGTACATTGCATCTCTTTCCACTACATAACACCTAATTCACACACACTCCCATTGTTGAGCTAAATATCAAAGTAATTATCAAAATTTCATGAATTATCTACAACACAAAGTAACTAATAGCACAAAAACACCCAATAACAACTAAAAAGAAGACAAATTAACATGTCACCAGCAAATTGTCACCGACTATTTCTCCACCTATGGCTAGGCTAATAACGAGAGTGGGGACCATGTAGCAAGTGAAGCCCCCTAAAACAAGTTTTGCAGTAAACCACATTATTTCCCAATTAACATTCAATAAGCAATTACAGAACCAAAAATCGACAATCGAAACTTGAAAGTGAGCATGATCACAATCAATAACTTTAACCCATATAAAAATGCCCAAAAATAGAAGTACAAGGAAGAGAAAGCTCACATAGATATTGAGTTGCCTAATGAAGCTAGAGAAATTCTTGTGCTTGAAGTACTTAGGAAGCAATTCGGTTTCAAACTCGGTGACATCCGATATAACGAAGCTATCACCAGTCAAAGAACTCCACGAAATCACTGAGTCCGTGGACTGATCATCCACCATCTCATAGCATTTCAACAGAAAAGGCGGTACCACAGATCCATTATTCTCGATCGATTTCACCATAATTCACCGATCAATCGATTCCAACCTAACTCAATCCAATTCAATTAGAAAAAATAATCAAAAACTGCTTAGGGTTTTACGATCTTATCAACTCAAATTTTCAGCAAAATCGATGTGTTTCGGTGAAAACTAAAACGAAAGAGATCTGTGTGTGTAGATATAGAAATGTGTGTGGTTATGAAAAGAGAGAGAATTGAGAGGGAAAATGGGAGGAAGGAGAAGGAGGCGAAGAGACTCGGAAGTCTCAAAGAAGATCCTTCGCATTTGTGAACGAATCCGGATCCTCGGTAGCCCTCTTCCCTGTAGCACCCCCTGTAGCCCCCAAAACGACGTCGTTTTGGGGGCGGTTTTCAGAAAAAAAAAAAAAAAAAACGCAGAAGAGAGGGAAGGGAAAGGAAGGAGAAGGAGAGGGAGAGGGGAGGGAAGGAGGGAGGAGGGCGAGCTCGCCGTCGTCGTCCTCGCCGTCGTCCCTCGCCGTCGTCGTCCATGGCAGCCATGGCTGCTCCACCTCTACGCCTCCTCCTCCTCCTCCTCCTCCCCCAATATTTATGGCCCCCTCCAGTTCAGTCCGGCCCCTCCTCCTCCCTCCCTCCTCCCTCCTTCCCTCCCCCTCTCCCTCTCCCTCTCCCTCTCCTTCTCCTTCCTCCCCCCTCCCTCTTCTGCGTTTTTTTTTTTTTTCTAAATCCGCCCCCAAAACGACGTCGTTTTGGGGGCTACAGGAGGCGCTACAGGGGAAAGGGGCACAGACGACCTGAACTCTTTGTGAACACGGCAAGTTTTTGAATATTTATAGAGAGAGAGAGAGAGAGAGAGAGAGAGAGAGATTTTTTTTTTTTTCCTTGTGTTGAGGCAGAAAATATCTTGGGCTGTTATTGGGCCGGGTTTATCTCGAACCCGTACCTCTGAGTAGGGCTTGACTGGGCCTGATACGTGAAACTCGGCTGGATGGCCCGACCCAACTAAAATTAAAAAAGGTGAACTTACCAAAAGTTTCATGCACAAAATTTAAAACTATTTAATCCCAAAACAAAATACTTGTATCAATTAGTCTTATATATTTTTAATTGTTATAAAAAAATCTACAAATGCTGCTACATCCCATTATTGTCGGATTTCTGTCAGACAGTCAACGGAGACTCGCTAGAATGTTCAATATCACTGGGAAGTCACTGGAGTATCGCCAGAAGTTCATCAGAGTGTTCTAAACGTTAATGGAAGCCGCCGGAATGTTCAGAACATTCGCTAGACATTAAGAATATTGTTGGAAATTCATCGAATTATCCAGAATATTGCCCAAAAAAAAGAATAGATAGAGAAATTAGAGAGAAAAAATATAGCAAAATGTGCTAAATAGAGTATAAACAAAAGGTTGTGGGACTAAATATGTCACACCTTTGTCAAATAAGACTTCTTGATAATTTGCCCATTAAAAAAAAAGGGACTTGTGTGTAAGTCTTAATAGGTAAATTTATTATCCAATAAGTCCTATGATAATTACTGGTATTTTTTTTTATCGAACATGATTAAAAAAAATCACTAATTGTTAATTTTCAGCAACATTTTAAAAATTTTGTCACAAAAACTATCATTAATGATAAGTTTTAGTAATAGTTTAAAAAAATCGTTACAAAAAAGTCACTAATTTTTAACTTCCAACGACAGTATGAAAAATTCGTCACAAAAAAATGTCATTAATTGTAAGTTTTAGTGACAATTTATAAAAATCATGATAAAAAAAAGTCATTAATTATCAATTTTTAGCGTGATATGCAAAAAAATCGTCAAAAAAAATTATTTTTAGTGACGATTATATTAGGACTTATTTTCAATAAAATTTGATGGGAATTAAGTCCAATTATTAGGACCTATTGATAATTTAGTCTTAAAAAATAAATAAATAACAAATCATTGTTGTTTTGGAAAAATAATTACAGATTAATGATAAATTTTTGAAAAATGTTTGAGACCCTTAATAAAATCCGCACAATTTCACTCACAATGATGTGAACTGATAAGTGTCAACTTTTGATTTGTCACATACTCAATTATATAGGGTTCTATTTCCTTGCCACATTATTGATGGTGTATTTGAGGGTCTCAAATATAGGTTTCTAGCATTACTCTTGTAACGCCCCAAAATAATAACAACCATCTCATGATGTTCAACAGAAAACACAAGCTTGAGAAATATCAACCTTTCATTTATATTCCTTTACCAGACGAAAAATGACATATACATGAATATATTCATAAATTATAGATTCTGAATCTATAGCATATGTCATGTATAAGTGAACTAAAATAAAAAAGGAATGCAGATAAGTTTATGTCCTAATGGCTACATCTTTCCAAGACATTTCCTGTTTACAACAAAGTAGACTCATGGAGCCCACCACGGGTTTGATTTTGATAATTTAAACCGTTCATTTTGTAAGCTCCTCAATGTATATCATCTTTAAAAAAAAAAAAAAATTAGATCAAATTGATAATCGTAATTGTTCATTTATCGTGATTGTCTTCGAAAAAATGAACAAGAAGTGTATTTTTTAAAATATGTCATTCATTTTTTTAGGGGCATTTATTCATAGATCCATCTTCATCCACTTATATTCCACTTAATCCAAATTATTTTTCAATGTTTCAATAATTTTTATGGGTAACATATGTGGTAACCCCCAAAAGTTCCAACTTATTAGGGGTAACCTAAATTAGTCCTAACAATGGGCCCAACCTAAACAAGGAAGCCCATCAAGCAAATGTCTAGGGCAAGCCACACCCACCTCTATAAAAGGAAAACATCACCATAGAAAAGAGGTATGCTTGATTCCCACCTTACACCACACATTACACATTTTAGATTATTTTGCTTCCTTTTTATAAACGAGAACTAACTTTATCATTGGAGTGTCCCCAGTTTTGGCAACCTAAGTTAGGTGACATCAACCGTGTTTATCTTTGCAGATCTATATGGCAAAGCTTATTTCTTCGTTAGATCTCTTCAACAATCCATGTAAGAAAGTTTTCTAATTCTTACAACTGGTACCGTCTGTGGGAAAGACCGAAATAATTCAATGAAGAAGATAACAAACAACACACTAAAGATTCTCTGGTTGTTGTTACATGTTAATGGAAGTAAAGATCTAATGGCACTTCAATGGTAAAGCACCAAGGTCAGTGATCTTACTTTTAACAAAATTAAAGTTCAATTGCTGTCAGGCTTATACTAACCAACACAAGTTATTCAATGTTTATTTAATCAATCTCCTTCTAGGAAACAAGACTCATAGCTGGGTCTTTTATTATTATTATTTTCTCTTTGATTAAACTTATTTTTAAAATTTATTCTTGATGTATATATTTATATGCTTGCAAACTCCGTAGAAACCATTGTTCATTGTCAATCTTTATAAAAAAAGATAATAATAATAAAAAGGTTTCAAAACAAAACAGAATTTATGGATTTACTTTTACGTCTTGATTTTCTCTCTAAAAATCGGTTTTACACTTTTCTTTGTGAGAGCATTTTTTGGCAATACAATAAGGATCGCTCGGCCAAACTCACCCCTAGGTCTTTGTCTATTTATTTATGTATTCTTTGTCTCTCAAAACTTATTTTAAAATTGATTCTTGACTTATACATACATGTACTAGTGCTAACGATTTCTATGGAAAACTATTGTTGGTCGTCAAAAATAATAAAAAAATAAAAAAATAGATGATGTCTACATATCTAAAGTTAGGCCTTTACTTTCTCTCTCTAAAAGTAGTTTGGCTAGCAAGACAATGCAGATTGCCGAGAATGAAATAACAATTTCTATGGAAAACTATTGTTGGTCATCAATAATAATAATAATAATAAATAAATAAATAAATAAATAGATGATGTCTACATATCCAAAGTTGGGTCTTTACTTTCTCTCTCTAAAATTAGTTTGGCCAGCAAGACAATGCAGAATTTTTCTTTAACATAAGTGGCATATTAAAATTAAAACTACAAATAACTAAATTAACATAAGTGGCATATTAAAATGACATTTTCCCCAAAAAAGACATTGCACATTTTTTATTTTATATTCTGCTTGTTTTTTTAGGGTAAATTACACTTACCTCCCTAGAGATTTTGATTAATTGTAGGGACCTCCCTTATAGTTTTAAAAATTACACTAAACCTCTCTTATTTTTCATGACATTGTCAAAATTCCTCCATTCCGTTATCTTGGCCCAAACAACATGAACTTGGTTGTACAAATGAGCATCAATTTTTTTAAACACTACATAAAACTCAGGGAGTTAAGTGTAATTTACCCTATGGAAAATATGTTAAAGGTAAATTATTATTTTATTTCTCAAACTTTTTTAAAATGTAAATGTGATCCCTTCACTTTTAATTTCTCTATTATGTTCTTCAAGTTTTATAAAAAAAAAAAAAAAAAAATTACCATTAACGAAGGTGAGAAAAATACATTTTTTGAATTAATTTTAGGATTTATTGTAAGAAAAAATAGTTTAAATGAAAGAAATAAATATGGGATGTATTAAAAAAGAAAGACGAAAAAAAAAAAAAAAAAACTACGGAATGGTTCAAGTAAAGTTTAAATATAATAAATGAAAAATTGTTTGAATAGTTTAATATTTTCAAATAATTTTTTGATCTTTCATTTCCTATCAATTAATTTTAATTTGTTGTAACAAAATTATATTTTTTCACTTTTATTTTTTTACTTTTAAACTTTGTTAATAACTTGGAGAATATTAATTGACATTTTTTTTTATATTATATATCGATTGAAAATTTAAGGACTCAAATATAAAAATTAAACTTTGAAAATAATATTGGATTGTGAAAAGGCAAAATGATATGTGACTTAACAATGATGGAGAAAAAAATGATAAAGAAAATTAACGAATGAGAGGAGGGCAGAGCAACTATAGATACTTAAATTTTTATGTGTCTTGATTATTGTTTGATTAATCAAACCAAATAAATTTTCTTGATTGGTCAAAATTTTTAAATATATGTTGGTCCTACTAAAATTATGGATCTTAACTCATTTTAAATTATGGATCACACCAAAAGAAAAGTGACCCTATTTTGACAATTGGGTCAACCCAAATGTGCGGGGCCTATGAAAATATTTTATCAAAATTTAGTGGAATAATTCAAATTCAAATTTAAATTTGAATGCAAATCATGTTCATAACAGAAGAAGTAAATTGCTTGCTTCTTGGAAATTAGAGTCAATTTTGGAGTTTCCAAAATTAACCCTCCCCTCCAAAGCCTATAAATAGAGGCTCTCATTAGGGAGAAAAAGGGACACATTTTTTGGCTAATGGTCTTGCAAGCTTTTAAGCAATCTTGAGACTCAGCCAAATTCTCTTCTTAAAATTCTCTCTAAAGTTCCTCAAACTTAAAAAAAAAGGATTATCAAGCACTCCAAACCTGTGCCAATCCTTTTAAGTTACAAATACGAATTTGGTCTCTCTTTTCAAAGGGATCATTTCAAGACTCATTCGAGATCAAGCCGTTCAAGCCCTCGATCAAGCCTCTTTTTTCCAAGTTTCTCCTTTAGAAGGCTTGAAGAAATCCATCAACTTGTTCGACTCAACAACAAGCTTCTACAGCCGTTGGATTGCAACCCATTTTAGAGATCGAATCAGAGGATCTGTTCTTTTGTAATAGAGCAAACCACAGAGGATTACACCCATTTATTATAATCAATAAAATTAATTATTTGTGCATTCATTCCATGTCTTAATTGCAAGATACGAAATTTGTGTTTATAGCAACAAATAAAAAGTATGTGGCACTATAGCTAGTTGCTATGGCAACCATGAATAAAAGAAAAAAAGAGAAGAAATAGAAAGAACAATGAAAGAAAAAAAAATAATAAAATGGAAAAAGAAAGACACAAGAAATTAAAGTGAAAAAGATAGTTAGATAGTTATTGATTTTTTTTAGAGAGAAAATGGATTTTGCATAAAGAAGAAGAAGAAATAAGAGAAATGAGAAAATAAAAAACTTGAAGAAAGAAAATGGAATGAAAAAAAAAAAGAAAGGAAAAAATGAGGAAAATGAATGAGAATGAGTGAGACACAGTAAATAGAGTGTCAATTCAAAGGGAGGGAAAAAATGATATGAGCTGAGATCCCATGTAATTGCGTCCGTAGGAATAATAGATAAGGGAGGTCTTTGTAATTAGGGGTTTGCACAGTGTGGTTGGAGTGGTTTGAGAGTAAAATTATAAACTAACCTGTGAATGGCAGATTGACAAATAATCAAACTGTAGTTTGGGCGGTTTGGGGTAGTTTCAATTTGCTAGTTGATTGAAGAATATTCTTAAATAATTATCAAGCATGTGCATAATATATAATACTAATTTAATAATATTTTCATACATATAATACGAATTGATTTTACATAATATTTTCCATATATATAACTACTAATTAGCAACAAATTTCACATCTTAAATCTCCCTCACACTCATTTTTATTTTGATTTTCTTTAGAGGTTAAAAAAATATATGTATTAATTATAGCGGAGCAGAACAGTTTTGAAGGAAGATTATAAATTTCAAAATTTAATTGATGATTAGCGGATAATTTGGTATAGATCGGTGTGGATCGGTGCGATGTTAGCAAATTAGATGAAATTTTGCATAGCCCTATATGCAATTATGTAAAACCTAAAGGAAGGTTAGTGTTACTAGAAATGAATGATCAAGGGCAATTTGAACTTTTTAATAGCTAAGGTTGCTGACATCATCCTATTATATTAGGGTTTTTTTTATTTTTTTTATTTTTAATTTTTAATTTTTTATAGATTTGCTTTGTTAGGATTTCTAATGGGAAATCTTGATAATTAGGGGTGTATACGGATCAGGTTGGTCCGATTTTAGAATAAACTAGGAATCAAACTGTAGGAACCGATTCCAGAGAAATTAGAATTGTAATCGAACCATTAAATTGTAGAAACGGAGCAGGACCGAATCATAGAAACTGGTTTGATTTGGTTCGATTTTATGCTTCTAGAAATTTTATATAATAATAAATATGATATATATTTTATGCTAGTAAACAAATTAATTATTATTAATTTGGTTAAGTTGCTTAGAGTTTATCAATTTCAAAATGAAGGTTAGTGTTCAAATCTTATAAGAGACTTTAATATTTTAATTTTTACATATAAAAATATAAAAATAATAATAAATAAATATGTCATGGTTTGGTTCGATTCGGAACCATAACCAAAGCCATAGAATCGAGAACCAGACCAATTTGAATAGTTCCACAATTTTTAGAACCAGAACCAAAATTGAAGCTAATAAAAACCAAACTAAACCAAACTGGTGATTTTGACTGAATTAAATTGGTTTACCAGTTCTACCGATTTTTTTTTTTTTTTTTTTTTTTTTGTACACCCCTATTGATAATAGTTTAAAAGTAAAGAAGATCATGTGTAATTATCAAAACTACGAAGGAGATCTTTGCAATTATTCAAAATCTCAAGAGAGATAAGTATAGCGGCTCGGGTTAAGAGCCAACCCTTTCATATTCTTTGGTCTTGGGTTCCTCCTAGTATTTGTGTTTGAAATATGAATTTTTAAGAGTGTGGTGTTCTTTGCTAGAGCCATGAGTTGGTCGCTCGAGTGGTATTCTGTGTCTGACGCTTGAGTGGTCTCTTTGTAGGTCTGAACTACTGGGAAGGGGTCATTGTGCGGTCGAGCCATGATTTGGTCGCTCAAGCGGTTCTTTAGGTCTGACGCTCGAGCGGTGTTTTGGTCGCTTGAGCTGTTTGTGTGTATATCAGTACGAAAAAAGATATTTTCTTTCACTTTTTGATCTCTTTCTTTCTTTAAAAGGCAACTTTATCAAATTTCTTCACACTCTCTCTAGTTCTTGTCTAAACACCTATATACACTCAAATCTGTTGGTAGTGCTTTGGGAAAAAAATGTAGAACTCGTAGAGGTGAACATTCTAATTGAAAAAGTTCTACTTTTTGGCTCCGTCAAACTTTGGATGTTGCTCTTCTCTCCTTCTAATGTTGAGGTAGGGATTTTCTTCAATCTCCTTGTATGATTCTTAACCTTGTTATGTGTTCCTTGAAAGTATAGTGATTTGGGAGTTGTAGGTTTGATTTAGGGTTTGATTTGGGTTTGGTTTTAGGAGTATAAAAGAGAGGTTTTCAAATGGGTTTATGGGAAATATTGTGGAAATGAACATATTGTTAAGTTGGGGTGAAATCTTGAAAACCTCTCCTTTAAATGTGTTTTGAAAGGAATAGGCATTTTGTTGGAAATCTTAGAAATTAAACTAAGGAAATAGGCGAAAGATGTTGAGTTTTTGAAATAATAGTATAAATATAGATGTTGATGATAAGAGTGGAGTTGAATATGTATTATCACTCCTGTATTGAGATTTTGAAATTTATATCTATTGCTTGGAGATTTATCTTTTGTATAAAGATATCTATTTTGGACTATCGGTAGAGGATAACTTTGATTGTTGTAGAAATTGCACGAGGATTAAGTTAATTGAGACCAATTACTCATACATCTTGCATTGAACATTGCTTCATATTTATGCATTGAAAATGTATCGTTTTGAGAAAAATGGGTGAATATCGTGGTGAATCTGGTTAGGCGGTTTGGTTATGGTGTTGTCTATAGTGGCTTGTGTGTCCTTGGTAAAAGTTCAAAAACCCGTGTGGTTAGGTGTTGATCCTTTCAATTAGTACTAGTAAAATGGCTTTGGTAGTGCTTGTATAGTCTATTGGCAGACACGTACCTAGAGATTCCCAGTGTTGTGTATCCACTGTCTTGTTTTCTAATTTAAAAAGTAATATTTTACTAACTGATTTATAATCATAGCATTGCATTATTTTGAAAGAGAAAGTGTAATGTTTTTGGTAAATGGCTTGCATATGCATTCATCATATGACTTTGTTAAGCATCATAGGTATTCTCTACTAGGCTTTAGCTCACTTTATGTGGAAACCAATTTTTAGGTGCTGATGGTATACCTCCGCCAAGGACTTAGCTTGGGAGGATTTTGGAGTTGGAGGCTCATTTGTTTTTGCATTGTAAATATCTTTTTACAAGTCTCAGGCTTTTTATTTGTTTTAGGCTTGATCCACTTTTGTTATAATTAAGTATCGTCTTGGAAATATGTAGCCATTAAGGCATGAACTTATTTATATTTCCTTTCATTTGTATTTTTGTGCTGTGTCATATGCTATAGATTAAGAATTTAGGATTTATGAATGTATAATGCATGTGGCATTTTTTGTAATATTTACCAAAGAATTAATGAAAGACCATTACCTTATTAGTTTTCTGCATATATGGTGTATATTATGGGTTATTCTGTTGTTACATTTTGGGGGCGTCACAACTTAGTATCAGAGCTTACTAGGTCTGAATACTTTGGGCTTGTGAGAAGTGATTATTACCACAATGTGTTTGTCTCGCTAGATAATAATAGATGTATACCTCGTATGCTATGTGATAACATATTTATGTAATTAAGTGGGTATGAAATTTAGTTTCTAGGATATTGGTTGTGTCTACGAATTCCTAGAAGTCCTGTTAGAAGAGCACTTGATCACTGCTAATTCTAATAGGAACTCTAACAATGTTACCGAATGGTCATTATTTAGAAAAGAAATTCATTTGTGAATACGTGATTCAGTGCTTACGTGGAGTGAATTGTTGTGTAGTCCACTGTCTTAGGACATGTGTGAATTAGTTATGGCACATTGTGAATGTGCTAAATTTTGTGTTACCTTTATTAGTATGTTAGGACGCGGACATGGTGGTGGCAGGCATGGCAAGCCTAGATGGTAGGAAGTGCTGATTCCGGATTAAATTCAGACGCAAGCAGAGGGAGTTGGTTAGGCAAACATGGTGAAGCCAGCACGTCAACAAGCCATGGGCACTTTAGTCCATGAAATGATAGGAGCATTGTAGGAATCCATGGACATTCTCAAAGCTGAGAATTAAGTCCTGGCCTATGTTGTGGAGACAAAGCCATCTTTTTTGAAAAGGGAGTTCTTTTTGTCGAATCTAGACGAGTTTATCAAGGATCCGAAGAAGCCACTGAAGGTGTATAAGTGGCTTGAGCAGATGGTGAAGACGTTTGAGATGTTTGGCATTGAAGACAATGGTTTGAGGAGTTGGCAGCATTTCAGTTGAAGGGTGACGTGGGTCAATAGTGGAGTTTTGCAAGGAGCCGTATTGGAATGACTTAGGAGGCTTTCGTTAGCCTTCCAAGATAAGTTTTTACCACCCACAACGAGAGAGAAGTTGAGAGAGTAGTTTTTGAAGCTTAAGTAGTTAAGCACACCAGTGGTTGAGTTTGAAGCAACTTTCACTAGCCTTTCTAGGTTTGCATCGGAACTTGTGGCGACGAAAAAACGTTATTGTATCAAGTTCAAGAAAAAATTGAGGATTGGGTTCCTTTTCAAGGTGGTCAAGTCTATAATTCGGGACTATGGGTGCTTTGTCGAATCGAAGGCCCATTTGGGGGTGGTGATTCAGGCAGAGGAGGAACGGATTAGAGGCTTTAGGTAGAGAGGGCAAGAGTCTTAGGGGGATGCGAGGGACAACAAAAGACAAAAGGGTTCTACCCCGCAACACTCCTAGGTTTTGTAGTCTAGGTCCACCTTTCTTGTGTTGAGTTTGGGTTCAGGGAGAGGTAACTAGAGTGGGTTCACATGCTTCAAGTGTGGTCAGTTAGGCCACAAGTCTCTAGCTTACCCGTAGGGAGGAGGAAGGCAACAATCTATATCATCTTCGGCTCATTCTCAAAGTTAGGGCCAAGGGAGAGGGCAACTGCCTACTTGTTATCAGTGTGGGCAGTCTGGGCATTTGAAAAGGTTTTGCCTTCATTCAGATGGGACATATAGTGCGTTTGGTTTGAGGCAGACACAACTCCATAAGCCAACTCAGTCCATTTAGGCCTCAAGGGCCAACTAGGGAGCCACTCGGCTCAGTTAGTTCTTCAGGCCTATGCTTCGAGGAGTGAGCAAGTCGATTAAAGGCCTCTAGGGTGTGTGTATACTATGACCACACCAGAGCAGTTGCCAATACCTCTTGTTGTGAGAGGTAACTTTTTGCAATTGAATTCCTTAGCCAATATGTTAATTGATATTGGTGCATCTCATTTATTCATTTCGTCTTCTTTTGCATCTGCTTTGGGGTTGGAGTTTGATTAGTTAGAGTCTCTTTTGTTTGTTGAGGCACCTATTAGGGGTAAAGTAGCATTGGGTTGAGTATGTCACTTCTGTTAGATTAAGGTCACAGATCATCGACTTTCATTTAACTTTGTTGTTCTTGATATGCATGCTTTTGATGTGATTCTAGGTATAAATTGCCATCGTAAGAGAGTATCGGTGTGTACACCATTAGAAGAGTGTTTCTACTTTATGTGTGATCAGGGTGATAGTCTTATTCCTCCGTTATATCACCTTAAGGGTCAAGGAGAGTTGAGTTTTCTTTTTGCCATCTCGGTAGCTAATGAGGGTAGTACAGTTTGGGGTGAATTGTCGAGAGTAGTTCGAGAGCATCCAGATGTCTTTCTAGAGGATTTTACAGAGTTACCACCACATAGAGAGATTAAGTTCTCTATTGATTTTGTGCTAGGCACGACTCCGATTTCCATGGTACTATACAGGTTTGCGCCAGTTAAGTTGTGTGAGTTGAAAGTGTAACTCTAGGATTTATTATATAAGGGCTTTATTCACCCTAATAGCTTGCCTTGGGGAGCACTAACTCCCTTTGCAAAGAAGAAGGATGACACATTGCGGCTATGCATTGATTACCAAAAATTGAACCAGATATTAAGAACAAGTACCCATTACCGCGAATAGATAATCTATTTGACCAGTTGAAGGGGTTGCATTGCTTTTCGAAGATTGATTTGAGATCGGGGTATCATCAGTTGAGGGTGAATGAGGAGAATATTTAGAAAATGGCATTCAGTTTGTGGTATGGCCATTACGAGTTCTTCGTAATGCCTTTTGGGCTAACCAATGAACCAACTTTATTTATGGACTTGATGAATCGAGTCTTTCATGAGTTCTTAGATCAGTTTGTTGTCTTCTTCGTTAACGAAATCTTAGTCTACTCACCCTTCGAGGAGCAACACGAGGAACACTTGCTGGTTATACTTGAGTTGCTTAAAGCACACCATCTGTATGCTAAGTTCGGGAAGTGTGAGTTTTAGCTCAACGAAGTTAAGTTTGTAGGCCATGTGGTGTCCCAGGAAGGGGTGACTGTAGATTCATCTAAAATAGACGTAGTGTAAGATTGGAAGAAATCTAAGAACGCATTTGAGATCCAGACTTTCTTGGGCTTAGCCGGATATTACCGCCGTTTTGTAAAAGATTTTTCTAGACTGGCTTCGCCATTGACTAGGTTGACAATAAAAGGAATTAGATTCGTATGGAGTGAGGCTTGTGAAAAATCTTTCTAAGAGCTTAAGATTAGACTTGCCATTGCTCTAGTTTTGATCATTCCAAAGAGGAATTTGGGTTATTCAGTTTATTGTGATACGTCTCGAGAAGGTTTAGGTTGTGTGTTGATGCAGGAAGGGAAAGTTGTAGCCTATGGTTCACGAAAATTGATAATCCATGAGAGAAATTATCCTGTGCACAAGTTATAGTTAGTAGCAGTGATTGTTGCCTTAAAAATCTGGAGACATTATCTGTATGGGGAGAGATTTGAGGTGTTTTTTGATCACAAGAGTTTGAAATATCTATTCTCACAGAAAGACTAGAATTTGAGGTAGAGGAGGTGGATGGAGTTTATAGAGGATTACGATCTTCAGTTGCATTATTTTCTAGGGAAGACCAATGTAGTGGTCGATGCTTTGAATGGGAAATTCGTAAGCAGAGTAGCGAGTATTGTTATCTAGGAATGGAAGATGTTGGGCGCTATCGATGAGTTTGACTTGTACCTTGGCGAAGTTAGCCAGTTTATTTACTACGATTGCACAACCTACCTTAGTTAGCCAAGTTATAGAGGCACAACAGTATGATCACGAAATAAAGACTATCTGAGGAAAGATCTCCAGTGGGAAGGTAAAGAAGGGTTTGAATATTCATTCGAACTCAAGTGTGAGATATCTAGACTGCTTTTTTGTGCCAGAGTCTTGTAGAGAGGAGGTACTCCGAGAGTTCCACCACTCACGCCTTGCGATACATTTGGGAGACATGAAGATGTACCACGACCTTTGCCGCCAATTTTGGTGGAGGGGGATGAAGAGAGATGAGGCTTTATTTGTTTCAAGATACCTTACTTGTTAACAAGTGAAGGCCAAGTACCAATGACCAGCGGGTTTGTTGCAACTTTTACCTATACCCGAGTGGAAGTGGAAGCATGTCACTATGGATTTTGTTGTGGGTTTTCCAAGGACTCGATGGGGTAATGATGCCATGTGGGTGGTAGTCGATTGGTTAACCAAATCTGCACACTTTATACCTATGCACACTAGTGACTCGGTAGACTATCTTGTCGATCTATATGTTAGAGACATAATGCGACTTCACAAGGTCCCGGTGACTATCGTATCGGATAGGGACCCGCGTTTTACGGCTCGATTGTGGCAGAGACTATAAAGTGCCTTAGGCACTAAGTTGACTTTTAGCATTGCCTATCATTCTCAGACTAACGTGTAGTCTGAGCGCACCATTCATATTTTAGAAGACATGCTTCGAGCTTGCGTTCTCGATTTTAAGGGATTGTGGGAGAGGCATTTGCCTTTGGTAGAGTTCGCCTATAATAATAGCTTTCAAGGGAGTATTGGAATGGCACATTTTGAGGCCTTGTATGGCTAACCGTTGATTGGTTGTTTTACACACCAAAAATAAACTCTAAACTGTACCAAATTCCTTAGAATAATGGTAAGTCCAGGTATCGATCCACATGGACAAATGTGAAATTAAACTAATTTAATTGTTAAATTCCTTAATTAATTTTGATCAAAGAGATGATTGTTCATAAACTAATGATAATTAAAATAACTAAGAGATTAAACTAGCAATTAAAAGTAAAGATGAAGTTACTGATTTTGGAAAAAATCTACGGTAATAAATTCACCACTAGTTACATACATAAGGTCTTAATTTGAAAATCAATTATGTTACGGTTCGAACCAAATAATACTTCGTAACTACAAGTCCAAAGCATTGATCAAGAGAATTATCATGTTCAATGTATAGGCACAAACCATCTTAAGTAGCACAAGTCGTTTGCTAATACGACTCGTCCCTTGTAGTATGACTCATCTCATACCTTGAATATGAAAACAAAAAAAAAAACAATTGTATGGAAAGCATTCAACAATCATAAAAAGTAGAATACTTGAAATAAATAATGGAAAATATATTTAACAACTTCTTGAATACCACACAACTTGTTCAAACCAGTACATAATCAAAACCAAAAAGAAAACCCTATTTACTTGGCTAGAGTTTCATTAAAACCTTAGAAATAGAAGCCTAGCCACTCATGGGGGAGTGGGAAGATGTAGGAGAAGAAGAAGCCCCCATGAAAAATGTTCTTGAAGCTTGAAAACCCTCATTTTTAAACCCTAGCCCCTCATCTCTTTTGAAATATCTCGAAACCCTAGAGCAACCTATTTTTCTTTTTTTTATTCTCAATTGAACGAGCTTAAAATTTTGGGCACGTGTCTTTAGGTGGGTTGCTCATGCACCCATAATTTCCGCTTGAGCGATGGTGGGTCGCACGTGCGGTGAAGTCTGGCCACACATGTGGTGAGGTGGTAGGCTGAGAATTTTCACTACTTGCGTAGAGAATCTACTTTTGTGCCACTTTTCGCCTGAATTTGCGTGTTGTTTGCCAAATCCGTACGAGTGCACAAAACACATCATCTTCGCCAAATAACAAAATTCAAAGACTATAAATGTAACTTATAGTCCAGGAAACGGCCTTAATGTGGTACCTTTTGGCCTACATCAACCGTGTATCTCTTGTGTGTTAGGTTGAGGTGGTTGACACATCTATGTTAGGTTAGGAATTAGTCTAGGAAACGACAGAGAAGATCGCATTTATCTATTAAAGGTTGGTTTCAGCGTAGAGTCATCATAAGAGCTATACCGACCGAAGGAGGAGACCCTTGTCTTTTGAGGTAGTGGATCACATGTTTCTTAAAATCTCGTTGAGACAGGATTTGATGAGATTTAGAAAGTGTGGGAAGTTATCTCCCAGATTCATTCGACTATTTAAGATTGTAGAGTGGATTGGGGAAGTAGCTTATTGTTTAGCCTTGTTGCCCCAACTTTTCGGGGTTTATGACATATTTCATATATGTATGCTTTCAAAGTACAAACATGATCCTTCACATGTGTTGGATTGGACTGATTTAGAGATAGATGAGGATGTCTTGTATGAAGAGAGATCGGTTTGGGTATTAGATACTTGGGATCAAGTCTTGAGGGGCAAGACTATTCCATTGGTCAAGGTGTTGTGACAACATAATCGAGTCAATGAGGCAGCTTGGGAGTGTGAGGTTGAAGTCCTTGAGAAGTACCTAGACCTGTTTGTTGATATTTGAATCTTTTGTACTAAATGTCACTTGTGTTGTAATATATATAAACATTGTGAATGTTTTGGAGATTTGAGGTCAATATGTTCGGGATGGATTGTAATGTCTTTTATATTGTTTGTTAGCATGATTTATCGTTGTTATTGATGGTTATTACATTATCATTGTATTAGTTCAATTTCATGGACGAAATTTCCTAAGGAGGGGAGATTATAGTGGATCTGGTTAAGACCCGACCCTTTTAGATTCTTTGGTCCAGGATCCAATACACATGGATGTTGTTTATACTTCTTGTTGCCTTGTTGTAATGTGGGATTGGTTGTTTGCTATTGTTGGTAATGTTTTGAACAGTTTGGGAATTACAATTTCAAAGAAATTTTTGTCTATTTGTTGTTGAGTTTGCTTAAGCGGTCTTTGGTTCCTCCTAGTATTTCTGTTTGTAGTTTGAACTTCTGGGAGTGGGGTGCTCTATTTGTTGTTGGTTGCTCGAGCGGTATTCTGTGTCTAATGCTCGAGCGGTCTTTCTTTCGCTCGAGCAGTCTCTTTGTAGATTTGAACTACTGGGAGGAGGTTAGTGTGCACCCAAGCCATGATTTGGTGGCTCGAGTGGTTATTTGAATCTGACGCTCGAGCGGTGTTTTAATTGCTCGAGCGGTCTGTGCATCTATTAGTACGGAAAAAATATATTTTCTTTCACTTTTTAATCTCTTTCTCTCTCTCTAAAAGGTAACTTTATTAGATTTCTTCACTCGCTCTCTCTCTCTGTCTGTCTGTCTGTCTGTCTGTCTCTCTCTAGTTCTTGTCTAAACGCACTTATATACTCAAATCCATTGGTCTTGCCGCCGTAGTGCTTTGGAAAAAAATGTAGAGCTCGTAGAGGTGAACATTCTAATGGGAAAAGTTCAGGTTTTCGGCTCTGTCAAAATTTGGGTCTTGTTCTTCTCTCCTTCTAATCTTGAAGTAGGGATTTTCTTCAATCTCTTTGCATGATTCTTAACTGTTGCTTGACTTTTTGTGCTCATTTTGGATACAATAGCCCTACAGTTCAGACTCCCATGGTTCTGAATCTGATTCCACAAGTGTAATATGAAATAGATAAACACAAATGAGTCCAAATCCGGAAATTCTTTTGGAAAATCGATTTTGAATCAAAATGCGAAAAATAGACTGCTTTTCCAGATATAGAGTCACCACCTAAATATTTTTGGGAAATTTAGAAAACCCATGACTCGTGCCAAAGGCCACGTGTTTGTCATCACCAAGATTGTCTCGGCTCGAGAACTTAGGTACGAGAGGGGAAGGTCATGAATTGAGCACCCCACTCGCCTGATCAAAGATCGACCTCTACTAATCATGATGTGATTCTTATTTACATTATATACTCTTGTTCTGGTTATTAGGCTATTGTTACTATGTGATGCACATACAAATATAGACTAATTTGCAAAAATTGGAACACTTTGATTCATGTTTGTTTTGAAAAGTGTTTGAATATGTATCACTTGAAAAAGTGATCTCATATATACATTACTCAAATTATTCCAATTTAAGCAATTAGCCTTCATCCACAGGCATTCAAGCAAGTATATCAATTAAGCACTTAGCCTCATGGTATCATGCTTATCATGGCGACAATCACACGCATGCAATATGCTAAAGCAATAAATCCTTACCCCAATTCCCGAGGCGAGCCAAAAGAGAAACTAGTTAGAAAAATGCATGGTCCTAACTAATGCAAAATATGCCTAATGCAACACATACAAGATGTAATTAATAGGCTCGGCTACTAATATGGCCTTTGAAACAACTTGATAGCATGCAGTGTCAACATGTTTTCAATGAAGTATGTAAACTACAATGCTTTGTTAGAATGATGAGCCGAACCTCATGCATGCAAAACAAATGGATGCAAACATGAGAGATGTTAAAAAAAAATGATGTCCTAAGCTATCCATCATAAGCGAGTAAATAAAAGGAAGAAAGACGTGGGGTTGGAAGACATACACATTATTACATTTTTACCCTCGCGCATGAGGGTCCAAATGAATGCCCTAGCTAATTACTACGAATTAACTAATCTATTACAACCCAAATGAAATAAATTAACTATGCTAGCTAATTATTACAACACCACAAATTAACTAATTACTTTAACTAATTAATTAAGTACAACACAAAACTAACTAACTATTCTAACTGAACTAACTAATTCGTTACAGGTCTGTTACTTTAAGTAAAACATACTATTATTACAACACTATTTTAACAGAACTTGAGAATCGAGGGATGGTTCATGCATGGATGTGGATTTCCACCAGAAAATGCTGTTCGTTTTGCTACCGGAATGCTTCTGTTGCACAGTCAGGAGATTGCATTGATTTTTCACCTTAGTTTCTGCTCTGTTCTGCAGGAAACAGTACACTGCCTTGTTAGAAAATGTGTCTGGCAACCCAGAAGTAATGGCCTGTCGCCTAGTAAATGTGGCTTGTCGACCACTAATGTTGGATTTCTTTTGCTGCAACAGAAAAATAAACAGAGCATAAACAAAGCATTCTCAAGGGATGTTTGTCCACCCTGCCTCTCCTTATCATCAAATAGCTTAAAGGAGAGGTAGGCTTGATTCGCAAGTCATCAATCGGTGCAATTTCATTGCGTGATGACTTATGAACCAAGGGATACAATTTCGATAAATGCACAATAAAAGACTCTCAAAACCTCCTCCCTATCATGGATTAATCAAGAGAAAGGATTGACATTGATTCTTGAACCATTTTCATCACTAACAAGTATGAAACGACTCAAGATTCAATGGTTTCAATTAACGTCCGATTGAACCCAAACCATTTTATTACCTTGCTCCATTTTTGAACCATTGATTACCCCTTTTTAAATTACATTCCATTCATTAGTCAATTAAGTCCAATAATGAGCTTTAGGTCCACTAAAGAAGGGAAGTACCAAACCAAATGTTGTTTTAGGCATGAGAGGGAGATCATGACATTGGTAAGGAACCCCTAAAGGGATTAAACCATTAAGCACAATATCACCCTTCAAGCTTAACAACACTCCTTTTGGAGCAACTCTCAAAACAAAGAGGAAAAGCCAAGAAAGGAGGGAGGTTGTAGAGATTCTTAGAGGTAAATACAAGTATGGAAAGTAAGAAATAAATGTTATCAACTCAAATAGGTTGGTGGCTAAGGCCTAAACCACTAAGCTTATGAGGACCATTGAACTACAAGCATGCAATACAAAGCATAAATGAAACTAACTGTTAAAAATAGTCCTAATTTACACTAAAACAGTGCTGGAATTAAAGAAAAAACAACTAAAAGAGTAAGCTAAAAACATGGGGCAATTAAGCTAGGAAACAAGCATAAGGAGGGGAGGCTACCCCCTCAATTTTTGGGACTTCAAAACATGATTTTTTGCCTCTGAAAACCTCTGAAAACCAGTGGTAAAAAGCTCAACAAAAGTTGATAAAAAGGTGGGAAATATAAGGGTAAAAGCCTATGAAACAAGGTTCAAAGAAAGGTGATCCAACCCTCTACCTTTAATGGCTTTAAACCATAATTTTCAGCCCAAAAATACAGGTGAGAAACAACTAAAAAACAGCAAGAAAAGATGAGAAAGATATGGTACAAAAGAACTAGAATGTATACCTCTTGAAGAGGAATGATCCCTTGAATTCCCAAACCACTAACTTCACACTTTCAAGTGCTAAAATGCAAGCTTAAGCATCTCAGCAAAGATCCCTCAAGGTTTTGTTTAGAGTGTCTAGGCAAAGGTTGTGTAGGTTGCAAGAGAGAGAGAGAGAGAGAGAGAGAGAGAGAGAGAGAGAGAGAAATGTAGAGAAAGAAATATTTTCCAAAACTTTTTGCTCTCCAAAATTTTTCTAACCTAAAAAACATGAGAGAAGGTCATCTATATATAGAAATATATGAGACAACCTCAGAAATATCTATACAGACACAGCTGGTATTGTGCATGCACCTGTGGAGACAGCTAGCACAACTAGCAAAAAGATCTAAAAATTTACACAAGTGGTCGGTAGGCCACTAATAGTGGATGGCAAGAGCCACAAGTGGGTTTGCAGGCATAACTGGCCGGCAGGCCACTAAAAAGGGGTGGCCAACCACTAATAGTGGGCGGCTGGAGTCACTAGTGGGTCTGCAGGCACCCAGATAGTCAGACTTAAAAAACTACTGTTTTGGTCTAAAAACAAGGCGCAAAGGTTGTAGGTTCAAAACTGAGGTTTCCTACTGAGGAAATCAAGCATTTGAAAAGCGTATACATTCATCATTGAGTGATCAATCAGTGGCGCCCAAGTCTTAAGGGCCATTCAAAATGGGGTGTCTACAGTTGCCCCTCTTTGACAAAACTCAGAGTTATGAAATGACATGAGTGAATGTCAAAGCTCGAAGATGACCTATTTTGACAAGGCCGTAAGACTTGGGTGAACAATCAAGACATAAATTCAATGGGTTGAGCTCGCAAGTTGCCTACGTATCCCTTTGTAGGGAATTAAACCAACATAGTTCAGGGGTAGAATGTAAATGATATGCACGAAAAATATACATTGAAAGTTGGACTCACACACTTCGTGAAGCTGGTTGTTTTGAAAATTCATGATCATGCAAGATGATACATTAAGAAATACCAGATGCAACAAGCAATAACAAGATAACAACATATGAATGAGCTTCAAGCTTAAATAGAAATGGGTTTCACGCGGAAAGAACGAAAAACGCGCACTCTAACCACACCGAAGCCATGAAAATAGGAGAAAAACCGCTCAGGGTTGTGTTTCACGCGTCCTGAGATACTCTAATCACGTTGAAATCGTGAGAAGAGGAGAAAAACCGCTCAGGGTCACATTTCATGCGTCCTAAGATACTCTAATCACACTGAAATCGTGAGAAGAAGAGAAAAACCGCTTAGGGTCCCATTTCATGCATCCTAAGATAGATGCAAAAAGTATGAGATTGTACAATAGGTACACAATGTAATGAAAGTGTGCGATAGATGCACGAAGTGGACAAGTGTAATGGATGCACAAAGTGAGCAAGTGCGATAGATGCACAGACTGAACAAGTACGATAGATGCACAAAGTGAACAAGTGTGATAGATGCACAAAGTGAGCAAAATTGCAAATCAATACAGTGACAACGCATGTTCTATGCAAGATAGACAACCGACATATGATGTTAATTAAAAGCATGTTCCATGCGAGAATCGAAAGCATGTTCAAAATGAAAGCATGTTCTATGCAAAATTTGAAAGCAAGATGAAAAGCATGCAAAAGTGCACGTTTTATGCAAAAAAAAGTAACAAATATGTAACTTGACAAAATGAACAAAAGCAATGTTTGGCAACAACCTGCGACTTACCGACTTTGCAAAATACTCAAAAAGGATACACCCTACTCATATTGGCAAGTGGAGCACGTTCGCGTGCTGGAACACAACGGGTATTGGGAATGGTGAAATCAGAACACAGTTTCGAGCTCCTCAAAAATCAATCTGGACCCAAAAGAGAACCTCCCATACACTGTTAGGGAAAAAGAGGAACAAAACCAAAACTAGGCCACAAATGAGGCCTGCCGGCCACTAATAGTGGGCGGCCTCCACTTTTAGTGGCCTGCCGGCCACTAATGTAAAATCAGGGGTAAAAATGGGATTTCGGCACGGGTCCTTTTATACACATCACCACACCTCATTTCCTCACACATCCAAGGCCGAAATCACTCTCCCTCTCTCTTTAGGTGCTTTCTCTCTCTAGATTTGTACTTTGCACGCATTTTCCAACGCCTCACGCAAACTTTAATCGTAAACCCTCTTTGATCCTCTATATTTTGAACCGATCAGATTTTGTTTTCGTTGATTTACTCAAGTTTCCAACACTTTGGGCTTGTTTTCCTCGAGTTTCTCTTAGGTTTTGTGAACTTTCCCAGGTTTTGACTTTTTCTTGTATTTTCTCTCCTAGGGTTGACTCTTTCCAAGTTTTTCTTCTTTTTGTTCATTTTCTTCACTCTTCACCAATTTTCATCCACTTTTTAGATGGCAGATGACATTCCTCATGATGACGCCCCTCTTGAGGTTACACTTGCCTTTTCACCTCCTGTTAAGGTTGAGGAGTCGGCGGTTGCTGAGGCCGGCAGAGCAGCAGAGGATATTACTGCCGACCTCGAGACAAAGTTCGCTCCAGGGCTCAAGCTTGAGCCCCTACCATTGCGGGTGTGACCCTTTGACCTGGTCACTTACCACCCTCGCACGCACATGATGGCACTTGGAGGCATGATGCGCTTTGACGATTTCGTCGATGGCATGTTAGAGGATGTTTTGCTGAGGGAGCTGGACTCCCACCTTTCCCACGGCGCTACTGAGGTAAAAACTTTATTTTCATGCTTTCCTGCCTTTCATTTGACTGTATGTTTTACATTGCCTTTGATCTGATTGTTCTTTTATAACTGTCTTTCGTTTGACTCACTCTTTTTTTTCCACAGGGGGATTCCTATTCTTGCAGGGGTTACGGGGCAGTGATGGTCAGAGATTGGTATTATAAGCTCTCACCCGAGGTTTACGACCTTGTTGATAAGGCTGACTTTGGTTTATTCTACACCGGGCTCTCACGGCATATGGCTAGCCGAGCCCTACTTGGAGCATTAGTGGAGAGGTGGTGGGATACCATCAACTCTTTCCACTTTTCTTCCACTAGGGAGATGAAGATGACCCCATATGACTTCTTGATGATCATAGGCTTAGGAGTAGGGGGTGATCCGATCCCTTTTGACATGGATATGGGCAAGTGGGAGGCAACTTGGATCTACCTACTTCGAGTGAGCCCACCTCTATATAGGCTAGTGATGGTCAGATACAGCTGGTTCTCCGAGAACTTCAGCAGGAGTCAACCTGAGACGCAGGAGGAGGTAGAGCAGTACATTCGAGGCTTCTTGATGTTCCTTCTCGGTACCACTTTAATAGATGGAACACCGTGGGTTTGTACTTACTGAGTGCCCTTATGATCCTACCCCAGACTCAATTTTACGATTGGGGTGGGGCCGGCCTTGCTACCCTCTACGGTTATATGAGTTCTACTTCCTATATGAGTGGAGAGAGAGTTGGAGGCTACTAGAGAGCCTGAGAGGTATGCACTGCACCTTCAATTCTGTTACTTATGCTTTCTACTTTGCACTTTCTGTTCAATATCTGTTCATGTATCGTGCTTTCTGCTTCGCACTTTCTGTATCTGTTCATCCATCGTGCTTACTGCTTTGCACTTTCTGTATCTGTTTGTGCATCATAGATAATACTGCTAACCTTTTTTTGTAGTTATGGGTTTACACTTATTTCCTGGCTTTGGCTCCAGAGCAAGTGGATGAGATGCCTCCAGCCGTACCTTGCTCGTGACGATATGACGGCTGGTGCTGGTGCCGGAGCCGCATTGATATGACATTCGCTTTCTACCACCGATACTTTGATACGGTGGTTGCCTGTGAGGTAATCCGAAACTCACAGTCATTTCTGCTTGTATTCTGATTCATATTCTAATGACTTCACAGCACTTAACACCCTATTCATTCCTTATTTGCAGATCACATGGCAGCCATAGGCAACGATGCTGGCCAGAGTCAAGGACCAACATGCTGGAGCTTGGGCTACCTCTCACTACTAGATATTACTAGAGGGCCTAGTCTGCCAGGCTTGGTTCTCGGGTGAGCGTTTCATATGCCAGACTCTTGGCTTATCCGTCCCAGTCATTCCTATGCTAACCCAAGCATCCATAAAGACAGTCGATAGCCTCTCAGCTGGGGCTATTATTCAGTTTATGGTAGGGCTGGATGCCGACTATTTCAGAGTAAAGGGCCATTATGCGACTTTTATCTAGACTCACCTCATGCCACCTTTGACGGGAGTTCGCGAGGGCGATGTAGCAGGTGCTCCTTTGGGGGGTGAGGCTGCTTAGGAGGTCGATGCCGATATTGGGGAGCCCTTCCCGTTGTGCAGGCTGCTGGTTGGCCAGTGATCCCCACTACGTTTACATGTTGGTAGCTGACCGGGACAGCCTATCAGATTTTGATAGAGCCACCCGAGGTAGGGCACGGGTATGTTAGACCCAGGGGCGCACCTCAGGTATGGACCACACTTTCCAGCTTGTAACCGCACTCTCCCTTTTCAGATATTGATTATTCCAGATACTAATCATTCAAATACACTTGCAGGCACCCACTGAGTACACAGAGGGCTTGCTCCAGCTGGTTACTTCTCTAGTTGGCATGGTGCAAGGGAGAGAGACGTTGCTTGGTCTCCACGGTATTCAGATATTTTCTCTTGTTTTTCACATTCATTTTATTGCTACGTCATACTGTTGTGCACCACACTATCATATTCACACTGGTACATTGATGCTCATACCGTAATATTCACACCACCCCACATTGCACTGATCCACTACACTGACACACTGTACTCATACTGTACCTTTTGCACTCATTACACATACTGCATTTGGTAACGATAATACATACACTATATCTGATATGTTGACACTTGTTGTTTTTTTTTTTTTTGTTTTTTTCCAAAGCCCATCAGTATTGAGGACACCAGCAGCACTGGCAGCACCTCCATTAGCGACAGAGAAGAGAGGTAGACAGGTCCCAGTACACAGCCGAGATGAGCACCGAGATCAAGGTAGAGACAGGGGTGCTTAGGGATGGAGCTACTCTTCGGAGCTAGTTATGAGTGGCGATGATACTGAGACCAATGACTCTGAGGAGGCAGTGAGCTGACGCTCTGAGTCTGAGAGCGGGGACGATGATGCTGGCTTGGGGTTAGGGAGCGGAGATGACGCCGAGGTTAGCTCTGAGGCAGGGATCAGAGATGATGATACCGACTCTAGCTCACAGTTTGATTTTGATAGTGGTGCTGACGGAGACAGTGCCCCTAAGTCCCCTCTGAGGAAGGGGATGAAGAGGGCCTCTCGAGCTTGAGATGACTGGCGTCGATTTTTGTACTTTTTGCTTAGTTTCTTTTATTTTGGTAGTTTAGCACATGTATAGCTTCACTTAGGCTTTTACTTTTGCTTTCAAAAACTTGTACTTCCTTTTGTAAAAACTATGATTGGGGGAAAACCTTGCAGTTTTATGAAAAGAGTTATTGTTTTTGCATTATGGGCACCACATTTGCAGAAATGAAAAATAGAGTTGAATTTGATACCAAAAGAAAGAACTTGTATTGGCACGATGTTCTTAATCAGATAATGAGCCAACCAATGACCAAAATACACCTCGATAAACAAAGTAAAAACAACTCAAACAAAGATATGTATACTTGTGAAAACTAAAGACTCAAAACAAGACCTTAAAACACAAAGATCAAGACAAAACCAGACTACCAAAACTACCAGGCCCACAAGTGGGTGGCCGGCCACTTGTGATGGATCCACCCAACGGTTGACAGCTGGCCTCCACTCACAGCCCTATCTTCTACAAAAGGTCTTTCTTCGTGATTTCTTTACCAGAACCTCTTTTTTGTTGCTATTTTTTCCACAAATGGAGATATTCTTTGCTGAGAAGCTCACGGATTGGATAGCCACTTTGGATGGCATAGAAAAGATAAATTTCTAAGGTTTTGACATAAACACGCTTTTTCAATTGAGCTGTACTCCACTTTACTTTCCATTTCTCCATGCCGTGGTTTGATGTTAGGACCCAGTTACGCATCTATTTTGCTTTGGCGCACAGGAAATGTGCCTGACTCTTGAAGAATTTTGAGCATTAATGGAAACCTAGCGCGATGAGGAAATCATGCCTCAGCTTTGTTTTGGCCACGCCCAGGCTTTGGAACGAATGTATGGGCTCACTTTGCATGAAGCTCAATCTTTAGCCCATGACGGAGTGCTAGATATACCCAGCTTGATTCATTGATTTTTTGACATTGGTGGCAAAGGCGACCTTCTCTGGTGAGATTTTCGGCAATATGCCCTTTGTTTATTCATGCTTGCACATTTTCTTCTTGCCCCTAGTTGCGGTGGAGCCAGCATTCGGCTGATCAAAGTGGCCTAATGTCTGAAAGAAGGTAAGAGTTGTATTGGTTTGATGCTGGCCGAGACCCTAATTTGTTTATATGCTTTTCATCGATGAGAGACCACCAGATTTGTGGGGAGTCCACTACTTCTTCAGGTATTGTTTCCCACCCTTTCTGATATATGTCTCGCACATCACTCGGCACTCATGCTCTATTTTCTCTAAAAGCCCTTTCTTTACTTTTTCTCTCCACGCACATCTCTCTATTCTTTAATCTCTCTTATTTTTCATCCCTTCCCAGGTATGGCTCATGGATAAGCTGAAAATGGTGGACCCTTGCCCCGAATATTCAGCCCGAGCTTACTTCTTCCACCAGCGACTAGTGGACTTTCCCAACGAGGGATGGTGGTGCAACTAGATATGGATCTGCAGCTGACATAGCTTGGCGTTGCCCCTAGATTAACTTGAATGAGATGAGCTACAATATGTCTTGACAGCTAGGCATTTAGTTGATTGGCCTCATGCATTGTGTGTTCTACTTTCCCTTCAAGTTCAGACGCTAGTTTGGGCATGATTAGACATGCCCAGAGGAGGGGGTAGAATATCCAACTTCATTCCCGATTCATGTTTCACACTTAACTCAATACCTCATTGCCTGGAGGACGAGAGAGCTTCTGGCCCCCTGCCTGTAGTTTCAATTATGCCCTTTCTGGCGAGTGCTCGAGGATGAGGCATAAGTCGGGCCCACTTCGGTTACAGAAGCTTCCGCAAGCACGAGCAGAGGACGCAGGAGCACCTGACTCACCTATGCCCCTAGTTTATTGCTTTAACCTTTCCTATTAAGTTTTATGATGTAAAAGCAACTTTGATTTGTATCAGAGAGCTGGAGAATGTACTTGTGTTGAAATCAATGGAATTAAAGTTGTGAGCACTAAAAATTGTCCTTTTGGTCCCAAAATGGTCTAAGTTGTAAAAGGTAAAATTTGAGAAAAATCAACTTTTATTAAAACATTCCAAAACTATTTTCGAAAATGATCACTGCCTGACACACACAGACTCAATCCTTAAGATGTACAACTTCGAATCAACAAATCATAACTGCCCCTGATTACATACCACTACTGCTCTGCATTGTAACCAGCTATTCTTCCCAAAATGAAGATCCCATCCAAACTAACAGACAAAGATGACTTGATCAGGAAAATGGACATGACAGTTGAGTTAGAGATGATTACAACTAAACTTTAGGATGAAGTTGCCTACGTATTCTGAAGATGGGAATCATGCCTTACGTAGTTCAGTTTAGGTTTACTTGAGTATTAACTCTTTCTTTTTGCACTCTAACTTTTTCCAAAGTTGCCCTTTAGGATTTTCGATCTTGCGAGCTCAGTTTTTCTTTATTTCTAATTTTTTATGTTCTAACCTTTTCCTAGGTCACCCCTCTGGGTTTTCGGCCTAGCAAGCTATAGACACTCCATTTTTGACCACCCTTAAGATTTGGGCGCTATTGATTGTTTACTTGGTGATGAAAGATATGCAGTGCAAAGATTTGATTTCTTTAGCAAGAGAAGCTTCAAATCCTAACTTCACACCCATTTTTGGACCAAAACCATTTTTACCAAAACATTTTAGACCTTATAACCCTCTTTTTCAAAATAGTTTTTGAAAGAGTTCCTATGATGTTCCGACGCTCGCATTTTGTTAAATGTTGCGCTTTTCGGTAAACCAAGCAAGGACAAAGTGGAGATGAATGAAAGAGAGGTGAAATCTTTGAAAAATCTTTCAAAACACCTTATTTAGGGGTTTGGAGTTAAAGAAAAGAGGAGAGGAGGGAAGAAAACTAGCTGAGGAGCAGTTAGGCATCAATCTGTGAGGACCAAAACTGAATAGTCTGCACTAAAAGAGGGGTATCTCTTAGCACACTTGGAATTTTGATGTGAGTCTACCACCATTGGAAAGCTTACTTCCGGGGCTTCAAGTTATACACAGGAATGACCTGAAAAGGAGTCCATATGAAGGAGATATGCCTATTTGAAATTGGACCTGGAGAACATATTTTTGCTGTTGGCCACAAATGTGGGCTGTTGGCCACCAGGGGTGGCCGATCGGCCACTAATGTCCCAAACTCAGATATTTTGCAGATCTTTTCCCTCCAGCTATTCTACACAACCTCCAGTTGTCCCAATTCAGATATTTCGAACCAAGGCTTGTATTTTGCTATATATGGAGACTATATCTCTCATTTTGAGAGGTTAGCAAATTTTGCGAGCCTCTCTCTCTCTCTCTCTACATTCCTCTCTCTCTGGAGTTCTCTCTCTCTTTTCCTTTTGTGCATATAAGAAGAGAGTGTGCATAGAAGTAGAGATACACTTCTCCTTTGCCTAGACATCCTTCATCAAAGTTGCATATCTTTGGATTGAGGTCCATTGGAACCTATTTTGGGCTGTTAAAGGTTGGTTTTGGCTTAGATAGTGGCTGTTTAAGTGCTGTGCTTCAAAGGTATAAGACTTACCTTCCTCAAGCTTATTTTTGCACACTTATGTGGCCACCTTTGCATGCTGTTTTTGGCCTAGTTTTCAACTACAAAAACCTCTATTTTTAAGGTTTAAAAATGGTGGTTTAAGGCCTTTTTGAGTTAGGGGTGGCCCATCCTCTTTTGTAGCTTGTTTGCTGAGTGTTGTGCCATCTTTTAAAGCTTTCAAAACAACTCTTTTTTGGCCTTTTAACCACTGAATTCCAGGGGAGTTTCAGTGGCAAAAACTTGGTTTTGAGGTCAAAAATAGGAGGGGGTGACCTTCCCTCCTTGTGTCTTGTTCGCAAGTGTAGATGGCCTAACTTGTGAGCATGTATTTCTACCTTTTTGTAGCTTAATTCACGCATGTTTTAGGCTCTATTTTAACATGTTTCAACTCTGTTTTTGGCTGGTTAAGACACTTGTTGCTTGCATTTTGCACTTGTAGTGTAATTTTGCTTACTAGCCTAGCATGCCTAATGAGTTAGCCTATCATTCTAGCTTGTGTTAGCTTGACTCCAGCACATTTTTGCTAATTTTTTGACATGCTTTAACTCTGTTTTGAGTGGTCTTGATCATAGGAGCCATATATTGCATAGCTATAGTGCAAGTGCCTTCACTAGCTTAGTGTTTTAAGGCCTCCAACATGTTTTGCATGAGATGTTTGCATGTTGTAGCATCATTTCACAAGCAATTTCAGTGCATATATCTCTGTCACACTCTCACTTATATCAATCTTTCATTGCTTTTGAGAGTTGTGCTTTGAGCCTTGTTTGTGAGCCAACATGTGTGCATGTTTTTCTTGCCATTTATGTTTCAGTTCCAGCATATTTTAGCCACTGCTTTGGCATGGTTAAGCTCTGTCCAGAGCTAGTGTAGTCATTTAAGCTTGATATTGCATGCCTCTAGTGTAGTGTTCTTCACTAGTTTCGATGCTTTTGGCTTTTAACATGTTGTGCATGTGTTGCTTGCATGATCTTGCATGATTTAGTGTCTTTTGCATGCCATTTTAGCACTAAAAAAGTCTGCAACCTCCCTCATTTCTTCATCTTTCCATTTTTTTGAGGGTTGGTTAACCTTATGATTATGTTTAAGCTTCAGATAGAGCTTGTGCTCAATGGCTTTAACCTTCTTTTGAGGGTTCCTCCTAGCCAAAGGCATGATCTCTCTCATGTCTTAAGCCATCCTTTGGGTGGCCCCTCTCTCATTAGAGGACAATCACATTGGACTTAATCGGTTAAAGGATTAATCGGTAATGTAAAATGTGTAAACAAAATGAGCAAAGTAAAACATGAACAAGATAAGCATTTATGTTGTATTGCATGTGTTTGGATCAGACATTAATCCAAACATAAGAAATGTGGGACGTTTCATACTCAAAGTGATGAAACGTGTCACGTTTCTTGGTCACCATCACCCTTGATCATGCATGATAGGGTGGTGGTCCTTTGAGTCTTATTTGTGCATTCATTAAGCTTGTACAAGCTTGGTTCTTTGCCCATCATGCATTGAAAATGCTTGATTGGTGGCTTGAGAGCCAAGTGCCATACTCCTTTGAGCTTGAGACATGATGAGGAGAGTGGCAGTAACCACATTTCCTTGCAAATACATTGTTGTGCCTCTATTGTTCTCTGTTGCAGCAAAACCAAAAGCCTGGAAAAAGGGGTGGCCGACCGGCCACTTGCAGTAGCTGACCGGCACTTAAGGTGGCCGGCAGCCACTTTTTGTGGCCGACCGGCCACCAGTCCTTTTTTGTGCAAAAATGTTTCTGAGTTAAGGCAGAAGCAGTCTGGAAGTTAGTTCAATTTTAAGAGGTTAAGGCAAGTGTAAACAGAGGCAACCGATGACAAAGCGATGGATTTTCAGGAGAAGCCAGTCGAGCATGCATGTCTCCCTCGCCCACGAGGCTGTTTTATTGCTTTAATTAGCTTAGTGTAGCTAATTATTCAATTTGTGTTGTAATATTTTAATTAGCTTAGCATAGCTATTTGTTTCAATTTGGTTTGTAATAATTAATTAGCTAGAATAGTTAATTAGTTGGCTTGTATTAATTAGTTTAGCTTAGTGTAGCTTAGCTGATTCATTCGGACCCTCCTTTGTGAGGGCATAATGTTGTAATAAGCATGCGTGTGTGTGTGCATGTCTTCCAACCCCACTTCTTTCTCCCTTTTATTTATCTGCTTTCGGTGGTTAGATTAGGGTATGCGTGCATCATTCATTTGTCTTGTATGCACCGGGCTTGACGCATCATTCAAATTGCATCGTATTTCAATACCTTTTTGAATATGTGTATCAAATTGTATCATATGCCATCTTAGATAGCCGAGCCTATTAGTTGCATTATTACATGTGTTGCATTAGGCATCTTGTATAGTTAGGATCATGCATATTTCTAACTAGCTTTTGTTTTGGCTTGGAGTACATTGTAAGTTTTACGTTTTAGCATACTTGCATGAGTGTGAGTGTTGCCATGTTTCGCATGCTTGCCATGAGGCTATTTGCTTAAAGTGCCTAACTGCTTGAATGCTTGTGGATGAAGACTTGATTGCTTGAATTGGAACAATTCGACAAGTGTGAGGTTTAAGCCCACCCGAGGGTGGCAAATCCGCGTTTTAGCCCACTTGAGAGTGGCATCTTCAAACTATTTTAAAAAACAAACATGAATTATTTTGTTCCAAGTCTTGCGACTTAGTCTATACTTGCTTGTGTGCGTCACATAGTAAAATTAGCTTAATAATTAGAAAAACAACACATGTGTTTATAAAACATCATATCATGTTAGTTGAGGCCGATCTTTGATCGGGCGAGCAGGGGTGCTCATTTTAGGACCTTCCCCTCTCGTACCCAAGTTCTTGAGCCGAGGCAACTTTGGTGATGATGGACACGTGGCCTTTGGCACGAGTCAGGGTTTCCTAAATTTCCCAAAAATAAAATATTTAGGTGGTAACTCTGTAATCTGGCAAAGCCGTCCATGTTTGGCACTTTTCATTCAAAATTGATTTTCCAAAATGATTTGCCAGATTTGGACTCTTCGATGTTTATCAGTCTCACATTGCACTTTGTGAGATTAGATTTAGAACTGTGACAGGAGTTCGAACTGTAGGAGACCAATTCGCGCCTCTCCAAAAGGGGGGGCACGCGATGAAAGTCAAGTCTACACAAGCTTCTCAGGGATAATATTTTTTCAACTTGTTCATATTGATCGGATGTGAAAATTCCAGGCCATCTAGGTCCATGAGAATAATCGCTCCACCCGACCAGATAGATTTGATGATGTGAGAACCAGTTCAATTGGGTCTGAACTTGCCCCTAGGGTCATGGATGAGAGCTCGGTTGTCTTTAAGTATCATATCTTCTTCCTTGAGATTCCTGGACTTAACCTTCTTGTTAAAAGCCCTAGGAATTCTGCACTGGTAGCCCTGAACATAGCCTCCTCTCATCAAACAACATTAACTCCTCAAACCTGCTTTGTTGCCAGTCTGCCTTCGTTATCTAACACTCAGCCATAACTTGTAGCGATGGGACTTCAATTTCAATTGGCAAAATGGTTTCCATCCCATTAACGAGAGAATAAGGAGTTGCCCCTGTGAATGTTCAGATTGACGTCCAGTAGCCCCAAAGTACAAACTCTAGTTTATTCGGCCAACCCTTGTAGGTTTCTACCATCTTCCGCAAGATATTCTTAATATTCTTGTTTGTGGGCTCAACAGCTTCATCGATCTGTGGTCTGTATGTCGACAACTTGTGAAAAGCCATGTTGTATTTCTCAAGCAGATCCACCACCTCTTTCTTGAAGTGTGAGCCGTTATTTGAGATGATTTCATTCGGAACTCTGTACCGGTAGATGATGTTGTTTTTGATAAACTTAGCCACATGCGATGCTTTCAACATGGCATAGGACTAAACTTCCACCCACATTGTAAAATAATCAATCGCTCCCAGGATATACTCATGTCCATTAGATCCTTTTGGCGAGACTGCACCAATAATGTCGATTTCCCAGACCGAGAAAGGCCATGGCGAAGTCATGTTGTAAAGCTTTGACGATGGAACATTCATGCGATTGACATGAATTTGACATTTGTGGCATCGCCGTACAAAACCAATACAATCCTCTTCTATGGTGGACCAGTAATAGCCTTACATGAGGATCTTCTGGGCTAGTATCACATCGTTCATGTGCGCTGCGCATTTTTCGTTGTGGATAGCCTCCATACGGCGCTTCGATTCCTCTTCCTCCACACATAGTTTATGTATTTCTAGATGACCTCTTTTATACAGCTTGCCCATGCAAATGATAAATTGGATGGTCAGACACATCCAGCTTGCCCCCGTGGTATTCCTTGTTTGTCTTTGGCATTTGCCCCTAGTGGATATGTGTCCTTTTCCAAAAAGTTCCAAATATCGTACTACTAGGGGTTTTTGTCTGGAACTTTATCTATCGCGGCAATAGTTTCATAGGCCGGCGTGTATTTTTGTTCGATGATAATCGGACGCATCCGAACCCTAAGTGAGATGTCTACCATAGAGGATAAAGTTGCCAAAGCATCAGTGAACCTGTTGTTCTCTCTCAATAGATGCGTGAATGTCAACTTTTCAATCCTCAAAATCAGAATATCCAGGGCCTGATGGTAAACCTTAATCTTCTCTTCTTTGACTTTCTAGTCTCTGTTTGCTTGAGAAACAACCAACTTTGAGTCCCTAATGACATCCAACCTTATTGCCCTTAGTTCTAGGGTAGCTTTTAAACCAGCAATACACGTTTCATATTTTGCTTCATTGTTGGACACCTTGAACCGTAGTCTGAAGGCTAAAGGTATATGGGAGTTGTCGGGTGTTATTAGCAACACACCAATCCTATAACCGTACTGATTGGACGCTCCATCAAAGTACATCGTCCATGTTTCCTCTTCCACGTGCAGAATGTCTTCATCTGGGAACAAGTATTCCATGGCCTCATCTCCTTTTATTGGGTGGTCTGCCAGGAACTTCGCTATAGCTCTTCCTTTAATTGATTTGTGCGTTACATACTTGAGATCAAATTCGGAGAGAAGAAGCAACCAACGAGCTAGCCTACCCGTAAGCGCCGGTTTCTCAAAGAGGTATTTAATAGGATCCAATCTCGAAACAAGGATTATAGAGTGGGCTAACAAGTAGTGCCTCAAGTTTCGGGTAGCTTATACCAAGGCTAGGCAAGCTTTCTCCAAAGGAGTGTACCAGTTCTCATAGTCTAGCATCTTTTTGCTCACGTAGCAGATGGTCTTCTCCACTCTATTTTCAGATTCCTGAGCGAGTATGTACCCTATGGTCGTATCTGTCACTGACAAGTACAGAATTAAAGGCTTCCCCGGCTTTGGTGGTGACAGCACATGTGGATTTTGGAGGTACTGCTTAACCTATTCAAAGGCAAACTAACAACGATCATCCTATCAGAATTTCTTCCCTTTCTTCAGGAGACCAAATAGTGGTTCACAAGTCAAGGTTAATTTGGAAATAAACCGCCTTATGAATTGCACTTTCCCCAGAAAGCCATGCACTTCCTTTTCAGTCCTTGGTGGTGGTATCTCTAGGATGACCTTGATTTTGGAAGGATTTACTTCAATTCCCTTATGTGTGATTAGAAATCCCAGTATTTTCCCTGCCGTTACCTTGAGGTTGCACTTTTGTGGGTTTAACCTCAATCTGTATTCCTTGATTTGTTGAAAGAACTTCTCCAGCGTGATATAGTGGTCCTCTCGTTCTTTGGACTTGACAATCATGTCATCCACCTACACCTCAACCGCTTTGTGGATCATGTCATGTAGAATGGTGGTTGCAGCCCTTTGATAGGTAGCTCCAATATTTTTCAACCTAAATGGCATAACCCTGTAATAGTAGGTACCCCACAGAGTGGTGAATTCAGTTTTCTCTCTATCCTCGGGTGCCATCAGAATCTGGTTGTACCCGAAAAACCCATCCATAAATGAGAGCAAGGCAAGGCCAGCAGTGAAATCCACTAATTCATTAATGTGCGACAGTGGGAAGTCATCCTTCAAACTGGCTCTGTTCAAGTCCCGAAAGTCTATACACACCCGAATTCTGCCATCCTTCTTTGACACTAGGACGATGTTGGCCAACCAAGTCAGGTACTCAGATACTAACGAGAAACCTGCCTTGATTTGCTTGGTGACCTCTTCCTTGATTTTCAACGCCTAATCCGGATGAATTCAACGTAACTTCTGCTTGACTGGTCGAGCCTTAGGGTAAAGAGGGATCTGGTGTTGTACAATCTCAGGATCAATTCCAGGTATGTCTTCATAGGACCACATGAAAACATCATTGAAATCTTTTAATAAAGCGATTAAACGCTCGCATTCCTTCAAAGACAACGTGGACCCGATTTGGACCAAGCATGGATCCTTCTCATTACCTACATTAATGGCAATGATTTCATCAATACAAGGTTAAGCAAATCTCTCATTCTCTCGATTAATCAAGTTTTTCAAAGCCAGAGGAATTTATTCTCTATTTTCATTAAAAGTTTGAAAATCTTGGTCAATACAATAAACCAACGGCACAAAAGAGTACACAAAATTTGCAAAGTTTTCACTCAAAAGGTCCAGATCTTCAGTTACATACTCAAAAGAAAAGCTGAATGAAGACCAAGACAGGACTTTGGTATCTGGGTTACCACCCCCAGAAATACCAGACTCAGATTTAGAAGAACTTGAATTTGATCCCGTCTACACAGACTCAGTGGAATCAGATTCTGGCTCATCACTCGATTCAGAATTGGAAAGATAGCCTTTCTCTAGCTGCCAAGTAAGATGTGGTGCCTTTAATGCATCCAAAATGCCACTAGTTGGGTTCACACCCGGTTTTTCCCCCATCATGGAGACAGTAAAGTTATCCTCCAAGTTCTTTAGGTCGGCCGCATGATCTGTCAGGAGACTAGCCAGTGCTGCCCTTTGTCACGACCCCAAACTGCCCCTAGTAGAATGGTGCCGTGATGGCCAGTAATCCGAGATTACCAAAGGCCAACTTACAAAGATCACACACAATCAGAGTATAATCTATGGGGCTAACAAGAGCGGAAGCAATAGCTTAAAATACAAGTGGTCCATAAGAGCTGTGCATAAGTCAAATGAAATGACATACATCATTACATAACTTTACAACTTATAGAATATACATTACATCTTGACAAAAGAGGCTTCTCAAGCCGACATAAACAAAACACAATATATACAAGTCAAGAAACATCATCCACAGAACTGCCGACGTCATTACAAGATTACCGACCTAAACACAAAATGCCGACATAAATATAATACAGGAAGTACAAGGTTAAAAACATAATCTTCACAGTTGCCGACATCCTTGATGCCGACCTAACATGCATACAAAACATCGGCACAAAACACACATCTCGGCGTAGCCGACTTCTAGCTTGGAACCTACATATATACATAGAGAGGGTGAGCTTGGATACTCAGTGAATGGTACAAGTAATAAAGGGGTTAAATGAATGATTCCCGAGGTTCTTGTTAAAACAATACATATATCATAGCTTGTTTAAAACTTGTACTCATGGCGTAGCTTATTCAAAACATACGTATAACATGGCTTGCATCAAAACATATACTTAGCAAAACTTGTGTCAAACATGTACTTGAGCTTCCAAAACTTGCTTACTTATCAAAACATAGGATGAACCGTATTCATCAATCTCGACCTTTCAAAACATGTGTTTGGCATAACTTGAACCGAAACATATTCTTAGCATATCTTGTATCAAAACGTGTACTTGAACTTATAACATACTTGGCAAAACATACCCACCCGTTCATAGACCGTCGGTGGGGGCTACCCGTTCATAGACCGTCGATAGCAAATTAGACAAATCCACCCGTTCATAGACCGTCGGTGGGGGCTATCCGTTCATAGACCGTCGATAGCAAAGATCTCTCAAACATAATGCTACATGGGCTTAGAGTCCCCTAGCACAGAAGGACTTTCTAAGAATGTCATCCAAAACAAAGCTAATACTTGATACATAAAATAAGGGTAATCATTCATGCTTAACAAATACTTGTCAAAACAAAGCAAAGCAAGGCTTATCAAAACATGATAACGTAGCTTTATTAAAAATACCACTCACTTAGTTCTTGGGACGTCGGGCTCAAGGCAAGGTCCAAGTCCTACAAACACATGGCAAGGTCCACTGAAAACACATCTCAAAACAAGTCTTACATACATGCAAATGATCTCGGAAAAACATGCTGGAAGTCAAAACACTGTTTTACATGTCGGGAGGACATGCTGGGTACTAACCAGGTCTTTGCCGAGGTCCCACACCTCCTGGCCGAGGTGTGGTTACCACGGCTTCGGCGTGGGGCTGCAGGCCGAGGTTCAAACAAGACAAGTGTAAGTGATCATGCAAGGTAGGCCAAGATGAGATACGATGCTTGGCCTAAGTGTAAGGTCTAGGTAAGAATGGTCTCGGCGACTACACTTCGGGAAGTGAAGTCTGGAAATCTGGGTTTCCACCCGTGAAGAACATGAAGAACATGAACATGAAGAACAGGAGTATGATGAATGCCAAAATCATAACTTGCTTATACAAAATCTGGGTTTTCATGCCATGAGTTTGAAAACATGGACCTAGGCACCCATACTTGAAGATCATGGGAAAACAAACATGAAAACATGCATCTTAGCATGAGCTTTCGGATCAAAACATGACTTTTCTTGAAGAACACTTGAACACCATTTTCTCTTTCTAAAAACCGAACTTCAAAACGATGCATGGCTTACAAATCGTGTTCAATCATGCAATGCAATAACATAAACATAAAGAGCTACATGAGCAAATCAAGAATCTAACCTTAGAACACGAATCTAACGGTTTGATCTCTAGGAATCAAGCTTGGATCTCTACTCCCTCTCTAGGAACTCCTTCTCCCTCTTCTAGAGCTTCTCTCTCTTCTTCCCTAGAACAAAACACAACAAATGATAGGTTTCTCTCTCTGCCGGCTGACTTAACACTCAGCTCAGACACGTGGCGTTACCGGGTTGGTTCTCTTCAAAAAGGTGATAGATTGACAAGACAGGTGTAAGGCAAAGCGTATTCAACAAGCTTGGTGGCAAGGGCACCTCGGCAAGTGATGACATCGGCTAAAAGACAAGACATCGGCAAACAACGGACAATGACTTCGGCTAAGGACAAAACTTCGGCAACTAAGGTAACAATGATCTCGGCTAGGAAGGACAACACTTGACTAAGCTGTGCCGCACCTCGGCCTAGATGTGCCACACCCCGGTCTAGGTCATACCACTCCCGGACAAGATCACCTCGGTACAAAGATGACATCTCGGCCTAGATAATACACATCTCGGCCTTGGCGATACACACCTCGGCCCAGATGATAATCATCTCGGCCAATATGCCAGGACAAAGGTGGAGGTCAGGCAAAGTGCTACCAAGATGATTCTGGACTGAAGATGACCTCGGCTTGGGAATGATCTAGGCTTAGCATAACAAGGGAGGAACAAAGCATACATATACACTTAGGCAAATCAAATACGTACAAAACAAGGCACAATTCATGATAGCAAATCTTAACATGGCAAATCATATAATTGCATGCAAGCATGACTAAGGCATGAAATGTGGGTCCTTACACCCTTACTCCAAGCTCGCTGTCATTTGAGTCACCTTCCAGGCTTTGTTTAGCTTTAATGCTTGGTTCAACCCCATTCTTATCACTATCTTGCAGTTGCAGATCAAAGAAAATCTTAAATCTGGGGACACGCTGCTTTGAGGCATTTACCCAAGGCTCGGGAAAGCCACAAAAAGGGAAATCCTCTCATTCCCAAACAAAATGGCCATTTAGTGTCCCCTGAATTGGCATGTGGATGATTTCATAGAGTTTTCCAGCTCTCTTGGCCTTGGCTCTGCTCTTCATCTCTGCTCCCTTCCTTATCTAGTCCTCTTTGGTGAGCACATAGCCCAGTCCAAAGGCATGCAGGTTGTGTGGCACATCAGTCAGTGTTGCAACACCTTTTTGACCACTCTTTCCGAGCCCCATTCTTGGAATATGTCACAGTTTGTTCATGAAGTAGATGGACTGGGCACTGATATATATGCCTTCGTCCGTGGCCAGAATTGTCTGCATTACTCGGGCTTTAGCTAGGGTGAATCCCGAGAGGAATACATCCTCATTGCCATGGTTGATCTCTAGCACTGGCGTAGTCACCTCTGGGGGTGGATAGATGGATGAATTCCCAAAAACAATTGCCACCCCTCCCCTATGAGGGTACTTCAACATCTGATGGAGAGTGAAGGAGACAGCCTTCACATGGGGCAACCAAGGCCTTCTTAACAGCAAATTAAAGGTAGCCGGTACATCCAAGATGTGAATTTCGATCTCTTGCTTTGATGGGCCCACTTGAACTCTCACTTACACTGTACCCATGACCTCTTTACTTGTATTATCATACGCTCGTATCACCTCGGCTGTGGGAACAAAGTCTGCCAGTTTGAGGCCAATTACGTAGGTGGTATGGGACGGACAGACGTTAATGGCAAAACCAGTATCTACCAACACCAATGGCACCCACTTCTCCCTGAATTCCACAGATATGTACAACGGTTTGTTGTGAGTCAACCCTTCCGGCAACATCTCTTTGTCAGAGAAAATAAGCATTGGCTTGGCACCACCTAGAAAGACCAAACCCATAAGCTGCTCGGGCATGGTGTCAATGGACAATTTAGCCTTATCCATTGCCGACAACACTACCTGCCAGTGCACTCGTGAGGCTATGAGAAGATCCCAGATGGAGATGTCAGCTTTGATTTTCTTGAGCTGTTTCAACACTGACTCTTCTTCTAGTTACTTCTCCTTATGTTTCTCGACCTCTTTGTCCTTTCCAGACGCCTCTGCTTGATCCAGGTGCGGTGGCTTAAAATACTGCCTACTTCTTGTCAGATGGTCTATCTCCTCAGTATACCATGTATATTTGTCAGTATGGGCCAGATGCAAATTGTTATTGTCCCACCATTTGCCCTCAGCGACTGACAAACAGTTGTCTGGCTTTGCTTGTATCATCTTCATATCATAGGTGTTCCCCACAGGGTGACGTGAAATTTTGGTTTCACGGCTGTCTTTAATTCTTTCTCGTTCAAACTGCCTTAATGCAGTTTCCTATTCAGTATCTACAGTGTTCACAATGCCCATTTCCTGGGCTGGGTTTTCCGCACTAGCGCTCTTCGGCAACTTTCCTTTCTCATTATTTTTTCCTGCTACTAAAGCCATCTCTATTTCCTTTCTTTCTAGTTTCATTCCAGTTTCTTCTTCCTTGTTTGGCTCATCACTCAGCCATTCGGCAACTTTCCTTTCTCATTATTTCTAGTTTCATTCCAGTTTCTTCTTTCTCATTGATCATGCTTATCAAAGAATTGCAAGTTGTCCAAATCCTCTTCGAGGTCTACCAAATCATCCAACCCTTAGCCCAGGCCATCTTCCCTAACCACATTCACTTCTGCAGAGCTTGGTAGCACCAGTTCAGGCTTGGTCTGACTAGTTGGTATGATATAGCAACTTGGGTCATACACCCTCTTAGCTAAGTCCCCAAGACACTCCAGCAACAGACTAGTACCTTCCTTCGTGGTCAGAACCTCTTCTACAGTGGGTGTTGTCGCCACTGATCTAGAAAGCTCAGGCTGTAGGTCAGATGTGTCCATCATGCACAGGTCCGTGCCCTCAGGGATGAACAATGTCGGTTTTGGAAGGTGGAAGGGGGTAATATATACACTAGGGTCATAAGAGGTGGTTAGTGTATGGATCAGGTTAAGATTTCGAGGTGGGGGGACTTGATTATGGGCTGGGAGTGGATTTGTGGTTACGTTCGATTTTTGAGGTGGAGCGATCACCTTGTTGTTGATGAGATCTTGAATCTCATGATGCAATTGGAAGCACTGGTCGGTGTCATGACCATGCTGTTAGTGAAACGCACAGTATTTTGCGGGGTTGTGTTTGGGTAGAAGAGGATCAGGAAGTGGGTGAGGTTCTAAGGGTTTTAGGTGCCTTTTCTTGACCAGCACCTTCATGGGTTGAGACAGATCATGTATAGTTGGTTAAAAGTCCTCTGGGGTCGAGTAGGGTTAGATGATGTTTGTGACCCTGTGTTGGCAAAGGGGTCAGCAGTCTTTGTGGTGGTGACAACACTAACATCCGATGGCCTCGCCACTGTGTTATCACTAGCAACATTGGAACTGTGAACAAATACCCTTTTTGCCGGCTCTTTCTCATATGTAATAAGCCCCTGCTTCATGGCATCTTCGATTTGTACTTCCATTTCATGAAGTTCTGTAAACATAAATAATAGGAGCACAATCATTTTCTACAACTGCATGCCATGTAGATTCCGGATGACCATTCTAATTTGGTCCTTCTCGGAAGGCCTTGTGGTCATCATCGAGGCTTTGGCCCTTCATCTTGTCACAAACTTAGAGAAACCATCCTTCGGCTTTTGGCGTGTTGCCTCGAGATCACGAGTTGTGACCTTGATTTGAGTATTGTATGAGTACTGAGCAATGAAGGCCTCAGCCATTTCCTCCATATTCTGTTTGACAAAATCTTCCAACTTAGCATACCAAATGGCCGCTATACCCAACATGGTACGACCAAAGAGAGACAGTTTCTGTGATCTAATTAAGCCCATCGGTCGTAAGATATTAGAAAACAACCGCAAGTGGACCATCGGATCGCTGGAGCCGTCGAATCAATCAATATGTGGCTTCTTAAATTGATCTGACAATGTAACTGTAGAATCAATGTATCCATCATCTATCTTTGTGATGGAGTTAACCCCTTGTGCTCTCTTGAATAGCTTCTCCAATTTGTTGACTTTGAGTGCAGTTGGATCGACTTTGAATTCGAACGATGCCTCGGTCTGATAAACCGGGGATTTGGAAGCTTGTACTGGGATGGGCTTTGTTGGATTGCCCTAGTTTTCTTGAACATTGGCAGTATTAGCAGTGGCACCGGACACAGAGATAGTTGCGGTGGGTACATGTGATGCCAAAGCTGCTGCTGGCTGCGGTTATTGTTGTTGTAGCTTGGTTATAACCTCGGCCTGACGGGCCGTAACCTTGGCTTGATGGACTGCGTCATGCTGTAGTATCTCGATTGTCTATTGTAGATGGTGTATTAGTTCCTCCATACAGGCCGAGGGATACTGTGCCATTGGAATAGGTGATTGGTCTTGTGTTGAGTTAGAAGTAAATGACTGTTCCCAAACCAGACTAGACACAGGTGAGCTGAGAGGTGGCTGTTGTAGGAACTGGATTGGTGAATGCTGTCTAATCCTCCTTCGCCTTGTAACTAGTGGTAGTGAGGTAAACACAGGTTGTCCCCGAACAAGATCCCCAGCCTTGCATAGTTTTTTGACTTGGGTCTAGAGTACTTGGGGGATATTAGAACTTTCTGAAGCTATGGTTTTAAGCTACCTAGCAAAAGAAATAAAGCAAAAGAGTAGCAATCAGAAACCGCACAACACCTCAGCTAAGATGTATACAGACATGATCAAAGCTGTAGAACTGTACTCCACACTGAATTTTGCTAAAAAATGATACCAACTGTACCACTGATATGCACATTCCTGTACAGTTTCACTGTAAAACACATATTAGTTAAGAGAGAACCAAAACACCCCTATGAGGAGGAGAGGGTTACCTTATCCTAGTTTTTGTCATGAACTAGGATTAACTATTTCCAACAAGCGGTTTCACGCAATCCTGCATTTGGATAAGCATCCTGTCTTAATTTGGAACAGTCTTTATGGCTTCACTATATGCAGCTAGGCTAAATAGTCAAAGGGGGTACCTCAGCAAGACTACCTAACATACCTCTCACACTTAACACCGAGAAGTGAAATGAGGATCAAACGGTATAACGGTAGTCCAGATCCAAGGGTTGTGTTCCCATCATGGTAGAGCGCACGACTGGTCAGCCTTTTGGCAAGCTTTTGGGCAAGTCTTTGGCAAATCGTCCAGGAATAGCAGATGGCAAACATAGTGACTTATGCACACCAATGCAAATGCAATGCAAAGAACATATAAGTGTAGATAAAATTTCACATCATAAAGTTCGAGTCCGGTTCTTATCTTTCCCCAGTAGAGTCGCTAGAAATTGTAGCTCGACTTTTCGTGCACCTTTCGGATAGGATAGTCCTACAGTTTGGACTCCCGTGGTTCTGATTCTGATTCCACAAGTGCAATGTAAAATAGATAAACAAAAATGAGTCCAAATTCGACAATTCTTTTGGAAAATCGATTTTGAATCAAAATGCCAAAAATGGTCTGCTTTGCCAGATACAGAGTCGCCACCTAAATATTTTTGGAAAATTTAGAAAATCCATGACTCGTGCCAAAGGCCACGTGTCCATCATCACCAAGACTGTCTTGATTCGAGAACTTAGGTACGAGAAGGGAAGGTCATGAATTGAGCACCCCACTCGCCTGATCAAAGATGGGCCTTTACTAATCATGATGTGATTCTTATTTACATTATATGCTCTTGTTTCGGTTATTAGGCTATTGTTACTATATGATGCGCACAAAAGTATAGCTAATTTGCAAAAATTGGAACACTTTGATTCATGTTTGTTTTAAAAAGTGTTTGAATATGTATCACTTGAAAAAGTGATCTCATATATACATTACTCAAATTATTCCAATTCAAGCAATTAGCCTTCATCCATAGGCATTCAAGCAAGTATATCAATTAAGCACTTAGCCTCATGATATCATGCTTATCATGGCGACAATCACACGTATGCAATATGCTAAAACAATAAATGCTTACCCCAATTCCCGAGGCGAGCCAAAAGAGAAACCAGTTAGAAAAATGCATGGTCCTAACTAATGCAAAATATGCCCAATGCAACACATACAAGATGTAATTAATAGGCTCGACTACTAATATGACATTTGAAACAACTTGATAGCATGTAGTTTCAACACGTTTTCAACGAAGTATGTAAACTACAATGCTTTGTTAGAATGATGAGCCGAACCTCTTGCATGCAAAACAAATGGATGCAAACATGGGAAATGCTAAAAAAAACATGATGTTCTAAGCCACCCATCATAAACGAGTAAATAAAAGATAGAAAGACATGGGGTTGGAAGACATACACATTATTACATTTTTGCCCTTGCGCATAAGGGTCCAAATGAATGCCCTAGATAATTACTACGAATTAACTAATCTTTTACAACCCAAATGAAATAAATTAACTATGCTAGCTAATTATTACAACACCACAAATTAACTAATTACTTTAGCTAATTAATTAAGTACAACATAAAACTAATTAGCTATTCTAACTAAGCTAACTAATTCGTTACAAGTCCGCTACTTTAAGTACAACATACTACTATTCTAATAATATTTTATTGGATCCCGAGAATTGAGGAATGGTTCATGCATGGATGTGGATTCCCACCTGAAAATGCTTTCCATTTTGCTATTGGAATGCTTCTGTTGCACAGTTAGGAGATTGCACTGATTTTTCACCTCAGTTTCTGCTCTGTTCTGTAAGAAGCAGTACACTGCTTTGGTTAAAAAAGTGGCCGGCAACCTAAAAGTAGTGGCTGGCCGGCCACTAATAGTGGCCTGACGCCTAGTAAATGTGGCTTGCCGGCCACTAACGTTGGATTTCTCCTGCTGCAACAGAAAATAAACAGATCACAAACATAGCATTCTCAGGGGATGTTTGTCCACCCTCCCTCTCCTTATCACAAATAGCTCAAAGGAGAGGTAGGCATGATTCACAAGCGATCAATCGGTGCAATTTCATTACGTAATGACTTATGAACCAAGGGATACAATTTCGATAAATGCACAATAAAAGACTCTCAAAACCTCCTCCCTATCATGGATTGAACAAGAGAAAGGGTTGACATTGATTCTTGAACCGTTTTCATCACTAACAGGTATGAAACGACTCAAGATTCACTGGGTTTAATTATCGTCCAATTGAACCCAAACCATTTTATTACCTTGTTCCATTTTTAAACCATTGATTACCCATTTTTCAATTACCTTCCATTCATTAGTCAATTAAGACCAATAATGAGCTTTAAGTCCACTAAAGGAGAGAAATACCAAACCAAATGTTGTTTTAGGCATGAGAGGGAGATCATACCGTTGATAATGAACCCCCAAAGGGATTAAACCATTAAGCACAATATCACCCTTCAACCTTAAACAACACTCCTTTTGGAGCAACTCTCAAAACAAAGAGGAGAAGCCAAGAAAGGAGGGAGGTTGCAGAAATTCATAGAGGTGAACACAAGTATGGAAAACAAGAAATAAATGCTATCAACTCAAATAGGTTGGTGGCTAAGGCCTAAACTACCAAGCCTATGAGGACCATTACACTTCAAGCATGCAATACAAAGCATAAATGAAACTAAATCTTAAAAAAGGTCCTAATTTATACTAAAATAGTGCTGGAATTAAAGAAAAAATAGCTAAAAGAGTATGCTAAAAACATGGAGCAATTAAGCTAGGAAATAACGTATAAGAAGGGAAGGCTATCCCGTCTATTTTTGGGACTTCAAAACATGATTTTTAGCCTCTGAAAATCTCTGAAAACCAGTGGTAAAAAGATTAACAAAAGTTGATAAAAAGGTGGGAAACACAAGGGTCAAATCCTACGAAACATGGTTCAAAGAAGGGTGATCCACCCCTCTTCCTTTAATGGCTTTAAACCACAAGTTTCTGCCCAAAAATACAGGTGAGAAACAATTCAAAAATAGCAAGAAAAGATGAGAAAGAGATGGTACAAAAGAACTAGAATGTATATCTCTTGAAGATGAATGATCCCTTGAATTCCCAAACCACTAACTTCACACTCTCAAGTGCTAAAATGCAAGTTTAAGGACCTCAGCAAAGATCCCTCAAGGTTTTGTTTAGAGTGTCTAGGCAAAGGTTGTGTAGGTTGCAAGAGAGAGAGAGAGAGAGAGAGAGAGAGAGAAATGTAGAGAGAGAAATATTTTGCAAAACTTTTTGCTCTCCAAAATTTTTCAAACCTCAAAAACATGAGAGGGGGTCATTTATATATAGAAATATATGAGACCACCTCAAAAATATCTATACAGACACAGCTGGTATCATGCATGCACCTGTGGAGACAGCTGGCACAGTTGGCAAAAAGATCTGAAAATTTACACAAGTGGCTGGCAGGAGCCACAACTGGGTTTGCAGGCATAAGTGGCCGGCAAGCCATTAAAAGGGGGTGGGTGGCTAGAGTCACTAGTGGGTCTGCAGGCACCCAAATAGTCAGGCTTAAAAAACTACTGCTTTGGTCCAAAAACAAGGCGCAAAGGTTGTAGGTTCAAAATTGAGGTTTCCTGTTGAGGAAATCAAGCATTTGACAAGCGTACACATTCATCATTGAGTGATCAATCAGTGGCATCCAAGTCTTAAGGGCCATAAAAAATGGGGTGTCTACATTAACCTTCTTGTGTGTTCCTTAAAAGTATAGTGATTTGGGAGTTGTGGGTTTGATTTAGGGTTTGATTTGGATTTGGTTTTGGTTTTGGGTGTATAAAATAGGCATTTTCAAATGGGTTCATGCGAAATGTTGTGGAAATGAGCATATTGTTAAATTGGAGTGAAATCTTGAAAATCTCTCCTTTAAATGTGTTTTGAAAAGAATATGTGTTTTGTTGAAAATCTTAGAAATCATTGGTTTTGAACTAAGGAAAGAAGGAAAATATGTTGAGTTTTTGCAATAATAATATGAATATACCTATTGATGATAAGAATTGAGTTAAATTTGTATAATCACTCCTCTATTGAGGAGATTTATCTTTTGTATAAAGGTATTTGTTTTGGGCTATTGGAAGAGAATAGTTTTGATTGTTGTAAAAGTTGCATGAGGATTAGGTTAATTGAGACCAATTCCTCATACATCTTGCATTGAACGTTGTTTCATATTAATACATTGAAAATGTATCGTTTTGAGAAAAATGGGTAAATCTGGTTAGAGGGTGTGATTGTGGTGTTATCTATATTGGCTTGTGTGTCCTTGATAAAAGTCCAAAAATCCGTGCGATTAGGTGCTGATCCTTCAGGTTAGTACTAGTAAAATGACTTTAGTAGTGCTTGTATAGCCTACTGGCAGACATGTACCTAGAGATTTCCAATGTTGTGTATCTGTTACCCTATTTTCTGATTTAAGTTTTACGAATTGATTTATAATCATGGCATTGCATTATTTTGACAGAGAAGATGTAACGTCTTGGTAAATGACACTCATATGTATTCACCATATGACTTTGTTAAGTATTATACAGTGTGTTAAGTTATTCTCTATTGACCTTAACTCACCCTATGTGGAAACCAACTTTTAGGTATTTATGGTATGCCTCCGCCAAGGACTTAGTTTGGAAGGATCTTAGAGCTGCATGCTTATTTGTTTTTGCATTGTAAATATCTTTTGTACAAGTCTCGGGCTTTTTATTTGTGTTAGGCTTGACCCACTTTTATTGTAACCAAGTATCATCATGGAAATATGTAGCCAATAAGGCATAAACTTGTTTGTATTTCCATTCATTTCTATTTCTACTCTATGTGTCATATGCTATAGATTCAGAATTTATGTATGAATGTGTAATGCATGTGGCACTTTTTGTAATGTTTACTAGAGAATTAGTGAAAGACTGTTACCTTATTAGTTTTCAGCATATATGGTGTATATTATGTGTTATTCTGTTGTTACATTTTTAGGGCGTCACAATAAGGGTGTTTTGGGAACAAGCCAACTTTTTAGCTTTTTAGTTTTTTTCACAAAAAGGGAGCTTTTTTACAGAAAAAAGCCACAAAAAGTTAAAAAAGCCAAAAAGTCAGCTTTTAACCAACTTCCCAAAACACTCCTAATAACAATCTTAACTCTCTCTGTGCACATATGTGAAATTAGATCGTCTTTTAATAATATTTATTTATGCATTTAGTAATGTTAATTTTTAATTGAGAAAATCGGTGAAAAGTATAATTTAAAAAGGGTATAAGGCATTAAGTTTGCTGGGTATATGTATATATATAAAATTTTTTTTGGGAGAAGTACACTCTTTGTAAACTATTGTGGTGAGAAATACATTTTGTTATTTTTTTAGGACATTTTGTTTCTAATTTTACTCTTTTAGTTTTTATTAACATCTATCTGTTGAAATTTTTTATTCTACCTGTTGAATTTTTTATTCAATTTATTGAAAATCTATCTGTGTGAAATTCTATCTGTTGAAATTCTTGTCCTAATTTTTCCTATCTGTTGAAATTGACCAACGTGATTTTTCCTATCTGTTAAATTTCAACAAAGTTTTGTTTTTTATATCTGTTAAATTTTTATTTTATCTGTTATTAAACCCAACTACAACTAAATAATTGTAGTAAAAAAGAAAACTAAGAATCTGTATATAATCAAAAACTATATCAATCCAACAATTAACTAACTCTATAATCACATACAAATCCAAATCATTATTTTTCAATTCCAAACATTGTGAATCCCTAAATCTAAAATTTAATTCAAACCTGGCTATAAGACCCTCTCAGATTATCCACCACTGAAAGCAACAGCCGTATGACTATTCTTAATCATTGACATCATTGAGAAACCTAATCACAGCGTGTAAGCAAACCATAGAGGTCAAAATCACCATTGAAATGACGACGTTGAGCCATACATACGTAAGTCAAAATTAGGGCAAAAAAAGTGACGAGACTGAGTAGAATTAGTACCAATCAATCGTCGATAGTGCAATTGAAAAGTATCAATGGGTCATGGCATAAGATGTAGAGGTTTAGGGTTTAGGGTTTCAATGGTATAACCTGGCAAGAAAAGTGAAGTGGTAGAACCAGGTGAGGAGAGTGAAGAGTATTTGAACCTTCAGCGCCATTATCATCAACTCCTCTAGTGCCATCGTCGTTAACTCCTCATCTCTCAACCTTCTTATTGTGGCGTTAGGGGAGGTGGAATGTAACAACCCCGATCTGTAATTAACTATTGATCTGTAATTAAGAACGCAAGTGCTTACTATAGAATTATGTGCTAATTGTATATCTTGTATGCTATTTGGTTTTCTATCTGTTACTCGTAGAAATATCTGTATGGAATTCTGCTTTGATCTGAAAATTGAAAGCCGTGTTGGCCTCCGAAACCAGAATTGGTTACATCAATATATTATTCAGAATATTTAGAATCATATGGAAAATTTTATTAAAAATTGATTCAGTTCGATTAATTAAGTTGTGTTTGGCAAGCCTAATGTTCTAATTAATGCATTATAACATCATAACTATATATATATATATATGAATCTTAAGCTCATTTGAGTTTAAAACTCCTCATTTCTAAGTGGAAAATTTTGAGAGAGAGCATTGTAGAGAGAGAGAGCTCTCATTTTAGAGAGAGAGAGAAGGAATAAATTGAAGAAGAATTTTATAAAGTCTTGCTTGAATCCATCAAGATTAAGCTAGAACAAGAGTAATTCAATACTCTAGGAAAGCTTTTTGTCGTCAATTCTTGTATATTATGTGTTTTAATGTTAAACCCATGGAGTTAACATAATCTCTTGCATGTATTTTGTTATAGAAGGCCAAGATAGAGTTGAATCTATACATATGTATATATATATATATATATATAAGTGTTAGACTATCATTTTGATTATGATCTTCATCATCTATGTTGAATTTGGAGCATGAAATGAACATGCATGCATAAACATGTTGAGTTTGGCTATGTCAAGTTTGATTTTGACCATTCATTTAGAAATTATGGGTAATTGGCACATGCAAGTTTGAATCATGTTTGAATCATCACATTTCACCTCTTAAAATCATGTTTTGAAAAAGAGTTTTGGACATGCATGGAGCTTTTGTGCTCAAGTTTGTTAAAAATATGGGATTTGAGAAAAAGGTTTATAAAACTTACATGCATGGGAGTTTTGAGCCCAATTTTGGTTAAATTCATGAGTTTGAAGCAAAGGGTTTGTAAGGGATCGTGTATTCATGTTTGTGGATAAGTTTTCAAGCTTTAAAGACAAGCCATGCATGAGTTTTGCCTTTGAATTTGCATTTGGAAGCTCAAGACTTTGTTTTGAAAATCCAGAAAAATTTGTAGACTGCTCAGATTTACCGTTCGAGCAAACATTTCGAGTATCCAATAGTTTTGTAGTCTCTTACGGACAACTCAAGCGACCATTTGGTGGCTCGAGCGAACCCTTTGTATGTTGTTAGACCGCTCGAGCATAGGAGTTGTTGGCTCAAGCATAGTTTTCACCCATCCAATACTTTTACAGACAGAGCAATCTGCTCGAGTGACCTAAGGTGCGCTCGAACGCCAGGCCAAATTCAACATATTTTTGAAAGACATTCGGTGTTCATATTTTTTTGTTCCCATCCTTTTCTGAGCATATTTAGGCATGAACTATAAGTTATTAAAGAAGCTAAGAAATGACATGAGTAATTGAATCAGAAAATTTGAGGCAAATTCAAGAATGTAGTTCACGTGTACAAGTTATAAGAAATGGATTGGATAAGAATCAATGTAAAGAAAGCTAAGCCGTGATGGCCATATGAATATGTAATGATAAAACGTATTTTGTGTTATGTACATTTTTTATTGTAAGATGGGAATTGGAGACTGACCAACCATTTCTGGAAGCTTATTGTGAGTAACGTTATTGTAAAGATATGTTCATATGAATTATGTTCCAAATGTGGTTTGATAAGTTATGATTTTTGAAATGATATTTGTTACGTGAACGAATGTCCTATGTTTGAAATCTATTATGGCATCCATAGATAGTCCCAAGTCATGGGGGATGACATGTTAATGTGGGTCCATGACATATATGTGATTACGAGATCTCGTTAGCTACTTCATTATGGTGATATGTGTTTAATCGGTATCCAGAACCGATTACTCTAATCGGATGGTTATGTGATATGTTCAATTGGATGTACCATTATTATGTTCTGATATACGAATTCATTATGTTATGATCTATTATATAAATATGATTTATTCAGAATTTGTTCACTAATCTCTTTACATTAATGTTATTCATTGGATTTTAGCTCACTGTTTGTATATATATATGTAAGTGAGTGTGTGCAGGACTAGACTTGAGGGCTTTCGCCTGACTTTTGTTTTGTCAAGCCAACCACCGTGCCTCACGTGGAGGTTCCTGAAAGTCAATGTGATCAAGATGTTTTGTGACCTAGTTTTAAGCTCTTAATGTCTTTGTTTGTTTTGTACACTGGGCTAAGTCTCTTTTTGTTGTATTTGTATTTGGTCGGCATAATGATGATGTTATGATATATGTATGTAAATGTTTAAAGTTTTCTGTCTCATGTATGTCTACACAGCTCTATGGACATTCTATGTTTATATTTGCTTTCGTTAGCCCCTTAATTTTGTTTAATCTGTTCAGAGGCCTTTGGTAATCCCAAGATTACGGGCAGTTATGATGCTATACCTATAAGGGCGGGTTTGGGTCATGACAGAGTGGTATCAGAGCATGAGTTATACCGTGCACACGAGTCCATATGAGCTATAGGATGTCCTAGAAAATAAATAGGGACATTGCATTATCATGAGTGAGAATGTGTAAATTTTTCTATACATGTTTGATAAGAAAATGAAAATGAAAACCATGAGCTGAACACAGAAGTTATGTGTAAGAATGAATAATTTGACTTCGATATTGAACATGAAACTGATATGAACATAAATATGAAACTTATGTGATTTGTAAGAACTATTTGCCTATTTTTACTATTGTCTTTGCTTACATATAGACAAATGGAAAAAATGAGAAATGTAGATGGATCTGAATCTTTTGATGCTAATCGGCTAGAAAGACTAATTGAAGCCTTAATCGAATCTGTGAGACAACAATAACAAAGGCAAATATATGTACCTCCTTCACCTTCCCTGGTACAACTTGAACCAGTTAATAATGATATGATAACTCTGACATAGAATTACAATAAAATGAAACCACCGGAATTTCTGGAGGGTATTGAATCGTTGAAAGCCGAGGCTTGGGTTTTAGAGGCTGAGAAAATATTTGAAGTATTTTCGTGTACTGAGGCACGGAAAGTTTTGTTGGCAACATTCACACTTAAAGAAGAAGCTAGGAGATGGTGGATGTTAGTATGAAATGATAACGAGGGTATGACATGGGATAGATTTAAAGAAATTTTCTATGAAAAATATTTTCCCCAATGCGTCCGAGATAAGAAGGTATCCAAATTCAAAAACTAAAACAAGGTGTCATGATTGTGGCCGAATATGAGGCAAAATTTACTGAACTAGCCCGATATGCACTCCACATGATAGACACTAATTACAAAAAGGCTAGAAAATTTGAAAGTGGGCTTGACTTAGATGTGTTGGACAGAGTTGGTGTTTTAAAATTGTCAAAGTATGTGGACGTTCTTGATAGGGCCTTAACATCTAAGGCAAACATCGCTGCCTTGAAAATATCAAAGTTGTCATCATCAACTGAATGAGAGAGTAAGAAACAAAAAGTTGAATTGACCAGTAATTCAATAACCTCTGTAAATGAAAAATCTAAGGCAAGAACTTTTGCCAGTGTAAGTCGGGGAAGTAATGTAAACAATGATATACCTATCTCTAAAGAATGTGGGAAACAACATTGGGGCATTTGTCGCCGCCTATCTGGAGCCTGTTTTAAATGCGGAAAGAAGGGACACTTGGCTAAATCTTGCCCACAAGCTCAAACGAACAACAATAGGCCTAATGCTAGTATGACTAGTTCTATTCTTGTACCTAGAACAAATGCAACTTCTATTCCTAAGGGGAGCAATCTTAGGCAGGGAATGGTTTACACACTAGTTCCAAAAAATGCTGGGAATACTGAAACGACTGACGGAGGTACTATTTTGATTATGTGCAAATATATGTGTGAAAATCGATTTGGGGATTTGTATAACCTTTGGCATGAGATGAATTGTTAATATGTTAACTGAACCAACTGAATTATTAGAATCATGAGTCTATGCTTCATGCCCTGACTTTTACTGATGTGTGAAATGTTGTTAGAACTGATGGAATAGAACTCTAATTATTGAACATTTTTTTGAAACTCTATTGATTTGACAAATTACCTATGCAATGAAAAATGTTTGGACTTGCGTATATATATGCATACCTTTTCCTGGGACGTTAATTGATTGGAACTCAACACACTTTTTTGTATCTACTGTATCATGAAATCATTGCCTTAACTATTGTATCTGCGGAGATTGTTTTGTGTTCATCTGTACGTCGAACTTGTGAATCCATACTGGGAGTGTTATTAGACTCTAGACATGCACATATATGACTATACATTTGCTTAGAATGATTTGTCATGTTATTTGTTTTGTTGACTAAACCATCGGGACTATGACTCTGGGATTGTGTGACTAAGGTGGGCAACCCAAATGATGAACTCTATATTCTGTGAGACTGTGTACTATGATTGCTAAAAAAAAAAAATTGACTAGACTAGTGAGCCTATGCTTTAGTGATTGTATAACTAATTTGGAACTTCTGCATAACAACTCGCTATTATGTGCCACCGAGGAACTTTGTTTGATACATTATTGTGTGTATGCCTACATGAAAGACTTATTTGGACACTGCTATATTGACTATGATACTTACCTTTTGATATGAACAACTGTATGCCTGTACACCTATATGTGAACTTATTTGGAGAATGCCGCATTGTATATGACCTGAAACACTTTGATATGAACTATTATGATACATGACTCTGATGTGAATTTGAGAACTGATGAACTTAGAACAACTACGGAACTATTGATTATGCACCTAAGCGAATGGAGTATGAACTATGGAACCAAATGTACTTCATTTGAAAATGATGGGAATAGAACTTTTATCTAATCTGATATGATCTGATAGAACTTTGGTTTGATGAGACCTTTGTTTGAACTGATAGAACTTTTATTTGATGACGCATGCTCTGAACTTTTGTTTGATCTAATTGAGTGAAACTTTTATCTGATGTGATTCGATAGGACTTTCATATGATCTGAGGAGACCTTTACCTAATTTGATAACCATTATATGATTTGATTATGTTACGGGGGATTATGAATTGCTTATGATCGGATTGTGTTGCTACGGGAACTAATCGACTGAGAGCTTGAATCAATTTTGGACACTCATGAAGAATGTGGACTATCAATAGCAGACTACGTGATTATAAACAGCTTTTAACCATATGCCTATAATTGATTGGAAACACACATGAATGGGATTATAGGATTTTGTAATTTATGCTCTGGGAATATGGAAATAATGTATGTATGCCACGTGATTAATTGCTCCAGTATTACCGTTACTACCATGAGATTATTTGATTTAGGGAATGGTTGTTTTCGTGTTACTGTACTTGGAATTTTATGCTATGGGATTGGTTGACAGCAGGCTAGTTTGATTGTAAATCCTGACTACTTGGAAGTATATGAAATCAGTATGTTCTATGAATGGCTATTTCTGTATCAACGTGTAATACAATTGAATCTGTGGAAACTGAGGTTGATGAACATCATGTGAATGATTACTTCAGGATTACGTTTACTGCTATGGGGATAGGGTTAATACATGAATTTACCTTGCATACCTGATAACTTCTAAATGACTTTGAATAACTGTGATGGATTGCTGAATCGATTACCAAATTGAACAATGAGCTGTTGAATGACTGAGAAACAAATCAAGTCTCTATAACAAGCTGAATGGGGAGGAAACCACTTATGAAAATGGAAAACAGTGTGAACCTAAGGCATCTGATTTGCATCTGATACACAGATAGTAACTTTGATCTGCATCTGATATATATATATATATGGTAACCCAAGTTTGGAGGACCAAACTTCTTAAGGTGGAGAGACTATAACAACCCCGATCCGTAATTAACTATTAATCCATAATTAAAAATGCTAACTAAGTGCTTAGAATATAATTATGCACCAATTGTGTATTTTGTGTGCTATTTGATTTTCTATTTGTTACTCATAGAAATATCTGCCTGGAATTCTGCTTTGATCTAAAAATTGAAAGTCGTATTGGCCTCCGAAACCAGAATTGGTTACATCAATGTATTATTCAGAATTTTTAGAATCATATGGCAAATTTTATTAAAAATTGATTCAGTTTGATTAATTAAGTTGTGTTTGGCAAGCCTAATGTTCTAATTAATGCATTATAGCATCATAACTATATATATATATATATATATATGAATTTTAAGCTCATTTGAGCTCAAAACTCCTCATTTCTAAGTGGAAATGTGATGACCCAAACTTGCCCCCAAAAGTTTGGTCCATGACCGGCTTGTACATCGGCCTCAAAACAAAATTTCATGAATATTTATACAAATACGGGGCCTTAAGCGGAAGCAAATACCAACATAAAGACAATGCCCATTAAGCTTGTGCATACATGAAGACTTAGATTAATTTAAGCATTTAAATACATTTTCCATATATACACATAATCACAGAACTTATATAGATCTCACACACAAATACATAAGATTCAATAAAATACATAATTCTCCAATACAAAGTTAAAGCCTCGACACAGAGGCGTAACCCCGGACGGCTTGACAAAGAGACGGACCTCAATACAACTCTAGTGTGGTCCCTGATGGCTCACCTACGTATATATAAAATAAAGGGGTGAGCTAACGCCCAGTGAGTAATATTAAAGTAAAGAGGTTAATGAATGGTGTCCTTAACATTAGGAAAACATATTTCACAATTTAGAAACGTATCATAAATCTTTTCAAAACAAACATTTATCGTATCATAATCCATACCTTTTCGAATGGAATATATGATTGAACTATTACAAAACATTTTACGTGGTACGTGGTTCGCCCACTTATACAAAAGGTTAGAAGCACATTTTAAGATAGGACATCCATTCATGCATATAAAATAACACATCATAACATGAGTCATATAGCGATGTCAAAACCTTTGTATTCATATCATATGTTCTGAACGACCTCGGGTCCATGTATAACAAAATGGCCTCGGGCCCAATCATATATCAAAATGACCTTCAGTCCAAACGTATCATATCGTATCATTGTATCTGATCATGGAGTAGATGGAACATCGACATGTCTCCACCTCTCATTGGGCCCAATTCATGTATGTATGGATCCAAGAGGTGACTCGCACGGATTCTAGAGGCGACTCCCACTGTAGCACTTAGTTCCGTACAGTATTTTGTTCCCTACCAAAAATCAATAGGTCTTAAAGATCGAGCAATTCATATCGTGCCAAAACATAAGCGGAATAGATAAACAGAATAGCCTTGGGCCCACCATATCATATTATAAATAATTCACGTTTCTTGTTCATAATTCATTTCGCATTTCTTGGAAACTTGTGCATCTTGACAAAATACGATATTTAGAGAATCATGTCATACATAAATCAAAATAGATAATGAAAAACATATCTTTACTATCCTATTACTCACAGTGATGGGCTCTTGGTAGCAATGGGACAATGTCCTCGTCTTGACCTACAAACACAATGCGCAAAGCATAATATGAGAATAAAATCGATCCCTTACTTGTTCTCTTTGATTAATTAGTTATGTTGGTTCTAAACTTATAGGTATTCAATGGGTCATAATTCATATCAAGGAAAATAGAAAGAAATGAAAGGAAACTGGGTTATGGGAGAAAATGGCATGAAATGGTTGGACAGAAAGTGAACAACCCTCACTAATTTGGGCATCTCTATTTGTGTACTTTGAATTTTGGAGTGAGACCACCACCATTAGAAACTAGACTTCCGGGGCTTGAATTTAGGCTCAAGTATCACTTAAAACGGAGTCTGAATGAGAGAGATATACTTATTTGAAGTTGAGCTGAAACAGGGAAGTGCCGCACGTACGGGACCAAATCCGCACGTGCGGGAAATCCAGGGCACGTGCGGGAGCACATGCTTTTATTTTAGAATGTAACTTTGTGGGGGACACTATTGGCTGCACGTGCAGGAAATCCCAGGGCACGTGCGAGACTGAGCAAAAAATCAGTCCGAAAATGGCTTCTTGACTTGGAACCTCTCATTTTCAAAATTAAACTTCAATTTCATGTAAATCAAAGCCCAAAACTCTTTAACACATGTTAAATTTCACATCCTTAGCTTCCATCAAAAATCATAACTCCAAAACAATACTCAATTTCCCATTTACAAGAACAAGGTTGAGAATCAAAGCACAAAATCATAAAGTATACATGGTTGGGAGTTCCAAGCTCACTTATATGGTGAAATCCTCTTTAGCCTCTTAAGAACCATAAAACTCCTACAAGAAATCAAGTTGTGAACATAAATTCATGCTATGTACAAAGATTCAACATCTTCTTGCTTGATGAAACAAAACACATACATATAATCATATATAACCTATGAAACTCACTCTTTAGCTTATGATCTTCAAGTATTGAGAGGGGAAATCTTACCTTAAGCCTTTAATACCACTTGTTCTTACATAATCATGGTGAATTCAAGCTAAATCTTGGATTTCCTCTTCATTCCTACACTTTCTCCCTTCTTCTCTTTGAGTTCTCTCTCTTCTTCGTCTCTCCCTCTCCCTCAGATATTTTTGGGCTCAAAAGTGATGAGTTCAACTCATATCATATATATATATATAGATAGATATAAGCTTATCACAATTAGGGAGCCAAACACACCCTTACGATAAGCTTATATTGATAGATATAAATCAAATTTCAATTAAACTTCCCAGATGACTCCAAAAATCATGCTGATCATAATTATGTACTCCGTTCTGGTTTATGAAGCCTCTAAGGCCTTCAGTTTACAGTACTAAGTTAACCACCCAAACATACCTTAACGGATTAGACAAAATAAATTTTTAATTAATTTTCCCAAATAGCTCTAAAAATTCTCATTAGCATAACCATGTACTCAATTGCAGTTTCCGAACCCTTAAAAGTTGACAATTTCAGTTCCAAGGTTGTAACTCAACAGCTAATTCTTCAATCCAAACAGATGTAATTAAATTAAGGCACATTAACTCATAATTATATAAAGATAATTCCTGATATGCATTTTGGGGTCGTTACAGGAAAATTTTGAGAGAGAGCATTGTAGAGAGAGAGCCCTCATTCTAGAGAGAGAGAAGGAATAAATTGAAGAAGAATTTTAAAGTCTTGCTTAAATCCATCAAGATTAAGCTAGAACAAGAGTAATTCAATACTCCAGGTAAGCTTTTGGTCATCAATTCTAGTAGATTATGTGTTTTAATGTTGAACCCATGAAGTTGACACGATCTCTTGCATGTATTATGTCATAGAAGGCCAAGATAGAGTTGAATCTATACATGTGTATATATATATATAAGTGTTATATATCATTTTGATTATGAGCTTCATCATCTATGTTGAATTTGGAGCACGAAATGAACATGCATGCATATTTCACCAAGTTTTGTGAGTGAATTCCATGTTTATAAAGTTTTGGAAAGGAATTAGGAAGAGAATACGTGCATTCATAAACATGTTGAGTTTTGCTATGTCAAGTTTGATTTTGACCATTCATGTAGAAATTATGGGTAATTGGCACATGCATGTTTGAATCATGTTTGAATCATCACATTTTACCTCTTAAAATCATGTTTTGAAAAAGAGTTTTGGACATGCATGGAGCTTTTGTGCTCAAGTTTGTTAAAACGTGGGATTTGAGAAAAAGGTTTATAAAACTTACATGCATGGGAGTTTTGAGCCCAATTTTGGTTAAATTCATGAGTTTTAAGCAAAGGGTTTGTAAGGGATCGTGTATTCATGTTTGTGGATAAGTTTTCAAGCTTTAAAGACAAGCCATGCATGAGTTTTGCCTTTGAATTTGCATTTGGAAGCTCAAGACTCTATTTTGAAAATCCAAAAAAATTTGTAGACTGCTCAGATTTACCGTTCGAACGAACATTTCGAGTATCCAATAGTTTTGTAGTCTCTTACGGATAGCTCGAGCGACCATTTGGTGGCTTGAGCGAACCCTTTGTTTGTTGTCGGACCGCTCAAGCATAGGAGTTGTTGGCTCGAGCATATTTTTCACCCATCTAGTACTTTTGCAGATAGAACAGTTTGCTTGAGTGACCTAAGGTGTGCTCGAGCGACCAGGCCAAATTTAGCATATTTTTGAAAGACACTTAGTGTTCATATTTTTTTTGTTCCCATCCTTTTCTGAGCATATTTAGGCATGAACTATGAGTCATTAAAGAGTAATAAGCTAAGAAATGACATGAGTAATTGAATTAGAAAATTTGAGGCAAATTCGAGAATGTGGTTCACATGTGCAAGTTACAAGAAATGGACTGAATAAGAATCAATATAAAAAAAGCTAAGCCGTGATGGCCATATGAATATGTAATGATAAGACGTGTTTTGTGCTATGTACGTTTTTGATTGTAGACGATAATTGGAGACTGACCAGTTGTTTTTGGAAGCCCACTATGAGTAACGTTATTGTAAAGATATGTTCATATGAATTAGGTTCCAAATGTGATTTGGTAAGTGATGATTTCTGAAATGATATTTGTTTACGTGAACGAATGCCTTGTGTTTGAAATCTATTATGGCATCCATAAATAGTCCCAAGTCATGGGGGACGACATGTTAATGTGGGTCCATGACATATATGTGATTACGAGATCTTGTTAGCCACTTCATTTTAGTGATATGTGTTTAATCGGTATCCGGAACCGATTACTCTAGTCGGATGACGATGTGATATGTTTTATTGGATGTACCATTATTATGTTCTGATATAAGAATTGATTCTGTTATGATCTGTTTTATGAATATGATATATTCATAATTCGTTCACTAACCACTTTATATTAATATTATTCACTAGGATTTAGCTCACTGTTTGTATATGTATATAGGTGAATGTGTGCAGGACTAGCCCTGAGGGCTTCCGTCTGACTTCTATTTTGTCAAGCTAACCACTGTGCCTCACGTGGAGGTTCCCGAAAGTCAATGTGATCAAGATGTTTTGTGACCAAGTTTTAAGCTCCTGATGTCTTTGTTTGTTTTGTATACAGGGCTAAGTCCCTTTTTGTTGTATCTGCATTTGGTCGGCGTAATGATGATGTTGTGATATATGTACGTAAATGTTTAAAGTTTTCTATATTTTGTTTGTCTATACGGCTCTATGGACATTGTATGTTTGTATTTGCTTCTGCTAGCCCGTTAGTTTTGTTTAATCTGTTCAGAGGCCTTTGGTAATCCCAAGATTACTGACCGGTTATAATGCTAAACCTATATGGGCGAGTTTGGGTTATGACATGGAGGCTTGGCATCGATAAGGCGGAAGGAGGAGTTGTCATTGCCAACACTGGCGGAGCAGTGGAAGAGAGAGAGGGGGATGAGAAAATGAGAGAGAAAATCATATCTAAGAGGAGAGAGAGAGAGAGAGAGAGAGAGAGAGAGAGAGACGAAATAGGCCAGACAGATTCTAGAAGATCTTTGTTTTATGCGTGACTCCACCGACAAGAATGGGGGATGGTAATTTTATTATTTTGTAGAAGTATGTTTTTATGGACAAAGTAATTTAGCACCTACATTTTTAGACTAAAGACAAATTTAAAATTAGACTTATCAACGGAAAGCCTAATTTAATTTTAGAGAGATTGACCAATAAGTCTCATATTTTGGACTTGTAATCCATATAGTGCTATATTTTTTTTTTTCTTGTGATCCATTTAGTTCTTTTGGATATGTAATGACTTATTTGCCTATCATATTTGGAAAAAGTATACTAAAGAATTTTTTAGTATCACATTATATTCGTTACGTTAACGTGTCATATTTAGAAAAAGTACATTAAAAAGTTTTTAATTTTTTTTAGAGTGTAACATCATACCCATCATGTTGGAGTGTCACATGTCACGTTAGGAAAAGTACACTAAGGAGTTTTTAATTTTGTTTAGAGTGTTACATCATATCCGCCACGTTGTTACGTTTAGAAAAAGTACAGCAAGGAGTTTTTAATTTTTTTAGAGTGTCACATTATACCCGTCACGTTGTCATGTTTGAGAAAAGTACAATAAAGAGTTTTTTTTTTTTTTTTTGAAGTGTCACATTATACCAGCCACGTTGTCACATTTGGAAAAAGTACACTAAGAAATTTTTATTTTTTTTAGAGTGTCACATCATACCCGTCATGTTGTCACGTTTGAGAAAAGTACACTAAGGAGTTTATATTTTTTTTGAAGTGTTACATCATACCCGCCACGTTGTCAGATTTGGAAAAAGTACACTAAGAAAATTTTATTTTTTTTTGGAGTAAAAGTTTTGGAGTGTCACATCATACCCGTCATATTGTCACATTTAGGAAAAGTACACTGAGGAGTTTTTAAATTTTTTGGAGTATCACATCATTGAAGTGTCATATTAATACCTACCACATTGGAGTATCACATCATACCTGTCACATTAATGAAAAGGTATAACTGTCCATCAAAACACTACCAAAATAAAAAATAGGACCACACGGAAAGAAACTCTCTACTAATAAGACTTAATAGATCAATAGAAAAAACTTGAGACTAATTTGAGTACTTATTTGTGAGATCGGATTTATTGATAAACATACCTTAATTTTGATTGTCTATTAATTTATTATTTTTATATAGAGAGAAAGCACTTGGTAAATTATACCCATGATGAGAATATATGGAAGAAACATTTAGGCCTCGTTTGTGAACAAGCTATTTTAGTTACTTTTTGGCATTTTGGTTAAAATGTAAGGTAAAAAAAATAGTATGTTTGAATTGACTTTTTGGTTTTTTACGAAAAAATGTGCAAAAAGTAGAGAAAAAAAAGAATTTTTGACTTTTTGATATAGGTTATAGACTTTTTGATTTTTTTTTAGTAACTTTTTGACTTTTAAGCTAAAACGGACACATGCCAATGTAATCAAACCATCAATTTTATAAAACACGAATTTATATATAAAAAAATGACATCTATTTTATCAAATAATTTATCAATTTTATCATTCTTGCTCCAAGTTTAAGTTGATCATATGAATCAAATAAAAATTGTTTAAGTCGATCAATATATAACTGTTATACGATATGTTTATGATCATGATGAATTAATTTTTAATTTTTGTTAAGATTGTAGAATGTTAGTATATTGTTAGTACAGTTATGACGAATCAAATAAGCATGAATATAAAATAGAAGAACAAGAAACATAATTGAGATCGAACATTTGCTACAAGACATGTTTCAAGGATGCTTGTCTTTTAGGTAATATTTTCTAGCATTTGGATTGAATCACGAATACAAAACGAAATGATAAAATTTTTCTTCAAAATACAATACAACATTATTGATATAAACTTATATGTAAAGGGAAAAATTAGGCATCATGAAAAAATTTTCATGAAAATGATCATGAAAAATTTATGATCTTTGTATTACCTTGATTAGTGTGTGGTGCTTTATTCTAAGTGTAATCCAAGGGTCACAAAGCTTTCATGATTATTTTCATGAAAGGTTTTTCATGATACCTAGCATTGCTGATACGTAAAACATAGTGTTGGAACTTTATTTATAGAACACAAATTCTTGTTGGATCAAGTGCCATCTGAAATGATCAAATCCTGTGTTTCAAATTTCGCTCTATTACAAGCAATAAGGTGCGACTCTTACCAAGAGTTAGTCACTAGCAATAGATCTAACGGTCAAGATTACACCATTCGGATGGTATAATTGTTACTGAATGTCGATCAACCAATTTTAGTTTATGGAGCCAAAATCATGCAAAGTAATGAACCAGAGAGTTAGGAGTCCATTCGCCAAGAATAGTACAAAGTAGTAATGAATCAATTTAAGGGTATTTATTCAATAATGTTGAATACTTAGGAGACCAAAAAACTAGCCAGTATGTGTTGTGGTTTTCATCATCTAGCAATATTTCTCAAATTAAACACTTTTGACTAACAAGATGCCACTCTGTTTTAGAATCTTCAAAAATTTTAATAATAATCCAACATTTATAATGTAGAAAATTCTACTATAAAATATTTCAAAACGATAACACATCATCATTTATAATAAAGATCATGATCTAGAATCAGTTTTTCAGCTTCTAAAAATGTTAATCCATTCAAGTAAATTTCACTGAAAAACAAAGACACATCTATATTGTCATGAAATGATTAACATAAAACCTAATTTATTCATTATGCAAAAATTAGTTGTTGGAAAATAATAGTTTTTCGATACCTCTAATTTGAGATTAAAGTGAGATCCAACCGTCGATTGAGGTAGGTTCGAGTGGGTTTATATTTTCTTAAGTGAGAAGATTACAATACAGAAATAATAAGTCGAAGCCATCATGTTCTGAGTGAAAATTGTCTCATAAAGTGGGCATCAATATAAGTTGGGTTTAAATTTGGATTTAGTCTTGGTTTGACTGGGCCTACACTATAAAAGTTTTAGAGACCAAATTTTTTAGTCTTTAAAAGTGAAAATTTGTTGGGAAAGATATTAAGGGATCAATTTCTATTGTCGTGAGGATAGTCGCCAAAAAGTCGTCCCAAAAAGTCAAAAATAAGGCTTTTAGCGACAAAATTTTGAAAATGTCACTAATAAATAGATTTTTAAGGACAAAATAATTTGGTTTCAAATGGTTTATTTTTTGAGACAAAAAATTTGATCCCAAAAAGATAATAATTCATTACTAATGTTCAATTTTCGTTACTAAAAATATAATAACAACACTTTTCGCAACAATAATATTTGGTTCTTAAAAAATAATTTTATCCTTAAATTTTAGTCTCTAAAGCCTTAATTTTTTTATAGTGCTAGACTTGTACTTGTTCATATGTTGGGTTTGGTCTTGGTCTTGAACTTGGACTTAGTCTTAAGCTTGGGCTGGGCTGGGTCGGACTGTGCTCTGTTAGCTTGTGCATGTGTTTGAGATTAGGTTTCGATTGAGTTGTGACCCACACCTGTATCCATTTTGCAACTCATCTGGTTTAATTCTCAAACTTACGAATTATATACACATAATGATTTATATAATGATTTTGGAGTTTTGCACCTTTTTAACTCTAGCCCTAATGGCTAGACTTGATGATATTTGATGGCCTTGGTTAATGGCAATTAATGCCATAGTCTTCATGACTAGGGACTCCCATACTTGTATAAATAGAGGCATTTCCCTTCCAACTTTGTAGGATGATTTTGAAGAGATTTTTGAGACGGAAAATAGAGATGGTATTTTGAAATAATAAAGTTTGAGATGGTTTTTACATCAAAGAAATTTTTCCTATCTTCTTTTTGCTAGCCCTTTCTTTGGTTCTTGTTAGAGAGAGAGTGTTGTCATTGTCAAATTTCTCGAAGCTATTCAAAAGGTGCTTCTTCATTAGCTAGTTTCGACCGTTGTATTCTGGAAAATAGACGTTGGTGTTCCTTCAGCACCCATTGGTGAGCTGGAGAATCTGTTTTAAGGAAACTGTGTATACCACAGGTTTTGGTTTGTATCATTTATCTTTTGTTCTTCAAAATTTTTAGATTTAATTTATTTCTTGTATATTATTTTTGTAACCATGTGAATCCATCTTGTAATATATTCTAATGTTGTAATCTACTTTCTAATCTTATGTTTTCTTTAAGAATTAAAAATAAAATTGTTTTATCTTCGCTTTTTTATTTTATTTTATATAATTTAGTTTTCTATTATCGAGAAAAATACCAACAATCTTAAAATAGATTTTTATAAATAATTTTTGATAAAACAATTTAGGTTTTATTTTAATTTATTCTAGTAACTCTTGGAATTAAAATTAATTTAATTGCCTAGAATTATTGGATTGTTTTGAGTTATTTAGGTCTAGTAATTTATTCATACAATTTATTTTATGTTAATTAGTTATTATTGCATAAGTTATTTGAATGTTAGTGCTTAAGTTGTTAGGAGTTTATAAAAATAAAATAAGAATTTTATTTCTTAAGGTTCTTACTAATTTATATGATTTGTTTGTTATATGTTTTTTTTTTTTTTTTTTATAGCTAACTTTCTTTACAGGTTTACCTAAATGTGAAAGGAAGATATATCATACAAATGAATGAAACAAATTGAAACTAATAGTTTTGGACTCCTAACTGGTTTTGAACAGGATTACCTTAATCTAAGCATGGATGAAAATTTTCGACCTTCATTGTCACGACCCAAACCTGCTCCTATAGGTTTAGCGTTGTAACCGGCCAGTAATCCTAGGATTACCAAAGGCCTCTAAACAAATAACACATGATAAGGGGTTGCGGTAATAAATATATTAAACATACATAGTCCATTGCGCTATGTAGACAAACATGAGACATTAAGTTAAAACTTTATATACATAAACTTACATGTGATGTTATGTATACATCCATCCTACATTGTCATTATACACAAAATAAGACAAAAGAATTGTTCACAAAACAACAAAAGTCTTAATCTTATAACTTGGTTTGCAAAAGTCGACCACTAAACTCTTTTCGGAACCTCCTTGGGAGGCATAAAGGATGGCCGACAAAACAGACCTCCAGGCAATCATCACTGAACCTGGTCATGCGTCTGGACACCTACATACATAAATAATAGAGCGAGCGGGAGCCCAGTGAATAATAACAAAATAAAGATTTTAATGAATGATGTCCATAATAGATTTAGATTCCAAATCTCTTATCAAACATAGCCATGTTTGTATTCGTATCAGTATCAGAAACAGAGTCATAATCATGTTCAAATCATGTGTGGTACATCCATTGGCATTAACATATCACATTGGTCATACATATCAAGTTTAATAATGGAACCTTTGGTACCAAGTATCTTATAACATACATAGGCCATGGTATTATTTCCCTCGGGCGAGGGCCTCGTGCCACGGTATTACTTCTCCCGAGCGAGGGCCTATGCCATGGTATTGTTTCCCCTGGGCGAGGGCCTCATGACCATAAGCCACATAATTATGTCCCCTGGGTGAGGGCCTCTGTTAAGGATACATTTCAAAGAATTGGATCATAATTCATGGAATCCCGAAAATAGCCTTTGTACCGTTTCGAAACAATTCATATCATAGCATAATGTTTAGAAAATATTTCATATTAAACATAGCTTTATAGAGTTATTACTCACAAATGGCTTCGATAGTAGGACAAATGGATCAAACCACTCATGGCGCGTGACCTACACAAACATATAATAGATACACTTATTGAAACACACACTCGGATAGTACTTAACTTATTTCATTTCGTTCTTAGTGTGGTTCTAAGTCTTATCCTTATTATAGTATCTTAATTATGTCCTAGGAATGCCTAGGATGCAATGAGGATGCCAAAATGTAATATGAAACACTTACCAAAATTTTCAAAAACAAGGCACCTTGCTTAAGCATCACTTCTTGTGCTTGAGTGAGCCCCTAGGTCTACAAAAGTATTGGTTGCAAGAATTTTCCACTTGATGGACGCTCGACGGTCGCTTGAGCAGAAGACTGAGTAAATAGGGTCCTTGCTCAAGCACAACTTTGGTCACTCAAGCAGTCTGCAAAATTTTGTAAAACTTCTGGGAGTATGAATTTTATGCTCGAGCTTAGACTTCTTCGCTCGAGCGGAAGCACAAAACAAAGGGTGGTCGCTCGACTGCAATTTCGGTCACTCGAGCGGAGAGGCAAAATTTTGGAACTTCCAGATTGCTCTTTCAGCTTTAAAGCTCAAATTTAACCCAACAAACACACATCCCTTTGGGCCTAAAACTTGAGAAAACAAGTCTAAACTTGGAAAACATTGAGAATTACATATCATTTCATGAAATCAAGGCCCAAAAGCATGCCACTTGTTCAAAATCAAACTTGAAATGTTGAAAACATAACATGCATGTAATGATATGAGTTCCTTGCTTTCAAAACATGATCAAATGAGGTCCAATGGTGAGAAATGTTATGAATTCTTAAAACCATGCTAGAATTACCACATGCATAAGAGAAATTTTTTAAAACAACTTCAAAACTCCATGAAATGCACATGCATGCATGAATTGATTCTCAATTTCAATATTTAGCTCAATTCTCATGTTTATTCACCTCTTTCACTTGATTCCATGCATTAACCAATTAAATTTACAAAACTAAAGGCTAGAATTATTACCTTAGAAGCTTAATTGTGTTCTAGGTGTCCAATTGCTTGAATTTCCAAGTCAAAACCTTAAATTTCCTAAGAGATTCTTCCTTTCTAAACTTTGATCTCAATTCTCTCTCTCTCTCTCTCTCTCTCTCACACACACATTTGAGCCTTAAAGATGAGGAAATGAAAGTGTCACTAATGCTCCTAAGTCAACAAGTTGCCTTATATAGGTTTGATTAGGTTTCCTTAATTAAGCTTAGTTTAGGCTTAAGCAGCTGGCATTATTTTATTCTACTTATTTAATTTCGAATTGAATTTCAATCAAACTTACCATAAATTTCTAAAAATTCTAAAAAAATACATAAATCAATTCAATTTCATGATCATATGCCGATAATGCCTTTAATTCGCTTACCGAATCAGTGATACATATAAATATTCTTACCATGAATAGATATAAATGCAAATAACACATAACGTATGTAATTAATGCAAAATTTCATCTTAATTACTTATTAGACATTCTTAATCATATGTTATAGGCTAATCACAGGTCGGGGTTATTACATTCATATTTTTTAATATATTTGTGAATTTAAGTATTCACTTTAATGTAGAGAATTATTTTGGATTTATTTCGTATGTTGTACTGCAAGTTTTGTTAACAATTTCGGTTTAATTCGATTAATTAAATTCTAAAAAAATCATATTGTTGGAATTTGTGTTTTGAGAATTTCAGGAGATTCGTCTCGTCGAGTGCTTTTCGACGATATAAAGAATGTGTCAAACGGATTTCGGATGAACCCACATGGCTACAGGAAAGTTTGGTGTCAAAAAATTATTCTTCATTATCTCCCTTGGAGGCTACTGTGTGTTTTTTTAGGTGATGTTGACCGAAGCATGACACAAACGATGACATCATTATAATACAAGGATGATGTCAGTGCACAATTAGCGCCACGTAGTTGCCTAATCAGCAGCTACGTTAGTGACACGTGGCAAACTAGTCAACAAAACAGCCATGTCAACAATTTTTTTAGAAATTACATTTTGGTCCTTGAATTTCAAGATAATTTCATTTTGACCCCAAAACTTTTCTGAAATTACATTCTTACCCCTAAAGTTTCATATATTTGCATTTTGGTCTCTAAATTTCTCATATTTTCAATTTGCCCCTAGAACTTCTTGATATTTACTTTTTGACCGTTGGAGTTTGAGGTATTTGCAATTTAGCCCTTAGAAGTTTATGAAGTTACGATTTGACCCTTGGAAAAGTGGAGGAATGTGTTCTTTGCTAAACAGACTATTCTAGATGCAACTGTGAATTCTAATTTTGCAGATTTGGACAATTTATAATTGTAACAGTTGCATTTCCATTTGTAGTAGTTTTAATTTTTAATTTGTGATACTTTCACTTTAGTGAAAGGAAAAAAAGAAATTGTAAACTTTCAAGTTTAGAGAAAGTCTTTGTGATTAATTTTATTATTCCCATAGTATTTTGGTTTTCTGTAATAGAAACCAAACTTTAGCTTTGGATAATGAGTATTCCTGATTTGTATTCAGAAATGAAAACTGAAACGGATTTTGTTTTTCAGGTTGCAAACATTTGGGGTTTGATGAAGTCTTTGGGTTTAATCTATTTATTCCCAAAGTATAGGGGTGTAAATCTAGGCGCAGTCGGCCCGGTTCAAGGGCCAAAAAGTTAGGCCCAGGGGTATTCGGGCCTTGGGCGAGCTGGTGGGCCTAGGCTTGGCCTCGGGCTTGGATGGGCCTAATCATTTTTTTTTTTTGTTTTTTTAAATTTTTTCTACCAAAATTTTATAATTTTCCACTAAAAAAGACACTGGGCCTTGGGCGGATCGAACCTTAGGCTGGGCCTTGAGTGGGCCTTAAGCGGATCGATGGGCTGGGCCACGGGTTGGGCTGCTTCAAAATGATGGACCAGGCCTAGGCCTAGGGGCTTGGGCCTAAACGAGTCGGGCCCACTCCAGGCCACGGGCGCGCTTTGGGACGTCCACAGGCCGTAGGCCATTTTTATAGTCCTACCAAAGTAGTAGAAAATGAAGTTTTAAGAAAATCTTTGGTTATAATCTGATTATTTCCAAAATGGTTTGGTTTTGGAAAAAGAAACCAAATTTTAGCATTAGCTAAACTATTTCTGATTTTTATTCAGAAATAATGGACTCGGCTCTGGGAGTACCGATTAATTTTTATGAGTGGTGTAATTCAAGTAGCAATTTTTATTTGCTTGGGGGTTTTTTTATTTTTTATTTTTTTTATTTTAAAAAAAACTTGGCTTATCCCTTGGAAACTTAATTTTGAATTTGTGTCCCATTGACAATGAGTCAACAAGCTCTTGAAAGTTTTGTTTAAGTTAATTGGGTTTTAAGTGGGATTGGTGTGACACTTCCAGTCTTCTTGAAAACTTTCTTGACCTTGTTATATTTATGGAGTTAGTAGTGAGATTAATTTTGAATTAAATTTCAGTATTTTGGGATTTTCTAGTGTAAATTTGTTTTTTGGAGAAACACAATAGTTGAAATTATGTTGTAGTTTTCAAAAACGGCTTCAAGATATGACAACAGAAAATGTTGCTCCACTTGACAACCTCAAGCCTTACGAGATTCTTAAAAGAAATCAGGAGAGATCAAGTGTGATTAAATGAAATCATAAGGTTGTATGATAATATCTCTAAATTAATTAGAGGCAATTATTATGTTATCTTTGTATCAATTATTACAAGCTTGATTGGTATGTGACTTTGCTTAAAAGCAAGGATGAGACGACCTGTTAGGGTAGGTGAATGTATTTTTTGAATTTTTATAATTTTGAATAAATTCTTAAATTGATGGCTCCTAGTGAGTGCAAAATTATTTATCACAGAGATAAGAAACTGGTGGCTCCTAGGAAGTGTTGGACCACTAGCTATGCAATTATGAGATTGTAGTTACTAATGCGGAACAGATTATCGATCACATGTTAAGACACGATGGTTCCTAGTAATGAAAGAGTTTACTGATCATATGTCAAGACATGATGATTCCTAGTAATGAAAGTGACTACTGATCACATGTTAAGACATTGTGATTCCTAGTAGTAGAAAGTCTACTAACCACATCCTGAGAAATTAGTGATTCCTAGTGATAAGACTATTGACCATGTTATGAAGTTCCGAATAGTAGACTATTGAACATTGGATTTGTATTTCCTAATAGTAAGGCTATTGACTTCAGAGTGACATGTTGGAGCAAACTTGTTTTTGTGCCTTGAATTTGGGAAAGTCCTAATTTGGTTGATGACGATCTGGGAATATTTTTCTATGATATGATTTTTAAAGTCTCATATCATTGTGACACACTGAATTGTATAAAGACCCTGTATAAATTTTTGAAAAGGCCGAAAGCTTTCATATAAATTCTACAAATGTGGGGGTGTTATGCAAAATGTGGCAATACCTAAACCCAAGCAAGTGAGATAGGCCTAAAAATCGCTTGACTTTGTGTTCAATGGTTATGCATAATATAGTAGTGCATACCGGTTTCTTGTGGACAAAACTAAAATTAAAATTAACACAAGAATACCATCATGGAATTGAGGAAGCAATTTTCATTAGAAAAGAGAATAGTTTAGAAGAATGGCCAAGACTTTAATGTTCTTTTATCTAATCTTCTTAAACCTATATGGTGGCGAGTAAGGCTCAAAGCTTATTTGAAGCTATGATTTCTCTAGGAAGAAGTTATTAAATTAACTGTATCTTGCAAGATCTTACCTAGAAATAGGTAGTAAGCCTTAGGGTGCGAGTGAATGAAAACTAATGGGATGGGCTTGTTATCAAAGGCTACCAGCGAAAAGAACGCCTGGATTACTTTGTTCACCAACTATGGTGTTTGTGATCGTAGTTCTGCGAAATTTAGAGTTACATCAAATAGGTGTCAAAGACAACTTTCGTAAATGAAGATTTAGATAATGGAACAACCTAAAGGGTTTTTTATTTCCAGGATGAGGAAAGTGTGTATACTTGAGAATCATTTTATGATTTCAAACAAGTTTCGAAACAATGGCATGAGAGATTTGACAACATAATGTTGTGAAGTGGGTTTTAAATAAACAGTTATTGACAAATGTGTGTATGTGAAAGACACTGACAAATAGATATGTCATTTTGTGTCTGTTTAGAATTACCAAGAGGTTGTTAAACTTAAGTTTAAAATGGAGGATGGGCCTTGCAGATGTATATCTGCGAATTAAGATTTTCAGAACATGTGATGGTGTTATACTTTCTTAGTATCATTATTTTGATTGGAGTCTTGAAAAGTATAAGTCAGATACAAGTGTGTTAAACACTTCGGTAGATTTCAATCTTCATTTGACCAAGAATAATGGAATATTCTTGGATCATAGGAAGTCTAAGTCTTTGATAAGTTTTATAAAGCCAGATATAGCCTCCTTAGTTAGTAGGCTAAGTAAATACACGAGTATTCCCAACGCCTATCTTTAAAAGGAAATTGTATAGGTATTAAGGTACTTACGATATAATCGGGATTATGGGTTACATTATGCTAGATATCCAGTTGTACCAGAATGGTATAGTGAAATCATCTGGATATCTGATATAAAGACTATAAATCCATTAGTGGATTTGTTTTCACTATTAGAGGTGTAGTTGTGTCTTGGAAATCTTCCAAGTAGATGTGTATCACAAGATCAATGATGAAATCGCAATTCAATGCTTTAGATAAAGCTACTGAAGTAGCTGAATGGCTTTGTTGCTTTCTTAAGAACATTTCATGTTGATCGACACTTGTATTAGCAACTTTGTATACTTTGCAACAACCAATCAAGTTTTGGTAGGGCATAGAGTAATATGTATAATGGAAGGTCTAGACTTGTTCGTCGAAGATATAATTCCATACGACAACTATTCTCGTACGTTGTCACTATAGACTATGTATAATCTAAAGGACAATTTTACAGATCCATTAACTAAAGGGTTAAACCGAGAGTTAGTAAGAAATCGTTTAGGGGAATATAGCTAAGGCCTTTTGCGAGAATGTTACCGAAATGGAAAACCTAACCTAGTTGACTGGAGATCCCAAGATCTAGGTTCAAAGAGACAACCTAATTGTGTGTAATAGTTGAGTCATTGTGGAGGTAAATCCTCCTACCCATTCCTATATATAGTGATATTTAATGGGATGGAAGGTTAAGCTGATGCTTTTAATGAACTGTATGCCACTACAACAAATTTGGGCTTTTACGGTACCAAATACATGCCGTGGATATGATTTTACGACGCGCAAAGTAAAACTGTGTTATGACCAGTCATGAAAAGTCATTCACTTCAATGACATGCCGCAGTATGCCATTAAAAACCCTTTAACAGTGGATCTTGTGAGTCGTGTTTGATTTTTTTACAACTACTGTGTACGCCGTTAAAAACCTTTAACAATGGATCTTGTGCATTGTGTTTGATTTTTATACAACTACTTTTGAATGCTGTTAATTCCTGGGACAAATCACAACTCTCATTACTCGTCGTAAAATATGTAATACAATGACCTATTATGCCTGTCATAAAATATGCATTTTTTTTTTCAACAGGTTCTATTTGAAATTAATAACAAATTAATAAAAGTCCCAACCAAAGAAAAGGAGAAAAAAGAAACATAAAATGAGAACCTAATTGGTAATTGAAGTCGTATCAAAATTAAGAACAACTTTCCACCTAATATTAGATCAAATATAATAGTGAGGAGTTTCTATAAAATAAAACTAATCACACAAGTGGAAAAACAAAAATTTCTTTTCTTCTTGGACATACCTTTATCTGTGGTAACAAGGAGATTTCCTACAAAAGTTCTAACATCAGCAACATGTTATCTGTGGTAACAAGGAGACTTCCTACAAAAGTTCTGACATAGGTTTCTAAAATAAAAAAGAAAAAGCTATAAGCAAAGTCCCATAGGCTGCACCAAACAGGATCAAAGTTATATTGGACCAACTAGAAACCTATTATACTGATTATTCTACTTGAAGTGTGCCACAGAGGGTCTTGTTTGACCTAAAATTTTTAAATACACCAGCATTGATAAGCTATGAACTATGGAACTAGAAAATAAAATAGTTAGTTTCATGAACCTGGGAAATATAATCCATTGTTTATATGTAGGGGAAAAAAATAACTTTGATATTAGTTTTCTTTTTCTTTGTTCCAATAATTATTTACATTCCAATAATCATTTACTTCTAAGCTTGCTACAATACTTTGAATTAGATGAGGACAATATTGGATACATCAAGGATAACAAGCTCAATGCAAGTTGACAACACAATAAAAATTATTATCATAAATTTAGTTACCTATTTTCAGTTTCAGCTAAGCTTCATTTTTTTATAAATTTATTTCCTGTGAGATGCAGATTTCTAAACCATATGTCTGGTACTACTTTGGGCTTGCAAAATATTTTGTTAATAAGATGAGGAAGATAGGCAAAGATAGATATATTAATTAATAACAGATTAGAACAAATGGCTTATTTTGAACCAGTTATCATCACTGCAATGTAATAGAAGAAGATTACACTTGGATTCAAGATGTGGAGTCTTATAATTGACATACAAGCTATAACAACTTTACAAGAACACATGAAGGAACCATTTTTAGAACTAGCTGTAAAGAAACTCACTTGTCTTTGTAACCAAACGTGGCTTCTAGATTGAAATCTACCCACATGGGAGCTTCAATTTCATCATATATATGTGAAAATCAGTAGTAATTGTAACACAAGACTCTCTTGGAAATTAGTACAAACACAAAAGACATATTTTAGATTCTCACAATTATTAGATTCAAAACAAGATAAAATGCAAAGTAGACATGATAAATATTAAAGCAAAAAGGAAGAGAGATGAAGAAATTTTTTTTTATATATTTTTTATTTATTTTTAATTTTTTTTATTAAAGGTTTGAAAAGAAAGGGAAAAAAAAGGGGGGTTAATAGTATGAGATAAAAAAGAAAAAAAAAGAAAAAAGCAATAGATTCAAAGTAATAATTAATCCTAAGAAGATCAAAACCCAGCTTTAAACATGAAAATAGGCCAAGATCAAGAATCCATAACATATTGAAGTGAATATACCATTCCCAGATCAAAAATCAACCAATCAATTGCAACGAAAAAAACCCATAAATTTTTTTCTTCAAAATCATAAGAAACACTAATGAGTTCAATCATTTCCAAGATTCAAACTAACCAATAATCAATGTGGGTAAAGAAGAGAGTCATAAAATATTGGCTTACCCTAATTTGGGTAAGACCATGTCTATATATAATCAATATAAAATGCATGGAAAAAAGAATTAAATAATTACACAATCAAACCCTAAAATTAAATTCCTAAATTAAATATACAATATTCCCTATTCCAACACTCCCCCTCAAGCTGGATCAAAGATGTCAACCAACCCCAGCTTGCCAATGGAAGATTGAAGTAGGGATGGTCCTATAGATTTTGGTGAAGATGTCAGCAGTCTGATCAGAAGATGGAACAAATGAAGGACATACAATGCCAACTCGAACCTTTTCCCAGATAAAATGAATATCAACCTCAATATGCTTAGTACGCTCATGAAGCACAGAGTCAGAGGCAAGTAAGATGGCAGACTTATTGTCACAAAATAGCTTGGAGGAATTATTCTCTTCAAAGCCTAACTCAGTAAGAATGGACCAAAGCTATAGTAACTCACATGTCCCATGAGCCATGGCGCAGTATTCAGCTTTAGCAGATGATTGAGAAACAATCACCTGTTTTTTGCTTTTCCACGACAGAAGATTGGTACCAAGAAAGGTACATACCCTAGAAGTGGAACGTCTACCAGTCAATGAACCGGCATAGTTTGCATCACTAAAATAGGACAATCTTGTCTGAATCCCACCATTGAAGAATAAACCCAAACTTGGACATGACTTGAGATATCTCAAGATGTGGTGAATAGCATCAAGGTGAGCAGCACAAGGCGAATGCATAAACTGACTAACCATACTTACAGCAAATGTCAAATCTGATCGTGTATTAGTCAAATAGATCAAACGTCCTACCAATCTCTGGTATCGAGTTAGATCAGAAAGCAACTTACCAAACTCAGCCGAAAGTTTCAAATTCGGATCCATAGAAGTAAAGGCAGGCTTGCACCCCATCATACCGGTGTCCCGAAGAAGATCCAAAGTATACTTCCGTTGGGACAATGAAATCCCACTGTGAGAACGAGCTACTTCAATCCCCAAGAAATATTCGAGAGGACCCAAGTCCTTGATGTCAAAAACAAGACTAAGCTCCTGTTTTACCTTAGCAATACCAATGGTGTCATCTTCTGTAAGGATGATATCATCCATATCGGCCAACAAAATAATACATCGACTAGTGGGTTGATGACGAATGAAGCATGTATGGTCAGAGTGACACTGAGTAAAATCCATGGATAGGATAACAGAGTTGAAATGATGGAACCATGCACGAGGAGATTGCTTTAAGCCATAGAGAGACTTACGCAGACGACAGACCTTGCCAGCATACTCCCCTTCAGCCCGAAACTCGGTTGGAGGATCCATGTAGATCGTCTTAAGTAAGTCCCTATGGAGAAAAGCATTCTTGACATCAAGTTGATAAAGGTGCCAAGAAGAAGAGGCAACCAAGGAAATAAGTAAACGAACAATGGTCAATTTAGCAACCGGTGCAAACGTAGCCCCAAAGTCCTTGCTAGGAACCTGTGTAAAGCCCTTAGTAACAAGACGAGCCTTATAGTGGTCCACTATACCATCAGCCAAGTATTTGACAGTAAAAACCCATTTGCACCCAACAGTCGTCTCACTAGAAGGTAAAGAGACAAGATCCCAAGTGTGATTATGCTCTAAAGCAGCCATTTCAGTTTGCAGAGCGTCAATCCATTGGGGATTTTGGAAAGCCTCAGACACAGACCGCTAGATAAAGACCAACTCAAGTTGGCCAAGAAAAGACCGATGAGAAGCTAAAAGGGCATCAATACATAAAAACTGGGAAATAGGGTGATTAGTACTACTAAACCAACCAAACCAACTACAGGGACGATGTTCACGGGTTAGATACCGGGAAAGAGCTGGGGAGGGAATAGTAAAAGGTGTACCTTGGTCTGAGGACGAAAAAGATGTTGGAGGGGGTGGAGCACGAGAGCGACGAGAGTATGTTTGTAATGGCGGAGGACTAGCAGGTGTAGAGACATGCGATGAGGAAAGAGCAAAGGAATCAATGATAGGAACAGGGCGAGCACTCGGTGACATAGTAGGAGGCGGTGCACGTGAGGCGGAATCCTGAAACACAGGGTTAGAACCAAAAAATGGCATAGCTTTGGAAAATGTGACATCCGAGAATGATAAAAATGACGAGACAAGGGATCATAGCACCTATAGCCTTTCGAGAGAGCAAAATAGCCCAAGAAGATACATTTAAGAGACTTGTTATCTACCTTGGTCCGAGTTGGACTACGATCTTGAACAAAACAAGTACAACTAAACACACGAGGCACAAGAGGAAATAACACAGTATCTGGTCGAAGTAATTGAAAAGGGGCCAACCTGTGAAGAATCCGACTAGGTGTCCGATTAATGAGGTAAACAGCAGTAAGTACAACCATATGTCAGTAGAACTTAGAGACATTCATCCCACAAAGAAGACACCAGACAACAGACATAATATGACGGTTTTTACATTCAACAATCCCATTTTGTTCAGGGGTGTAAGTACAAGTGAGTTGCTACAAAATTCCTTGCTGATTAAATTGGGAACGAAATGCATCAGAGATGTACTCCCCCCCATTATCAGAACGAACATTGTGTACAACGGTGTGGAATTGGGTCTTGACCATTTGGAGAAATTGAATAAAAAATGGAAACACATCAGACTTCTTTTTAAGCAAATAAACCCAAGTACACCTAGAATGGTCATCTATGAATGTTACGTAATAGCGATGCCCAGAAAAAACCAAAAGAGGAGAAGGACCCTAGATATCAAAGTGAATAAGGTCAAACATACAGGAGGCACGATACATGCGAGGAATATAAAAACTACAAGTATGTTTAGACAGTTCACAAACAACACAATAAAACTGATGATCCTTGCAAGCTTTATTAAGTGACGGAAAAAGTAGACATAAATAATTAAAGTTTGCATGTCCTAAACGAGCATGCCACAAGGCTAAAGTTTGAAAAGAAAGCATATAGGAAGATGACTCAGGCAACATAGCTGCTTGCAGGTCATAAATGGTAGGATGAGAAGGTGGTGGGTCCTCAAAGTAGTATAGCCCGTTGCGCTCAAACTTCTTACAAAAAAATCTTCTTCAAAGTCAGGTCCTGTAATAAACAATGAGTAGGTAAGAAAATAACAGCACAATGAAGGTTTTTAGCAAGGCGACTCACAGAGAGAAGATTATAAGCAAAACGGGGCACATGTAAGACAAAAGTAAGTGTAATATCAGACGACAATGACACAACACCCTTATGTTGGACATGTGAGATAGACCCATCAACAAGACATAAAGTTTGAGCAGCAGTAGAGACAGGAGAGGATGAAAAAGAAAACTCACCGGTCATATGATCATTAGCCCCAGAATCCAATACCCAAGTAGGTGCAGTGCGAACATGAAAGGCTGTAGGAGTACCTGTAGCGAGTGTAGCAATGGAAGGAACACTGGGAGACATGGTAGTGAATGAACCAAGTTTCTCTTGAAGGTGACCAATATGAGATTGAAGCTGATGAAGATCGGTAGGATGAGTCGGCTGAGGAGTACTAGAGGTGGCTACAATAACAGCAGTATGGGGAGAGCCTGAAGGACGTGTCCTTGTAAAGCGTTGCTTCAACTCAGGATGAAGCTTGAAGCACTGTGCTTGGACATGACCAGCTGCACCACAATGGTGACAAATAGCCTTGCTACTAGAAGCACGAGAACTAAACTTGGCAGCGAGAGCCATTTGATTTGAAACGAAAGATGAGATATGAATAGAGAAAGGAAGCGGAGCCACCGGTTGAATCAATCGATGATGACACTCCTCACTGTCAATAGTAGCAAAAGCCTCATATAAGGATGGCATAGGTGATGTGTTCAAAATCTGAATACGAAGAGACTCGAATTCAGGTTTTAAACCCATTAGAAATTGATAAGTGTGCTGGCAAACAAGACGAGCAGACACAATAGAAGCGACAACAGCTGGAAAATCATTCAATGGCTCATACTGTGCTAACTCCTCCCAACGAGATTGAAGATACCCAAAAAATTCAGCAATGGTAAAACCTAAAACTTCCTGATAGGCATGAGAAATATCTTGATAGGGCTCGAAAATCCTAGCATCATTATGGGCATGTGCGTACATCTGGGTAGGAGCACTCCACAACTAAGGAACTGTATCACAGTACATAAACATGTTGTAGATGCGTTCTTCCATAGAGTTGAACATCCAACCAAGTAAGGTACAATTGTCAATATCCCATTGAACCCGCTTAGGATCATCAGTGGGAGGTTGTATCTCGGTTTCCAAAAGCCATCTAGATTTGCCTCTACCCCCAAGGTAGAGACAAAGTTGCGACCAGTGAGCAACACACTAGTAATCCGATGAACCGGAACATGGAAGGCCAAGGAAACATCTGAATGAGGCATAATGCTCTGAGTTTGTGTAACAAAGTCAGATATGCTGAAACATCATGAAGCCGAAGTAGCGGCATCATACAAAAGAGATGCTACCGAACACACTGGTAGCCCAACACAATAGAAAATCAAACTAGAAAGTGCTTACCACATCAGCACATGAACCCTAGAAAGGTAAAGAAAGAAGAACAACACCCAGGAGGGGAAGCCGCACTAGACCCAAGATAGGGAGGGCCTAGTCGGCACCTAAGAAAGCTGCGACAGTGAGGAAAAGGGACTACCGAGGGGCTGAGAAGGAAGAGGAAAACTTTCGGTTGGGTGGAGGGAAGAAGAAGGGCTGTCGGGTGGCTGGGTAGGTGGTGTAGGGTTGCCGGCAATAGAAGACAAAAGTGGTGGGTGGCTAGGGTTTCGCTCTGATCCCAAGAAGAGAGTTATAAAATATTGGCTTGCCATAATTTGGGTGAGACCATGTCTATATACAATCAATATAAGATACATGGAAAATTAAATTAAATAATTACACAATCAAACCCTAAAATTAAATTCCTAAATTAAATATATAGTATTCCATATTTCAATAGGTAATGAATTAACAAGTAAACCATGAAGAAAATGAAGAATCAGAAGTTACCAGAAAAGCCCAGTGATTGGTTGGTTCAACAACGCTCTTCCTCGAAGGAGCAACTATTGGATCTCTGTTTTCGGCGATTTTTGGGTCTTCTTTATCCATGGAAAGGGTTTATTGGTTCTTATTGGAACCATTTTAGAGAAAAATAGACTTCATAGACGAAATTGATGGGCAAAGTTAGAAACGATTATTGATAGATCGATTGAGGGGGTTTGAAGAGGAGCTCTCGAAATCGATCTTCTTCATTGCATTGGGTTTTCTTTAGAAACAAATAGGGTAAGAAGAGTTTATTTGCTGCTGAACCAATGCTTCAAATCCTCTCTCTTCTCTATCTCTTCTATGTTTTGCAACTTTTAGAACCCAATTAGAAGCGATTTTTTTTTCTCTCTGTCTTTTCTTTCTTTTGTTTTTGAACCCTAAAGCCAAAGAGTTTGTATTTTGATAATTTTTTTAAAAATATATTTTTGGAGATTAACCCCAATTGGGCGATGAAGCCTAGAGAAAGAGAAGGTTTTTTTTTTTTTTGATTGATGTTGGAGCTGAAGAGTTGGGTTTTTTTTTTTTTTTCAATTTTTTGGTGTTTGGCGCTCAAAATTTTCATTTTGGCACTACTTTTTTTTTTTTTTTTTTCAATTGTACCTTTCACGATAGCAAATGCATGTCATGGAAAGTGTAATATTTTAAACGGTTGGCTTTTTTTGCGTCGTGGAAAGTGAAATTTTTAACGGCTGGCTTTTTGTGTGCCATGAAATGTTCAATATTTTTAACAGCTGGTGTACGCGTGTCGTGTATAGTTGATGTATTAACGGCATGCCATATGTACGTCATAGAAAGTTTTATTATTTACGGCTAACATTGCAAGCCGAAAAAAATTATCGTTATTAGCATTCACGACCTACACAAAGACATGTCGTGGTTAAGAAATTATTTATGACATACAAAAAAAACAAGTTGTAAAAGTGAGAAACCACTGCTTGCATTTACTGTATGTCATTGATGTGAAGCCGTAAAAACCTAACTTTGTTGTAGTGATGCGTTGATGATCGTCAAGCATGGTATAGCGAGATACCTTAAAAAAGGTCACCTATGTAAGTGTGAAGTGGGGCTATTTCCATAGTTCTAAATATCGGCCAATACGCTACGTATCGGCCGATACGTATCGGAAAAATGGGGTACCGCGACGGATACAGGCCGATATACCACTGAGATTGACAATCACAGGAGTATCGGCCGAGTCCCGGTACGTATCGGCCTGTAAGCGTTCACAAGCCGTTACACAAGCCGCGACGGGCTGATACTCACCGGTTTGGGAAAGAAAAAGTTGAAAAACCTTTGAAATGATTTTTAAAATTTCACCATCGCGACACCCGATTCCCGATACGTACCGATCAATACTACCGATACCAATACTCCGCGATCGATACTGTTACATTACCCGATACCGCGATTTAGAACCTTGGCTATTTCTTTAAGAATTGACAATGCCAAATTCTTTAAAAAAACTCATTGAACTAGGTGAGAACAGAATGATAGTTGGAGAAACTCCTATGTGAGGCCTATTGTCTTAGTTTACACAAATGACAAAACAGTTCAAGACATCATATTCACTGGTCAGCGAGTAAATCTAATGGGCTTTCACTAAGAAAAGTTCAAGGCCAAAAGTTACATTCTCTGATACAAGATTATTCTGTGTGCTCTCTCTCTGAATCTTTGTTGTCTCTCGTTCTTTTTTTATTCAGCCAATTTTATTCATGTGGGGGATCATTGGAAAATAATTTTTTTTCGGCAACTTTAATTTGAGATTAAAGTGGGACCTAACAGCCAATTGAGGTGGGTCCGAGTGGGTTTGTATTATCTTAAGTGAGAAGATTACAATACGAAAATAATGAGCCAAAACCATCAAGTAGTGAATGAGAATTGTCTCATAAAGTGAGCATCAATAAAAATTGAATTTAGATTTGGACTTAGTCTTAATTTAGACTAGGCCTAGGCTTGTGCTTGTATATGTGCTGGGTTTGGTCTTAGACTTGGGTTTGGTTTAATCTTAAGCTTGGGCTGTGTTGTGCTATGTTGGGCTTAGCTTGTTTATAAGTTTGAGATTGAGTTTGAATCGGGTTGTAACCCACATCTGTATTCATTTTGTAGCCCATCTGGTTTAATTTTCAAACTTATGCATTATATACACATTATGATTTATATAATGCTTTTGAAGTTTTTAACTTTTATAACTTTAGCCCTAATGGCTAGAGTTGATGACATTTGATGCCTTTAGTTAATGGCAATTGATGTCATAGCCTTCATGGTTAGAGACTCCCCAACTTGTATAAATAGATATATTTTCCCTCCAACTTAGTAGGATAATTTTGAAGAGATTTTTGAAATGGAAAATGGAGATGGTATTTTGATATAATAAAGTTGGAGATGATTTTTAGACCAAAGATATTTTTTTTATCTTTTTTTTGCTAGCCCCTTCTTTGATTCTTGTTAGAGAGAGAATTCCATCATTGTCAAGTTTGTTGAAACTATTCAGAAAGTGTTTCTGCATTATCTGCTTTCGACCGTCGTATCTTAAGAAACAGATGTTGGCGTTCCTTCAGCACCCATCAGCGAGGTGGTGAATCTGCTTTGAGGAAACTGTATATACCACAGGTTTCGATTTGCATCCTTTATCTTTTGTTTTTCAAACTTTTTGATTTAATCTATTTCTTGTATTTTTTTTTTTTGTATGTTCATGTGAATCCATCTTGTAATATATTCTAATATTGTAATCTATTTTCTAGTCTTGTGTTTTCTTTAATAATTAAAAATAAAAATTGTTTTGTCTTTCTTGTTTTTGTTTTATATAATTTGGTTTTCTATTATCGAGAAAAATACCAACAATAGTCATAGGGTTTATTACACTGGTAATCCTTATATTTTGTTTCATGTGCCATTTTGATTCCTCACTTTCAATTAGCTCAATTTTGACCAATATATTTTAAATTTTATATCAATTTGGTCTAATTACTAACGTCGTTAGGGTTTAAAATACCTGAGTTGGTTGAGATTAACTCAATGAATTGGTCAAATCAATTTTGCTCCCCTAAAAGCATGACATATATTGCTTCCGTGCCCATTTTTCATTAAAAAAATGTTAATAATTATAATCAATTGAACTAAATTGAAACAAAATTATAAATTTAAGGTCAAAATTAAACCAATTGAAATTATAAGAACCAAAGTGACACAAAATTAAAATATAGGGACTATCATTGTAAACCCTTAGTCTTAAATATATATCCTCATAAGAACTCAAAGAACTAGTAATTAAGAAGCCAAACATGGCAATAATCTTTAACAATATGTCAATGTAACACAAGCTAGATAATTTAAAATGGATAATTGAATGTTGGTTCTCTAAGATTATACATCATCTTGTTCTTTCTGAGTTATTTATTGAAAAGGAGATCTGGGTTGTGGTGTGACACTGAGCTCACCGAGTTGATCGTACATGCCTTCGATGAAAGTTGTTGTTTCTTGCAATGGTTTCTCCATGGCTTCCTTCAACTTACTCAGTGCCATGCAATAAACTTCCTGCCCATTCAAACATATTTTCCCAACATTGTAGATGAAGACATCAAATGGTTAGAACCCAAATTTGTTTGTAAAAATACTTGAAAATGGAAAAAAAATTACATTTTTTGTCCCCTTAAACTGTGATTTGGTCCTTTACCTCCTTTATTAAACAATGGTTTCTCCATAACTTTTTAAAGATAATTGTTCTTTTCATTTTTTAAATTAATTTTTGTTTTTATAAAATTATAAATCCCAAATTTAGGTATGAAGATGTGGCCCCTTTTGATTTGTTTTCAATTTAAATTATTTTCTATTTTTATTGAGTAAAATTGATAAAAAATGATATTTTAGTCTTTAAACTCAGTAAAAAAAATAATATTTAAGGCATTTTATTTACACCTACATTGAGTCTAGTGATTAATATATCCTCCATCCGTCAATTTTAGTTAATAAAAATAGACTTATGGTTAGATTAACAATCAATCAAAAGATGAGAGTTTAAATTGATAAAATTAAAAATTTAAGATTTATTTTGTTACAAGAGTCAAACACTTGGATTCTTTTGTAATTACCCCAATATTTGTACTTATCTTGATCTAGCAGTGAAAGAAAAAATAGCTTTTTTTTACTAACCAGGTTTTTCTATAAAAAATGCTTCAGGCCCCCACTGGGGGTCGACCCCCAGTGAGGTGTAGCTCCGTGATTGGGCAAAAAAAAAAATTATGTTTTTTTTTTTTTGGTTTTCAGCCAATGGGGGGCGCGCCACGTCACTGGGGGTGCGACCCCCACTGGGCTCTGCAGCACTTCTCTTTTTCTATTTATGGATTTAAAAATAATAATTCCATTTCATTAAAAAAAATGCAAGCTTTTTTTCTTCAAAAATGAATGAAAAATAAAAAGTCTATAAGTCCTTACAATTTTTATTTTTTAAACTTGAATGAAAATTAATTAAAGTCCAAGTAATATCTTGTAATTAAATCAATGTTTTCTTCTTCAATGTACCTTTCTCAACTTTTATTTATTTATTTATTTATTTTTTAAATTTATAAGGCCTTTTAGACTAAAACTGTCTAAAATTAAGAAGAAAAATCAAAATTTAAAAACTAAATGAAAATTGGGTAAATTACAAATACACCCCCTAAGGTTTGCTTAAAGTATAGATTGTTCCATGTGGTTTGAAAAATTACAAATATCTCCTTATTAGCATTTTTTATTTAACAGAATTAACTAAAAAATGAAATTTATAATTGGTCTCCTATAAAATAATAAAATTACCTAAATTATTAATTAAAACATATTTTTAACATCATTAAAAACTGTTAATTAATTTGATAATTTATTAATAAAATGGGCGATTTGTTATGAAATTAGAAACTTTAGGAGGTGAAATGTAATTTTTAAAACTACAGGAAGCGATTCGTATTTTTATCAAAGTTTAAGGGGTGTATTTGTAATTTACCTATGAAAATTTTGCTTTCAAACAACCCTCAAGTGTTGACGAACAAAAGAGAAAGATTTGTAAGTCCAAGCTATTTAGGTGTATATCATCATTCAAGAAGAAACAAAAAATCTAATTTCAAAAATGGAAAAGAAAACAACTAAAAAACAATAAATAAAAATATAAGGGTTTTTTAAATTTTTATTTGGTTGTAAGTTTGTCTTCACCCTACAAAAATGTAGCAATAAAAGAATCTGGACAGAAAATACTCATGTTAGAGTACTTCATACAGGGAGCGAGAATAGTATTGAATTCTGCATGCCTGGCCATAAGTAGGTACAATAATACCACATGCTATTGACAGACCCAGAATTTGGGTGGTTAAACTAACCAAACTATTTGAATTTGATTTATATTTAACTTGTTAAAAATTTATTCGAGATAAGATTTGACTTATAAATTAGATAAATTTGAATATAATTTTAAACTTATTAAGTTTTCAAATCAAGTTTGAACAACTTATTTATCTTAATACATATATCATAAAAAGTCAAACTATTCAAAAACTCGTTTAAGATTGACTTATTATATAAACAAACCAAACTTAAATATATTTTGGAATTTATTAAGTTTTTCAAACTAAGTTTGAATAACTTACTATTTGGCTCGACTCAATTTGTTTACAATCCTATGAGAATTAGAGTTTTAATTGTACAAATTTTAAAATTATAAGTACAAAAAATTTATGTGTGCATATGCATGTCATAAGCAAAATTATTTTTTATGATAAAAATTATAAATATTTGTGATGTATGTTAGTTCACTATGTGGTAAAGTAATAAATAGTGAATTTATAGTGTGTATGCTAAATTGACGAATAGTAAAATTATGATACTTTGTGATTTTTATTATAACATTTTGTCGTTTATATTAAGCAATTTTGTAGAATTTTGTGAAAAAAAATTATGAATGCCATCTTATATTTCATATGCTGCTTTTTTGGGTTGTATATTATAGCCTCTCCCAAGTCAAGTATTGTAGTTTGGAAAAAACTTTTTGAATACACTCTTTGAAATTCGGTCTCTTTGTTATCACTTATAACTTAATTTTTATGATTATAAATTTGAAATTGACTGATTTTTGTATTTTTATCATTATAGTTTTTTAGATTGTTAGCTTTTTAAAATAAAATGTAAATCTGTTAGGTATAACATTTAATAACATGTGGGGGAAAAAAGATTAAATCTATTTGATACTCTAAAAAGTACCTAATGATTTTCCGTTTGAAAAGATATTTGCCATTAATGCAATGTAATATAGAATATTCCAACCATGGAAGGAGGTATGTGCTTTGAATAGAATTGCTAACAACTGAGCTGAGCCGCTTTGTAGCGCTCAAATTTGGTTTAATAATTGATTCAACTCGAGTTTAGCTTGAAATTTTATATTAAAATTATTATTATTATTATTTAAATAAAGATAAACAAATTGGGCTTTATGAGCCAATGTTTATCAAGCTCGAGCTTATTTATTTTACTTAACAAACTAGGTTGAATCAAGTTGTTAACCAGTCGAGTTCGCGAATAATACTAAACGAGTTTTAAAAGTCTTGTTTGAACTCATTTATTTAAGTCGGATCAAACTGTTAACAAATCGAGTTCGCGAACAACTCAATTCATTTGTAGTTCTAACTTTGAGAGAGAGAGAGAGAGAGAGAGAGGGAGAGCTTACCATGAATTTATCAAGGTCTGAAGATGTGGGATTGGTAGAATTGAGCTGCTTGTTTTGAATTTGAGCATGAGCTTGATTCAATGTAGTAGTTATACCAAACTCTCCAATATCACCTAAGCCAACCTGACATCAACCATTTAATGTATCAAATGAGATTGCCCCCATGTTTGTGTAAAGTTAGTGTTAATGGAAGAGGAAGTTGACCTAAACCTTAACCGACACTAGTCAATAAGCCTATCCTACTGTTTATACAATTTTCACTTTAAACTCATTTCAAGTTATTTAAATAAATCATATAAAAAAACGCCACCATTACAATTGCCTCTATGCCAAGAAAAAAGTATAGCCAGTTTGGGAAGACATTAGGCATGTGCTTCTCAAATGCACACAAAGTTTCATGGCAATAGGAGACAAACAGTTTATGGAATTATATATATATAATATTAAAGTATTTAGTGTAATGTTTACTTAATTTAAATTAGATTAGTTAAAAAAAAAGTTAATTGTTGAGAAGTAGGGGAATGAGTACTTTTAGTTTTCCTTCTGATTAGCATATCTATTAGCTTAGAAAAAGCTGCATTTAACCAGCCTAGAACACCCTTTTCCCAGTCCTTTTTTGAGAGAAAGATAGAGTTGCAATAGTAGAGTACTTTGAAAAAATATTCAAATTTAAAGTATGTAAATCAAATTTAACACAAGTATTTTACAAGATACCAAATTTAAATTTACACTTTATATTATAATTCTGACACTTTTCAAGATATTTTTTCTTAGTACGAGTAATTTCTAACTTTTAAAAGTTTTAACTATTGAATGTCAGACTACCCAACACACAACCCTTCTTATGAGCTTGAGACCAATGGTGTGAAAAACAAAACACCAAATCAACAAAAGAAGTAAGGATAAATGGAAAGATACCTTGAGACAATTCAAATGTGTCTGAATTAGTAGCCCATACAAAGGGTGTCCTGATATTCTCTTCTTTAGCATCTCTTCATCACCTCCTTCTTCTTCTTCTTCTTCTTCTTCTTCGTCTAATGTTTCTTCTTCTTCTTCTAATTCTAATGCTTCTTCTCCTGTAAGCATCACAGCATCATTCTCAACCCCATCACCTTCCATCTATCTCTCTCTCTCTCTCTCTCTCTCTCTCTCTCTCTGTGCGCGTGTGTGTAATGTGTTGTTAATTCTATCTCTCAATATATATATATATTAAGGGAAAACAAGGATCCTCTCTAGTTTAAATTTATATTGCTATTGTTATCCAGGTCAATGGGACTCTGGCCCAAATATTAGGCTATTGAAGTAGTTGCCTTGGGCATACAAAAAATTGTCGAATGTCCCAGTTTTTTAAATTAAATAAAGTCTCATTTTTATATTTAGTAGGAGATTTTCAAAAATATTGAGCTTTCGATGATTTGAATCGTTTATTTGAAAGTTATTGTGTGTATATCAAACATACAAAAATTAAATTAATTTGATAATTTTAACTAGGGATGCAAATGGATAGAGCTGTTCGTACACAGACTCGAGCTCGGCTTGGTAAGGGCTCGTTCGAACTTGGTTCGTTTAATTTTTATTATGTTCGAACTCGAGTTCAAACTCGTTAAAATCTTAAATTACAAGTCCAAATATCAAAAATGCTACAGACTCTTAAAAAATATAATCTCCACAACCCCACTCACCTGTGATTGGTCCAGGATGGAAAGAAAAAATAAAAAGTAAAAAAATAAAAACACATGATTGATTTATATCATTTTGATGGTCATGGGAGTCCCCAACTTTGGAGATTCCAAGCATTTTTACCCAAATATATTAAAATTTGACTCATTAGTTGCCTTGTTTAATATTTATTTAAATAATAGAATAAATGTATTATATATATGTTAAATAACATAAAAATATGCATAAACAATAGGATAAATATATTATTTTTAAATTTAAATAATGTAAATATAAATAATAGCTAATTATAGATAATATATTTATTTATAATGGTGGTAGATATTATTATTTTGGTAAGATATTAAATTCTCTTTAGTATGTTTATATATATAATTGTATAACAAAATTTTAATTATAATTTTAATTTTATACACTAGTATGAATTTATAATTTCTTTAATTTATTAAAGTTCGTGAACAAACTCAAGCTCGAGTCAAGTCATGCCTAAATTAACTCGATTCGAGTTCGGTTCATTAAATTTATATTGAGCACAAACTTAAGTTTGAACTCATTAAAATCTTAATAAATAAGTCCAAAAATAATAAAACTTAGCTTCGTTCGACACAACTCATTTTCAACGCTAATTATAACCTATCGGTAATTATACTTGCCTTCCAAAAAATTAACATCATCTAATTAAAAAAATTATAACTACAATTATCCATCAGTTTACTTTATTTTATTACAAACAAAGAAAAATGATATATAAATTTATTTTGTATTTTCATTTTTAGACCTAATGATATATAAGATATATAATTAATTAATAATTAAAAAAATATAAAAAAAATTATCTTAAATGTTTTAATTTATTGTTATATCATTAAATTTAAAGAATGAATGTAAAGTTTCAAACTTGAATAGCCATAGATGGAATCATTAAAGTGGGAATGGTTTTGTGTACAATTTACGAAACTAGTACGTTACGTTGTGGTTAGCGGAGACTTTTCCACCTCTGCAACTTTGCAAGTAAGAAGGGGACCTCTCTGGTCCAGAATTGGAGTGGGGGTGTGTCATTGGGTTTTTGTAATCTCATTAGGGAGTTCATAATGATAATTTAGGTAGTTTAATATGTTAAACTCATCAAATGTTTTATTTTTATAAAAAATTATGTTGATCAGACACTATAAAAAATAAAAGTTTTAGAAATTAAAATTTAAGGATAAAATTAATTTTTAGGGACCAAATATTTTTGTTGCGAAAAATGTCGTTATTATATTTTTAGCAACAAAAATTAGACATTAATAATGAATTATTATCATTTTGGGACCAAATTTTTTGTCTAAAAAAATAAATCATTTTGAAACCAAATTATTTTGTCGCTAACAGCTTTGTTTTGGACTTTTTAGAACAACCTTTTAGTTACTATCCCTATGACGATAAAAATTGATCCTTAAATATGTTTTGCAACAAAATTTTCACTTTTAGAGACCAAAATATTTGGTCTCTAAAACTCTTATTTGTTGTAGTGAGATATCGATAGTTATTTGATCAGATCAAATTTGTGACCATGGTAATTATGATTTTAAAAATAAATTATTAACATAAATGTGATCTGATGAAATAGCTATTAATATCCGATCAACATAATATTTTACAAGGATGAAATTCTTAATAAAACTTAAACATTAAACAATTTGAATGGTAGAAATTGATCTAAAATGAGCTCACAATGAGCCGAACCGTTTAATTAACTAGTCTAACCAGAGACAGTCGAAGTGTTTGGAAGTATATCATCACTTGACCTGTCTATGCAAATAAGTCAGAAGCAAAACAGAACCCTGTTAATGGTTCATCTTTTTTGCCCTGAAAGGAACGTTACATGTTTGATCAGTTAAAAAGAACTTTTTATTTTTTTATTATTACTTTGCTTCAACTACACAATTTCAGCTATATTTTGAATGGGTTAATTCGAATGTGCCATAATGGAAAAATAATCCCATTCTTCTAGAAGTTTAAATCTTTCCTGTATTTAGTAGGAGTTATTTTTAATGCTTGGTGTAAATTTCTTACTAAAAAAAATATCACTTGGTGTATAATTATTTTGAGACTATTCTACTGAAATGTTATTTTCCTTATTTCAATTACTGTTTTTGGATGATTGGACTCTTGTGTTGTGTTGTTTTGTACTATACTATTCACTCGTATTCATTCTTTTCACCACCAAGAACCAGAATGACATGTTCTATCAAATCAGAAATCTAGTCCTCTTGTAACTGTTGTTGTTGTGTACGTAGTTGGAATACATGATGGACCCATTGAAGAGTTTGTTTGCATTATGTGACAAACATTAGTGTGGAGCCCACTAAATTCTTTTGCTCCCTAAAAAAAAAAGTAGAAGGGTAGAAGGGAATTGGTAGCGAGATAATCGGAGTAGAGCTCGGCATCAGGTCGGCCAACTCAGTGGGCCAAATTGGTAAAGTTTGGCATCAGGTTGGACCAGTTCAATTTGTGAAATTGGTAATGTAGGAATCTAATGGGTGTCTATCTCATATTCTTCCGTAAATAAATCACACTTTACTACATAACTTGACTAATTCTTTCAAATTAACATAAGGCATTTCCTAAACGAATAACAAAACCGTGAGGTTACGCCCAAAGCGGACAATGAGGGGTCGGGTGCTTCATTTGACACCATATGTGAGAACTCCCTTCTTACTGGAAGCCAGTCAACTGGAGACCTATGTAGGAGCTCAATTGTGCTAATGGGATTTGGTTGCTTCATTTGACACTGTTTGTGGCAACTCTCTTCTCAGAGGAAGACAATCAACTAGAGATCTATGTGGGAGCCCAATGGGTGTCTATCCTACATTAGCACAACATTGTCTGCTTTGGATGTACCCTCACGATTTTGTTCTCCTCCCATTAGCACAATATTGTCTCTTCTGGGAGTACCCTCACGATTTTGTTCTCCCTTTAGGAGTTTTGGGCGTACCCTCAAGGTTTTGTTCTCCCCTCATTAACACAACCTTGTCCGCTTTGGGCATACCCTCACGGTTTTGTTCTCCTCCCATTAGCACAATATTGTCCACTTTGGGTATACCCTTACGTTTTGTTCTTCCCTTTGAAAAATGTCTCGTACTAATTTGAAGGAGTTAATTAACTTATGTAGTGAAGAGCTATGTGGGAGCCCAATGGGCATCCATCTTTGGGCGTACCCTCACGGTTTTGTTCTCTTCCCATTAGCACAATATTGTTCGTTTTGAGCGTACCCTCACGGTTTTGTTCTCTCCTCCATTAGTACAATATTGTCCGCTATAGACGTACCATCACATTTTGTTCTCTCCTTAGGAAAAGGCCTTGTACTAATTTGAAGTAATTAGTCAACTTATGTAGTAGAGTGTGGTCTACTAACGGAGTGAAGTGGGATGGATACCCATTGTATTCCCAAATAGGTCCCAAGTTTACTAGCTTCTTGAGAAGGGAATTCCCATAGACGGCGCCAAATGAAGTAGCCAATCCCCATTAGCACAATATTATCTGCTTTGTGTATACCCTTACTGTTTGTTCTTCCATTAAGAAAAGCCTTTGTGCTAATTTGAAAGAATTAGTCAACTTATATAATGAAGTGTGATTGACTCACAGAGTAATGTGAGTTGGACACCCATTAGGCTCCCACAAGTAAAATTCAGCATCAGGTCAAGTCAATTCAACTTGTAAAATTGGCGTTGAAATCCTTTGACTTTTGTTTAACAATTTTTTTTACGAGCTATAAACTTTAGGCTTAAAAGTGGTCCAACGGGCTTAGACTAAAGGATCTACATGGGAGGCCACGAGCTAAGTTTAATGAGTTGAGATTCAAGCTTGCTTTTGAATTTTTTTTACTTTTTATTTTTATTTTCTTATTTTTTGTTGAGTTGATAGATTACCTTTCATTGCCAACAGTCCAAGCAATTGAGTCGGGTCAAGCTTCAACACCTAGGCCTTAGGCCTAGACTCTAGTACAAACCTAACCCAAGCCTTATTTAGGTTAGTCCAATCCATCCAAAGTACAGAGTTGGGTCATGTAAAAGTTCGGCGGGCTTGGCTGGATTGCAAACCTTTGGGCAAAATTAGAACCTTTAAATAAAAACTCTTACTAAATGAGAGTGCCACCTTTTTATTTATTTTTATTATGAGGGATGTTAGGGCCAATCTATAGGGTCCAAGGTGAGGATTTGAAATACCAATATCAGTTGCAGCATATTGTATTGAAAGTATTGATCAACCGATGTGATTTTGATTATTTTAAAATCATTAATCACAAAAATGAGTGATACATAGGTATTGAGAATCAAACCAAATGGTATGTCAATTTTATTTATTTATTTATTTTTCACTACTAGAGATGTTAGGCCATCTGTAGAGTCCTTGGTGAGCTTTCAAATAGCGACATTCTTTACAATATCGCATATTGAAGATATCAATTGTGCAATATATATACATGTATATACATATGTATCAAGAATCGCATATTGAGGATATTAATTGTGCAATATATATACATATATATACATATATATCAAGAGTCAGATAATGTAATTTTGAATTTTCTCAAAACGTTGACCATGAAAATCCTACTTATAGTCATGGATTTGGCCAGTACACAAGCAATTATTATTCTCCCATTAAAATACAAGGCATATCGAGGAGTTAAAAATTCATTACAATAGTATTTATTGATATTTAAAACCTTTAGAATTCTAATTAATTTAAGATTTTTATGTTGTAACAAATGAATATGCAGGTAAGTTTTGCATTTGAGAATGAGGTTGTGTGAGTTCAATATGAGTGTCCAAGACAATTGATCTAATACTTGGTGCTATTCATAATTGTTCTCTAGACTCATAAAGAACAGTCCAAGGATCGAGATTCGTGCTGATCTTATTCGAATTATTAAATCAAAAGATCAAAAATACTGTTGTATGTACTGTTCTCAGAATCCCAAATTAGGACAAAAATGGTGGAACCAACTGCAATGTTGCATCCAGTAGACATTAATAATAAGGCAGTGACTTCCCTCCGGTCCGTGATGGATTGGAGTGTGTTGTTGGATATGTGGAGGAGTACTAGAGATCTCGTTTTGATAATCTAAACTATTCAATATGTAGAACTCGTCGACTATTATATGCCTGTAAAACATCACGTTGATCGGATATCGATAACTATGGGATCAAATCAGTTTTCTGTCAACCGTTTATTTTTTTACTATTCATTTTTTTTTGTGTGTACAAAACTGATTTGATCATGCAGCTATTAATATCCGATCAAAGTGATGTTTTATTAGTGTATAGTACTCGACGAGTTCTACATATTCAACGGTTTAGATTATCGAAACGGAACCCATGATAAATCTTAACGGATCCAACAATACCCTTCAGTATGGATTGGAGGGAAACCCGCCCAATAATAAAATCTCAACCCAACACCTAACCATTGTATTATAGTAGGCAAATACATAAATTTATCGTAAAATTGGATATAATTTTTTTATGAGGTGAATTTTACGTTAATAACAGAGAATTGTATTTTATTTTATAATTGCTTTCTATATCTTTCACATCAATAACCAATGATGGATAACTCTCAACTTTTAAGGGAAAAATCTTTTTAAAATAAAGATATTTTAAATTTGTCGTGGAACATTTTTTTTTTTTTTTGAAATTTTAATAACCATCTTGGTAAAATATATATATATTATATTTGAAATATTAAATAATATTTTAAGTCTTGTCATATATATATATTAGTGATAACCTATGCCTGAAGGCACTACCAACAAAACTTAAACACTTAATAAGCATACATTTTAGTTTTATTATATGACTGTTTGAAAAAAAACACTTTTAAAATATTCTATATATAACTCAATCATAAATATTTCGTATCCATTACACATTCGCTATAAAAAAATGCTACGGAAACCTCAATAGATTAAAAAACTAAAAATTAAGCAACAAACAATGCATATCAGTCAGTGTTCTGCTATCTCAAAAAATAAAAATTAAACAACAAACAAAGAACAACAGCTAATGCTCTAGCATTTCAAAAAAATTAAATTTAAAATTTAAAGTCAAACCTTATACCAAGAAAAGATAAAAAAAGAAAAAAAAAGAAAAAAATATTTGAGACTTTCCGAACTATGTATGTATACAATAAATGAGTAAAAATATGTATTTTTACAAAGAGTGTAGCTAGGGTTTTCCCGAAATTCACTTTAAAAAAATTCTCAATATCTTTAAACTTGTTTGTTACCAAAATTCACTTTTCAAATAGTCATTATATTAACTTGTTTGTATCCCTAATGAGGAGTATAAACTCACATTATTACACCCCATTGGAGCAATTTTGTCATAATTTTCCTTGTAAACTCTATATTTTTTTCAATCCATTTCTACAAAAGTTCATATGTCAATTAATTGAAACTGTTTGAAAAGTTATGTAATTAACATAAATAAACTTATTAATAAATTATACTATTTTCTAAAAAGTGAGATGATCCACAGAGAACACTACAACAAAGTTTAGGATAAGCAACGTTTGTGATGGAATCTAGCCCATCTTTGGAGAAAATGATACTTGTATGATCAAAAGATGTGCATCTAGATAGTGCCATATATATAGTTGTCCATGACTAAATACTGATATACGCAAATCAAACCCAAGTGAATGATTTATGCCTAAAGGCACTCTAACCAAAACCAACGATCTCATTCTAATAATAATGCAAATTAAGAAATAAATGCATGAAAAATTCAAATGATTCAACCATTATATCTAATTTAATGGAATGAATTCCTCAAGATTCTATGAAAATTATAATTATACAAGTTATAACCTATACGAATCAATATCAATAAAATTTCTCTATAACCACTTAAGAATTTGACAAATTCAAACCAGTAAAATTGGAGTGCAGAAAATTTAAGATACTACAGAATAATAATTAAACAAAAAATTATTCATACCTATATATGACACTCTTAAATTGAACATTGTTATTGTGGGGATGTATTTTTAGGGTTATTTCACGTAGCCGAGGTGCCGCCAAGGTGTTGGCAGAGGTGCCTCGTAGATGAGTCAGATTGCCGAGGTGATTGTGTCATTGCCAAGATCTAGTGCGGTAATACTGGAATCCAAGATATTTGGATAGAGGACAAGAGTCCTAGATAAGTGATGCGCTTAGCTTGAATAGGGAAGAGGCTTTTAAAGAGTTCATCCATATCTAACCAAGAGTCCAAGATAACCATTGTGCTTGAGTCTTATGAAATGAGACTTCTAGGTGATGAGGGTACTGTTAGCTATAAAACTGAAGTACCCCCGTGGATCTAAGGTATGTTTTTACTTGTGCACTGAATACTTGTTTGATATCTTTGAGAGACAAGTTAGATTGACCTGATCGTCAGAGTGCCCTCGGGTGTATGAGTCGCCGTAGTATTCTTGTCTTCTTGTTGGTTGGTACTTGGTTTAATCTATTCTGCAACGTGCTCTCTAACTAAGTTCCCTGTTTAGTTGTGAGGTCAAAAATCAACACCCACAATTTGGCGCCGTCTATGGGAACTTAACGCTGGACAAGATGTGAGAGTTGGGGATGACATGCACAGTGAGGAAGAGGAGTACATTGATCCCAATGCCAGAGTGGGAAACGATGGCGGAGAAGTGTAGGAAGGCCAACAACACTGCAAAAGGTCGTAATGGCCCGAGAAGAGGCAACCGGGAAGAATACTTCAACGAAAGTGACTGCTAGGTATAAAAGGAAAGATGTCTGAGGAGAGATAACGAGCAGAAGGACTTGGCGAACAAGTTAACCAATCTGCAGACCCTGGTGAACTTTATAATGCAGATGAAGGTGATACAACTAGCGTTACCTTTACTGAGAACGCCGACTCTTACAGGAAATGCCAAAACTTAGAAGGAAGGACTGGCCATAGTGCCAACAATCCCCTAGCATGAAAAGAGACCAGGGAATTCACACCGACGATCCCAGAATGCTGAGTGGATAGAATTACGGTAGGAGAAGTCCCAAAGAACCTTGAGGACAAAGGGAACCTAGATCAAGGGATCTCAGCAGGTCAATAGGTTGGGCCTCTATTTCGATGATATGGCAGATGTGGAGAAGTACAAAATGACGTACCCTAGCATAGAAAGCAGTGCGCAAAAGAGGCTGAAGTGGACTGATAGCCGAGCTCCCAGACGATTAAAGGAAGACTTGAGAGATTACTTGTAGAAGAACAGATAGGACACTGAAATCACATCCATCGTCCAGCCAAAAACATTGTTCTCGGCAGAGTTAGATGCATTTGAGGCCTCGAAGAGGTTCAACATATAGAGGTTCCAGATCTACCATGGCAAGTTAGACCTAAACTTCCATGTTGGTTTATATTTGAATGCGATGGCTCTGTGGAGTGGGAGTGAACAGTTATTGTGCAAGATGTTTCCATTGACATTTGGGGAAATAGAGTCGGACTGGTTCTACAAATTGTCGAAAGGATGTGTAAAGGACTGGGAAAGCTTGGTCGAGATGTTTGTGGCCAGGCTTGTTACAAATAGATTACAGCCACTGAAGGTAGATTCCCTATTGGCTTTGAAGACAAACGATGGTGAAGGCCGTAGGGCTTACACCAAGAGATAGTACGAGGTTTATAATCAGATCCCAGCTTGTAACCAGGAACTTGTAGTCGTATCTTTTAAGAACGACTTGGAAGACGATTGCCTGTTTCAGCAATCCTTTACAAAGACCCTCTCTAAGAACATAAAAGATCTCATGGCAAGGATTGAGAAGTATGCAAGGGCAGAGGAAGACAGGAAAGAGAAAAAGACAGGTACAAGAAAGCAGGAGAGAAGAAATGACTCACCAAAGCGTAGCTGAGGAAAAAATGGTGCCGACAAGCCAAAACCAGGATTGAAGGCTATACAGGCTGCAAGCATGGTTTTCAAGATCCCCATTTATAGGGTCTTGGAAAGGATCAGAAATCAGCCCTACTTTAGGCCACTGTAGAAGACCTCGGGGGAATATATGGGTAGGAACCCCGAGAAGACTTGTGCCTACCATAATGAGAATGGACACATGACTCAAGGGCGCATGGCCTTGAAATAACATCTGGAGGACCAAGTTAGACAGAGACATCTGAGAGACTTGATAGACGAAGCGAAGACACGAGAAAAAGAGGCGAAACTGACCCAGGCACCTGGAGTAGCACCTCCACCTCCGCCACCACAGGTAAATGGACCACAGGTTATCAACGTAATCTACACAAAGGTCCATGAGAATGAGATTCAAGGTGAGACACAGAGGGTAAGGCATCTGCAGCATGTTTACCAAGTCTAGCAGAAAAAGCCCCGGATGGAAGGACATCAGGGGCTGATGATCTCGTTCATAGAAGAAGACCTAGATATGGTACAACATCCGCACAACGATACTCTTGTAGTGACGCTAAAGGTTGGAGAATGCTAGGTGAGGCGCATATTGATAGATTAAGTTAGCTCTTGTGACATCATGTATGTCAAATGTTACAAGGAGCTCGACCTTCACAAGGATGACTTAGAGCAATCTGACAGTCCCATGGTCGGATTTAATAGAACCCTGACGTGGCCACTGGGCACCATGAACCTGGAGGTTCAGGCAGGAACCAAGGCGGTAACCACAGAGTTTACCATGATAGACACCCCTCCCCATACAATATTATTACGAAAAGACCTTGGTTGCACGCTATGAGGGTTGTTCCCTCAATACTACAACAACTATTGCGGTTCCCAACCGAATTTGGGATTGAGGAGGTGAGAGGAGACCAAGTGCAGATGAAACATTGCTCCGTGGTAGCAATGAAGTACACCCACACTGTTAGAGAAATGGAGATGACAGAAGTAGAAAACGAAGACCGAGGTCTTGGATGATGCCGGCAAAGAACCTGTCAACAAGAGCTAGGAACGCTTGAAAAAGGTTCCGGTAAAGGAAGGTGACAAATAATGATTCTTTTTCCTCGGCTTGGGCTTAGCTAAGGAAGAAGAAAGAAAATTGGAAGCTTTTTTTAGAGATAACATAGAGGTGTTCACTTGGACACCCTACGAGATGTCAGGGATCAGTGCCGAGGTCACTTGCCACAAGCTTAACGTGGATAGGTTGGCCAAACTTATGGTCTAGAGAGCTAGGCAACCAATCTTGGTCCATGTACAAGCAATTGAAGAGGAAGTAGAAAAGCTCCTAGAGGCATAAGCAATCTAAGAAGTAAACTACCCAACGTGGCTATCCAACACAGTGGTAGTAAAGAAGAAGAATGGCAAGTGGAGGGTTTGTCTGGACTTCACAAGCCTGAATAAGGCTTGCTTAAAGGACTACTTCTTTTTGCCAAAGATAGCCCAGCTTGTGGATGCCACATCTGGCCATGGCAGGATGAGCTTCCTTGATACATACTAAGACTATCATTAAATAGCTATGTACGCTCCAGATGTAGAGAAGACACCATTCATTATTTCGAAGAGACTCTACTACTCGAAGAGACTCTACTGCTATAGAGTAATGCCCTTTAGGTTGAAGAATGTCGGGGCAATATACCAGAGGCTAGTGACGAAGATATTCAGGCATCTGATTGGAAAAACCATGGAAGTCTACATCAACAACATGGTTGTGAAGAGCAAGGAACCTTTAGATCATCTAGTCGATCTGAAGGATATTTGTGATAGCCTGAAAGCATATCGGCTTTGTTTGAATGCCTCTAAGTGCACTTTCAGAGTGGGATCTGGTAAGTTCTTGGGATATCTAGTGACCAAAAGAGGAATTAAAGCAAGTCCTGATCAGATCAAGGCCATCCTTGATTTGAAGAGCCCAACAGCAGCAAAAGAAGTCCAAGTTCTGATCAGTAAGGCAACTACGTTGAACAGATTCATCAACTGGAGTTTGGATAAGTGCAAGACATTCTTCCAGCTACTAAGGAAGGCCACAGACTTTCTATGGACAGATGAATGGGAAGTCGCCCTGGATGACTTGAAGAGGTATTTGACAACCCCACCTGTATTGTCAAATCTGGTTCCAAGAGAAGATGTATTTCGATATTTGGCGGTCTTAGACCATAGCGTTAGTGTCATGGTCGTCTGAGAAGAAGATGGAGAGCAAAATGTGGCGTATTATGTGAGCAAGTCCCTGGTAAGTGCAGAAATGAGGTACCTACCTCTGGAAAAACTAACACTTGCCCTGATAATGGCATCAAAGAAACTAAACCATTACTTTCAAGCTCACAAGATGGTGGTGCTCATGGAGCATCCGATGAAGTCCCTGCTACAACATGACAAAGAATATAGACCAAGGACAACAATCAAAGGTCAGGTTTTGGCCGACTTTGTTTCTGAGCGCCCGAAGCCCAATCCAGTAATATAACAACCTTCATTCTTGTCTTAGTCATGCAAATATGAATTTACATGATTTTTCCTTGATTAAGCTTGCATCTACAAACTTTGATTTGTTTTGCCTAAATAAAGGTTCCTGTCTGGTTTTGTGCTAGCATGTTTTGCCTAAGTGTTATATGCATGCTTTGTTCCCTGCTTTGTGTGTTGAACCTAGGCTATCTACCTTTGTTACCTCATACCTAGGTCACATCTTTAAACCTCTTATACCTAGACCATTAAACGTCAACACCCAGGATCGTCTTGGAACCATCTTGGTTGACCTCCACCTTCACTCTGGCATCTTGGCCAAGATGTGCATCATCTAGGCCGAGATGTGAATCACCTAGGCCGAGATGTTTATCATCTAGGCATTCGAGATCTTTGATCCTTGAACCTTGAAGCTTTGTTATACACCTAGCAATTTCGTCCCTTAACTTGTACAACCTAGGCCAACATGTGGCACACCTAGGCCAAGTGTTATCCTTCCTAGCCAAGATCAGAGAGACCTTACTTGTCCGAAGCTTTGTTTTGATCCAGGATCATTGCCTTGTCAAAGTGCCCATACCACCTTAATTGTTATATACACTTTGACCTACTCTTGTTTTTTCATTTTGGCACCTTTTTGAGGAGATTTAACCAAATGATGCCACGTGTCTCAGTAGTGGTTTAAGTCAGTTAGCAGTTGAGAAACCCATATCATTTGCCATATTCTTGCCTTGTAGAGAGAGAAGCTCTAGGAAGAAAAAGAAGGAGTTCTTAGAGCAAGAACTAGATTTCCAAGCTGTATTTTCATATTTTGAACCATTGGATTTGCGTTTTGAGGTTAGATTCTTGATCTACTCTTGTTGTTCTTTATGTTAATTTGATCACATTGCATGATCTAGCATGATTCACGAGCCATGTATTGATTTAAAGTTTTGTTTTAGAAAGAGAAAGTGATGTTCTTGTGATCTTGAAGAGAAACCATGTTTTGATCCGAAAGTTGTATCAAGTTTCATGTTTTTGTGTTTGTTTTCATGAAATCTTCGAGTATGGGTACCTAGGTCCATGTTTTTGAACTCATATCATGAAATCTTAGATTTTGAATAAAGAGTTATGATTTTAGCATTCATGATCTTCATGTTCTTTAAGAGGAAACCCAGATTTCCAGACTTCACTATTTCCCTAAATGTAGTCGCTAAGACCCACTCTTGTCCAGACCTCACACCTAGGCCAAGCATTGTATCTCACCCTAGCCTACCCTGTATGATCACTTGCACCTTAGTCTATCTTACATGCACACCTAGGCCGACCATAGTACACCTTTGCCAGCACCTTGTAACATCTCAGTAGGCAGCCCCACACCTCGGCCAAGGAGACCACGCCTCGGCCAAGACCTCCTGAGTTCACCTAGCTAGGTCATTTTAGCCCAGCTCATCTCTGTGCATCCATTCCGAGACCTGGTTTGTACCCAGTATGCTTTTCCAAGAAGAAAAACATTGATTTAACTCCCAGCACATGTTTTTCTTTGTTTTAACCTGGTTTTGGAAAGAAATGTCGGGTTCTATTATACTTCTTTGAACCTTGTTTTGAGAGTGCATTGTATACCCATCTTTGAGCATCTCTTCTTATCTTCTCGAAATGTATTCAGTGGACTTTGCTATGTGATTGTAGGTCGCCTTAATCCCTACATTTGATGAGCTGTTGTGAGTGGTATGTTTAATAAAGTTATGTTATAAAGTTTTGATAAACGATTTGCTTTGTTTTGGAAAAGTATTCGATCAAGCATGAATGATTATCCTTTAGTTTTTGTATCAAGTATTATGTTTGTTTTGATGACATTCTTGAAAGGTCCTTAGCGCTAGGGGACTTTAATGCAACTAGCACCCTTGTTTGAGATATCTCCCTTGCCACCGACGGGTGGGCTTGTCTAACCGATTCCGGGTCGGTTATTCCCTTGTTAAACATCCCTTGAAGCTTGAAAGACTTTGATTGATGAACTTAGTTCATCTTTTGATTTTGTTACAAGCTATGATATGCATTTTTTTGATAAAGATCTCAGATATCATTCATTCAAACCTTTATTACTTATATCATTCACTGAATTTCGGCTCACCTCTCTCCCTTATATATATATATAGGTGATGAACAAGAAGGCGGTGTCGCCTAAGCCTTATTTGGAAGATGTTTTGGTTCTCGTTTTTGTAGCATCTTGAAGATTATGCTTCTTAGCTTTATAAATCATTTGTTTTGTATGTATGGGCTTGAGAAGCATTTTGATCAAGATGTAATATGAACTTTACTTCATTTTGTATTCAAGTTGTAAGCCATGTTAATGTGTATGTTATTTCATTTTATCTATGCACAGCTCTTATGGACTAATTAGATTTAAATTTATGCTTCCGCACATGTTTGCCCCATATGTTTACTCTGTTGTGTGAACCTTTGTAAGTTGGCCTTCGGTAATCTCGAATTACTGGCCATTACGACATCATTCTATTAGGGGTGGAATGGGGTCGTGACAAATTGGTATCAGAGCACAAGTTCCTTACAATATGTTTATTCACACACTCTTGGTCCTAAAGAGTATAGGATTTCCCTTAGAATGATGTTAGGATTGCATCATGTTGTTTGCTGTTTGACAAGGTGTGCATTATTTCAGCATGTTTATTTGCTACTTGTCCATTTGCCCATCTTGTGTTAAAGTCACATTTTGCATACTCCTAGAGGGAGACCTCCAATAAGACGAGATCATTCTAAGGACAGGTTGGACAGATTAGAAAGGTTGGTAGAGGGTTTGACTTGTGAGTTGAGGAAAAAAAGAAAAAAGAACACTACACTAGTACTATCCTTACACAGGCCGAGCAGACAAACGGTCGATATGCAGTTCCACCTCTACCTCCACCTCTTGTAGTACCGCAAGTGCCTCCACAACCAGCTTTATATGGGGACGATACGTTAACTTTGATCAAAGAATTTAAGAAAATGAATTTCGTCAAGATTCCATGGGGGAATAGAGTTGTTGAAGGTAGAAGCATAGGTTCTTGAAATGGAGAAGTTGTTTGAAATCTTTCCTAGTACTGACACCCAGAAGGTGTCATTGGCAACATTCACATCGGACAACGATGCTTGTAGGTGGTGGATGATGATCCGAGGAGGTAATCCGAGTTTGACTTGGGCGAGATTTTTGGAGTTATTTTATGACAAGCATTTTCCCCTTAGTGTCTGAGATTGCAAGACTATAGAATTCCAGACTTTGACACAGGGCAACAGAATAGTGGCGGAATATGATCGTGTTTTCACCGAGTTGGCTAGGTATGCGCCTCACACTATCAATACGAAATACAAAAAAGAAAGGAAGTTTGAGAGTGGGTTTCGTGGACCAATCCAAGGCCGGGTTAATATGCTCAACATGCCAACTTACGCAGGAGTATTGGACAAAGCCATCTTGGCAGAAGCTAACTTGAACAGATATCAGAGTTCAGGAGAGAATCAGAGAAAGAGGAAAAATTATGACAATTGCCGAGCACCGTTTGATGCGAAGAAGAAAGTAAATGTGGGCAATTCAAGCAACTCAAATGAGAAAAGTGGTACTAGGCCGACATGTACCAGTTATGGAAAGTAACATTGACGAATTTGTCATCAGGCATCGGGAGTATGTTTTGAATGCGGTGAGATGGATCATCGTGTCAAGGACTATCCCAAGGAAAAGGCTAAGGATGGTAAGAAAAATAGGAGTACCTCGGGTTCTGCACAGAAAAGAAATGTCAAGAAGGGACAGATGAGGCAAGGTAGAGTCTTTGCATTAGTGTCAGGAGACACCCGAAGTGCCGAGACAATAATGTCAGGTATATTTTCTATTTGCGCTCAAAATGTATATACATTGATTGATTCAGGTTCTATACATTCATTTGTATCTGCTGAGTTTGCCGACAAATTAGATAGAGAAGTAGAACCCCTTGGTTATTTATTATCTGTGTCTACTCCATCTAGAAGAACTATGACTGTTGCATCCATTTATAGAGCATGTGTTGTTGTGATTGAGAATGTTGAATTATTAGTTAATTTGATGCCGTTGAACATAACTCATTTCGATGTTATATTGGGAATGAATTGGTTAGTAGCAAATCATGCATCTATTAATTGTGTTTCCAAAAGTGTCACCTTTAAACCCCCGCACCAAGCCGAGGTTACATTAAGGTAAAGGAGTAATATCCCTACCTCACTTGATTTTATCCATGAAAGCTTATAAGTTGATCTAAAATGGATGTCAAGGTTATTTGTGTAGTGTACTAAGTAATCTGAATGGAAATATTGAATTGCATGATATTCCAGTTGTTAATGAATTTGCCGATGTTTTTCCAAATGATTTGTCTGGCCATTTAGTGGATAGGGATATAGAATTTACTGTTGATGTTATACCAGGAACACAACCTATGTCCAAAACACCCTATAGGATGGCCCCAACCGAGCTTTAAGAAGTTGAAAGTGCAGTTACAAGAGTTGATGGATAAGGGTTTTATTAGGCTGATCACTTCACCTTGGGGAGCACCAATTCTATTTGCCAAGAAAAAGGATGGCGCACTTCGTGTTTGTATGGATTATTAAGAACTGAATAAGGTAACCATTAAGAATAAGTATCCATTGCCGAGGATTGATGATTTGTTTGATCAGTTACAGGGAGCACAGTCTTTTCTAAAATTGATCTCAGGTCGGGTTACCATCAGCTCAAGGTTAAGGCCGAAGATGTTGAGAAGACTGTTTTTCGGACAAGGTATGGCCACTATCAATTTTTGGTAATACCTTTTGGAGTAACCAATGCTCCTGCAACATTTATGGATTTGATGAACAGGGTCTTTAAACCATACTTAGACGAGTTTGTAGTTGTCTTTATTGATGATATATTAATCTATTCCAAGAGTTGGGATGAGCATGAGAACCATTTGAGACTTGCCTTACAAATTTTGAGAGACAAAAAATTGTATGCTAAGCTTAGCAAGTATGAGTTTTGGCTTTCTAGGATTTCATTTTTCGGTCATGTGATTAATGAAGAGGGTATTTCTGTTATCCCAGCAAAATTGAAGCCATTGTGAATTGGCCGAGGCTGACTAATGTGTTCGAGGTTTGTAGTTTTTTAGGTTTGGCAAGTTATTACAGAAAGTTTGTGAAGGACTTCTTGAAGATTGCAGTACCATTGACACAGTTGACTCAGAAGGGAGTGGCATATAATTGGACTGAGGATAGGGAATCATCTTTCCAGGAGCTAAAAATGAGGTTAGTCATAGCACCAATTCTTGTACTACTGTCAGGTAATAAGGAATTTTAGATTTATAGTGATGCTTCACATAAGGGTTTAGGTTATGTATTAATGCAAGGGGATAAAGTCATAGCATATGCATCGCATCAGTTGAAACCTTATGAAAAGAATTATCTTACCCATAATTTAGAATTAGCAGCCTTGGTATTTGCTTTGAAAATTTGGCTTCATTACTTGTATGGAGCTTCTTGTCAAGTTTTCACAGATCACAAGAGTTTGAAGTAATTGTTCACTCAGAAAAAATTGAATATGAGATAGAGAAGATGACTTGATTTATTGAAAGACTACGACATATAGATTCAGGATCACCCACGTAAAGCTAACTCAGTGGCCGATGCATTGAGTAGAAAATCTATAGGGAGTTTAGCATGTTTACTAACTGAGCAGAAGAACATACTTCAAGATTTGCAAGACTTAGATATTGATATTATACTTCGCCGAGATGAGGGAATCTTAGTAATGATTTCAGTGGAGCCGACTATTATTGAGGAAGTAAAGACAAAATAGATGGAGGATGAATTTTTCAAGAAGGTAGTTGATGAGATTATCACTAAGCTGAGACCAGGATACACCCTGGAAAACCAAGTACTAAAGTTTAAGGGAAGTTTATACATGGCCGACATCCCAGAGTTGAAAAAGAGAATTTTGTAGGAAGCTCATAATTCTAGATTTGTCGTTTATCCAAGAAATACCAAGATGTACAGAAGCAAACTTTTTGGTGGCTGAATATGAAAAGAGAAATAGCTGAGTTTGTATCACAGTGTTTGTATTATCAGCAAGTAAAAGCAGAACATCAAAGACTAGCCGGACTTCTTCAACCTTTATGAATTCTTGAGTGGAAATGGGAACACATCTCCATGGATTTTGTTGTTGGTTTTCTGCGGATACAAAAAGGTATGGATTTGATTTAGGTTATAGTTGATAGATTAACAAAGTCAGGACACTTTCTGCCTGTTAAGATTACATTTAATACTGATTGACTTGCTTTGTTGTATATGAATGAGATTGTTACACTTCATAGGGTGCCAATGTCATTGTTTCAGACTGAGATCCAAAATTTGTTTCTAGATTTTGGCAAAGTTTACAAAGAGCTTTGGGAACCGAGTTAAGATTTAGCACAACTTTTCACCCTTAGACCGATGGGCAAATAGAGAGAACGATTCAGACACTTGAAGATATGCTCAAGTTATGTGTATTGGACTTTAAGGGAAGTTGGGAATTACATTTCCGTTTGTAGAATTTGCTTACAACAATAGTTTCCAAGCTACCATTGGCATGGCACCGTATGAAGCTTTGTATGGGAGGAAGTGTAGATCACCAATTTGTTGGACCGAAGTAGGAGATAAAGCATTGATTGGTCCCGAGTTAATTCAAGTGACAACAGAGAAGATTAAACTTACTCAACAAAGAATCAAAACCTCTGAGAGCCGACAAAAGAGTTATGCTGACCAAAGAAGAAGAGAAATAGAGTTTGAAGTTGGGGATTATGTATTCTTGAAAGTTTCACCAATGAAAGGAGTTTCAAGATTTGGGGAGAAAGGTAAGTTAGCCCCTCGATACATCGGGCCATTTGAAATTCTTGAGAGAGTTAACCTCGTTGCCTACTGACTTGCTTTGCCATCGGAATTAAGTCAAGTCCACAATGTATTTCACGTTTCAATGTTGAGGAAGTATATTCGAGATCCATTGCATGTGATTGATCATTTCGAGATTGTGGTTAATGAAGATTTAGGTTATGAGGAGAAGCTGATAAGAATTATTGATAGGCAAGTGAAACAATTGAGGAATAAGTCTATACCAATGGTGAAAATTGAATGGAAGGAGCATTACAACAAAGATGCTACATGGGAAATGGAAGAAGAGATACAAATCCGACATTCGGAATTGTTTTTGGGGCAAGGTAACTTAAGTTTGGGGACTAAACTTCTTTAAGGGGGGTAGACTATAACAACCCTCATTTTGTCTTAGTCATGCTCATATGAATTTACATGATTTTGCCTTGATTAAGCTTGCATTTGCAGACTTTAATTTGTTTTGCCTAAGTAAAGCTTCTTGTTTGGTTTTGTGCTAGTATGTTTTGCCTAAGTGTTATATGCATGCCTTGTTCCTTGCTTTGTGTGTTAAACCTAGGCTATCTACCTTTGTTACCTCGTACCTAGGTCACACCTTTGAACCTCTTACACCTAGGCCATTAAGCGTTAACACCAAGAATCGTCTTGGAACCATCTTGGTTGACCTCCACCTTCACCTTGGCATCTTGGTCGAGATATGCATCATGTAGGCCAAGGTGTGGCACAACTAGGCCAAGTGTTATCCTTCCTAGCCGAGATTAGAGAGACCTTACTTGTCTGAAGCTTTGTTTTGATCTGGGACCATTGCCTTGTCAGAGTGCCCATTCCACCATACTTGTTATATACACTTTGACCTACTCTTGTCTTTTCATTCTGGCACCTTTTTTAGGAGATTTGACCAGATCATACCATGTGTCCCAGTAGTGGTTTAAGTCAGTTAGGAATTGAAAAACCCATATCATTTTCCATATTCTTGCCTTGTAGAGAGAGAAGCTCTAGGAAGAAGAAGAAGAAGGAGTTCTAAGAGTAAGAACTAGATTTCCAAGCTTGATTTTCATACTTTGAACCATTGGATTTGCGTTTTGAGGTTAGATTCTTGATCTACTCTTGTTGTTCTTTGTGTTAATCTGATCACATTACATGATCTAGCATGATTCATGAGCCATGTATTGATTTAAAGTTTTGTTTCAAAAAGAGAAAGTGATGTTCTTGTGATCTTGAAGAGAAACCATGTTTTGATTCGATAGTTGTATCAAGTTCTATGTTTTGGTGTTTGTTTTCATGAAATCTTTGAGTATGGGTACCCAGGTCCATGTTTCTGAACTCATATCATGAAATCTCAGATTTTGAATAAAAGGTTATGATTTTAGCATTCATGATCTTCATGTTCTTCAAGAGGAAACCCAGATTTCCAAACTTTACTATTTCCCTAAGTGTGGTCACCGAGACCCACTCTTGTCCAGACCTCACACCTAGGCCAAGCATTGTATCTCACCTTCGTCTACCCTGTATGATCACTTGCACCTTAGTCTATCTTGCATGCGCACTTAGGCCTACCACAGTGCACCTTTGCCGGCACCTTGTAACATCTCGGTAGGCACCCCCACACCTAGGCCAAGGAGACCACACCTCGGCCAAGACCTCCTGTGTTCACCTAGCTAAGCCATTTCGGCCCAACTCATCTCTGTGCATCCATTTTGAGACCTGGTTTGCACCCAACATGCTTTTCCAATAAGAAAAACATTGATTTAACTCCTAGTACATGTTTTGCTTTGTTTTGACCTGGTTTTAGAAAGAAATGTCGAGATCTATTATACTTCTTTGAAGCTTATTTTGAGAGTGCATTGCATACCCATCTTTGAGCATCTCTTATTGTCTTCTCGAAACGCATTCAATGGACTTTGCTATGTGATTGTAGGTCATGGATCCTTGCCTTAATCCCTACATCTGAAGAGCTATTGTGAGTGGTATTTTTAATAAAGTTATGTTATAAAGTTTTGATAAATGCTTTGTTTTGTTGTGGAAAAGTATTCAATCAAGCATGAACAATTATCCCTTAGTTTTTGTATCAAGTATTATGTTTGTTTTGATGACATTCTTGAAAGGTCCTTAGTGCTAGGGGACTTTAATGCAATTATTCCCTTGTTTGAGATATCTCCCCTACCACCGACGGGTGGGCTTGTCTAACGATTCTGGGTCAGTTATTCCCTTGTTTTGTCACTGAATGTCATCCCTTGGTATTATGTTAATGTTAGTAAACATCCCTTGAAGCTTGAAAGACTTTGATTGATGTTAGTAAACATCCCTTGGTATTATGTTAATGGAGTCATTCTCACTAGCAAGCCTATGGTGGACATCAGCTGGAATGTTAAATTCTTGGTGAAAATACTCTAACTTACTTGGGGAATATACCTTCCATCTGAACATAGCCATGATCTCAGCTAGAAGGGTTTTATACGATTTTCAATAAAAAATTGTTTTCCTAGCGATAAAGGGATCTGGATGACATTGAGGCAAGGATTCTGAGGAAGGTTTTGGGATGTAAACTGTTTCAATTTTCCTAAATGTAGCTCGACTTTTCGTGCTCCTTTCAGATATGACTAGCCCTACAATTCAGACTCCCGTAGTTCTGAATCTGATCTCACAAGTGCAGTGGGAAATAGATAAATAACAAAGAGTCCAAATTCAACAAATCTTTTGGAAAATCGATTTTGAATCAAAATGTCAAAAATGGACTGCTTTGCCAGATACAGAGTCGCCACTTAAATATTTTGGGAAATTTAAAAAACCCATGACTTGTGCCAAAGGCCACGTGTTTCGGCTCAGAAACTTAGGTACGAGAGGGGAAGGTCGTGAATTGAGCACCCTACTTGCCCGATCAAATATCAGCCTCTACTAATCATGAGGTGAATCTTATTTACATTATATGCTCTTGTTCCGATTTAATAGGCTAACATTACTATGTGATACGCACACAAGTATAGACTAATTTGCAAAAATTGGAACACTTTGATTTCATGTTTAGTTTGAAAAGTGATTCGAATATGTACCACTTGAAAAAGTAATCTCATATGAACATTACTCAAATTATTCCAATTCAAGAAATTAGCCTTCATCCACAGGCATTCAAGCAGATATATTAGTTAAGCAATTAGCCTCATGGCAAGCATGCTAAACGTGGCAACAATCATATTCGTGCAATATGCTAAAGCATAAAAATGCTCACCTAGTACTCCGAGGCGAACGAAAAGAAACAAAAGAGTTAGCAAACATGCATGCTCCTAACTAATGCAACATGACTAATGCAACACATGTGATATGTAACTAATAGGCTCGGTCACTAATTATTACATGTGAGTCAATTTGATAGCACGCGGGTTTAAGCACCTTTTCAAAGAAGTATTTAAACAACAATGTATTGTTAGAATGATGAACCGAGCCTTGATGCATGCAAGACAAGTGGATGCAAACATGGGAAATGCTAAAAGAAACTTGATGTTCTAAACTATCTATCATAAGAAAGTAAATAAAAGGGAGAAAGACGTGGGGTTGGAAGACATACACATTATCACATTGCTTGGCCCTCGCACATGAGGGTCCAAATGAATAACCTAGCTAATTAATTACCTAATTAACTAATTATTACAAACCAAATGAATAAATTAACTACACTAGCTAATTAACTAATTATTACAACAACAAAATTTAATTAACTATTCTAGCTAATTAAAATAAGTACAATACAAAACTAACTAGCTATTCTAACTAATTAGTTACAAACCTACTACTTCAAACACAACACTAATATTATTACAACATCACTTCACGGATTCTGAGGATCGAGGGATGGCTAATGCATGGATGCGGATTTTCACCCGATAATGCTCTCCGATTTGCTATCAGAATGCTTCTGGTGCACAGTCATAGTTGAAAAAATGCACTGTTTTTCACCTCAGCTTCTGCTCTGCTAGAAAAAGGGAACTGCTTGCCTGGAAAAAGTGGCTGGCAACCTAGAAGTAGTGGCAGGCAGAGCATAAACTAGAGTATTCTCAAGGGTTGTTTGTCTACCATGCCTCTCCCTATCAACAAACAGGTCAAAGGAGGGGAAGGCTCAATTCACAAATCATCAATCAGTGCAATCACATTGCATGATGACTTATGAATCAAGGGACATAAATTCAATAAATGCATAACAAAAGACCAACAAAACCTCTTCCCTATCATGGATTGATCAAGGGAAGTGGTTGACATTGACTCTTGAGCTGTTTATATCACTAACAAGTATGAAACGACTCAACACTGAATGGGTTCAATTTACGTTCAATTGAACACAAGTTGATTTTATTATCTTGCATCACTTTTAGTCCCAATTTTATTACTTCATTTTAATTACCATCCATTCCTTAATCAATTAAGTCCAAAAATGAGCTTTAAGTCTACTAATGGAGAGAAGTACCAAACCAAATGTTGTTTTAGGCATGAAAGAAGTGTCATGTCGTTGGTAATGAACCCCCAAAGGGATCAAACCATTAAGCACAATACCTTTGTCTCAAGCTTAAACAAGTAAGTAGTTTGAAACAACTTTCAAAGCAAAGAAAAAGATAAGAAAGGAGGGAGGTTGCAGAGGTGATTAGAGATGAGAACAAGTATGAAAAGCAAGAAATAAATACTATCAACCCAAATAGGTTGGTAGCTAAGGCCTAAACCACCAAACCTATGAGGACCATTACACTACAAGCATGATATACAAAGCTCAAATGCAATAAACAACTAAAACCAGTCCTAAAATAGTCAAAACAATGGTAGACTTAAGACAAAAATAGCTAAAATAATAAGTTACAACATGGAGCAAGTTAAGCTAGTAAGCAAGCACAAGGAGGGGAGGCTACCCCCTCCATTTTTGGGACTTCAAAAATGATTTTAGCCACTGAAAAAACTCTGAGATTTAGTAGTAAAAAGCTCAAAAAAAGATAATAGAAAGGTGGGAAACACAAAGGGTAAAAGCCTAAGAAGTTAGGTGCAAAGAAGGGCGATCCACCCCTCCACCCTTAATGGCCTTAAACCACAAGTTTCAGCCCAAAAACTTAGTATAAAAATAGTCCAAAAATAGTAGAAAAGATGGCAAATAAAGAAGGAAAACAAGCTAAGAATTATACCTCTTAAAAAGGGATGCCCTTTTTAAGTTGCAAACCAACAAATATACACCCTCAAGAGCTAAATGCAAGCTCAAAAACACCTCAGTCCAAATACCACAAGGTTTGATTTAGAGTGTATAGGCAAAGAGTGAAAAACTTACAAGAGAGAGAGAGAGAGAGAGAGAGAGAGAGAGAGAGAGAAAATTTTGCTCCAAATTTTTCTATCCTTGAGGGGAGGTCATCTATACGGACACGTATGGACTGGTGTATGCACCTGTGGAAACAGCTAGCACAATTGGAAAAAATATCTGAAAAAACACACAAGTGGCCGGCTGGCCACTAATAGTGGATGGCAGTCCACACTAGTGGGTCTGTAGGTCCCAGGAGGTTTAGGCTTGAAAAACTGCTATTTTGGTCCAAAAACAAGGCAAGAGATTTACACGGTTTTGAGGCTCAAAGTTGAGACATTCTGCTGAGGACTTCGAGCATTTGACAAGCATATACAAATTCATCATTGGGTGCGCAATCGGTGGCACCCAAGTCGTAAGGGCGGTCCTAGATATGTATTCATCTAACAAATCCCAAGCCTAAATCTATGCAAAAATGATTGAAATAGGCAAAAATGGGAAGGCAAAATTTGGAAATAGAAAAAGAGAGGCAAAGTAAATAAATTCAAAATCTAAAACAGAGGCAGAGAGCAAGAACACACTCAAGGCATGAATGAACATACAAATACAAGAAATACTAGGGGTTGGTGATGATTCGTGGTGCTAATGTGTAAGAATGCAAACATAAAATCATGAAAGCATGCTAGAGAGTATGGAGAATACTAAGAGGTTAGAGATTGAAGTCAGAAAGGAGGTGAATGGAGGACTTACAGATCAAAGTTGAAGAAATGGACGCCGAAATCACGTTTGTCGAAGCCAAATGGAGCGTTTAAATAGAGCAGAATGATTGATCGCTCACCGGAGATAGTAAACAGAAATATTTCCAGAGAGCTTCACAAGTATAGCAATGGAGGTTTTAGAGAGAGAAAGTCTGAGAAGAAGAGGGAAAATGGTAAAGGCAAACGTGAAGAGACGGAGAGAGAGGGATGAGTTTTGTTAAAAAGAGGAAAGGGTGGAAAAACCTTGATTTAATCGCCTAGGTAGACATGCCTATACTGACATCAGGCGGCATGGGACTGAGACGAAGCAACGCATCTGACACGTGACGAGTATGAACCAGTTGGACAATGCCACGTGGATGAAACGGTTGGGAAAGTTATCGTGACAGCTCGAGCGCATTTGGGATTCTTGGAATTCTTGAACTAGTGCGCCATGATGTTGGCTAGTAGTACGATCTCAGTTGAGATGTTGATCTTAGATAAAAGAACATGTTGGTTCTTGATCCTTGGTTCTTGGTTCTTGGTTCTAGACGAGTGGACATATGCAAGTCCCTATTTCTTGACACCGACGAGTCTTGATCTCGGTTGGAGGAGTATCTCTAGCATGTTATTTAGTTGACATGTTGAAAGATTAGTTGATATAGGTTCCATCACCTCAGGTTGCTGAGGTAATAGAGCCTAGGGGGCAACTGTGGAGATGTATTTTTAGGGTCATGCCACGTGGCTGAGGTGGGCCAAGGTGTTGGTCGAAGTGCCACGTGGACGAGCCAGATTGTCGAGGTGATTGTGCTCTCCAGCTAAGTTCCTTGTTTTGTTGTGAGGTCAAAAATCAACACCCACAGTTAGCAAAATAAATTAACGGTATCTATGTAATAATTGGTGGCACACCTAAATAATTATTTGTAATATATTCAAGCTCTCTGTTGTAAAAGCGTCATGAAATTATTAGGTGAATCTCATAAATTCAAGTTGCTAAATGAACCTAAGTAACTCATTATATCATAATACCATACCATTTCACAAAAAATTAAACTGACACCCAAAAACATAATTACAGTTCAGGTGATAATAGTGGGTGTAAGGTAATAGGATGAGGCAAAAATGATGGTGGCAATAAGAATGAGTGTAGTGAAAGAGGAATAAGAGACAAAGATCGAGGTAGCAATGGTAATGGTAGTTTGTATCAATGAATTAAAATAGGACCGAACTAGCCAATGAAACGAATAGCTCATCAACTGTCTCTCTTTAGGGTGAGACTAACCCTTCAAACTATTTCTTAAAGAATACCAATATATTTTGATAAAACAGATAAAAATAATAATTAAACTAGCGAATAAGTCAAATCGAAAACAATTAAGCCTATCTAGCCAAGTTAGAAGACTAACCAACTCACACAAAAATTAATTAATCAAAACTTTTAAAATTTAGGGCACTCGGGCGATAAATCCACTTTTGGATTTTTTTGTCCCAAAGATTCAGTGCTAAAACATTATAGAGTGATTCTACTTACACCACCAAATAAACTCCTTACACCCCCAAATAAACTCCTTACACCCATTTTCCTTTTACACCACACCCAAAAATTCCTCTCTCTTTACACTTCTCATAACACCAAACTTACCCTCATCTCTTTCATCTTAACATTCCAAACCCTTAGTCTTCCAACCACCACTTCTAGCAGCTATTTCATCTCTGGTAGCCACTGCCACTACCTTTATAGCCCTTCAACCATCGTGATCACCACTGTCTCAACCGCCACCTTCACAACCCTCACCACTACAGCCACCACTTTCTCCGTCGTTCCACCACTGTGACAATCACCACCGCTTCAACCACCCCATTCTGTAACACATTCAGATCTGCTTCTTCACTACCATGATCCGCTGCTAAAGCGAGAGAGAGAGAGAGAGAGAGAGAGAGAGATACAAAGAGTGTTGAAATCTAGGATTCGATTTTTAGATAAGAAAGGAAGAGGGAGAAGGAGGAGGAGGGCAGCGATAGGAGGAGATGGGGGTGACGAAGAACCACTGCAACCACCTCTTTCTGCAACACTTTCATATCTGTGTCCCTACCATTGAAATCCACCACCATCGTGACTGCCCTATTTCTACAAGATGTGAGAGAAAGTGAGATAGAGAGAGAGAGAGAGAGAGATGTAGAGAGAGAAAAACCTCGTGTTAGGTTTTCAGATATGGAAGAACAAGAAAAAGTAGAAGTAGAAGTAGAAAAAGAAGAAGAAGATAGAGAACAAGGATGAAGGCGACGGGGTAAGGCAGTGAGGGACTAGGTGGCGATGGTTGGCGGTGAAGAACTGGCCAGCAGTGAAGGGGTAACAACAGTGAAGGGTTGATAGAGGTGGTGGTGATTGCGTGTAATGAAAAATTAGGGTTTTCAAAGTTTAAGGTGAAAGGATATTTTAGTTATTTTATACCAGGATTGAAATATGATAAAAAAAAAAATTAAAATTGAAGGGTGTAAGAAGTTTTTTTGGTGGTGTAAGTAGAATCAATCAACATTATATCCATAAGGACAAGCTTCTGTACAATGATTAAACTACCTCATACATTTAAAAACACATCTGTTCTTTGTACCTCAAACCTCTCTTTCTCTCTCTCTCTCTGTGTTTGAAACTCACCAAACTCAACAACAAACCTCTCTTTCTCGCTCTCTCTCTCTCTCTCTCTCTCTTGTGCACGCGTGCTTTTTGCCCCAAAATTGAACCAAATCTCCTCTTCACCGCCACTATTTTCTTCTTTCTTGTTCTCTTATGCACCAGAAAACCAGACCTCACCGTCCCTTGCTCCGTCGTGGGTGACAAATCATTTCTTTAGAAACTCTCTGAGCCCATGCAGATCTATTCTAGATTTGTTTTGATGATCCATGGATGAAACACCATGATTGAGCTTCAGATCTCCATGATCTAAATATCCGAGAAGCCAATGAAGGCGTGGTTAAAGAGAGGCATAGATGACATTAATGGAGACTGGAGTAGAGGCAAATCGCCGATCTCTGCTGTTGTCATCATTACCTCCCGTCGTTATTGTTGCCTCTCACTTTACGGCCACCACCAACAATGAACCACACCATTGCATCCTCTCTCCCTGATCTCATCTCACAGTAGATATATATGTATATATGTTTGTATTAATGTGACTGATTCAGTTATGACCATATTCATGTCTGGTAGGATTTGATTTGAAGAAAGTTTTAGAGAGAGAGAGAGAGAGAGAGAGAGATAATGGATCTGAAAGTATATAAGAATGGAAAGAGGTTTGGGGTGATTTTGAAAAGGAACTTCTCTATTTCTTCCATGGCTTCTAATAGATTCAAGTTTTCCAAATAGGGCACAACAATAAGAAGTTTGTAATCTGCAGTGAAAAGGGCATTCTCAGTAAGAAGATCTTTATCTGTCTCTAAAGGTATTGTAGGATTCATGACTAGTGTGTGACTCTAGCATTATCATCATCATTTGATGATCATGATGGTAATGAAATGATAGACAAGAACAACACAGTGGAGAAAACATCTATGTAGAAGATGAAGAAGAATCATAAGAGTAGGAAGATATTAAAAGACTATAAGAGAATTTTTGGACTTTAGTCATAAAGATTTTACATGTAATAATTTTATTTTTATTTTATTTTTAATTTTTCATCAAGGGATCTACTTTCTTGGTCCTTTTGTCAATGCATTCAAGTATTTTTTTTTTATGGTCATTTTTTTATCTGTATTGTGAATGAGTGGTGCTATTTTCTTAACTCTCATTCTTTCTCTTATTATTTCCAATAGATAAAAATTTGAAAAGATCAACTTGTAAATTTCTACAAATAAAATTTTGAAGAAAAGCTTGTGAATTAGATCTGAATTTTAAACAGATGGCATTTCACATAGATAGATTATGAACAGATGTAATCAAAATTTCAATAGAGAATTTTGGCAGAGAATTCAAGAGAAAAAAATGAATAGATGATAAAATTGGAATAGATAGATTTAAACACATAAATGAAAAAATTGAACAAATAATAAAATTTAAACAGATAAGATGAAAAAATTCAAACAAATAGAAAATAATGTGAACAGATAGATACAAATTTGAACAGAGTTAACGAAAAGTTAATAGATAAAAAAAAAAAAGTCAACAGATGAATTAAGGTGTAAAATTGGAAACAAAATTTCCTTCAAAATCAATGAAAAGATTGCTCACCAAACTATTTTACAAAGGGTAGGCATCTTACCAACAAAGAGTATCCACTGGACCTAATGCTTTATACCATCTTTACCTTGAACTTTTCAACAACTTTCTCTAAAATTTAAATTGTATTGAATTGAAGTATGAAAAATACTACAATATTAAATGGGAGCATAAGGTTCACTTATATAAGTAAAACAACTTAATCATTCTTTTTCCGATGTGGGATTGCGTAAATTAAAAACTAATAATTGTTTACATGAGAAGTTTATTTCGAATCAAATAAATCAAACCAATATATTTTGATACAATCGTTAAATTCACGGTTAAACTAACGAATCAATCAAACTGAAAACCATTCAATCGAATCGGCTAAGTCAAAAGCCCAACCAACTTACACAAAAATAATTAATTAAAACATTTAAATTTTATTTTAAAATTTAAACTGTCTTTAACTGAAGTATGTACAACAGTATATTATTAAATGGAAGCATAAAGTTCACTTTATAAAAGTAAAACAACTCACTTTTTCCTTATTTCCATGATGTGGGATTGTATAAAATAAAAGTTAACAATTGTTTGGGCAGAAAGTTTATTTTGAATCAAACAATCTCAACTATTCAATTTTTAATTAGGTCAATCCATACCGTTCTAACCAATTATATCTCCTAGACATTTTTGAAAACCATCATGTTTTATTATATGGATATATTTTTAATATTATATATCTATATATATATTCAGCCCTTATGTTAGGTTCTTGCATACCTTCAGAAACAAATTCAAATTCAAATTCATCTTCCGATCTTGCATACCTTCTAGAGAAATTATTCATTGCACTATTTCATTTAGACATTGACACTTAATTAGCACGTTGTCTCTTAAAACTTCAACACAAAAGTGATGGGTCCTATGATTTAGACTAATAATTAATACTTTTAAGAAAAGTTAGTCTCTATTAAAAAACAATAGCGGGTGCTCTCTTATCAACTTTCTCGGGAAAAAAAAAAATTCAATGCAATAATAATACCACGTGTGGTAGCCCAAAAAACACAAAAACATCCTAACTTATTGGGATGAATCCAAACAAGTCCTAATAATGGTCCCAGCCCAAGCACGGAAGCCCATTAAGCCACCTCTATAAAAGGACGGCATCCTACAGAAAAAAGGTCAGTTTCATCTCTGCAACAGACACACACAAACACTTTACAAGTTCTTTCTCTACTCTCTTTGTTTAAACGATTCTAACTTTATCATCAGAGTGTCCCTGGCCGGCAACCCTAGTTGGATGCCATCAACCTTATTTATCTCTATAGATGTATAGGATAAAGCTCATCTCAAAATATTGAAAAGAATTACTTGGCTTACCCATGAATGAGGTAGAGGCCATGTATATATAATAGATTCATGATACAATTTAGAAAACGATATAAATAAGGAAACAATACTAAATCAGTGATTGACATAATCACACATTATATACATAATACTAAAAATAAAAAGATTCTATATACTATAATTTCTATATTCAGCATTGCCTCTCGTAGCTTGTCAATGGATGACTGAAAGAAGTCAGAAAAAACTCAATGGCTAGTCCAAATAAATGCTACTAAACAAATCTGGTAGTCTACTAAATAAAAAAGGCCAAAAAAAAAAGTGCTTAATACATCAGCACCACACCCTAGAAAGGGAAAAAAGAATAGGGACTGAATTGTCGTGGAAGAGCTGTTGAAGCATTTATGGCCAGGAAAGACGCTATCGACAGCCAACATATAGCATTTCTAATTTGGACCCAACCCATTTGATATTCTGGATCTGAGTTTCATTGTCATATATAGTTATCCAGGTCTTGTTTTCCCTTATATCTCTTTGAGTTTGGCTTGTGGGATGTGTTGATTGTGTTCAGAACAGGTTGGTAGCTTGTTTTTCAAACATTTATTGCTTAGATGTTTGTCCCTTCGCTCAAGCGAAGCTTCTTGTGCTCGAGCAGTCTTTGTGACCCTTTAGTACTTTTGCAGGCTTGCAAAAAAATACTAAGAGTTTGTATTCTACGCTCGAGCGAAGCTTCTTGCGCTCGAGCAGTAAAACTTATTATGTGTGGTCTCTCGAGTGACACATCTTGCGCTCGAGTGAACTGTGCGTATATTAGTTCCTAAACATTACAAAACATTACATCACCTTTTACATCAGGCCATTTTACATCACTTTTTCATCTCTTTCTCTCTCTAAAACATTACAAAACCCTAAATTGAGACTCTTTCTCTCTAAAACTCACATTCTCTCTTCAAATATACATAGATCTAGTGATTTTTTCACCCTACTCCCTTTGTTAAAAAGGTAGAGCTCATCTAGAGCCTCGTTTTGATCCGAAGAAAGTTAGGATTCGGTGTGGTTAGAGTTCTTCACTCTTTTTCTTGTCTTCTAAGCTCGAGGTAGGGGTTTTCTACACTCTTTTATGATTTTTAACTTAGCTATTTGTCTTTATAAAACAATCTCATGATTTTGGGGGATTTTGGACAAACATAGGGTTATGGTTTAAAATCAAAAGAGGGTTTTTAAATAGATGTATTGAAAATGCTTGTGGGAGTGGAAATGAGGTTGAGTTGTGATAAAATTATTGATTTAGATACTTGGAATATGTTTTGGAAGAAAATGGGGTTTTGCCTTAAATGTCTCAAATGTTTATTTTGTATAAATAAATGGAATTGGTGTTAGAAATGTGGAATTGAATGAATATTGTTATGGATGGTGGAGTTAGATATGTATTATCACTCACCTCTCGAAAATTTGGAGAGTTTATCTTTGTTGATGATTGTATATCTGTTTAGAAATATCTATTTTGGGCTATTGGTAGATGATAGTTATGATTGTTATAGAAATCGCATGTGAATTAGGAGAATTGAAACTATTTTCTTATTCATTTGCCTTGGGCATTATCTCACACTCATTCATTGGAAATGTTATTGTTTTGAGAATATGGGTGAATCTGAGAAGAAATTATTGTTACATCAAATTAGTTAACATGTGTGTCTAGGGTGAAAATCTTGAAAACCACGCATATACAGGGGTGTCGATCTTGCGGACAAAATTTTCGTAAAATGGCAATAGTAGTGCTTGTATAGCCTACGTTTACATACGTCCTGGATTACGGTTTCCTTCGGACGAAATTTCAGATAAAGGTTGTATTGTTTTGAAATTCTAAGCTTGTGAATCACCGCCCTATTTTCTATTATAATGGAAGCAATTTATAAATCAAGATATTAACTTGGCATTGCATTGTTTTGAAAAGAGATAAAAATATGTTTTGAGCAAGAACATGGCATATGCATTCACCTTATAGTTTTATTAAGATTTATATATTGTGTTGGATTATTTCTACTGAGCTTTAGCTCACCCTATGTGAGGAAAACATTTTATGTACTGATGATATGACTCTACTAAGGCAATAGCTTGGGAGGACCTGGAGCGAGAGCTTCTTTTGTTTATTTGTTATATTTATTTTGTATGAGCTGAGAGCTTAAAACTGTATTGGACTTAAATCCACTTTTGTTGTAATCAATCATTGCCTTGGAAAGCTGTAAGCCCTTAGGGCATTCTTATCTGTTTACCTTCTATTCTTTCTTTCTAGCTTGTAACATATGTTATGGATTTAGGGCTAGGCATTATGAATGTATACCGTATATGTTTCCTTTTTGTAAATCACATTGGACTTAATGGAAGATACTTCTCTTATTATTGTTGTTGTAATGGACAATGTGGATGGATTATTATAATTATTTTGGGGTATTACAACTTGGTATTAGAGCGTACCGAGTTTGAATACTTTGGGTATATAGGAAGTGATTATTACCATAATGGGTTTATCTCACTTGACAGATATATTTGTATGCATGGTATGCTTATGTGATAACATGCTTATATGACAACATGGGTATGGGATTTAGATCCTAAGACATTGATTGGGTCTACAGATTTCTAGATATCCTATTAGAAGAGCACTTGATCACTGTTGTTTCTAATTGAAATCTTGTAATGCCACGGGACAGTCATTATCTAGAAAAGAAATTTGTATGTGTTTATGTGACTACGTGCTTATGTGGAGTGAATTAATGTTGTCCACCGCATTAGGACGCGAGTGAGTTAGCTTTGGTGCATTTGTAAATGTGCTAATCTCTTTTGTTACCTTCATTAGGATGTCAAGACGTGGATGTGGTGGTGGTAGGCATGGTAGGCCTAGGAGATAAGAGGTGCCTTTATAGGATGAGATTCCGGTGGAAGAAAAAGGGGTTAGTCAGGCCAATATGGCCGAACTAGTTGGTTAGTAGGCCATGGGCGCTTTGGCCCATGAAATGTCCAGAGCTTTGCAGGAATCCATGGACATTCTCAAGGCTAATAATCAAGTCCAGGCCCAAGTAACTAAGGCAAGGCCGTCGTTCTTGAAGAGGGAGTTCTTCTGGTCTAATCTAGATGAGTTTTTGGGTGACCCTAAAGAGCCTCTAAAAGCGGATGAATGGCTCGAACAAATGGTGAAGTCGTGTGAGATGCTTGGCATCGAGGACAACGGGTTGAAAGTGACCTTGGCATCCTTCCAGCTGAAGGGAGATACGTGTTGTGGACGCGCCCCGAACGTCTCGGGCTCCGCGCGCGAAGAGAGCGGCGCGAGATTCCGTTCTGTTCATTGGGCTTACCATAGTTCGGACTCAAATGTCACGGTTCTGAATCTAATCTCACAATGTGCGATGTGAGACCGATAAATCACCAAAGAGTCCAAATCCAGCAAATCGTTTTGGAAAACTGATTTTTAATAAAGAAGTGCCAAACATGGACTGCTTTGCCAGATACAGAGTTGCCACCTAAATATTTTATTTTTTGGGGAATTTAGGAAACCTTGACTCGTGCCTAAGGCCACGTGTCCGTCATCACCAAAGTTGCCTCGGCTCAGGAACCTGGGTACGATTGGGGAAGGTCATTTAATGAGCACCCCCGCTCGCCCGATCAAAGATCGGCCTGTATTAAGCATGATATCTTGTTTTTGAAAACACATGCGCTCTTATTCCGATTAATTAGCTAGTCTTACTATGTGATGCGCACAGCAAACAAGTATAGACTAGATCGCCTAATTTGGAACAAAGCATCGCATATCCGTTTGTTTGGAAAATGGTTTGAAGTTTGCTACTCGCAAGTAGGCTAAAATGCAGATTTCAATGAATTGTTCCAATTCAAGTAATCTAACCTTCACCCACAGGCATTCAGTCAGTTATATCACATAAGCAGTTAGCCTCATGGCAAGCATGCTTTCATGGCAACATTAACACACATGCGGTATGCTAAAGCGTAAACACTCACAGTGTACTCCAAGCCGAAACAAAGAACTAGTTAGAATCATGCATGATCCTAGTTCATGTTAAGATGGCTAATGCAACATATGCGAAAATGCAACTAAAATAGGCTCGACTATTCTAGAATGGCATATGAAATGCAACTTTGATACATGTATTCAAATAGGAATTGAAATACAATGTAGTTAGTATGATGCGCTGAGCCCGGTGCATGCAAGACAGATGAATGGATGCACGCATGCAAGCATAAGGTATGCTAAACGAAATATGCCCTAAAACTAACCATCGTAAGCGGTTAAGTAAAAGGGAGAAAGAAATGGGGATTGGAAGACATGCATCACACACACGCACGCTTATTACAACACTTGGCTCTCTCGAGGGAGAGACCGAATAAGAAGCTAACTAGCTAATCTAAGCTAATTAAACTAATTATTACACAACAAATTAATTAACTAATCCTAGTTAACTAATTATTACAAAACGAATTGAATAGCTAACGTATTAACTAATTAAAGTACAAACCAAAACAAAAGCAAGCTATCTAAGCATGGCAGCTAAGGAAAGCAGTAAATTAGGAGCCTCAGAGGGAAAGGGATGCATGCAAGCCCGGTCGTTTCGTTCGGAAATCCAATGCGATGCCTCGATTTGCCTCTGTTTTCATTTGTTCTCAAGAACTTGCACCAAGCTCCAGAAAGCTTAAACTTCGCCTTGGGAGTCCTGTGGGAGGGTAGCCGACCACTTTTGGTTATTGAAAAACCAGAAAAGTGGTCAGCCAGCTAGTTTTTCTGGCTGGCCGGCCAGTTGTTGCTGCTGAACTGCAATTTGCTGCAACAGAGAGCAAGAAAGGGCATGGCATTGTATTTGCAAGATATGTGTGCACAACCACTCTCCCTATCATATCATGAACTTAAGGGGGTGTGGTTCTCGACCCTCGGGCCACCAATTGCGCATTTCAATGCATGATGACAGAGAGGCGAAGTTGCACAATTCAATATGGAAATGAATGCACAAGTAAACACATAAAGCCTAAAACTCTATCATGTATGATCAAGAACGTTGGCGACCGGGAATTAAGGCACGTTTCATCACTTCAAGTATGAAACACCCCTCGTTTCCCATGTTTGGACTAACACCTATTCCCAAACACATTCAACAAGAAACATGGCAAACATGTAATGCAACTACATGGCATACACGATGCAAGGGACAAGCATGCAACAACATGCAATGCAACATGATCAAACTACCAATGCAAATGGCATGCATAATCAATGTAAGGCAAAACAAGATTCTAAACACAATGTACTGCATGTATACACAATGCAATGCAACAAGGGCAACTTATCAATGCTAGGGACATGCATACTCAATGCAAGGAACAACTTGGCATACACAATGCATAATGTAAGATGGCATACTCAATGCAATGAAACAATATGGCATACTCAATGCAATATGATCATGGCATACATAATGCGAATCAAGAGCATGACATGCGCAAAGCAAACAACAACATAACATGCACGATGTGATGTGACATGGCATACACAATGCTCAATGGGCTTAAACCAAATATGGTTAGACCTCAGCCATGCCAAAATAGAGGCCATAATGCTAAAATGAAGGCACCAAAAACACATACAAGCATGCATGCCAATTGGCTCACCAATTAAGGCACTAAGGTGCAACTCTCAAGAACACTTAAAGAGTGAAAAGCGTGGAAGTGTAGCAACACTAAGTGCACTAAAATGAGGTAAGAAATGATGCCAAATCATTCAAACAACACAAGTATGGCATGCTAGGGTCCTTAAAGCTTAAGACAATCAAAGAAGACTACTCATGAGGCATGCAATACATGGCACAAATGCATGGACAGAGCTCAAGTAGGTCAAAATAAGGACCTAAACATGCTAAGACGAGGGCTCAAATACCTAGGCATGCAAGCATATGAGCTAAGGCATAAATTAGGCAACAATGCATAACACTTAGAGGCACTCAAAGGGTGAATGAAGTGAGAACATGACAAGTCTATATTCTCTAAAATGTCATGTTAAGTGATGCCAAATCATGTACACAACACAAAAGAAGCATGCAATGATGCTTAAAGCTTGAGGTAAGCAAGAGCATTTGTACTACAAGTATACAAAACATGAAGTATGTGACCAAGGCAACCCAAAATAGTCCTAGAACATGCTAAAATGAGTCTAAAACATGCATGGAAGGAAGCCAAAACAAGCTAGCATGGAGGGCATAAAACATGATGCATACAAGGCAAATAAGGTGGATTACACTACACCTATTAAGACCAAGCATGGGATGACTTAAGCAACAAAAATCAGAGTTCTATCATGGCATAATAACCCCAAAACACACTGAAATGATGGCTCGCGAGCTAAGGCATGAATGCATACGCAATGGTTCATGTTAAGGCATAAAGGGGCAAACCCTCCAACGCATTGAATAAGTGATAAATGCAAGTGCATGGCCATGAAACATGGACTAAAATCATATTACAAATGATGCCAAATCATTCAAATAGTCCAAGTAATGATGCTAGTGGACTTGATGCACAAAGCTAACAAGCTAGAATGAACCAAGGCTATACAAAGCAAGTCATGCATGGCCAAAACAACACAAATCAGAGCTAAAGCATGTTAAAACATGGACAAAATCTTCTTGAAGTTAAGCCAAAAGCATGCTAGAATGACATCTTAAAGCATGATGCATGTAAGGCTATTTCATGGAATTGCACTACAAGTGCATGGAGCATGCAAAGGCTAACCAAACCAAACCCTAACAGAGGTATGACATGGTAAAACAAGCCCAAAAACATGCTGTAATGGACTCAACATGAGCTAGAATGACATGCTACTTCATGAAGCATACAAGACTAGTCTACAAGATTTACACTACAAGTGTATTAAGCATGCAAGGGGTGACCAAACCAAGCCAAAATAGAGTTATGGCAGGTCCTAAAAGTCACCAAAAAGTGCTTGAACTATGCTCAAAAGAAGGAGAAATATATGCTTTTTTGATGAACCATCAACACAAGTAAACAAGAGAAGAGGAGGGGGGACAACCCCCTCCTATTTGGGACCTCAAACCCCCCTTTCTACCACTAAAAATCCACTGGATTTCAGTGGTTAAAAGGCCAAACAAAGATGGTTTGAAAGCTGGTGAAAGATGGCTTAAGAGGCTTTACAAGCCAAGGAGCAAAAGGGAGGAAAACCCCCTAGCCAAACAAGGCACAAACCAACACTATTAGGACTAAAAAATAGAGGGAAAATAGAGGTTTTTTTAGTTCAACACCACCCCAAAAATAGTTTACAAAGGTGGTAAAACAAGCATGCAAAGCAAAGGTTTAAAGGGACAAGTGCTTACCCTTGAAGCACCTTGAAGGACAGCAGAAAAACCAGCCAAAATCTGAGCCAAAATCAGCCTTTTGGAGCTCCAAATGATCCTCAAAGAACCTCAGCCCAAAGGTGGTTAAGTTTGGTTAAGGGTGCCTAGGCAAAGGAGAGGTATATCCTTAAGTATTTCTCTTGCATGCACACAAGGTTAAGAGGGAGGGCCAACTAGAGAGAAAAGCTGAGATTTTGCTCTGAAATTTTTAGAGAGAGAGAACTTTTTTAGAGAGAGAGGCTCCCAAAATATCCTCCATGTTCTTCCTCTTGCCAAATGAGTGAAAAGCCTCATATATAGCAATATACAAGAGTTGGTTCAAAATATCTGAGTTTGGAAATATCTGGAGCAGTGCACAACAGCTGGAGGGAAAGGATCTTCGAAAAATCTAAGTTTGGGACCTGCAAACCACTTTTCTGGTCGGCCGACCACTTTTCTGGTCGGCCAGCTACTTTTCCTAGTCGGCAGGAAAATTCTACTTTCCAGGTCCAACTTCAAATAGGCATAACTCCTTCATCTTGACTCCTTTTCAGGTCATTCTTGGGTCCAAATTGAAGCCCTGGAAGTAAGCTTTCCAATAGTGGAAGCCTTGCATCAAAATTTCAACTGTGAAAAAAGTTATGCCTGTTTTGGTGAAGCCGCTCAGTTTTGATCCTTCTCGGATTCATGCCGAACTTCTCCCAAACTAGTTTTCTTCTCTCCTTTCTCATTTTCTTCAACTCCAAACCCCTAAACAAGGTGTTTTGAAAGATTTTTCAAAGATTTCATCTCTCTTTCATTCATTTCCACTTTGTCCTCGCTCAGTTTACCGAAAGGCGCAATATTTAACAAAATGTGAGCGTCGAAACATCATAGGAACTTTGTTTCAAAAATGTTTTGAAAGAGAGGGTTTTAAGGTCTAAAAATCATTCAAAATAGCTTTGGTCCAAAATGGGGTGTGAGGTTAGGATTTGACTCTCCTCTTGCCAAAGGAATCGAATCTTTGCACTGCACAACTTTCAACACCAAGTAAACCATCAGTAACAGCACCCAAGTCTTAAGGGAGGTCAAAAATGGGGTGTCTACACGTGTCAATGGTGGAAATATGCGTGTGGGCGCATTGTGGTCACTTATGAAGCCTTTGTGCCTTCCAGGACAAGTTCTTGCCTCCTACTGCTAGGAAGAAGTTGAGAGACCAATTTCTGATGCTCAAACAGCTTAGTTTGCCAATAGCCGAGTCTGAGGCAGCATTCACAAGCCTCTCTAGATTTGCACCAAAACTCGTGGCGATAAAGGAACACTATTGTATCGAGTTCGAGAAAGGATTGAGGATCGGGCTTCTTTTCAAAGTAGTTGGATCGATGGTTAAGACGCTTTATGGAGGCAGCGGCTCATCATGAGACCATAGTTCAAACGGAGGAGGAACGGATGAGGGGTTCTAGGAGAAATCAAGAGGTTCAAGGGAAGAGTCAGGACAGTAAGAGGCAAGGGGGTCCCACTCCACAGCAGTCTTCGAATGCACAGTCTAGATCCACTTTCCCTGTGCTGAGTTCAGGTTCAGGAAGAGGTAATCAGGGAGGTTTCTCTTGTTACAAATGTGGCCAATTGGGTCACATGTCACCATATTGCCCATAGAGAGGAGGAGGGCAATAGTCTGCGTCACATGCTGCTCGTTCTCAGAGCCAGAGTCAGGGGAGAGAGGAGCCACCCACTTGTTATTAGTGTGGGCAATCAGGGCATATGAAAAGGTTTTGCCTCAGTTGGGTAGCACACCTGGTGCGCCTAGTTTAAGGTAGACATAAAGCTACCAACCTGCACAATCAGCACAGGCCTCGAGGGGCAATCAGGGAGCCTTTTCGGCTTAGTCAATACATCAGACTTATGCTACGAGGGGTGGGTAGGTGAAGTAGAGACCTACAGGGCATGTGTATGTTGTTACCACACCAAACTTAGTGTCAGTGCCTTCAGTTTTGAGAAGTACTTTCTTGTTATGCAATTCTATTGCCAACGTGCTGATTGATATGGGTACATCCCTTTCTTTTATTTCATCTACATTTGCATCGGCATTGGGGTTAGAATTGACTCGATTAGCATCTCCACTCAGTTTAAAGTTACCTATTGGTGGTGAGATTGTTTTGGAGCAGGGGTGTCCATTACGAGTCCCTAGTAATGCCTTTTGGGCTAACCAATGCACCAGCTGTGTTTATGGATTTGATAAACCGAGTTTTTTGTGAGTTCTTAGAACACATTATAGTCATTTTTGTAGACGACATCTTGATTTACTCACCCTCTGAGGAGGAGCACAAGGAACATTTGCGAGTTGTGCTCAAGTTGCTTAGAGCCTACAAATTTTATGCAAAGTTTGGAAAATGTGAAGTATGGTTGAAGGAAGTTAAGTTTTTAGGCCACGTAGTAACCGAGGAAGGAGTAACTCTAGACTCTTCTAAGATTGAAGCAGTACAAGATTGGGAACAACCTAAGAATGCCTTGGAGATCCATAGTTTCTTGGGGTTGGTTGAGTATTATCGTCGGTTTGTGAAGGATTTCTCTAGATTAGCCTTACCATTGACTAGGCTTATGATGAAGGGAATCAAATTTGTGTGGAGTGAGACTTGTGAGAAGTCATTTCAAGAGCATAAGGTTAGACTTACCACTGCTCTAGTGTTTATTATTCTGGAGAGGGGATTGGGCTACTCTGTGTATTGTGATGCTTCACGGGAAGGTTTGGGTTATGCTTTGATGCAAGGAGGAAATGTAGTAGCATATGGCTCACATTAGTTGCAAACACACGGGAGGAACTACCCTACTCATGACGTAGAATTAGCGGCCATGATCTTTGCGTTGAAAATTTGGAGGCATCATATTTATGGTAAGAAGTTTGAGGTGTTTTCTGATCACAAAAGTCTAAAGTACCTGTTTTCACAGAAAGATCTAATTTAAGGCAGATGAGGTGGATGGATTTTATGGAAGATTATGATTTTGAGTTGTATTATCATCCGAGAAAGGCCAATGTAGTGGCTGATGCCTTGAGTAGAAAATCCATTAGCAGTGTATCTTGTATTGTCATTCAAGAATGAGAGATGTTGGGTGCTGTAGGTGAGTTTGACTTGTATCTTGGCGAGTCCGTTGAGTCTGCCGCTTTGTTTTCAGTAGTTACACAACCTACACTTTTGAGCTGAGTTATAGAAGCACATAGGGGTGACCTTGAGATAGAATCCTTCTGGGAGAAGATCTCTAGTGAGAAGGTGGAAAGAGGCTTGAACGTGTATTCTGACTCGAGTGTTGGGTACCTTGACCGTCTTTTCATATCGAAGTCTTGCCGAGAGGAGGTACTCCGAGAGTTTCACCATTCACGCCTTGCGGTGCACCCGGGAGGCACAAAGATGTATCACGATCTTAGTCGCCAGCTTTGGTGGAAGGGGATGAAGAAAGATGCAGCAATGTTTGTGTTGAAGTGCCTTACTTGTCAACAAGTGAAGGCTGAGCATTAGAGGCATGCGGGTTTGTTGCAACCATTGCCTATAGCCGAGTAGAAGTGGGAGCATGTCACAATGAATTTTGTTGTGGGTCTTCTGAGGACTCAACGGGGTAGTGATATCATTTGGGTGGTGGTTGACTGATTGACCAAGTCAGCGCACTTTATACCTATGCACATAGGTGAATCGGTAGAATATCTAGCTGACCCTTATATTAGGGACATAGTTTGACTTCATGGGGTCCTAGTGACTATTGTTTCAGATAGAGATCTGTGTTTTACGGCTCGGTTGTGGCAGAGCTTACAAAATGCCTTGGGTACTAGGTTGACTTTCAGTGCCACCTATCATCCTCAGACCGATAGGCAATCCGAGCGTACTATTCAGATCCTTAAGGATATGCATCGAGGTTGTGTCCTTGACTTTAAGTGGTCGTAGGAGAGGCACTTGCCCTTAGTGGAGTTTGCCTATAACAATAGCTTCCAATCAAGTATTATATGGCATTGTTTGAAGCCTTGTATGGCCGACCATGTAGATCCCCTGTGTGTTCGGTCGAGCTGGGTGATGCACCAATGTTGGGTCCAGAGTTAGTCCAGGAAATGACGAAGAAGATTGCACTTGTTCGTAAGAGGTTGGTTACGGGTCAAAGTCGTCAAAAAAACTATGCCAACTGCAGGAGGAGACCATTGTCCTTTAAGGTGAGGGATCACGTCTTCTTGAAGATATCACTTAGACGGGGTTTGATGAGGTTTGGGAGGAGCGAGAAGTCGTCTCTGAGTTTTATTGGGCCTTTTGAGATCCTAGAGGGGATTGGAGAGGTAGCTTATCGTTTGGCCTTACAGCCACAACTTTTCAGGGTACATGATGTGTTCCATATCTGTATGCTTTGGAAGTATGAGTTAGATCCATCACACGTGTCGGATTAGACAGAGTTAGAGGTTGACAATGATACCTTGTATGAGGAGAGACTGGTTAGAGTTTTAGATACTCGAGACCAAGTCTTGTGAGGCAAGATGATTCCTTTGGTAAAAGTGTTATGGTGACACCACAGGGTGGAAGAGGCCACTTGGGAGCATGAGGCAAAAGTCCGTGAGAAATATCCAAACTTATTTATTAATGCCTGAGCATGTATTGAAAACTTGATTATGTTAATGTAATATAAACATTGTATATGTTTTGGAAACGTGGATTGTATATTTAGTGGTGAAAACTCATTTATCATGTTGATGGGAATGGATGACTGGTGGATGGGTCATGGTGACGAAATAGAATTGCTATCACTATTTTAATTTGTTTGAACGTGGTTTTAACGATTGATTTAAAATTTTAGGGACGAAATTCCTTAAGGAGGGGAGGTTATAGCGTTTCTGGTTTGGACCCGACCTATTTGCTGTTCTGGATTCAGGTTTGATTGTCATATATAGCTATTCATGTCTTATTTCCCCTTATATCTCTTTGAGTTTGGCTTGTGGGATGTGTTGATTGCGTTTGGAATAGGTTGGAAGCTTGTTTTTCAAACTTTTGTGCCAAGATTTTTGTCCCTTCGCTCAAGCGAAACTTCTTGCTCTTAAGCAATCTTTGTGCACCTATAGTATTTTTGCAGGTCTGCAAAAAATACTTAGAGTTTGTATTATGCGCTTGAGTGAAGCTTCTTGCACTTGAGCAGTGAAACTTATTTTGTCTAGTCGCTCGAGTGACACATCTTGCGCTCGAGCGAACTGTGCGTATATCAGTTCGTAAACAGACCACTCTTTCTCTAAAACATTTCAAAACCCTAAGTTGAGATGATTTCTCTCTAAAACTCACCTTCTCTCTTCAAATACACCTAGATCTAGTGATTTTTTCATTCTACTCCCTTTGTTAAAAAGGTAGAGCTCACCTTGAGCTTTGTTTTGATTCGAACAAAGTTGGATTTTGGTGTGGTTGGAGTTCTTCGCTATTTTTCTTGTCTTCTAAGCTCGAGATAGGGATTTTCTACACTATTTTATGATTTTTAACTTAGCTAATTGTCTTTATAAAATAATCTCATGATTTTGGGGGATTTTGGACAAACCTAGGATTATGGTTTAAAATCAAAAGAGGGGTTTTTAAATGGATGCATTGAAAATGCTTGTGGAAGTGGAAATGAGGTTGAGTTTTGATAAAATTATTGATTTAGATACTCGGAATATGTTTTGGAAGAAAAGGGGATTTTGTCCTAAATGTGTCAAATGTTTATTTTGTATAAATAAATGGAATTGGTGTTAGAAATGTGGAATGTTGTTATGGATGGTGGAGTTAGATATGTATTATCACTCACCTTTTGAAAATTTGGAGAATTTATCTTTGTTGATGATTGTATAATTGTTTAGAAATATCTGTTTTGGGCTGTCGGCGGAGGATAGTTATGATTGTTGCAGAAATCGTACGTGAATTAGGAGAATTGAAACTATTTTCTTATTCATTTGCATTGGGCATTATCTTACATTCATACATTGGAAATGTTATTGTTTTGAGAATATGGGTGCATATGAAAAGAAATTATTGTTACATCAAATAAGTTGGCCTATGTCCAGAGTGAAAATCCCGAAAACCGAGAGTATATATGGGTGCCGATTCCGTGGACGAAATTTCCGTGAAATGGCAATAGTAGTGCTTGTATAAATTACGTTTACATGGGTCCCGGTTTACGGTTTCTTCTGGACGAAATTTCTGGGAAAGGTTGTATTGTTTTGAAATTCTCAGCATGTGAATTACCGCCCTATTTTCTATTATGATGAAAGCGATTTATAAATCAAGATATTAACTTGGCATTGCATAGTTTTGAAAAGAGATATAAATATGTTTTGGGCAAGAATATGACATATGCATTCACTTTATAGTTTTGTTAGGATTCATATATTGTGTTGAATTATTTTTATGGACTTTGGCTCACCCTATGTGAGGAAAATATTTCAAGTGTTGATGATATGCCTCCACCAAGGCAATAGTTTGGGAGGACCTGGAGCAAGAGCTTATTTTGTTTATTTGGTATATTTATTTTTGCACAAGCCAAGAGCTTAAACATGTATTAGACTTAAGTCCACTTTTGTTGGAACCAAGTATCACCTTGGAAAGCTGTAAGCCCTTAGGGCATTCTTATCTATTTATCTTCTATTCTTTCTTTTTAGCTTGCAACATATGCCATGGATTCAAGGGTAGGCATTATGAATGTATACCACATATGTTTCTCTTTTGTAAATCACATTGGACTTCATGGAAGATACTTCTCTTATTATTATTGTCGTAATGGACATTATGGATGGATTATTGTAATTATTTCGGGGCATTACACAACAAGACCCTAGTTGGCATCAGAGGCCGGAGTTAATGTCGGGAGATAGTTTATGGTCATGCCGGACCATTGTAGAAACTGGTCGGAACTAATGTCGAGACAGTTTAAGGTCATGTTGAACTGTTGTAGGAACTGATTGGAATCAATGTTAAGGGGTCATGCCGGACCATTGTAGGAACTAATCGGAATCAATGTCGAGATAGTTTAAAGGGTCATGTCGGACAGTTGCAGAGTCTAACCGGAATCAATGTCAAGATAGTTTAAAGGGGTCATGTCGTATCGATGTAGAGAACTGGATGTTGAACCCGCAAGCGTGGCATGCACATAACTTATGACGTGGTGCTGAACGATAATGATAATAGATGACTGAGTGCGCCAGGGGGCGACTTATTAGAAAGTGCACTAGGGGCGGTTTGGATAGTGCATCAAGTGTCGGCTTGGGTTGTGCGCCAATGTGGGCGACTTAGGTGGTGCACCAAGGAGGAGACTTGGGCTATGCGCCAGAGGAAGCGGCTTGGGTTGTGTGCTAGAGGGGGCGATTTAGGTGGCACGCTAAGAGGCTTCTTGGATTGTGCACCAGAGAGGGTGGCTTAGGTGGTTCACATGATATATCACTATGCTCACCATGATATAGGTATAATACCCTCTCTCAGACTCAAATAGGTTTGAAGATATAAACCTATTTGAGGTTGAAACAGAGGGAAAGACAAAGTGAAGGAGAAACACACAAAAAAAATGGATTGCGAGTAAAAAAAAAAAAAAAAAGGATAGAGATATCTAGGGTAGGAATAAATCAACGGACAAAGGAAGAGATTGCCACGAAGTGATACTGATAGGAAAATATGACAGTGGAAAGGGTTGAGGTCCAGCGGGCAGCTAAGGCAAGGTTGCCGTCTGCCCGTGAAGCGAAATTACTAATTACTTAATTTAGTTCTGATACCAAAAGGGAAAAAAAGAATTACTTGCCTTACCCATGAATAAGGTAGAGGCTATGTATATATAATAGATTTATGATACAATTTAGGAAACGATATAAATAAGGAAATAATACTAAATCAGTGATTGACACAATCACATATTATATACATAATACTAAAAATAAAGGGATTCTATGTACTCTAATTTCTAGATTCAACAATCTCCTGGTTGGATCTCTTCAACAATCCATGTAAGATGATTTTCTAGATCTCACAATTGACACCATCTGTGGAAACGAAAGAGATCAATTAAGAAAATGACAAAAACCATTCTGAATTTCTATCAATCGTAGTATAGTGATGACAATCAATCACCTATAACAAATATAATATGTTTTCTGCTTTGCCCAAACTTCATCACTACTAGTAATATTAAATAACAAATGCGTTGTATATATGTATATGAGTATTTGTTTATTAAAAAACATTATTAGTTGTTCTTTCTTTGCTGAAAAAAGCTCAAAAGCATGGGAGTTTACCCTGATCTCCTTCACGATAATTTAATTATTTCAAGTATTATGTCTTTCTACGTTATATTTGCATGATTTACAAATTCAAACATTGTGGAGACTTTTTATGCACTTTTTAAGTAATTGTAATATAAAAGTTCGTGTTGTCCAGATCGGCAACTATACACTCACATTCATATGTTGTCTCTTTCTCTTCACATGTATAAATTATTGTAGGTGTAAAGAAATATTGCCAGCAAAGTCAAAGTGGAATTGCGATCAAGCTTTTGGCAAAGCCAAATACAAAGAAGAGTTGCCGAACAAGTGTTTTGGCAAGCTAAAAACCAAGAGGAAAATGTCGACCAAATGTTTCGAGAAGACAAAAGATCACGAACAGTTGCTGACCAATTGTCTTGGTGAAGCAAGGGACCAAGAGAAACTACTTACCTCAATCGAAAAAACTGATTATGGTTATGGGTGGACTCTCTCTCTCTCTCTCTCTCTCTCTCTCTCTCTTCGTTTCTCTAATACATGCATATATATATACATATATAAATATCTATAAGTTTGGTGAAATGTTTGCTAAATTGTTAGCTTCACAGTAGTAGCTGGAAAACTAACATTGCAATGAATCAATATTGGATGGAAAAGTCATTGCCCCTGAGCAAAGGCAGTCGATTTCGGTGTGCCCTTTGATTTGCCAAACAAACATCATGTTGAAAAAAGCCCATTTGCAGGAACGCAAACCCTTCGCAAAGAGGAATTGGCCGACACACAATGAAACCTAGCTCGGCAACGCTGCAACTCATATAAGATTTCTCAGTAAAGCTACAAAGCTGCGTAGCAGAATTACAACTCACACAAAGCTGATCGGCAACACTACAATTCGGCTCGATGTTGGGACTCACAAAACTGCTTCAAAAATTTGTTCGGCAAGAAAATAAAGTTTTCAATCATGGTCCGAGCAATATAACGAAGTGGTGAATATTACAAAGCCAAGTTTGGTTCATTATTTTGGCCGACCAAATGTTCTGAAATATCCTTGATGACTTGATACACCATGATTGTTCAGAATGCCCACCAAGTATTTTGGCAAGCTAAGAATAAAAGGAAGTTGTCGAACAAGTGCTCATAGCAAGACAAACCAAAAGTGGAGGCTAACCAAGAGCTCTCGGCTAGGGAAAAAACAAAACAAAACAAAACAAAACAAAGCAAAGCAACGAGTGAGAACAAAGAAACTGAGTTCAATAGAAGTGATGCACACCATTTTATGCTCTTATAGAACGACAAAGCATATACTTTGTTGAGTAGAAATGATGTCGCCAAGCCGACATAGTTATGCTAAAAACATTAGAACACACCCAACTCAGTAACATTCTTCGGCACAACCAATCAAGTTTCCTGACTTTACATTGAATCCACACAACCAATATCGTTTACATCAGTAGCCAAGAGCTTGGATGAAGTTTTCCTAACATGAAATGCCTGCATCTTTAATCGACAAAGGACAATAGCTAGGAAGAACCCAATTTCTCTTGTTCCAATTACACTTTGGCTTTATTTCGAAAACAACCAATTGTGGTGGAACCAATCAGAAAAGCCAATAAGTAACCAAAGTTTGTCGATAATTGCGAAATAGATCACAATTCTAAAACTTGAAACTTTCTAAGTTGTCGAAATCCAATTTTGAATATACCAGTGTGAAGTACTCATCAAGATGATTGCAGCACAAATAAACCACGTCGAAATCAGAGCTAAAACAAAACCATATGTGTCATGCCCTAGATTTTATTACTCGAGTTCATTACCAAGTTCCTTATAAACATCATTTTCCAAATTATAATGATAGAAATTAGATGAGCTAGATAGAATAAATAAGGTTCTTTCTTGCATAATTACAATGATAGAGATGTTCTACACAAATGTTCAAAATACATGCCTGAAGGTTTACATAAAAGATTACACAATAATCATATACAATAAAAGGATAACATCCTTATTGCAACATTCTAACACTTCACACTTCACACAGTAACAAGTCTTAATGAACCAAGACATCATGATCTTCACACTATTATACCCGATTTCGTTCATGTAAAAATGGTTAAACAAAATCAGATGAATACTAGATCTATTAGGGACCTACAATGATTCCCGACAATAAAATCAATAGATAGATGGGATCATGAATACTATCAGGTGATACGTACATAAATAATGTGTCCTTTGTAAGGAAAATAGATTACATAAATAGATTAGCTTTTCATAAAATCACACTTGCCATTTCATGGAAACCTCATTTGTTAACTATTTATCTTACAAAAATTCAATCCAATAATTCTCTTAAATCTCGTCTCCTTAAATAAAGGTATTAAGCCTACTTATCATTTACTACCTCTAATTCCCCTTTCACACTCATTAACCCACAAAACACCAAACACTTACACACCACAATACATTTTGCACATTATAGTTATTTAGTTTGATTCGTTTTCCATCTTGTCTTATTTACATGATTCACTTTCTAACACGACTCTTCGTCTCAACATAATCCACATAACACTAGAGACATACATAAGTCAACATATTCTAAATAATTGGGTTTTAAGAATTAACTCACTAGCAATGAATTCCACATTGCCCATTACCATTTTTACATCTAACAACTTTCATAATCACAAGATTCTCAACAAATATTCATAGGCCAATAACCAGCTTCACCAAGCCATACCAACACAATTTATTGGGCGTTACTCAGGAAGAAACGCTGTAACTTCTCTCAAGCGCCATGTTTTATCGGTGACTAGCTGGAAGGAAAGCAAAACCTCTATATGGCCAACAATCCACATGTTTTACTAGTTGCTATTTCGAAAGAAAGACGAAACCTCTATCAAGCGTCACGTTTTACTGGTTATGAGCCGAAAGGAAACGGACCATCTTTCCAACCGTTATTCCACAATTCATCATTTTAATTCAAAAACAAAATCATGTCAACAACACATAACAATTAAAGAAAAATCTATCTTTATGCAAAAACATAATTTGTTCTCCACAATATTCTCATACTCCAAAATTAGCTCCTTTTATTTAAATCACACTACCCATTTAATTCCATACTCATTACATAGTGTATTACACCAATTCTCATTACCCATTTACTATACATGCACCCATTGCTTAATGATCATTCTCACCACATTTAATAATCAACATTTAGATCCAATTCTACCAAACATCAATTTAATTTCAAGAAATTAAGGCCAATTAAAGAAAACCCCTTGTTTAATTAAAAATTTAAAACTATGATTTGAAAAAAAGATAAAAATTGGGACTTTTCATTTAAAAAGGTGTAATCAGATTTCAATAGCTTAAAACTTCCATAATCAACTTAAAATCGTAAGTTATCTCTTTTGGGTTAGAAACCTCGACATTTCTTTACATTCATTTCAAGAAAATCTCTTTCAACTTAAGATTTCTGCAATAAAAACATACCACCCATCTATCTATACAAAAATATTGAAGAGAAATAAAGAAATCCCTACTTCTAGGAAGGGGAGAAGGATATCTGAAAACCCAACATCGATGGAAACACGATCCGCTCAGATTAATAGGATGCCCTCTTCGTGCTCTTCATTTTTGTATAAGGAACTTGGGTGGGATTCTCACTCTAAGTAGATGCAATCTAAGGTTTTAGGAGATTTAGAACTCAACAATGGCAGAAAAGAGGAAGAGAGAGAAAGGGAGAGAAAATCTGAAAAGAACATGGAAAAATGATCCAAAAATGACTTTTTAAAGTGCTGATCCTGAATAAACAACTCAAGCAATGGAACTTGCGCTCGAGCATTAAAGACAGAAGACCACTTGAGTGATGAAACCTTCGCTTGAGCGTAGAGCATGAACTCCCAAAAGTTCAGGTTGCAAAACAATGTATTGGAAGACCTCGAAGACCACTAGAGTGAACACTCCTTTGCTTAAAAGATGAAAAGAATTTAGCAGAATGTTACAATCTCCCCCTCCTAGAAAATTTCGTCACCGAAATTTAAGATATACCCAACTCAGAAAGAGAAAATATCAACAAACTGCACCTACAATCAGAGGCCTAAATCCATCCCCAGACTAACCTCCTAGATTTTCAAACTAACACCACAGTATCTTATTGACTCAGGATGAAAAGATCAACAGGTTGAAGAAATTGAGCCATTCCTAACTCGTTGACTATAACAAATAAACAAAAGGCTCAACAACTGGGATTTCCCCACATCACCCAATTTTAGGAACTGTGATTCAAACAAAGGTTACAAACACCCTCATGAACCAGTTAGCTTACCAAGATTCACGGAACTAAAACCCATCAGAAAAGCGTCTAAACCCGTATGACACGTTATCCCCACTTCAACCGTATACCCAACATCTAATAACCACTGGACAATTAGTACTTTGAAATTGAAGAACAATTGCACACTACAAGTTAGAAGCTCTCACATGAAATTGAGTTTGCCATGAAAAGCTTGGGTCAATCGCTTTAACTATGCCAACCTATTCAAAACAAAACACCAATACTTCTAATAATTAACATCTCAAACTCAAGACTAGCTTACATTTACAACCAACTCGAATTCAATTCTCCCACTAGAAAGAATCTTAACCCACAAGTTTGTACATTTACACCATAGTAACCCGTCAAGACAATACATCCAATTATTCATCATCAACCCGTGTTCAATCCATACACTCGCCAGCTCACACCAACAAGACACAATTAGAGAATTAATTACTTACTATAAAATTTATCATCACTTTGAAAATGCTTTCTTGAATATAGAGAAAATATTATAACTAGAAATAAATAAATAAATAGATAGTTAACATAGCATAAAATGTTCCAACTCACACATATAAAACAAACAATGCCAACCAAGGCCGTAATATTAGAAACTACATTTCCATATCCCTTTTGAACATCACCACCAATTGTCACTCAAGATCACCAATCACAATCAACCTGATTCAACCAATTAATCTTAACATTTAACGAAACTACAATTCATAAAAACAACAATCATCTTAAGAGACAACAATGCACATGCACGCTTATAAATCTTTGGTTTGTTATTAACAATTAGCAATCACATTTCTCATTTTCAAAATGTCATTTTCTAGCTAGTCAAGGAATTTTCACACATACTCACACTAAATACCACACTTACACAATCTAATTTTAACACCCTAGAATGCATTTCTAAGCGCTCTTTAACTGCATAATTTCTTGTCCAAAATAAAAACAACTTACGAGGTGACCACTTGTCATCCTCTTCTAGACACAAGACAATGAACACCATTACCCCTTAACACTTTAGCATTCAAACACCGATGATCCCTGACACTAATCAGCCCTACATGGGTTTCACCACCCATAGCCTTGTACAACACCTAAGTCCACGCCAAACTCCTAAAAAATAATTACAATATAACTACCCCCACTTTGTTCCTTTCTTTCTTGAAACTGTACTACCCCTGTACTATCCAACCTCTGCTCCCAATCAATTTTTGATAACCTTTATACTTTATATAATAATTAGGCACTCCACACCCCTTTCCGTGACCGTTGGGGTCACTAACAAAACCTTTATTCACATCGACTCAAACACATTTCACAACTAACTCTATCCCCACTCTCAATACCTAGCCAAGATATTCTCATTACCTATTATAACTCCACTAAGGCGACTCAGTCCCTAAAACCCCTCAGACTTCGCACCAATACACAATTATTATTCTCAATAACAACTCCCGGCCAAAGAAGAACTCACAAGTCATTATATACATCAACTTATATAATACTAACACACTAGCGATGATACTAATATTTACCAATCCCAACAATAACTACTCAATTTAAGTAAATTCACAAAACATCATAAGTCAAGTTTACTACATTCAAGCCAACAAATACATGAATACAATATCAACAGGCACAAGGCCCTACATTTAATTACATAGCATTACAATGCCAAGACAGTCAAAATACTCCACTAATCTTCAACAATGTTTCTATCCCAATCTACACTATCGAGACTAGTCCTGAGCACGCTAAGGGCAACGACGTCTAACATGACCCAACTGGTTACACTTGGAGCAAAATGGTGGTCCTCTATTCTGTGATCGACTAGAGGAAAATTGAGTCCCATTAAACCTCCCGATGGACTAAGCCGAAGAAACAAGAGAAGACAGGGGATGGAACTGTGCTTGCGATTGGAATTCTATTCTTCTTTGCCTCTTACTTGGCCTAATGCGCTCTCGAATCATAGGACTTACCAATATGGCATCTTCCCCTTTGTCCCGGCCGACCTCAAGATTGGTGGCTTCTATGTAAGCCACCGCTTTTACCGGTGCGTAATAATTCTTGTGCATGCACCTGTAGACAACCCATTTTTGATCGCCTTTACGACTTGGACGTCACCACTTGCACACCCAATGATGAATGTGAATATGCTTGTTAAGTGCTTGAAGTCCTCAGCAGAATGCCACAATTTTGAGCCTTCGAACCATATACACCTCTTGCCTTGTTTTGGTCCAAAACCCTAGCTTTTCAAGCCTGAAAAACCTTGAGGCCTGCCGGCCACGTGTGTGGCCTGCTGGATAGAATTAGTGACCTGCCGGCCACAAATGTGTTTTCTAGATATTTTCTGCCAACTGTGCCACCTGTTGTCACAGATGCATGCACTTGCTTACTTGTGTATGTATTGATATTTCTGAGGGAGTTTGCTGTTTGTCTATATATAGAGGACCTCACATCTTGCTTTCAAGGTTAGAAATTTTGGAGCAAAATTATTTTCTCTCTCTCTCTCTCTATAATTCTCTCTCTCTCTCTCTCTCTCTCTCTCTCTCTCTCTTGCTAGTTATTACACATTTGCCTATACACTCTAAACCAAACCTTACCATCTTTGAGCTGAGGTACTTTTGAGCCTACTTTGAGCTCTTGAGGATGTGTATGTGTTGAATTGTTGCTTAGAAGTGTTCTCCTCTTCAAGAGGTATAAGACTTGATTTGTCTCATCGCTTTAATTGCTTTGTTTCCTACTATTTTTCTACTGTTTTTGGGCTGTATAAAATCTGTAATTTTGGGATGAAATTTATGGTTTAAGGCCTTAAAGGGTGGAGGGGTGGTTCACCTTTCTTTCCACCTTGCTTCTTTAGTCTTTACCCTTGTGTTTCCTACCTTTACACTATCTTTTTTTTTTAGCATTTAAATACTGATTTTCAGAGCTTTTTCAGTGGCTAAAATGTTGTTTTGAAGTCCAAAAATAGAGGGGGTAGCCTCCCCTCCTTGTGTCTTGTTTACTAGCTTACATAGTTCTATGTTTTAACTTATTGTTCTAGCTATTTTTGTCTTAATTCCAACATGTTTTAAGACTTATTTAGCACTATTTTAAGACTATTTTTAGTGGTTCATTGCATTTGAGCCTTGTATTGCATCCTTGTAGTGCAATTGTCCTCATAGGTTTCGTGGTTTAGGCCTTAGCCACCATTCTATTTGAGTTGATAGCATCTGTTTTTGGTTTTTCATACTTGTTTTCACCCCTAATCACTTCTGCAACCTCCCTCCTTTCTTGGTTTTTGCTTTGCTTTGAAAGTTGGTTCAAACTAGTTGCTTGTTTCAAGCATGAGATTGAGGTCTTATGCTTAGTGATTTAATCCCTTTGGGGGTTCATTACCAACGGCATGATACTTCTCTCATGCCTAAAACAACTCTTGGTTTGATGCTTCTTTCCATTAGAGGACTTAAAGCTCACCTTTAGACTTCATTTACTGAGGAATGGATGGTAATTAAAATGGAGTAACAAAATTGGGGACTAAAAATGATGCAAGATAATAATTTGGTTTGGGTTCAATCAGATGTTAATTGAATCATTGAGTCTTGAATCGTTTCATACTTGTTAGTGATATAAACGGTTCAAGAGTCATTGTCAACCACTTCCCTCGATCAATCCATGATAAGGAAGGGTTTGAGAGTCTTATTTGTTGTATTTGTTGAACTTGCATCCTTTGGTTCATAGGCCATCATGCAATGAAATTGCATCCATTGATGGTTTTTGAATCAAATTTACTACTCCTTTGAGCTATTTGATGATAAGGAGGGGTAAGTTGTGCAAACAACCCTTGAGAATACCCTGCTCTTGCTCTGTTTGCTCTCTATTGCAGCAGAAAGAACCAAGCATCAGTGGCCGGCATTTTGAGGTGAAAAACAGTGCAAGTATTCTAATTGTGCAACAGAGGCTTCCTGGCAGCAAAACAGTGGCTTTTTCAAGTGGAAATCCAAGCACATGCATGAGCACTCTTTGCTTCCCGGGGCTATTTAGTTTAATTACTTAGCTTAGATATTAGTTGTAATTAATTCGTTGTAGCTAGTTAATTTTATAAAGTGTTGTAAATAATTAGTTAGCTAGAGTAGTTAATTAATTTGTTATTGTAATAATTAGTTAAGTAGCTTAGCTAAATTATTTCATTCGTTTTGTAATAGCTAATTAACTAGCTTAGCTAGTTAGTTTATTCGGACCCTCTTGCGCGAGGGCACACATAATTGTAATAATGTGTATGTCTTCTAACCCCATGTCTTTCTCCCTTTTATTTAATTGCTTATGATGGTTAGTTTAGGGCATCATATTTTATTTAGCATCTCTCATGCCTTGCATCCATTGTCTTGCATGCATTGGGCTCGATGCATCATTCTAACTTCCATTGTTAGTTAAATACTTCTTTGAATACATGCTTAGACTGCATGCTATCAAATTGCTTTATATGCCATATTAGTGGCCGAGCCTAGTAATTGCATATCGCATGTGTTGCATTAGTCATATCGCATAGTTAGGATCATGCATTATTTTAACTTTCATTTTTTTGGCTTGGAGTACTAGGTGAGCTTTTACTTGTTTTAGCATATTGCATGAGTGTGTTAAATGTTGCCATATCTAGCATGCTTGCCATAAGGCTAAGTGCTTAAATGATAAAACTGTTTGAGTGCTTATGGATGAAGGCTAATTGCTTGAATTGGAATACTTTGAGTAATGTTCATATGCGATCACTTTTTCAAGTGGTACATATTCGAAACAATTTTGCAAATAAACATGAAATCAAGTGTTCCAATTCTTATAACTTGGTCTATACTTGTGTGTGTGCGCATCACATAGTAATGCTAGCCTAATAATCGGAACAAGAGCATATAATGTAAATAAAATCTATATCATGATTAATAGAGTCCGATCTTTAATTGGACGAGTGGGGGTGCTCAATTCATGACCTTCCCCTCTCGTACCTAAGTTCCAGAGCCAAGACAATCTTGGTGATAACAGACACGTGGCCTTTGGCACGAGTCATGGGTTTTCTAAATTTTTCAAAAATATTTAGGTGGTGACTCTGTATCTGGCAAAGCAGTCAATTTTTGGCATTTTGATTCAAAATCGATTTTTCAAAAGATTTGCCGGATTTGGACTCCTTGGTGTTTATCTGTTTCACATTGCACTTGTAAGATCAGATTCAGAACCGCGAAAGTCCGATATTGTAGGGCTAATCGTCCTCCGAAAGGAGCGCGAAAAGTTGAGCTACAGCACCGAACAACCTTCCATCGAATATCATCACATGACCTCTCTTCAAACTCAATGCAGCGACGTTCCTCTGTTACTACCAACTCTAGAGCAAACCTAGACAAACTGGTGAATTTCACCTCAAATTGTGGCAAAGGAGCATTACTTTGGTGCAACTCCACAAATTATTTTACCCATCTTTCCCGAGTGGAAGGAGGAAACTATTTCGCCCAAAAGGTCACAGTGAATGCAGTCCAAGTGGTGCCTATAGTAGGGCTTGCATACTTCCGCCAATAACCAACATCTCTCTTCAGTAGAAAACTCGCTAATGCCACTCTTAACCCCTCATCTGTGACTCTAACCATATCAAGAGTCTTAGAGATTTGCTCTTGCCAATTCTCTACCTCCAATGGTTTAGGCCCTCTTGTGAACTCTAGTTGGTTAAAATGAAAGAAATCCTTAGTGATCTTAAGGCACAAGAATCGTCCCCTCATTGTGAGTTAAAGTCTTCCTCACAACTCTTAGGATCTCGTGTGCAATCTCCTCGCCCACAGTCAGCACTGTAGGTACAGGTGTTATTGGACCCATTGTGTTCTTACCGACACTTCTAGTCTTGACAAGACCCCTACTTCCTCACCCTGACATCCTATCAATAATAATACCAAGCTTAGATATAACTCCACCCTTTCTCGAAACACTTATTCAACTCCTACCAAGTTATAAAACCTGCCTAGCATATAGCCACGTAACACATAAACAAATTAAACACCCAATCCACACAATCGAGCCAAGCCTACAAGGATGACACTTGTCTTGGAACTCCCAAGGTACTCCCACCAGAAACCATGTTGATTAGACACATTTTAATGAGATCTCGAAGCAAGTTAATCGGTTACCAGCGCTATCCCTGAAACTTAACTTCATGCCCACACAAATACAACACATAATTTCCTACACCTCATAATTTCTGCATGCAAACGTCTTTACCAAGCGAAGTCAAACACATTATGGTAAAAACCACTTCCCATGAGCTTAAGTTTATTAAACCCAGTTAGCTCTGATACCAAGTTGTCACGCCCCAGATTTTATTACTCGACTACATTATCAAATTCCTTATAAACATCCCTTTCTAAATTATAATTATAGAAATCAAATAAGTTAGAATAAATAAGGTTCTCTCTCGTATAATTATAATGATAAAAATTTTCTACACAAATATTCACAATACATGCGTTAAGGCTTACATAAAAGATTACACAATAATCATATAAAATAGAAGAATAACATCCTTATTACAATATTCTAACACTTCATTTACATTTCACATAGTAAGAAGTCTTAATGAACCAAGACATCATGATCTTCAAACCGTTGTACGCGACTTCATTCCTATAAAAATGGTTAAACAACATGGTGTAGCACCCGACTTTCTCCACGCGCGGCCCCCTTTCAGAGAGGCCACGAATTGGTCTTACTACAGTTCGGACTCCTATCACGGTTCTGAATCTAATCTCACAAAGTTCAATGTGAGACTGATAAATACCAAAGAGTCCAAATCTGGCAATTGGTTTTGGAAAATCGATTTTGAATCAAAAGGCGCCAATCATAGACTGCTTTGTCAAATTACAGTGTTACCATCTAAATATTTTATTTTTGAGAAATTTAGGCAATCCTAACTCGTGCCAAAGGCCGCGTGTCCGTCATCACCAAAGTTGCCTTGGCTCGAGAACTTGGGTACGAGAGGGGAAGGTCCTGAAATGAGCATCCCCGCTTGCCCGATCAAAGATCGGCCTCTACTAAGCAAGATATGTTGTTTTATAGACACATGTGTTCTTATTCTGATTATTAGCTAACTTACTATGTGATGCGCACAGCATACAAGTATAGACTAAATCACGAGAACTGGAACAAAACAACTCATGTTTGCTTTTGAAAATGGTTTGAAAGTGCTACTCGTAAGTAGGCTAAAGCACGAATTTGCCATCTCACAAGATGGGATTAAAACATGATGATTTGCCACTTCGCAAAGTGGGCTTAAAACTCACATTTGATGAATTGTCCAAATTCAAGCAATAAAGCCTTCATCCACAGGCATTCATGCAGTTTATCAAATAAGCAAATAGCCTCATGGCAAGCATGCCAAACATGCCAACACTCACAATCATGTAAGTATGCTAAAGGGTAAACACTTACAGTGTACTCCAAGCCAAAACAGAAAACTAGTTAGAAAAATCATGCATAATCCTAACTATGTTAAGATGCCTAATGCAACACATGCAAAAATGCAACTAAATAGGCTTGGCTATCTAAGATAGAATATGAGTGCAACACTTGATAACATGCTTTGCAACACGTATTCAAGTAGGTATTGAAATACAATGCAGTTTGAATGATGCGCCAAGCCCGGTACATGCAATACAAATGAATGAATGCAAACATGCAAGCATAAGGTATGCTAATCAAAACGTGCCCTAATCTAACCATCGAAAGCAGTTAAATAAAAGGGAGAAAGACGTGGGGTTGGAAGACATGCACACACACACGCACCCTTATTACAACATTGTGCCCTCTCGACAGAGGGTCGAATGAATAAGCTAAGCTACACTAAGCTAGGCTAATCAACTAATCTAATTAAACTAATTAGACTAATTATTATACAACCAAATTGAATAACTAGTAAACTACTTACTAATTATTACAACACTTAACTAATTAGCACACTAATTAATTAAATTACAAATTCATGCTAACTAACGAGTAAAGAATTCAACTACAAACTACACTGCCTCAGCTCTGCTTCGGAAAGTTGAATCATGCATGCATTCGGTTTCTCGCCCCGAAAAGCCTTCTGGTTTGCTCTTTAGAGGCTCTGTTTGCAAGGTATCTCCAAGAACTTCTTCTGAATCTTACCAAAACAATGCTGGGGAGTGCACCAGTGGCCTGCCGGCCATGAGAAGCTGCTGTTGGGCCATCTGCCGGCCAAGGATGTGCACTACCGGCCAATGATGAAGCATTGCCGGCCACTGATGCGGCACTACCGGCCACTGGTGTGCTGCAACACCAAACTGCAATAGAGCATAAAATAGAGGAAAATGGAGGGTCTCCCAAGGGTATGTTTGTACCATGCCCCCTCCTTATCATCTTAAAACATCAAAGGAGTTGCACCATTAGACCCAAAACCATCAATCAAGCATTGTGAATGCATGATGGCCAAAGATCCAACTTGTACACATTCAATAAATGAAAGACAAACAAGACTCTAGGACCACTACCTTATCATGGATAATCAAAGGCAATGGAGACAAAGGGGATTGCCTCATTTTCATCACTTCAAGTATGAAATGAACCAATCTTCCTTGTGTTCAATATAACGTTCGATTGAACACACTGCAATGCACACATAACATGCTTATCTTGGCATGTTTTACTTCATTCAATTCTTGTTTACACATTTTAACTTACCAATTAGTCCTTTAACCGGTTAAGTCCCAATGTGAAAGTCCTCTAATTAGAAAGATGGTCTAAGCCACAAGTGCCTTGAGCATGAAAGAGGTCTCATGCTGTTGGTTAGTAGAAACCCTCAAGAGAGGATTAAAACCATTAGGCATGAGTGCATCAATTTCATGCTCAAGCCAACAAGGGGCTCAAGACCACTTTCAAAAGCAAATTCAAAAGTGAATAACAAAGAGAGGTTGCAGAATTTTCAGTGCTGAAATGGCATGAAAAGTAGTGCTACAACATGCAAGCAACACATGCACAACATGTTAAGGGCCAAAAGTATTAGAGCTAGTGAAGGACACAACACTAGAAGCATGCAATATAATGCTCAAATGACCAAACCAGCTCAAAACAGAGCTACATCATGCCAAAACAATGGCCTAACGATGCTAAAACTTAGGCACAAAAGGCAAGAAAAACATGCTCGCATGTATTGGCTCATAAACAAGGCATAAGGCACAACTCTTAAACACAATGAAAGAGTAGACTATGTGAGAGTGTGACAATGCTACATGCACTGAAATCACATGCTAAATGATGCTATGGCATGCAAACAACCCAAGCAAAGCATGCTAGAGGCTTTAGAACACAAAGCCAGTGAAGCATGATTACACTATAGCTATACAAAGCAAGTCTCAAAGGACCAAGACTGCCCAAAACAGTCCTAAAACAGCCTAAATGGAGTTCTAAAACATGTTTGAAATAAGCTAAGCATGGCTAGACTTGGAGGCCAAAACAATAGCACATGTTAGGCAATTTAGCACAATTGCACTACAAGCATACAAAGCAAAGCTCGAGTGATCAAACTAGCTCAAAACAGAGCTTAAACATGCCAAAACATTAGCAAAAATGTGCTGGAGTTAGGCTACCACATGCTAGAACAATAGGCTAAATCATTATGCATGTTACGCTAGTAAGCATGATTACACTACAAGTGTAAGAAGCAAACAACAAGTGACCCAACCAGCCAAAAATAGAGCTAAAGTAGGTTAAAAAAGTCACAAAAACATGCTGAGATAGAGCCTCAAGGAGGTAGAAAAACATGCTCATATGTTAGGCAAACTACATATATAAACAAGACACAAGAAGGGGAGGCCACCCCCTTCTATTTTGGACCTCAAAATATGGTTTTTACCACTAAAAATTCTCTGGAATTCAGTGGTTAGAAGGCCAAAAAAAGTTATTTTAGAAAGCTTTGAAAGATGGCACAAAAGCTTAACAAGCAAAGAGACAAGAAGGGTGGACCACCCCCACACTCAAAAGGGGCGTAAACCACCATTTTTAGGACTGAAAAACAGAGTTTTCTTCAGTTCAAAACCAAGCCAAAAATAGTTTGCAAAGGTGGTAAAAACAAGGATGAAAACAAGCTTGAAGGGTGAGTCTTATACCTCTTGAAGCCAAGCACACTTTGAGGCACAAAACCAAGTCAAAAACCACCTTAAGGAGCTCCAAGAAGACCTTGTAGAACCTCAGCTCAAAGATCAACAACTTTGATCAAGGATGCATAGGCAAAGGGATAGTGTATCTACACTTGTATGCACTCATGTACAAAGGTTCAAGAGAGAGAGAAATGTAAAGAGAGAGGCTCCCAAAACTCTTCCTAAAATGTTTCTAACCCTTCAAACCATAGAGAAGCCTCTCTATATATAGAAAAATGAAGCCATGGTCGAAAATATCTCAAAAGAGACAGCTGGAACAGTTGGACAAGAAATATTTGCCAAAAACTGACTTTCTGACATCAATGGCCGGCACTTCTTCACTGATGGCCGACACTTGATCATTGTTGGCCTGCATGGAACACTCTTGGACTACAGGGGGCCAGCATTGGCCATTCATGGCCGGCACGTGGCCAAAAAATCCCATTCATGGTCAGAAATTTCCATCTCTGGTTGGACAGAAAAATCTACTTTTGGGCCCAACTTCAAATGGACATAACTCCTTCATATGGACTCATTTGCAGGTCATTCTTGAGCCTAAATTGAAGCCCTGGAAGTCTTCTTTCCAATGTGGAAGCCTAACATCAAAATTCCAACTGTCCAAAAAGTGATGCCTGTTTGAGTGAAGACTGCTCAGTTTCGATCCTACCCGGATTCATGCCGAACTTCTTCTCCAACTTGTTTTCTTCTCTCCTCTCCTCTTTTCTTCAAATCCAAACCCCTAAACAAGGTGTTTTGATAGATTTTTCAAAAGATTTCATCTCTCCTTCATTCATTTCCACTTTGTCCTTGCTCAATTTACTGAAAAGCGTAATATTTAACAAAATGCGAGCGTTGGAATATCGTAGGAACTTTTTCAAAAGCTATTTTGAAAGAGAGGGTTTTAAGGTCTCAAAATCATTTAGTCAAAATAGTTTTGGTCCAAAAAGGGGTGTGAGGTTGGGATTTGTCTCTCTCCTTGCTGAAGAAATCGAACCTTTGCACTGCACATCTCATCACCAAGTAAACAATCAGTAGTGCCCAAGTCTTAAGGATGGTCAAAAATGGGGTGCCTACACATGGGATGAACACTAGGTCCAGCAGGGATTTAAAATTGTTACCGAGAATAAGATCAATAGATATATGCGATCATGAATGATATCAGGTGATACGTACATAAACAATGTGTCCTTTGCAAGGACAATAGATTACATAAATAGATAAGATTTTGATAAAATCCCATTTACCATTTCATAGAAACCTTATTTGTTAACTATTTATCGTACAAAAATTCAGTCTAATAATTCCCTTAAATCTTGTCTCCTTAAACAAAGGTTTTAAGCCTACTTATCATTCACTACCTCTAATTTCCCTTTCACACTAATTAACCCACAAAACACCAAACATGTACACGCCACAACACATTTTCCATATTATAGTTATTTAGTTTGATTTGTTTTCTATCTTGTCTCATTTACACATTTCACTTTCTAACACGACTCTTCATGTCAATATAATTCACATAACACTAGACACATAAATAAATCAACACATTCCAAATAATTAGGTTATAAGAATTAACTCACTAACAATGAATTCCACATTACCTATTTCCACTTTTACATCTAACAACTTTCACAATCATAAAATGGAATTATCACAAGATTCTCAACAAATATCCATAGGCCAATAACCGGCTTCACCAAGCCATACCAACACAGTTTATCAGGCGCTACTCAGGAAGGAATGCTAGAACCTCTCCCAAGCACCACGCTTTACCTGCAGCTAGCCGGAAGGAAAGTGGAACCTCTATATAGCCCAACAATCCACACGCTTTACTGGGTGCAACTCTGGAAGGAAGACAACCTAAATCAAGCACCACACTTTACTGGTCACAAACCGGAAGGAAGCGAACTCTCTTTCCAAACTTTATTCCACAATTCATCATTTCAATTCAAAAACAAAATCATGTCAACAATACATAACAATTAAAGAAAAATCTATCTTTATGCAAGAACATAATTTGTTATCCACAATATTCTCATACTCCAAAATCATCTCATTTTATTTAAATCACCCTACCCATTTAATTCAATACATATTACATAATTTATTACACCAGTTTACATTACCCATTTACTATACATGAACCCGTTGCTCAATAATCGTTCTCACCACATTTAATGATGAACATTTAGACCTAATTCAACCAAACATAAACTTAATTTCAAGAAATAAAGGCCAATTGAATAAATCCCCAATTTAATTAAAATTTTAAAACTAGGGTTTGAACAAAAATTAGGGCATTTCATTTTAAAAGGTGTAATCATATTTCAATAGCTCAAAACTTGCATAATCAACTTAAAATCTTTGCATTAGAAACCCCAACATTTCTGTAACACCCCAAATTTCTAGCCCATATGATAATACAACAATCATGGCTCTTTCAAGGAAAACCGAATATGAATCTCCAAACTAACATTACATGATACAATAGTTCTTCATGCAACAATACATTAATCCAACAACAAGTAAATAAACAAATAAATACCCCCAAGGGTTTACAAGTTTCCAAGGCTTGAGCCTGGTTACACAAAGCGGTTATTCAAACCCACACAAACACAGCCCTTGGCTTACACACAGTGTCACAGCAAAATGAGAGCATTGTACTCCCAACACACATACTTCCACGCCCCTAGTTGGGTGGGATCACCACATCTTTTCCTGCACAAAAATCCTGTAGGGTGAGCATAAAGCCCAGTAGGAAATTCTTAATAAAGTATATACATTTTATACAGGTCTCAAGAGATGAAATGCACATACCATGCTATGCCCTTTTTAAAGATAAATCACATTTTCATCTTTTGAAAACCATCATGCTCAATGATATCATGCAATTTCAATTGTTCAAAACTTAACAATTTATTTCAAGGGCAGTAAATACGACTCTGGTAATCCCTAGGTCGGTGTCTGCAAGTAGACTACACAAGTACTACCAAATTGTCATTTTTACCGGTATTAACCAGAAGGCTCGACACCTATCCGTGCGGGTTTTCGGTCTTTCACCCCGGACTCTCAGGCCAACTTATTCAATATCATCTACACCACCTATCAAGACTTACCAACGTATTTACCCCAAAACCATTCCATGGAAACTTGTTTCTCAACATTCTTTTCTCAATGCAAGTTTTCAAATCTACTTTCAAAGTTTAATGTAATCAAATGAATTGATATGCCAATTTCACAAGATGAATATAAATACTTTTTTTCAATTCATCATCCAAGGAATAACACCATTTCCTCTTCTCAAGTATCCTCAACAAATAGTTATTTCAAGACTATTTCAACGTTTTGAACAATAATTTTCAAAATGAACAACAATTCTCATATTCCCTGAAATTCATCATTTATATAAATATAAATAAGAAATTTTTCAAACTTCCATTTATTTTGACACACAAAATAAATATAACAATATCATTCATGAATTTTCAATCTCCTTTAAAAAAAATCCCCAAATTCTAGGTTTTCTCACCAAAACTATACAACTCAAATCTTTTGAAAGAAAACTTTCCAAAATCATCTTTTCTTCAATCAACGAAGATCAAAACTCATAAGATCATTTTAAAAGAACAAGAGACAAACACACTTTCAAAATTGCTCAACTTTTTAAATCAACAATCAATTTTCAAAGCTATCGAAAGATGATTTCAAAAATCATATAGATCTTGCAAAAATATATATATAACTCTAAGAAAATCCCTACCTCAAGTTTTGAAGAAGAAATGAGATGAAACCCACAAAATCAACGGTGTCGAAACTCGATCTTCATCGCACACAACGAAGCCCTCGAGAAGTTAACCAACTTTGATGAAGAACCTATGGCAGAACTCTAATGGATCTTGAGAAATCAAGGTTTTGATCCAATTTGGCGTAAGGAAATGTAGAGAGAAGGGAGAGGAAAGCGTTTTTTGAGAGAGATATACAAAAGTGATCTGAAATATCATATTCACGAACTGATATAACATGGTCTGCAGATAGGTCAATCTTCTGAAACCAAACATTCTTCGCTCGAGTGCATAAACGGCCGCTCGAGCGGACAAGCAACTTCTAATGCATTTTGTATTTTTACTTCAGAGGCGCTGCCTCTCAACCCCGCCAAGGCGCTACCCTAGGACCCACCAAGGGGCGCTGCTCCTTGGACCCCCGCGAGCTGACCGGGCAGCTTGATCCCCGACATAGTCAGCAAAGTGGCAAAACTATGATCGCTACAACCTTCCCCCTTTAAAGAATTTCATCCTCGAAATTTCAAATCAAACTACCCAAACAAAGGGGTTTCTAGCAATCCAAAACCACGCTATTTCATTTTCATATCACAATACTAACTCTCAACCAAATTCCACCATTTCCACCATGGTTATGTCATTAACAACAACCTCCCAAATACGCATAAACATGAAATTTCCCAAAAAGTAATGGTAACTCTCAACAACCTTATGCTTAAAACAACAACGCACATATCAACATGTGGTTAACAACTTTAAATACATTTCCCTCAACACTAGGGAATATTACAAAGAAAAGCAACTTAAGCATTTTCAAACAAATCTGGATATTTGGAGCAGACTTCCGCCTCCCCGTTCCCACGTCGTTTCTTCAACCCCATGGTGTCTCCACAACACCTTTACCAATGGTATAGTTTTGCCCCGTAACACTTGTTTCCAGGTGTCTAATATTTGAACCGATCGTTCTTCGTAAGAGGCATCATCATCTACCTCCAAGTCAACCCAATCAAGCACATGAGAAGGGTCGGGTTCATACTTCCTAAGTATAGCTACATGAAATACGTTGTGAACTCCCGAAAGTTGTGGCGGTAAAGCTAACCGATATGCCACTTCCCCAATTTACTCTAAGATCTCGAAAGGCCTAATGAACCTTAGATAATTTACCACTCTTATCAAATCTCATCAAACCCCACCTTGGTGAGATTTTTAGAAACACATGGTCACCAACTTCAAAAGATAAAGGTCGTCTCCTCTTATCGGCATAACTCTTCTATCGGCTTTGGGTCGTAGCTAACCTCTTCCGAATGAGAACAACTTTCTCGGTTGTCTCTCTAACAATTTTCAGACCCAGTAACGGTGCATTACCCACTTCAGCCCAACAAGCCAGTGATCTACAAGGTCGACCATACAAGGCCTCAAATGGTCCCATCTCAATACTAGCTTGGTAACTATTGTTGTAAGCAAACTTAATCAATGGTAAGTGCCTTTCCCAAGGCCCCTTAAAATCAAGGACACAAGCTCCAAGCACGTCCTCCAAAATTTGAATGGTACATTCCGACTGTCCATCGGTTTGAGGATGATAAACGATGCTAAGAGTCAACTTAGTTCCCAATGCCTGTTAAAGGCTTTTCCATAACCGGACAATAAAACGAGGATCCCTATCCGACACAATAGTCACAAGGACTCTATGAAGTCGAACTATCTCTCTAATGTACAACTCTACAAAGCGTTCAACTAAGTCACTGGTGCATATCGGAATGAAATGGGTAGACTTAGTCAACCTATCAACAATCACCCGAATGGTGTCATTGCCTCGCTGTGTTCTAGGAAGCCCAACTACAAAATCCATGGTAACACGCTCCCATTTCCACTCGGCTATCGGTAAGGGTTGTAACAAACCCGCTGGTCTTTGGTGCTCGGCCTTCACTTGTTGACAATTAAGGCACTTCGATACAAATAAAGCGACATCCCGTTTCATACCCCTCCACCAAAATTGACGACTAAGATCGTGATACATTTTAGTGTCACCCGGGTGTACCGTAAGACATGAGTGATGGAACTCCCGAAGTACTTCCTCTCTACAAGATTCTAGTACAAACAAATGGTCTAGGTAACGTACACTCAAATCCGGGTGAACGCTCAAACCTTTCTCTTCCTTTCCATTGGAAATCTTAACACGGATTGATTCCACATCACGGTCTCCTCGTTGTGCCTCTATGAGCTTACTAACCAAGGTAGGTTGAGCATTCAAAGTAAACAAGGTAGCACTCTCCCCGGACTCACCCAAGTGCAAATCAAACTTGCCAATAACATCTAGCATATCCCGTTCTCGAATGGCCACACTTGCCAAACTACTCACAGATTTTCGACTCAAAGCATCGGCCACCACATTGGCCTTCCCTGGATGATAGTGTAACTCAAAGTCATAATCCTCCATAAATTCCATCCACCTTCGTTGCCGTAAATTCAAGTCTTTTTGAGCAAACAAATACTTTAGACTCTTATGATCAGAGAAGACTTCAAACTTCTCACCGTTCAAGTAATGCCTTAAAATTTTCAAAGCAAAAATCACCACTGCTAATTCTAGATCATGGGTGGGGTAATTTTTCTCATGAGTTTTCAATTATCGTGAACCGTAGGCCACAACTTTTCCCTCTTGCATCAAGACACAACCAAGTCCTTCCCCGGACGCATCATAATAGACAGTGTAATTCAAATCCCTTTCTGGAATTATCAAAACTGTTACAGTAGTCAATCTAGTCTTAAGCTCTTGGAATGACTTTTCACAAGCCTCACTCCACACAAATTTGATACCCTTTCTAGTCAACCTAGTCAAAGGTGCAGCTAGTCTAGAGAAGTCCCTTACAAAATGTCGATAATACCCTGCTAATCTCAAGAAACTCCGGATTTCAAAAACATTCTTGGGTTGTTCCCAATCTCCTACGACATCTATCTTTGAGGAGTCCACAGTCACTCCCTCTTTAGACACTACATGCCCCAAAAACTTCACCTCTATTAACCAAAACTCGCATTTTTCAAATTTGGCATACAATTGGTGCTCACTAAGTAAACCCAGCACTACCCGCAAGTGAGTCTCGTGTTCCTCTTCAGAGGTTGAATAAATCAAGATGTTGTCCACAAAGACGATCCCAAAATAGTCCAAGTATTCTCAAAAAATTCTGTTCATCAAATCCATAATGGAAGCCGGTGCATTGGTCAACCCAAAAGGCATTACAAGAAATTCATAGTGGCCATAACGAGTATAAAAGGCCGTCTTCTGAATGTCCTCCTCCCGAACTCTCAACTGATGGTATCCCGACCTCAAATCTATTTTTGAGAAGCAACGAGACCCTCTAAGTTAGTCAAACAAATCATCTATTCTGGGTAGAGGATACTTGTTCTTAACTGTAACTCTATTCAACTTGCGGTAATCAATACACAATCGCAATGACCCATCCTTCTTCTTTGCAAAGAGAGCCGGCGCTCCCCAAGGCGATGTACTAGGGCGAATAAAGCCCTTGTCTAAAAGTTCTTGGAGTTGAGTCTTCAACTCATGCAATTCGACTGGTGCATATCTATACGGTGACATGGAAATTGGTGTCGTGCCAAGCACTAATTCAATGGAGAACTCGATCTCCCGGTGAGGTGGTAAACTAGTAAGATCTTCTGGAAAGACATCTGGGTATTCACAACCTACCCTTGGTAACTCAACACAAGCCCCGTCACTCTCACTATCCAAGAGAGTTGCAAGAAGGCCACTAAGCTTGCTCTTACTACGAGAGTCAACAACTGGCAACAAGGCTCTATCAACTCGGTTCCCCAGAAAATAGAAACGATCACCACCCAAAGTGCACATTGTAACTCTCTGACAATAACAATCAATCGCAGGTTGATAAGAACACAACCAGTCCATGCCTAAAATGACATCAAAACTCAACAAATCTAGCAACACAAAAGCAAACGGAAGTCAACGCCCAGCAATTTCTATTTCACAATCATGACAACCCCGGTCTAAATCAACTGTACCCCTAACAGGTGACTCTACTCTGAGTGGAGGCACTAACCGTGCTACCTCTAACCCCAATGTAGAAGCAAATGCAACAGATATAAATGAATGAGACGTACCTGTGTCTATCAATACACTAGCCAAAGAATTACACACAACAAAAATACCTCTCACAACTGAGGATTCTGGCAACTACTCTAGCACAGTAACAGCATACACGCGCCCCTGTGGCCCCTGATTGACTTGCTTCCCTCTCAGAGCATAGGCCTGTTGTACTAACTGAGCTGAAGCGGCTCCTTGATTAACTCACGAAGCTTAGACTGATTGAGCCTGCTAGTGGCTCTGAGTCTACCTCAACCCTGATGCGCCAAATATACCTCCCAACTATGGGCAAGTTCTCTTCATATGCCCCGACTGACCACATTGATAACAATTAAACCCTTGACCTTTATTCAGAGACTGAGACTGACTTTGAGATCGATTAGGTGGTGGTACTATTAACTGCCCTTCTCCCTTCTGTGGGCATGAGAAGGCTTTGTGACCTGATTGGCCGCACTTGAAATGCGAGAAACTACTCGATGCACTTTTTCCCGGACTTGCACTCGATGCACTTTTTCTCGGACCCGCACTCGGTTGTGGTTGGGACTGGGATGGATAGGTGTTCCTGCTCTTCTTGTTTTGCCTATAGTCTCCTTGAGACTCTTGGGCCCTAGACCTTGAACTCCGAAGCCTCTCCTCCTCGGCTTGTATGGAAATTTCTATATGTGTCACCGTCTCCACAAGACGGTCATATTCCCGAATCATATTTCCAACAAGCTTGAACATAATTTTTGTTTTCAATTTCTTTTCAAATTCAATGCACCGGCGCTCTTCCGTTGCCACCAACTCTGGTGCAAATCTGGACAAACTAGAGAAGACCGCCTTAAACTCGGCCACAGGCATGTCGAGTTGTTTGAGGTCTTTAAACTCTTGCCTCAATCTCTCCCTAGCAGTGGGAGGTATGTACTTATCTTGGAAAGCAACCGCAAAGGCTTCCCATGTCGGCTCCACTCTACCCTTGGCATATTTCCACCATTGACCCACGTCTCCCTTAAGGTAGTAACTCGCTAGAGTCACTCTTAGTTCACTATCTTCGATGTGAAGCATCTCAAATGTCTTCACAGTTTATTCGGGCCACTCATCTGCTTTCTTGGGCTCGGGACCACCATGGAACTTATCTGTTTTGGCCCGCAAGAACTCTCTATCAAGGAAACTCACCCTTAACTCCACGGTGTTCTCTCGGGCTTGATTCTCCACCCTCAACAAGTTCATAGACTCTCTTAAAGGCCCTGCCATTTCTCGAGCTAAGGCCCCCATTGCGGTTTGACCCGCTTGTCCCAGGATTCCCGCCTACCCCACTTGTTCGGGCACATTAGCTTGGCCGAACTCTTCCTCTTGCACCGGAACCTCATGGACCGATACGTCATGCACACCTCGGTGAGCCCTACCACGCCTCCCGCCTCTACCACTACGAGTTTGACCTCTTCCTGACATCTTATAAATCACAATAGAATTAATTTAGCACACTAACCCACATGTGCCCGTAACTTGCCTTACATGTTTGATCACAATAATGCTATATATTCCTCTACTATATAACAATTAAATTTCACCCCACATAAGCACTTAGTCATGTAAACACATACGGATTATACTCTTATGATGAGATTCGTCCCACGAAAAACCAAGAATTCTTAGTAGAATGAGTATTGATCAAGCACTCTTCTAATAAGACCTCAAGAAATTTAACAGGCACAAACAACATCCCAAAAGTCCAATCCCATACCCATTTAGTCACATAAGCATGTTATCACATAGTCACAAAATGCATAACACTTCCTAAGCATGCTAAATGAACCCATTGTGGTTAAACAACCACTTCCCACGAGCTTCAAGTATTCAAACCCGGTAGCTCTGATACCAAGTTGTAACGCCCCAAATTTCTAGCCCAAATGATAATACAACAATCATGGCTCTTTTAAGGAAAACCGAATATAAATCACCAAACTTACATTACATGATACAATAGTTCTTCATGCAACAATACATTAATCCAACAACAAGTAAATAAACAAATAAATACCCCCAAGGGTTTACAAGTTTCCAAGACTTGAGCCTGGTTACACAAAACGGCTATTCAAACCCACACAAACACAGCCCTTGGCTTACACACAGTGTCACAGCAAAATGAGAGCATTTTACTCCCAACACACATACTTCCACGCCCCTAGTTGGGTGGGATCACCACATCTTTTCCAGTACAAAAATCCCATAGGGTGAGCATAAAGCCCAGTAGGAAATTCTTAACAAAGTATATATATTTTATACAGGTCTCAAGAGATGAAATGCACATACCATGCTATGCCCTTTTTAAAGATAAATCACATTTTCATCTTTTGAAAACCATCATGCTCAATGATATCATGCAATTTCAATTGTTCAAAACTTAACAATTTATTTCAAGGGCGGTAAATACGACTCTGGTAATCCCTAGGTCTATGTCTGCAAGTAGACTACACAAGTACTACCAAATTGTCATTTTTACCGGTATTAACCAGAAGGCTCGACACCTATCCGTGCGGGTTTTCGGTCTTTCACCCCGGACTCTCAAGCCAACTTATTCAATATCATCTACACTACCTATCAAGACTTACCAACGTATTTACCCCAAAACCATTCCATGGAAACTTGTTTCTCAACATTCTTTTCTCAATGCAAGTTTTCAAATTAACTTTCAAAGTTTAATGTAATCAAATGAATTGATATGCCAATTTCACAAGATGAATATAAATACTTTTATTCCAATTCATCATCCAAGGAATAACACAATTCCCTCTTCTCAAGTATCCTCAACAATTAGTTATTTCAAGACTATTTCAACGTTTTGAACAATAATTTTCAAAATGAACAACAATTCTCATATTCCCTGAAATTCATCATTTATATAAATATAAATAAGAAATTTTTCAAACATCCATTTATTTTGACATACAAAATAAATATAACAATATCATTCATGAATTTTCAATCTCCTTTAAAAAAAAATTCCCAAATTCTAGGTTTTCTCACCAAAACTATACAACTCAAATCTTTTGAAAGAAAACTTTCCAAAATCATCTTTTCTTCAATCAACGAAGATCAAAACCCATAAGATCATTTTAAAAGAACAAGAGACAAACCCACTTTCAAAATCGCTCAACTTCTTGAATAAACAATCAATTTTCAAAGCTATCGAAAGATGATTTCGAAAATCATATAGATCTTGCAAAAATATATATATAACTTTAAGAAAATCCCTACCTTAAGTTTTGAAGAAGAAATGAGATGAAACCCCCAAAATCAACAGTGTCGAAACTCGATCTTCATCGCACACAACGAAGCCCTCGAGAAGTTAACCAACTTTGATGAAGAACCTATGGCAGAACTCTAATGGATCTTGAGAAATCAAGGTTTTGATCCAATTTGGAGTAGGGAAATGTAGAGAGAAGGGAGAGGAAAGGGTTTTTAGAGAGAGAGATATACAAAAGTGATCTGAAATATTAGATTCACGAACTGATATGACATGGTCCGCTTGAGCATGGAAAGCCCCGCTTGAGCGTCTAATACACTTTCCTAGTACTTTTGCAGACATGTCAACTTCTGAAACCAAACATTCTCCGCTCGAGCGTATAAACGGCCGCTCGAGAGAACAAGCAACTTTTAATGCATTTTGCATTTTTGCTTCGGGGGTGCTACCCTAGGACCCACCAAGGGGCGCTGCCCCTTGGACCTCCATGAGCTGACTGGGCAGCTCGATCCCTGACATAGTCAGCAAAGTGGCAAAACTGGGATCGCTACAATTTCTCTGCATGGATTTTAAGAAAATCTCTTTCAACTTAAGATTTATGCAATAAACCGTACCACCCATCTATCTATATGAAAATATTAAAGAGAAACAAAGAAATCCTTACCTCTAGAAAGAAGAGAATGAGAACCAAAAATCCAACGTTGATGGAAACGCAATCCACTCAGATTAATAGGAAGCCCTCTTCATGCTCTTTATTTTTGTATATGGAACTTGGGTGGGATTCTCATTCTAAGTAGATGAAATCCAAGGTTTTAGGGGGTTTGGAACTCAACAGTGGCAGAAAAGAGAACGAGAAGAGAGAGAAAATCTGAAAAGAATAAGGAAAAGTGACCAAAAAATGACTTTTTAAAGTACTGATCTTGAATAGACCATTCGAGAGATGGAACCTACACTCAAGTGTCAGATATAGAAGACTGCTCGAGTGATATAACCTTTGCTCGAGTGTAGAATGCGAGCTCCCAGAAGTTCAGGATGCAGACCAAAGTATTGAAAGACCTCAAAGGCCGCTTAAGCAAACACTTTTTCGCTCGAGCGATGAAGAAAATTTTGCAGAATGTTACAATACGAGCCATTCAAAGTTTGGCTAGAAAGTCCACTGATTTGCTATAGAAGACGAACCAGCAACAATGAAGAAATCATCCCATGCTTTGCAATTGAGTTGCAACTAGTTGATCTGAAACATCCATCTATTTTGTCTAAATTTAAACTATCCAGAGTCTAATCATAATGATCCAATAGTTGTTTCCAACTATTTGGCGCATTTCAGGCATATCCGTGAGATCAGAATTTGCAAATTCAATTCAAAAAATTTGCATATTTTATTTGAAGCCCAACAATAAAAAAAATTAAGTACCAAATGAGTGAAATTGATGTCACCTTGAATTTCACCAAGGTGAATAATTTGTTATTGGCTTACTCCTTGACAATTATGGCCAAATTACATTCTAAATTCCTTTCAAATAACATATATCATTCAAAAGTAATGGGGCAAATATACGCTATATGCAATACGCAATTAGCACAACTTGCATGCCTTGTAACTTCACTACATCAACACTAATCTATGTTGCACATTGAAGCATGATGATGTAATTTGACGAGTAGTGCCTTAGGCTATTTTTCAATGCTTTTTGATAATTTTTTAATTCACTTTTTTTTTTTTTTTTTGCCATAGAAGAACAAGAGATTACCCCAACCCTGGAATTCTAGACATCTGCTCAAATTCTACCACTGATGTTAGTTTTTCAGCTTTTCATTTTTCTGTGATTAACAAGTCTACATCATTTGGTACAGGAAATCAATAACGTGGGATGTACTATTCACAATCCTTGCAATGTCTGAAATTGATTGCCACTTAAAATTAGCAAAATCCTCCAAATACAGAACAATCTTCGTACTAGGCATGAAACACCATCAGGGAAAGCCTCTGAATATGGAGCAATCTCCGTGGTCGGCACGAGGTGCATCAGCAAAAGCCTTCGAATACGAAGCAATCTCTGTGCTTGGCACAGAGTGCTATCAGCAAAAGCCTCCGAATTCGGAGCAATCTCTGTGCTCAGCACAGAGCGCCATCAACAAAAAACCTCTGAATTCGGAGTAAACACCTAATTTCCTAGACATACATACATTTATACGTATATTCATACATTCATTTATTCATTTATTTTGTCCATTTATCAATGGTGTCTTTCATTCATTTATTTTATTCATTTATCAAAGATGTTCTTTATCAAATATCTATTTAAACAATGTAGCTCGACAAGGTGATTTGGGAGTAAGACCAATATTAACTAGACATTCTCTATCAAGGATGCTATTTTCATCAAAGATCTAATATCCGTTTGTGCCACCAACTCGGTAATAAAAAACACTCATTTCTTCTACTAAAGAAAATGAAAGTTTCAGGGCAATTGTGGTAGCCCAAAAAATACCAAAACACCCCAACTTATTGGGATAAATCCAAACAAGTCCTAACAATGGACCCATCCCAAGCAAGGAAGCCCATCAAGCCACCTCTATGTTTATCTATCTTCGGAGTGTCCTCGGCCAGAAACCCCAGTTGGATGGTGTCAACTATGTTTATCTTTGCAGATCTACCGGGTAAATCTCATCTCTTCGTTGGATCTCTTCAACAATCTATGTGAAGATTTTCTAGATTTCACAATTGGCGTCGTCTGTAGGAATGAAAGAGATCAACTAAGAAAATAACAAAATAGCATTCTAAAGTTTTGTCGATCGTAGTATAGTGATGATAATCAATTGCCTATTACAAATATAATATATTTTCTACTTTGCCCAAACTTCATCACTAATAGTAATATTAAATAACAAGTGGGGTTGCATATATGTATATGAGTATTTGTTTATTAAAAAATATTATTAGTTGTTCGTTCTTTTGCTAAAAAGAGCTCAAAAGCATGGGAGTTTCCGTTGATCTCCTTTACAATAATTTAATTATTTCAAGTATTATGTCTTTCTATGTTATATTTGCATGATTCACAAACTCAGACATTGTGGAAACTTTTTATGCACTTTTTTGAGTAATTGCAATATGAAAGTTTGTGTTGTCCATATTGGCAACTATACACTTACATTCATATGTTCTCTCTCTCTCTCTCTCTCTCTCTCTCTCTCTCTCTCTCTCTCTCTCTCTTCACTTGTATAAATTATTGCAAGTGTAAAGAAATATTTCGACAAAGTCAAAGAGGAATTGTCGATCAAGCTCACGACAAAGTCAAATACAAAGAAGAGTTGGCAAACAAGGGATTCGGCAAGACGAACACCAAGAGGAAAGTGCTAACCAAACATTTTGAGCCAAAAGATCACGAAGAGTTGCCAACCAAGTGTCTTGGCAAAACAAGGGACTGAGAGGAACTACTTATCTCAGCCAAAAAAAACTAATTATGGTTATGGGTGGACTCTCTCTCTCGCTATTCGTTTCTCTAATATATGCATATATATATACACACGTGTATAAATATCTAAGTTAGGTGAAATGTTTGTTAAATTGTTAGCGTGATAGTAGTAGTTGGAAAACTAACATTGTAACGAATCAACAGTGGATGAGCAAAGTCATTGCCCCTGAGCAAAGGCAGTCAATTTCGGCGTGTCCTTCGATCTGCCAAACAAACATCATGTTGAAGAAAGCCTATTTGCAGCAACACAAACCCTTCACACGAAGGAATTGGCCGACACATAATAGAACCCAGCTCGGCAATGTTGCAACTCATACAAGATTGCTCGATAAAGTTACAAAGTTACATAGCAAAATTGAAACTCACACAAGACTGATCGGCAACACTATAACCCGACTCATGATGCTGGGACTCACAAAATTGTTGGAAAATGGCTTTTATATTACCTTATTTTTTGCTAACTTTGAGCATTAATTAAGGTCGGACCCAAGCGTTATTTTTAACGTTTCTAAGTGGGTTCATGTGTTAATGACGCATAGTGAATAAATTCATGCATTTGGTTGCTCAAAACCATTTCCGGATGAATGAGAATTCAACACGCGTTTTCGGGTTCGTGGAACTAGTTTTTGGTGGATTTCCTACACATTTGTGAAATGTGTTTGTCCTACATTGAAACGGCTTGAGGAATTGCTTGGGTTTATAAACCTTAGCATTGGATACTTGGGATGGGCTCCAAGGGGTACCCAAGTTTGTGGAAAGGTGAGGTTATGGGTGTAGTGGGCTAGACCCATTGGACCCAAAACTAAAACCACAAGCGTGCCGCTGTCCGTCCGGTCGGGTGGGCTGGGCTGGGCTGGGCTTGGGTGCGGATGTGAGGTTGGGTTGGGCTTGTCCAGCCCAATACTTATCTTTTTAGGCCAAAAACATTTGTAATTTATTTTTTATTTTTTATTTTGGTTTCAAAATTCAAAATAAATTGGTCTAAAAATTTCTCCTTCACCCAAATAGGTCCCAAACTGTTTTACCCTTCACGAAATAGGTTCAGAAGGTTCAAAATAGGTTCATACCTGTTCATTTCAAACTAAATCTGTTTGAACAAATTCAAATCTGTTTGCTGCCTTTTCAATCTGTCCAAACAGGTTTCTACCTGTTCGAAACAGCCATCTTTTCTTCTATAAAAAGGCTTCAATTCCAGCATTCTTTATTCAGTTTTTTATCATAAATTCGTCCTCCCTCTCTGTGTTTCTCTGCATTTTTTCTACATTTATTTTTAGGGAAATAAAGAGAAAGAGTTTCAACATTGCCAGACTTGATTTTATAGTGCTGGAGAATCAAGTGTTAGTCATTGCATCCTAGGAAGTAGACATCATTTTAACTCGAAGCACCGGAGTGAGGGCGAAATCTACTTTAAGGAGATGGTGTCCAACACAAGCCTCGACATTAATTTCTGTAAGCATTTAATTCGAGGAATAATTTATATAATTATTTTCTGAATTATCTTATTTTATTGTTTATTTATTTTATACATTTAATTTACACACATACACCTTTGTGGGGTTCTAACAATCTTAAAGTAGATTTTTTTTTTTTTTTATTTCTGTGATAGACAGACAAATATTTTGTTTCGGGAAATTAAATAATAGTAATATATTGTTTAACGATTTCTTTGATAACATAGTAATAATACACTGTTTATCATTAGAATTTTGTTACAAATATTATTCTATTTATTTTGTGTGTAAATTTGTTTTTGTTTAAATTTGTGATTGGTGTATTATTTTTATTTCGTCAGAATTATGACAACTGAAATTAACAATACTAAGACTGTTATTACTCAAAACCCCACACATGTTGTGCCAGTGATGGCTCCGGCAGTACCGGTAAATCATGAGGAGAAGCTAGAAAAATTCAATGGTAATGATTTTAAAAGATGGCAACAAAAGATGATGTTTTATCTTACCACATTGAATTTAGCTCGCTTCACTCATGAAAAGGCATGGGCACTGAACGAGGTAGAAACTGACCGGCAAGTAGTTGCCGCAGTCAATGCATGGAAACATGGTGATTTTCTGTGTCGAAACTATATCCTCAATGGGTTGGATAATACACTGTACAATGTTTATAGTGTGAAAAGCACAGCTAAAGAACTGTGGGAATCTCTAGACCATAAGTATAAAACAGAGAACGCCAGTACAAAGAAATATGTTGTCGGTCGTTTTTTGGATTTTAAAATGATAGATTCCAAAACAGTTATTAGCCAAGTTCAAGATCTCCAATTAATTCTCCATGACATACATGCGGAAGGGATGGTTCTCAGTGAATCTTTCCAAATAGCGGCAATCATTGAAAAATTGCCACCATCTTGGAAAGAACTCAAGAATTATCTGAAGCATAAGTGCAATGAGATGAAATTGGAGGAACTGATAGTGCGGCTCTGATTTGAGGAGGACAACCATGGTTCTGACAAGAAATCAGGAAACCATATCATGCAGGCTAAAGGAAATGTTGTGGAACATGAACAAGGGTCAAAGTTCAACAACAAGAAGCGAAAGCATAATGACAATGGTCCCAAACAAGGATCCACTAGTAAGATCAACAAAGGGATCAATAACGGGTTCAACAAGAGGTTCAAAGGCAAGTGTTTTATGTGCTGCAAAGATGGGCATCGTGCTAAGGATTGTCACGTTCGCAAGGACGAAGGGAGTTCAACAAAAAGCTAGCACATGCCAACATAGCCAAGGATTTTTATCTTTCCGATGGAGTGGCAGACATCAATCTTGCTGCAGTAGTTTCTGAAACAAATTTGGTGGGTAATCCCAAGAAATGGTGGGTGGATACTGGAGCAATCCACCATATATGTGCAAATAAGAAGATGTTCACAGCCTACAAAGTGGTGAAAAGTAGGGAACAACTTTTTATGGAAAACTCCTCCAGTTCAACTGTTGAAGAACAAGGAAAGATTGTGCTGAAAATGACCTCGGGAAAAGAACTCACTTTTAACAATGTACTCTATGTGCCAGAGATTCGCAAGAATTTGATTTATGGGTCATTGTTGATCAAGAATGTGTTTAAATTAGTCTTTGAATTTGATAAAGTTGTAATCTCCAAGAGTGGAATGTATGTGGGGCGAGGTTACATGAGTGATGGGCTTTTTAAGCTTAATGTAAATACTGTTGTACCTAATTTGGCTTTTAATAATAAGAACACATCTTCTATTTATATTGCTGAGTCTTCTTTCTTATGGCATGGTAGATTAGGACATGTTAATTTTAATTCTTTGCGTAGACTTGTTGCTTTAGAATGTTTACCTAACTTAGAATTTGATTCTAATCATAAATGTGAGATTTGTGTTGAGGCAAAACTCACTAAGGCATCATTTAATAAAGTTAAAAGAAGTATTGAACCTCTAAGTTTAATTCACACAAACATCTGTGATTTAAAATTTGTTCAAACTAGAGGAGGTAAGAAGTACTTTATTACTTTTATTAATGATTGCACTCGATATTACTATGTTTACTTATTGAGAAGTAAAGACGAAGCCGTAGAAGCTTTTAGGCAATATAAACTTGAGGTTGAAAATCAACTTGGCAAAACTATTAAGATAGTGAAGAGTGAGAGAGGTGGTGAGTATGATGCACCATTTGAAGAATTTTGTTCTGAAAATGGTATCATTCACCAAACCACTGCACCCTATTCTCCTCAGTCAAATGGTGTTGCTGAGAGAAAGAATCGAACTCTTAAAGAGATGATGAATGCTATGTTGATTAGTTCAGGGTTACATCAGAACTTGTGGGGGGAGGCAATTTTGTCTACTAACTTTATCCTTAACAGAGTACCCCACAAGAAAGTCAATCAAACACCTTATGAATTATGGAAAGGTCGATGACCTACCTACAATTACCTCAAAGTGTAGGGGTATTTGGCCAAGGTGGCAGTCCCTAGTCCCAAAACGACTAAGATAGAACCAAAGCCCTTGATTTTGTGTTCATTGGATATGCCAATAATAGTAGTGCATATAGATTTTTAGTTCATAGATCTGAAAATCCGGATATACATGTAAACACTATTATTGAGTCAAGAAATGCATCATTTTTTGAACACATTTTCCTAGCAAGGAAATTGAAGAGAAAAGTTCAAATAAAAGAACTTTTGATACTGCTATGGGTAGCAGTGAAGACCAAAATGATAATGAAGTAGATGAACCTAGACGTAGCAAGAGGGCTAAGATCCCTAAATCATTTGGTCCAAATTTTCTGACATACCTGTTAGAAAATGAGCCTCAAAACTATAAGGAAGCAATGTCAAGTCCTGAAGCTTCGTTGTGGAGAAAGGTTGTGAATAGTGAAATTGAATCAATACTGCAAAATCATACTTGGGAACTGATGGATCTTCCACCAGGATATAAACCTCTTGGATATAAATGGATATTCAAGAGAAAAATGAAAGCAGATGGTTCAATAAATAAGCACAAGGCTAGGCTTGTTGTTAAGGGATACAGGCAGAAGGAATGCCTTGATTATTTTGACACCTATTTACCAGTGACAAGAATAACATCCATTCACATGTTGGTTGCGATTTCAGCTTTGTATAATCTAGAAATACATCAAATGGATGTTAAAATAGCTTTTTTGAATGGCGAGTTAGATGAGGAAATCTATATGGGACAACCAAAAGGGTTTCAAGTTCCCAGCCAAGAGAAAAAGGTTTGTAAACTTGTCAAATCCCTTTATGGATTAAAACAAGCTCCGAAATAATGGCATGAAAAAATTGATTACGCTATGCTTTCGAATGGTTTTAAGATAAACGAATGTGACAAATGCGTTTATGTTAAAAGCACAGACAAAGTCTATGTCATAGTTTGTCTTTATGTGGATGACATGCTCATTACTGGAAGTAATAATGACATGATTAAATCCACAAAGAAAATGTTGGACAAAAAGTTTGACATGAAAGATCTGGGAGTAGCAGATGTAATTCTAGGAATAATGGCTTACATTATACCAAATATCCAACAGTACTCGAGGGGTACAGCGATGCAAATTGGATATCGGATAGTAAAGACTCAAAATCCACTAGTGGATATGTCTTTATCCTGGGAGGTGCTGCAGTCTCTTGGAAATCCTCCAAGCAGACAAGCATAGCAAGGTCGACAATGGAATCTAAGTTTATCACATTAGATAAAACAGGAGAAGAAGCAGAATGGCTTTGTAATTTCTTAGAAGACATTCCAATGTGGCCTAAACCTGTGCCAGCTATATGCATTCATTATGATAGTGAGGCAGCAATAGGACGGGCACAAAATCATATGTATAACGGTAAGTCTCGACACATTCGTTGAAGACATAATACCGTTAGGCATTTGCTCTCACATGGAAAAATTTCCATAGAATATGTAAAGTCAAAGGATAATATTGCGGATCCATTGACTAAAGGGCTAGCCAGAGAGCAAGTGTACTATTCATCAAGGGGAATGAGATTAAAGCCTATTACTTAAAAGTCGCCATAATGGCAACCCAACTTAGTTGACTGAAGATTGCAAGATCTAAGTTCAAAGGGACAACCAAATTATGGATAACTTCACGTATCACTAAGGAGGTTTACTCCAACCCATTTCTATGATAAGAAGAGTGATACCTGCAACGTTAGTAGGATAAGCTTTGCTTTTAATGATTCTTATAGCTTGGACATCCAAGTGGGGTATAGCAGGATACTCTTAATAAGAAATCATCTATATAAGTGTGAACTGGGCCAGTTCTGTGAGAATTGAAAAGGCTAAATTCTCCAGAGCACTCATGAATTACTAAGCGTCGTTCAGGGCCAAAATGAACACAACCGTAAGAACCAAACTGTGTCTAAGGGTACACTATGTGTAGTCTATTGTATTGGCTTACACAACCGTAAGGCATCACGTCCATTGGTTAGCCAGTAAATTCGATAGGCTTTCACTAGAGAAGGTTCAAAGCCAAAAGCTACCTATCTCGATGTGGTGTATCCTCTCAATGTACTCTTTCTTTGTCTGCATTTTGTTGCATGTTCATTATCGTGAATTCCATTCATATGGGAGATTGTTGGAAAATGCCTTTTATATTACCTTATTTTTTGCTAACTTTGAGCATTAATTAAGGTCGGACCCAAGCGTTATTTTTAACGTTTCTAAGTGCGTTCATGTTTAATGCCGCGTAGTGAATAAATTCATGTATTTGGTTGCTCAAACCATTTCCAGATGAATGAGAATTCAACGCGCGTTTTCATGTTCGTGGAACTAGTTTTTGGTGAGTTTCCTATACATTTGTGAAATATGATTGTCCCACATTGAAAAGGCTTGAGGAATTGCTTAGGTTTAGAAACCTTAGCATTGGATACTAGGGATGGGCCCCAAAGGGTACTGTAGACGTCCCCGAACGTCCCGGGAAAATCCCGTTTTGTTCATTGGGCTTACTACAGTTTGGACTCAATGTCACGGTTCTGAATCTAATCTCACAAACTGTAATGCAAGATCGATAAATCACCAAAGAGTACAAATCCGGCAAATCGTTTTGAAAAACTAATTTTTAGAAAGAAGTGTCAAACATGGACTGCTTTGCCAGATACAGAGTCGCCACCTAAATATTTTATTTTGGGGGAATTTAGGAAACCCTGACTCATGCCTAAGGCCATGTCTCCGTCATCACCAAAGTTGCCTCGGCTCGGGAACTTGGGTACAATTGGGGAAGGTCATTTCATGAGCACCCCCGCTCGCCCTATCAAAAATCGGCCACTACTAAGCATGATATCGAGTTTTTGAAAACACATGTGCTCTTATTCCGGTTTATTAGCCTAGAATTACTATGTGATGCACACAACATACAAGTATAGACTGGATTGCCTAAGTTGGAACAAAGCATCGCATATCTGTTTGTTTTGAAAATGGATTGAAGTTTGCTACTCGCAAGTAGGCTAAAACACGGGTTTCGATGAACTATTCCAACTCAAGCAACCCAACCTTCACCCACAGGCATTCAGGCAGTTATATCACATAAGCACGTAGCCTCATGGTAAGCATGCTATCATGGCAGTCACTCACACACAAGCAAGGATGCTAAAGCATAAACACTTACCGAGTACTCCGAGCCAAAGAAAGAAGCTAATTAGAAATCGTGCATGAATCCTAACTATGCTAAGAATGCCTAATGCAACACATGCAAAAATGTAACTACAATAGGCTCGGCTATTCTAAGATGGCATATGAGATGCAACAATCGATACATGTATTCAACTTGGAATTGAAATACAATGCAGTTAGCATAATGCGCGAGCCCGATGCATGCAATACAGATGAATGAATGCAAGCATGCTAACATATAGATGCTAATTGAAACATGCCCTAAAACTAACCATCATAAGCTGGTAAATAAAAGGGAGAAAGACGTGGGGTTGGAAGACATGCATCACACACACGCACACTTATTACAACATTGCCCTCCTCGGAGGGTCCGAATGAATAGTACAGAATAAACTAGCTAATCTAAGCTAATTAAACTAATTATTACACAAAATTAATTAATTAACGAATTAACTAAGTAAGTAAGGAAACTAGCATGCAAATTAAACAAAATGAACTGCCTCAGCTCTGTTCTGAATGATAGGGATGCATGCATGCTCAAGTCGCCTTGTCGGAATATCCATCGCGATGCCCCGATTTGCCTCTATTTGCAACTAGTCCCAGAACACTGTGCAAAGCTCCAGAAGGTTGCTGACCAGTTTTTGCTCCTGGTTTCCGGTTTGCCGCAACAGAGAGCGAGAAAGGGGCATGGCAAAGTATTTTTTGACATATGTGTGCATGACCACTCTACCCATCATTGCACAAGCTCCAAGGAGTGTAGTCCTCAATCCTCGTGCCACCAATCACGTATCTCGATGCATGATGACTGAGGAGTCGGATTGCACGACTCGATGTAAAATGAATGCACATATAAACACAACAAGGCCTAAACTCCATCATGGGCAATCCGGAGTGTCGGCGACCGAGAATCGAGACACGTTTCGTCACTTGGAGTATGAAACGTCCCTCGTTTCCCGTGTTTGGACTAAGCCTTATTCCAAACACAATGCAATATACATGGCATATACAATACGACTAGCATGCAACCCTAAACGCAATGCAACCTAATCATGCTAGCATGCGAGGGATGATATGCAAACATGCAACTAGCATATACAATGCTATGAACTAAAAATGGCATACTTAATGCACATGAACTATATGGCATACGCAATGCACATACGAAGATGGACATGCACGAAGACATGAACAAGGCATACACAATGCGACGATCAAGCATGCCACAACATGGATATGGCATACATAATGCAAGATGGACTTAAACTAAAATGAATGGGCCTCAGCCACACTCAAATCAGTGGCCATACATGATGAAAATGAAGCAACAACACACATGCAAACATGTACAAATGCAAGGGACCAAAGCTAAGGCACAAAGTGCAACTCCACCAAAGCATGGTAAGCATGAAATATGGCATACAATCACATATTTTCCAGCTCTGAAATGACATGCAAGATGGTCCCGAATCATGCAAACACCTCACACAATGCATGCTAGATGGCCCAAATGCCGAAACTAGTGAAGTGGATTACACTATAGGCATGCAAAGCCATACTCAAATGGCCAAACCAGCCCCAAACAGTCCCTATGTAGGCCAAAACAGTAGCAAATATGGACTAAAATGATGGCTCGCAAAGCATGGAAATGAAACTCATGCAATGGTCCAAAAATGAGGTATTCATGCATAACTCTTAAACACATTCAAAGAGTGGAAAACATGGGAATATGGCATACATATAAGCTCTAAAATATGATTCACAATGATGCCAAAACGTGGAAACACCTCAAAATACGCATGCAATAGGCTTCAAAACTCAAAGCTAGGCAAGGGTATTGAACTACAACCATGCATAGCAAACATCATTCGACCATGAGGCCCAAAAATAGAGCTAAGGCAATCCAAAACATATACAAAATCAGTTTAAGGCATAGCCAAAAAGTGCTAGAATCAAAGGCCAAAATAGCATGCAATGTAAGCTAGTAAAGAGGATTTGCACTACAAGCATGTGAGGCAATCAAGAGGCCACTAAACCACCAAAAGTCAGAGGTATGCCATGCCAAATAAAGCCCAAAAACCCACTGAAACATGTTTAATGCATACAAGAATGAGATGCTCCTTTGATATGCTATGAAGAGGGTTATTCTACACATGCAAGATGGACATCCAATATGGCAAAACAAGCTCTGGGCAGAGCTTATGCAGGTCCTAAAACTCATCAAAAATGGCCTGAAACATGGCTTGGAAGCATGAAAATAAGGGCTCCTTTGTAAGGCCAAAAATGTTAGAAAACAAAACAAGGAGAGAGAGGGCCACCCCTCTCTGATTTTGGCACTCAAAATAGCATGCTAGCCATTAAAAATCCACTAGATTTTAGTGGCTAAAAGGCCAAACAAAGGCCAACACAAATGCTCTAAGGCATGGCTCAAAACAATGTAAAATGAAGCATGCAAGGGGGTAGATGACCCCCAACAGAAAAATGATCTTAAACAAATATGTTAAGGGCCTCAAAATAAGACTTTTTTTAGTTTACACCAAAGCTCAAATATGCATGCAAATAAGGCTAAGATAAGGATCAAAATAGGGCTTAAAAAGAGAGAAAGTATGTTACCCTTAAAGCTCAAGAAGACCAGCAACTTCTGGACCAAAGACACAGCTCCTCAACCTCTGAAAATGGCCTCCAAGATCCTTAGGTTGATGGTGGAAGTGTGTGGCTATGAGGTGTAGTGTAAAACGGTCAAGAACCATGCACTTTCTAAGCCAAAATGTAGAGATATAGAGAGAGATATATTTGCCTTAGAGGAAATATGAACCCTCTACAAGGAAGGAGAGCCCTTCCTTTATAGACAAGAGGGACTAAAGCTTCTCCTAGAAGCTTAAAACCAAGGGCAAACATCCTCCATACACGTGTATGGAGGATGCAGTCTGTGCCCTCCAGCTGGCATAGCTGGAATCAACTCACTGAGGCAGAACTGATGGGAGCTGGCCGACCAGTTCAAGTGGTCGGCCGACCACTTTCCCTGGTCGGCCGACCAAGGTCAAAAGGGTCAAGTGGTGGGCAGCCTCCCAGGGTGGTCTCCACATGAAATGCAAGCAAGTGGTATGGTGGGAGACCAGTAAATGTGGCCCAAAAACCAAGGAGACCAGCTTCCTGTCGAGAAAACCGGTCGGCGAAGAGAAAGGTGGTCTCCAAGGAGAAAAGGTGGTCTCCCACCCTTGTACCACCTTTCAAATAATGAAAATGGGGTCCAAGCCAAAAATGAACCAAGACGGATGCAAAACGAGGATTCGAGGGCCAAAACGCGCAGTCGGGTGCCTCAAAAACTGACTGTTAAGCATCGAAAGTGGCGTGCGACCACGAAGGTGATCTCCCGGGCCACAGTGTCCCTCTAGAGAGAGGAAACAAGGTGTGTGCCAAAAACCAGAGCAAACGGAGAAAGTTAAGCGGTCCTGAACCGACGCGCACGGCCGACGGCTCCGAAAACCGGAAACTGGTCTCCAAACAGGAACATCGGTCTACGACCATGAAAAGTAGCCTACGGCCACTGAGAGATGGTCTATGAGACCTCTCCCTCCCTTCGGGAAGAGAAAACAGAACCTGGTTCGCAAACCGAGGCAAAGCACAAAAGAGTCCTGAAGTCCGGAGGCAAGGCTCTCAGCCGAGACTCCGTAACCTCAGAACGAGCACAACATGCGCAATCACTGAGCGCTCAATCGATGACATCTGAGTCTTAAGGTCGGTCAAAAATGGGGTGTCTACAGTTGCCCTGCTTTGACAGAACTCGAAAGTCATAAGTGACGGGAGTGAATGTCAAAGCCCAGAGATGACCCATTTTTGACAAGGCCGAAGACTTAGACAAACAGGCGAGATAAACAAGAGATGGGCCCGCAGGCGTGCCCACAGGTAGGGGCAAAATGCAAAACGACATGCACAAAGCCGAACGTAACTCATGATCATGCAAAGCAGCAAACTGTAATGAAGCGAATATTCACAATAAATGCAATAGTTTTAAGCAAGAATGCAAAGCAAAACTACATTTCATGCAGTAAGGATGTAAGAGAATTACAATTCTCGCTACGTCTCACACGGAGAAGATACAATACCTGTCCTGTTCGTCTGGTCGCACCAGCTTCAAATGAACCATACATAGAATATCGTGCCTGCAAAAGAGAGAAACCTAACAGGCACAACATAATTAGCAACATATGTTCAACGCTATATCGAACGCAGACAAACATGGTGCAGATGAAAAAGTACATCGCAATGCAAGAAGAAACGTGCGCGACAACGCAAGTTAAGCATGGAGGTATGATGATACCAATGAAATGTGCACAACAATGCAAGCGATGCTCATAATAATGCTAGTGACGTGCATAACAATGCAGGATAAGCGCAACTTCAAAAGCATGTTTGAAACAAAACATTGAGCAAAGAAAATCAAGCCTCGACGAGGGCAACTCAAACGCGACCTCTGGTTTACCTCTCGGAGGGGTCGCAACATACAACGTACTAAAAAAGGATACACCTGGCTCTCGGTGAGTAACGATGAGCCATGCGTCGAGGATTGGATTTGAAGTTCCTGCGGAGGGATTTTGCGCTGAAAAGTGCACTTTCCTTGTACTTTCTTGAGAGCCGGGGACTCCGATCACCACCAAAATTTGCAGGGAGAACAAAGAGTCATTGGAGACCACCCAGGAGGGCCACTGACCACCTAGGGAGGCCACCGACCAGGTTTTGTGCAAGGGATTGGTCGGCCTACCAGGAAAGGTGGTCAGCCGACCACCTGTCCAAATCCGGGACAGTTTTCTCTTTTTACACTTGTTTCTTTAAATCCACATGTCCCAATCACTATTCCTCACACCCTCAAGGCTGAAATCAGTTCTCCTTCCTTCCTAGACCATTTTCTTTCTCAGATCTGCGCTTTATACGCGTTTTCCAACGCCCCATGCAAAGTTGTTTCGCGAAATCTTTCAATTTTTTTCACTTTGGACCGATTAAAATTTAATTTCAGAGCTTGTTTCTTCATTTTCACCACTTGAGGTAAGTTTGTCTCGACATTTGGTACATTTTCTCGGGAGTTGACTTTTGTTTGACTTTTTCATTTCCCGAGAGTTCACTTTTGTTGACTTTTTTCCAATTTTGCTCATTTTTGCTCCTTTTACAGATTTCTTCAAATGGCGGGTCATTTTCCTCATGGTGGAGGTCCTCCAGGTGCCAAGGGTGAGCCGGACATCATGTCCTTGCCCCTGAGAGTTCGGCCATTTGATCTCAAGAGGTATCATCCTCGGGAGCACGTCCTTCCTCAGGCCACTTTCTACCATTTCACTGACTTTGATGACCGAGCGCCTGCGGATCTGTTGTTGCGGGAGCCAGAGACTCATCTCTCTCATCAGGCACGAGAGGTACGTACTTCACTTTTACATTCTTTGCAATGTATTTTGCATTTCATTCACATTTCATACTTTCGCTATGTATGCTTATCCGCTCGTTCTGAACACATTTGCACACCATATTTCTGCTTATTTTAGCACATATCTCACAGCACAGAATTCTGTTGAGTGGGCACACAGTTTGTTCTGAACACTTAGTCTATAACATAGCATTCTGTTTGCATTTTGAACACACAGCTCAATCACTCGAATTTCTGAACACGCAACTCATACTTTTTATCGTGAACACGCAGCCCACAGTTTTTGAAAGTTGAACACACAGCCCAAACTCTTGATAGTGAACACACAACCCATTTTTTTGAAAGTTGAACACGCAGCCCAAACTTTTGATGGTGAACACACAGCCCACATTTTTCTGAAATCTGAACACGGAGCCCAAACTCTTGATTATGAACACACAACCCATAGTTTTTGAAAGTTGAACACGCAGCCCAAACTCTTGAGGTGAACACACAGCCCACAGTTTTTGAAATCTGAACACGCAGCCCAAACTCTTGAGGTGAACACACAGCCCACAGTTTTTGAAATCTGAACACGCAGCCCAAACTCTTAAGGTGAACACACAGCCCACAGTTTTTGAAATCTGAACACTCAGCTCAAACTCTTGAGGTGAACACACAGCCCACTATTTTTGAAAGTTGAACACGCAGCCCAAACTCTTAAGGTGAACACACAGCCCACAGTTTTTGAAATTTGAACACACAGCTTAAACTCTTGAGGCGAACACACTGCCCACAGTTTTTGAAATTTGAACACGCAGCTCAAATTCTTGAGGTGAACACACAGCCCACTGTTTTTGAAAGTTGAACACGCAGCCCAAACTCTTGATTATGAACACACAGCCCACTGTTTTCATTTGCACGCAACGCATATTGAACACACAGTTCTTACATTTCACTTTTGAACTCACAGCTCATTCATTTCATTTGCTCGAAAAACTTATACATTTCATTCTGAAACTGAATACATCTGTTCATTTTGAATGCAGGTACCCTCTCGTTCTACGCGAGGTTATGGCTCAATTATTGCTAGGAAGTGGTATACAGAGCTCCCAGAGACCGTTCGTCACATGGTGGACGGGGCAGGATTTGGGCCCTTCTGCGCGGGGCTATCTCGCTACCCTGCGAGCAGGACCTTGATGGGGGCACTCGTGGAGAGATAGTGGGACACCACCAAGTCTTTCCACTTCTCAGCTACCGGGGATATGACGATGACCCCGTTCGACTTTGCGATGCTGACTGGCCTTGATATGGCTGGCCGACCGGTCCCCTACGACGAGGATATGGGCGAGTGGGAGGCTGCCTGGATCTATCTGTTGAGAGCTCGCCCACCAATTGACTGATCTTCGGGCAAAGTCAGGTACACTTGGTTCCCCATGCAGTATAGGGGGAGTATGCCCGAGACTCTTGAGGAGATAGAGCAGTACGCTTGAGGTTTTTTAATGTTCCTCCTTGGGACCACTTTGTTCTCCGACAGGGGGAACACAGTTGGACTGTATCTGCTCAGTGCTTTGGTGGACCCATCACAGGTCAGCTAGTATGACTGGGGTGGCGCCGGCCTCGCTACCCTCTACTGCTATATGAGTGCGACCTCTCGCGGATGGGGGAACATAGTTGGCGGCTACTAGAGAACCTGGGAGGTACCTTCTGCCCTCTTGATTTACATTTCTGCTTTTCATTATCTGTACACTGCACACGACACTTTACATTCTGTATTCTATATTCTGCACTCAGCACTCTGTATTTTCTGTATATTCTGTATTCTGATGGCCACTGCCCTGTTTTCCACAACTATGGGTTTACACGTACTTTCCGACGCTAGCCCCAGAGTTCGAGGTGGAGGTGCCTCTTACGATCCCTTACTCTCACGTATTTGAGGGTCGATGCCGGGCGAGGGCTCGAGAGACTCTGCCCTTCTTGCGACAATTTTTTGACACGGTGCGGGCGACCGAGGTACTTCAGAACTCTCAGTTCTTCATATTTTCAGCTTTGATTCATCTCACCTATTTATGACATCTGATTGGCTCATGCACTTATTATCCTCAGATCGCTTGGCGGCCCTGGGCACCCTTGGGAGGAGATATTCGTTTCCAGTTCCCGGGGGCATGGGCTTCTTCTCAGTATAGGACTTTGTTTGAGGGGCCAGTTGGCAGGGCCTGGTTTCTGGGAGATCGCTTCATGCGCCAGACGATGGGCGTCCCTGAGCAGAGTGTCCCTTCAGTACCTCCAGATGACATGCGGTCCGCTGAGAGACTCACTCCCGAGGAGGTCGATGTCGCTATGTTGGGTACCGATGCAGCTCTGCACACAGAGGAGGGGGAGTATGCGACTTACCGCCACACGTACTTGATGCCCCCACTGATGGGTGTCCGTACTCCTATTATGAGGGCTGCTGGTGCATCATCATCGGCTCGAGCCCAGGCTGCAGACGTTCCTTCGTCTAGCAGGGCCGGTACATCGAGAAGTGGGGCTAGACAGATTCCCCTGATTCCTCCGACTTATCAGCACACTGGGTGGCTAGATCTTCCGACCGAGTTGACAGGATGGCGATACAGGACATCTTACCCGATCCCATTGGAGCCTCCATTGCCTGATCACCAATACGTCAGAGACCCTGACTCGCCACCGGTATGCTTTACAGTTTTGATTTATCACTCAGATATTTGGACATTCATTCATTCACTGATAACTTGCACTTGCATCTGCAGCTTCCTAGCTAGTACATGGATAGGATGCTCGGAGTGATGGCCTCGCTCGAGGGCATGGTTCTGCGGAGGGAGACACAGTGATGCCAAAACGTGGAAACACCTCAAAATATGCATGCAATAGGCTTCAAAACTCAAAGCTAGGCAAGGGTATTGAACTACAACCATGCATAGCAAACATCATTCGACCATGAGGCCCAAAAACAGAGCTAAGGCAGTCCAAAATATGTACAAAATCAGTTTAAGGCATGGCCAAAAAGTGCTAGAATCAAAGGCCAAAATAGCATACAATGTAAGCTTGTAAAGAGGATTTGCACTACAAGCATGTGAGGCAATCAAGAGGCCACTAAACCACCAAAATTTAGAGGTATGGCATGCCAAATAAAGCCCAAAAACCCACTGAAACATGGTTAATGCATGCAAGAATGAGATGCTCCTTTGATAAGCTATGAAGAGGGTTATTCTACACATGGAAGATGGACATCCAATATGGCAAAAAAAGCTCTGGACAGAGCTTACGCAGGTCTTAAAACTCATCAAAAATGGCCTAAAACATGGCTTGGAAGCATGAAAATAAGGGCTCCTTTGTAAAGCCAAAAATGCTAGAAAACAAAACAAGGAGAGAGAGGGTCACCCCTCTCTGATTTTGGCATTCAAAAAAGCATGCTAGCCATTGAAAATCCACTAGATTTCAGTGGCTAAAAGGCCAAACAAAGGCCAACACAAATGCTCTAAGGCATGGCTCAAAACAATGTAAAATAAAGCATGCAAGGGGGTAGATGACCCCCAACAGAAAAATGATCTTAAACAAACATGTTAAGGGCCTCAAAATAAGACTTTTTTTCAGTTTACACCAAAGCTCAAATATGCATGCAAATAAGACTAAGATAAGGATCGAAATAGGGCTTAAAAAGGGAGAAAGTGTGTTACTCTTAAAGCTCAAGAAGACCAGCAACTTCTGGACCAAAGACACAGCTCCTCAACCTCTGAAAATGGCCTCCAAGATCCTTAGGTTGATGGTGGAAGTGTGTGGCTATGAGGTGTAGTGTAAAACAGTCAAGAACCATGCACTTTCTAAGCCAAAATGTAGAGATATAGAAAGAGAGAGAGAGATGTATATTTGCCTTAGAGGAAATCTGAACCCTCTACAAGGAAGGGGAGCCCTTCCTTTATAGACAAGAGGGACTAAAGCTTCTCCTAGAAGCTTAAAACCAAGGGCAAACATCCTCCATACACGTGTATGAAGGATGCAGTCTGTGTCCCCTAGCTGGCACAACTTGGAATCAACTCACTGAGACAGAACTGATGGGAGCTGGCCGACCAGTTCAAGTGGTCGACCGACCACTTTCCCTGGTCGGCCGACAAGGGTCAAAAGGGTCAAGTGGTCGGTAGCCTCCCAGGGTGGTCTCCACATGAAATGCAAGCAAGTGGTATAGTGGGAGACCAGTAAATGTGGCCCAAAAACCAAGGAGAACAGCTTCCTGTCAAGGAAATCGGTCGGCGAAGAGAAAGGTGGTATCCAAGGAGAAAAGGTGGTCTCCCACCCTTGTACCACCTTCCAAACAATGAAAATGGGGTCCAAGCCAAAAATGAACCAAGACGAATGCAAAACGAGGGTTCAGGGGCCAAAACGCACAATCGGGTGCCCCGGAAACTGACTGTTAAGCATCGAAAGTGGCGTGCGACCATGAAGGTGGTCTCCTGGGCCACAGTGTCCCTCTAGAGAGAGGAAACAAGGTGTGTACCAAAAACCAGAGCAAACGGAGAAAGTTAAGCAGTCCCGAACTGAGACGCACGGCCGACAGCTCCGAAAATCGGAAACTGGTCTCCAAATGGGAACAATGGTCTACTACCACGAAAAGTAGCCTACGGCCACTGAGAGATGGTCTACGAGACCTCTCCCTCCCTTCGGGAAGAGAAAACAAAACCTAATTCGCAAACCGAGGCAAAACACAAAAGAGTCCCGAAGTCCGGATGTAAGGCTCTCAGCTGAGACTCCGTAACCTCAGAACGAGCACAACATACGCAATCACCGAGCACTCAATCGATGACGTCTGAGTCTTAAGGTCGGTCAAAAATGAGGTGTCTACAGGTACCCAAGTTTGTGGAAGGGTGAGGTTATGGGTGTAGTGGGCTAGACCCAATGGACCCAAAACTAAAACAATATGCGCGCGCCGCCGCCGCCGTCCGTCCGATCGGGCGTTCTGGGCTAGGCTTGGGCGCGAGTGCGTGGTATGAGGTTGCGTTAGGCTTGTCCAGCCCAATACTTATCTTTTTGGGCCAAAAACATTTATAATTTATTTTTATTTTTTATTTTGGTTTCAAAATTCAAAATAAATTGGTCCAGAAATTTTTCCTTCACCCAAATAGGTCCCAAACTGTTTTACCCTTCACGGAACAGGTTCAGAAGGTTCAAAACAAGCTCATACCTGTTCATTTCAAATTGAATCGATTTGAACAGATTCAAATCTGTTTGCTGCCTTCTCAATCTGTCCGAACAGGTTTCTACCTGTTCAGAACAGCCATCTTTTCTTCTATAAAAAGCCTTCAATTCTAGTATTCTTCATTCAGTTTTTTCTATCATAAATTCGTCCTCCCTCTCTGTGTTTCTCTGCATTTATTTTTAGGGAAATAAATAGAAAGAGTTTCAACATTTTTTGGTTCGCCAGACTTGATTTTATAGTGTAGTAGAATCAAGTATTAGTCATTACATCCTGAGAAGTAGACGCCATTTTAATTCGAAGCATTGAAGCGAGGGCGAAATATACTTTAAGGAGATTGTGTCCAACACAAGCCTCGCCATTAATTTTTGTAAGCATCTAATTCGAGGAATAATTTATATAATTATTTTCTGAATTATTTTATTTTATTGTTTATTTATTTTATACATTTAATTTACATACATACACCTTTGTGGGGTTCTAACAAAAATTGCTTCAAAAATCTATTCAATAAGAAAATAAAGTTGTCAATCGTGGTCTGAGTAATGCGACGAAATGGTGAATGTTATAAAGCTAAGTTTGGTTCACCATTTTGGCTGACCAAATGTTCTGAGATATCCCAGATGACTTGATACACCATGATTGTTCAGATTGCTGACCAAGTATTTCAGTAAGCCAAGAACCAAAAAAAGTTGTCAAACAAGTGTTCTCAGCAAGATAAACCAAAATAGGAGGCTAACCAAGAGCTCTCGACCAATAAAAATAAAAAATAAAACAAAGCGATGAGCGAGAACAAAGCAACTGAGTTCACTAAAAGCAATGCGCACCATTTTATGCTTTCACCGAACGAGTACACATACACTTTGCCAGATAGAAATGATGCCGCCATGCCAACATAGTTCTGCTAATGACATTGGAACACATCCAACTCAATAACATTCTTCCTCATAACCGCTCAAGTTCCTTGGCTTTACATTGAACCTGCACAACCAATAGCATCTACATCAATAGCCTAGAGTTTGAATGAAGTTTTCCTGACATGAAATGCCTACGATGTTTAATTAGCAAATGACAATAGCCAAGCAAAACCCAATTTCTCATGTTCCAATTATACTTTCGCTTTATTTCAAAAATAACCAATTGTGGTGGAACAAACCAGAAGAACCAAGAAATTACAGAAGTCGCCGACAATTGTGAAACATATCATATTTCTAGAACTACAATTTTTGAAGTTTTGAATATACTAGTGTGAAATACTCATCAAGCTGATTCCAATGCAAAAGACCACGTCAAAATCGAAGGTAAAACAAAGCCATACGGGGCGATCAAAGTTTGCCCAGAAAGTCCACTAATTTTTTGAAGAAGACGAACCAAAAACAATGAAGAAATCATCTTGTGCTTTGCAGTTGAGTTACAACCGGTTGATCTGAAACATCTGATCTATTTTTGCTAAATCTAAACCATCTGGAGTCCAATCACAATGATCCAATAGTCGTTTCCAACGATATGGCGCATTCCAGGCACATTCATGTGGTGAGAATTTGTAAATTCAATTTAGAAAAATTACAGTTTTTATTTAAAGCCCAACAGTAAAAAATTGAGTACCAAATGAGTGAAATTGATAATCCGCTTCAATAATTTGTTATTGGCTTACTCCTCGACAATTTTGGCCAAAGTCCATTCTGAATTCCTTCTGAATAACAAATATCATTTGAAAGCAATGGAGCAAATATGCGCTGTATACAATACGCAATTAGCATAACAAAGATGCCTTGGCAACTTTGCTACATCAACACTGATCAACGTTGCACATAGAAGCATGATGATGCAATTTCAAGAGCAGTGCCTTTGACTATTTTCAATACTTTATGAAATTTTTTTAATTCTCTTTTAGAACAAGAGATTACACTGGCCTTGGAATTCTACACATTTGCGCAAATTCTACCATTAATGTAAGTTTTTCAGCTTTTTACTTTTTTGTGATTAACAAGTCAACATCATTTGGTACAAGCAATCAATACCATAGGATGTAGTATTCATAATCCTTACAATGTTTGAAATTGATCACCACTTAAAATCAGTTAAAGCCTTCGAATAAGGAACAATCTCCGTGCTCAGCATGGAGCACCATTAGCAAAAGCCTCAAAATACGGGGCAATCTATGTGGTCGGCACAGAGCGCCATCAACAAAAACCTTTGAACATGGAGCAATATCTGTGCTCAGCACAAAACGCCATTAGCAAAAGCCTCTAGATTCGAAGCAAAGCCCTAATTTCCTAGACATACATACATGCATTCATATAGTCATTCATTCATTCATTCATTTTATTCATTTATCAAAGGTGTCATTCATTCATTTATTTGATTCATTTATCAAATGTGTTTTTATCAAAAGACCTAACATCTATTTGAACAACGCAGCTCGGCAAGGTGATTTGGGAGTAAGACCAGTATCAACTAGGTAGTATCTGTCAAGGATGTTATTTTCATCAAAGGTCTAACATCCATTTGTGCCACTAACTCGGCAATAAAAACACTTATTCCTTCTACCGAAGAAAATGAAAGTTTTGGGACAATTGTGGTAGCCCAAAAGGTACCAAAACATCCCAACTTATTGGGATGAATCCAAACAAGTCCTAACAATGGGCCTAGCCCAAGCAAGGAAGCCCATCAAGCCACCTCTATAAAAAGAAGGCATTCCATAAGAAAGAGGTAGGCTTCATCTTTACAGCAGACACACACAAACACTTTACAAGTTCTTCCTCTATTCTCTTTGTTTGAACGATTCTAACTTTATCATCGGAGTATTATCGACCACCAACCCTGGTTGGGTGGCGTCAACCATGGTTATCTTTGCAGATCTACAGGGTAAAATTCATCTTTTCGTTGAATCTTTTCAACAATCCATGTGAGAAGATTTTTTGGATCTTACACCACCTTATCACTATTATATCATTATCCAATAGCAATCGTCATATAAATATAGTTAACTCTCAAGTTCTGTCATGTTGAGATCTCAACAAGAGAGAAATACAACCCTTAACATTACTATATAAATGTAGAAATTAATGATTTGTGAGTTACATTTAACTTGTGAGGTTCATCGTGCCATTCATATATTATTAATGATTTTTGTTAACAAGTATCCTTGTTAAGATTTCATTAAATAAGTATTAATTTCTCCACGAGTAATGATATAAATCCTAAAAGCTCTATCAAAATTTTTATCAAATGTTTCACATGAGTGTGGAACCCACATTATGTGAGTCTCATATGGGTCTCACACCCGTGTGAAACACTTGGTAAAAATTTTAACAGAATTTTTAACATCTCTAATATTTTTGTTTACTCCACTGCTATAGAAAGTTGAAAAACCAATCGACGTATACTATTAAATAATATTTTTTTTATTTTTACAATGATATTAAAGAAAAATGATTTGTGGCACTAAATTTCCTGGCACTAATGGCACTAATTTCTATATCAGGTAAAAAAAAAAAAAAAAACAAAGTTACCAAAACAGGAAATTAGTGCCATTAGTGCCAGGAAATTTAGTGCCACAAATCACAACTGGATATTAAAATGCCTTTTCGACATCTTCCTACATTTTTAACTACATTTTTGTTGACATGTTTTAATTAATTACTTATTGAAATATATGGACAAGACTTTTGATCATTTATACAACAAAAAAACTACGTGACAAATTATTTTTAACTAAACAATTTCAACTATTCTACATATTAAAGTTGCACCAAATAAATTTTCAATTTTTTTTTTAAAAAGATTTAAGCTAATAATCTTTAAAGAAAATTAAAAAAAATTCATTTATAAATTTTCCAAATGCGTCCATTATAGTCTCATTATTTGGAACTATTACTTTGCCTACGCTAATAAAAATAAAATTATTGTTGCATTTTGTTAATTTGTGAAAAATATATGAAATGTCAAAAGAGTAACTTGCAATGCCTTGTAATGCATCTGAGAGATGAATTTTTTTAAAAAATAAATAGTAAAAAAAGTAGATAAAAAATAAGGGTATTTTGGTCACATTATAAAAAAATATTCTTTAATATTATACATTTATTATTTTTTTACTTTCTATTATAATAGAGAAAGTTAATATCATTTAATTCATTCTAAACACTTATTAACAAAACCCATTGAACAAATATCTACTGAAAAATACTGTAAACGCGGATGTATATAAATTAATTAACCATAAGTTTTTTGTCAATAAGAAAATCTGAAATAATTCTAGTACTGATGGAGTGGTATTTTGGGAGCAGATATAAACGCAGCGTCTGGCTGAAAACGCAGCCGCCAGACGCCAGCGTTTCTCGGCAAAAAACTGATTTGGGAGGCTGATTATAATCAAGGCTGGAAATTACCATACTGCCCTTTATCATGCATGGCAATATATTACATTGGGTGAGGGCATTTTGGTAATTTCACAGTTCCACACATGACATGACATCTTAAAAAAATATTATCTACAAAACCAAAAAAGCAGTTTTTTGCCAACTTTTCAAGTCACTTTATGAAAAATCCAAAAATCTTGGTTAAAAGTAAAAAAGTTGATTTTTACCACCTTCTCAAAATAGGCTGGAGTAAACTTCTTCAACTTTCATATGAAATGATGATTCTTTCATAATTAAAAATAATAATAATTTTATTTATAATATATTTATTATTATTTTTTTAATAAACTAAACGTGTATCATTATAGTTAATCAAATACTCCCTAAGATTCCATTTTTCAGCGGAAAAAAATGATGGAAATAGCAAGAACGACCCAATACTTTAAAAAAAAAAACTTGAACTTGGACCGGAAATGGTCTTATAAATGATAATCAGCTACAACCATCAACATATATACTTTCAAATTAAAAGATCGTAGTTGAGTGCTACTACGGTGAGCACTTTTAAAAAAGATATATCATATGTAACTGTTGGCTTATTTTTCCTACGAAGGAAAATATCATAAATGCGAGCGTGCCAGCAAGGATTGAAAAATCCTTACAGATTAAATTCAAGCCAATTATCAAGCGATTGTGTTGACGGTTCTTTTGTCTCAACGAAGAGGACTTCAAAGTTGCCAAGTGTAGCGAAAAGAAAAATTAAAAGAAGAATGAGGGACGGAGAAAGACGATTGAGTGAACAATCAAAGTGATAATTACTTACCTCTACTCCTATGCTTTGAAAAGGAAGTGCATGAAATGCTTCGAAATGAAAGTGCTGAAAATAAATGCTTCGAAATATAAATCTATGTTAAACTACTCCTAAGATAAGGAAAATGACAAGAAATATTGAAATTAAGTATCTTTGATTTAAGTTCTGGGTCCTTTACAATGTAGCCATGAATGGCTATTTATAGGCAAATATTTGTAGGAAAAAACTTCCAGCAATAACTACCCAATAACCACCTAAAACTACCCACTCTTCCATCTTCATTCTTGTCTTGCCATGTGTCCTTCCACCCATCCACTTTGTCCTTCATATTCTCCATCATCTCTATAACTTCTTTTAACTTCCAAATGAATAAGAGGATGCCACGTGTCCTGCAATTATATAAATAATGAAAATTGCAGATTTATGGTGCTAACATTACCCCCCGCGGCCCTTAAAAATGATGTTTATTTGAATTTTTGAAGGGCCGAACCAAGCACATGATTAATCTAAGCAATAAAATGCTTCGAATACTATCAACAAAGTGTTTCGAATGATGTAATAGCACCAATGAAGTGCTTCGAATGAGTATGAAATTATGACTAGATGACTCGAATTATGACTAGTAACAAGCTTCGAAAGTGGTATAAAGGACCAAAATCATTCTTCGAAGGTCGATGGAGCCGACAAAGGACGAATTACATCCTCGAAAATACCCGGCAAAGCTTCGAAGGTTCACAACCACCATTATTATTTCTTCGAAGCTGTTGTTAACGCAAGATAGAGTGCTTCGAAACTTACAAAATTATGGCAAAACAGTTTTCGAAGCAACTTATGGCAAAATGGCTTTCGAAGCAACTTATGGCAAAATGGCTTTCGAAGCTGTTTTTGGCCAACATTGTAGTTATTCAAATCTTATATGTTCTGGTTCATACATAATTAATGAAAATATTAATTTTGTGCTTCGAACCAATTATTAATTATTCGAAAACACCAAAAACTGTTGTTCTTCGAACCAACTCATCATGCCAAAAACAGGCATTATTCGACAACTAATTAATTGTCATTTTACATATATTTGAAGATATGTACACATTTCGAAAGTTTTCAAAGCTTTATACAGTTTCGAAGGTGAAGTAATCAACCTTCGAAACGACTCTTGATGTTTCGAATATATCTTCAAAGCTTTATACAGCTTCGAAGGTGAAGTAATCAACCTTCGAAACAACTCTTGATGCTTCGAATGTATCTTCGATACTTTGATTGTGTACATACAAACAACTGGCCATCAATTTGAAAAGATAAGCCATTCTCAACCATTTATTTAAATGTACAGGCTTTTTCTAGCCAAGTTCATGCATTTTAAATGGTCATCCCTTATTCTTAGTGCTTCGAATTCATAAGAACAATTTGTTAATTTTATTAACCACATCATCAGAATTATATTTTGATGTGAACCACAAATCCAAAAAGGATTTTGAACACCAAAAGTCATGGTATAGTGTGACCATGAAAATTCATACTTTTTGACATTTTGAAAAATGTCAAAAATTTTGAATTCATGAACAGTGGCTTGTTCATTATTTTTGACCATGTTTGTTTTAAAAACATGACTTTTGCCGAATAGGTTCTCATAATTATTTGGCAAAGTGGGTTGTTTTTCCATGTTAGCCATTAATGGCTTATGAAAATCACCCATAGATATATTATTTTCATGACTTGACTCTCTAAAATTTGGTTTTTGGACCCCCCGAGTCATACATGAAACATCATTAGCCAAATTTGGCTCAAGAACATGCTCTTTTGTTGTGTTAATTTCATAATTTGGCTCTTTTAAAACGGACTCTTGAACCCCCTGAGCCATTGATGAAATCAACTCTTTACTTTTGCTATTTTTAACCATGGAAAAATTCTAAAAAAATTCACCAATTCCGGCCATTAAAGCCTCAGTTAATGACTTGGTAGTGAGAGTTGATAACTCATCATTCCATTGGCGAATTTCCATATCAAGTTGATGAATTTCTCCAATTAAATTGTGTCTTTTTTCTTCCACCAAATAATATTGTAATGGATGAAAATTTATTTCATCAAGAAAATGGATCTCTTCTTGAAGATCTAAAATTTTTCTTTCACGCCAATATATTTCAAACTGACAAGTTCGAATGGCGAAATCCAAATCGTTTGTCATTTCTTATACTTGGCTGTCCCACTGAGCGTGCCAAAATTGTTGGCTTATTTTTCCTACGAAGGAAAATATCATAAATGTGAGCGTGCCAGCAAGGATTGAAAAATCCTTACAGATTAAATTCAAGCCAATTATCAAGCGATTGTGTTGACGGTTCTTTTGCCTCAACGAAGAGGACTTCAAAGTTGCCAAGTGTAGCGAAAAGAAAAATTAAAAGAAGAATGAGGGACGGAGAAAGACGATTGAGTGAACAATCAAAGTGATAATTACTTACCTCTACTCCTATGCTTTGAAAAGGAAGTGCATGAAATGCTTCGAAATGAAAGTGCTGAAAATAAATACTTCGAAATATAAATCTATGTTAAACTACTCCTAAGATAAGGAAAATGACAAGAAATATTGAAATCAAGTATCTTTGATTTAAGTTCTGGGTCCTTTACAATGTAGCCATGAATGGCTATTTATAGGCAAATATTTGTAGGAAAAAACTTCCAGCAATAACTACCCAATAACCACCTAAAACTACCCACTCTTCCATCTTCATTCTTGTCTTGCCATGTGTCCTTCCACCCATCCACTTTGTCCTTCATATTCTCCATCATCTCTATAACTTCTTTTAACTTCCAAATGAATAAGAGGATGCCACGTGTCCTGCAATTATATAAATAATAAAAATTGTAGATTTATGGTGCTAACAGTAACATACTGTAACATATGTAATAAAGCTTTAGGCTGTGTTTGGTTTGTGTTTGTAGAGTGATTTTTGAGATAAAAAGTACAAAAACTCGTTTGATTTTTCTTTTTTTAAAAATCATTTTGGAAAATTATTTTGGGAGAGAGAGTTTTAAAAAAAGTGATTGATTTGATGTGTATGAGAGAGAGAGTGATTTTGAAAAGTAGGTAACCAAACAAAATTCTGAGATTTTTTTTGAAAAAATTTGTTTGGTTTGATTACTCTTGAAAATTTGTTTGTAAAGAATTTTTCCCAAAAATTTTTCTTAGAAACAAACCAAACAAGGCCTTAATGTTTCGAAACAAACAGGGATGGAGGCGGCATAGGCCGAGGAAGGTCACGTGCCCCCTCAATTTTGTAATTTTTTTTTAATTTTTTATTTTTTTTTTTATTGTCATGTATAAAATGTATTCTCTTCTTCTTTTTTTTTCTTAACATGTTCTTTGGCTAATGATTTATTATATTATTCACAACAAATAGTTATTTGATATTTTGGGAACACTATGTGCTATTATTTATATAATAGTTTAAATCAATAGTGTAGCGGAAAATATTATAGATTGGATATAATGAACTCATTATTTTTAAGTAGTTGACATATTACTTAGTGTGATTTGTGATTTTTTTATACTTTGAGCATCACGTAGGTAATGTCATATGGTACTCTAAGACTGTTTAATAATTTTCATTCAAAATACATCATTTATAAACAATGTCATCTCTTTAATATTTTTGTGTAAAATAAAAATTAAATAGATTCTATAATAATTTATGCTATAAATAATGTGTTTTTATTTTTTAAAATTATGAATTTTGATCCATAATTTTTTATGCTAAAATTGCAAACTTACATCATCATCTCATACCGAATTATTCCACACTATTATAGAATTTTGATTTGTTCTTATTAATAATGAATATGTAATTTTTTATATTTAAATGTATCTCATAAAATGATTATTATCTTAATGTTGCTCATGAATTTTTTTAAATAAAAAATTATAATTAATAAGTGCCTCCTCTAACTAATTTTCTGACTCCGCCACTGGAAACAAATATTATATTATATCATAACTTTTCTTACAATAAATTATTTGTAATATTTATATCACATTCCTATTTTAAAAAAAATATATTTCATATCATTTATTACATAAACACAGCATTCATAACATAATGACAATAGTTCATAACGTTCACTTTAGAGATGCACTCCATAGACTCGTTCATTCATCTATACTATATATTAAGCAAAAGGGGGTTTTTAACCCCCAAGCCTTGTGAGAGCTCCAATCTCCCAATCTAAATTTTCTGATTTTTTGATTTTAAAAATTCATCTATACTATATATTAAGCAAAAGGGGGTTTTTAACCCCCAAGCCTTGTGAGAGCTCCAATCTCCCAATCTAAATTTTCTGATTTTTTGATTTTAAAAAAAAAAAAAAAAAACTTAGCATTTATTAACTTCTCCTAACCCCCAAGTCTTACCCTCATAATGACACTTTAATGCATTAAGAACAAGCATAAAAAAAATTCTTTAAAATCTAACACATATGAATTCCTTGAAAAGTCTCAACACATATGATTATTATCCCTCATAACAACACTTTAATACATTAAGAGCAAGTATAAAAAAAATTTCTTAAAAAGTCCAACGCATATGATTATTATCAAAATATTAAACTTTAATATAATATAATAAAAAAAAAGACATTTAATTCATTGAAAAGTCTAACACATATGATTATTATCAAAATATTAAACTTTAATATAATATAAAAAATGAAAAAAAGAAGGCATTTAAAATAAATAAAAAAAGACATTTAAAAATCACAATTTACATATATAGATAATTGTAAACATAATCTGTGCATAGTACGGGTGATATGCTAGTACTTTTTACCACAAAGTGATAGGATATTTGTTAGTATGGTTCTTTTTAGATTTTTTTTTTTTTTTTATTTGAACGGTGGTTCTTTTTATATTGCTCGCCATAAATTCTCAAAAAGTAGGATAAATTATATTGACTTCCCTTGTAGTTTGAAAAAAATAAATTAAGTCTCCATAATTTTAATATAATTATATTAAACTTTCTAGAAGTTGTAATTTACATAACACTTAACTTCCTTTTCATGTTAGTTATATAAATGAAAAAATAATAATTTTGTCATTTTCTTTACAAGAAAATATATATTTTATGTTATTTACTTTTGTAGTTTTAGTCCATTAACCTTACGAAAAGAAAAATTAATATAATTATATTAAAATAATATGACTAATTGTACTTTTTTTAAATTTTAAAGAAGATTAGTGAAATTTACTCTATTCTAAAACTCCATTAAGATTTTTGAGATTCTTATTAAGCTTAGTTTAGTTTATTCTCAATTTAAAATTTTCCTCTTTAAAATCACTTGTAATTAAAGAAACTTCAAGAGCCACCACTACAAATCAAAATAAAGAGTGGTTGATTTGACCCCTTATGGCGCCCAATTATCTCAAATTAAATCATGCCTCAAAAATCACTTTAATTTAACTTTTCATATTAAAACATTGTTAAAAGTGCATTCTTTCTCTTCAATTAAGTGGACGTATAGTTTACTTTTATATTAGAGGATTAGTAGATCCCACATCAACTTCAATGTTGAGATCTATTAAATTTCTCACAAAAAATTTTAAAAAATAAATAAATAAATTTCAATTAATTAAAAAAATAACATCACTTGCTTTTTTGTTTTTTTGTTTTTTTTTAAAAAAAATAAGAAAGTTAATATGAAAAATGCTTCAGACCTCTAAATTGTGAGCTCTAGAAGAGCTCTAATCTGTGGGCTCCACTGTGTGATTTGATGTTTTTGCCTTTATTTTGTTTTTTTGTTTTTTTTTTTTAAGTTGCCATGTCACTAGTGCTCTTATTAGAGCTCTATTATTAAAGCTCTTAATCACCACCCTAATATGATATAGACACGTTGCGCAACTTGCAATTTGAGTGTGAGTTGATTATATGAAATGATGATGCACAAGTTATAATTTCCTTTGCCTAGAAAATAGCAGAGAAAATTATTGGTGGGAATGGAAGACGTCCAATTTGCTAGTTGGATGAATCATTTGTGACTTTGTGGGGTTTAAGGTCCATTTTTTAATGTACTTTTAGCTCTTCATGCATCCAAGAGTCGCATATTTCCTAATGACTTTTTTTTGGCTATTTATTTATATATATACATGTTATAATGGATTAGAAAAATAATCAAAATATCAATCATAAATAGTTATATGAAGACAAAGACTGCCTCTAGTACGGAAAAATGTTAATTTATCTTAACAAAGTGAACCCACTTGTGTAGGAATATACTTTCCATCCTAACTATGATGCTTCTTTAATTTGTACGATACAATACTAAAACATGTTCAAAAGCTAGGGAAGAGGCATTTGACTACCGAAAGCTTAATAAACAAAATAAAAAGGATAAATTACATTTTGTCCCATTTATGGTTGATTATTTTTTTCACTTCTAACTCTTAAAATTTGTTTTCTCACACTTTGGCCTTTTATTTTTTACGTTTTTTTTTTCCAATTTACTCCAAAAACTAATTTGTGTTGAAAATTATACCGCAAATGATATATTGACAGTTATGTGACATAAAAATATTTTGAATAAATTACAAATACATTTCCAAATATTTACTTAAAATACGAATTCACCCTATGATTTTAGAAATTACATCATGCCCCTTGAAGTTCTCATAATAAATTACTCTTTTATTGGTAAAGTATCAAGTCAATTAGCAGTTTTTAATCATGTCAAAAATATATTTTCATTAACAATTCAGATTATTTTATTGTTGTATAGAATAATAGTTATGAATTTATTTTTATTTTTTTTGATTAATTCTGTTATATAAAAAATCTTAGAAGGAAAATATGTAATTTTCACAACTACAAGGGGTCAATCCGTATTTTAAGCAATCCTAAAAGGAGTAGTTGTAATTTATTTAAATATTTTATTATACAATATAGCTCACAGCTTTGACACAAACTCAAACTCTAATATGATAATATATTTTCTGCCTACTTTTGAACAAAAGTTAGCTTTATGAGTAAATTAAAGAAAAAAAAAATTGAAACATAAAGGGTTAAAGTGAGAAAAATAAATTTTAAGAGTTAAAATAAAAAATGACCAAATATAAAATGGACAAAGTGTTATTTATCCAAATAAAAATTAACACACACGTCTAGACAAGTAGAAAGTTTAGCACACATGTTCATCCTCTTTGGCTATGTTTGTTTAGAGAGAAATTTAAACTTAAATTTTATTTATTTCTTTATTTCTTTATTTTTTTACATAAGATAAAAAGTTAGTGAATTAGTAGTTAAATTCTAACGTTAGCCAATATCTTTCCAAATTAACAATCCTGTCGAATTGTATGTCCCCTTACATGGGGGACTGGATTGAATTCCATGAAGAAGTGGAATACAAAATGAAAAGATTTAAGGGGCATGTACCAATAAATCCCAAATTAATAACTTATAGACTGTTTAGTCCTAAATGTTTTCTTATGAACTGAATAGTCCCATTGTAAGGGAATTGACCATTGAGGGCATATACATTGTAGGCGTGTGTGGTATAACTGCTGGGCAACATTGGTAATTTATTAATGTAAAATTACAGAAAAAGGCATCCATTCATAAACCAATCGCCTTTTGCAGCCATTGTTGTTCACTGAAGAGAGAGAGACAGAGATCAGAGAAATGTCATCGCACAACAATTCATCATCATCGGCGGCGAATGATCCACGGCAGCCCTCAACTGCAAAGCCGTTCGCATCATCGGTGGTGTCTCCTCAAGAACTTCCCATCGATTACTCCGGTTTCATTGCCATCATCTGCGCCGTCATCGGCGGCGAATGATCCACGGCAGCCCTCAACTGCAAAGCCGTTCGCATCATTGATGGTGTCTCCTCAAGAACTTCCCATCGATTACTCCGGTTTCATTGCCGTCATCTGCGCCGTCGCCGACGTCATGTTCCGTGTATGTATATCCATATATCAAAATTATTGATGATGTCGATGATGTACAACAAATCAAAAAAATGATGTAGTTGATGATGTTCAATGTTGTAGTTGATGTTCAATCTGGGTGTTACTCAACAGGAGCATTTCTACTTCCTGGAAGACCCACCCAGTTCTATTTCTTCTTTGCTTGTGAATGATATGATCACTGTTGGATCAAGAAGGGATTCTAATATCCCCTAACTTTAGTTCTGTAGTCGGTTTTATCTTCATTTGAATAAAAAAAAAAAATGTTGTAGTTGATGTAGTTGTTGATGTTCAACATCATCATACATCATCAACAAATCAAAAAAATTGGAGCATTTCAGATAATGTCGATGATGTTTAATGTTGGTGATGTATGATGATGTTTGATCATACATCATCAACAAATCGAAAAAATGGAGCATTTCAGATGATGTAGATGATGTTTAATGTTGGTGATGTATGATGATGTTTGATAATATTTCATGATGTTGATGATGTGTAATGATGTTGGTGATGATATTTTATGATGTTTGGTGATGTTGATGATGTTTTGATGATGTTGGTGTAGTTAATATTTGCTAAGTAGTTAATGTTTGGATGATGTAGTTGATGTTGAGAGGGTAAATAGGTAAAGCCTCATCAAAACAAATCAAAAGGAAATATTCTTTATTAGTTAAATAGGACCAAATGGTTTATAAGAAAAAACACAGGACTAAATGGAGTAACATTCTCTCAATTGGGATTTACCGGTAATTTTTCCAAGATTTAAAAGTCAAGAATAAGGATTAAGAGATTAAAAGGTCATTAGATTATGTAATTCATTTCAAGTGATTTCAAACGAATGCAAAACAAATTGATGTCATATAAAAATTTACGCCCAAAAAAATCAAAAAGCCCAAAAAGAAGTTTCTAATATAGGCACTTTTTCAAAGTTTCTTTTTTTGTCGGCCTTTTTAAATTTAAAAAACAAAACAAAAAAACTAGGTTTTGGTATTAAAATAAATAAATAAATAATTCATACTAAAAATTACAAAAAGTAATAATGAAAATTTGAAAATTTATTATAAGACAAAACTACTAAATCAAATGATTAATAAAGATGAACATAGCTCAAGTGATAATACCTATACTATCTTAATAAAAAATTAAGATTCAAATTTATGAAGAAATATTAAACACTGTATTAGACTAACTTCACTCTAATAACTAACATCAAATAATAATAATAATAATCCAATAAACACTACAAGAAATTGCACTTTTGGCGACTAAATTTTTAGTCGCCAAAAGTCAAATTTTAGTCACCAAAAAGATTTCCCAACTAAATAGTTTGGTCACCAGGTTGGTTGTGGGAAGATTGTCGGGGAAGGTATTAGCGACTGAAAAATATTTAGTCACCAAAAGTCCTAAATTGGCAACTAAAAAATTAGTCGCCAAAAGGAAAGGTATTAGCGACTAAGTTTTTTTTAGTCACCAAAAGTTGACAATTGGCGACTAAAAATTTAGTCGCCCAAAGTTTCCAATAAATGTGCTTTTTTTTTTTCGCGACAAAAATATTTAGTTGCTAAAAATGTCGCAATCCTTTTTGGCTACTAATTTTTTGGTCGCTGAAATTATTTTGCTCCTTTTTGACTACTAATTTTTTAGTTGCCAAAAACTCTTTTTTTGGGGGGGCTACTAACTATTTAGTCGCCAACAAGTTCCCTTCTTATTTTTTGGCTGCTAAATGTTTAGTCGACAAAAGCTCTATTTATTAATTTTTTTTTGAAATGCATAAATTGAATATTTTTCATTAATTTCTAAATTATATGCATTCCATTATCAATGCAACCTATAACCTGTACATATACAGAATAATACATCTATCAATTATCATCTAAATCCATTATCAATAATACTCATTTCATTATCAATTATCTAAAAACTTTAACTTGTAACATCATATTCCAAATATCATATAAATCTACACCAATCAAATAATCCATCTAAATTAAATATTACATACAAAAATACTGGATTTCCAAAATAGAGGGTTGTAGAAAAATAAATGTATTCCATATACAAAACAAATGCTCTTCGTACACAAAAATAAATATCCACAATAGTCCATGCAAAAGTAATCTGTAAAAAAAAATTTAAAAAAAAAAAAATTAACCATTAGAACTTATTCAATAAAATTGAGATTTCAAATTATAACACTTATAAATAGAAAACTGAATATAATCCATATGTTGGAATGAGTTATTAGCAGTGGGATTTGAAAAAATTTCAGTAATTGATGTAGTTTCTTGTGTACTATCTATTGTAGTATCAAATGTCTGTTCACTAGAAGATACTTGCGTGGGAACGAAAAATTTTGGATTACCACCACTAGCAGGTTTAATGGATGGAACTGAAGGTGACTGGAATAAGTTTGTTTGATTCCTAGCCTCTTTGTTGAAAGTGTCAACATACCTGTCAAAACATTGCATGCAAAAATGTTAATAACTCTTATAATTAAAAGGAACCAAATTTTTGTTTTTAAAAAACATGCAAGGGTCACAGATTAAGAACCCTATAGAGTTGTGCAGCCCACTCTGCCATCAATCCTACCCACCCAGAATGGAAGGAAACATATCCCAGGCATTTTTCTCTTCTCAACAAATAACCCTTTAAACATGATGAAAATTTCATTGGGTTCACAATTTTACCAAACTAACATGCACAATAAGAACCTTTCTGAAACAATCTGCTTATCAACAACCAAAAAACTACACAATCTACTTTTCAACAACCAAAAAACTATATGGTTCATAATTGGCCAAAGACTAAACTAACATATAAATCCTGGGCCAAGTCAAAAAAAATGGCTAGCCTGATTTCAAAGTTTTGTGACAGGCCCCTAAGAATATAGTTGATAATTGGCCAAAAAGACAATATTACCAAATCTTATTATAAATGACATAATCAAATTATCCATGCATGTCTTTGAATGGGATGTTTACCATGTATCTTGAAGTTCTGAACATTGTAAGATAATAATAGGCAGCTGACTACCAAAAAGGCCAACCACTTGTTGAAATTTATAGGCGAGAGAAATCACACGATGGTCAACATTGATTTATAAAAACTACTAGTTCGGTTTCCAAAGCTTACAAAACTAGATCACAGGTGTAGGTGAGATAATAATTTAATTTTATGACCAACTAATACCACTAATTCACAATAGCAGAATTATTTGAACTCTGGAGACTTGAACCAATGTATACAAGAAAAAACCATTTTCCATCCTACACAAAGATGGACATGTGCAGAATTTTATGGTGAAGAAGCTTTATATATTCAAATTGTGAGTTGACATACTATAAACCCAACATAGTATGCTACTTGTTTTCTACAGCAACTCTTAATGTTCTATTATTGTGACAGCAATAAGTATCAAGATGAACACATCTATCTATTCACAATCAATAAGCTACATAACTTTACCATTCTTGTCTACCTTATTAACATAATTTAAATCAATAGCAACCAGTCAATCAATCTCAACCAAGTAATCTACGTTCTATTATACTACATCCAAATTCAATTCCAATTATGAAAGAACAGAGAATTTATATGAGCATGTGTATATGCAATTGTGCATACAAATATGTATATATATATAGAGAGAGAGAGAAATCACCATTCAGGCAGAAGATTGTTGATGTCTCGATGCTGTAGATCTAGACCCACTGACCCAGCAAGGCCAGCACCCAACAAACCCATCTTCATCATCTGCAATTTTGAGGGCTAAGGTCATGAGTGGTAGTTGGGAGAAAGAGAGGTAGCTGGGGAGATCAAATGCTCCAAATGATTTCGTATGACTAAAACAACTTCAACTAACAAAATAATAACTAATTAACAGAGCTCAGCAAGCCAGTCCATATTCTTCAAAAAGTTCAGATTCAAATCATAGAGAAAGTGGAAAGACTATCTATATCAATATGGAGTACACTTGAGTTATGCTTCCACCATATGCAAAACCACAACTGTTATTGGTAGATAAATGTTGCAATCGAAAGGCCAACAATGGACAGGAAAAGGCTTCATACTAATCAAAAGTTCTTGAGTAATTGACAAATATGTTTTTGAAGAAAAGATGTGAAATGGATTGGAATTAACAAATATTGGAAGCATGATACAGAGCATTGATTTGGATATGAGTAATAACCGTAGAGAATATATATATATACATACCAGGAAACACAAGAAAATGGTTTCAAACAATACATGTCAATAAATCTCACAACAATCAATAACACTTAATCATATAATTAACATGTAGGAACATAATTAATAGTTCCAATTAAGGCTCAACAAAAGCAAATTCTTCAAAAAAAACCAATCCTCAAAACCTTTCTATGACATTTTTACAAACACTTGGTGAGCATAAATCAAAAAGATTAGTTTGCTCACCAACACAGGAAAACAGACCAACCCATTTTGACAAACATTGGCACATGAGGCATGAATGAATGACAGATCTCTCTTGCAACCCACTGAAAGTTGCATAAATAGGATGCTAACTTAGATGACTTCAATTCTTAGAAAAAATAACATCCAAAATCTCAGAAACCCAAATTTCTTTCATTGTTTTTGGGATATTTGAACAAGGGTCCCTCATAATGATAATTGTTTTTGCGAAATTGAGAGATAGAGAGAGAGAGAGAGAGAAAGAGAGAGAGAGAGAGACCTTCCATTCGGAGAAAATAGTCATGTTTGCTGCGTTTACAATCTTCCCTCTTCATGATGGCGATGGTGGAGGAGGAGGAGGTGCTCCGGTTGCCGGCGAACGCGAGGAAGAGCGGCAGTGAGACAAGGAGGGGAGAGGAGCAATAGAAAGGGAGAGAAACGCTAAATATATATATATAGAGAGAGAGAGAGAGAAAGAGAGTTACTGGTTTGTTACGGTTTGGGTTGGAAACAAAATACATATATAATTAATAACAATTCGTGACAAAATATTTTAGTCGCTAATTACTTTTTTAATCCCTCCAAAATTTGAAATCTCCTTTCAAGTATTTTAGGTTTTTGGCAACTAAAATATTCTTTTGTCGTTGAAAATATACTTTTGGCAACCAAACTTTTGGTCACCAAAGATAAAAAATAATTTTTTTCTTTTTATTCGGTTACTAAACAATTTTAGTAGCCGTAACTATACGGCTACTAAAATATTCTTTTGTCACTGAAAATATACTTTTGGCGACCAAACTTTTGGTCGCCAAAGATGAAAAATATTTCTTTTTTCTTTTCATTCAACTACTAAACAATTTTAGTATCTAAAACTAACTATACGGCTACTAAAATATTCTTTTGTCGCTGAAAATATACTTTTGTTTGGTCGCCAAATATAAAAAATAATAATTTTTTTCTTTTCATTCGGCTACTAAACAATTTTAGTAGCTAAAACAAGTTATACGGCTACTAAAAAAAATTTTAATCGCCAATTGTGATATTTTGAGCGACTAAATTTTTTTTTAGTTGCCAATTAGGCTTTTTGAACACTGATTTTCAGTGGTAAAAATCATGTTTTGAAGTCCAAATTTGGAGGGGTTAGCCTCCCCTCCTTGTGTCTTGTTTATTAGCCTAGTTAGCTATATGTGTTAGCTAATTTTTCTAGCTTTTTGTAGCTTAATTTCAGTATGTTTTAGGCTCTATTTTAAACTGTTTTAACTCCGTTTTTGGCTGGTTGTTGCATTTGAATCTTGTTTTGCATGCTTCTAGTGTAAGTGTCCTCACAAGCTTGGTGTTTTAGGCCTTTAGACACCACTTGTTTGAGTTGATTACATTCAGTTCCCAAACTCATTTATTTCATATTCACCAACAAACCTCTCTTTTACATTTCCCCCTCCCCCCCCCCCACTTCAAACCCTAGGCTTGGTCAAACTACTTCCAAATCCCACCATTGTTACACTATAACAAATAACTAAGCTAAAAACCATATGAGAGTGTAGAAAAATCCCTACCTCAAAGAGTGAAGACAAATCAAGCAAGAGTGAAACACCGAGAACACCGAAACCTACTTCTATTTGGATCAAAATGAAGATCTTGAAGCGCTCTACCTTTTTCTCAGAGGCACTAGGGTGGAAATCGCAATGAATCTAGATGAAATCTTAAAGAGAATGTGAGTTTTAGAGAAAGAAACTCAAGAGAATGTGAAATCTTAAAGAGAATGTGAGGCACTAGGGTGGATTTTGTTGTGGGTCTTCCAAAGACTCAACGGGTTAATGATGCATGTGGATAGTAGTCGATCGGTTAACCAAGGCAGCATACTTTATACCTATGCACACGAGTGACTCGGTAAACTACTTTGTTGATCTGTATGTTAGAGATATAGTGAGACTTCACGGGGTTGACTATCATCTCAGATAAGGATCCGTATTTTACGGCTTGGTTGTAGCAAAGCCTATAGAGTGCCTTAGACACTGAATTGACTTTTAGCACTACCTATCATCCCCAAAACTGACAATTACTCCAAGCGTACCATTCAGATTTTAGAGGACATGCTTTGGGCTTGCATTCTTGATTTTAAGGTGTCGTGGGAGAGGCATTTGCTTTTGGTAGAGTTTGCCTATAATAATAGTTTTCAAAGAAGTATTAGAATGGCACCTTTTGCAACCTTGTATGGCTGACCATGTAGATCTTCCGTATGTTGGGCTGAGGTGTGTGACACACCTATGTTAGGTCCGAAATTAATTCAAAAAATGACGGAGAAAGTTGCACTTATCTGTAAGAGTTTGGTTTCGGCTCAGAGTCGTCAAAAGAGCTATGATGACCCTTATCTTTTGAAGTGGGCATCAAGTGTTTCTTAAGATCTCGCCGAGATGGGGTTTGATAAGGTTTGGGAATAGTGGAAAGTTGTCTCCTAGGTTCATTGGACCCTTTGAGATTCTAAAGCGAATTGGGGAAATAGTTTATCATTTGGCCTTGCTACCCCAACTTTTTGGGTTCATGACGTGTTTAATATCTGTATGCTTCAGAAGTATGAGCCCAATCCTTCACACGTGTTGGATTGGATCGAGTTAGAGGTAGATGAGGATGCTTCATGCGAAGAAAGACTAGTTCAGGTACTAGATACTCATGATCAAGTCTTAAAAGATAAGACTATTCCTTTGGTTAAGGTGTTATGGCGACACCACAGAGTCAAGGATGCAACTTGGAAGCATGAGGCTAAGGTCTGTAAAAAGTATCCAGACTTGTTTATTAGCTATCCAGACTAGTTTAATATCTGTGTGCTTCGAAAGTACGAGCCCGATCTTTCACACGTGTTGGATTGGACCAAGTTAGAGGTAGATGAGGATGCTTTGTATGAAGAGGGACTAGTTTAGGTATTAGATACTCAGGATGTCTTGAGAGACAAGACTATTCCTTTGGTTAAGGTGTTATGGCGGCACCACGGAGTCAAGAAGGCAACTTGGGAGTGTGAGGCTGAGGTCTGTGAAAAATATCCGAACTTGTTTATTAGCATTTGAGTCTTTTATACTTCTTTCACATTTTGCTGTAATATGTAACTGTTATAAATGTTTTGGAGATTGGAGATCAGTTATGTTGAGTTGAGTTGAGTTGTTTCGTCTTTATACTATTGGGCATGAATTATGTTACTATTGATGTTATCGTTATTTTGTCATGATCTTATTTTAATTTTGGGGACGAAATTTCCTAAGGGAAGAGAGATTATAGCAACCCAGGTCATAACCAACCCTTTATACTCATTTTATTTGAGATCCAGTGCTCTGTATAGTTGTTTATACGCTTTGTTGTCTTGTTATCATGTGGGTTTGATTATTGGTTATGTTTAAATAGGTTGGGAGTTAGTTTGTCAAATGAGTTTCTGTCTGTTTCTTTTTAGGTTTGCTCAAGTGGCCTTTTATTCACTCGAGCGATCTTTGGTTCCTCCCAGTAAGGTGATCTTTGCTCGAGCGGCCTTTTGTAGGTCTGCAAAACTTTTGGAATGGGGTCATTGTGTGCTCAAGCTGTGTTTTGGTCGCTCGAGCGGTGTCATTTTCTTGTGTCTGACGCTCAAGCAGTGGTTTGGTCACCCGAGTGGTCTGTACATAAATCAAATCAAGGAGAAATCACTTTATGCCACTTTATAATCACTATCTCTATCTCTAAAGAATCTCCAAAACTAATTTCTTCACTTTCTTTTTCTAAGTTCTTGTTTAAATACTTCCATACACCCTAATCCATTGATTTCTCCACCATAGTACCTTGGAAAAAAAGTGTAGAGCACGTAGAGGTGGCAGTTTTGATCGAAGAAAGTTCAAGTTTTGACTTCGTCAAATCTTAAGTTGTGTTCATCAACTCTTTTAGTCTTGAAGTAAGGATTTCTTCAACCTCTTTATATGATTATTAGCCTCGTTATGTGTATTTTAAAAAATGGTGGTGATTTGGAGTAGAGAATTTTAATTTAGGGTTTTGATCTGGGTTTGATTTTGGGAATATAAAAGAAGAGTTTTCAAATGGATTCATGGGAAATGTTGTGAAGATGGTTATGTTGTTAATTTGTGTTGAAATCTTGGAAGTTTCTCCTTTAAAAGCATTATTGAGAGGAAATAGATCTTTGTTAGAAATTATTGAATTTTTCGAACTAAGAACAAGAGGAAAGAGGTTAGATTTTGAAATGAGAATATGGGTATAACTGTTGATGATGAGAACGGAGTTGAACATATAATATCACCCCTATATTGGGATTATGAAATTGTACTTATTGTTTGAAAAATTTTCTTTTGTATAGAGATATCTATTTTGGGCTATCGATGGAGGATAGCTTTGATTGTTGTAGAAATTGCATGAGGAATAGGTTAATTGAAAACCATTTACTCATACATCTTGCATTGAACATTGTTTTGTATTTATGTATATTGAAAATGTATCGTTTTTAAGAAAAAATTGGTGAATACCTTGATGAATCTAGTTAGGTAGTGTGGTTGTGGTATTATTTATGTTGGCCTGTATGTCCTTGGTAAAAGTCATGAAATCCGCACTGTTAGGTGCTAATCCTCCCGGTTAGTACCGATAAAATGGCTTTAGTAATGCTTGTATAGCTTACTAGCAGACACGTACCTAGAGATTCCTAGTGTTATGTATTTACTGCCCTGTTTTTTATTTAAGAGGTATTATTTTATGAATTGATATATAACTATGGCATTGCATTGTTTTGAAAGAAAAAGTGTAACATTTTGGTAAATGGCATACATATGCATTCACCATATGACTTTGTTAAGCTTGATACAGTGTGTACAAGAATTCTCTACAGGGTTTTAGCTAACCCTATGTGGAAACTAACTTTCAGGTGCTGATGGCATGCCTCCATCAAGGACTTAGCTTGGGAGGATCGTGGAGTTGAAGCCTCATTTTTGTTTCTTTTATTGTAATTATCTTTTGTACAAGCCTTGGGCTTTTTAATTGTTTCGGACTTGATCCACTTTTATTATAACTAAGCATCATCTTGGAAATATATAGTCATTAATGCATACATTATATGTACTTCATTTTATTCCAGTTCATTCATGCATGTCATATGCTATAGATTCAGGATCTAAGATTTGCGAATGTATACATGCGTATATCATCTTTTGTACGGTAAAAGAGAATCAATGAAAGGTTAATTTTATATAATTTGCTATTTTTCCATTAAATATCATGAGGTAGTTTGTTATTATTATTTTGGGGCGTTACAGAGTGTCCAATGTGAAAGACCGAAAACACACGTGGAAGAGGTACCACGTGCCTTCTGGTTAGGAGCTGATAAAATGGAGGAATGGTAGTACTTGTTATACCTACTTGCAAACACCAATATAGGGATTATCTGAGTCATATTGCCACCCTGTGTTATTATTTGAACTTCATTGAAATAATAAAATTTTCAAAAAGAACATTGTATGTGTTTTCAAAAGAATGGAAAACTTGTGGCTTTGGATTACGACATGGCATTGCATTCATATATGTAAGACTGTTTAAACATATATACTTTGTCAAGATCTCTCTACTGGGCTTTGTGCTCACCCCTAGTGGATTAGTGCAGGAAATGATGTGGTAATCCCACCTAGCTAATGGCGTGGGAACTATTTTGAGAGTACGAGTCTCTTTTTTCTTTTGTTGATTATTTTTGGCAAGCCAAAGGCTTTGTTTGTATGGGTTTGATAACCATATTTTTGTGTAACCAGACCTAAGCCTTGGAACTTGTAGCCTGTGGGGTATTGTTTTATTTTATTTTATTTCTTTATACTTATTGTCTCAGATGCTATGGATTCAAAACTTTAAGAAGATTGAATATATATTGCATGTGGACTCCTTTTGTAAATCTCTCACATGAATAAAATATCAATATAGAGATTTGACCACATGGGTTGAGATTATTATATTTGAATGGAGTAATTGGACTTATCTTTATGTCAATTACTTGGGGCCATTACATGCTACCATCACCGCTCATCTGCCGCCGTCACCGTCATCGTCATCATCATCATCATCATCCACTTACCACCATCACCATCGTTGTTTGATAATCGCCACTATTCACTATCTTCACCATTGTCGATGTACTTCCACCATCACCGATCTACACAACCACTGTTGGAAAAAAAATAATTTTATGGTGACTTTAATGTGAAATTAGTTGAGGTGGAATCAAATGGGTCTAGATTCTTTGTAACAACATCTTTACACCACAAAAATAATAACCAAAAACCATTGAGAAATTATCTCATAAAGTTGGCCTCATGAATGAAGTATTGAGAATGGTGTGTAACCACCTATCCCACATTGATTATAGAGGAAAACATTGATAGATATTTAAATTCTAAGTTTTTGATAAGGGCATGAGCCCTTTGGGGCATCTAACTTTTCCCAAAGAATGAAGTTATGAATGCTTCAAAGATGGGCTTGGGCCAAGACTATGGTCCAAGTTGATTATGCAAAAAATTGCCACACGCACGCGCGCCGCCTGCCCACCCGCCCAGACCGGACCAGGCCAGGCTAGGGTCGGGTCCGTGGTTCGTGGTCTGTGATCTGTAGTTCATAGATCTTGGATCTTGGGGCTTAAGGCTTGAGGCTTGCTAGAATGAGTTTGGTAGGGCAGTTTTGCCTGTTTTGTTGCTAGCCTTCATGGCTGGGAGGCTCCTCCTCTCTTTTCCATTGTGTATAAAAGAAAAACATCCTCTTTGGTTGGAGTACAGAATTTTTTCTCTCATCTTATAATTAGTCTACACATATAATTCTTCCTGTGTGAGAGAATGCAGTTATTGTCAATTTGCAGGAGCTATACAGAAGGTACTTCTAACATAGCTAGTGTTGTATCCTGGGAGATACACGCCGGCATAAATCCAGCACTTATGGTGAGGTGGCAAATCTATTTTAAGGAGACTATGGTATCAACAGACTTCAATTTGCTTTCTATACTATTTTATTTCAGTGTATATTTTTGTTCATCAAGTTGTAATCTCCAGCATAATCTAGTTACATGATTTCTTATTATGTAATTCAAATTTAATTAAATATGAATATGTTTATGTTTATTTAAATTTTACATTTTATACAATATTAATTATAGTGCCTTATTCCTCTCAGTCAAATGGTGTTGCTAAGCGAAAAAATAAGACATTAAAGGAAATGGTGAATGCAATATTAATTAGTTATGGGTTGCCACAGAACTTGTGAGGGGAAGCAATTCTCTCTGCGAATTACATTCTAAATAGAATATCTTGGAAGAAAGTGGATAAGATTCCATATGAATTATGGAAAGGCCGTAAGCTTTCTTATAATTTCCTACGAATATGGGGATGTCTTGCAAAAGTGGCGGTACCTACATCCATAGGTTCGAAAACCATGGATTGTATATTTATGGTTATGCACAAAATAGTAGTGCATATAGGTTTCTTGTGCACAAGTTTGATATTTCAAATATACACAAAAATACTATAATGGAGTTAAGGAATGTGTCTTTCTTTGAGGACGTGTTTCCTTGTCAAACCCAAAGAGAGGATCAAAGTTTTGAGAATGAACTTGAAGATGATGCTAGTGACAGTGATCAAGATCAGGAGGTAGATGAGCCAAAAAGGAGTACGTGGGCAAGGACTTCTAAGTATTTTGGTCTGTACTTCTTGACTTATATGTTAGAGGAAGAACCTTGAACTTTCTATGAAGCTGTGACTTCACCTGAAAGTTCTTTGTGAAAAGAAGCGATCAAAAGTGAAATTGACTCTATCTTACAGAACTACACCTGGGAATTGGTTGATCTACCCCCAAGCAGTAAGATCTTGGAAAATAAGTGGATCTTTAGAAGAAAGTTGAAAGCTGATGAGTCAATTAATAAGTATAAAGTTAGGCTAGTTATTAAAGGATATAGGCAGGGAGAAGGCCTGGATTATTTTGTTATGTATTCACTTGTGACTAGGATTACATCCATTTGCATAGTAATTGCGATAGCAGCTTTACGTGGTCTAGAGATACATCAGATAGATGTAAAGATAGCTTCCTTAAATGGAGATTTAGATGAAGAAATCTATATAGAGCAACTTGAGGGGTTTTCAACTCCAGGGCAAGGTAAGTAAGTCTGTAAGCTTGTCAAATCATTGTATGGTTTGAAACAAGCTCCTAAGCAATGGCATGAGAAGTTTGACAATGTTATGTTGTCAAATGGGTTTAGAATCAATGAGTGTGAAAAATGTGTATATGTCAAAGACACTGATAGGGGTTATGTCATTTTGTGTCTATACGTTGATGGCATACTCATTGTTGGTAGTAATGATGAGATGATTAGAACTATCAAGAAATTGTTAAACTCTAAGTTTGACATGAAATATATGGGCCTTGCAAATGTGATTCTGGATATTAAGATTACCAGAACATCTGGTGATATTGTACTTTCTCAGTCTGATTATGTTGAGAAGATACTTGAGAAATTTGATAAATCATATACAAGTGTGTCAAGGACACCGATAGACTTGAGTCTATATTTGACCAGGAATAATGGTTAGAGTGTCTCTTAACTAGAATATTCTTGGGTCATTAAGAGTTTGATGTATCTGATGAGTTGTACAAGGCCAGATATAGCCTACTCTGGTAGCAGGCTTAGTAGATACACAAGTAATCCTAATGCTACTCATTAGAAAGGCATTATACTGGTGTTGGGTTATCTCCACTATACTCAGGATTATGGGTTGTATTATACTAAATACTCAGCAGTACTAGAAGGGTATAGTGACGCTAATTGGATATCTGATATAAAAGACTCCAAATCTACTAGTGGTTATGTGTTTACCCTTGAAGGAGCAGCCATATCTTGAAAATTTTCCAAGTAAACATGTATATCGAGATCAACGATGGAATCTGAGTTTATTGCTTTGGATAAAGCAATAAAAGAAGCTGAATGGCTATGCCAATTCGTTGAATATATTCTGCGTTGGCCAAAACATGTGTCCGCTATTTGTATTCATTGTAATAGCCAATCAACAATTGAACGTGCACAAAGTAATATATATAATGGAAAGTCTAGACATATCCGTCGTAGACATAATTCCATACAACAACTACTCCTTAATGGAGTTGTCACTGTAGACTATGTAAAGTCTAAGGACAACAATGCGGATCCGCTAACCAAAGGGTTAACTCGAGAGTTAACAGAAATGTCGTCAAAAGGAATGGGATTAAGGCATTTAGTAAATGTTACTAGAAAGGAAAACCCAGCCTAGTTGACTGGAGATTCCAAGATCTAGGTTCAAAGGGACAACCTAACTGCATGTAATGGTTGAGTCACTGAAAAGGTAAGTCCTCTTGTTCATTCCTTCATATAGTGACATCTTGTGGGTGTGGAAGGTTAAGCTAATGCTTTTAATGACCTAAGTGATGTGAATAGTCAACCGTGGTATAGTGGCGCTGTTTGTTGTTGCTTTCAAAAAAGATTATAGATTATAACTTAATAGATTAGAGATTATGACTTTAATCAGAAGCTGTTAATCTGTTTGGTATAGCTGTTGGATTATAAATTTAAGTTGTTGAGCAGTGTTTGTTAAATAAACTGTGAAATAGCTTTTTGAATTAACTTTTATTTTTTGTTATCCACTACTTATCTACATTTCTCATAAAAAATAATAATAATAATCCATAGTCCATTTGGGTCTTTTTCTATTTTTAAAAAAATAAAAAAATCTAAGAGTATAACCTTAAATTAATATGTCCACAACAAAAACTGATAATTAGAAGCAAAGGGTGATCAGCTTCTCAGAATCAGTTTTTTTGAGTTAAAATAAATTGCTAAAATTAGAAGCTGCTTGAAATAAGTTTAACCAAACAGTACAAAATAACTTTTCCAAAACTAGAATCTATAAGTTGGCTAAAATAAGCCACACCAAACACCCCTAGTGAAATACCATATGTAAGTCACCTATGTGAGTACGAAGTGAGGCCGCTTCTTTTAGAATTGATAAGGCAGAATTCTTTAAAAACACTCACCGAACCAAGCAAGTGTTTCAGGGCCAAACAGGACACACTAGTGATAACAAGAACAGTGGTTTGAGTAACTCCTGTGTGAGGTCTATTGTCTTGATTTATACAAATGGCAGAACAGTTTAAAACACTTGTTCACTGATTGGTCAGTAAATTCAATAGGCTTTCAGTACGATAGGTTTAAGGCTAACAACTACCTTTTCTAATGCAGGGTTAGTCTGTGTGCTCTCTCTCTCTCCAAGTCTTTGTTGGTAAACATTGTCCGTTTTTCTTTATTCAGTCAATTTTTATTCATGTGGGGGATTGTTGGAAAAAATAGTTTAATGCTAACTTTAATGTGAAATTAAAATGGGTCTCAATCACTGGTTGAGTTTGGATCAAATGGGTCTAGATTTTTTGTAACAAGATCTTTACACCACAAAAAGAATAACAAAAAATCATTGAGAATTGAATGAAAAATTATCTCATAAAGTTAGCCTCATGAATGAGGTGTTGGGGATGGTGTGTAACAACCTATCCCACATTGATTGTAGAGGAAAACATTGATAGATATTTAAATCTCAAGTTTTTGATAAGGGTATGAGCCCTTTGAGGAATCTAAATTTTTCAAAGGAATAGAGTTATAGATGTGTCAAAGATAAGTTTGGGCCAAGACTATGGTCCAAGTTGGTTATGAAAAAAATGCCACATGTGCATACATGCACGCACTGCCCGCCCGCCCAGACTAGACCGGGCCGGGGCCGGGTTCAAGTCCGTGGTCCATGATCTGTGGGTCATAGATAGTGAATCTTGGGACTTAGGCTTAGGCTTAGGCTTAGGCTTGGGCTTGAGTCTTGAGGCTTGAGGCTTGAAACTTGCTAGAATGGGTTAAGTTTGGGCTAGGCCGGAGTAATGGCCTATCAACCTAATCTTTTTTGGACTAGGTCAGATAGATGGCTATAGATGTATACACGTGTGTATAGAGTGTGTAACTTACACACTTATTCTCCATCAGTTTTGCAGGATTTAATCATGCATTAGTTGGACAGTTTTGCCTGCACTTGTTGCTAGCCTTCATAGCTTAGAGGCTCCACCTCTCTTTTCCATTGTGTATAAATGAAGACCATCGGTACAAAATTTTTGCTCTAATCTTATAATCAGTCTACACATATAATTCTTCCTGTGTAAGAGAGTGTTGCCATTGTCAGTTCGCCAAAGCTATACAAAGGTGTTTCTGACTTAGCGAGTTCTAACCGTCATATCTTGGGAAACAGACGCTAGCATATCTCTAGCACCCATGGTGTGGTAACAAATCTGTTTTAAAGAGACTGTAGTATCACACAAGTTTCGGTTTGCTTTCTATACTATTTTATTTCAGTATATATTTTTGTTCATCAAGTTGTAATCTCTAACATAATCTAGTTACTTGATTTCTTGTTCTATAATTCGGATTTAATTAAATATGAATTTATTTATGTTTATTTATATTTTATATTTTATACAACAACCACCACATCGCCACGGCCTCATCTGTTGTTGCTACCATTCTCTATCATCACTCACTCTAGCAACCTCATTAGCTACGCCAATCTAGTTGTTCTAGTAATGAAATCAACTCTAAATGACTTTAAATAATGATAATTATCTGCATCTTGCGTCTCCCTCCCTCTCCTTCTCCCCTCTATCTCTCTATCTCTCTGTCTCTGTCTCTCTCTCTCTCTCTCAAACCAAATATACTACAAACCAAATTTAGAGTCAAATTTATTATTTAGTGATAAATTTATCAGTCTCTCTTGTTCTCTATGTGTTATAAATGAGTGAGTGAATATGACTTTTTGGCTATTTGGCTAAAATATGAGCTAAAAAAAACTAGTATGTTTGGGGTGACTTTTTAGTTTTTTTCGAAAAGATATGTAAAAAGTAGAGAGAAAAGAGAATGTTTGACTTTTTGATATGGGTTGTTGGCTTTTTGACTTTTTTAGTAACTTTTTGACTTTTTGGCTAAATGGGCTGGTTCCCAAACGAGGCCTAAGTATGAGTGAATCAAATTTTTTATTTATAATTTTTTTACAAATCAATCAGTGATAAATTTATCACTAATAAATTATTAATGATTTATCTTGATTTTATTAGTAATTTGTTTAGTGATAAATTTATCCCTAAATATGTTTTTAATAAATTTATTAAATCAATTTTTGTTATGTCCTCTATGTTAGTCTATGTGTAATTGTGTTTCTGTGAATGAATAAATATATAAGAAAATGATAGTGAGTGAGAGTAAGCAAGCGTGTGTATGTAAATGTGAGTGAGTGTGTAAGAATGATTAACTGAGTGGTCGAGATAGTGACAGTAATAACTTGGTGGTGATAGATGTTATTTTTGTTAAAAAATGACCGAAGAAATGTCGCCGAAAACCATCATCGAATGTGGTCACTAAAAACTAGAGCCGAAGGCGGTTGCCGTAAACTATCGCTAGAGGTGGTAGCTAGAGACAAGAGCTGGAAGTGGTCATTGGCAGATGAGAAAGGAGTTATAGTAGAGATGATGAAGGTGAATGGAAGATATTTTAGAGAAAAAAAATTATAAATAAATACGATAAATCTAGTAGTACTGATCCGTAAGTACCTTAATATTATAGTGATGGTTTTAGGTTTGTTTGACAATCCTATCTCGATTTTGGATGGTTGGTTAAAAATTAATTTTTTTTAAAAAACGTGTTTAGAAAAAAAAAAAAAAAAAAAGAATGATGTGACCCAAAATAATCATTTTCCTAAAAAAACCATCAAGACTTCCTACTAAAATATCACTTGGGTCCACAAAATGTCTTCTTATATATATCATGTTATCAACATTTTTTTAATTACCACCCAAAATAATAATAATAATAATAATAATAATAATAAATAAATAAATAAATAAATTTTTATATCAATGTAAATGGCAAATTTTATATTAACTTTAGTATAGGTAGCACCAGCAAATTTTATGTTAACTTTAGTATAGGCAGCACCAATGTGATTGAAGATTGGCATATGAGTGGGGTCCACAAATTAAAAAGAGGATATAATTTTTTATTAAACTAATAGGTCATAGTTATCCAAAAGTTGATTTAATAAAAAACAGTAAGAAGAAGCTTTAATGATGAGTTTGCCATCACACTTAGGTCTTTACCCAAGTCAGGTTGCTTTCGAATATAGATGCTATTCTATGTCTACTGGGAAAACAACCTATCGGATTTGGGTTGCGGAGATAAGGGTTCAAAAGATAAGATTGATTATTATTATTGTTTGTTGTTGTTGTTTTTTAAGACCAATGACAATTCTTGATAATTTGGTAGATGACAAAAAATTTAACCCAAAAAAAAAAAGCACGAGTTATTGGTGGGGACTTTTTGGTTTGTGTTTCGTTTCATATTTTTGTATTTTTTCAAATTAGAAAAATATATATATACAAATACATGTCTAAAATATGCCTCTTATGTTAAAAAAAAGGAGAAAATTAGTGACACATTTTTTTCTAATTTTTGGTAGTATGAGAGATTTAATATATATTTTCTTATTAGTTAAGATTTCTCAATAATATTATTAGAGAAATTTCAGCTTATCACAGAGAATTTTAAATTTTTCTTTTAAATTTTTCTATGAAGAGTTGAAATTTTTCTGTGAAGAGAAATTTTTCTGTGCTTAAATTTCTGTGTAAAAATTTCTCTGTGAAAATGTTGAAAGATCCCAACTATTATAAAAATATTGCATGTCATTTATCTTATAAAATCTTTAATATGAAAGACCTTAAACTAAAATCCTTCCCAAAAATGTTCTTACATATATAGGCTTTGTTTGGGTTTGAATTTTTTAGTAATTTTTTGACTTTTTAATTTTTTTTATGAAGTGAAAAAAGTTGATCTGTCTAAGAATTATTATTATTATTATTTTTTTTTTGGTGTGTGTTAGTAGCATAGAAAAGCATGAATAAGAAATATGTTTGTCTAATTTTTAGTGGATTTTTGGCTTTTCAATTTCTTAGTGAGATTTTTAATTTTTAATTTTTAATTTTTAATTTTTAATTTTTAATTTTTAATTTTTTGGTTTTTTAATCTTTAAAACTTTTTTCACTTTTTTTTTAGCTAAATAACCAAATTTTCAAATGAGGCCTCAGATAAAAAATAATAAAGGGAAAAAAAAAAAAAAAGTAACTTACATTCCTAAATTATTAGTTTGAATTAAAACAGTAATATACAAATAAAAAAATTTATGCATAATGACTTGGGTGAATTTTCAACCTATCAATTTAGAATGAAGAATCCATTGACAAGCGTTTAAATCATTACACTAATAACCCCTTTAACATGATTTTGGTACAATATCTGTATAAAAATTTTGTAAGAATAATATTTTTGTTTGAACAATTAATCTCTTAAACTATTGACATTAGATTGTAGAATTTAATATTTTTTACAAAGTATCACACATTCTGGACACAAAATATAATCAATTGTACAAACTACTATTATGATACAACTAAACTAAGTAAATCGCATGGATAGATCACAAAATACAACCAAAATTATTAATATGTGTGTCAGCATGCGTGATAGTTTGTCAAAAATATTAATCTCGATATAAATTTATGATAAAATGAATTAATATCAACAGTAAAGGCATAGATGTTCAGTGTAACAGTGAGGGGCAAAGTTGGTTTTTTGAAAAACACCTGAATGAAACATCTTTTACACTTCAAATAAAAAATTTTAAAAAAATGTTTCCTGCTCTTAAAAAAAAAAATAAAAAATAAAAAAAATTCTAAAATTAGAGAAAGAACTGTGACCAGAGTGATGCTAGGGCCTTGTTTGGCATGATATAAAAAAGTCAAAAAGTTACTATCTTATTTAACTCATATCATCTTATTTAAGTCACATCATATCTCTAACACATCATTTCAAACTCAACTCATACACAACTCATATTTCATAAAAAGTCAAAAAGTGCACTTATTTAGATCATTCCAAACCACCCCTAGATGTATAAGCTATTATATTACTCCTTAGTATTTATTTATTTATTTATTATATACATGAAAGTTTAAATAAATTTCCATCATGCCTAATCCAAAGACATGTGTGGCTTTTTTAGTGCAATTTATATGAGTTGTTTATAATTATTTATCTACTTATATTTTGAGAGTTTATTTTGTGCAGTTTTTATTTATAGTTGGGGTAATAATACTTTTAGCTTATATTTTTTAATTATTAATTTTCAACTTATAAAAAATTGCACTAAACATGCCTATTGCATTTGTTGGGTTCAACTAGCCGAGTGCCTTATTAATTTTTAATAAACAGGCTTAAAATTTTAACTTAAGTCACATGAATTAAAATACTGATTGCATGCTTTTAAAATTGTAACACTCTATAAATAGCAAGTCTAAATATTTTTTTGAACCTATCTAAAAAAAAATTATTTTTTTGAATAACATTATATAAATAAATATTATAATTATAATTTTTGTTATAGATTAAAATGGTTGAATCGGGAAAATGATTTGGAGTCCTAAAAACACCCCCCCTAATCCCCCTAATTTCTAATTTGGGCAACTGTTTCCTTTTTTTTTTTTTTTTTACTTGATATAGAAATTAGGGGGATTAGGGGGGGTGTTTTTAGGGGGGTGTAGCAAGGTCCAATCAGTGTCTTATATTTTAAAACAAAACAACTATCAACAAAGTTACAAACCCAAAAGTATTGAAACCTCACAATTTTACGCACAATAATAAGGTAAGGTATGTTTTGATTTTTGATTTGTCATAAATTCAATCAGGTAAGACTCAATTTTTTTACTATATCATTATAAATGAATTTTAGATATTAAATTATGAATTTTTAACATTTCTCATTAGAAACATACCATCACCGAACCATTTATTTATTTATTTACAACTTTTTGTTTAAGATTAGAATGTTACCATTAAGCTTTAAAGTAAGAATTAAAGTCATAAATCAAAAGGATTAGGAAGCATCTTTTGGTGGAAGGTGGAAGCAAGCAAAAACACCCATCCATTTGCATTAGAGATGCAAGAAAAAATAAAGGGAAAATTACTTATTAGTAGTAAGTTGAAAAAGTTATTATACATATATGAAAAAGTTTATAATTTTAAGAAGAGTTAAATTTATGTTATCTTGTTGTAATTTAGGACTGGAGCACTTTATTTTTCTATGTTTTAAATATAAGCAGAAAGTCTTCATATGATTTTTGACTAAAATGTCACCGTTAAGTTTTCCATCCAAATTAACAAAAAGTATATTACACAAACTATTTTTTAGAATGAATTTGATTTTTTGAAAAAATAAAGTCAAATTAATACAACAACAAGACAATTTTACTCCAATTTTCTTCAAACCTAAAATTAGATTAATATGTTAATTAAAATATAATATAATATAATATAATATAATTAAGGATTAATCTAAAATATAAAATGTAATTAAGAATTTATTTAAAATATAATTAAATAAAAATAATTAATAATTAAAATTTGATCTAAAATATGATTAAATTAAATTAACATGTTGAAAAAATAATGAATAAGTAAAAATTTAGAATTAATTGTGATATAAAATATAATTAAATTAAAATTAGAATAAAAAGTTAAGAATACAACAAATAATTACAACTTTACAATTATTGTGATTTAATTGAATTAATGTTAGATATTATAAATTATGTATATGAGAGAGGAGAGAGAAAGAAATAAAATAACAAAAAAAGTATAGGATTTGAGAATATTATAGTATTTTCACATCTATAGTTAACTATGATCTAAAACTACATGGCGATTTTTTGGCTATGTTTAAACGATATGGGGTAAAATGCTTTTGCCTCAAACCACATGGGATAAAATAAATTTTGGGGATTTACGTGCATATCCTAACAAGTAGACTTATTGTCCAATAAGTTATATGATAATTAATGACATTTTTATCAAATATTATTAAAAAATATCACTAATTGTTAATTTTCAATGACAATTTAAAAATTTTATCATAAAAAATGTCACCAACTATAAATTTTAACGACATTTTTTAAAATTGTGATAAAAAGGTTACTAATTTTCAAATTTCACCGGCAGTTTGAAAAATTCGTTATAAAAAAAAGTCACAAATTGTAAATTTTAGTGATAATTTATAAAAATTGTGAAAAAAAGTCATTTTTTGTCAATTTTTAGCAATATATAAAAAATCGTCACATAAAATTATTTTAATGACGATTTTGTTAGAATTTATTTTCAAGAGGATTATTTTTCAACTTCAATAATGTTTGGAAACTCTAATTTAAAAGTTCTAATAGAATTCTAATGATGGATCTCACATGATAATGTGATATTTTAATTTTTTTTTTTTTTTTTTTTTTTTAACACCTCACTAGAGCTCAGGTTAAAAGCTCTACTGTTCCCCTTTCAACTTTTACATTAGTTTGAAATTTCTCCAAAAATAAATCTGTTATACCGTTGAATAATTTTATATAAAATTAGAGTTGACATTTATCTTTTGTTTTTTAATAAAAAAATCTGACCTCAAAAACCACAATTATAAGAACACGTTATAAAGGTCAACGCATCATGTGCACCCTAGACGTCAATAAAGGGTCCACCAACTTGAACCACCCAGCTGAACCACCCACCCGAGGATCACATGTCCGTTCTCTTCATTATAATATTCCACTCATCAACGGCCAAAGTTTTGCCACGTACGCAGAATATCGTTGTTAATAGACTGCCACTGCAGAGTAATATCCCTCTTTCATGCTTATCTCTCTCTCTCTCTCTCTCTCTCTCTCTCTCTCTCTCACTTTTGAGTAAAGAAACGTTTTGAGTAGTGAAAACCGGCCGTTTGTTTGTCGTTTTGTAGTTCCCGAGTTACACGTGTCGAAATAGGATAACTCCATGTAGGCACAAATGGACGTTGGAATTTTGAGGCTTATCCAAAAAAATTAAACAATCAATTTTTTAAGATAAATTACACTTTAACTCTTTATATTTTATTATTTCTTAAATTTTAGTTTTTTTTATTTTAATTTTTTTTAATTTATTCCAAAAAATTAACTTATATCCAAAATTAAATAGAAAATGATACATTAACAGTTATGTAACATAAAAAATATTTTATTATATATAATTTATATTTTTGATATAAACTTAAACTCTAAGATAATAATATATTTTTTATGTTACATAACAATTAATGTGATATTTTATAATCTTTTACGCAAGTTAATTTTAGTAGTAAATTAAAAAAATAAAAATTTAAAATATGAAAAGTCAAAATAAAAAATTATAAGAATTAAAGTGTAATTTATTTATTTATTTTTGGTTTTGTTTTTATTGGGTAGGGGGTGCTTTGATTTCTGTGTTGAGTTCTGGTTAGGAGGATCCCACTTGCGTGAAAACACATGCTTAGTGGGGCCCACTTTGATGACCTGGTGGATAAGTCCAACGTGACATACAGCTGTTTTTTATGGTATGAGAGGTTTTAAAGTTGCCCTCTTCTCTCTCTCACTGTGTCGGCCGATATTTTGCTGTCAGGCATTATAAGCTGTTGGGATAATTTAAATAAATATATTTTTAATTTTTTTATTTAAAAAGTAAATAAAAAATTATATATTTGAAATAATCTTTTTTATTTTTTATTTTTTAAAATGACACAAAATAATAGTTGCTAATGTAAATTTATATTTGTATCCCTCTTTTTTTGACAAAAAAAAAATGAGAAATGTTTTTTAGCACTAAAAATTTTAGCACTAATGCCCCTAAATTTCCAATTTTGGTAATTTTGTTTTTTTTTTTTTTTTCTTTGCCTTGCGTTTTTTTTTTTTTTTTTGCCTTTTTTGGATTTTCGGGGCATTAGTGCCCCAAATTCGGGGCACCAATCAAGTTTGAAAAAAAATTTGCAACAAATACAGTTTGATGAGATGTAAAAAAAAAATTAAAATTTTTAAATTTTTTTTTATCTTTGCTCCTGCAAAAAATGTAGCTTGATGAGACGTAGATAAATTTATTTATTTATTTATTTATTTTTATCCTTGCTCCTGCAGCAGCAAGTGATAACTTATGTGGCCATTATTTTGCATACATGGTTTAACACACAAGAAATGAGGTGTGATAATCACCACCTCTGTACATTTGTATTAAGGAATCTCTACCAATGTAGCCTCCGTTTGGGAAGTGGATTGGCTTTTTAGTTTTTTTAATTTTTTTAGCTATATGAGTCTGGGCTCAAAAGCTTGGTTTGGAAAGGATTTTTGACTTTTTTGACTTTTTTGTGAGAGAAGAGTGTAATGATTATGGGGTTAGATGGGATGTTTTATCTGTTGTGGCTCATGAGCCTATTCTGTCTTTTGTGGCTCATTGAGCCAAAAAAGCCCAATACATTTTGATTTAATTTTTTTTGCTTTTGCTATTCCAATTTTTTGTGCTGTGTTTTTAATTTTGGGATCAAGATTGTTGATAGCAAAAATTTTAAAAACCCATGCTTTATTTTTGTAAAAATTGATATTTGTAATGTTTAAAATATGTTTTTGTGAAGTAATTGTAACAATTTTTTTAATCATAATTTGTATGTTTAAATTTTTATTTATTTATTTATTTATTTATTTATATATATTGAGTTGTTTGAGATAATCTAAACAAATGTATTTTTTGACTCCTTACGAAAAGATATGCAGAAAAGTAGATAGATGATATGACCTAAAAAAATAAAAAGATAAAAAATGCACTTATATAACACACCCCAAACAAGCTCGCGAAACTCTTGTTTCGATGGAAAAAAAAAATAACATGAAACAAAAATGTGTTGTGAAAATATGTACATATTTGCAAAATAAAATTTAACTTGTTTGGTTTTGGTTTTCAGAAAATTTTACTTTTTTATTTTTCGTATTTTTTTTTTGTTTTCAATGAATTCTTTTAATATTTTAAACAATTTTTTTTAATTTTTAGACTCACCTAACATAAATATACTTAAAAGTATAATATTTGTGAAAAATATTTAAAAATTCACTAAATACCAAAAATACAAAAAAAATGAAAATTCAGTACATTTTTCTTATTTTTGTGTATTTATTAATTTTTTTAAAATCTTTTTACAAATATTTTACTATTTAGATACATCTAAGTAAGGTGCATCTAAAAAAATAAAAAAAATACTTAAAATTTTAAAAATATTCACTAAAACTAAAAAAACACAAAAAATAAAAAACTCAAAATTCTAAAAACTGAATTCAAAAAATTAAAACCAAACACACTAATTATTGCTCTAATCCGTTTGACCACATCTGTTAACAATGGTACAAATTTGTTTTTCTTATCATGAATTTGTACCGTTTCGTTTTATCACGTTGACATCACAATTTTGCATGTAAAAATTAACAATTGCCAAGTTTAATATGAAAATAGTTCATGATGATCTAAAAGAAAAAAGATTTTTTTTAGTGATCCGTAAATAAAAAATAATTTGTTAAAAAAATTGAATTTTTTTTACCCTTAACGTTTCATGACATGAATTTTTTTTTTTTCTTTAACAAACAAAAACAGAATGTTTGAAATAATATAATTCACGTTTCTCATATACACAAACTATCTTGTAATCTACTTCCCATTGCCCCCACCAACAAAGCTACTATGCTTGCAGTTGCGTTGCCAACGCAATAGTCGCCTCACAATGGCCATTTCAATGTCTTCATCTCCTGGCATCATTATATCTCCAATTATTGCCATTGTTGAGTGGTTTGGAAGGTCCAGCGCTTCGTAGTTCTCGACATTTTGGATATTTTGTATTACTTCATCATTGAGACTATTTCATCTTATGAAATTATGTAAGGCTATTGATGCTGCAACAAAGGGAACTTGTACTGTCCGAAAATCATATTTCATCATGTTTCTCAAGGTGCCCTACCTTGATTTCCACGCCTCTCTTGATGCAACTATGCAACGATGAGTGTGCCTTATTAAAGCGTTTGTAGTCGTCCCGTGATCTTCAGTTGCAATAAGTCGGTTGGTGATACTGATAGCTCTTAAATGGTACCAAGAACCCTTTCTTATTACTATAAGCACTATCAACCAAGTAATATTTACCTGCACTTAAACAATTATCATATATCACGCAACATTTATATAAGTAAAGAAATTTACAAAACTATTGCATATATGTCAAATAATCATTGCATACAATTTTATTAATAATCAACTTTTACCTTATTTAGGATGCGGGAATTGATGCACGTCATTACTTGTAACGTGATGCAAAACTCTACTATTATGTATGCTTTCATCCCAGCCACAAAAAACAAAAGTGAAGCATAAATCAAAGTCACACACCGCAAGATGCCCTACCTTGATTTCCACGCCTCAAACGTCCTCTTGATGCAACTATGCAACGACGAGTGTGCCCTGTTAAAGCGTTTGTAGTCGTCCCATGATCTTCGGTTGCAATAAGCCGGTTGGTGATACTGGTAGCTCTTGAATGGTACCAAGAACCCTTTCTTATTACTATGCGCACTATCAATCAAGTAATATTTACCTGCACTTAAACAATTATCATATATCACGCAACATTTATATAAATTAAAGAAATTTACAAAAACTAGTGCATATATGTCAAATAATCATTACATACAATTTCATTAATAATTAACTTTTACCTGATTTAGGATACGAGAATTGATGTACGTCATTACTTATAACGTAATGCAAAACTCTATTGTCGTGTATGCTTTCATCCTAGCCACAGAAAACAAAAGTGAAGTATAAATCAAAGTCACACACCGCAATAATATTTCATGTGGGAATTCATTTGCGGCCGTAGTATGGCCCTGCGTCCTACTGTTTTATTTGGGCTATCACATGTGTGTCATCCAAGGCACCAATGCAGCCATATTTCACATGTGTGTGATAGTATGGAGTTACGTTACACATTGTTGCGAAAATGTAAAATTTGTAAAGCACGTATTAAAGAAAAAATACAAATATTGCACATGGAATGGCAAGTATTGTGCTTGAGACAGTAGATGTGGGTGTCGGCGCTGTTGCACAGTGGTTGGGTCTAAACTTCTACTATAGACATTCGTGAAAGGTATCATCACCTACAACACTTCATGGAAATTTCTTGACAAGGCCTCCTCGGACTGTTGAAACCGTTCTGTTAATGTCTTTCAAGTAAGCCCCTACAAAATATTTATGAAAATAGCCACCTTCTGTTCGACCTCTAAACCGTGCCCCTGTTTAGGTACCGGTAGACCAAAGTCGACAAGAGTTTGACATGGCAATAAAAGAAAAAAAAAGTTCTTCGGCATACCTATTGCATCTTTGCAACGCACATGATGGCCCTGAAACAACTCGTAAATTCATAATCGTTTCGTTAGTATAGAGGTATTTTGTGGTAATTTGTGGAAATTGTTATAATATGTTGCTGCATTGTTGCATGCAGCCAACAAGCTCGAATCAGTTTCCTTTATCATGTCGGTAGCAATTTCATCAATTGCATCTCATACCGCCGAAGTTACTAGGACCGGCTTCGTCATTCATTTTACCTATGAGAAGCAATAATGGAACGGTTGAGAATAGTAATCACAAACAATGACACTTATGCAGCTCATAAATTTACAAAGTATTCTAAAAAATATTGCAATAGTTTGTTGGTGTGTCGTACTGTCCACAACTTGAAACTAAAAACCTTTATTTTAAAAAATATATATACCAAACACCAAATCTGTTGTTTGCATAAAATAAAATAAAAATTATGTAAACTTTTTTTCGGTTTGACTGTCTAATAGACAAAAAAACATGACGAAAGCAATAATTATTGCATATACCGAATTTTTTGATAAAACAAGAGAAAAGGTTTTTATTTAGAAAACATTTTTTTGACAACCAAACAAAAAATACAACCCAAAACTCAAAAAATACCCTCAATTTTGTGTTTTCAATAACCAAGTGAAATAACCTACACCCTTGCTGTATGAAACAAAATAAAATTATTACAAGACAAGTTTTCTGAAAAATAATAAGGACCAAGACAAAAAAAAAAAAAAAAAACCTTGTTGTATGTTAAAAATAAAAATGGTATTTGTTTGTGAAACATTTATATAAACCACAAGTGCAGATGTTGCATTACGAAATAAGTTGGTGGAAAATGGTTTTTGTTGTGCAAAAAAATACCAATTTCCAGTCAACATCATTGTTTGAACAAAAAAACAATTCTAACAAAACAAAAATATCAAAAACGAGTTGAAAGACATAATGAAATAAACAAAACATGTGTAGAACGAGAAACCAATCATTGAACATTTTGAGGACAACAACATAACAGGAAAAAAAAGAAAAAAAAAATGAACAACTCCTTACTGCTGCAAATACCACCCAGAAGAGAAAAAAAATGAAGAAAAAAAAAACTGAAATGTTCCAACAGATTGTTTATAGTCTTTCAATCCTTCCATACAGAAGCAATGAAACGAACAATACATTCAAAACCACCCGTTCAAGCTGGGTATATGCGCGGGGCCTAATGGGCAGCCAAGTTGGGCTTCTTTTCTTTTCAACCAACGAATCACCTACTCGTCCATCGAGATCTTTAATAATATGTATTGGTTTGCCGGGTTGTCCATCAACAATATAGCAAAATCAATAAACAAGTCGGACACCTCTATTCCCTCAAACGTGTACAACCTGTTAAGACACCTATCAATCATCCGCTGATAATAATTAGCATAATCATGATGACACGGACGTCCCTATTTTGTGTTTTCACGGACGTGCATAGATTTTCCATGTTGCTTGCCAATAGCAAAGCGCCCTCAGATTGGTCTTTCTTGCGCTACATAGAGGCTTTCTCGGTGTGTTTCCGTTTGCTGCCACCCGTTGATGTATCTTTTACCGAAATTGTTAATGACTCTTCACGTACACAAGGGTCGACTGTATGATAGACAGGCTTCGAAAGGAGGCAAATCATCAGTTGTGTCATGGACAGCCTCGAAAGGGGGCAACCCGCTGCTGTCCTCAAGGCCGTCTTCTATCATCGAAGTCTCCTCATCCACTTGAAATAGGTTGAAAGCTTGACTGGGTGTCCATGTGGTCTTTCCTATTGCTGTTGCACCTTCGTACACCTGCCGCATTAACTCCAAGTGCTCCAATGGTTTGGTTCAGAACTTGATAGCATTCTTGTCAATTTGCAACACAAAGAAAAAATAGAACAAAAAAATTTGAAGCAAGACAGCAATACAAATGAATTTTAGGGTGGTAAAAAAAGTAACCAACTGAAATAACCAAATAACCAACAAAATTAATGAAATAAAATTATTACAACACAAATCAATTTGAATAAAGCATAAACTAACCAAATGAAATAAGTAACAAAACTGGAAATTTTTATAAATTGTTACAAGAACTCATTAAACCATACAGAACCCATTACAAAAAAAGAATAAACCAAATTAATGTATTTCTAACAGCCTTTCTCAATTTTGGACAACATAATTAAAAAAAAACAATTAGGGTGGTCGGTAAATAGTGCCTATTCAAGCATACAGTAAAAGCAAGCAGATAGTGATTACAACAATGAACATATGGATATCGAATTGGAAAAAAAAAATATTGGAACATACTTCCACCATTTTTGCCCAACATTCAGACGATATTTGTATCACCCCAGCCGATTCATCGTTACATATACCTGTCGGTCCATGTCTTGGGTCCATAAGTCTTGCCCACAACTGCCAATTCTTTTTCAACAAATTGCACTTGTTCTGCATTTGTTTCATGCCATGTACCTTCCTAGTAATGGTTTCAAAGTTCTTGCACAGTGCTATGTACCCGTGCATTATCATGGTATGAGATGTGCCTTTGAAACCTACCTTCAACTCTTTGACCATGAGTTCTAGGAAAAGACAGGTATTTTCTGAGTCCCATACTGCTTTGTGGACATTTACCAACTGTGTTTGGGTTTGGGACTGACTATTACCCCGGGTGAGGGATTGACTCGTAGCCCGCTTCCGCAAATTTTTGGAAGGGGTGGTTGGCATTTGGGACAGATCCATATGGCTAGTATGGTATGGGAAAAGAAAAGTTGTCATACACGTGTAATAATTAATATAATTGCACAAGTAAAATATATATATATATATATAGCACAAGCAATAACAATGTAACAAACAAAAAGCTAGAAGGAGTTGCCATACTAGTTGAATAAGTTTAATAAATAGTGCATAATTTACATAGTACAAGGTAACATTTCTAAAGGGAAATCACATATGTAACAACAAAATAACAACAAACAAGCTTAACACAGAGGTCAAACATTGAAAAACACACAAGGAGTGTTGAAAGTTGACGAAGTCACCCTTTAACTGGAATACAATGTTCATAAGAGATGTGTGAAAGTCAGAAATGTGCGTTTGGCCATATTCATCACACCAACTAATCCAACCACAACATGTCTAAAGTAGACAAAGGTATTAGTAATGTTTAAAAAATATGTAATTTGCAAAACTTGTGACGAGGCATTGGTAATAGGCATGACCCGTATTTCTCAAAGATCTTGAAATCTTCACAAGACCATGGCCAAAGCCACAAGCACACAAGGGTCCTAGCCACGTAGACGTGGCAAATGACATAAAGAAAGTCATGGTCTATTTTGGGAAGAACCATAGATGAAAAAAGAGTAATGGCCTAAAAAATAAAAAAAAAGAAGGAAAACCCTCCGTGATCATCCAATGTTGTTCAAAAAAATACGAAAACCCTCATATATCTTAAGGGCAGACAGTCTAAACAAAAAATGTTTGGATGCAAAACAATAGAAAGGAAAATGGATTGCAAAAATTCTACTTGAAATCCTTCAACCCAAAAAAAAAAAAAAAGCACCTGGAGTGGTCGTCCAATGTCTCAAAATTCCTTTTCGAGTTTGAATAAAAACAAAATATTACATTAAAAACGACCATTTTCCACAACCAAAGATTTAGAAAAAAAGAAATCATGGATGTTAATTTTTCACTCAAATCCCAGATCTACCTCCGAAAACATGGTTGAAAGTACCAAATAAGGCCAACACACAAAACAAACAGTAAATACGGTTCACCAGTTCATCATGAAAACATTTTTGGTCATTTTCTGGGTTTTTTTTTTACCCTACACAGTGAGACTGTAGATTTATGGATGACTGAGAGAAAAAGCCCCGATTTAGGGGCTTTGATTTGAAAACCAAAATGTGAAGGAGTGTGTTTCGAAAATCAGAAAAATTGTGTGTGCTCTAAATCATCCATTTTTAAAGGGCGTAACTAGGATTAAGGGTTAGAGTTGTTATCTTCGTCGAAAGTGGGAAGAAGGATTAGAGAGATGAAGAACTAGGCGATCCTTTGCTTTTGCTGCAAGTTCCAGTGGGAGAAGTACTATTGGGAGCCAATCTGCTATTCAGAGGAGTTCCAATTGGTGGCAATGTGCGTTGTGTGAGGCCCATTTCCATCGTCCTCTCACCGGTGTGAAAGCTTATAGATTAGAAAAGTGTCTCAGACAGGTGTTGTGCAAGTTTGGAATCTTAATGTATACATACATTTATTGAGACTTGTGTCCATAATGAGCCAAAGAGGGGTATTTCAGTAATTTTTCCAACTAGGGCTTCCATTACCAAAAATATAATGTACTTTTTGCTTTTTTAATAACTTTTTGACTTTTTGTACTACTTTTGAGTATGCCAAACAAAGCCTAAATAGCTTACCACAATTTTACAATTATAAAGGTATCGAGAAAATTTCACTTTATCCCCTGTGGTTTGGGTCATGTGCCCTCTATGCTTTGGATCATGTGTAGTTTACTTCTTAATGTTTAAAAATAATCATATAATCCCCACGTAGTTTGTGAACTGAAATACACTCTTAGGTCCGTTAATGATATAATAAAAAAGATTAAAATACCCCTATATATAAGTAACTTAATTGTATGAATTACGGATATTTTCGTCATTTGTTTAAAAGACAAAGTGCAGTTTAACCCCTTGTACTTTATTTTATGTGCGATTTATCTCCTTGAAATTTGAAAATGAGCATATACCCCATTTATGTCTGCCACATATTTAACACTTGCTGTTAAATTAAACGGAATGCTTAACAGTGCACTTCAGTTCACAAACCACGCGAGGGTTATGTGATCATTTCCAAACATAAGGAGGGTAAATAACACATGACTCAAATCACGGGGGTAAATTGAAGTTTTCCCCAAGGTATTTTCAAAAATATAAATTGAAAAATCTTGTCAAATTTTTTTTTTTTTAATTTTAAAAAATATTTTATATGTAATAAAATTTAATTGTTGCATCTAATGAAGTTATTTAATATGTACAAGAGGTGAAAAAATATATATTCTTTGTAAAGGTTCATTTTGACTATTTTAATTGTCTTTCTAATTATTTTAGTTTCGTTAAGAAAGTGTGTTTTAGATGATTTTTAGGTTTTTTTTTTTTTTTTTTTTTTTTTTGTAATTGATTTGATAGTTATGAGAGAAAAAGTGCAATGATTATGGTTTGAATGTGATATTTTATCTTATTAGCTATTTTACTCCCAAACTTGCATCCCAAACACCCCATATAGCATATTTGTTTGCTATTAACTTACATCTTTTTCTTCTATTTTTTTTTTGTTGATAAATTATAGTAAATCTCCTTTAACTATAATGTGTTTGAGTTTTATCCCAATAAATTTCAAAACATAACGGTTAACTATCTCTAAGTATTATCTTGTTATAGTTAACCTGTTTTATTAAACTTCTGTTAGAAATTTACACAAAATCAGATAAAATGTTAAGCGCATGACACATTTATTGAATTATTAAGGCAATAATGCCCTTATATGGTGATCTTGTTTGTACTTTGCCATTAAGATAAAGGAGATAAAGTGCAAATAAGATCAATATATAAGATTATTATTATCTTCAAAAAATCAATAACTGGTATTATTGTCCTACAAAATTAATAAGTGTGTCATGTGCTTCACATATGATCTGATTCCATTTAAATCTCAAGACAAAATTATAATAAAAAGTGTTAAGTAGGGGTGCTCATGGACTCGACTAATCCACTAAACCCGACCCAATTCACCTATTTTTAAGCGATTTCGATAGTATGGGCGAATGGATGTGGATAAAGTTTTCTAAATCCGCCTATGTTCGGATAGATGGCGGATGAGAGGTCACTCAACCCAACTCGATCCTCTAACTTTCATTAAGAAAATGATACTATTATGTTTTTATGCTTTGTATGTTAAAAAATATATTTTATTCAGTAATAATATTTGCTATTTATAAAATATGAAAGTTTGGCCTTTATTTTAATTATAAAAATGTAAAATAAAAAAAATTAGACTCAAATAAAGCCTAAAATAGTAAAAAAAAAAAAATACTCTAAAATGATTTCTAAAAAAGAATAAAATAGTAAAGTCCAAACTGCTAAATTGATCTGCATCCACCCGTCAACCCGCATGGGCCGCTCAAACTATATCCGTTAACTAAGCGGACGGATGCGGGTTAATTTTTTCTAATCCGCCTAAATTTGGACGGACTACAGATGAGAGGCCACTTCAATTCGATCTGCAAGCACCCAATGTTAAATATTACAAGATAATAGTTCGAGGTCGTTAACAGTTATGTTTTGAAATTTTAGGAAGCAAAGTACAAATGAATCATAGCTTAAGGGGGGTTTACTGTAATTTATCTCTTGTTCTTTGACTTTTTATTTTGATTCGTTGGGTTGGTAGTTACATTGTGATGGTCTCGAGATAGTGTTGTCATGACTATTCTGATGGTGCTAAGTAGGGTTCAGGGTCGAAGTGGGAGTTTTGATGGTGGTAGGTAGGGGTTGGGGTGGGAGTGATGTGTTTGTGGTGGCAACAATGATGACTATGGTGTTGATGATAGCAAAACAATGATAGCAAAAAATGGGACAATGAGAAGACTATGACAATGCTTTAAAAGTCGTATATAAATTCCTATTAATACAAATGCTAATGTGCAGTTAATGGATGGTGATTAATGTTTGTATTTCTATATATATATATCAAAAATGTATAAAAGTGTATAATATATAAAGTATATATTAGAATTATTACTTTATTATTATTATGTGGTTCTTAATGAATGTCCATAAATGATTGTTAGGAGGATCATTTTAGATGTAAAACCCTTACATTTTAAATATGAAACCCTTTTCTTTGATGGGAAATTACATATTAATGGAGAATACAAAAAATATTTACAAAAAAGTGATAAATATTATAAATATTAATAATTATAATTTTAATATTTTCATTTTTTCATTTTTTTGTCATTTTCCATTGATATGTAATTCTCCCTTTTTTTGATCAAAATCATGTGATACTACCATCTTATTTACAATGTGTGATTGTATTTGCACCCACTTTTCTAAAATGACTCCAATTATGTAGAGATTATTTTCAGTCATTAAAATTGTTAAAATTACGCTGCACAAGAAAATTAGCCATTAAATATTAATTTATTTTTCATTTTTTTTTTATATGATAATTTATGTCGATGGATAAAATCAATCATGCCTTGGCAATTAAGGCCTCCTCTGGGAAGTTGTTACTGTTTTGGCTTTTTAGCTATTTGGTTATTTTAGTAGACTATTTTAGTTTTTGTATTTGGGAAGTTAAGTTGAATTTTTTGATTGATTTTTGTATTGAAAAATGTGTTTGAAATGATATTTAAGGCTGAAATAACAAATTTGTTCTTAACCTTACTTTTTCCAAAATTGGTCTAAAGGGGGCAAAATAGTCATTTACTACATGTGGGATAGGCTAGCAATGTGATAGTGGTAGGCTGTCAACGTGATAGTGGCTTAGGTTACTTTTTTTACTTTTTTTTATATTTTTAATACAAGTCAATGGCTTAGGTTTCTGTTTGAGACTATTTGACTTTTTTAGTGTTTCAGACTATTTTAGCCCCAAACTTGGGTTCCCAAACAGGGCCTAAATCTTACTTTTGTCTTTGGTGGCAACAAGCAACGGTAGTAGTTGTGTTGAGGTAAGGTAGAAGTGACAGATAGCGATGAGTTTGTGGCACATAGTAGTCGTGGTGAATGATGGTGACAGTGATAGTACGATTGTAGTGACCGTTGTAACGTTGGTGCTGACAATAATGATGATGGATAAAAATAGTCATAGTATACATTGTATGGTAATTGAGTAATGACCGGTGATGATAGGGATAATGATAATAATGCCGTCGCAACAGATGGAGATATAGAAGTGGCAGCAATACTAATGCTTGATATATTACATTTTATAAAATATTCATTTAATGTGATGTGGCATTAAATATTAATTAAATTACTATGAAACACACATCATCAATAATTATAAATATATTTAGGTCATATAATAAATAAATTGTGATATAAGATAATGATAAGTAATAAAATTATGGGTAAATTATATTTCCTTTTTTGAGGTTTGGAAAAAATACAATAAGTCTTATAGTTTTGACATAATTATATCGGCTTTCCTTTTGATAAGGTTAAAGAATTTAAAACTAATGTAGATGACGTGAAAATAAAAAAAAAATAAAATAAAAGAAAAGAAAATATACATTGACACTACAAGGAAAAATTTATAGACAGAGAGCACTTACAGCTCTGACAAGGAAACTCCGGCGGGAGTGAGATATGGAGGAGGAGATGGAAGGAGGAGGGAGTTGAGAGTGGAAGGGTTTGCGAAGGCCGTCACTCGTTGTTGCTCGTCGTCGTCGTTCACCCTTATCGTCGTTCACCCTCGCTGCTAGCTGTCACTCGTTGCTCGTCGTCGTTCACCCTCGTCTACCCTCGTCATCGTTCACCGTCACTAGCAATGCTGAATGCTAGAACCCAGAGGTCGGGATTTTGGAGATTTTGGTTTCAAAAGTTTTAGGGATTTTGGGAATTTTGGTTTCAAAAGTATTTTAGGGATTTAGGGGAAAATTTCACCGCGAATGGGATAAAATGAGCAGGTGAGGAAATTTTCACTTTTTGTGACGGCATATTTAAACTGTCACAAATGATAAATATTAACAAATAAAACGACGTTGTTTTAACAAGGCTTAGTTTGCGATGGACTTTTGCCGTCACAAATTGTCCATTATTTGCAACAGTAACTTTTTGCCGTCTCAAAATTTTTTTTTTGGTAGCGACAGTAATTTTTTCCCATCTCAAGAAATTTTTTTTTGCGACAATACACCAGGCGTCGTAAATGCTCCTGAATTTTTCTTGTACATTTATTAGCGACGAGGTCACCGCTGTCGCAAAAGGTCATTTTTGGCGACGGTACCTACACCATCGCAAAAAGTTCCATGTTAGATACCCTGTTTTCTTGTAGTGTGAAGTGTAAAAAAGATGATGACACTATTTCATTCATCCATATAAGTAATAAATTACGGATGAAAGGAAATTAAATATTATGTGAAAATTGAACATATGGAGTAAACATATTTAAATAGTAATAATGAAATTTATAACTTTTGATCTTTATCAAACAACATGTTCAAATACAATTTTAATTTAATTTTTATAGTTTAAAAGTAAAGTTTGATATTTCAAAATTCAAATAGCTTGAACCCTAAAAAAATTTGGAAGTATAACGTTGATGATTTATTTAATCATCAAATGCATTAGTATAAAAATGAAAATAAAATAAAAGAGAGAGAAAATTACTCATAAATCTCATTTGGAGAAATGCTGTTGCAATTGGTCCTAGAAGTTTTCTTTTAAACCATATAGTTATGTTTATTTTTGGTATGGTGTATTTATTTGATTTGGGGGTTTTGGAGTTACATGTTTGCCCTTGCATTTGATTTTGTTTTGATTTGTTTTCTGATGTTAGGTGTGTGTGGGTAAGGTATGTTAGTAGGTTTCTATTTTTTCAAGGGATTTTGCGGGAGTGATTTGTTGGATTATTGGTGTTAATCTGTTGGTATGGTGGGGTTGATGTGGATTCTCTGTTTCTATTGAAGGAGTTGGTGAGTGTTGTTTATTGTTTGTTTTTACTTTTGGATAGGTGTTTTGACATGCTGGACAGATTCTTTGAGGTGAGTTTTACATGTTGGCACCTATTGATTCATTGTGTTTGTTTGAGGGTTCGTTTCGGTGGATGTGTCGAAGTCTAGTGTTGACGTTTTGATGTTATTTTTTCCTATCTGTCTGGGGAATGCGCCGTGTCATCGTATGGAGCCCATGGTGGTCAGGCTGATTGCTTGGCGTTGATGTTGTCAATGTTATTTTTGTGGTGTTAATTTATTTTCTATGTGGGGTATGCGTTGTCATATCATAGAGCAAATGGTCGTCATTCGAATAGTGTAACGCAATGGTTTTTTTTTAATGGCAGGTATGGAGTTTGTAGTGTTGTCGTTGTGTACATTAGCCTTGACATGTCGGCAACATATTTTCTAACACTACCAATAGTTTTCTTTTTTTGAAAGGCAATTGTGTTTGTCTTTTCGTTGCCAATCTGGTGGACGTCTGACCGGACAACTATGAGCGGGGTATTCATTCACCAGACCTACGTACCGAGCTTTGCCGTCCTGTACTACCTGCCACAATTGCCACACTGAAATATTCATCCAAGTGTAATCATAATGGCAGCCCGCAAAAAATAACACTGTTGAATTTAAAAAAAAAATTAAAACACAAAACATCAACAAGATATCTATGCAAATCAACATTGACAACATACCACCACATGCATGCGATCCAATTATTAAATGACAATACCGGATAAGACACAAACACAAAACTCACTGATTACTCCACATATTAGAGAGTACAAACATTATGCAACATTACAAATCCCATATTACCATAAAAAATTATGGAATTGAAACAGAGTTATAACCATCCTAGTATTTCATTTCAAACACTCCAAGTTGGAGATGGATCTAATACTTTCACCCATCGTCGACATACAAACAAACTTTACCACAATAACAATTCATGATAACACGAACATCACACAATCGGAAATTTATATAATACTTTAACAACAAGCTTGAGTAGTACATATGAAGCTTTCGCAACAAACCACGCACTCCACCATAACGAAAGCCCCGAAATCATCATGCAATAGTTTTCATTATAGCACCTCGACGTATCAATTTGTAAAACGTATACATGCGTGGTTGTTAACAACACCACATATTACCCAACATGACCAAATTTAACGAACATGCGGACTGCACTTTTAAAACAACACTCTACGACAAAACAAACGCAATAACCGACATTGATGTTGCATTTAATTAACATGGACACTAACAATGATACACTCTACCAAAATCAATGCCCTTTTTATCACACATCAACGAATGCAGCCATTAATGTTAACAATGACACACATTACCCAATGTGAACAAACTCACCAAAACATGGGGATCCAACTATTAAAATAACACAACGACAACACAAATGCAAGTCCTGATAAATTGACATTGCGTTTAATTAAGATGGACACCAACAATGTTACACTTTAGCGAAATCGATGTCGTTTTCATCACACATTAACTAATGCAACCGTTAATGTTAACATCAACACACATTACCCAACATCAACAACGAGCCAAAACATAGGGACCTAACTGCTAAAATAACACAACGACAACACAACCACAAATAACGAACACTGACATTGCATTTAATTAACATGGACACAAACAATGTTACACCCTAACTGAAATTGTTGTCTCTGTAATCACACATCACTTACCAACATAAACTAAAAACTAGGGGACCCCTAGCCACATTCGAATAGAACAAGACAACCAACACCAATAACATCACACATAATCGCAGACACACTATCCCACAAAATAAAAAGTGACCCAAGAAGCAAAAGAATTTCCATTAAATCATGTTACACTAGCAGAACTAATATCCCCAAAATCGAAGGACACTGCACAACATTAACCCCAACAAAATTCCAAATCCACATTAACAATGACGCACAAACAACATGTCAAACGATTAACCAACATTACTTAACCACCATTAACACCAAACCCAAACTACAACGTCACTCACACAACTCAACACATCTAACAAAACGAATAAAAGAACATCATAAACACATATCTGATGCCATGGGTTTGGAACACAATCACCAACTAATGTGGAAGGCAATAAGTCAACCCGCTGGCAACACGTCGACAACGTCAACTATAACGACAGAGTGACATAGTGCCGGACCATAATCGACACTGGAAATGTATGCACAAGAAGGGGTTTTTGTGTTTTTAGGGTTTGTGATGAAACATAATGTTAAATTGGGCAATATAATATGCAGAATGAACGTTACCACAATCGAATGATGCAAAAATGGAATAAACTTCATGGAATCAACACTGGAATACCAAAACCTTCCATCTTTGTCTATTCCGTTTTGATTAGGAAGGAGGGAAACCCGAAAAACCTACAGTACGCTTTTTGGACAAATTTGTAAATTCCACATTACAAAAACCCACATATATATCTAATATTGGTACAACACGCGTCTAATTGGTGTACAATTGCGTAATTAACATTGAAATGAGACTTATAGGTTCATTATATAAAGCACATGACTAAATGGTTAACAAGGTCTTAACTTGAGATTTATTGGTACTTTCACACTTATTAAATAAAGATAAGTGATTTAAAATAAAGTATAAATATCATTGTTTTAAAAAAAATTAGATACATATATGTCTAATTTTTTTTTTTTTGGTATAAAATAAATTCCTGATACTGCTAGTTTATCACGAAATAAAAAATTATAGTAATTCTAGCAAGTAGATGGTTAAATTGTACGGTGAAACAAATCAAATCTAATGATAAACAAGGGCTTGTTTGGCATTGGCTTTTTGATTAAAAAAACATAAAAGATAAAATATACAAAATAAGTTAATAAGATAAAATATTACATCCAAATCATAATCATTTCACTTTTTTTTTATTACAAAAGTCAAAAAAGTCAAATTAAAAAAAATCAACTAAAAAAGTTAATTGTCAAACAACAAAAAAATTATATTGCATAGTAAGTACGATCAAATTCAATGATAATCATGGAAATATTTTAATTTTTGAGAAAACCATAGCAATATTTTACCCTATTTTTTACTTATTATTAATTAATGATTAAATTTTTATACTTAACTCAAAAATCTCCAAAATAAACTTGATTTGGTTTTGAAATTCAAAATTTATTTTTGATTTAAAATTTTTTTAGCAATTTTTTTGCATATTTTAATAATTTTTTAAGTTTTCAGATCCGTAAATATACTTAACGAATAATTTATTTATAGAAAATAATTAATATTTTTGTATTTTTTATTCAATAATTTCCTTTTAAAATTTATTCACAAATATTTTATTTTTTAAACGCCTTTAATTTAGATGCATCATAAAAAAAAAAAAAAAAGTCCTTCAAAAATTCATTAAGAATATGCAACTCTTTACAAAGAAATTTTAACTCTTCTGTGAAGGGTTAAAATTTCTCTAATAATATTATTAAGGAATTTTAATTAATAAGAAAATATATTAAATCTCTCTTATTACTTAATATTTCAGAAGAATGTTTCATTAATTTTTTTTTTAAAAAAAATTAATTTTTTTTTAAACTATAAGATAAACCAATTAGTACCTTTTTTTTTTTTTTTTTTTCCCATAAAAAATCCTCTACTCGACTGGAACAGTGTCCATGTCCCAGCAGCAGTAACGATTGTCTTTTGTCGGAACGCCGATAAATCGGGTCAAAACAAAAACTCGTTTCTCGAGACGTGTCTCTGTTTAAAATCTATTTAACGCACCTAAAACACGCCACGTAACCTACGTTTCCGCATAGACAACGAATGAAAATAGCCACGTGTTAATTTGGACAAGCCATTACAACCATTCGATGACACCCAGTGGGTCCCACACCCTATGCATGTTGCCTCATGGCGACATCAACGGTGCAGCTGCACGATACTCATCACCCATACACCCCATCTCTCCACCGTTCGATTTCCAAAACCGCTGTCCCGCAACGGTCCTAAAATTGCTGGTTTTTTTTCAAAAATCATGTTTAGTCATTTAAAAAAAAAAAAAAAAAATTTACCCATAAATCATTGTTTCTGAAAAGTTGAACTATTTAGTCTTAAAAATTTTCTTATGCTCCATTTAGTCCCATTTATACATCATCATGATGTTCATGATGTAAATGAATCTGATGTTTCATTCTATAATTTCAAAATTTATTGAAATCTGATGAATATTAGATGTTTGAAATCTAATGTTTGAAACATTTATCCTATAATTTCAAACATTATTGAAATCTAATGAATATTAGATGTTTGAAATCTGATGTTTGAAACATTGTAATGGGACCTTTTAGTCTATAAGAAAACTTTTAGGACTAAACAGTGTGTAAGTTATTAATTTAGGATTTATTGGTGCATCCCCCCAAAAAAAATTATTTTCACTCTTAAAATTTATTTATTTTCACTTTAATCTTTCATATTTTAATTTTTTTTTAATTTACTCATAAAATTAATTTATATAAAAATTTGATAAAAAATGATTTCTTTTTTTCATTTTAATCCTTCATGCTTTAAAATTTTCATAATTTACTCCTAAAACTAATTTATGTAAAACATTTGATAAAAAAATGATACATTAATTGTCGCGTGACATAAATATATACATATATATATATATCACATTTTAATACAAACTCAAACTTTAATTTAAACCTTTTTTTGTTTTTTTGTTTTTTTTAATGTCATGTGGCAGTTAATATGGTATTTTGTGTTTAATTTTGAATAAAAGTTAGTTTTATGAGTAAATTTGAAATATGAAAATCCCAAATATGAGGGAAAAAAAAACTTTAAGAACCAAGACTAAGAAAATGACGAAATACAAAAAGACAAAGTGTAATTTACTCAAAAATCTAAAATTATTGTTATGAAAAATTAGAAAATATCGTTGTATTGTATAAGTGAGAGTATATCATTGTTTAATTATTTTAATTTTTACGGTCTTCAAATCTAGTAGGATCTAAAAGTTTTGAGTTTTCAATCTATATTATTTTATTCTTAGTGAATTTTTTGAATATATTAATTAGTTTTTTGGCTTTTTAAATTGCTTAATCTAGATAAATATTTGCGAACTAATCTAAAAAAATTCAATAAATACAAGAAATTATTAAAATATATTAAATTTTAATATTTTTTTGTATTTAATAATTTTTTTACAAAATTTATATATTTTTAAGTGTATCTAAATTAAATGAATTTAAAAAGTAAAACAACTGTTAAATATTAAAAAATTCATTAAAAAAAGTATAAATTAAAAAGTCAAAAATTATTTTTAAAAATTAAAAACCAAACAGAGTAAATATAATTTACAATTTAATTATTAACTGGCAAACATTTTATCTTAAAAGAAAAAAAAAAAAAATCTAACTATTTATATGCTATTATCTTGAAAAATTCCAAAAAATATATTATTAGCACTATATTTATCAGTTAGGACAGTGTGGAAAGTATATAATGAGCTGTTGAGGAAGCTCTGTATAATCTGTAGAGATAAGCTTAAAAAAGAACAGTCCTCTCTCTATTTATTTATTTATTTATCATTTGCTACATTAGGGTTTTCATTTTGTGGGGATTCAAATTGTGAAAGGTCTGGTAAATTTTCATTCCCATGTTCTTCAGTTCTTATCCATCAATTGTCTCATATCTCTAACATGTGATTTTATCTCTATCTATATCAGTGTGATTCTCTGTAACAGTATATTTTGTTATCAGCTGATTATATTTCATCTGAATCTATTCTATTCCTTTCCTCTTTTCATCTGTTTGTCAAAGAAACATGTTTCCTTATCCACACTAGCTTTGATTCACTTGTCACTGTTAAGTTCTTCTAAGAATTTTCTTGAAACTTCTGTTTTTTGGTTTCATTTTGGTTCACAAAACTTACCTTTAATTGTGAACTTTGTTTCTGGGTTAATTTGCTTTTGCTAGTTGGGTTTTGTGGTTCCATGAGAGTTCTCTTTTCTGTTTGGATAGAGAGAAAGCTATATATATATATAATATGCTTCTGCTAGTTGGGTTTGTGGTTTCATGAGAGTTCTCTTTTGTGTTTGGATAGAGAGAAACAAGGTTTTCCTCTGCTTGGCTTATTAGGGCTACGTAAATATACATAATCAGTGGGGAAAATGGTGTCAAGGTCATACTCAAACCTCTTGGAGCTTGCCTCCGGCGAGTCTCCGGTACCGTCTTTTTCCCGGATGGGCCGGAGAATTCCCCGGATTATGACAGTAGCTGGGATAATGTCAGATCTTGATGATGACCCGTCTGAGAGCGTGTGCTCGGATCGGTCATCGTCATCAGTCCATCGGGACAGGATAATCATTGTAGCCAATCAGCTGCCAATTAGGGTTCAAAGGAAAACAGAGAATGGAAAGGGGTGGATTTTCACTTGGGATGAGAATTCACTTTTGCTTCAATTGAAAGATGGGTTGGGTGATGATGAAATTGATGTTATATACGTGGGTTGTCTCAAAGAAGAAATTCACCCAAATGAACAAGATGAGGTCTCACAGATACTCCTTGAGACATTCAAGTGTGTGCCCACTTTTCTACCCTCTGATCTGTTTACTAGATACTATCATGGGTTTTGCAAACAACAATTATGGCCATTGTTTCACTATATGTTGCCCCTTTCACCAGAGCTCGGTGGTCGGTTCAATCGGTCACTATGGCAGGCCTATGTTTCGGTTAATAAGATTTTTGCAGATAGGATCATGGAAGTGATTAACCCAGAAGACGATTTCGTGTGGGTTCATGACTATCATCTTATGGTGTTACCTACCTTCTTGAGGAAGAGATTCAATAGAGTGAAACTCGGGTTTTTCCTCCATAGCCCCTTCCCTTCGTCCGAGATTTACAAGACTTTACCCATCAGGGAAGAGCTTCTGAGAGCGATTTTGAATGCCGATTTGATTGGCTTCCATACCTTCGACTATGCTCGGCATTTCCTCTCGTGTTGTAGTCGGATGCTTGGCCTGTCATATGAATCCAAAAGGGGTTACATAGGCCTCGAGTACTATGGTCGAACCGTGAGTATCAAAATCCTTCCTGTGGGTATTCACATGGGACAGCTTCAATCGGTTTTGAGCCTTACAGAGACTGAACAAAAGATTTCCGAGCTCATCAACCAGTACTGTGGACAGGATAGGGTAATGCTTCTAGGCGTTGATGATATGGACATTTTTAAGGGTATTAGTTTGAAGTTATTGGCGATGGAACAACTACTTATGCAGCACCCAGAGTGGCAAGGGAAGGTCGTTTTAGTACAGATAGCGAATCCCGCTAGGGGCCGTGGCAAAGATGTAAAAGAAGTTCAAGCCGAGACATATTCAACCGTGAAGCGAATTAATGAAGCCTTTGGTAAACCAGGGTATGAGCCTGTCGTCTTGATTGATGAGCCCCTTAAGTTTTATGAGAGAATTGCTTACTATGTTGTTGCCGAGTGTTGTTTGGTTACAGCCGTCAGGGATGGAATGAATCTCATACCGTATGAATACATAATCACTCGCCAAGGAAACGAGAAATTAGACAAGGTTTTGGGGTTGGAGTCGTCTACGCGAAAGAAGAGCATGTTGGTTGTGTCTGAGTTCATTGGATGTTCTCCATCTTTGAGTGGAGCAATTCGGGTCAACCCATGGAATATTGATGCCGTTGCAGATGCGATGGACTCTGCTCTGACGATGGCTGAAGCAGAGAAACAGATGCGGCATGAGAAGCATTATCGATATGTGAGTACCCATGATGTCGGGTATTGGGCTCGTAGTTTTCTCCAAGATTTGGAGAGGACGTGTAAGGATCATGTGCAGCGGCGGTGTTGGGGTATTGGGTTCGGATTGAGTTTTAGAGTTGTTGCACTCGATCCAAATTTCAGGAAGCTATCGATGGAGCACATAGTTTCTGCTTTCAAGAAGAATAGAAATAGGGCAATCCTTCTAGACTATGATGGCACGTTAATGCCTCAGGCTTCAATTGATAAGTGCCCAAGTTCTAAAACCATCGAAATCATAAATAGTTTGTGTAGAGATAAGAACAATATGGTGTTCATTGTCAGTGCCAGAACTCGTGACAAACTAGCTGACTGGTTTTCTCCGTGTGAAAATCTTGGAATTGCAGCTGAGCACGGCTATTTTCTGAGGTGGGTAATGTCTTGTTTGTTTGTTGAAATTTTGGTTTATGGAAAGTGGAGGTGCTTTTATTGGAAATTGATGCTCGTTTAATTACAGGCTGAAGCGGGATGAAGAATGGGAAACGTGTGTACCGGTGGTAGATTGTAGTTGGAAGCAGATTGCAGAACCGGTTATGAAGCTTTACACAGAGACAACTGATGGGTCCACGATTGAGGATAGGGAAACGGCATTGGTTTGGTGCTACGAGGATGCAGATCCTGATTTTGGATCGTGCCAAGCTAAGGAACTTCTTGATCATCTTGAAAGCGTGCTTACCAATGAGCCTGTTACAGTCAAAAGCGGGCAGAACATTGTGGAGGTCAAGCCACAGGTATGAATTAATTACTTATAGAACAATTAGTCATGTAGTTTGTCTTTGGTATTTGTATCTCCAATTGGTTGGGGTGGATTGAGGGAAGACAAGAAGTGTTTTCGGAAAATGAAAACAGAAAACAAAAACAGAACCAAACAGAAGTTTCTTGCAGCATAACCCAATATAACCTTGATTTGTGTTTCTTGATCCAAATTCAGGTGGGATTGGGTTATGCTGCTTTTCTTTAGTTGGTGTCAGATGAGATATCCTCTTTTGTGCACTTCATCCATGCTATTGTCCCTGTCACTATGTAAATGATATTATGCAGATAGAATACCAGACATGAAACAATTTACAAAAAGTTGGTTTGCTTAGGGAAGAAACAATTGATTAATTAGTGATCATAGGACTGTTCTCTAAATTATGCTAAGCTAACAGAGTCTTAGATTTTCTTGTTGACAAGATAGATACTATTTTTGTTTAGTATCATATAATTAGCATAATTAGGCAAGACTTGATCAAGCCTGAACCTTTCGATTGGGCTTTCCAACCCATACCGATTTTTCTGCAACATCAATGAAACTATGAAAATTGAAACATGTGAATGCTTGTTTGGCATGTTGGATATTAGTACACTTTTTTTTTTTTTTTAAATCTTTTTATCTTTTTTGGGTCAAATCACCTCCTTATTTTTCCGCATATCTTTTTGTAAAACGTCAAAAAATATGTTTATTTAAATCATCCTAAACAATTATGTGCACAGAAAAATTGTAAGAACCACACCTAAAATAAATCCGGGCCATATTAATTTTTCAGTGCATATTTTTATGATATTTTTGCATTTCTGTTCAACATCAGTTTGTTAGACTTGATTCAGCTTTGGTCAACTCTAAAGAGTTGTGGGTAGTGTAGCTTCCCTTTTCTGTTTTCGTTTTTCTGTACGTTAGAAACTAAAATTTGTTTGACATATATATATATATTATTTTCAAGATGGAATTGATTTCAATTTTTCAAAATTTTCGGAAATTAAGAAAGTGTTTTCATTCTCTCCTCTCCCCCCTACCACCTCTAGCCACAACCTACCGCCGGCTGGTGACCTCTGGCGAGCTCCAGCAGCTGGATGGTCACCGCCGCCCTGTGACTTCTTGCCACCTTCCAATGGGCGAACATGTGACCTCCACACGACACTCCAATTGGCACCTCCAACTACCATCTCTGCCAACTCACCAAACATATGTTTTTGTTTTCAATTTCAAAACATTTGTGTATACTTCAAAAAAAAAAAAGAAAAAAAATGTTGTTTCCTGTTCTATATGAACAGAGAAGAGGAAAGTGATAGCGTTATGAAACGACATGTAACAATCATTTTAATTTTTATGAAAAGCACCAGATTTCAACGTGCTATTGAACCTGTTGTTTACCCTGTTCTTCATACTAGAGCCTTTAAGTATGACCTCATTGAGTCTAGCATGATTAAAAAGAAAACATAACACAAGACTTGATACATTTCTGTATGCAGGGTGTAAGCAAGGGGCTTGTGGCTAAACGCTTGCTTTCTACAATGCAAGAGAGGGAAATAACACCGGATTTTGTCCTATGCATCGGAGATGACCGGTCTGATGAAGATATGTTTGAGGTAATTACTAGTTCCATTGACGGGCCGTCTATAGCCCCGAATGCAGAAGTTTTTGCCTGTACCGTTGGTAACAAACCTAGTAAGGCCAAGTATTATCTTGATGATGCCGTGGAAATTGTCAGACTGATGAAAGGCTTGGCCTCTGTTTCAGATCAAACGGTACATGTATAGGCTTCACAAAGATAGAAAAGGGAAAATTTCACACTATGAAATGTGTATGCCATGAGATGTGATCTTGCAATGTTTTGATTCCATTTCCGTTTCCATCTTATATCAGTTGTACATTTGTAGTTGGTACTAAGAGAACTTTGCAAATTTGGAAACTTTTTCGTGGTGTTTGATCTCTCTATCTAGTGGAGTTGTACATATATAATTCCTCAATTACTGTTTCTTTCTGATGCATGTTGGTTACAGGCTCTGTTTGGATGGTAATGAATTTGAAATGGCTGTTTAACTCAATTAGCTTTACTCTTAGGTAGGGTTTGACATTTGTTTTTTAGTAGTTTATTTTATTTATTTTTTATTTTTTATTTTTTATTTTTTATTTTTTTAGAATCTAAAATGCTGATGGGTTTGACAATTGGTAAAAGAGTTGCCTTTTTTTGTTATGGAGAAAATTTTGTAGGTAATATCAAACCTTCGCTCTTTGTGCTTAAGTTGTCATATTACCCTTGAAACGAGCCATCGTTAACAAGAAGAAGCATCAAAGGAGGGTAATGTTGTCTGTTTACAATGTTGCAGAGATTCCAAACACAGTAGTTTTTGCCTTTGTTTGGTATGTAGGTTGGTTTTTAGCTTTTTGACTATTTTATTTGGAGTTAAAAAGTCTTGTTTGGGATAGATTTTTTTGATTTTTTTGACAGAAAAAATAAAATGATTATGGTTTGGATGTGATGTTTTGTCTTATTGGGTTAAAAAATTTATTTTGTCTTTTTGTGGTTATTTTAATCCAAGAAGAGAATGCCAAACATTGTTTATGTACAAGTTGCCGTTTTTTTTTTTCTTTTTTGGGAAAGTATAAGTTGAGAAAAGTATAAGTTGCTTTTAAATTTGAATAATATTATATATATCAATTAGTGTATTAATTGATAATATGATATAATTTAAGAAGTTTTTGATATTTGTAATGTGATTAATGAGAATGGTCAATAATAATGTCGTAACTAGTGTTAATACATTAATTGGTGCATGTAGCACTGCCGTTTAAATTTTTACAAATTTTTGGTTTTTTTTTTTTTTTTTTTTTTTTTTTTTTTTTTTTTTTTCAAGTTTGTATTGAGGAAATATGAATTTGAGATGCAGTTTTGCTACAGAGTTCTAATTAGAGCTGCTTTAGTGAGTTGGCACCACATGTAAAAAAAATAAAATAGAAAGTGAGGTAAAAGACAAAACATAAGGAAGAAAAAAACAAATTAATGCTCTATCAGAGCTCTCTTTTTAGAGATTTCACTCATTTTTCTCTAAATATATTCCAAATAGACAGCAAAACTGATTTCCCCTATGCATGGAAAAAAGTAGGGAACAGCATCTAATGTTCGACGAACCACAAATTATCTTTCTGACAGCTACATGTACATCTAGTGGTGAGAATTGTTGATCGTGTTCATGCTCGTGCCATCTCAAAGGGGAAGGAATCAGAAGATTGCTATCATTTTCACTCACTTTCATTGTCAATTGGGTACAAAAATTGTTTTTTGTGTTGTTCTTTTGACCATTCACTTAGGTTGGGCAGTAATATTCGGAGAAAGACAATCACTCATTCTTAAAATTAGAATTTGAAATTTTTTGTATGTGGTTGGTTCAGTTTAATATTTTTTATTGATTGTTCTCGTGCCGACCTCTATTTAATTAGGGGTTGGAACTGCTTTCTAGAGTTGAAAATAAGCATAGCTTCTAGTGCTGATTTCTCTTTAATTAGGGGTTGGGAATGCTTTCTAAAGTTGAAAATAAGCATAGATGGGGATGAACCAGTCATTAGCATTCTCTCTTTAGGATCTTTGACTTGTTTCCATTTATTTTTAATCGAATTAAAAGAATTAGCAAACAGGTCCAAGACCCATTTAACTTGGGTTGTTTAGGTTACTTTTTAAGGCATTTAGTCCATAAATTCAATTTTGAATTTTTTATGCCAAACATTCATACTCTAAAATATTTTGTCCATAAGGACAAATTTTTTTAAAATGACCAAATTATCCATATATATATATATATCATCCAAACCTATATTTCTCCAATGAAACCGCCTCTCTTTGCAATCTAAACCCTTGGTTATGTCGTCACCACCTCCGCCTTTGCCGTCACTGCCTCCTCTCTACCACTACTGGCACTACCTCCTCTCCGCCTCCAACATTGCCTCCTCCTCTCTCTGCAATCTAAACCATTGGTTATGCAATTTAATGGTTTTTATCCACCCAAAAATTTAATGGTTTTTTTATTTTTTATTTTTTATTTTTTTCCCAATCTTGATCTGGAACCTACATTACTACATATGTTCATCTGTTCCGTTCAAATTTGAAGCTAATTTGAGAATTGAGGTCATCAAAATTAGCTTTAATTTTCCCAAAATTGTTGTTCCCTATAAATGTAATTTGGTTGTAAAAATCTGGATTTGTTTGAAGCTCCCAAAAAATAAAAATTAAAAAAATTAAAATAAAAGAAGAAAAAGAAAAGAAAGATTTGCTTGGACATATATATATATGTATGCATGTTGTATACATGAGTGGATGTTATTTTGTTCCTGCTAATATCAAATGAATTATCACTTTGTTCCTGGTCATACATGGATGAATCATTATTTTGTGAAATAGTTTCATACTGTGGATGGATATGGGATTCTTTTCTTGAATGTTGGGGAAAATGAGCCACACTTTTTTCTGTGTAAACCTAAATGAACAGATAATAAAATATGTTTAAAATCTGAACAAATAAAAAAATTAAATAGATAAAAGAATTTAAACAGATAAAAAATTGAATAGATAGTTTTGCATAGATAAGTGAAAAAATTGAATATATAATAGAATTTAGATAGATAAGGGTAAAATATTTGAACAGATAAGAAAAATTTTCAATAGATAGGGAAAAAATTTGAACAGATAAGAAACAAAAGTCAATAAATAAAAAAAGTCCATATATAAATTAAGGGGATAAAATTAAAAACAAAATATCTTTCAAAACTAACAAAAGGACTTCTCACTAATCTATTTTGCAAATGGTAGACTTTTTATCAACAAAAATAATCAATTAGACCTAATACTTTAGATACTCTCGGAATTATATTTATCACCATTTTACTCTACTTTTTATTTATTTATTAATTTTTCCGATGGAATTCTCTTTCATTTGGACAAAAAAGGGTGTTGTGGGTTTAGGTGAGTCTATCATGAATTTCACTTGATTAATGGAATTTAGGGTTTGGGGTTTAAAATTTATGATTTATCTCATACAATTTTTTAAGTAAATTATTGATGCAAAAATCATATAATCATACGATTATTTTTTAAAATCATAGTTACTATTTGTTTTTTGAGTTACAATCGTTTAATTAATTTGATTTTTTTATAATTTTTTTAAATAATCTAATAAAATAAATAATTCGAATAATTGAAATCAAGTAAGCTTGTTAATTTGCCCATCAACATACAAGAATGCCCTCAAAATAAAGATCCCATCTACAAAGAATTCCAATTTAATAATAATGGTTGTGATTATTTTATTAGTCTAGATCTTTAATCACTGTTCTTTTCTCTTTTTATTTTTTTTATTTTTTTTTATTTTTTTGTTGTTAGAAAAATTATTAAGCAGTTATATAATATTTAATGGAGCAATTCATGTTCTGGTCCTAGATAGTTTGCATTTGAAAATAGAGCAATTCATTCCCATACGGGGGTTTCATTTTATTTTATTTTATTTATTTATTTATTTATTTTTTTGTGTGGGTATTCATGTGTGATTCTTACAAGTAAAAACGGTGAAGGATTTATGAGTGTGTTAATTAAATTACAAAGGCATAATCAAGTGTGTACATTCAATAAAATGTCACGATAAGTTTGTTGGGGTTTGAATTCTCTTAAGTTTGCTATCTAACTTGACAAAGCGTTTAGATTTGGTAGTTCATTTTGAAGCCGATTTCGGTGATTTAAGTCTTTCACTTTTTAGGATTCGTTGAGTAGATTATTCATATAAAAAATTAATATAATTGGATATCGCTAACTATATATTTTAATAACATTTGTTTTAAAAAAAAATGAATGACAATCATAATTTCAAAAGCCATCCATTTTTTTGATGCAAAATGATTCAAATATATAACTATTGATATTTGATCATTTTAATTTTTTATATGAATTTTCTACTCAACAAGTCCTAAATGGTTTAAATCACCGAAGTCGACCCCAAAATAAGCCGACAAAATCCAAATAAGATGGCTAATTTGAAAAAAATCTAAACCCAATTTAATTGTGTGTAAGATACTATGTTTAGTTGAAAAATATAAAGGTTGAGTTTTAAAATTTTATTTTTTTTAAAAAAAAAAATTCAAAATTAGTATGGTGAAAAAAAATAAAAAAATAAAATAAAACATATTATTTTCATATGATTTTCTTCTTCTTCTTCTTTTGGGGCAAATATATATCTTTTTAAAATTTATTTTTGTTTAAACAAAATTCAACAAATTAGTCTTGAAAACTCAAGTAAACAGAGGCAAAGTATTTTTTTTTTTTTCCTAAATGAATAGCAATTTGCAGCCTAAAAGATCAGTTGAAGCACAATCCAGCTCGGTTGGTGGGTGAGTCCAGTATGTCTGTTAGCTCTCAACATACATGGCAATCTGTCTGGCAGGTCGAACGTAAACTCCAACATTTTATCTGGCATTGTGCGCACAATATTCTACCTACTAATCTGGTTCTTTCCAGCGTAAGTGTTGGAAAAAAATGGGTTTTTGGTAAATTTTAATGTGAAATTAAAGTAGGTCCCAATTATTGATTGAGGTGGGATTAAATGGGTTTAGATTCTTTGTAATAAGGTCTTTACACCAGATAAAGAATGACCAAAAATCATTGAGAATTGAATGAGAAATTGTCTCATAAAGATGGCCTCATGAATGAGGTTTTGGGAATTGTGTATAACTACCAATCCCACATTGATTGTGGTAGAAATACACACTTGTGTATACAGAAAATATATATCAGATATTTTCTCCCATCAATTTTGTTCCATTACTCTAGCAGTTTTGCAAGAGTAATGGCCATTAGTGGCTAGCCTTCATGGGCATGAGATGATAGCCTTCATGACTGGAGGCTCCTCCTCTCTCCCCCATGGTGTATAAAAGGAAACCCATTTCCCTTGGTTTAGATACAACTTTTCCCTTCCAGAATTATATAGTTAGTCTGCTTGTGTCTACAATTTTCTTCCTGTATGAGAGAGTATTGCTATTGTTGGTTCGCCAAAGCTAACAGAAGGTGCTTCTGAGTTAGCCAGTTTAAGCCATCTTATCTTGGGAGACAGAAGTCGACATTCCTCCAGCACCCACGGTAAAACGGCTAATCTGTTTTAAGGACACTGTGGTATCACACAGAATTTGGTTTGTTCCCTTGTTTTCAATATTTCAATTCCATTTGTATTTCGGTTAATCATGGTTTATGTTATGTAAGTTAACTGGTTAATTTTTAATCTATTTATTTCGTTTAATTAGCCTATATGACCAACAAACTTAAAACAAATTAGGTTTATACGTTTTGTAATAGATTAATTAACATTAGTTTTGTTACTGCTAGTACTTAGGGAAAAAAAGGCAATAAAATCGAAACAATATATATTTGCATGTTTCTGTTTATTATTTTCAAGATTTGTGCATTCCCTAGGAGTAGGTGTTCCATTGACTAAAATTGGTGTACCTGAACACACTGTTTCTTATATGTAATGTGCTGTTCTATTTTTTATAGTTTAATTAGAATGGCTTTTATTTATAGATATCTAGGACTATATATGCATGCTATTGTTTTATGTGTTTTAGATTCCCTGTAGCATATAATAGTCCACTGTTATTCATGGGGAAAATAATGAAAAAATAGCCTATTGATTTTTCCATGTTGATTGCTACCTGGTTTTTAATTTTAAATTGGTTTGATATGCCATTGATTACATATATAAATTTATGATTATAAATTCCATGTTTAGATTAGCAAATTCATATATGTAATGGTATGTGTGATTTTTATGATCAATTTATTAGCAATGCTGCTGTGTTGTTTTCCATGTGGGTCTATCATACATGGTATAAAGTTTGTTTATGAAATAAAATAAAATATTTTTTATATATATGCTTAAGGCCACTGATTAGTGGTTATATTCAATAGTTGTTCAGTTTAACAAATGTGCATGATTTGCTTCTAGTTTTCTAAAATTTTTACATGTCACTTGCTTCCTAAAAAAAATTAAATAAACACAGAAATATATATTTCTTCAAATGTTATTTATTTTCTAGATTTAATTTGTTCATGCTTATTATTTTCTAGGATATTTGCATAATTTTAATTGTTAGACTTATTTGCATGTTTATTGTGAATTAAACTCATATGTAACTCTTTCCTATAATATTTAATTCAATTAGTTAGGAGTTATAAGCTTTGTTAATATATAACTCATGACAATAAAGTTTAATTTGATTATTTGAATTAAAGGGTTTTGTAACTTGTTTATGTATGTGCCTGTTTATTGTATAAATTACATTGTCAATTTAATTATAGATTTTTATTTAATTGGTGTAACTTATATAGCATTTTAATGTTTACTTAATGTTGTTATTCATTATATAGTGTTTGAATGGTTAAGTACAAGTTTTTTCCAATTCGCTGCTTTGTATTTCTACTAACTTTCTTTGCAGAAATATCTAAGCGTCGAAACGAATTTTGGAATGGACTACTTATAATCCTCAATTGAATTGGTTTACTTTTGTTTAGATTTGTAGCAATGGTTTATATTGCTTGTAATTTGGTTAGCAATTTTTAAATTGTTTGTAAGTGTTGGACCTTGGTTTGTTTTAACCTAGTTCATCCATTGAAAAATTTAATTTTAAAAATTGTTTCTCAGGGATTAGGAGTCAACATGCTCTTGAAAGTTTGTCAAAAGGTTAACTGTGTTTTAAGTGAGACCGTTGTGACCCCTCCAGCCTTCCTGGGAATATTCTTGACCATGTTCGATTCTAAGTTTAGTGGTGAGACTAATTTTGAATTAACTTTTCAACTATGGGACTTTCTAGTGTTAAGTTTAATTTCTGAAAACACAGAATGTGATATTCTAGTGTAATTTTCAGAAATGACAACTATCATTGATGTTGCTGCTACTACTAACGTTGGTGGGGATCTAAACCCCAGGGCAACTGGATTGCCAACCCCTACTACTGTGACCTTTGTTGTCAACCCTGGTGTTACTCCGGCTGTTCCGGGAGGACCACTCAGTCATCATGAGCGCCTAGAGAAATTTACTAGGGTGAACTTCAAGAGATGGCACCAAAAGATGTTGTTCTACTTGATCACGCTAAACCTTGCAAAGGTTTTGAGCGAGGATCCTTCAGCTGTGGCAGAGAATGAGCTAGATAGGCAGAAAGTCATGGCGCTTGACACAGGGAAACAGACAGACTATCTTTGCCGAAACTATGTGTTTAACAGCTTGGCAAAGTCACCATACAGTGTGTTTTGTGCCAATAGCTCAGCAAAGGAGTTATGGGAATCTCTGGACAAGAAATACAGGACTGAGGACGCCGGGGCAAAGAATTTTGTAGTTGGTCGGTTCCTGGACTTTAAAATGATTGATTCAAAAACTATGATAAGTCAAGTCCAAGAGTTCCAAGTGATCTTGCATGAGATTCATCTGAGAGGATGCCATTGAAGGAGTCATTCCAAGTTGTTGTGATCATTGAGAAACTTTCCAATGGTTAGAAGGACTTTAAGAACTACTTGAAGCATAAGCGCAAAGAAATGTTCGTTGAAGAGTTGATTGCCCGATTTCGAATTGAGAAGGATAATAGAAAGAAATGAGGGAGTACCTCCTCTGTGAAGGCCAATGTCATTGAACATGGCAAATCTTCTGGGGTGAGGAAGAAGCCTCCTGTGAACAAGGGCTTAAAGTTGGGGCCCAAGGGTGGTGTTGCAAAGAAGCCGACATACAAGCTGCAAGAACCTGGTTATCGGTTCTTAGGGAAGTGCTACAATTGTGGTAGCGAGGGGCATCGGGCTAGTGACTGCCGCAAGCAGAAGAAGCCATACAAGACCAAACCTCGTGCTCATATGGCAGATATACAAGAGCACTCCCATGAGGAGGATGATATGCACTTGTTTGCCGTTGTCTCTGAGGTGAATCTGATGGCTTCAAACCCAAGAGAATGGTGGATTGATATTGGGGCTACACGCCACATCTACTCTGAGAAGAAGCTGTTTACAACTTTCAAGCCGGTTACAAATGGTGAGAAGTTATTTATGAGAAACTCTGCTACCTCGATTGTTGAGGGGAAAGGAAAGATGGTCCTGAAGTTGACTGCAGGGAAGGAGCTGACCTTGAACGAAGTCCTGTATGTTCTGGACATTCGTAAGAATCTTGTCTCAGGGTCTCTTCTCAGCAAACATGGTTTTTACATGGTTTTTGAGTCCAACAAGGTCGTTTTGACCAAGAGCGGAGTGTATGTGGGTAAGGGTTATATGTTGGGGGTATGTTCAAACTCAATGTAATGATTATTATCCCAAAGATGAATAAAGATACATCTTCTTCTACTTACATGCTTGAGTCTTCCAATTTGTGGCATGGTAGACTAGTACATGTGAACTTTGAATCTTTACGTAGATTAATCAAGTTAGATCACATACCGTCTTTTAAGATTAATCTAAAACACAAGTGTGAGACTTGTGTTAAAGTGAAGTTGACAGGATCTTCGTTTCATTCTATTGAAAGAAGTTCAGAGCCGTTGGACTTAGTGCATAGTGACGTGTGTGACTTAAAATTTATACAATCACGTGGTGGCAATAAATACTTCATCACTTTTGTTAATGTTTGCACTAAGTATTGTTATGTCTATTTGCTCAAAAGCAAAGATGAGGCTATCGACAAATTTGTTCTTTATAAGAATGAAGTTGAGAATCAATTAGGCCGCAACAGTAAGGCTTTAAGAAGTGATTGTGGTGGTGAGTATGAATCACCGTTTATTGAGATTTGTACTCAATCCGGGATTATCCACCAAACCACGACGCCTTATTCTCCTCAGTCAAATGGGATTGCTGAACGGAAGAATAGGACGCTAAAGGAGATGATGAATGCAATGTTGCTAAGTTTTGGATTGCCACAGAACTTATAGAGGGAAGCAATTCTCTCTGCGAATTACATTCTAAATAGAATCCCTTGAAAGAAAGTAGACAAAACTCCATAGGAGTTATGGAAAGGCCGGGAGCCTTCTTATAATTTCCTACGAATGTAGGAGTGTCTTGCAAAAGTGGCGGTACCTACACCCAAGCAGGTTAGGATAGGTTCGAAAACTGTGGATTGTATATTCATTGGTTATGCACAGAATAGTAGTGCATATAGGTTTCTTGTGCAGAAGTCTGATATTTCAGATATCCACAAGAATACCATAATAGAGTCAAGGAATGCATCTTTCTTTGAAGACACATTTCCTTGCCGAACCCGAGGAGATGATCAAAGTTCTAAGAAAGAACTTGAAGATAATGATCAAGATGATGATCAAGTAGATGATCGAGATGAGGAAGTAGATGAGCCGAGAAGGAGTAAGAGGGGTAGGACTACCAAGTCCTTTGGCCTGGACTTCTTGACTTATATATTAGAGAGAGAACCTCGAACTTTCCATGAAGTGGTGACTTCACCAGAAAGTCCCTTATGGAAAGAAGCTATTAAAAGTAAAATTGACTCCATCTTACAGAACCATACTTGGGAGTTGGTTGATCTACTCCTAGGCAGTAAGGCCTTGAGGAGTAAGTGAATCTTTAAAAGAAACATGAAGGCTGATGGGTCAATTGATAAATATAAAGCTAGACTAGTTATCAAAGGATACAGGCAGCGAGAAGGCCTGGATTACTTTGATACGTATTCACCTGTGACAAGAATTACATCCATTCACATGGTGATTGCGATAGCCGCTTTACGTGGTCTAAAGATACATCAGATGGATGTAAAGACAGCTTTCTTAAATGGAGATTTAGATGAAGAAATCTACATGGAACAACCCGAGGGGTTTCAACTCCAGGGAAAAATAAGAAAGTCTATAAGCTTGTCAAGTCATTATATGGTTTGAAACAAGCGCCTAAGCAATGGCATGAGAAGTTTGACAACGCTATGTTGTCAAATAAGTTTAGAATCAATGAGTGTGACAAGTACATATATGTTAAAGACATTGACAGAGGTTATGTCATTTTGTGTCTATACGTAGACGACATATTCATTGTTGGTAGTAATGATGAAATGGTTCGAACTACCAAGAGATTGTTAAACTCAAAGTTTGACATGAAAGATATGGGCCTTGCAGATGTCATTCTAGGTATTAAGATTACCAGAACATCTAGTGGTATTGTACTTTCTCAGTCTCACTATGTTGAGAAGATACTTGAAAAATTTAGTAAATCAGATACAAGTGTGTCTAGGACATCGGTAGACATGAGTCTACATTTAACCAAGAATAATGGTGAGAGTGTCTCTCAGCTATAATATTCTCGAGTCATTGGAAGTTTGATGTATCTGATGAGTTGTACAAGGCCGGATATAGCCTACTCTGTTAGTAGGCTTAGTAGATACACGAGTAATCTTAATGTCACTCATTGGAGAGGCATTATGCAGGTGTTAGGTTATCTACGCTACACCTGGGATTATGGGCTGCATTATACCAGATACCCAACGATACTAGAAGGGTATAGTGACTTTAACTGGATATCTGATATAAAACACTCCAAATCCACTAGTGGTTATGTATTTACCTTCGGAGAGGCAGCCGCGTCTTGGAAATCCTCCAAGCTATAGCGACCCGTGGTTGAGTGTTGTAGTTTATATCTTGTTTTCCACCCTTGTTTCCTTATATTTGAGCTTTGGGATGTGTTGAGGGAGTTTGGAACAGGTTGGTGGTGAGTTTGTGCAAGTGGTTGCTGCCCAGGTTTTTGTCTCTTCGCTCGAGCGAGGCTTCTTACGCTCGAGCGAGGCTTGAGTATTTGTCTATTCGCTCAAGCGAGATTTCTTGCGCTCGAGCGAGCCTTGTTTGGTTTGTCTCTTCGCTCGAGCGAGCATTCTTGCGCTCGAGCGTGCGTCTGCGTTGGTGGGTTGTAGACCTGAAGTCTTGTTTTGTTCACTCGAGCGAAGATTCTTGCGCTCGAGCGAGGTTCGTTCGTTGTGTCTGGTCGCTCGAGCGATGACTTCTTCGCTCGAGCGAGCTTCGCATATATCAGATTTCAGCAGCGAGAATTTTACCACTTTTTCATTGTTTTCTTCCTCCAAAACCCTAGATCCGACCCTCTCTCTCTCTCTCTCTCTCTTTCTCTCTCTCTCACTTCTTCTCTATAAAAATACTCCATGCTCTAGGGCTTTCCTACCCTTCATCCTTGCAAAAAGGCTAGAGTTTGGTGTGGGCTTTCTTTTGATCCAAGAAAATATGAGTTTGGAGCACCTTGGGGTTTCTCTCACCTTTCCTTTTGAGCTTCTACTTGGAGGTAGGGTTTTCTTGAGTCATATATACAAGTTTTGCTAGATTAATGTTGATTTAAAAAGGGTTTTGAAGTTTTGAGTTGATTTCTTTAATTTTGATTTCAAAATGAAGAGGGTCTTGAATGTGAGTTTGTATTTCAACCTTTTACTATCATTTTGTGGGTTTTCCTCTATTAAACTCATGGAAAATGGTGTGATGGAGTCCCTATAAGAAAATGATGAAAGTTTGTTATTTTTGAAAACCCTAGAAATTGGAGATTTTTGGTAAAGGGAAAATGTCTTGAAATTTCTTACTTTCTTGTGTTAAAATGATGAATGAGAGGGTTTTTATCAATGTTTACCAAGATGACTAATTTACTTGATGTATGAGAAGGAAGTGTTATTTAAATGTTATGGCTAATACTTGAATAATGCAAGCTTGTGTGTGATAAATCATTGGATATCATAAATGGTGGGAAAATTGTAAATAGTGGGGGATTTATATTTGGAATATGTCACTTGTAGCCATGGAGAGATTAAATTGTTATGGCATGTGAAAAGAGAATTGTGGCAACATGTTGATGACTCATGTTAAATTTTGTGGATGAATATTGAAAGGAGAATATGAGAATGTAAATGTTGGCATTGTTGTAGAGATATTCAAAATGAAGAAATGTTATGAGGTATGGAAAAGATTATTGCATTGCATATTACTTCATTTATCATTGTGTATTGTGAATCTAAATTGAAGAGATTTACATCATGATGAAAAATGTTATTGTGATGAGAACTAATGGAAATGTATATGGGGTAAATACATTGGTAAGTCCGGATAGGGGGTGTAGATGAATTTGATAAGTTGGCCTGAGTGTCCAGGGTGAAAAACCCGAAAGCCGCGCGGATAGGTGTCGAGCCTTCCGGTTAATACCAGTAAAAATGATAGTTTGGTAATACTCGTAGAATCTACTTGCAGACACCAGCCTAGGGATTATCAGTGTCGTATTTACTGCCCCTGTTGATTTAAATATTGAAAGTTTGAAATTGATGAGATTGCATAACATTATTGAGAACATGGTGATTTTGAAATAGTGCATTGAAATAAAATTTTCCTGCAATATTGGCACTTGCATGGCATTACATATGCATTTATTTAACGTTGATGGAATTGGCATAACTGTATATACTTTGTGAGAAATCTCTACTGGGCTTTATGCTCACCCCTATGGGAATTGGTGCAGGTAAAAATGTGGTGACCCCGCCAAGCTAAGGGCGTGGAGATGTTTGAAGAAGAGTCGTTTGACTCTTATTCTGTTGTGATATTTGTTGTGAGCCAAGGGCTAATGTGTTTGGGTCCGAAAGACCATTATGTGTAACCGGGCTATTGCCTTGGAACTTGTAATCCCTTGAGGGCCTTATTTGTTGTGATTTAATGATCTATTTTACATGTTATCGGTTCATGTACTAGTTCGTAAATAAATGTATAATGGCATTTGTGAATACTTTAGTAAGCATTTGGAACCATGTAAATGATTTTGGTTAATAGCTCATTTTAGAAGTGGGTTGATGTAATAGTTATGTGGGATTATTTTCGGGGTGTGACACAAGTAAACTTGTATATCGAGATCAAAGATGGAATCTAAGTTTATTGCGTTGGATAAAGCAACTGAAGAGGCTGAATGGCTTCGCCAGTTTGTTAAGGATATTCCACGTTGGCCAAAACCTGTGCCTGCTATCTGTATTCATTGCGATTGTCAATCGGTGATTGAACGGGTATAGAGTCATTTGTATAATGGAAAGTCTAGACATATCTGTCATAGACATAATTCCATACGACAACTACTCTCTAATGGAATTGTCTCTCTAGACTATGTAGAGTCTAAGGACAACATTGCGGATCCGCTAACCAAAGAGTTAACTCGAGAGTTAGTAGAAATGTCGTCAAAAGGAATGGGGTTAAGGCCTTTAGTAATGTTATCGGAATGGAAAACCCAACCTAGTTGACTGGAGATTCGAAGATCTAGGTTCAAAGGGACAACCTAATTTCATGTAATAGATGAGCCACTGAAGAGGTAATTCTCTTGCCCATTCCTTTGTACAGTGATACCCGATGGGGGTAGAAGTTTAAGCTAATGCTTTTAATGACCTAAGTGATATGATAGTCAACCGTGGTATAATGAGATACCTCATATAGGTCACCTATGTGAGTGTGAAGTGAGACCGCTTCTTTAAGAATTGGTAAGGCCGAATTCTTTAAAACCACTCACTGAACCATCCTAGTATTCCAGGGCCATACCGGACACACAAGTGAGAACAAGAACAATGGTTGGACTAACTCCCGTGTGAGCTCTATTGTCTCGGTTTTCACAAACGGCAGAACTGTCACACCCCAAATTTCAATTATTTGAAAACATTATCAAAGCCTTTAAATTAGGTCCATTTTTTTTTTTCACATACAAATATCTATTACCCTTGAGTAATAGAAATACAATGAAACATGTTCTCTTTCTCAATGAATATTACAATGACAACAATACATGCCAGTCTCCTACTGTGCTACAAATAAATAGATACAAGTACAAGATCCATTTCCTTTACATCTACTACAAAGTTATACAAAGGGACTCAAGAACTCCATAAATCTTCAATCAAATAATCCAAGCTTTCTTCCTGTAAAAAGATAAAACAACCATGGGGTGAGCACTAATGCTTAGTAGGAATCTCATAGTTCTCAATCAATAACTAACACACAGATAGAAATGATCATGCATGTAGGGTGATACCATATAGTAAAGTGACATTTTGTAAATTCAAAATATTACACGGAAAGTATCTTTTCTTAAAATTTACTTGAACATTTAAGAAAACTCCTTGCCATAAATGTAGTCTCTCACCATTAGGAGGCCATAAATTCTCTTTGAAAACAAGTACACTTAAAGAAGAACATCATCTTAAATTTATCAACACGATTCCAAATTATTCCTCATTTCGTTTCCATTTTAATATTCCATATTTCATTTCCATTGTAATATTACACATTTCATTTTCATTTCCAATTACCATACTCCATAACATCAAAATCCAAAGAATTAGGGTTCAACATAACACAAGAATTACAAACCCCTTTTTAATTCAATTTCCCAATTATTTACAAAACAAAACTCATAATCTTCCCTTTTGTCACAAGCAATCCATTGAGTTCATCATCACTAGCCCCTAATCCAATTATCCATATGATGTCAATTTCAATCCTTAATCCATTTTCCTTCAGTTCATTTTCAATTCATTTATTCTTCTCAATTTATGAGTCAATTTCATTATTTCACAACAACCAAACTGAGACTACAACTCAGTGGTTTTCCAATCATACAAAACACACATAAACACTTCAAATTGCCATTTTACGAAAATTTCATCCGCGGGATCGGCACCTATGTATAAATCTCGGGACTTTCACCTAGGACATTCCGGCCAACTTAGTTATAATGGAGTCCATCCCCTTTCTCCTCTCAAACAAACATACATATACAATGTATTTAATCACACAATCACACATGGAGTACATCCCCTTTCTCCTCCCAAACAATCATACATATACAATGTATTAAAACACACAGTCATATTCAATGACAACCATTTCTTAGACTTATCATATTATTTACTCTTTTCAACTAGCACAATACATGTGATCCAAAATATAAATTTCAAAATGAAACAAGTGCACTTAAAACATAACACAAGAATTTTCAAAATCTCTTTTCAAGACATACAGTTTAAATCCTCAAAATCCATTGCATTCTCTATGATATGCATGATTTAAAAATAGTCCGGTTTGCCTAGTCAACATGTAATTTCTACACTAATCACAGCTATCCTCCACCGATAGCCCAAAACAAATACAACTAAACCGATATATAAATTCCTTTAAAGATATGCTTTTCCAAAATCTCATATGGGAGTGATAATGCATATCAAACTCCACCATCATCATTAATAATCCTCCGATTTCACATTTACAATGACAATTTTAATTATTTATACAAAATAACAATTTGATCCAATTAAGGCAAAACTCCCCTTCTTCCAAATATCAACCCAAACTCGACACAACTCAACTTGATTCAACACAATTCAACATAATCAACGCAATTCAACATAATCAACACAATTCAACATGATTCAATTCAACACCACTAAATGTAATTCAACATAATTCAAGGTGAACTCCTAAATCCCCATTTCATCTTTTCATCCCAAGTCTCATGCCATCCATATCATTAACAAATTCTTTTTCCCAAATTTCATTTCATATTATAGCATGATTTACAATATCCATAATAAAGGTTCAATTGCTAATTTTTTAACAAAATCTTCAAACACTTCCAAAATTCAATTAAACTTGTATATATACAATTCAATACCCCAATTTCATAATTCTACTTTCCATTTGGGCAAAATCATTATTTATCATCAAGAATCCATTTAGGGTTTTCAAGAAAATCAAGAATTTCAAGAAAAATTCAAACTTCTTAAACCATTACTCTTTATTCCAATTTTCCCATTGATTATACACCTAAGATTCATAATCCATCATATTAACCCAACAATTGAACCCCCAACACTTCAAACCCTAAACCCCCAAATTTCATGATATAACACTATATGCTCAAAATGTAGATTTTGTATGTATATAACCAAAATACCACAAATCTATCTATTAATGCAAGTATTGAAGAAGAACTAAGACCCCTACCTCAAGAATCGAGCAAAAGAGCAAGCTTTGATGAGATTCCTTCACAAATCTGAAATTCCAATTGGTTGAAAAGTGAGTTCTTCAAGCCTTCTTCACTTTTTGGTGGAAGATCTTGATCAATCCAAAGGGAAATGTGAGGCATTTGAGGTCAAAGACCTAGGGTTTTCGGACCTAGGTGAGAGGGATGAAGAGAGGAGAAGAAAAGTGTGAAGAATGATCTAGAAAAGTTCTTTTAAACTTGTTGAATTTGCGCAGTCCGCTAGAGCGTCGCTTTTTCCGCTCGAGCGTACCTGTTTCTAGCACAGATTCCAAAACTTCAAACATGTATAACTCTCCCATCCGAACTCCGTTTCAGGTCGTTCTTGTGTCCAAATTGAAGCCCCGGAAACAAGCTTTCCAATAGTTTTAGCCTCACACCCAAATTCAAAGTGTGGAAAAAGAAAAGGGCAAAAGAGTGACGACTATTCGTAGGAAGATTATTCGAATTAAAGTTTTTGGTCTAATCTTACTTTATCATCATGTTACCACTTCAATCAATGACCCAAAATAAAATATGGAGGCTCCAAACATAATAATAAAAGGTCAAAAAAATAATCCCACTAGCCTCAGAAATTCAAACTCAACCAGGCAGACCGCTGGAGCACCCAATCTCGCGCTCGAGCGCGCAGACCAACAAGGCCGGCCGTTCGAGCGACCACTCCTACGCTCGAGCGGGAATTCACAACTCTCAGAATTTCGGACAGACTGCAAAAATATTGGAAGCCTCACAAGTCTGCTCAAGTGTCAACTCCCCCGCTCGAACGGAAGGAAAAATTCTAGATTGCTACAACAGTTCAAGACATCATATTCACTGGTCAGCCAGTAAATCTGATAGGTTGTCACTATGAAAGGTTCAAGGCCAACAGCTACCTTTTCTGATGCAGGGTTAGTCTGTGTGCTCTCTCTCTGAGTCTTTGTTGTATACGTTGCCCGTTTTTCTTATTCGCTCAATTTTTATTCATGTGGGGGATTGTTGGAAAAAAATGAGTTTTTGGTAAACTTTAATGTGAAATTAAAGTAGGTCCCAACCATTGGTTGAGGTGGGATTAAATGAGTTTAGATTCTTTGTAACAAGGTCTTTACACCACATAAAGAATGACCAAAAACCATTAAGAATTGAATGAGAAATTGTCTCATAAAGATGGCCTCATGAATGGGGTTTTGGGAATTGTGTATAGCTACCAATCCCACATTGACTGTGGTAGAAATACACACTTGTGCATATAGAAAATATATATATTAGATATTTTCTCCCATCAATTTTGGTCCCTTACTCCAGGAGTTTTGCAAGAGTAATGGCCATTAGTGGCTAGCCTTCATGGGCATTAGGTGATAGCCTTCATGGCTAGAGGCTCCTCCTCTTTCCCCCATGGTGTATAAAAGGAGATCCATCTCCTTTGGTTTAGATGCAACTTTTCCCTTCCAGAATTATATAGTCAATCTGCTTGTGTTTATAATTTTCTTTCTATGTGAGAGAGTGTTGGCATTATCTGTTCGCCAAAGCTAACAGAAGGTGCTTCTGAGTTAGTCGGTGTAAGCCAGCTTATCTTGGGGGACAGAAGTCGACGTTCCTCCAGCACCCATGGTGAGGCGGCTAATATGTTTTAAGGACATTGTGGTATCACACAGAATTTGATTTGCTCCATTGTTTTCAATATTTCAATTACATTTGTATTTCGATTAATCACGGTTCATGTTATGTAAGTTAACTGATTAATTTTTAATCTATTTGTTTCGTTTAATTAGCCTATATGACCAACATAAAGTTCTAGATGATCCGCGATGCCCTCATTGTGGTAGTGAGGTGGAAACAGTTGATCATCTTCTCCTCCGTTGTCTTGATTCTCAAGTTGATTGGCGATGTTCTCCGCATCGAATGGAATCGCCTCCACAGATTACTTTTGGCCACTTTTGTAAGTGGTGGCAATATCTTGAGCTTCTTCTCAGTACTGCAGGTCAAGGTGGTATAGTGATCGACTTAGCTTGCTACATTTGTTGAGCCATTTGGAAGTCTCGAAATGCTTGGATTTTTTTTTTCCCATCTTCGCCAAATGCTCCCTTTTATTTATGGTTTGGCAGTTGCAGAGTGGATGGAATTTTCCAAAGCTAAAGCCTTGAATGTGCAACCACGGCCATCCTCGCCTAGTGATACTATTTTTGTTGCTCCTTAAGCTCTTGCACCTATAGATCAATGGGTGTGCCCTCCTCCTGGGTTCATCAAACTAAATGTTTGATGCCAGTATGCGGAAGATTTTCGTGTTGGAATTGGTATTGTGGGGCGAACTCATATGGGTGATATTTTGTCAAATATGTTCCTCTATTTTCTTGTCTTTTTCCTCGAGTGCTTGAAGTTATGTCAGTTGCAAGGTCTGGACCGAATGCCAAGATGGTTTATCGAAGTCTTAATGGTGAAATCCAACCTGTCCACCAACCTTCTCAGGACATTGTTATGATTGTGCAAGACTGCAAGGCATTGAGTCTTTCTTTTCATTCATCTTGTTTTCGTTTTATTCCACGAAATTGTAATGGAGTGGCACATGATATTGCGCAACATGATCTTTTGATTGATGAGATCTGAGTTTGGGAAATCTGTTTTCCTCCTTGTTCTCATCAATTTGATATTGGCCGTTAGGCTCTTCTTCTCTGATTAATGAATAAAGTTACTCCTCTTTCTTTGGCAGGGTAAAAAAAAAGAAAGATCACTTGAAGCAATGTGCCCCTAAATTGAATTAAATTGTAGCAGGTTGACTCCTTTCACATTGCTATAATTTAATTCAAATAAAAGGTAAATTGCTTTAGTTGGGAAGGAGGGAGCCCAAGGCACAATACAGGTCGGCTTGTGATTTGTGAGGTCTAAGGCGAATTATGAAAATGGGGCCCTCTAATATATATATATATATTTTAATAAAAAAATTATACATAAAATGATAAGTATCAACAAATTAGGTCCTAGATTAAAAAAATTATTATTCAACTAGGAAAAAATTAGGGCCAAATTAGAAAAAAATTATTCAATTAAAACTGATAAAGACCTAGGCAAAAAAATTAGGATAAAATTATTTATTTCACTAAAATCTAATAGATAAAGAAGGTAAAAAAAAAAATTAGGGCAAATTTATTATTCCACTAACTGATAAAGAAAAAATGTAGAAAAAAATTAGGGCAATCCACTTATTAATAAAATCTGATAGTGAGAGAGATGACTTACTATGAAACAGAGAGAGAGAGAGAGAGAGCACTGAGCAATGTATTGTATGTATTGTTTTTCATAAACCCAAACACTTTTTTTTGTATATATTTTCATTTTAATAATATGGGTCTAACCACATTTATAAATAAATATGGACTAAACCATACTTATAAATAAATATGGGCCCAATAAAATATTTTGGGGCCCTTTAAATTGGTTCTAAAATAAATAAATAAATAAATAAAGGATATGACAATTTACTAAACTTGGGAGCCCTATTTTGGGCCAAAATTTTGATGCCTAAGGCACAGGTTTTACTGGCATTAAGGCAAGGCCGGTCCTGGCACAATACGGTGTTGTAAGGTCCATGTGACTTCTCTCGAACAGATGTTGTTGATTTAAATCATTTATATTATAAGATTTATCAAGTAGATTATTCATAAAAAATTTAGATTAATTGAATATTTATAACCTCAAAATAAGATCATATTTACTTTAAAAAAAAAATTTAATAATTTATTTTAAAATAATTAGGACTTGATCATAGGATTATGCATGTTTGATTAATTTTTTTTTATTTTTTATTTTTAAATAATATGTTTGACAAGCCTTATAATATGAATAATTTAAATGGTCAAAATAAGCTCGAAACAGTCTCGATAAGGCCGTACAACACCTTGCGCACCCCTTGTCCCTTTTGTGGATCTTTTAGAGGGTAAATTATTATTATATTTTCTTATTTTTACACATAACTGAGTGGTCCAATATGCATTTATTAATGCCAGTCACATCGTCTCTTTTCTAGTTGAGAGGAAATGGGGCGAGAAATAAAATTACGTATATTGCTCTTTTATAAGTTTGATTAAATTATTTATTTTCATTAATATTTAAAAATAAAATACAGTAAATCTTACAAATTTAATATATTTATACTGGGTTTAGGGATGACAATTTTTCCTTGCTCCGATTTATCCTTGCATCCCTTGCCTTGAACCGCACAAAATTTCCCGGCCTTGAAGAAGAAGTGGGGGTGGGGTAGGGTTTTGTTTCTGCTAACCCATTTATAAAATATTACACGTAATATTCATTTTCACTAATTTATTTCTCATCTTATATTTTTTAACTTTCATTAATTATAAATCACTATCCATAAAAATTTTATTAGTATTTATATTTTTTAAATTATAAAATTAATCCATCCCCAGCCTTGCTTCCACCACCACCAACTCGATTTGCTTTGCTCGCAATATGATACAAGGTAGGGGAGTATAAACTTGGCCCAAACGCGACCCATTGACATCCCAAAGTAGGTTTCCGTAAAATTTGCATTCTCATAACACTAAACTCCAATAGTAATTTGTTAGTCATATGGGTAAAAAATAATATTATCATCCCATTTACATTGAAATGTATATTTTTTCTTATTTATCTTTGTGTTTTTGTATCATTTGCATTAGTTTCAATCTCTTTAATCTTACTGAATGATGGATTGGTGTAATTGTGTTAAAATTGTGAAAATTGATGTATTTTCCTCAAACCTTAGAGAGGTCAGTATATTTTGCCTAAGTGTGCTTACAGGTCAAGTTTGAGCAGGGATGTCATCCACCATTTGACTGAATGGGGTTCAGGTTGAGAAAATTCGATCCGTATTCAAATATCCATGGTTTCAAAATTGATCGAGTTAAATTGACAAATTGATTGATGGATACTAATTGGGTTGGTAGATTGAACAAATCTTAATTTTACAATATATATATATATAATTTTTTTAACTAAACAATGAGGATAGAGGGTTTTGCTTTTCTGAAATGTGGAAAGTGCGATTTTGAAGTTTCAATACTTTATTTATTGAACAATATATAATATAAACATATATAGATAATATGTACCTATATCAATATTCATTAAGAATTCTTAATTTCATGCGATCTGGTTGGATCGATACTTGACCAGAACTCGACTTTTTTGAAATTATTAGACCAGCATCGGTTTGTTAGCCGTATCGAAATTACCCATTGTATCAAAACTGCCCATTTGAAATCAGTTTGGATGGGTTGAGCGAGTTGATTAGATGTTTCCCCAGCTCTAATCTGACCCATAAATTTTCTGGGTTGAAGTGTTAAAAGCCCAAACATAAATATTGAAGGGATAACATATTTGACTTCTGATTCTTGTACTTTATGAGATTAATCATATTTATATCTTGAAACCCAAACTAGAAAAATAGGTAATTGCGGATTAAGGGCATACATATGAGTTATTAGGACCAATTTTGGGAGGAGATTCCATTTAAAAAAATAACAATGTGTGTTTGAATTGAGTTTTTTGGATTAAGTTTTTTGAAAATTGAGTTTTTTGTTTTTTATGTTTTTTTTTTAAGTGAATATTTTTAAAATTTTAAGCATTTTTAAATTTTTTTTAGATGTGTCTTACTTGGATGTATTTAAAAAGTAAAAAAAAAATTGTAAACAAATATTTTACAAAATTAATAAATACATAAAAACATGAAAAACACACTGAATTCTCTTTTTTTTTTTTTTTTTTTTTGTATTTTTATATTTTTGATATTTAGTGAATTTTTCAAAGATTTTTTTTACAAAAATTATACTTTTTATATGTATTCATGTTAGGTGTGTCTAGAAATTAAAAAAAATTGCTTAAAATAGTAAAAAAATTCAATAAAAACAAAAGTAAAATTTTGGGAAATAATTTTGAAAAGTGTTTTTGAAAAATAGAATTTTCTAAAAAGTATTTTTGAAAAACCAAAATCAAGCAAATTTTGAAAATACTTACAAGCTGGTCCATTTATATTCCAGCCACTTGGGCCTTAACTCAGCATTTATGGGTAAATAAGTCCATTCAATAAGACTTATCGAGTAATTATCTCTTAAAATGCACAAAATAAATGTTTTTTTTAACAAGTAAAAGAACTTAATAGTAATATACAATCAAGCTCCAAACATAAATAAAAACAAGCAACACAAAGAAAAGTCTTCATACAAAGGCGGAGGAGAATGGATTCTCTCTCTAAAACCATAGTCGGTGTTTGGAAGAGAGCTTGATCTCTGTTTTAGAGTTTGATCTCAGATGCTGACAAGGGGTTGCGTGGAGTGTTAGCTAGGGGGTTTTGATCTTTAGTGACATTATTTCGGCTTTCTTTTGATAGGTTCGTTTCTACTTTTCGAGTAGTATCGGGCTGCTCTTGTGGTAAAGTATCAATTTCCTTTTTTGGTCTTTGTTGCTTTGGACTGGTCTTTAGGTAGTCTGCCGGTGGCCCATCCTTTAGTTCATTGGATAAAGCAAGTTAGTGACGTTGGAACAAGCTGATGAATGTTGGTCTGAGTGGTCATCAATACTTCAGTCAGGCAAAGGGAGTTGATGCGGTTGTTAGATGTCTTCAGAACATTCCCATCATGCAGATGATTTAGTGATGGCGGTGGTGATGGACAGATGGACTTCAATAGTCATTTAAGTATCAGGGACTCAATTTTTGATGTGGAAGTGGAGGGGAGGGTGGATTGGATTGTGGCCCAAACTGAGATTAATCAAGAGTTGGGCCTACATGATGTGGATTTGGATTTGAGCCTTGACAGGCCAACAGGCCGAATTATTATCAGTGAGCCAATAGCCCAGTAGATGTTATTGACCCAGTCTCAGAAGTCCAACTTATTATTTGTTATTCAGACAGGATGAAAGCTGAGAAGTTGAAGTTTTTGGTGATTGTCTTTGGGTTTCAAGTTCTGGACAGGTGTAGATAGTGAAGGGGCAAAGTGGGGGCTTATCGGCTTACAACGACCCGAATAATACCATTTACAGAGAACATACTACAATCTACATTTAAATGCTTTAAACCAAATTAGTTATCTTATAATATAAAATAATTAACTTAAATGGTTGGAAAAGAATATAAATAATAAGTTTTGACCATATGAGTTTCCTTGTCAACTTGTGAAAGTTAAAAAATAATCACTGTCTAAGTTGTCGAAGTAAATATATATCACATCAAATACAGTATTACATGACATAAATATATATACTATAATTTAATAATTATGTAATATTCTAGAAATAGAAATATGAATTATTAAGATAGAACGTTCGAATATAAATATAATGGTAAAAGATTTAAGAGAAGCATATGTGATTAAAATTGTGAGACTACAAATTGGATCAATTTTAAGGAAAGCATTTAAAACCTCTAGTTTCATGCTTGTCTAGTGTGAACAAAGATCGTTAAGAACGAGAAACTTGAATTTAACAAAAACATACTAATTGAAGTTAGGATAAGAGAATTAGATAGCATAAAAGATTTGAAATTGAAAGAAAAAAAAATAAAAAAAAAAAATAAAAAAATAATTCCACCATAGGCTAGGAGATATAAGTTTAATAATAATAATAATAATAATAATAATAATAATTTTATTTAAGTGCGTAACAAAAACAGGCCACTTTTCTGAGGATAAATTTTGAAGATGAAAATTTTAAAGTAGAGAAGAGTACAACAACCTGAATAATACCACTTACGGAAAACATATTACAATTCATATGAGTTCTCTTGTCAACTGGTGAAAGTTCAAAAATGATCACCTCCTAAGTTGTCAAAGTAAACATATACCACACCAAATACAATATTACATGATATAAATAAATATATATGTCTTATAATTTAATAATTATATAATATTCTAAAAATGAAAATATGAATTATTAAGATGGAATGTTTGAATATAAATATGATGGTAAAGAATTTAAAAGAAGCATATGCAATTAAAATTGTAAGACTAAACAAATTGGATCAATTGAGATAAAATTGTGAGATTAAATTTTAATGCATAAAATTGAGCTAGAGTATAACTTCACATTTGGAACTGAAATATTTATGCATCTTAGGAACTCTAATTGAAGAGCTTAATAGCTTAATTTGATATTTAGAATATTTTAGTAAATTTGTTGAAAAATCAATCAGGTTAATGGAAATTAGACGAGTCTAATTTAATTTGATTGGAATCAAATAGGTAATGAAGATTTAAAATTGAATCTGATTAATTAAACTGAATCAAGGTTAATGAGTTAATGAAAGTAAAAAATTGAGTGATTATCTGATTCAGAAACCATAATGAGGAATTTAATAAGTTTGGTAAAACTAGTGGGAACTTAATTAAATGTAATTAAAATTAAAATAAATTAAGACTTAATTGAGATTCAATAGATTAATTAACATGAGATTTTTTTTAAATTAAGATTAATAAGTGATTAATTAAGCCAATGAATAATTAGTATGCTAATCTAACGTGAGTCAATTAAATGAAAGATAAAGAAATTTAATAAAGTCAATTTTATTGGTAGAGCTATTATTTTAAATCAGAAATTAAAAACGGAGATGATTTAAGAAACCATAAGTGACGAGCTTAATTTTTTTTTTTTTTTTTTTTTTTTTGATCAGCCAAAACTTTATTGATGAAAGAACCTTACAAGAAGGAAAAATTACATCAATAAAGAGGACAAAAAAGGACAGGGGAAAGGAGGATGATGCACAACACCAAAACGAAACTGTTGGTGAGGGACCGACAAGAGCACAAAAACACACAGACAGCAGGATCAAACTTAGACAGCAAACTGCCCATCCCAGCAAAGGTATATAGAAAATATACATCACTAGGCCTATAACAAAGGTTGCCCAACCAGCCCAATCAGCAACCAGCCCTGATACAAATAGATTCATATCCAAAACCAAAGCAAAGTTGAAACAAAATTACCCCGACCAGCAGCCCAGCAGATCTATCCACTTACACAGCATACAGATACAAATAGCAGAGCAGAATACAAGTAGCAGAACAGATACAAACAGCAGAACAGATACAAGTACACTGATATCAGCAGCAGAACAGATACAAACACACAGATACAAACAGCAGAATAGATACAAGCACACTTAACAGCAAGCTATTATCTGACTTAGGTTGTGCACAATATCATGCCTGGAGTAAGAAAAACCTGGAAGATTGGATTTGGCCCATAGAGCCACTCTCCACTTGACAGAACCATTCAACTCCTTAAGGTTAGGCTGACACCCATTGAATCAATTTAATACATAGAACCTTATCAAAATTTAATTAAAAATTTGATTCAGATTAATAAAGTTAAGAATGATTAAATTAAGCCTTAATTGAGATTAATTATATTAATTAAGTTATATGGTAATCATAATTAACTAGGACTAGGTGAGATCTGTATAAATTTGGAATAATTAAATCAAGACTTCATTAAGTTTAATGGAATTAATTCAATCAAGTGTTAACTATAATTAATTGAGATTACTTAGTGTTTAATTAAATTAATATGTAATTAGTAACTAACTTAATCCCACTCAAACTAATCGGAAAATATGTGTATATTTGGGTTGGTACGTTCTAGAGAATTTGATAGGAGAGGGTGTGCGTTAGGGGTGTAAAAATGGCCCAAGGCCCAAGGTTGGCCAGGGCCGGATAGGCTTGGGCCTGAGCCCAACCCAGCACCTTGGGCCTAGGCCCTCCATTTGAAGCCGTTAGCCCAGCCCGTTGGCTCGATCCAAAAATTTTTGGGCCCTGTGGGCGGCCTGACCCAACCCACCCGGCTCTCTCTCTCTACCAGTAGTCAAACTTCAAAAAATAAACATAAAAAGTAATTTGCAACGGTTAAATAATTAAAACGTATAAAAAAAATTAAAAAAATAAATAAAATATTGATGTTGCAAAAATAAAAAAATAAAAATAACAACAAAATAACACAACAGTCAATGTTATTTTCTTACAATGAATGAATAATAAAAAAAAGAAATATATATTTCAACCTACTGCCCTACCCCCTGAATCACATCATCACCTTTTCACTTTGTAATGAATAATAAATATGAATGGAAAAAAAAAAATTCAAATGGTTCATCACTTGCTGCCTGCAACATAGTTGCCATTGCCACTCCCTACTAGCCTACCCATGTGCTATATGCTTGCATCGCTCAACAGACCCTTCATTCATTGAATGAATGAAAAAAAAAAAAATTCAAGCGGTTATATTACCGTTTACCACAACGGTAATATATATATATTATAAATTTATTTCAATCTTTCAAACTATTATAAATATCCTCCATTTTTCAAAATAAATCTCACACATAATTCTCTCTTTCTCTCTCTCTCTCTCTCTCTGACTCTCAATCTCTCTCAACTCTCAATTAATTTTGAAGTGTCATATCTAAGTGACAATTGCAATTATGCAACAAGAAACTTTTATCATAAGAAGCTAATTTTTGTATCGCATTCGCCAGTTGGTAACATTAATTAGTTTAATTAAATTTATTAGCTACTTATTTTTCATTAATTATTTGTGCATATATATTAATCATTATTTTTTACTCATTATATTTACACATTATTTAAATTAATTTTTAATTCTTATATATTGTTTTACTTATATTACTATGAATCCTAATATTCATAATGCTTATGTCAATATTAATACATATACTACACAACATGAATTTGTTGATTCTCCTTCTAATATCCTTTTTTCAACAGTTGGATCATCATCTAGGGGCACAACTACTATTGTGTGAGAACATTTAAAAAAGATAACTATAAATAATCTTGATGGTACAATTAGATTTAAAGAAAAATGTAAATCTTGTGCATATTTACTTAGTGTTGAATCTGTAGGGGGTACTAGTCATCTAAAAAGGTATGCTAACAAACATTTACAAAGTCAACAACCTAATATCAGAAGTCAAATGCAATTAGGAACTTCATCAACTGGTAATTTGCAAACATTTTCATATGATCCTATACGTGCAAAAAATTCTGTAGTTGATTATATTATTACAAAAGAATAACTTTTTACTACTAGTGAATGTCCCGATTTTATCGAAATGATTCACAAAAGTTTTGCACCACAATATTAAAGTTTTTCACGAAATACTACTAGAAATAGGATTTTAAAGAAATTTGAGGATATTAAAAGTGAATTATTTGACATATTTAAAAAATTTGAATGGAAGAGTTTGTTTAATATCTGATATGTGGTCAAATTATTGTTTTGAATATCAATATATCACTGCACATTTTATTGATAATGATTGAAAATTAAATAAAAGAATTATTTCATTTAAATTAGTTGAACTTCCATACACTGATCATTCGCTTGGTGTAGAAATAAGAAATGTATTATATGAGTGGGCTTTACAAAATAAAATATTTGCGATTAGTTTAGTTAATGCAACAATCAACTTTACAATTACTTGTTGATGGTGATTTATTTCATGTTCGTTATTGTGTCCATATTTTAAATTTGATTGTTAAAGAAGTTATACATGTATACGAGACTCCTGTACTTGTAATAAAAAATACAGTTGTTACTATTATGTCTTCTGTTAATCAAATTTTGAAATAGAGAAAAATTTGTCAACAAGAAAATATGCCATTTAAAAAATTAACTTTAAATGTAAATAGTAGGTGCAATTTAACATATAATATGTTAAAAATAGCTTGTAAACAAAGAAGAGCAATATATTTATTTTTTTGCAACAATATTAATAGGAGGAGTCACAAAAAACTTAATTGGCGCCAAGTAACATTGTATAAAGATTTTTTTAAATTTTTTTGATACTTCAACAAAATTATTTTCTTATATATATATATTCCTACTTCACCATTTGTTTTACATATGTTAACAGAAATAATTCAAGTTTTCGTAAAATATATGAGTAATGGGTATTATTTAACCATTATTACTTCAATGAAAGCAAAATTTGATAAATATTTTGATCATTTGCCTCATCTTTTAAGTTTAGCCATAATAATTGATCTTATGTGAAAAGAAATTAGTTTACTAGAGTTTTTAGAATGTATTTTCGTTGATCAAATATAGTTTGCCCCTATTATGCAAACATGCAATAGATTATTTGAAGAATATAAGGCAGTTGCATCTGTATCTGTAAATACACTTACACACACTACACTAGCAGTCTCATCTTGAGGCGGGAGATTAATCATTTGTTCAGCAATAAAAGGTACTAGAATATCTCAACATACAAGTGTAAGTGATTTTGAACTACAACGTTATTTGGAAAGTCTGTTAGTGTATGATTCCGATGATTTTGACATTTTGGAATGGTGGAAACAAAATGAAACTATGTGGCCCGTGATATACTAACCATTTCTATTTTTGCAGTTGCTTCAGAAACAACTTTTAGTGCAGGTGGACGGATGCTGAGCGATTACCAGAGTAGGCTTTCACCCCAAATGGTTGAGGCACTAATGATATCCAGAAATCATATGCATGTGCTTACACGAAGACAAACTTATAGTGAAAATGAGCGAATTCAAAATGATTTGGATGACATATCCTCGGGTAACGAGACAAAAATGTCTGTCTCCTCCGATGATTGATCAACAATTTGTCCTGTACTATTTCATTGCATTTCATTTTTTTTTTATAAAGATTGTTGAGGTGGAGTATAATGCAAATAATTGGTAGGCTAATAGGTGCCAACTTCGTTGGGATGCACTTGACCTATAGTGATGCAATTGCTCCACTATCATCAATAATCTACACCTATTTTATTTAATAAAATAAATTTTTGTAATATTTTATTTCATTTTGAAATAAAAATTATTCATTCAATAAATGTTATATAATTAATTTAATATTTTAATATTGAAAGATTCATTTTCATATATATAAAATTATTCATTTCGAAAGAAAAAAATTACATAATTTCATACTTTTTTAGTTATAAGTTCATAATTAAAAAAATATAAGTTATACATAATTAAATTTAACTATCACCATAAAACATAACCAAACAAAGCATCTCATTAATCTTAACTAAAATACTCTAGTATAATTTTTCTCTTATTTTTTTTATTCCTAATAAATAATCTACATAGATAATGTATTTATCGTTTATTTTTCCAAAAAAAAAAAAATGCCCGACTAGCCCGGCCCTAGGCCTAGGCCCAGGCCCACCGGCCCAGCTTGGCCCTATTATGAAGAAGAACACACTGTAGACACCTAATTTTGACCAGCCCTAAGACTTGAGTATTTTCTTTTGAATACCCAATGATGAAAATTATAATGTGCTATTTTATGAATTTCTTAACAAAAAAAATCAGATTTAAGCTTCAATCCCAATTTTACACCTGTTTTGGCCAAATTAGTTGAGACTTATTCAAAAATATTTTTCTACATTTTTTCCCCTCTTGTCCAGAAAATTTAATAGTTTGAAACAATTGGCCTTTCAAAAAACTAAATAGATTTTGACTATTCACAATTGGCCTTTCAAACAAATGAATGGGTTTTAACTATTCACAATTGGCCTTTGAAACAAATGGATGTGCTTTGACTATTCGCCATTGGCCTTTCAAAATATGAATAGGTTTTGGCTCTTCAAAATTGGCCCTTCAGAACATGAAAGGGTCATGATTTTTGGCCTATATATAGAAGACCATTAGAACTATGGGAGGTGATGAAAATTTTTGATGAGAGAGAGGTCTAAACTTTGATCAAAGAAAGAGTCTATTTTATTCTAATTGAGTGAAAATATTTTTTAGAGAGAGGTCTAAACTTTGATAAAATAAAGAGTTCATTTTGTTATTACCCAAAACTTCACTAAAGCTAAAACTTGAACTTTCTTGCTGATATTTCAACAACATACTCCACAACTTGAAAGTGATCAAGAGGAAGTTTGGAAATCAAGAATTTCAATCTTTCATTAGAAGGTGAATTTCTAGTTTTGCATTTTCTTATATTTTCTATCTCATATTTATTTTCTTACTTCTTATTTCATAGTGTTTTGTTATAATCCAAGTGGTTTGTTTATCTCATATTTATTTTCTTACTTTATATTTCATAGTGTGTTGTTGTAATCTAAGTAGTTTGTTTAGCTCATATTTATTTATTTGTATTTACTCGCTTTAATTTCAGATTAGTTTTGTTGTAATCTTGCATGTTCTACCTCATATTTGCTTTCTTGTTTTAAGTTCATGTTGTAATTTTGCAAGTTTTATCTTATATTTGCTTTATTGTTTTAGTTTTATAGTAATTGTGTTGTAATCTTACATTTCATAACTTATATTTTTCTTGTATTAAGTCTTTTATTAGTTTTGTTGTAATCTTGCATGTTCTACCTCATATTTATTTTTTTTAATTTTATTTTAGGTTTATGTTAATTTTGTTGTAATCTTACATATTCTATATTGTATTTGTTTTCTTGTTTTAGTTTCATAATAATTATGTTGTAATTTTGCATTTCCTAACTTATATTTTTCTTGTATTAAGTCTCTTATTAGTTTTGTTGTAATCTTGCATGTTTTACCTCATATTTGCTTTTTTTTAATTTTTTTATTTTAGGATCATGTTAGTTTTGTTGTAATTTTGCATGTTCTATCTTATATTTGTTTTCTTATTTTACTTTCATAGTAATTATGTTGTAATCGTACATTTCTTAGCTTATATTTTTCTTGTATTAAGTCTCTTATTAGTTTTGTTGTAATTTTGCATGTTCTACCTCATTTTTTTTTTGTTTTAGATTCATATTAGTTTTGTTGTAATCTTGTATGTTCTATCTTATATTTGTTTTCTTGTTTTAGTTTCATAGTAATTATATTGTAATTTTGCATTTTCTAACTTATATTTTTCTTGTATTAAGTCTCTTATTAGTTTTGTTGTAATATTGCATGTTTTACCTCATATTTGCTTTATTTATTTATTTTTATTTTAGGTTCATGTTAGTTTTGTTGTAATTTTACATATTCTATCTTATATTTGTTTTCTTGTTTTAGTTTCATAGTAATTATGTTGTAATCTTACATTTCTTAGTTTATATTTTTCTTGTATTGGTCTCATATTATTTTTGTTGTAATCTTGCATGTTCTACCTCTTTTATTTTATTTTATTTGATTTTAGGTTCATATTAGTTTTGTTGTAATCTTGCATGTTCTATCTTATATTTGGTTTCTTGTTTTAGTTTCATAGTAATTATGTTGTAATCTTACATGTTCTACCTCATATTTGTTTTCTTGTTTTATGTTCATGTTAATTTTGTTGTAAGTTTGCATTTTTTTTTTATTTTATATTTATTTTCTTGTTTTTGATCTAATCGGTAGTGGCTAGTTGAACCGCCTACATATTTCTTATTTGTTCATTTTCTTGGTTTCGCAATAAGACAGGTTTTGCTAGGCCTACTTTAATTGGTCGGCCGGCTAGCTTCTTTTGGACAAGACAACGTTGTCTTCCGATGTTAACCAACTTCTGGTGGTTTCCAAGGCACATGAAACTTTTATTTATTTATTTATTTATTTTATTTTGAGTGTATTGTGAGATTTTTATTTTGTTGTAATATTCTCCTCCCCCCTCTAATTTGGTTTGTAATAATTTATTCAAAGTATTATAATAATTTCCCGTCCCACTATTTTCTATCATATTCTTTTACTTGCTTTCCTTATTTGTAAATATGCATCATGTTTATTTTATTTTATTTTTTGTCATTAAATCCATGCTTTGCGTCTATGTTTCATGCATCTTGATTCGGCTAAGTTTGCATTTGTGGATTTAATCAATTCTTATGTGATTATGTGTGCTACCTCATTTTCTTGAGATGATTCACATGTCATATCTTAGAAGCCGACTCTTTAGTTGCATGTCATGAGTGAATTGCATTAGGATTTTGTACATAAGATCATGCATGTTTTACTAACTTTGTTTTGTAACTGTTCAAGGGACGTCTGTAAATATGTAAGTTTTTATGCTTTAGCATCCCATTTGTGTGCATTTTTCTTATTATGTTTAAGCATCCTACCATGTGGCTACTTGCTTACTTGATATAACTATATGAATGCCAATGGATGGAGGTTGTGTCGCTTAATTTGGAATAGTGCTGATTTTTATATTTATAAACTCAATTTATTTGGGTTGTACATCTCCAAAACTCTTTTAAAACTACATGAAATTAAATTATTCCAAAATAAATTACATAGTCTATACTTGTATGCTTTACATAGTAATTTTTAGGATTTATTAAATAATCAAAATATGAACATATAAAAATAAATAAAATTCATATCATGGTTTAGTAAAGGCCGATCTTTTGATCGGGTGAGTGGGGGTGCTCAATTAATGACATTCCCCTCTCATACCTAAGGTTCCGAACTGAGACAAATTTGGTTATGACGAACAGTGGCCTTGGCACGAGTCATGGGTTTTCTAATTTCTCAAAAATATTAGGTGGCAACTCTAAGATCTGATGACGCAGTCCATTTCTGGCAAAAAGTTTTATAATAAAATCGATTTTCTAAAAGTTGCCAAATCTGGACTGTCATCTATGTTTCATATTGCACTAGTGAGATTAGATCAAAGATACCGAGGGTCCGAACTGTTTAACGCGCATGGGTACCCTTTGGGCATGTTATAGTTTCTAGCGACTCTATTGGGGATTTTATGAAACCTTGACTCGAATTTCATGATATGACTTTTATTTTCAATTATATGTTTATTGTATTGCATGTATTGGTGCACTTAAAGTTATTATGTTTCCCAGATACTGGTGGGAGCACAGGTACACTTTTTGTGACACTACACCTATCTTTACGTTACTTTGGAGGCCTTGTTTTATAATCTTTTGAGATCTGAAGGTTCTCAGACTTTGAAAAGAGGCTATTTTGACTGTTCTGATTTCTTAAGATCTTCATTGGTTATGACCCAAAGGACTCTTTGGTAACGTCACCTTGACTTCAACCCTTAGAGTAGAGCTAACCTTATGCACATAATGAACTATAGTACCTTACAAAATTAAGACAAGATGCTCTCCCATTTCTAGGATGTATGATGCCGCTTGTTTGAATAGTGAAACCCTAGATCATTTCAAAGTTAGGGCAGGGTAACCCTAGCCCCCATAGGGGTGTTTGTTCTTTTTTCTGCTATGTGTTATGTGCAATGTATGATAATTCTCAGATTTAGATGAGTGGTTCAGTCATTTCAATTTGTGGGTTTGAGTTCAGTTTTTCAACATGAGTTAATTGTAATCAGTTGAGCTGGGATGCTAATGAAATTCTGATTGGGGGTCCCGTTTTGTTTCAGCAAGGTAGTCGAGCACTATAACTTTCGAAAGGTCTGATATCCCCCAAGTTCTGTGGACTCGCGTTAGTGGATTTTGCAAAAGTGTAGATTTGGTTCAGGGTCAGCCAGTGTTAGTTTCTTTGCCATCGGTTACACGAAGAAAAGCAAAAGCTTCATCAATTGTCTAGAATACCCCTTCTTCACCTGCTAGATCATCACCACTCAACTCACCAGAATTAGTGATGGCTCAGATTCCAGAAAATATAGCAGACATACTATTGGCCTTTCAACGGAGCATGGATACCGTTGCCACTACGGTTGCTGCCTAAGGCACTACTCTTACCACTCAAGGCAATACTCTTGCTAAACTGCAACGCTCATCTGGGGTGTCCATCATTCAACCACCTTTGGTGACTCATCCAGTTCCACCTCTACCTCCACCAGCTGATGAGTTTCCCAAACTTAACTCACTAGAAGATCTGAGGGTTCCTGCACAAACTTCAGGAGGATAATTTCCTCTTACACAACCAGTGGGAGGGCTTCTTTCCTCTGAAGCACCTGAGTCTGACTCAATTATGTTGAAGTTGGCCAAGTTGGAAAAACTTTTCAAAAAGGCACAAAGAGTCAATTCAATCTCGGACATCGAAGATAGGTACACTGAGATAGCTGTGAAGTTGCCAGAACGGTTCAAAATGCCATACATTGATACGTTTGATGGCTCCGGTGACCCAATGGTGCACACTCATCTGTTCTTTGATGTCTTAAAGCCTATGGGTTTGACTCGTTTGCAAAAGCTCTCTTTATTCGGACGAACTTTGTCAGAAGTGGCTGCTATCTGGTATACCAAGTTAGAGGACTCGGTAAAACAAAATTGGGAAGAGTTGGCCGGGGCCTTTATCACCCAGTATGCTTATAACACCCAGATTAAAGTGACTACTCGGGAATTAGAGGCCACTCGTCAAGAGCCTAATGAAAGTTTCGTGGCCTTTATCACCAGATGGAGGGCAAAAGTAGCAATGATGACCAACAGACCACTTGAAAAAGACCAAATCCGTTTAATAGTCAGAAATTTGCATGGAAAGATGTTACAAAAAATGATAGTCCTCCTGCTCTTTATTTTTAATGACTTAAATGAGATAGGGGTCCAGATGGAGGATGCCATCAAACATGGTGTCATTGTAGAGGATAAGGAACGTGTTCAGAAGCCTTTTGGTCGCAGTTCCATTGGACCCTCAAGGTCCAGATATTAGTTGGTCCAGATATTAGTTGGTCGTGTTCAGAAGCCTTTTAGTCCTCCCGCTTCTGAACACTTTCAAGGTCCAGATATTAGTTGGTCCCTCTGAGCATGAGACAGAATTCTATGTCATGGATGTCCCGGCAACTTTCAACCTATTGTTGGGCAGGCCTTGGTTGCATAAGATGAGAGCAGTGTCTTCAATCGTACACCAGTTGGTGAAGTATCAGTACAATGGAGGGATTGCCACAGTTTTTGGCAATTCAATGATCCACCCTCCTCCAGAAGTCATAACGCCAGTATTGGAACTACAACATGGGAGTGAAGATGTTTTTCTTTTGGGTTTTACCTTGGTAGAAGCACGGCTAGTGCAGACAATCATGGAAAAAGAGAAGGGTACATATCTGAGTGCTCAGTCAGTCTATATGATGAACAAGCCAGGGTACATCCCAGGATCTGGATTGGGAAGAAGTGGCCAACAAGGCACCATAGTGACAACTGAGGTAATCCACAACCCACATGTATTTGGGTTGGGATATGAACCAACAGTAGAAGACTGGGGGAAGAAAGGGAAGGAAATAAGAGAGAGAATAATGCAAAGAAGACGGGAAAGAAGTATGAGCTAGTTTATAGGCCAATCCATGGGACCTTGAACGGACGTTATGTCCACCAAGGAAAAGACTTCCCTTTTTGTGGTTTTCCTGAGCCCTGGATTGATCAAGTGGAGAGGAAGCGATACCTTGGGTTTAAGATCTTCTTCGATCATCAACTCTCCGACAGTGACGAGGAGTGGGTAGATCCTAGTATTGACATCGGACAAGATAGAGAAGTTAGCTCGGAAAGCAACACAGAGGAAGTCCTGGGTCTAACATTGGCTGATTTATTGACATAATCGCATACTAGCGTTGAACCGATGAATTTGGGGGATATAACCATTGCTGTGATCAGGGAAGAGGTACCTGCTGACTGCTCAAGCTTCATCATAGATGTAGTGAATGGCTCACAAATAAATTGGCATTTTGAAAAGAGTTGTATTGAGAATTTTGAATTGGCTGTTGAATCTGAGTCCGGTGGGCTTGTGGGGTTAGAGGCAGATTTAAGTTTGTCTAAAACGTCTAAGTCTTCTTTTTCTTTCTCTTTTGAGTTTGTTACAACTTGTGAGCCTGAGGCTTTGAATGAAGATGTGATTTCTGATTACTTTTCTGTGCCCATAGTTCTTAACATTGACCAAAATTTTCAAGATCTTGATGAAAACGAAGAGGAAGAAATTCCTTGGGCTTCAAAAAATTTAATCGACTGGGAGGAAGAAAGGCGTGCCAAGCCATTAGTGGATGAAATTGTTTTTGTAAATGTAGGTACTGAAAAAGATCCTCGCTTGATCCAAATTGGTTATACATTGTCTTCAAAGGAACGTGAACAAGTAGTTTCTTTATTAACAGAATTCAAAGATGTTTTTGCATCGTCTTACGAAGACATGCCAAAAATTGACCCTGAGATTGTACAACATAGGATCCCTCTCGACCTTGAGGCTCGACCTGTCAAACAGAAGCTTCTCAGAATTTGTCCGGATTGGGCCTTGAAAATTAAAGAAGAGGTTACCAAGCAAATCAATGCTGGGTTATTGCTCGTATCAGAATATCCTACTTGGTTAGCCAATATTGTGCAAGTTCCGAAGAAAGATGGCAGAATTCGAGTTTGTGTTAACTTCCGGGATTTGAATAAGGCTAGTCAGAAAGATGATTTCCCATTGCCACATATTGATGAATTGGTAAACTTCACTGCAGGGCATGCCTTATTGTTATTCATGGATGGTTTTTTAGGGTATAACCAGATCCTTGTGGCTCTAGAGGATAGAGAAAAGACAGCATTTACCACACCATGGGGGACATACTGTTACAGAGTTATGCCATTCGGTTTGAAGAATACCGGGGCCACTTATCAGAGAGTTGCTACCACTCTTTTGCATGATAAGATCCATAAGAAAGTTGAGGTGTATGTAGATGACATGATTGTCAAGTCCAAAGATCGGGAAAGCCATTACACTGCATTGAAGAAATTCTTTGAGAGAATTAGGGAATACAAGCTAAGGCTGAATCCACAAAAATGCACCTTTGGGGTAACTGCAGGCAAGATGTTGGGATTTCTGATCACACAGTGGGGAATCGAAGTTGATCCATCTAAAATTAAGGCCATCTTAGAAATGCCGCTACCAATGACTGAAAAGGAGGTGCGGGGCTTTCTAGGAAAGGTGCAATTCATAAGGAGGTTTATTGCAAAATTAACTTTAACTTGTGAATCACTATTTGGTCTGTTGAAGAAAGGGAAGAAGTTTCAATGGGATGATCGGTGTCAGTTCGCCTTCGAGCAAGTTAAGCAATATTTGCAGAATCCGCCTGTGTGATCGCCACCCGAGCCAAGGAAACTGCTAATTTTGAATTTATCAGTGACTGAATCAGCCATGGGATGTATGCTTGCACAAGATTCGGATGAGAAAGTGGAGAAGGCCATCTACTACTTAAGTAAAAAGATGTTTGAGAATGAGACCTGCTATACTCCTTTGGAAAAAGCTTGCTTAGCTTTGGTATGGGCCACCAAAAAGTTGAGACACTACCCCTTAGTTCACTCGGTAATTCTGGTTTCAAGATTGGACCCAATCAAATATCTCTTTGAGAAACCAACACTTACCGGTAGGCTAGCTCGTTGGTTGCTGTTGTTTTCTAAATTTGACCTTAAGTATGTCACTCGCAAATCTGGAAAAGGAAGGGTCGTAGCAGAATTATTGGCTGATCACCCAATTGAAGGAGAAGAAGATGTGGAGTACTCATTTCCAGATAAAGAGGTCATGTAGATGGAAGAATACACTTCGAAATTGTACTTTGATGAAGCATCCAATCAATTTGTCTATAGGATAGGCGTATTGCTCATAACGCTGGATGATTCCAATATCCCCTTAGCTTTCAAACTCCTATTCAGGGTATCTAATAACCAAGTAGAGTATGAGGCGTGCATTGCCGGATTGGAAGCAGCCCTGGAACTAAGGGCAATAAGGTTGGAAATGATCAGGGACTCGAACTTGGTCGTCTCTCAAGCCAACGGAGATTGGAAAGTTAAAAAGGAAAAAATGAAAGTCTATCATCATATCTTGGACATGTTGATCCCGAGGTTCGAAAAACTGACTTTTACGCACCTGGTAAGAGAGAACAACCGATTTGCTGATGTATTGGCAACTCTGGCATCAATGATAGATATACCGGTCGGGGTCAAGATGCGCCCGATCCTTATAGAACAAAGGGATACCCCCATGTATGAAATGATAGCCACAATAAAAGAAGTTCAAGATGAAAACCCTTGGTACTTTGATATTTGGAATTTTCTGGAAAGTGGTACATATCTACAAGGGGCAAACACCAAAGACAAAAGGGGGGATACGGCGTCTGGCCACTCAGTTCGTCATTTATGGAGATAAGTTATACAAGAGAGGGCATCTGGGAATGCACAAGCTGTGTGTAGAGGAAGAAGAGGCAAAGCGTATCATGGAAGCCATCCATGGAGGAGAATGCAGAGCCCATATGAACGGTATAATGCTAGCCAGAAAAATCCTTAGACAAGGATATTTCTGGTTAACCATGGAGAGTGATTGTATTAACTTTGTTAGGTGATGCCACAAATGTCAAATCCACGCCAATCACATGAACATTCCGCCATCAAAACTCTATAACATGACTTCGCCTTGGCCTTTTTCAATCCGGGGCATAGATATCATCGGGGTAGTCACACCAAAAGGTTCAAATGGGCATCAGTTCATCTTGGTTGCCATTGACTATTTTACCAAGTAGGTTGAAGCACAGTCGTATTCAGTGTTGAAAGCATCACACGTGGCCAAATTTATCAGGAACAACATTATCTGCAGATACAGGGTGCCAAACGAATTAATTTCAGACAATGGCTCACATTTCAAAGGAGAAGTGGCAGTTCTACTTGAGAAGTATAACGTGGCTTTTCACAAGTCATCAACTTACAGGCCACAAACCAATTGAGTCACTAAAGCTGCAAATAAGAACATCAAGACCATTCTGTGTAAGATGGTAGAAACTTATAGAGATTGGCCAGATAAGTTGCCTTTTGCACTTTGGGGATATAGGATATCGATCCGACGTCTACAGAAGCAACTCCTTACTCTTTGGTATATGGAATGGAGGCTGTTTTACCAATTGAGTTGGAAGTGCCTTCATTGAGGATTATGGCTGACTGTTAGATAACAGAAGCTGATTGGCAACAAAATCGATTTGAAGAACTGATGCTATTTGATGAGCGAAGATTGAAGATGTTATACCACATTCAGGGTATCAACGCAGGATTGCCAGAGCATTCAACAAAAAGGTTAGATCCAGGAATTTAAGGGAAGGGGATTTAGAGTTGAAAGACAACCGAGCTCTTGTTGAAAGACAACCAAGTTTAGATCCAATTAGACAGGGCCCTACATCATTAAACCAATTTGGTTAGGAAGAACAGTCATTCTCATGGATTTGGATGGTTTGGAGTTCTCACAACCAATCAACATGGACAAGTTGAAAAAGCACTACCCTTGAGAGGCTCGCTGGGTAAAAACCCGAACGGGTGACCCAGGCAAAAGTTAGAGCAGAAAAAAATAAAAATAAAATAAATGATGACAAAAAAAAATGAAAAATGAAAAAATGAAAAGCTCGCAAGGTTGAAAACCCAAAAGGGCGGCTTTGGCGAAAGTTAGAGCACAAAAGGAGAGTGCCAATACCCGAGTGAATCTTAACCGGAACTACGTATGGCCTGATTCCTATCTTTGGGATATGTAGGCAACTTTATCTTGAAGTTCGGCCTTAATCATTTTTCAACTCGCTCATCTCATCCATGTTTGATTGGTGTATCTTTATTCGACTCAACTATCTATATTTGATTGACTCATCCCCATTTGATTCAGTTGTCTTATTTCTCCTTCATGGCGGATTCATTACAAGATGAATTCAGTTGTACATCTCATGTGTTGATTTCATGTTGATTGAGTAGTGGTCATTTGTGAAAATAGATTTTAAGGACTATTAATGAAGTTGACTGATTTTCTCAAAAATTATTCCACTTTTGCAAAACTCAAACCATTTTTTGGACCAAAAAGAGAAAATTTTTAGTGTTCATAATTTGGCTCATATGATTTCAAGATAGAAAATGGAACAAGTGTGCTAATTTGCCTCTTATGTTGATCAAAATCGCTTTAGTAGAAAGGAAAAACAAAAACGGGTAGAGTGATGAACTAGGGGTACAGTTGAGTCAGGTTTTCTATCTTTTACTTACACTATTGAGTTCTCGTCACCTTAATCAAGCAATCGCCAGAAAATGCACAGTAGTTGTCGCCGACGATGCTTTTCGTCGGGCGGTCGACCAGTGTTGCTCTGTTTTGCGTTCATTTTGCTCTGACAAGCGCAAAGGGGTGTGTTTTGGGATGGCTTTTGCTTCATTTTCATTTCATTAAGTTGTGTTTTGTGTTTTGGTGAGTGATAGGCTCAATATTCAGTTCATAATTCACTAAAATGCAGCCATTTTCAAGTTCAAAATTCAAAACAAAATAATTTTTATGTTTAGTGTTGTACCAATCATGCCATCTAGATTTCCAGAACAAACTCATTTTATTAATACCAGGGATCAACCCCGATCAAAGTTGTACAAAAAGGAGTTGAAGCTATAGGTGCCCACTCCAAAGAAAAAAAAAAAAAAAAAAAAAACACAAACAAAAAAATAATAATAATAATAAGAGAGAGAGAGAGAGAGTAGCATTTTCTCAGTTTTCCGGCAATAATCCGGTGGCGAAGATTACAACGGGCTTCATTTCCACATAGTTTCGTTGCCCGACTTTACCATCAGTTGCCTCGCTTCATTTTTGCTCATTCGAAGCTCTTAAAGACTCTGCCTCGGCGTTGGAAGAGCTTCCAAAGGAGATTATTCCTCGCTGGTCATCAAATTGGTTATGCGAAGGAACTCTGAATCGGACCGTGGAGGTGGCCTGTCGTTTCAGCTCTTTGTTCTGTTTTTCAGTGCACTAATTTCTAGTCGAGAGTCCTTGTACATACGTTGGAGCATGGAGAGTTGTGCAGTTAACTGATGTACATCAAATATCTTGTTCTGCAATCGACGGGACAAGTTGGAGACCGCAGTCACGGTCTCCACACATGACCTTAGTGTATACGAGTTTGCTTCGATGTCAAACTATGCCACCATTATTTGCTCAACTGACATCGCTAGAAAATTGAAAATAGGGAAAAGAGGAGGAGCTCGCGATTGAGATTCAGGGGAGTCAGAATCGATCATCTTTATCGTGGACTCGTTTAGATCTGGGAAAAGAGTGAGAGAATCGTGTGAAGAGGCCATGACAGAGGAGAGTAATGCAAAAGAAAAAGGTTGCAGAGTGGTGGCAGAGAAAGTTTGCAAGCTTTTGCTCTGCCTCTCTCTCTCTCGCAGGCCTCAACTTAAGAAGAGAGCGAAGAAGAAGCATAAGAAGAAGAAGACAAAGAGGATAAACATTGGGAAAAGGCGTTGAAGAATCGGGGTAGCTTGTCGGTCAGGCGCCGCGATTGTTAAAATTATGCGCCAGACATAAAGCTCGAAGAATATGAAGGGAAAGAGAGAGAGAGAGAGAGAGAGAGAGACAAAACAGGGGAGGAGAGAGATATGTGTATGTATATGTATGTGTACGTGTGTATGTGTGTGTATATATATGTATATGTTTGTGTACATGTAAATATTTATATATTTTGTCTGTATATGTACATGTGTGTATTCGTATATGTATATAGTTTGCCTGTGTATATATATATATGTATGTAATACATATTTTGCATATCATTGCGCCTCATCTTTTCACTTTTCACGAGAGACGTGTTAGGATTTGATGTTTACCCGGCTAAAACCTCCCTTTTCGTATGAGACACGGTTAGGTACGTCTGTTGGTTACATCACCTTTGTTCCTTTCATATGAAACATGTTAGGATTTGATGTTTACTTGATTAAAACCTTCTCCCTTTCCGTATGAGATACGGTTAGGTACATCTGTTGGTTACACCACCTTTGTTCTTTCACGTGAAACATGTTAGGATTTGATGTTTACCTAGTTAAAACCTTCCCCCTTTCCGTATGAGATACGGTTAGGTACGTCTGCTAGTTACACCACCTTTGTTCCTTTCACGTGAAACGTGTTAGGATTTGATGTTTACCTGCTTAAAACCTTTCCCCTTTCCATATGAGATACTGTTAGGTACGTCTGTTGGTTATGCAACCTTTGTTCCTTTCACGTGAAACGTGTTATGATTTCATATTTACCTCGTTAAAACCTTCCCCATTTCCGTATGAGATACGGTTAGGTACGTCTGTTGGTTACACCTCCTTTGTTCCTTTCACATGAAACGTGTTAGGATTTGATGTTTACCCAGTTAAAACATTCCCCCTTTCCGTATGAGGTACGGTTAGGTACGTCTATTGATTACACCAACTTTGTTCCTCTCACGTGAAACATGTTAGGATTTGATGTTTACTTGGTTAAAACCTTTTCCCTTTTTGTATGAGATACGGTTAGGTACGTTTGCTCGTTACACCGCCTTTGCACCTTTCAAGTGAAACGTGTTAGGATTTGATGTTTACCTAGTTAAAACCTTCCCCCTTTCCATATGAGATATGGTTAGGTACGTCTGTTGGTTACACCACCTTTGTTCTTTTCACATGAAACGTGTTAGGATTTGATGTTTACCTGGTTAAAACCTTTTCCCTTTCCGTATGAGATACGGTTAGGTACGTTTGTTGGTTACACCACCTTTGTTCCTTTCACGTGAAACGTGTTATGATTTGATATTTACCTGGTTAAAATCTTCCCGCTTTCCGTATGAGATACGGTTAGGTATGTCTATTGGTTATGCCACCTTTGTTCCTTTCACGTGAAACGTATTAAGATTTGATGTTTACCCGATTAAAACCTTCCCCTTCTTCGTATGAGATACGATTAAGTACGTTGTTGGTTTCACCACCTTTGTTCCTTTCACGTGAAACATGCTAGGATTTGATGTTTACCTTCATCCTCTCCATATGAAATACGGCTAGAAACATCTGTTGGTTACACCACTATACCTCATTCCACATGAAACACGTTTGGATTTCGAGTTCATTATTTTCTCTTCTCGCGTAAGACACATTTGGATTTCAAGTTCACCTATTATTTGTGTTGTGGCACATTTGTATGTGATCTTGTGGCACATTTTTATGTAATCTTGTGGCACATTTGTATGTGATCTTGTGGCACATTTTTATGTAATCTTGTGGCACATTTAATGCGATGCACCCCCTGTTATGTTTCATATCATTCCTCTCATGTTGTCATCTTCATATCTTTATTATCACTCCATGACATTGCATTGCATTTCATAATCATGAATTTTCAAACAACTGGCTTTGCGAAGTGTGTAAGTCTAACTTTCAAACTGCATTTTGAGCATGTCATTTTGCATGTTGCCCCTAAACTACGCAGATTTGATTCCTTGCAAAGGGATACGTAAGCAACATTTTGGTTCAACCACTTGCATTGCATCTTGTTTGTTTGCCTAAGTCTTATGGCCTTGTCAAAAGGGTCGTCTTCGGGCTTTGACATTCACTCACGTCATGAAAATGACTTCGAGCTCTGTCAAAGAGAGGCAACTGTAGACACCCTATTTTGACCAGCCCTAAGACTTGGGCACTTTCTTCTGAACACCCAATGATGAAAATTATAATGCGCTATTTTATGAATTTCTCAGCAAAAAAATCAGATTTAAGCTTCAATTCTAATTTTACACTCGTTTTGGCCAAATTAGTTAAGACTTAGTAAAAAATGTTTTTCTGCATTTTTTTCTCTTGTCCAGAAAATTTAGCAATTTGAAACAATTGGCCTTTCAAAAAAACTAAATGGATTTTGACTATTCACAATTGGCCTTTCAAACAAATGAATGGGTTTTGACTATTCACAATTCGCCTTTCAAACAATTGGATGGGTTTTGACTATTCACAATTAGCCTTTCAAAACATGAATAGGTTTTGGCTCTTCAAAATTGGCCCTTTAGAACATGAAAGAGTCTTGATTTTTAGCCTATATATAGAAGACCAGTAGAATTATGAGAGGTGGTGAAAATTTTTGATGAGAGAAAGGTCTAAACTTTGATCAAAGAAAGAGTTTATTTTATTCTAATTGAGTGAAAATATTTTTTAGAGAGAGGTCTAAACTTTGATAAAATAAAGAGTTTATTTTGTTACCACCCAAAACTTCACCAAAGCTAAAACTTGAATTTTCTTGCTGAGATTTCAACAACATACTCTACAACTTGAGGGTGATCAAGAGGAAGTTTGAAAATCAAGAAGTTCAATCTTTCATTGGAAGGTGAATTTCTAGTCTTTTATTTTCTTATGTTTTCCATCTCATATTTATTTTCTTGCTTCCTATTTCGTAGTGTTTTGCTATAATCCAAGTGGTTTGTTTATCTCATATTTATTTTCTTACTTTATATTCATAGTGTGTTGTTGTAATCTAAGTGGTTTGTTTACCTCATAATTATTTATTTATTTATTTGTATTTATTCACTTGCTTTAATTTCATATTAGTTTTGTTATAATCTTGCATGTTCTACCTCATATTTGCTTTCTTATTTTAAGTTCATGCTGTAATCTCGCATGTTCTATTTTATATTTGCTTTCTTGTTTTAGTTTCATAGTAATTGTGTTATAATCTTGCATTTTCTAGCTTATATTTTTCTTGTATTAAGTTTCTTATTAGTTTTGTTGTAATCTTACATGTTCTACCTCATATTTGTTTGGTTATTTATTTATTTATTATTATTATTTTAGGTTCATGTTAATTTTGTTATAATCTTGCATGTTTTATCTTATATTTGTTTTCTTGTTTTAGTTTCATAGTAATTATGTTGTAATCTTGCATTTCCTAACTTATATTTTTTTTGTATTAAGTCTCTTATTAGTTTTGTTGTAATCTTACATATTCTACCTCATATTTGCTTATTTTATTTTATTTTATTTTATTTTATTTTTATTTTAGGTTCATATTAGTTTTGTTGTAATTTTGCATGCTCTATATTATATTTGTTTTCTTGTTTTAGTTTCATAGTAATTATATTGTAATCTTACATTTCCTACCTTATATTTTTCTTGTATTGGTCTCATATTAGTTTTGTTGTAATCTTGCATGTTCTACCTCGTACTTGCTTCTTCTTTTTTTTCTTTTTTTTTTTAGGTTCATGTTAGTTTTGTTGCAATCTTGCATGTTCTATCTTATATTTGTTTTCTTGTTTTAGTTTCATATTAATTATGTTATAATCTTGCATATTCTACCTCATATTTGTTTTTTTGTTTTAAGTTCATGTTAGTTTTGTTGTAAGTTTGTATTTTTTTTTAAAATTTTATATTTGTTTTCTTGTTTTTAATCTAACTGGTAGTGGTTAGTTGAGCCACCTATATGTTTCTTGTTTGTTCCTTTTCTTGGTTTCGCAATAAGTCAGGTTTTGCTAAGCCTAATTTAATTGGCCAGTCGGTTAGCTTTTCAAGGGACGTCGATAAATATGTAAGTTTTTATACTTTAGCATCCTATTTGTGTGCGTTTTTCTTATTATGTTTAAGCATCCTACCATATGGCCACTTACTTACTTGATATAACTATATGAATGCCAATGGATGGAGGTTGTGTCGCTTAATTTAGAATAGTGTCGATTTTTATATTTGTAAACTCAATTTATTTGGGTTGTACATCTCTAAAACTCTTTTAAAACTACATGAAATCAAATTATTTCAAAATAAATTACATAGTCTATACTTGTACGCTTCACATAGTAATTTTTAGGATTTATTAAATAATTAAAATATGAACATGTAAAAATAAATAAAATTCATATCATACCTAAGGTTCCGAACCAAGACAACTTTGGTTATGACGAACAGTGGCTTTGGCACGAGTCATGGGTTTCCTAATTTTTCAAAAATATTAGGTGGCGACTCTGAGATCTGATAACGCAGTCCATTTCTGGCAAAAGGTTTTGCAATAAAATCGATTTTCTAAAAGTTGCCAAATATGGACTCTCATCTATATTTCACATTGCACTAGTGAGACTAGATCAAAGAGACCGAGGGTCCAAACTGTTTAACACGCATAGGCACCCTCCTGGCAAGTTACACACACTGATTAGAAAGAGGGCCAAGAAGAAAAAAAAGAAGTCCAAGAGCAAGAAGTGACAGACCAACAAGAACAACAACTCAAAAAAAAAAAAAAAACAAGTAGACCAACAAGAACAAGAAGGGGCAGACCAACAAGAACAAGAACTCCAAGAGAAATTTGACACATTTCATGAACAAGGTAAACTCTTGTCTAATTCTGAACCAAACAACAAAATTTAATGAAACTAACTAAAACAAAATGCTACATTTTTACAGGTGATAAGCAAGAATAGACATCAACCTAAGAGGAAGACAATGACAAACTCAGAGCATCTATGAGAGCACAAATACAGGAAATGGAACAAAAATTCAACGCTGAATTTAGTAAAAAGAAAAAGGAGTTGAAGACAATGTCCACCAAAAAACCTACAAGCACAATTTCAAATCAAAAAGAACATCCTTAAGAATAATCAGAAAAAAGTCCTAAACAAAGATCAATGGTTAAGGGAATCAAACACAAGTCAAGAAAAGGAACACATAAGCCATTGTTTGAATACCAACTAATGACAAAAGCCAAGGAAAATCTGTAGAAACAAAAGGACAAAGAAGATACATGCAATAACAAAGAGCCTGCTGATGTACCCAAGCCAAAAGAAGGTACTGATAAAAAAAAAAGAGAGGGCGAAAGAAGAAATTAGCAAAGCCGAAGAACACAACAAAGAGCCTGCTGATCTACCCAAGCCAAAAGAGTGTACTAATGAAGGAAAAGAGAAGGAGAAAGAAGAAATTGGCAAAGAGGAAGAACCTACTGGTCAAGCTAAGCCACAAAAGGATGCCAATGAAGGAAAGGCACAAGTTCAAGTGGTTGCTAATTTGGAAAGTGATGATGACTTCAAAGAAGAACCCATCGAAAACAGGCCACTCGGCCTTTCATTTCGCAAAACAAACAAGGTTTGGCATAGTCTATCCCAAAAAAAAACCAAGACCAAATTCAACTCATCAATAACACAAAATCAACTACTTGTGTCTGCTCTGGCAGTGAAGATGAAAATTGCATATACTTTTCAGATATATGCAGATTGTGCAACAGAGAAACCCTATATGGAAATGTACATATTAAACTGTACAATTTTACAGTTTCTATTCATGTTCAATAAACTCTTTCACAAACCTAACACATTCTTATATATAACATGTTTCAGATCATTGATGCCTTTGTAGGCATGCCATCAATTGAAGACATTGAGAAACATGATCTGGACTTTGCAAGAAATCCATACGTGGGAAGGTCTTATGTGTTCTCAACACTTATCAATGTAAGATATGGACTTTTCAATATTATTTCAAACTGCAAAATTTTATACTTTCTTAACATGTCTTACTGCATACTTTTATAACATATTTCAAACATATACAAATCACAGACTCCACTACAAAACCAATGTTACCCAAAAGTCAACCTAAGAGGGGGGGTGAATTAGGTTTTTACAATTAAAAATTAATAACACCGTAATAAAAATTATGACTAGCACAATAGATAAACATAGTTAATGAAATAAAAATAATTAAAAACAAGTGTTCTAACAACTATGTTAGTTAATGATTTTAGCACAGTGAAAATGTGAAACATTGTTACAACAATTTAAATAAAATAAAGAGATAAGGGAGAGAGAGGCAAACAAATTTATAGTGGTTCAGCTTCAACTTGGCCTACGTCCACTCCTCAAGCTTCACTTGAGATTTTTCACTATGCTCTAGCTTCACGGGGGTGCTAGCAACCTCTTTACAAATGGAGCAATCCTCTGCGGATTTTACACAGACTTTATAAGTCAAGAACACTGAGTGTACTACACTCTTACAAGGTTAAAAAGAAGGTGTTTCTGCTTTCACAGAAAGCTACAAGAATTATCTCTAAAAGATAGACATAAAAATGAAGCTTTGGTTTTTCTGTGAACCTCACACAAGAAATATGGGCTTAAAGCTATAAGGCTCAGTGTATAATTTCTGGAAGAGGATGTAAACAAAAATTGAAGAATACTTCTCAGAAAATTTTTCAGAGAATAGATGTGAATAATTATAGATCAAAGAATATTTTTAGGTTTTTTTTGTAACTAGTTTTACATTAGAAGCTTTGGTATATATAATGAAAATTATAGCCGTTGTAGTCATCATTACTAATTTGAATATCTTCCACTTGAACCTTTTGAACCTTTTGACCTATTCATTTGAATTTATAGCCGTTGTACTCCATCATTACTAATTTGAATGTCTTCCACTTGAGCCTTTTGAACTATTCATTTGAATTTATAGCCGTTATAACTCCATCATTACTAATTTGAATATCTTTGCCTCCATCATTACAAATTTGAATATCTTCCACTTGAATCTTTTGAACTTTTTGAACTATTCATTTGAATTTATAGCCGTTGTAACTCCATCATTACTAATTTGAATATATTTCCCTCCATCATTACAAATTTGAATATCTTCCACTTGAATCTTTTGAACCTTTTGAATTCTTGATTTAATCAAATATTAAATACATTCTAACAACATTTAGGATAAATGTTTAGGTGAGAAATAATGAGACAAAATAAATTTTGATTCTATTTTTCTCTTTCAAATAAATTAAAACATAATTAAATAAATCATCAAAATAAATTTTGGATTCTATTTTTCTTTTTCAAATAAATTAAAATATAATTAAATAAATCATCAAAATAAATTTTGGATTCTATTTTTCTCTTTCAAATAAATTAAAACATAATTAAATAAATCATCAAAATAACTAAGTCTAACAATCTCCCCCTTTTTGACGATGGCACACAATAATGTTTTGATTTGATTTGGGAGTAAGAAAGGCTCCCCCTCAAGTCATGCTTCCTAAATTCATTTCTAAATACATAGGTTAGCACATGTATAATAAATAAGCTTTAATTAGAGACATGATATGAGACTAAGATATCAAATTATAAATACATAACATCAGATTAGTTTGAAAATAATATCATAATACATAACATCATATAATTTCTCCCCCTGTGACATTATCAAAAGGAAATCATTGGTCACAATCTGGAGGAGGAGAAGGAAAATGATAGTGATAAATGGCATCAAAAATATATATAGCAATATATATATATCAACCAACGGTCAATCAACAAATATATATATATATTACATAGCTATGCAATATATAGACAGATATGCATACACATACAACTCTCTCGCGTCTCTCTCGTTTTTCGCAAAACGCGTTTGACACACGGCCTCACTTTTGCGTCATTGGCTGACAAAAGCAGGCTCTCCTCAATTGCCGCTCGCCTCGTCTGCGTCTTCTTCTTCACCTCACTCTCTTCTATTTCTCTGCAACTCATTTCTTTTACACCTCACACCTCGAAACCATGGCTACCTCATCCCGTCCCCTCACTCTATTTCCGGACCTGAACAATCCTGCAAGCGCTGCTGGGCCGAGTGCCCCGACTCCTACTCTTCCTGTCATTCCTCTTCCTAACCTTCCTATGATGTCGATTGAGCAAATCATGGTAGCTCAATCTGACATAGAAGCCAATCATTTCACACTAACGTCCTGTATGGAGACGGTGACGGCAGTCACAAAATTGGCTCACCGATTACAGAACAGGACGAGTGAGCTCCAGCAGGTCAACGCCCAACTCTCGCTACTTCAGCGCATGTACAAGGATGCGCGAGCAGAAATAGGCGCACTGAAGGCCGAAAATAAAGAGCTTAAACGGAAGACCACCTCTATGGCCCGATTTGGAGCAACACCGTTCTTGGCCTTTGATAGTCAGTGGGGAATCGTCGCTCTCAACGAAAGCACGGGGGCAGGGGCATCAAGGGTCGCCCAAGGTGATAAAAAGAAGAAGAAAGAGGTGAGTAAGTGAGGTCGGCGTATGGCCGAAAAAAAATGAAGGGCTATTTTATTTTATTTATTTATTTTTTTGTGTATTTTTGTTTTGTTTTGTTTTGTTGTTGTTGTTTTTTTTTTTTTTGTTTTTTTTTTTTGTTGAAACATGTTTAGTTTGATCGGTGTATGGCCGTAAAAAAAAAAAAAATGAAGGGCGTTTGTTTGTTTGTTTTTTTTTTTAAATGTAAATTGTTGTATTTTGATTTGTTTTTGTTTTTATGTTTAAGTACTAAAAAATAAAATTAAAAAGCAGAAAAAAAGAAAATTAATCCCAAACAAAAAATAATAATAAGAGAAAAAAATAAAAGAAATGAAGCCTAATAGCAAAATAAAAAAAAAATAAAAATAAAGTAAAATAAAATAAAATAATACCAGCAGAAATTAAACTTAATGGGACATTGGTGTTGCTGGAATGGTAATACAAATAAAATACCATGAGGGTTTAAAAAAAATCAATGTATACAAAGTTAATTTTACCTCAAGATGCAGAACCCAAAAAAAAAAAAAAAAAAAAAAATTACACAGTTTAAAACTAATCAAGTTTAAATTCTTCCCCTTGTTTCATTTGGCAAAATCAATAGGAGATATAAACAATGAAAGCTCATAACTGAAATGTTCTCCTCAATAATATCAAATAGGATGCCAAATGTTAACAATAAGGATGCTAAAATGATACCAATATGCAATCTAGAAGATTTAACAATCATAGCTCAAGTATTATGTAGAATACCAAATATTGCTCATAATAGGTTAAACTAAATATAATCTCATGGAGCTAATGTAATTAAAAAAAAATTAAGCATGTTCAAGGTATAGCAATCCATATGCCAAGAAAAATCATGAATTTCAGTATGTACCACACATTTAAGCATAGGCATGATTTTTAGGTAAGGGCATCATCAAATAGTATACATTGCAAATCATATGAAGCATAATCAATCTTTTTCATATCAAAGTAATAACAATATTAGCTCAAGGATATAAGATAGAATTTTTACCTCAAAAGCTTAAGAGAGTATATGAGGCATACGTTAGGTTCAAGAGATGGAAGCTTTTCAATCTTCAATTTTCTTTCATGAGGAGTTCATCTCAAAAGGGTTTAACAAGTATGTTAGCAAAATGATTTCTCCCCCTAAGTTGGTGTTACCATTTTCTAATGTGATTTGTGTAAATATAGCATTCATAGAACAATCACTGTTACTCAATAAAAATACATCACAAATCACTTCTTATCACAAACTCAAAAGGTGAAAAATAATTCAATGATCAAACAAGAGTTTGGAATGCTATTTTTCAGAATTTTCAAGTTGTAGCAGATAGCATAATATGCATAAGAAAATAGTGTTATGCTCTTTGTTTTATTAAAAAATGATGCAACAATCTCATTTAATCACATAACATTATCAAGAGGCATTTTCATCAATTCAATCCACATACTCAAGTGTGATAAAACATTTTACTTAATGTGGAACATAACATGAATGTTATAATTAATTCAATAATTTATCAATCAAAATCATTTCATGAGATGTATGCCAATATAATCCATATTCAAAAGATATTCAATAGGATAGATGCAATGTCTTTACAAACGTATGATATTTCTTTTCATTTAGATATTGTTGATGGATCATAATCAACGAATTTCATAATTCATTCAAATATTCCAATGTAAAGCATATAAACATGAAATTTTCATATTGAGCATATTCTTGAGATCATAAATGTACAATTCAAAATATAGATAGTATACATCTCAAAAACATGCTATGACATCAAAATTGATTCTACAAAAATATGACTCAAAAAGAAATTAACATATTAGTAATAAGAAAGCCTTTTTCATTTTGAATTCTACGACAGAGTTTTGTGAAAGAAGAAAAGGTTTCATCTTTGTGTGCTAAAAACATAACCCATGTAAATCTTGAATAATCATCAACAATAACAAGACAATAACGTTTACCACCTAGACTAGATGTCCTTGAGAGACTAAATAAATCCATATGCAATAGTTATAAAGGTCTAGTTGTGGAAATATGAGATTTTGATTTAAATGATGTTTTAGTTTGTTTTCCTTGTTGACAAGCACTACAAATATGATCTTTTTCAAATTTAATTTTTGGAAGTCTAATGACCAAATCCTTTCTCAAAAGTTTAGCAATTAAATCCATATGAATAAGACCAAGTCTTCTGTGCCATAACCAACTATTTTCATTATTAACATATCAACATTTAACATCACTAGCTGTAGACGTCTCGAACGTTCCGGGGGAAAATCCCCCCGTTTTGTTCATTTGGGCTCACTACAGTTCGGACTCAAATGTCACGGTTCTTAATCTGATCTCGCAAAGTACAATGCAAGACTGATAAATCACCAAAGAGTCCAAATCCAGCAAATCGTTTTGAAAAACTGATTTTTAGAAAGAAGTGTCAAACATGGACTGCTTTGCCAGATACAGAGTCGCCACCTAAATATTTTATTTTTGGGGAAATTTAGGAAACCCTGACTCGTTTGTCTAAGGCCACGTGTCCGTCATCACCAAAGTTGCCTCGGCTCGGGAACTTGGGTACAATTGGGGAAGGTCAGCTATAAGCACCCCCGCTCGCCCGATCAAAGATCGGCCATTACTAAACATGATATCTTGTTTTGAAAACATATGCGTTCTTATTCCGGTTAATTAGCTAGAATTTACTATGTGATGCGCACAACACACAAGTATAGACTAGATCGCCTAATTTGGAACAAAGCATTGCATATCCGTTTTCTTGGAAAATAGTTTGAGATTTGCTACTCGCAAGTAGGCTAAAACACGGATTTCAATGAATTGTTCCAATTCAAGCAATCCAACCTTCACCCACAGGCATTCAAGCAGTTATATCACATAAGCAATTAGCCTCATGGTAAGCATGCTATCATGGCAACACTCACACGCATGCAAGATGCTAAAGCATAAACACTTACTGAGTACTCCGAGCCAAAACATGAACTAGTTAGTAATCAAATGCGTGATCCTAGTTCATGTTAAGATGGCTAATGCAACACATGCAAAATGCAACTAGAAATAGGCTCGGCTATTCTAAGATGTCATGTGAAATGCAACTTGATACATGTATTCAAATTGGAATTGAAATACAATGTAGTTAGTATGATGCGCCGAGCCCAGTGCATGCAATACGAATGAATGTGTGCAAACATGCTATCATAAGTATGCTAATTGAAACGTGGCCTAAAACTAACCATTGTAAGTGGTTAAATAAAAGGGAGAAAGACGTGGGGTTGGAAGACATGCATCACACACATGCGCGCTTATTACACAATTTGCCCTGTCTCGGAGGGACCGAAAGAATAATACAAATTAACTAACTAACAAGCTAATTAATTATTACAAATTACTTAACTAATTAACAAACTAATTAAGTTAAGAAAGCAATAAACAGCCTCGGGAAGAGGGACAGATGCGTGAATGCTCGGCTTCGCTCAGAAATCCAACACCATACTCATGCTGCCTCTGTTTGCACTGTTTTATGCTTCTGAAAATTGCACAAGTCCCAAGGATGCTCCAGAACCACTTTCTGAGCATTGTGGGATGTCACCGGCCAAGGGGAATGGTCACCGGCCATGGAAAAGTGGTCATCGACCAGTTGTATAGCTCTCGGCCAAAAATTCATGGCTGGCTGGCACTGAAGATGGCCGACCGGCCATCTCTTCCTGCAGAATCCTGTTTTGACAGCAGCAGAGGACAGACAGAGCATGACAAAGCATTTCAAAGCAAATATTTGCACAACCACACTCCTTATCATGTTTATGACTCAAAGGAGTATGATTCTTGATCCTCGGACCATCAATCACGCATTTCGATGCGTAATGGCCCAAAGAAACAAAGTGTGTAACTTCAATGTCAAATGAAATGCACAAAAAAAGACACATAAGGGCCCCAAACCTCTATCATGGTTGATCAAAAGGCAAGGGATGCATGCATGCAAGCAAGACTAAGGCAACATGATCATGTTAAGGCAACTGGCATGCAATGCAAAATGCAACTTAAGCATGCAACATGGACAACATGTTAGGGGCAATGCATGCAAATATGCAACATGGACAACATGTTAAGCAACCAAAAGAGAGAGTGCATGCCAAATACATTACAACCTAAGCATGCAACAACATGTCATGGATTAAGTGCACAACGAGACATAATTGAACTAGCATGCTACAACATGTAATTCACCAAATATGCAACAAGTATGTGACAACATACGAGGCAAGCATTCAACAACATGCGAGGATGGGCTTGCACCAAGATGGATAGCTCTCTAATAGGTCCAAAACAGTGGCCAAGAAGTAATGGAAATGGGGTTAAATGCATATACAAATATGCATGCAAATTGGCCTAAAGACTAAAGCATAAAAGGTGGTCTTTTAAGCACACTTAAAGGGGTCAAACATTGACAAATGTCATACATAGCAAGCTCTAAAATCATGTTAGAAAAGGTGCCAAACCAACTAAACAAAGCAAGCAACAAGGTCCAAGGCCTAAGGCTAACCCAAGGGGGCTCAAGCCATGACCATGTCAACCAAGCCCCACAAGGCCAAGGAGACTTAAAATAGTTCCAAGGCAGACCAAAACAAGGTTGGAACATGCATGGAACAAGGCCAAAGTATGCTAAGAAATGAGCCCAAAGAAAAAGGCATTAAAGGCCACAAAAGGGAGCATTCTACTACAACTATTTCAACCAAACATGGCATGGATTATGCAATGAAAAACAGAGTTGTAACTTGCCAAAATGAGCCCCAAAACCCACCTAGATGGCATCTAGATGGCCTAACTATAAAGGCATGCAAAATGGCCCAAACATGAGGCATAAAACACTAACTCTTTAAGGCATTAAAGAAGCATCAAATGTGAGTAAACAAGCATTCCATATGGACTAAAATGACATGGTAAGTGACTCCAAATCACTGAAATAATGCAAGTAGAGCATGCTAGAGGATCCAATACTCAAAGTCTACAAGCTAGATTGCATGGTAGCTATACAAAGCAAGTTATGGATGACCCAAGCAACCAAAATCAGACGTTAAGCATACTAAAATATGCATAAAAGCTTCACGGAGTTAAACCAAAATCATGCTAAAACACATGTTATAACATGATGCATGTTAAGGCCAAAACATGGGATTACAAGACAAGTGTATGAAGCATACATGCCATGTCTAAACCAACTTAAAATAGTGCTATATCATGGCAAAACAAAGCCTAATTTGCATTGAAAAGGAGCTAAAACAAGCTAGGCATACAAGCTACAACACAAGCCATTTGTGCAAGCATCAAAGACAACATGGAGAGGGGATGACCCTCTCCCATTTAGGACCTCAAAACCACCTCTCCACCACTGAAAATCCTCTGGATTTCAGTGGTAGAGAGGTCATGCAAAGACTAAAATAATGGCCAAAATGAATGGCCTAAAACAAGGTCTAACAAGGCCTTAGAGGGGGAAACAACACCCAAACCTCAAAAAGACCTTAAACAAAGATCAAAACTAGGTAAAAACAGAACTTTTTTTAGTTATACACGAAGCTCAAAAATAGATACAAGATAGGTTAAAAACTTGTGCAAGAATGGGGAATAAAGGGGGTAGGTTCTTACCCTTGAAGAACACTTCCAAGAACACAAGACCAGCAACCTTCTCTGATCAAAACCAGCTCAAAAACCTTGAAAACAACCTTTTGGCACCTCAACAACCAAGGTATAGTGTAATATTAGGTGTTTGTGCACAAAAGTAAGAACAAAACACACTTATACACACACAAATAAGTGAAATAGAGGGAGATATAGAGATAGATAGATACAACTCCTAACCCTAATTTTCAGACCCTCTGGAACCCTTGAGGAGGGAGGAGGAGCTCCCTTTTTTTTTTTTATAGAAATCCCAATCTAAAGCTTCTTGGAGAAGCTTGGCAAATGAGGCAAATCCCTCCATACACGTGTATGGAGGGGGTTAATTGTGCATGCCAGCTGTGCCAGCTGGCACAAAATATCTGCCAAAAGCAGATAGAAGGGGGTCGGCCAGCAAAAATGACTAATCGGCCAACAAAGGTGGCCGACCGACCACAAAAGGTGCCGACCGGCCATCACCAATGGCCGGTGGCAAGGAAACAAGGCCGGTGGCATTATGCCATGGCCAGTGGGTTTAGGGAATGGCAAACAAGCCACTCTCTACCCTCCAAAGCAAAAAAACAACAAGTGTTTGGTCCAACCAAGCACAAAACAGTCAAGTTGAGAGATCCTGAGGCAATGCGCGTAGCCGAGACCTCCGAGAACTAAAAACGAACACGAACATGGATAATCATCGAGTGTTCAAACGATGACGTCCAAGTCTTGAGGACGGTCAAAAATGGGGTGTCTATAGTTGCCCCTCTTTGATAGAACTCGAAAGTCATAACAATGACGGGAGTGTATGTCAAAGCCCAGAGATGACCCACTTTTGACAAGGCCGAAGACTTAGACAAAGCATACAAGCTACAAATAAAGATATGCGCCCGAGGACAGAGGCAAAATGCAAAACAATGCACAAAGCCGAGCATAACTTATGATCACGCAAAAGAAGCTGTAACGAAGCAAATCATGCAACTATTTTAAGCTAAAACCAAGCTACATTACAATGTAGAGATGGTGTAAGAGAATTATTCAATTCTCACTACGTCTCACTTGGAGAATACAATACCTGTGCGGTTCGTTTGGTTGCTCCAGCTTCAAATAAACCGTACATACAATATCGTGCCTATAAAAGAAAGAAACTTAATAGATACAATATTGTTAGAAGTATGCATAACAATGCAATTGAAAGTGCGTGACAATGCAAGAGAGGGGGTGCATGACAATCCGGGTGGAAGAAGCATAATAATGCTAAAAGTGCACAAACACATGTAAGTAAAGTACACGCGACAACGCATAAAATGTGTGTAAGAGAAACTTGAACATATATAAGTAAGGTACACGCGACAAAGCATACAACGTGTATGATGAGAGAAACTTGAACACATATAAGTAAAGTACACGCGACAATGCATACAATGTGTATGATGAGAGAAACTTGAATACATATAAGTAAAGTACACGTGACAACGCATACAATGTGTATAAAAGGCAAGGTATGAACACATATAAGTAAAGTACACACGAAAACGCATACAATGTGTAACCACCTGGGAGGGATGCATAAACACATATAAGTAAAGCACACGCGAAAATGCATACAATGTGTAAAGCAAGCAAGGTATGAACACATGTAAGTAAAGTACATGCGAAAACGTATACAATGTGTAACCACCTGAAGATAAATATACACATGTAAGTAAAGCATGCGCGATTAACGCAAGCAAATGAACACATGTAAGTAAAGCAAGCACGCTAATGCAAACAATGTGTAACCTCCTGTAAAATGCATGAACACATGTAAGTAAAGCACACGCAGAAACGTATGCAATGTGTAAAGCAAGAAAGGTATGAACACATGTAAGTAAAGTACACGTGAAAACGCATACAATGTGTAACCACCTGGGGAGATGCATAAACACATATAAGTAAAGCACACATGGAAACGCATGCAGTGTGTAAAGCAAGCAAGGTATGAACACATGTAAGTAAAGTGCACGTGATAACGTGTACAATGTGTAACCACCTGAAGATAAATATACACATGTAAGTAAAGCATGCGCGATTAACGCAAGCAATGTATATAGCAAAGGATAATGTAAGATTAGGAAATGCATGACAATGCAAGAGAGATATGCATGACAATGCATGATAAGGAAATACATGACAATGCAAATGAGGCATGCATAACAATGCGTGATAAGGAAATGCATGACAATGCATATGAAATGCGCATGATAATGCGTGATAAGGAAATGCATGACAATGCGTATGAAATGCGCATGATCAAGCGAGAAATATGGAAAATGCATGACAATGCAGATGGGGGCATGCATAACAATGCATGATAAGGAAATGCATGACAATGCATATGAAATGCGCATGACAATGCGAGATATGCATGACAATGCATGTTTGTTTGTTGTATTTTTTGAAATGCATGCAATGCAAATGAACTCAAAGGCGCGGCGGCGCACGTTTTTTTTTTTTGAAATGCATGACAATGCAAGTAAACTCAAATGCGCGACAACGCACGTCTTTTGAAATGCATGACAATGCAAAGGAACTAAAATGCGTGACAACGCACGTCTTTTTTGAAATGCACGACAATGTAAATGAACTAAAATGCGCGACAATGCATGTCTTTTGAAATGCATGACAATGCAAAGGAACTAAAATGTGCGACAACGCACATCTTTTTTGAAATGAATGACAATGCAAAGGAACTAAAATGCGCGACAACGCATGTCTTTTTTGAAATGTATGACAATGCAAGTGAACTCAAATGCGCGACAATGCACGTCTTTTGAAATGCATGATAATGCAAATGAACTAAAATGCGTGACAACGCACGTTTTTTTTTTTTTTTTTGAAATGCATGACAATGCAAATGAATTGCGCATGACAATGCGGGGTAAGGGAGATGCACAACAATGCATGTGAGGTACGCGTGACAACGTGTGACAAGGGTCATGCATGACAATGCATGTGAGGTGGTCATGACAATGCGACCTAAAGAAGATGCATAACAATGCAAGTATGGCGTGCGTGACAACGCACAAGGTGTAGGCATAACAATGCGAGTGAACTGACGTATAACCAACACGCGTTCATGACAAAACATTGTAATGTAACGTATGTAAAGCAATTTCCAAGTCTCTCAAGAGACAAAAGGATACGAAAAGGATACACCTTGCACGTATTCGAGGATCGTACACAGAAGACAAGGTCCGAGGTCAAAACAGAGACCGGTTAAGCTTCAAAAATGCATTTTCTTGCACTGTGTTGAGCAATGAAAGCCCCATACCACATATCTGACCCAAACAAGGGTGTAGGAGATTCACCGGCCACCGGGGAAGACCACCGGCCATCCATCGGCCACTAAATAAGGACATCAGCCATCTATTTGGCCGACCGGCCAAAAATGCCTGTACCGGGACAGTTTTGTCAATTGGCCATGGGTCTTTAAATATAGGGCTTCTAGCCCTTATTTCTTCACTTGCCCTAGGTCGAAAACTACTCCCCTCTCTCGCTAGGTTATTTCCTAACCTTCATTCTTCATTTTTCCTCGATTTTCGGGTCCGTTTCAACGTTTGATTCACGAAAACCTCCTCGTTTCGTACATTTTGAACCGAACAAATCTTGGTTTCAGTGCATTTTTCTCGATTTCCACCACTCGAGGTTTGTTTTTCCCGAGTTTACCTCAATCTCTGTCCCCTTTCTGGACTTTGACCTTTCCACCCATTTTTTACCCTCTTGGGGTTGACTTTTCACATTCTTGCTCGGTTTTCACACTTCCGGCCATTTTCACACCATTCTTGAGATGGTGGACGATATTCCACGAGGCGAGACTCCCCCGAAGATGGAAGTGGACCCCGAGGTCGAGCTCCTACCTCTCCACATCCGGCCATTCAATCCGGCGGCTTACAGGCCGGCGATACACGTGCTCCCTCTCGACAGTCTCCGTCACTTCAGGAGCTACGAGCGAGGCGCGCCACTGGAGCTTCTACTACACGAGCCAGAGTCACATCTGTCCTTTGACGCTTCTGAGGTACATCCCTCTCTGTTTTTTTGTTTTTCGCAACATAGAATACATAACTGCAATAGTCGATTCTGTCCTTAACTGTTTGGCCCGGATACACCGAAATACCACATGCTGTAGTTTACTGTGGGCACCTACACCCGATATCTGTTTAAATCTGAAAACGCGTACACACACTGTATTTTCATTGAACCACTCAAACACACTGATACATCATATGCTATAGTTCACAGCGAGCACACCCACACTCGATATCTTCTTAAACTTTGAACACATGTACACACACTACATTCTCACTGAACCACTCAAACACACTGATAGATCATATGCTGTAGTTCACTGTGAGCACACCTGCACCTGATATATGCTTAAACTTTGAACATATGCGCACACACTGCATTCTCATCAATTCTGAGCGTACCCAATCATAGGCATACACGCTGTATTTTCCCAAATTCTGGAGGCATTCAAACACATGCACACACACTGCATCTTCAACTGAATAACGGAAACACGGTGCTCCACCACACGTCGAGTTTGCTGTGAGCACACCCACACTCGATATCTATGTAGTCTTGAACAGATGCACGCACACTGCATTTTACCGATTCTGTATGCTTTCAAAACATTGTATATCTGACATTGCTTCGTATCTGTCTGTTTTGATAACAGGGAGATTCCTATGCCTTCCGAGGGTATGGGAACATCATGGCCCGGGGATGGTACATGGAGCTTCCTGACGCAGTCCGTCAGATTGTTGACCAGGCCGGCTTCAGGACCTTTTGCATGGGGCTCTTGCGCCACACTACGAGCAAGCCTCTTCTCGCTGCTCTGGTGGAGAGGTGGTGGGACACCACCGATTCCTTCCACCTTTCTGCCACGGGGGAGACGATGATGACTCTTTTCGACTTCTCGATGCTCACTGGCATCGGGGTGGGGGGTGATCTGATTCCCTTTGGTACTGACATAGACGAGTGGGACGCTGCTCAGCTTTATTTGCTCAGCACTCAGCCATCCCTCGCTCGAGCAGGGTTTGTGCGATACTCTTGGTTCAAGGCTCATTTTCGGATCCATGCGCCTACTACTCGGGAGAAGGAGGAGCAGTACGCGCGTGGCTTCATTATGTTCTTTCTGGGGACTACGCTCTTCGCCGACCGGGTGAACACTGTCGCCCTCTACTTGCTGAGCGCACTGGTGGATGTGACACAGATCCGCTGCTATGACTGGGGTGGCGCAAGCTTGGCCACTCTCTATGGCTATATGAGCTCATCATCTCGCCGTAGTGGGCAGTTACTTGGAGGCTATTGGTGAGCCTGGGAGGTACACATTCCCTTCCTCTCTTTTCAATTTCACTTTTCATTATCTGTACACCACATACACTGCGCACACGCAATCTGCTTTATACTGGCTGTACACTGCGCATACTGCACACGACACACTGCACAAGACACACTGCACAATCCACTGCACATTGTTTTCTGATTTCTGCTTTCTTCTGCATTTCGCTTTATCTGATAAGCGTACTGATGTTTACTCTGTTATACCTTGTAGTTGTGGGTGTACGCCTACTTCCCGAGGCTTTCCCCAGTGCCAGATGAGGAGGTCTCTCTCAGCGTTCCATTCTCTCGCCGCTTCGACGTGAGATGCGTGTGGAGACCACGGGAGTCTTTTGTATTCTTCCGCTGATATTTTGATACCATCACCACCGCAGAGGTATTTTAGAATTCGCAGTTCATTTAAGCTTTGCTTTACATTACTCTTTCGATAACAGTAGATAACAAACTACATATCATTTACAGATCACCTGGCAGCCTTGGGCTCCGTTGCCTAACGCAGTTCGGGAGGGGTACGCTGGTGCTGAGGAGACCGTCCGGTTCAGGATTCTCCTGGAGGGCCCGGTCTGTCGGGCTTGGTACTTGGGCGAGCGCTTCCTGCGCCAAACCTTAGGTTTACCAGAGCAGATAGTCCCAGGTCCGCCCCCTGCCCACATGAGGCACACTGAGAGGTTCTCCCTCGAGCAGATGGCCGATTACACGATCGGCTGTGACTCAGTGTGTTTTAGAGGCGAGGGCGACTATGCGGAGTATGTCCGGACCTATATCATGCGGCCTCTGAGTAGTGGCGGTCGAGCTGAGAGAGAGGCCTACGGTGCCAGCGGCTAGAGCAGGAGCAGGAGCAGGAGCACCGAGGATGGCTCGGGTCCGTGGCAGGAGTGGGCCTCGGAGAGGGCGGGGAGCTGGGTGTCCAGCACTGCCCACGATGATGACATGGAGAGGGCAGGGTGGGGAGACTTACCAGATCCCCATTGCTCCCCCTCCGGCTAATCACGAGCTAGTCGGGTTCTACGACTTGCCCCCGGTATGTACTACTGCATTTTGTATCTTGCACCGTCATTTCATTTCATTCCATTTGATATTCCGCAGAATACTGATGTTTTTAACACTCTTGCAGGCTTCCGCTGAGTACACTCGCCAGTCGCTGGAGTTGACCGCCTCTGTGATGGGGATGCTTCAGCGGAGCCTCGACCTGCTGGCCATTTTTAGTATCCCGGTAAGCTTTTCCGGCCACAGTCTCAAACTCTAAACAATCTGATGCATCATCAACATAGCACTTGATACACGACCCTCACGGCATTCGATGCACTGTAACCCGCAGATTGTTCACAACATTGCTCACAGCATTCATACACTGTACTCATACACTGCATTCTATATTCATACACTGCTCACGACATTCATACTCTGCTTTGTGTAGCATACTGATGCGTTTGTCATTTGTCCTTTTCAGGCCCCATTTCAGATTTCGGCTGCAGGAGGTGCTCCAGCTGGGCCTTCTGTTCCTGCTCGAGGAGGTGGTCGAGGAGGCACAGTATATCCCCGCACCAAAGCGGGGCGCACTCATTTTGGGTGCAGCTCTCGGGCACCGATCCCAGATGATGATGAGTCCGAGGCAGAGGCAGAGTCATCTGAGGAGGAGGCTGGAGACGACTCGGACTCAGGCTCAGATGGTGGAGCCGGCAATGATGCTCCTGGACCTTCGTCCAGGAAGAGGACGAGGACAGACCCTCAAGCCTGAGGCCAGTTGACGTGGATCTAGACTTTTGCTGCTTTTCTTCTTTTTGTTTTTCTTTTTTCTGATAGCTTGAGCACATTGTACTGCTGTAGGAAAGTTTTATTTTCTTCAAAGCTATGTACTTGAAAAGATGATGAAATGAAACAAGCTTTTTGTTGAAAAAGTGTTGCATTTGTACATCATATCGCATCGCATCATATCACATAACAATGTAATCGAATCGAAATTGATCATGCATGTAACCATAAGACCTTAACAAGTTTACAACTCAATAAGCAAAGAGCAACAACTCGATAAACAAAATGAGCAACAACTCGATAAGCAAATAAGTAACAACTCGATAAGCAAATGAGCAACAACTCAATAAGCAAATAAGTAACAACTCGATAATCAAATGAGCAACAACTTGATAAGCAAATGAGCAACAACTCGATACGCAAATAAGTAACAACTCGATAATCAAATGAGCAACAACTCGATAAGCAATTCGAAGTAACATCGGCGTGACTTCGCAAAATCAACGCCGGAAGGCACTGGAAATGGAACTGATCACAAGTTCCCGACATGTTCAAGATATAGACTGCTCATTTTGAACACACAACTCGTAACACAGTACTCTGTTTATTTTGAACATACAGCTCACGCAGGACATTGCTGATTCTAAACACACAGCCCATTCTGAACATTGTTCATTCTGAACTCACAGCCCATATTTTTGGATACACAGCTCATACAGCACACGACTGATTCTGAACACACAGCTCATTCTGAAAACTGCTCATTTTGAACTCATAGCCCATAACATAGTATTCTGTTTGTTCTGCACATAGCCCACAACAATATATTGCTCATTCTGAATACATGACTCATTCTGAGCGTACGGGATGTAATGACTGAATTTGTAGAAGTTGAAACACACTCAGATGCTCCAATTTTTCTTTTGCTTCGCAATCCGGAACCCAAAAAGCTTCTGATAGGTCCAAGTTTTCCTGTTCTGACATGAGCTGGGTTGAACCCTGCGGTTTTATGAAAGAAAGAAACATATTTTGCACAAATGTGGAGAATGGCATAGCACCCTAAGCACACAACAAAAGCACATTTCTCTTTTTGAAATTGAAATCAAGAATGAATTTTGACCGGGTATTGAGCCTATGACTGAACACAGCGCACTACGACTCAACAAAAGGTACACAACCTAAACACATCAAGTAAAACTCGGAACGACTCAAAACAAGAATTGGGGCAAACAAAACAAAAGACACGACATACAGACGCGTTACAAAGATGAGAGACCTCTCAGTGCATGAGGAGCCAGTTTCTCTGGGTATTATTTCCCACCCTTTCTTATTTGTGATTCTCACATCACTCGGCCCTCAAGCTCTGTTTTTCTGAAAAAGCCATTTTCTCACTTTTTCTCTCATCGCACATCTTTCTATTCTTCAATCTCTCATTTTTAATCCCTCCCCTAGGTGGTTGATGGATGAATAGGAAGTTGCGGGCTCATGCCTAACACTGTTAGCTCGCAGCTATTTCTTCTGGTGGCGTTTAGTCGATGCCCCAGATGAGGGAGTGGAGTGTCTTGATCCATTCCAATTCGTGCTTCATACTTGGTTTGATACCTCGTTGTTTGGAGGATAAGAGAGCTTTCAGCCCTTTTCTGACAGCTTCAGTTGTGCCCTTCTTGGCAGGTAGAGTGCCTTTCTGGCAAAGAATGGTAACAACGGGGAAAAGACAGAACACCTAACTCAACTGTGCCCCTAGTTCATAATTTTGACCATTTTTTGTTTTGGTTTTCTACTAAAACAATTTTGACCAATATGAGAGTTAGATTAACACACTTGTTCAACTTTTTGATTCAAAATCATGCAAGTCAGGCAATGAGCACTAAAATTTTTCCTTTTTTGGGTCCAAGAAATGGTCTAGTTTTTGAAAAATGGAATACTTTTTGAGAAAATTAGTCAACCTCAGTAAAAATTCTCAAAAACTATTTTGCAAATGGCCATTGCTCAACGAGCACAGAACCTACTCTCGAGATGCACAACCTCGGATCTGAAGGAAAATTGCCCCTTGCTTGAAGAGGGCTGCACGGCAATGGAAAGTTGCCCCTTGTTTGAATGGCACTGCAGCGCATTGTAGTCAGTCCTCAGAGTGACGAACACAACCAAACTCTCGGATACAGAGAAGACAAAGATGGTCAAAACCATTGCATGGACACAATCGAATTGGAAGTGTTTATGGCTGGACTTCAGGATGAAGTTGCCTACGTATCCCAAATATGGGAATCAAGCGTTACGTAGTTCCGGGTTAAGGTACACTCGGGTATTAACCTCTCCTTTTGCGCTCTAACTTTTGCCAAGGCCGCCCGTTCTGGGTTTTCAACCTTGCGAGCTTTTTTTTTTTTTTTTTTTCTTTTCAATTCTTTTCATCTTTTTGCATATTTTCTTCCTTCTTTTTTTTTTTTCACTTTTTTATCTTTGCATTTTTTCTTTTTCTTTTTTTTTCTTCTTTTTCTTCATTTTTTTTGCTCTAACTTTTGCCTGGGTCGCCCTTCCGGGTTTTCGGCCTAGCGAGCCTCTCAAGGGTAAAAGTGTAGCTTTGTCCATGTCAAATAGTTTTGAGATCCTGAAGTCATCTGAATCCAGGAGAATGGTTGTTGTTTGCTAACGATGTAGGAGTCCATCCAATGGGGCTGAATTTGCCCCTAGTGTTGTGGATAGGAACTCGGTTGTCCTTCAACAGTAAATTCTTCTTTCCTCCCTTCTGGGATTTGGCATTCTTTCCGATCTTCATCTTTTGGCTGTTCGAGCACAGTCTGACATCTTTTGCCCCTAGTTCGAGGGGTGCTCCTGATCTAGCTTTGCAAGCTTCTTTTGATCACAACTGATCTTCTCGATTTGACTTTTCTTGCCCCTAGTTCATGGGTTGCTTCTGATCTGGCCACACGAGCCTCACATTGATGGTTGACCATTGAACATTTTGAATTTAAGTCCAAGGTTTGAAAGCCAGGGGTCGAGTCTCGAGGCTGAGAGCAATCCTAGGCTGCACAATCTCAAGAGCGATTCCACACAGGTCTTCGCAGGATCATACAAAATATTTTTTGAAACCTTTTAAGAAAGCGACTAGTCGCTCGCGCTGAAGACAGTGTGGAACCCATCTGGATCAAGCCAGGATCCTTCTCAGTACTCACATTAACAAGGATGATCTCAATCATCAAGGGCTTTAGCACGTCTCTCTTTCTCTCAGTTGATCAAATTTTGCAAAACCTGAGGAATTCCTTCATCTTGGTTTTCACCGCAGTGTTCAAAAAGTTTTGAAAAACTTAGGTCAATGCAATGATTTCAAGGCACAAAAGAGCAAGCGAGATGCTCCGCCATTTTATTCTAGACTTGTTGGCACAACAGGCTCCAAGTAGAAATAAGCACAAAAACATGACAGCCACAGCTGTGTCATTCGGATTTCCTGGTTGCAACTGGCTCCATAGCAGAGGCAGACTCAAAAGAAAGCAAAAGGATAATTACAAAACAAAAATGGTGTCCGAGGTGACACCCTTGGAATCACCCAACTTCTGTACAACAGGACTGACTCGATACAACAAGACATGCCTTCAATCAAAAAGACTGACTCAAAACAAAACCATAGAACTGACTCAAAACAAAGAGACAGACTCAAAACAAAGCCAGAAATTACAAAAACCAGCATTCGTAAATGCTCAAAATAGTGCGTTCCAAACGCCACATCGAAAGCAAACCAAGTGCCGCCCGTAGGTGGTTCAACCCCTGATTACATACTTGTATTATCTTCGAAGTCCACCAATCCAGCGCTGACAGACTTTGCTGAGCTCGGTGGGAGGATGACCTCATTGTGAATCAAATCTTGCACTTCGTGGCGAAGGCGGAAACAACTGTCGGTGGTGTGACCGATCTGTTGGTGGTAGGCACAGTACTGAGTAGCATCATGTGAGAGAGGGAGGTTGCTTGGGAGGGGCTGAGGCTCGAGGGGTTTAAGATGCCCCTTTTCAACCAGGATTTGAAGCGCCTTAGACAAAGGCATGTAAAGGGCATGGAATACCCTACGACCTAAGGGCAGATACTTCGAGGTTTGCTGACTTTTGCTGGACACACTAGCAAAGGGATCGGCAGGTACTGCCTTGGCTTTCTGATCTTTTCCAGATGTAGGGTTAGGAGTGGAAGGAACTATTCTGGCATGACGGGGCCTATCCTGATTTTCTGCCTGGCTTGAACTTCCCTCGGTCTGAGTGGGAAGATGTCATCTACAGTCTTAGCCGCGACTGCGAATGCTTGCTGTTTATTCAACCCTCCGGCCTTCAAAGCCTCGACTACCCACAGCAGTTGTTCAACGGGATCAGCATCTGTTCCCACTTTGTTCTTACCTCTAGCCTCAGCTTGATCGAGGGTTTGGGTTGCTATATCAGAGCGAAACCCAGTTGTTGTTGACACGTCATTGCCATAGCTTGAGACAGCCTCAGGTTGGCTGAGCTCGATCACAATTCGTCCCAGTAGCGAGGGCTCCTGTGGTACAAAATTCCTGGCATACGATGTGGTTGGTGGCGAAGCCGACATTCCATAGGCGAGATCAGCCACAGACCTCTGGAGGTCGCCAATCATTCCCATCAACTCAAACGTGGTGGGCTCACGAGCTTGAAACAACTGGGGTGTCCAGACTAGGTGCGTGATAGGTGACCTGGGTGGATGTGGTACGTCAACATTGGTGTCATCCTGCAAGACGATTCCTTGGCCCAATGCGGCTGCCATAAGCATAGTTTCCTCTAAATTTTGTGTCATCATAAGTCCGCTGAACTGAATGGAGGTGACGCAATCGGTGATTGATGGATCAAATGTTTGCCTTGCCTCAGCGAAGGAGAACACTAAATCTCTGGATCCAAATCTCTAAACTGAAAGAGAAAACAAGCAGCATTTCAGCCCAACTTTATCAGAACAGACACAGGCATAGCTGAACAGCTGTACTCTACTTCTGATCACTGTTCCACAAAATCACTGCCCCACAAACTGAATCTGATACCCGCAGATATAACTAATTCTCAAAAACACTGATATTGATGCCCGCAGGCCTGATATTCGGACTTGCAAACTGATATGCGCATTCCCTGTAGAGATACACTCTAAAGCACATAACAAGCAAGTGAGAGCCAAAACACCCTTATGTTGGGTAAGGTTTCCTTGTCCTATTTTGTCAGGAGCTAGGGTTTCACTACGCACGCAGCGGTTTCAAACAACCTGTAATCGGGTAGGCAACCTGTCCTAGTTTGGAATGGTCACTACGGATTCCAAATATGCACTAGGTCGAATGGTCAAAAAGGATGCCTCGGTGACAATCGGGGTTTGTGTTCCCATCGTGGCAGAGCCCGTAACCGATCAGCCTTATGGCACGCTTAACAAAGCAAGCCTCCGGCAAACCGTTCAAGAATAGCAGACAGTAAACACGGTGTCCTAGGCGCACCAATGCACATGCAATGCAAAGAAACAGATAAGTGTGATCAAAACAAGATATCATCAGTTCGAGTCAAGTTCTCCAAACTCCCCAGCAGAGTCGCCAGAAACTGTAGACGTCCCAAACTTTCCGGGGGAAAATCCCCCCGTTCTGTTCATTTGGGCTCACTACAGTTCGGACTCAAATGTCACGGTTCTTAATCTGATCTCGCAAAGTGCAATGCAAGACTGATAAATCACCAAAGAGTCCAAATCCGGCAAATCGTTTTGAAAAACTGATTTTTAGAAAAAAATGCCAAACATGGACTGCTTTGCCAGATACAGAGTTGCCACCTAAATATTTTATTTTTTGGGAAATTTAGGAAACCCTGACTCATTTGCCTAAGGCCACGTGTCCGTCATCACCAAAGTTGCCTCGGCTCGGGAACTTGGGTACGATTGGGGAAGGTCAGCTATGAGCACCCCCGCTCGCCCGATCAAAGATCGGCCACTACTAAACATGATATCTTGTTTTGAAAACATATGCGTTCTTATTCCGGTTAATTAGCTAGAATTTACTATGTGATGCGCATAACACACAAGTATAGACTAGATCACCTAATTTGGAACAAAGCATTGCATATCCGTTTGCTTGGAAAATAGTTTGAGATTTGCTACTCGCAAGTAGGCTAAAACACGGATTTCAATGAATTGTTCCAATTCAAGCAATTCAACCTTCACCCACAGGCATTCAAGCAGTTATATCACATAAGCAATTAGCCTCATGGTAAGCATGCTATCATGGCAACACTCACACGCATGCAAGATGCTAAAGCATAAACACTTACTGAGTACTCCGAGCCAAAACATGAACTAGTTAGTAATCAAATGCGTGATCCTAGTTCATGTTAAGATGTCTAATGCAACACATGCAAAATGCAACTAGAAATAGGCTCGGCTATTCTAAGATGTCATGTGAAATGCAACTTGATACATGTATTCAAATTGGAATTGAAATACAATGCAGTTAGTATGATGCGCCGAGCCCAGTGCATGCAATACGAATGAGTGTGTGCAAACATGCTATCATAAGTATGCTAATTGAAACGTGGCCTAAAACTAACCATTGTAAGCGGTTAAATAAAAGGGAGAAAGACGTGGGGTTGGAAGACATACATCACACACACGCACGCTTATTACACAATTTGCCCTCTCTCGGAGGGACCGAAAGAATAATACAAATTAACTAACTAACAAGCTAATTAATTATTACAAATTACTTAACTAATTAACAAATTAATTAAGTTAAGAAAGCAATAAACAGCCTCGGGAAGAGGGACAGATGCGTGAACGGTCGGCTTCGCTCGGAAATCCAACGCCATACTCATGCTGCCTCTGATTGCACTGTTTTATGCTTCTGAAAATTGCACAAGTCCCAGGGATGCTCCAGAACCACCTTCTGAGCATTGTGGGATGTCACCGGCCAAGAGGAATGGTCATCGGCCATGGAAAAGTGGTCATCGACCAGTTGTATAGCTCTCGGCCAAAAATTCATGGCCGGCCGGCACTGAAGATGGCCGACCGGCCATCTCTTCTTGCAGAATCCTGTTTTGACAGCAGCAGAGGACAGACAGAGCATGGTAAAGCATTTCAAAGCAAATGTTTGCACAACCACACTCCTTATCATGTTTATGACTCAAAGGAGTATGGTTCTCGATCCTCGGACCATCAATCGCGCATTTCGATGCGTGATGGCCCAAAGAAACAAAGTGTGCAACTTTAATGTCAAATGAAATGCAGAAAAAAAGGGACATATAAGGGCCCCAAACCTCTATCATGGTTAATCAAGAGGCAAGGAATGCATGTATGCAAGCAAGACTAATGCAACATGATCTTGTTAAGGCAACTGGCATGCCACATGCAATGCAACCTAGACAAGCATGCAATAATATGTGACAACATATCATGCATATGACAAGATGCAAGCTAACAAGCATGCAAAATGCAACTTAAGCATGCAAGCATGCAGGATGCAACATGGACAACATGCTAGGGGCAATGCATGCAACTATGCAACATGGACAACATGTTAAGCAACCAAAAGAGAGAATGCATGCCAAATACATTACAACCTAAGCATGCAACAACATGTCATGGATTAAGTACACAACGAGGCACAATTGAACTAGCATGCTACAACATGTAATTCACCAAATATGCAACAAGTATGTGACAACATACGAGGCAAGCATTCAACAACATGCGAGGATGGGCTTACACCAAGATGGACAGCTCTCTAATAGGTCCAAAACAGTGGCCAAGAAGTAATGGAAATGGGGTCAAATGCATATACAAATATGCATGCAAATTGGCCTAAAGACTAAGGCATAAAAGGGGGACTTTTAAGCACACTTAAAAGGGGACAAACATGGACAAATGTCATACATAGCAAGCTCTGAAATCATGTTAGAAAAAGTGCCAAACCAACTAAACAAAGCAAGCAAAGCATGCAACAAGGTCCAAGGCCTAAGGCTAACCCAAGGGGGCTCAAGCCATGACCATGTCAACCAAACCCCGCAAGGCCAAGAAGACTTAAAATAGTCCCAAGGCAGACCAAAACAAGGTTGGAACATGCATGGAACAAGGCCAAAGTATGCTAAGAAATGAGCCCAAAGCAAAGGGCATTCAAGGCCACAAAAAGGGAGCATTCCACGACAACTATCTCAACCAAACATGGCATGGATTATGCAATGAAAAACAGAGTTGTAACTCGCCAAAATGAGCCCTAAAACCCACCTAGATGGCATCTAGATGGCCTAAGTCTAAAGGCATGCAAAATGGCCCAAACATGAGGCATAAAACACTAACTCTTTAAGGCATTAAAGAAGCATCAAATGTGAGTAAACAAGCATGCCATATGGACTGAAATGACATGGTAAGTGACTCCAAACCACTGAAATAATGCAAGTAGAGCATGCTAGAGGATCCAATACTCAAAGCCTACAAGCTAGATTGCATGGTAGCTATACAAAGCAAGTCATGGATGACCCAAGCAACCAAAATCAGACCTTAAGCATACTAAAACATACATAAAAGCTTCACAGAGCTAAACCAAAATCATGCTAAAACACATGTTACAACATGATGCATGTTAAGGCCAAAACATGGGATTACAAGACAAGTGTATGAAGCATACATGGCATGTCTAAACCAATTTAAAATAGTGCTATATCATGGAAAAACAAAGCCTAATATGCATTGAAAAGGAGCTAAAACAAGCTAGGCATACAAGCTACAACATAAGCCATTTGTGCAAGCATCAAAGACAACATGGAGAAGGGATGACCCTCTCTCATTTAGGACCTCAATACCACCTCTCCTCCACTGAAAATCCTCTGGATTTCAGTGGTAGAGAGGTCATGCAAAGACTAAAACAATGGCCAAAATGGATGGCCTAAAACAAGGCCTAACAAGGCCTTAGAGGGGGGAAACAACCCCAAACCTCAAAGAGACCTTAAACAAAAATCAAAAGCAGGTAAAAATAGAACTTTTTTTAGTTATACACTAAGCTCAAAAACAGATGCAAGATAGGTTAAAAGCTTGTGCAAGAATGGAGAATAAAAGAGGTAGGTTCTTACCCTTGAAGAACACTTCCAAGAACACAAGACCAGTAACCTTCTCTGATCAAAACTAGCTCAAAAACCTTGAAAACAACCCTTTGGCACCTCGGCAACCAAGGTATAGTGTAATACTAGGTATTTGTGCACAAAAGTAAGAACAAAACACACTTATATACACACAAATAAGTGAAATAGAGGGAGATATAGAGATAGATAGATACAAGTTCTAACCCTAATTTTCAAACCCTCTGGAACCCCTGAGGAGGGAGGAGGAGCTCCCTCTTTATAGAAATCCCAATCCAAAAGCTTCTTGGAGTAGCTTCCTGTAGACACCCCATTTTTGACCATCCTTAAGACTTGGACGTCACCGTCTGAACACTCGGTGATTATCCATGTTTGTGTTCGTCTTGAGTTCCCGGAGGTCTCGGCTCGCGCGCCTTGCCTCAGGATCTCTCGACTCGACCGTTTCGTGTCTGGTTTTGTACCAAACACTTGTGCTTTGCCTTGGAGGGGCAGGGAATGCCTTGTGAGGCATCCCCACACACCACCGGCTGTGGCTAGAGGCCACCGGCTGGTTGTTGTTGCCACCAGCACTATATTGTGCCGGTCGGCACTATTTGTTGCCGGTCGGCACTATTTTTGGCAAAATGACAATTTTGCCCTGCCGACCACTGTACAGCTGCTTTATGAGATATTTTATTACAGCTGTATGGCTTTTGTTTCCCCTCCATACACGTGTATGGGGGGGATGAGCCTTGAGTTCCTTAACTTGTAAGTTTTGGTGTCTATAAGGGGGAGGTCTCTTCTCTTTGCTAAGGGGTTAGCCATTTGAGATAGAAAACCAGAGCTTATATCTCTGATATATACTCTCTCTCTCTCTATATATTTCCCCTCTCTCCCCTCTTGTGTGTGTGATTTTAGGCCTAATAGTGCACTTTTACCTTACTTTTGCACCATTACACACACTATTACACCTTATTTTGAGATTGAGGGACTTGGAGGGTTGTCTTTTGTGATTTTGGACTGATTTTGATCACTAGAGGAGGGCTGCTCCACCTGTTCTTCAAAGGATCTTCAAGGGTAAGCTTGTTACTTTAGTTTCCCCATTCTTGCAACTAGTTTCTACCCTTCTTGCTTTATGTTTTGAGCTTTGTCTATAACATAAAAGAGACTTGTATTTTCATGCTCTAAAACATTGATCAAGAGTGTTTTGTGGTTTGCGTGAAAGCTCACCCTCTTAGGCCTTGTTTGGCCATTTTTGATGTCTTTTATTTAACTTTCTTTACTTGGGTGTTTTTGGTCTTCTCACCACTGAAAACCAGTGGGTTTTCAGTGGTGAGGAAGGTACTTTCGAGTCTCATAATGGGGAGGGACACCCCTCTCCCTTTGGTCCCTTGTTTGCCTTTGTTCTTGGCTTGAAGGATAGCATGCATGTGTGTTTGCATTTAGCTTCATTTCAGAGTTTATGTGGGTGTTTTAGGTCATGTTTGACCTCTGTTTGTGGTCGGATTTATGGCCTTTAGCATGTCTCTCATACTTGCTTTGAAATGCTCTCTTATGCTTAAAAGTATGTCTTGCATTTAGACCTTGTTCTTTGCATGTATTAGCCTCACCTCATGAAGATACTAGTGTTGTTTTGCCATGTTTAAGGTCTGTTAGGCACTGATTTTGTCATGTTTGATGTGTTTGACATAGTTGCTTTGCATTATGACTTGTTAGTCTTGAGTAGGTGATCCATGAATACGCATTGGTTAGGCCATTTAAGTGATTTGGAGTCCTTTAACATGCTATTTCAGTCCCTATTTCATGTCTATAAGTTTCCATTTACCATCTCATTCATGCTTTGAAATGTTGTAATGTTATGCTTAGGAATAGGCCATTTGCATGCTTCCATGTTTCAAGGCATTTTGGGACTGCCATATGAGGGGATTTAGGTGTATTTTTGTATGCTAAGAAACTGTTTTTGGTTGTCCAACATGTGCCATGAGTAATCATATTGATGGTAGTTAGATGCTCTCTTTGGTGCCCTTGGTTTTGGGCCTATTTACTTGCATGCTTGTAGAGCATTTTGCTCATGTTTTGGGGCACTTTTTGCCACTGTTTTGGGGAGATTTGAGGGCCGCCTCATTGTAGTTAAATCCACCATTGTATGCTCGCTTCATGTTTGTTGCATATTTGTTTCATTAAGTGTTATAGCATGATGAGCCTATGCTTGATTTGTCCATGCTTACATTGCATTTGCACCTTGCATGTTGCATTACATTTGGCATGTTGGCATTTTTAGCATTGGGTTGCCTTATGGAGTCATGTTTGCATAACATGCATTGCATTACTTGGTTTGGGGTTGTCAAACCAAGCATAAGGGTTGAGGGAAGTTCACGCTACAAGTGGTGCAACTTGCTTCAACTCTTGGTCACCAAGACCTTTGATCTATACATGATAAGGTTTTGGTCTCATTTGTGTGTTGCATGCATTACCATTAAAATGCAACCTTGGATTCCTTAGGCCATCATGTATCAACATGGATAATTGATGGCCCAAGAACCAAGGGTCATACTTCCTTGAGTCCCCAAACATGATAGGAGGCAATGGCCGTGCATACATATGCCTGAAAACCCATGCCATGCATTGCTGGTCTGCTGCTGCTGTCAAACTGTCCCCTGCAGGAACTTTCTGTCGACCGGCAGTATAATGTGCCGACCGGCACTATATTTTCAGCCGATGGCCTCCAGAGCAGCCGGTGGTCGATTTAAGCAGCCGGTGGCCATTTCCTCTAGCCGGTGGTGTACTTCAGCGCATTTGGGAGATATCCTGGGACTTTGGCAGTGTTTCAGAAGGGCAGGACAGCGGAAACAGAGGCAGCAGTGGTGCGTTGTGGGCTTTCCGGGCAAGTTGGATCGAACATGCATCTTTCACGCATCCCGAGGCAAGGCTGAGGCTTATATTAACATTTAATTTGATAATTAGAAATTTCTGTAATAATTAATTTATTCTGTATTTGGACTGCATTATTTTTGGACTGTATATTCTTTTGGTTCCTCCGTGTGAGGGCATAATTGTAATAAGTGTGTGTGGGTGTGTGCATGTCTTCCAACCTCCATTTCTTTCTTCCCTTTTATTTACCCGCTTATGATGGTAGATTAGGGCATTGTTTAAATTAGCATACCTTATGCAATGCATGCGTGCATCCATGCATTTGTTTACATGCACCGGGCTCGGTACATCATACAAACTGCATTGTATTTCAATTCCAAATTGAATACGTGTTATTTGTAGCATTTCATATGCCATGTTTAGGATAGCCGAGCCTACCTAGATTGCATCTTTGTATGCGTTGCATTAGACATTTCAGTATGCTTAGGTCCATGCATGGATTTCTAATGAGCTTCTGTTTTGGCTTGGAGTACTAGGTGAGCTTTTATGCTTTAGCATCCTTGCATGTGTGTGAGTGTTGCCATGACAGCATGATTACCATGAGGCTAAGTGCTTATGTGACATAACTGCTTGAATGCCTGTGGATGGAGGTTGAATTACCCAAATTGGGACAATGCATTAAAAACTGTGAGTTTTAAGCCCACTAGATAGTGGCAAAACCATCTTTTTTCTAAAGCCCACTTGAGGGTGGTAAAAACTGCATTTTAGCCTGCTTGCGAGTAGCAAATCATTTTACAATGTTTTGTTCCAAACTTGGGCGATTTGGTCTATACTTGTTTGCTGTGCGTATAACATAGTAATTCTAGGCTAATAACCGGAATAAGAACATGTAATGTTTTCAAAATCAGATATCACGGTTAGTAGAGGCCGGTCTTCGGACCGGGCGAAAGGGGGTGCTCATAGCTGACCTTCCCCGATCGTACCCAAGCTCCCGAGCCAAGTCACTTTGGTGATGACGGACACGTGGCCTTCGGCACCGAGTCAAGGTTTCCTAAATTTCCCCATTTTAAAATATTTAGGTGGCGACTCTGTATCTGGCAAAGCAATCCATGTTTGGCACTACTTTTCAAAAAATCTGTTTTGCTTCAAAACGATTTGCCAGAGGTGGACTCTTTGGTTCAGATTAAGAACCGTGACAAAAATTGAGTCCTTTGAATTGTAGTGACCCAATATCGAACCATAACGGGGGGGGACTCGCACTCCCCTTCCCCGGGATGCGTTCGGGGACGTCTACACTTCCCAAATGAGGCAAATCCCTCCATACACGTGTATGGAGGGGGTTAATTGTGCGTGCCAACTGTGCCAGCTGGCACAAAATATCTGCCAAAAGCAGATGGAAGGGGGTCGGCCAGCAAAAATGACTAATCGGCCAACAAAGGTGGCCGACCGGCCATCACCAATGGCCGGTGGCATCATGCCATGGCCAGTGGGTTTAGGGAATGGCAAACAAGCCACTCTCTACCCTCCAAAGCAAAAAAAACAACAAGTGTTTGGTCCAACCAAGCACAAAACAGTCAAGTTGAGAGATCCTGAGGCAAGGTACGTAGCCGAGACCTCCAAGAACTCAAAACGAACACGAACATGGATAATCATCGAGTGTTCAAGCAATGACGTCCAAGTCTTGAGGACGGTCAAAAATAGGGTGTCTACACTAGCATAGAGATCATTAAGATGAAAAATATAAACATTATCATGGCGATTACCAACGAATAAAGCTTTATGATCATTTGTGCTTTCAATTGTGCAATGTGATTTATCAAAAATAACTCGATTACCTTTATCACATAATTGACTAATACTAAGTAGGTTATGTTTAAGTCCATTAACAAGTAAAATATTTTCAATAGAAGGGTTAGGAGAAATACCGATGCTACCAATACTGATGATTTTTCCTTTCTTGTTGTCTCCAAAAGTAACAAATCCTCAATCTTTCGATGATAATTTAGTAAAGAATGATTTATCTCCAATCATATGTCTGGAACATCCACTATCAAGGTACCACTTTCCTTCTTTAGCTTTGGACTTAAAGCAAACCTACAAAATGACAATCAAGTGTTGGTTTTTGTTACCCATAATTTCTTGGGTCCTTCTTGATTAGTTTTGTTAGATCCCTTAATAATCTAAATCTTTTTAATTCCCATGTTCATATTCTTTTTGAATGGACAATAAGATATATAATGACCTTTCTTTCTACAATAATGACAAGTAATATGAGGGTGCGTCATGAGAGTTGCCTTTTCAAAAATTGTATTGAGATTCTTTTGTTTCTTAATAGGATCATATCCAATACCCGCTTTATCAAAAACACATATTTGATTTCCAAGAAGCATGTCGAGATTATCTCTACCTTTACAAAATTTTCAAGTGTTTTTGTTAAATCATCAACATTGTTTTTTAAAGTAGTTTTCTCATTAGAGATAGTATCAAAATCATTTTTCAAAATAATTTTTTCTTTATTTAATTCTTCTACATTAATAGATAAAGATGCAACAGATTTCTTTAACACATTATTTTTGGCACAAACTTTTCTAAATTCATTTGATAGTTCATGTAATGCACTTTCAAGTTCTTCATAAAGAGTAGTTACCTTATTTTGAGTAGAGTTATCATCTTCAAGAGCCATGAGACATAAGCTGGTTACTTCATTTTCAACTTCATCACTTGAGCTTTCATCTTTACATTCTCCCAAGCTGCTACCATGGCCTTTTTGTTTCTTTTGTAGTCTTTTCCATGATTCTTCAATTTTGGACAATCCATCTTCATATGTCCAGGATTTTTGCACTCATAGCAAATAATAGGCTCTTTCTTGTTATCTTTGTTGTACTCTTTCTTGAAAGGTCTTTTTCCTCCATAATTATTTTTCTTGAAGTGCTTTTTGAGATTTCTACTAAACATGGCATAGCTTTCATCCTCACTGGAGTTTTCATGTTCTTCTTCATTTGATGAGACTTTGAATGCAATTCCACTTTTCTTTTTGTTTTCAAGATCCTCATGTCCTTTCATGGTGATCTCATGAGTCATAAGGGAACCCATAAGCTCATCCAATCCAAGTGTGGAGAGATCTTTGGCTTCTATAATGGCGGTGACCTTTGCTTCCCAATTCTTTGGTAAACATATAAGAATTTTTCTTACCAATTCACTGTTAGTATAAGTTTTGCCAAGAGATTTCAAAGAGTTTATAATTTCAGTAAATCTAGTAAACATACTTGAAATAGATTTATCAAAGTTCATTTTAAACAATTCATAACTATGAACAAACATATCAATACGAGATTCCTTTACTTGGTTTGTACCTTCATACATTACCTTAAGTTTGTCCCAAATTTCTTTTGCCGAATCACAACTTGAAATTCTATTATACTCCTTAGAGTCTAATCCAAAAACAAGGGTGAGTTTGGCTTTAGCATTGGCTTGCAATAATTTATGATCTCTCTCATCACATTTATCTTCAGTTTTAGGTATAATAATATTATCAACTAATTTGGTAGGAATTGTTGGACCTTTGGTGACAATAATTCACATGGCATAATCAGTGGCTTGTAGGTATAGAGTCATCTTATCCTTCCAATGACTATAATTGTTTCCGTCAAACAGTGGTGGCTTATTTGTGGCTTGTCCTTCAACTAAGGTTGCCATGGATCGAAACTCCTAGATGGTTAAATCTAAAACAAGAGTCTAGGCTCTGATACCAATTGTTACCCAAAAGACAACCTAAAAGAGGGGTGAATTAGGGTTTTACAATTAAAAATTAATAACACTCTAATAAAAATTATGACTAGCACAATAGATAAATATAGTTAATGAAATAAAAATAATTAAAACAAGTATTCTAACAACTATGTTAGTTAATGATTTTAGCACAGTGAAAATGTGAAATATTGTTACAACAATTTAAATAAAATAAAGAGATAAGGGAGAGAGAAGCAAACAAATTTATAGTGGTTCAGCTTTAACTCGACCTACGTCAGCTCCTCAAGCTTCACTTGAGATTTTCCACTATGCTCTAGCTTTACGGGGGTGCTAGCAACCTCTTTACAAATAGAGCAATCCTCCATGGATTTTACACAGACTTTCTAAGTCAAGAACACTGAGTGTACTACACTCTTACAAGGTTGAAAAGAAGGTGTTTCTGTTTTCACAGAAAGCTATAAGAATTATCTCTCAAAGATAGATATAAAAATGAAGCTTTGGTTTTTCTGTAATCCTCACACAAGAAAGATGGGCTTAAAGCTATAAGGCTAAGTGTATAATTTCTGAGAGAGGATGTAAACAAAAATTGAAGAATACTTCTCAGAAATTTTTTCAGAGAATAGATGTGAGTGATTATAGATCAAAGAATATTTTTATGTTTTTTTTTTGTAACTAATTTTACATTAGAGGTTTTGGTATATATAATGAAAATTATAGCCGTTTATAGCCGTTGTAGTCATTATTACTAATTTGAATATCTTCCACTTGAACCTTTTGAACCTTTTGACCTATTTATTTGAATTTATAGCCGTTGTACTCCATCATTACTAATTTGAATATCTTCCACTTGAACCTTTTGAATCTTTTGAACTATTCATTTGAATTTATAGCCGTTGTAACTCCATCATTACTAATTTGAATATCTTCCACTTGAATCTTTTGAACCTTTTGAACTATTCATTTGAATTTATAGCCGTTGTAACTCCATCATTACTAATTTGAATATATTTCCCTCCATCATTACAAATTTGAATATCTTCCATTTGAATTTTTTGTACCTTTTGAATTCTGGATTTAATCAAATATTAAATACATTCTAACAACATTTAGGATAAATGTTTAGGTGAGAAATAATGGGACAAAATAAATTTTGATTCTATTTTTCTCTTTCAAATAAATTAAAACATAATTAAATAAATCATCAAAATAAATTTTGGATTCTATTTTTCTTTTTCAAATAAATTAAAATATAATTAAATATATCATCAAAATAAATTTTGGATTCTATTTTTCTCTTTCAAATAAATTAAAACATAATTAAATAAATCATCAAAATAAATAAGTCTAACAACCAAGATTAGGCACAGAGAGAAAAAATGATGGACAGTCATTTTCCAGAAGCAATGAAAAACAAATATATCCATTTCCCAATCAACCACGACAACCATTGGACCATTGTGGTCTTTGACAAGGATGATGGGATATGGAGGCACTATGACTCTTTGAGGCCAGCAAAAGGATGTCACAACAAGCACTTTGAAATTGCAAAGGAAATTGTACGTTAAACAAAATTTCCTACCTACTTCCTTTCCTTTCAAAACATCTAAGCACCTCACTACAACTAACAAAAACACCAACTAACTCTTTTGTAGAAACAATATCAACTGAAATAGAATAGAGAATTATTCACCAATCAAGGAAGCATGTTATCATCTCAAGAATGGCAGACAATAATTGCATCAATTGAGGAATGTCCACAACAAACCCCACACTCGTAAGATACAAGCTCAATAACTAATGGTTCAATATGCTAAATTTTTCTGTTTCACCTAACTAATTCACTTCATCTAAAACTTTGCAGGAATGATTGTGCAATAGTTGTCTGCAATATTATCAACCAATATGTCAATTGACAACCTATTCAGAAATCACTTCGACCAGCTGAGTGGATCAAATTTCGAGTAGAAATCGTTAGTCAATTCATCAATGATAAGAACCGATCTTGGAATCTCGAGCATTATCAAAAGTTAACAAAACATACCAAATCATAGAAACAATCGACAAACTTCTTGACAATAAAAACATTCATATGAACATATTTTTGTATTTTTTTTTTACGTATGACAATTACTTTTTGTTTTATTGGTGGTTCAGCTTGTTGAGCTTATCGTGGTGGTGTTGATTGTTGTTATTGATCTTGTTGTTGCTGTTCTTGTTGATATTATTCTTCATGTTGTTATTGTTGTTGTTCTTCCTGTGGTTAAATTTCTTGTTTGTGTTCTTGTAATTATTATTGTCGTTACATTTGTGATTGCCTATAAATTCATACAAAACAAGTTGTTTCTAATAATTCTTAAAATTGCAAAATTATTTAGTTTCAGCACTCAAAACAAAAATTATATTGCAAAATTATGCAGTTTCATAACTCCAAACTATAATTATTTTTTAAATTCACCGTCAATTGCCCTCCACCTATTATAATATATACCTTGATTATCTGTTAAAATATTAATATCTAACTAGTTATATGTTCCAATATTGCATTGATATTGTAATTTGCACATACAATGAATGAGATACTAATATCATTTTTTAATCAGTGTAGAACAATGTTATAGACATATACAATGAATGAGATATTAAGAGCATTTAACTATTGGAGACTTTTGAAATTGTCTATGCATCTATTGAGTTATAAATAGCCATTTCTTCAAATTAAAAAAGTATACAATTAGAACTACATTGATTCAAAAAATGGCCAATTGGGAGAAAATAATTAATTCAAATTTCAAAAGGCTCGATCAATTCGATGAGCATTTATCTAGGATCAAAACTCAACTGCGTGTGATGAAAACCAATATCGATTGGTTAATCGATGACAACTTGAAGAAGGACGATAATGACATGGAGGAAGGTACTCCATTGTCTTCAAAGAGTGAGAGCGACGATCACTTTCCTGAAGATGATAGTGATAATGCTTCAGATATGTAATTTTTTAATTTCTTTAATTTATTATGTAATGAACCAAAATAATAAGAATTTCTAGATGATTTTGTACCTTTTTGTGTGTTTGACTGTTGGCTGTTTCCAAATGAAATTGCAACATTATACAGTTTTGTCACTACGAAACATTATATAAATACATCATACAGTTTTTATGAAACCGTAAACATTTATAGTTTTAAAAATGCAAACATTATGTAGTAAAATTGCAAGATTATACAATTTCAATAAAAAATTTTCAAAAACCTTCTCAACATTCCAAAAAATAAAACTGACCAACTCCACAAAAAAAAAAAAAAAAAAAAAAAAAAAAAGAAAAGAAAAAAAAAACATTGTTACAAAAAACCTTTAATAACTAAAACCACATCGAAAAATAAAAAGAATGCAACCAACTTTATTCATTACTTCCATAATACCAAGTATCACATTTTATTATCATAATTCCTTAACTTCAAATACAAATCCAAAAAATAGACCATAGCCTCAAATAGCAGCCTTGCCCGGCTTCTTATTGTGATTCCCATATTTCAACCACCTCCTACACTTCATTTGCTTCACATTCTCACCCCTAGAAGGTATTATTTTCTTTTTGTTCCATCCGGTTGCTTCTTCATTATAGAAGGTTTTATAATTGAACCACCGGCACCATCAAAGTCAAATCTCTCACTTGAAGACACTAGATAAATGATTCATTGTATGACTCTTTAAAACCATCCACCTGAAAAAAAAAAAGATCAATGAAATCATACACATCTCTACCATTACTACGCAAAGCATGCGTAGCATGACAATAAGGAAAACCATTCAGTTGCAATTCATAGCAAGAATAGTTCTGTCTACCAATATCAACATAAAAAGAAATAGAAAAATGAACCTCAAGCACAGTATCACTAGCAACAATCACATCCCAAGACTTAACTAGCTTCAAAGACTTCACCAACTTCTTTTCCATAATTGGATACAATTTGGTAGACCATCTTTTAGATTCAGCTCTCCTATTGGATAATTGAGTCATGATTTGAACCCTAATCATATCAACCATACAAGTAATAGGCAACTCACAGGCCTCACCAATCTATATTGTTTCCCTCTAAAAAATGCATTCACCCACTTATCATTTTACAAACCATCTAACATATTATCAACTCTACCATTCCTGGCAATATGCCTCAATTTCTCCATGTAATGTTGGAAAGAAACAACAGTTGGTGCATAAGCACATTTAACAAATATTTTCATCAAAGTCAACTTATAGTTAGTATAAAGTCCCACCAATTTGTCAATCAAATTTCTCTTCAAATGATTCAAGCAATATGCATGATGTGCACTGGGAAAAATCACAGCAAGAGCATCTAGCAATCCATATTGATGGTCGGACACAAAAGTCAATCTCTAACCTAAACCAACAGCCTTCAACAACTGACTTAAAAGCCACATCCAATTATCTTGATTTTCAACATCAACAATCGGAAAAGCCAAAGGAAACAGGCCTGCAAAACCAAAAAACATGAAACTACAAAAATTAACAGTCTCATAATACAATAACAAAAACCAAAATTCACAAACTACCAAAACACACTAACAAACCAAAACTATACTAATTGCAAATAAATATGTATCTTGATTATCATCCTTTGATGTTGCTGTAAGCAAATGCCCTTTGTAACGCCCCTTCAAGAATGCACCATCAACAAACAATAAAGGATGACATAATTGAAATCCATACAAACATCCATGAAATGCCACAAACAACCTCCGAAACACCCACTACTTTCATCCATATCTAATTCAAACACACTTCTAGGATTCGTTCTCATACCCGTCTCAAGGTACCATCGAAGTTGGTTAAAAGAAGATGCAAAATCACCAAACAACCCACCTCTTGCCTTATTAACTCTCAACCATGCAATCCGATAAGAAACATTTATACTATATTGCTTCTTCAATGTTTTTTTAACTTCAATAGGACGAGTCAGATTACCACTAATGTCATTATGCATAATATCATAGATACGTTTAGAACCAACCATTTTGCTACTAGATCTACGAGCAACAAACCCACAAGTATGCACATTATCCAACTTCATAATAAAAAAAAATTACTATAATTTATCAACATCCTTCCATGCACAAACCACTTATAACCCGTAGATGACTTCATCATACATTTAGCAGTTACTCTTGTTGCATCATTTTTCAAATAATTTACTGTAAAGCCACACTCAGTTGCATACTTAGCCAATGCAATCCGGAATGCCGACACTCCACTATCAAATTCTTGACCAACGCTGTGTATAATTTCCTTCTAACTAGTAGACAACAAAACTCTCTCTTGTTCTGGATAAAAACTAGGCAACAAACCACCAAAATCATTAAAATTGTTAACCAAAGAACTCTCACAAATTACAGAATCAATCCTAGAAGAATTATCATCAACTTTCACAATTCTCCTATCACCCATAACAACATCAACAACATCAGAACCACTAGAAGCTACCATTGACAGCATATTCCCCAAATCATCATCACTTTCAACAATACAATTAGAATATCCAAGAATAGAGGAAAATAAACAAAAGTTACCAACACTCAACTCCTTGAACTTTACACCTATTTTCTCAATAACTTTATCATAACTATATCTCTTACTAATCTTAATAGCAACACAAGACTTACTGTATTTGCACATTAACATAAAATACCCTTTCATATTATAAACCATAAACTAGTAAACAATTGATCACAGAGTCCAAACTGCAAAATTATACAGTTACAATATATCTAGATCAAAACTTCAGAATTCACAATTTTAAACTACAAATTCAAAACATATTACATTATATAATGTATAAAATCAAAAAAATCTAAATCATTACACTATATCACATATAAAAATTACAAATTTTCTATCTATATATACATACATATATGTATCGAAAGAGACACACACACGCACACACACACACACACACACACATACGGAGAACATACACAGAGATTGCACAAACACAAAGATCGTGCACCACATAGATCCGCAAACATAGAGAGATCACAAAATACACACATAGATCAAGATTGCACACAAAGATCGAGATCACACAAAGAGATCAAGCTCATAGAGAGAGACCAAGATCGGAGACAAAATCGACCTCACATAGGCTAGATCACAATTTTCCATCTAAAATTTGATTTTCCACGTATATATATCTCAAATCAAAAGGGTAATACAATCATTTACCAAAATAAGAATATAAAAACAGAAACTCCGGGTACAAAACTTCCAAAACTGTGGACTTGTTGGTTTATCAAAAATGCAGTGGGACTATAAGGGAAATAGATCTCTTCCGTAAGACTATGTAGTAATTTACCCCTCAATTTTTGATGTGGAAGTAGAGGGGAGGGTGGAATATTGGATTGTGGCCCAAACTGAGGTAAAGGTAAAACATATGGCAACCAAGATTTGGGCCCACATGCAGGCCAACAGGCCGAATTATTATCAGTGAGCCAGTAGCCCAGTATACGGCCCAAATGAGTGATATGGAGTTTAAAGGGAAAGGTAAAGCCCACATGGATGAAGGTGGAGGCGATAGCTCCTCTTGAGAGTGAGGGCCCTATTTTTTCTTTTGATTTTGAAAGCCCGTTTGGTAGAAATTTAGAAGTGGGTTCCTCCTTTATGGTGTCAGGAGCCCAACGACCCAGATCATATCTACACAAGGTAATCAATTTTCCAGTTCAGATGCCCCCCGTCGAAGAAGATGGGTTACGGATGGAAGCTGGATTCATGTCCTCAGACGCCATTGTGAGCTCTATCGAAATATTGGCTGGGGCTGGAGAACAAAGGTTGAGCAACTGATAAAACTTTGGAAAGAGTTATCCGGAGTCAAGTTAGTGAAGAAGAGTTTCTGATTAAATATAATACGACTTCTATGTTGGAGATTATGTTGGCACTAGGTAGCCCAAATCTGAAAGAGGTTTTCGAGGAGGTTGTCCCACAACAACCTCCTCCATCGCCATGAAGGTTCTTAGCTGGAACTGTCGAGGGATGGGTCACCCTTTGGTAGTTTGAACAGCTCGTTTATTGACCCAGTCTCACAAGTCCAACTTATTATTTATTATTGAGACTAAGATGAAAGCTGAGAAGTTGAACTTTTTGGTGATTGTCTTTGGGTTTCAAGTTCTAGACAGGTGTAGATAGTGAAGGGCAAAGTGGGGGCTTATGGGCTTATAACTAACCGAATAATACCATTTACGGAAAACGTACTAGGATCCATATTTAAATGCTTTAAATCAAATTAGTTATCTTATAATATAAAATAGTTAACTAAATGGTTAAAAAAGAATATAGATAATAAGTTTTGACCATATGAGTTCTCTTGTCAACTGGTGAAAGTTAAAAAGTGATCACTGCCTAAGTTGTCAAAATAAATATATATCACACCAAATACAGTATTACATGACATAAATATATATATGTACTATAATTTAATAATTATGTAATATTCTAGAAATAGAAATATGAATTATTAAGATAGAATGTTCAATATAAATGTAATGGTAAAAAATTTAAAAGAAGCATATGCGATTAAAATTGTGAGACTAAATAAATTGGATCAATTTTAAGGAAAGCATTTAAAAACCTCTAGTTTCAAAATCTCAAATTTCAAAGAAGAAAACCTCTAGTTTAATAATAACAAAACCTCTAGTTTCATGCCTGTCTAGTGCGAACAAAGATCGTCAAAAACGAAAAACTTGAATTTAACAAAAGCATACTAATTGAAGTTAGGATAAGAGAATCAGATAGCATAAAAGATTTGAAATTGAAAGCAAAATAAAATAAAATAAAATAAAAAAATAATTCCACCATAGGCTAGGAGATATAAGTTTAATAATAATAATAATAATAATAATAATTGATGATGAACTGATTCTAACGGAGGATGGGTCAAACTGATCCACACTTCAAACGGGTTCACTGGTCTGGAAGCCCACAGAACGTTCCTGCAAAAAGGTTCAAAGGAGGGGTATTTCCCTGGCGGACCCTCTGACGTTTGAGTTAGAATAGGAGAGATTGATTGTGTAGAGAGAGAAAGAGGGAAAAAATGAAGAATTTAACCTCTAATACGTCTTAAAGACTTCTTTATATCCTTTACTCATCATTTCCTTGTTCACTCCGGACTGTCGTATTGGCCGAAAGTCTATATTCTAGCTCGCATCGTTCATGGTGAGTCCGTCTCCTCCGACGTGAAAGGATTGTAGTATTTAATGCTGTGAGAACTTCATTAATGGCTGATGTGTGATGCAATAACTTGTAGGATCTTTGTCTGCTTACGTGTCTAGGCCTCTGTTTAGTAAGTGTTTGAATGTTATTGGTCTTGGCCTAGTGTTAATTTCTTAGAGTTATTGGGCTTTGATCGCTGGGATGTAGACTGGGCCTTGATTCGTGGCTTGGGCCCTTCTAGGTGTCCAGTGGTATCAGTAGTTCCCCAGTCCCGAGTGTAACTTTAGTCCAACGAAGGGAATATGAAAGGCGGAGGGAGTCTCCCAAGTTTGGGGAGGGGGTAGGGGTGGGGGTTGAAGGAGCGACTAAGCGAAGACGAACCGCGAGGGTGGTCAAGTGAGATCATTGACCAAGAGGAGGGTTGACCACGAAGGGCCAACCGGTAGGAGGGCCGACTACGAAGGTGGCTGACTGGGATGGTCGACTAGGAGGAGGGCCGACTGGGATGGTCGACCAAGAGAAGGGCCAACTGCAAAGCTGGCCGACTGGGATGGTCGACTGGGACGGCGAGGGCGGCCAATAGTAGGAAGGGTCGACCATGAGGGTGGTTGAGTGGGATAACTGATTGGTAGAAGGGCCGACCGCCAGGAGGACTGACTGCAAAGGTGGCTGACAAATCAATGACGGTGCATAGGGCTCGAGGAGCAAGTAGGCATGTGATGATGTGAAGTGGAATAGATGGGAAACAAATAGATAGGTACAGGTGGCGGCGTGGCATGTGTGCGCATGTGGGGGGGATCAGGACCGTCAATGAAAATGTGGGGAAAAGGTAAAGGTCGTTCATAGTGGGGGATTACAAAAGACGGGGTGTTATCATGGGTTTGGTTTTGTTTTGAAAATGTGGAGACTTTTTGTTATCAATCAGGTCTAAGAATTAATTCCCATTAGTCGGATTTGTATGTGAGTCCCAACACATCAGTAAGGCTTTGTCAATTTTTAAAGGAATGTTTGGGCATGAAATTGGTAGATAAGCCTGGGGTTTACTTGGGGACGTCTTTGGATTTTTCAAGTAAAAAGGGCACAAATTTTCAGTCTATTCTGCACAAGTTCACTACCAAAACTACAGGGGTGGAAAAGGGGTTTGCTATCCTTTGCAGGTAGATGTGTCCTAGCTAAACATTCATACTCCTTTCGATACCATTGTATTTACTTTCAGCTTTCAAAGCTCCAGTTTATTTTATCAGTAGAATCCGAAGTGTTATTGGGCGGTTTATATGGAAGAATGATGATGGGAAGGGTTTATATTGGAGGAAATGGTCTACTCTTTGTTTGCCTAAGTCAATGAGGGGTTTGGGATTCAGAGATCCGGGTAATTTTAATCAAGCTCTACTTGCTAATTAAGGTGGCTTTAAGGGTCTTGAATGAACCTTCTCCGCTTCTTAGTAAAGTTTTAATTGGAAAGTATTGTCACGGAGCTAATTTTGTTGCTGTCAAGCCTTCATTTAGATGCTCGTGGGGTTGGCATTGTATCTTATGGGGAAGGGATTTATTAAGAAAAGGCCTTTTTTGGTGAGTTAGTAATGGTTATCAAATTGACCCTTTTGAAGATCAATGGGTGCCAACAGTAAATAATAGTCTTGTTGGACAGGGTGTTCGAAGGTATTTCTCTTCCTTCAGGGTATTGCACCTAATTAATCAAGAGAGAAGCGAATGGAGATCTGATTTGATACGATTGCTTTTTCCCTCTGATATGGTAAATCATATTTTAAATATTCATATTCCACAAGTTGATTCTTCAGATAGGTTAGTTTGGAGGCATTCTAAGAATGTTGAGTTTACGGTTAAAACAACATATCATCTTTCATTAGATCATAGTTTGGTGAATGGAACTCAGGATGTAGTGAGTTTTTGGAAAAAGTTGTGGAAGCTTCAATTACCGCCAAAATGGGTGTTGTTGATGTGGAAACTAGTGCATAGAATTTTACCGGTTAGAGCTGTGTTGAAAAATAAGGGTTTAGATATTTAGTTGGAGTGTCCAAGATGCCTCCAGCAAGAAGAAACTCTGGAGTATCTATGTTACCAGTGTTCAATCTCAAAAAGGGTATGGAGGGGTTCACAGCTTGGCTTTGATTTTGATAATGACAGGCTTTTAATGGTGAAGGATTGGTTGCTTGACTGGTTTATAAGTGCACCAGATGATAGGGCCATTTTGGAATCTGTAAAAGTTTTGTGGGGTATTTGGATTTTTAGGAATAGGGCAAGTTTTGATCACGTTACTGTTAATCCATTGGATATGCTTCGATTCATAGGAGAATTGAAGTGGCTGGATGAGGACTCTCAATCAACAACTCACCTCAATCAACAAGAAGATCTTCCAAATTCGGGGCATGCTACAGATTCATGGCAATTTGTTATTACTAATAATTCTTCATGGTGCCCTCATATGTGTTTTGACAGCTTGCTCATAGATGAAGCTTGGCAGAAGCAATCCTTTAAAGGAGTAGCTGCATGGGTGGGTATGGATCACTTGAGCTAACAAATTATAACAAATCATATTTCCTTTTATGCACCCTCAGCAATTTGTGGAAACTCGAGCTTGCTTGGAAGCTCTCAGATGGTGTACTATGTGGGGTGAAATCCATCAAGATCTTCACTGATAGTCAGGAATTAGTTAGGCAACTCAATCAAGGTCATTTGATTGATTGGGATATTTTTAATGTATTAGTGGATATCAAGGTTTGGCAGTGCTACAGAATTCTAATTAGAGCTGCACTGCAACAGCTTTAGTGAGCTGGCCACACACATATATATAAATATATATAAAGTGAGGTAAAAGACAAAATATAGGATAGAAAAAGATAAATTAATACTCTATTAGAGCTCTCTTTTTAGATGTCTAAATCATTTTTCTATCAAGATTATATGTAGTGGGTTTGATTATGTATCCATAGTCAAAGTATCAAGGCAGGAGGTGCATGCTGCTCATTTAGTGCGAAAAGTAGCACTAGGTGACTGCTAATTTTGCTTTGTACTTGTATCATGTATTTCTTTTCATATATGATAATGATACATCCCACTAAAAATGGTGTTCTAAAGTACTACTAATGAGTTGGCAAGCATTAAAAAAAAAAAAAAAAAGTGGGTCCCGTTCATTGCCACATCACTAGTGATGCTTTTAGAGCACTATTTTTAGTGGTCTCAAGCATTATTATTATATATATATTTATTTGTGGTATATTCCTCGAAAAAAAAAAAAAAGCCCCAAAAATATGTTTGTGCGGTATGAATAATTACAAGAGAAATACAAAGATCAACATGCATTTTAAACCGGCAGACAAAGTAAAAAGACTTTAAAAGATAAAATTCTATAAAAAAAGAGTTTAATATTATTTAATTATTTTCTCCCTACCTTGATATTGTATGAAAAGACATTTTAGGTTATTCAGGGCTATAGATTTAATTTTAAAATTTTTGGAATAATAAGCACACACTTTAATATTTTGAGACAGAATAATAATAATTTGAAAGATTATATTATTCTTATCAGTGTGTATATCCTGCCTATCTGTCCACATCACTTATCTGTATAGTGTTATCTATCTGTCCAAATGTCACATATTTGTAACCAATTATTGCCGAGCATAGTTGACTATCATGAGTCTCCTAAGGGTTTAGTCCCAATGGAGAGGTCACGGATTCAACTCTTCTTAAGAGACAGTTGAATTATGAGGCAGACACTTTGTGCTTTCCAAGGATGAGGAAGCTAACTCTTATAGGTGTTAATTTAACAACTAACAACTAACAACTAACTTTCGCCAAAGAAAAAAAAAAACTATTTGTTCACTTCATCTATCTATTTGTCCATCACCACCACCCACCGCCGACCACCTCTATTGACTTTTTTAGCGACTGGAAGTCCGACATCAATGGATAGAAAAAAGTATACTTTAAAATAATAATTTATCATTTTCATTAAAAAAAAAAATCATTAATCATGTATTTACAACCAAAACAAAATAATCCTTAAATGCCATACACCCTTAAAAATTGATTTCTCAACTTTTTCTTTTCCTTCTCATGTGGTGTTTACTTCCTTCTCCTAAGGGTTTAGTCCCAATGGAGAGGTCACGGATTCAACTCTTCTTAAGAGACAGTTGAATTATGAGGCAGACACTTTGTGCTTTCCAAGGATGAGGAAGCTAACTCTTATAGGTGTTAATTTAACAACTAACAACTAACAACTAACTTTCGCCAAAGAAAAAAAAAAACTATTTGTTCACTTCATCTATCTATTTGTCCATCACCACCACCCACCGCCGACCACCTCTATTGACTTTTTTAGCGACTGGAAGTCCGACATCAATGGATAGAAAAAAGTATACTTTAAAATAATAATTTATCATTTTCATTAAAAAAAAAAATCATTAATCATGTATTTACAACCAAAACAAAATAATCCTTAAATGCCATACACCCTTAAAAATTGATTTCTCAACTTTTTCTTTTCCTTCTCATGTGGTGTTTACTTCCTTTGTACCGCCCCTATATAACTGGCCATGAAGGTGGTGGTGGGGATATTAGCTACACATTTTCACAAAAAGCATTTTTCAGATTTTAAAAATAAAAATAAATGATGAATATTGGTTAGACTTTAATTCATATTTTGAAAGTGAAATAATTTTTATCTAAATAAATTTGTTGTCATTGACGATTGTTGTTTTGTGTGAAAAATATTTTTCGCTTAAGCAAACATATTAATTGAGAAAGATGTGGATACTAGCCGTGGATATAAAGCTTTAATTAGAGATTTTTAAAGTCCTAATGAGTTGATAAAGAGTGGGGACCAAATGAGATCTACACTCCGGAGAAAAATTTTAGGGGGATGTATCAATAAATCCCAAATTAATAACTTATGCACTGTTTAGTCCTAAAAGTTTTTTTATAGACTGAAAGGTCCCATTACAATGTTTCAAATATCAGATTAATGTTACAAACATTAGATTTCAAACATCCAATGTTCATCAGATTACAATGTTTTAATGTTCATTTACATCATGAACATCATGATGATGTATAAAATAGGACTAAATGGAGCATAATAAAACTTTTAGGATTAAATGGTTTAACTTTTCAAAAACTAGGACTTATTGGTAAATTTTTCAAAATTTTAAGCATATTAATTGAGAAAGATGTGGATACCAGCCGTGAATATGAAGCTTTAATTATAGATTTTTAAAGTCCTAATGAGTTGATGATGAGTGGGGACCAAATGAGATCTACACTCTGGAGAAAAATTGTAATAGATGCTTTTTGAAGAAGTGGAAAAGGACGAAAATGTTTGATCTATGGATCCTAACAAATACTGTTTAGTGAACTCTGGATTTAATGGATAGTTTGGGGGCTCCCCCAAGCAGAGGGGGGTTAGGGGCACCTCTTGTAGGTTAAGAAAGTTATAGGGTAAATTATACTTTGTACCAAATCCCACTATACATGAAATTATTATAGTCGACCCCCTATATTTTTGGTCAAATCTCACTTTGGTCCCTACACATGAAATTATGACAGTCAACCCCTTATACTTTTGATCAAATCTCACTTTGGTTCCTTCACAAGTGTCAATGTCTCATTTTCTGTTACTCAATTGTTTAAATTTTTAACAGAATATACTCATGTGACAAGAAGGTAATTACAACATGAGGGTAAGAGAGGAAAATTATCTACATTTTTCTTAAATACACACTTTGTCACAAAATTTACATCAAATTATGATTGTATTAGGCTAAAACAAAATGCATATTGTAAACGATTAAAAAGATGAACTAGAGTTTTGCATAAATTGGAATCACGAAACCCTATTTTTCACAGTAACAGAATATTTTGTCTATCATCTTACTTTCTCTTTGATTTCTTTGTCGTATTTTTATTTCAAAAGCTCTATTTTTTTGCCCCTGCATCCAATTTTTAGCATACGAACATATATATATTGTATTATATAACTCTATGTGCTTATCACGTAGGACAAAGTGTATTGGTAGGAAACATGGATGATTTTCCTTTCTTACTCTTAGTTCGTAATCATATTTTTGTCAGGTGATTGGATTTTGTTAAAAATTTAAAAATGAAGTGATAGAAGATGGACATTGACACTTGTGTAGTAACCAAAGTGAGATTTGAGCAAAAGTACAAGGGGTTGACTGTCATGATTTGATGTGTATGGACCAAAGTGTGATTTGACTAAAAGTGCAGGTGGTTGACTGTCATGATTTCATCTAAAAGAGTTAAAGTGAGATTTGGTGCAAAATGTAAGGGTGCAAAGTGTAATTTACCCAAAGTTATATTATTTTCTTTTCTGATCATAGTGAAAACTACAACAACCACGATTCATTTTATTTTTTATTTATTTTTTATTTCGTATCTCACTAGTCTTGATTAAAAAGAGTCAATTCCTAACCGAAAGAAAGAGAAAGAAATAGAAGGTTCCATAGAATAATGATATCCCAAGGAGAAGAGAAGACAACAACAATGTCAATGTAACAAAGCCAGTACATTACACGGCTCCCCCAACTGGAAGAAGGGTTGATGCTATGTCAAGGGCATAATAGTAATTGTTGTCCTTAACTTAAGGTTCATTATGGACTTATTTTAATGATCCAAACCGTTCAAGGCTCGTCGAGTACTTCAAGCATGCTAGAAATCATATTAATCGGATATCGGTAACCATGTGATCAGATTACATTTATCATACAAAAGTAAACAATATGTTTTTCTCTTAAAATAGTATCCAAAGCATGCAATCCGATTGCATATATACCGATATCCGATCAATATAATTTTTGATATGTATAAAGAACTCGACGAACCCTACAAAATAAACAGTTTAGATCCTAAAAACAAGTTCATAATAAACTTCAAATGGAAGTACAACAGTTATTACTGTGCGACGAACACAGCAACAACTCCCTTTCCTCTCTAAACACGGCTAAAGTTAAAGTGATGTGGTAGTGCTCTTACTTTCATTACGGATCACGAGTCTTTGTGATCACATTTAAGTTTAAATGACCTAGTTTTGTTTTTTAAAAAAATAGAAGAAATTATAATAAGAATTTTTTTTTAAAAATAAAGATTTGAACTTTATAACAAAATAAAATTTAAGATTTTAAATTTATCAATTTAAATTCTAATATTTTGATTATTTGCAATTGAAATAATTCGCTTATTTATGTTAATTACATTTGATGGTAAAAATATATTTGCCAAAGTGAAAAGGTGTCCAAATATAAAGGGAGAAAAATGTAATTTACCCTTTCTTCATTTTTAGTTTTGCAAAGAAAAAGAAAGAAAAATGGCCTAGGTTCCTCAATGGTCTTAAGTTCAAAACCTTGTAAATGCATACAATTTCTTAGGACAAGTCCATATAGGATTTTGTATCGGCTTTAAGTAAATCCATTACTAGTAGACGGTGGAATTGGTCCCTAGGATTAGTCGCTCTTTAGGGCCAGATACCAAGTTATAAAAATAAAGAAACTCTTTTGTCACATCATTATGGATAAATTTATACGTATAAACTTGTGAGTATTTAACATTTCTCAAGGGAACTAATTATACATATCCACATAGCTGGTGATACAAAACGATAACAAAATGTAGGGGTTAATAATAGGTTTTTTATATTTTGTGATAGTTATCATGATATTTTTTGTTTAATTTTGAACAAAAATTAACTTTAGGAGTAAATTGCAAAAAAAAAAAAACTTGAAATTTGAAGGGCCAAAGTAGGAAAAAAAAAATTTAATAGCCAAAAGTGAAAAAGAGTCGAAACATAAAGGGAGAAAAATATAATTTACCCTTTTTTCATTGGGGGATTGACCCATAAATCCTAAATTTTGGTCTTGTGATCCATAAGATCCTAAATGCTTTCTTGTTAACCAAAACGGACTCTAGTGTGGTTGTTTACTAATTTGCCACTACTTAAATGTTTTCCATCCATTGTGTCTGTATTTATGGGGATTACGGTGTGTTTTGCCCATGTACCCTGAAAAAGCGTTATAATACTATTTTGTTATTAGGAATGGTTGACGTGTTAAGATGGGGTATGATCATTACACGTCATGTTGTTGTTGTTAGTGCGGTGTGGATGACGTCATAATGTGGTACACATATTGACCCGGTTGCCCATATTTGGTTCAAGTTTGTTTAACAAATAATCACATGGCATGGAAGGGCATTTGAATCCAACCCGCGTCAAATAGATCAATCTGTTTGTGTGAAATGCTTGAATTGGAAAGTCGAAACGTTGCCACAATAAGCAGAACCCTAGGATTAATTTCATTATAGTCCCCCATGATTCAAAATTCAAAACCACGCTGATTGATTCCCACATCCGAGATTCATAGGGAATTTCATGATTTTGTGGGGGGGGGGGGGGAGCATTAATAGCTGGATCAATCAAAGGCAGTGAGTTTGTTGGTGTGTGAAACCCTAACTGTGGTGAACTGGTTAACGTTTTGTGAACTTTGCCATGCAGACTTGAAAAAGAAGATCAATGCCATTGAAGATTCATGAAATGACTGGCAAAAGTAAGTATTTTGTGTTGTTGTTTATGTTTGTATGTATGTGTGTGATATGGTGTTAGGCTGAAGGGTGTTTCTGTTGTTGGTTTGTGGTTTATGTGAAAGGTGTTACATTGCTTAGTAGGTCGTGCTTGATTATTTTAGTTATTGTTGTAATTGATATTGTTGTTGTTGTTGGGTTTGGTGGGTTTTTGGGGATGTCATTTGATTTTGTAGGGCGTGTGTTTGCACCATGTACTGACATTGGGGGACCACATTGGAGGAGCATGGTTTGTTGTGTTTCTATTTTGTGGAGTTTGGGGTTGTGTGTTTTGAAATATGTGTTGGTGGTGTCATGATGTGCCCTGTTGGGTAAATACATACAATTTTGATGGTGACATGTTGAGGTTGTGGGGGATATACGGATATAACATAATTCTGGATGGTATGTATGTATTCGCATTGTTCATGGTTTGATGGTTTTTTTGTCCTCCACGGAAGAATATTGTGACCAAAATCCAGCGGCAGATGCTAACCACACATGCTAGGGACGATATGCTGGAAACGCAAGATTTTGAAATTCTGCTTGAGTTAGTGGTTGAATGCCCGCAACAACGTCCAGATTTATAAGTGAATTGTGTACATATGAATTTGACTGATTTGGTGGTTTGTTTGGACAAACTATGTTGTTAATTATTTTGTAATTTTTGGTTTTTTTTGTATTTAGTGGATCGCAGGCTGGATTGTGCAGTTATTGTGTGCACAGTTATGAGGCAGCATGTGCATCACGTTGAAGTGGGACAGTGTTTGGAAGACGGCAATTGTAGCATTTTGAGAGCTAACATGGTGAAGTTATTGGCGAACGATCCTAAACGTGGTTTGGTGAATAATCCCAGGGAAACCGATTTAGGTTGAACTGAAACCATCGTGAAACCGATTTAGGTTTAGTAAATGGATTTCACGTAAGCAATGTATTTATTATGCTTTGTACTAAGTTTGGTACAACATTTTGGTGCGTAAAACATGATCAAGATGTTTTGTTCGTTCGTACAGTAAATTGACCGCCGTTTTTTTTAAAAACAAAGTGTTGTTTATTCTATGTTTTGTTTTGGTTTGTAACACATGGTTGTTGCCGTGCAAGATTGACTGAAATATAGTATGCTATTATGGTTTACAGTTAATGGAAGGAGGTGTAATTGTAGTTTGCAATGTGCATGGGTTGATGAATTTCTTGATGTGGTTCTTATGTTACAGAAATTACGTGGTAGAAACTTCCAGGTACGCATTACATAAAAATGATATGATGCATTTGTAGCTGGTGGTATAGTGTGTTTGGCACATATGGGGTTTTCGGTCTTGTTATGGGTGAGGTGCGTAAAAAGTGGAATGGTTGGGTTACTATGACATGTGTGTCAACTGGTTATGGCATTTAGACGTACCCCAAAAGTAAATGGGGTATGTTATGTGGGTCATGGTGGTAGATTTTTTTTTTTTTTGGATATGTGATGTTTGGTTGTTGTTTTGATATTTGGATTGCGTAATGGTATGTTGTTATGGTCATTCGTTTTAACGTTGATTTAGTAGTTGTTTTGTGATGTGGATGTGGGTGTCAGTCGGTGTTATTTGGTTTGAATTATGGTGTGTTATTAGGTCTGTGTAAGGGTCATGATATTGTACGTGCATTATGTACATTTGTAAGCCATATTGTTATGGTGGTCGCTAGAAACAGTAAATGGTGTGTGGAATTAAGAACATAATGTAGACTACTGGTAAAACAATTTATTTGATGGAAAGTTGTGAACCATAAATTTGCGATAATGTTACATACTAATACTGAAAAACAAAAATACTTATGGTGCGGTTACATAATGACAACTTATTTAAAAATATTTGGTACTAGATCTGCTGAAGATATGAACAGACTATATTGGTGCATTACATGTTTTCCTGTTGTGGTTTCCCATACGACCACAGCGGCCACAATGGATTTGTTGTAATGCTTTCCCTTTGACGATATCTGCTTCTTTTTTAGCCTACCTAGTGGACATTTCATGGCAGGGGGTTGAATGAAGTAATCATTTGGACTAAACGGTAGTTGTTCCACTGTAGATATTGGGTAAATGGTTGGTGCGCATGTGGAACAGCACTCAGACACATGGAAGTACAGTTCTACAAGCTCGCTCAAATTCCTACCATTCTTTCGAGCGGCGACCACAGTATGTGCACATGGGAAACTTTTGAGTTGCCACTAGAAGCCCGAACATGTACGCCTCCCGACGTCGACAGTGACTGAGGGGAATGAGTGTACTTCATTGACCTTTACATTTTCCTTCCTGGCATTCCATGACTTGCCTTTGCTGAAAGCTGTATCCAAGCGGGACTCCATTTTAGGACAAATTGCACCGGTCCAAGTATGGGATGCGACACGATGTTTTTCCATTTGCCGCATTAGTTTGGTTATGATATTGTCAACCATGCAGGTAATTTGAAGATTGCGTGACTCTAGTATCCATGAGTTGAATGATTCAGTGTCATTGGAACACATTTTCACATAATGGTTGCCCCTGCAAATTGTTAAATGAAAACATAATATTAATGTCCTCGTTATAACACGGAATTGTGTATGGGTTATGTATATGTGCCACATGGAATTTGGTTAGAACACGGTGTAGACGCTCCCGAACGTCCGCTCTGCGCGCGGGGGGAGTGAATCGTTGTTCTTTAGCTACTACAGTTCGGACTCATGTCACGGTTCTGAATCTAATCTCACAAAGTGCAATGTGAGACCGATAAATCACCAAAGAGTCCAAATCCGACAAATCGTTTTTAGAAAACAGATTTTGATTAAGAAGTGCCAAACATGGACTGCTTTGCCAGATTTCAGAGTCGCCACCTAAATATTTTATTTTGGGGAATTTAAGAAACCCTGACTCATGCCTAAGGCCACGTGTCCGTCATCACCAAAGTTGCCTCGGCTCGAGAACTTAGGTACGATGGGGAAAAGTCATGAAATAAGCACCCCCCGCTCGCCCGATCAAAGGATCGGCCTCTACTAACATGATATGTTGTTTTTGAAAATACATGCGTCCTTATTCCGGTTTATTAGCTAACTTACTACGTGATGTGCACAGCATACAAGTATAGACTAGATCGCCTAAAGTGGAACAAAATATCTCATGTTTGTTTGTTTGAAAATGGTTTGAAAATGCTACTCTCAAGTAGACTAAGTCATGGATTTACCACCCTCAGGTGGGCTTAGAAAACAACATGATTTGCCACTTCAAGTGGGCTTAAAACTCGCATTTCGATGAATTGTTCCAATTCAAGTGATCCAACCTTCACCCACAAGCATTTAGGCAGTTAAACACTTAAGCAGTTAGCCTCATGGCAGGCATGCTATCATGGTAACACTCACACTCATGCAAGATGCTAAAGCATAAACACTTACCGAGTACTCCAAGCCAAAACAGAAAACTAGTTAGAAATCATGCATGATCCTAGTTCATGTTAATATGGCTAATGTAACACATGCAAAAATGCAACTAGATAGGCTCGGCTATTCTAAAATGGCACGTAAAATGCAACAATTGATACACGTATTCAAATAGGAATTGAAATACAATGTAATTAGTATGATGCGCCGAGTCCGGTGCATGCAAAACAAATGAATGGATGCAAACATGCGAGCATAAGGATGCTAATTGAAACATGCCCTAAAACTAACCATCGTAAGATGGTAAATAAAAGGGAGAAAGACGTGGGGTTGGAAGACATGCATCACACACACGCACACTTATTACAAAATTTGCCCTCTCGACGGAGGGTCGGAATAAATAATACAAAACTGACTAATTAACTAACTAACAAGCTAATTAATTATTACACAACCAAATCGAAACAAAAACTATTCTAAGTTAACAAAAGCGCTGAAATGGCCTCATGATGAGGGACACATGCATGCTCGAATCGCTTCGCTCAGAAATCCACCGCGATGCCCCAATTTGCCTCTGTTTGCATTTGCTCTCAGAACCTTGCACCAAGCTCCAGAAAGCTTAAACTCCACCTTGGGAACCTGAAGGAGGGTGGTCGACCACTTGTTGATGTGGCCAGCCACTGACCGACCACTTGTCTTTACTGAAAACCAGAAAAAGTGGTCGGCCAGCTAGTTTTTCTAGTTGGCCGACCAGTTGTTGCTGCACTTTTCTACTTTGTTGCAACAGAGAGCAAGAAAGGGGCATGACAATGTATTTGCAAGATATGTGTGCACAAACACCCTTCCTATCATTTCATAAGCTCAAGGAAGTGTGGTTCTCGACCCTCGGGCCACCAATCGCGCACCTCGATGCATGATGGCCAAAGAGAAAAGATTGCACATTTTAATGTAAATGAATGCAAACATAACACATAAATGCCTAAAACTCTATCATGTATGATCAAAAGCGTCAGTGACCAAGAATTGAGACACGTTTCATCACTTGAAGTATGAAACGTCCCTCATTCCTCGTACTCGGATTAACACTTAATCCAAACAAATGCAACACATAACATGGCATGCTCAATGCAATGTAATGCAACATTAGCATGCAAACATGCAATGCAATGCAAGTATGCAACCATAACATGAACGACCTAACAAGGCTAATGGCATGCACAATGCACCATGCTAAGACCAACAACTAGCATACACAATGCTAAACATCAATTACCATGCACAATGCAATGATGTAACCTAAGCATACACAATGCAAGGTATAAGTATAGCGATCCCGGGTTTACCCCTTGTTGTACAGTGATCCAGACATGTGTCCGTAGATGTTAGTAGTTCATTATTGTCTTGTTTACATCCTTTCCTACCTTGTATTTGAGTTATAGGATGTGTTGGGCAGGTTTGTTACAGGTTGGTTGAGCTTAGGAACCAAAACTAGTTGCCCAGATTTTGGCCTGTCCGCTCGAGCGGAGCTTTTGACACTTGAGCGGGGACCTTGTTGTTGCTTGTCCGCTCGAGCGGGGGTTTTGGCGCTCGAGCGGGGAATACACCCATCTAGTATTTCCTGTATAGTGTTGGACGCTCGAGCGGGGGATTGGCCGCTCGAGCGGGAGGTGGTGAGTGACGCTCGAGTGGGGAGTTGGGCGCTCGAGCGGGGACCTGGTATGTCGAGATTCTGGGAGTGTGCATCCGCCGCTCGAGCGGAAGTTTGGCCGCTCGAGCGGGAGTCTATGAGTGGCGCTCGAGCGGGGGTTTCCACGCTCGAGCGGGGCGACTCTTATTTAAAAGCGAGATCCGACTTTTTTATCACTTTTTCAAGATCTTTTCTCTCTCATACTTTTCCAGAAAGCCATTTTCAGAGCTTCTCACTCTAAAACCGGCCCTTCTCTCTTAGATTTGATCTAGTAGGAGTTGTTTGCTCACTTTTGGCCTTTACAAAAGTTGTGTTGATCGTTGAGGGCTACATTTTAATCTGAAAATTTTGGAATTTGGAGCATTTTGGTTTTGGTCTTCATCTCCATTGGAGCTCAAACTTTGAGGTAGGGACATCCTACTCCTCTTTATGAACTTTGTCCTTAAATTTTAGTGTTTTGAGATGTTGGGGGTTGTTGCGTAATTTTGAGAGAGTTTGGGGCTTTTGTGTAATTTTACAAAATTTGGGGTTTTATTTATAATGAACCCATGAACGTATTTAGCTTAGAGAAATGGAATGAATGTGGAATCTTTGATGAAAATGGGATCTTAAGGGTTGTGATGTTAATTATGGAAAAATACCCTAATTACATTGATTAATTAATTGGGATAATTAATTGTGAGAAATGAGAAATTGAAGTGGAAATGTTGAGATTGGGAGTATGTGGGATTAAAGGGTGTAGTTAACTTACTTATCACTCACCGAATTGAAATGTTGATATATTATCCATTTCGTGCATTTATTTTCTGTATAGAGATAACTGCTTTGGGCTATCGGTGGAGGATAGTCTTGATTGTTGTAGACAATGCATGATGATTAGGCAAACTAAAACTGATCATTGAATTGTGTCATTGAGTATGATAGTTGAAAGAATACATTAACTTTATGTATTGATTGGTGATGTATATAATTAGTGTCTATATGCATTGTGTTGTGTTGGAGAAGATAGGGGATGTACTCCACGGTTTAGGGGATGATAGGAGATGAACCTCTAAACCGGATGTTGTTTGGGAGAAGATAGGGGATGGACTCCGTGGATAGAGCTCATATGCTTATCTAGTGATGTGTTGACATAGCTCATATACTTGTCTTTGGAAGTGTGATATTGCTCTTAGGCATATCTACGGAAGTGTTGATATAGCTCATATGCTTATCTGTTGATGTGTTGATATAGCTAGTATGCTTATCTTTTATTGAAATGGGAAAATGTTTAATATGAGTTACTGTCTCATATGCGTTGTTTGGCCAGGTTCTGAGCCATGGTTATGAATTGAGAATTGAAAAGAAATGGAAAATGAATTGTAACATGGACTTATATGTCATGAAATTGTAAGATGATATATGTGGATGTATTAGTGTTGGCCATCTATCGACTGCTAATCTTTTAGTCATTGCTCATAGCTGGTTTAGTGTATTTCTACTGGGCTGTGGCTCACCCTATATGGGAACATCACTTTCAGGTGCAGGTAGCATGCCACCTCTAAGGACATAGCTTGGGAGGCTTGAGGCGGATGGGTTTTTTGTTATCTACTTTTCTTTTGGTGTATTACATGTAGATTCAAGCCAAGGGCTTAATGTGTAATTGAGCTAGTGCTCTCTTTTTGTAACCAAGTGTTAACTTGGAAAGCTGTAAGCCCATAGGGGATTTGCTTTTGTTGTTAACATGTAATACAATTTGTAATGGAATATTCTGATGAATAGAAGAATGTTGGTCTTTCGTATATCAATGCATATTTATATTGATGGGTTTAATGTTATTATTTTGAGGGCGCTACAACTTGGTATCAGAGCGTACCGAGTTCGAATACTTTGGGTACGTAGGAAGTGATTAGGATCACAATGGGTTTGTCTCGCTTGATGGAGACTTAGGGGTAGTGTCATATGCCATGTGTGTAAATTGATAACATGCTTATGTGATTATTTGGGTATGGGATTTAGTTTCTAGGATGTTGATTGGATCCTTGGGTTTCTGGGAGTCTTGTTGGAAAAGCACTTGATCAATGCTGTTTCTAACCGGAACTCTAGTAACGCCTTGGGACTATCATTATCCAGAAATGAAATTCGTAAGTGTTTATGTGTTTATGTGCTTACGTAGAGTGAATTACAATTGTCCATGCATTAGGGCGTGAGTGTTTAGTTTCGGCACATTTATGAATGTGCTAACATTCTGTGTTACCTTTAATAGGATATCAGGACGAGGAAGAGGTGCTAGGCATGGCAGGCGTGGTAGGCAGGAAATGCCTTTACCGGATGAGATTCCGGCAGCACAGGAGGGAGTTGGTCAGGCCAATGTTGGCCGAGCCAGCGGGTCAGCAGGCTATGAGTGCCTTGGCCCGAGAGATAGCAGGAGCTTTGGGTATTCTCAGGGCTAGGAATCAGGCAGTTTAGGCAGGTTCTTCTTTCTTGAAGAGGGAATTCTTTCGGTCTAACCCGGAGGAGTTTGTTGGGGATCCAAAGGAGCCACTGAAGGCAGACGAGTGGTTGGAACAAATGAGTAAGATGTTTGAGATGCTTGGCATCGAGGACAGAGCACTGAAAGTGACCTTGGCATCCTTCCAGCTGAAGGGAGATGCAGGTCAATGGTGGAAGTACGAGAAGGCCGTTGTTGGTGGTGCATGGGAGGCGTTTGTGAATGCTTTTCAGGAGAGGTTCTTATCTGCAGTTGTTAGGGAGAAGTTGAGGGATCAGTTTAGCCGGCTCAAACAGGAGGGTTTGTCTGTGGCTGAGTTTGAGGCTACATTTACTAGCTTGTCCAGGTTTGCACCTGAACTTGTGGCGACCGAGGAGCGCCGTTACTACGAGTTTGAGCAGAAGTTGAGGTGCGGCCTCAAGTTGAGAGTTGGTGGATCTTACATTCGAGAGTATAGGCATTTGGTGGATGCTGCAGCTTATATGGAGCTGATGATGCAGGAGGAAGAGGAGGAGAAACATAGAGGCTCCAAGAGGGGCCAAGAGGGCCAGGGTGATAGCAGGAGACAGAGGGGTTATAACCCTCAGCCGTCTCAGGGTGGTTTGGCTAGGTCGACTTTCCCAGTACCGAGTACAGGCTCTAGGAGAGGCAATCAGGGAGAGTTCACCTGTTACAAGTGTGGCCAGCTGGGTCACAAGGCTTCGGTTTGCCCGCAGAAGGGCGGGGGTCAGAGAGCTGCTTCTTCTTCAGCTAGACCGTAGAGTCAGAGTTTGGGCAGGGGGCAGCCCTTGTCTTGCTATCAGTGTGGACAGCCTGGGCACCTGAAGAGGTTCTGCCCACAGTTGAGTGCCACTTCAGGAGCGTCTGGTTCTAGACAGACGCAGGGGTTTCAGCCAGCTCAGTCTGTGCAGGCCTCGAGGGCCAATTCGGGGGCTTCGTCGTCCCAGTCAGTGCAGCAGTCGTATGCTCCTAGAGGTGAGCAGGTGGATCAGGGGCCTACAGGGCGCGTGTATGCTGTTACCGCGCAGGACCTAGTACCGGCTCCATCAGTAGTGAGAGGTACCTTTCTGTTTTGCAATTCGGTTGCTAGTGTGTTGATTGATATGGGTGCGTCTCATTCTTTTGTATCTGCTGCATTTGCATCTGTGTTGGAGTTGGAGTTAGCACTGTTAGCATCTCCTATATGTGTAGTGTCACCTATTGGGGGTGAGTTGATTTTGAAACACGGATGTAGAGGTTGTGATATGGAGGTCGCCGATCATAGGCTTCCGTTTCCTTTTGTAGTTATGCCCATGAAGGGCTCTGATGTTATTTTGGGTATGGACTGGCTATCGTCATACCCGGCTGTTATTGATTGCTACCGCCAGAGGGTTACTTGTTGTACCGTGAGCGGGGATTGTTTCCATTTCTTGGGGGACCGGATTGGTAGTGTTGTGCCACCGGGGTATGATCCGCGAGGGCGGAGTGAGCTTAGTGGTCTACTTGCTAGCTTTGAGAGTGGCGAGTGTGATGAGACCCAGATTGTGTTGCCGAGAGTAGTTTGTGAGTACTCGGACGTCTTTCCCGAGGATCTCGTTAGCTTGCCACCTCATTGAGAGATTGAGTTCTCTATTGATCTAGTGCCCGGCACGGCGCCGATTTCTATGGCACCTTACCGTTTTGCTCCAGCAGAGTTGGTTGAGTTGAAAGTTCAGCTCCAGGAATTGCTAGATAAGGGCTTTGTTTGCCCTAGTGTTTCACCGTGGGGAGCACCGGCCCTCTTTGCTAAGAAAAAAGATGGTGCCTTGAGATTATGTATCGACTACCGGAAATTGAATAGGGCTACGGTTAAGAATAAGTACCTTATGCCCCGTATAGATGATTTGTTTGACCAGTTGAAGGGTTCCCGTTGTTTCTCTAAGATAGACTTGAGATCGGGTTACCACCAGTTGAGGGTCAGGGAGGAGGATATTCCGAAGACGGCATTCCGTACACGGTATGACCATTATGAGTTTCTGGTGATGCCATTTGGGCTTACCAACGCACCGGCAGTCTTTATGGACTTGATGAACCGGATCTTCCGGGAATTCTTGGATCGTTTTGTAGTCGTTTTCGTGGACGACATTCTTATCTATTCACCTTCAGAGGAGGAGCACGAGGAGCACTTGAGAGTGGTGCTTGAGTTGCTTAGAGCCCATAGGTTGTATGCCAAGTTTGGGAAGTGTGAGTTCTGGCTAGGAGAAGTCAAGTTCTTAGGCCATGTGGTTTCCGGGAAAGGGGTGTCTGTTGATACATCCAAGACTGAGGCAGTGCAAGATTGGGCATAGCCAAAGAGTGTGTTTGAGATCCGCAGTTTTCTGGGATTAGCTGGGTATTAACGACGGTTTGTGAAGGATTTCTCCAGGATAGCTTCACCGTTGACTAGATTGACTCGGAAGGGAGTCAAATTTGTATGGAGTGAGACTTGTGAAAAGTCGTTCCAGGAGTTGAAAGTTAGATTGACCACCGCTCCGGTCTTGATTATTCCGGAGAGAGGGTTGGGTTATGCAGTCTATTGTGATGCCTCACGAGAGGGTTTGGGTTGTGTGTTGATGCAAGGGGGGAAAGTGGTAGCTTATGGCTCACGTCAGTTGAAAATTCACGAGAAGAGTTACCCTACGCATGACCTAGAGTTAGCGGCTGTGATCTTTGCCTTGAAAATCTGGAGGCACTACCTTTACGGTGAGAGGTTCGAGGTGTTCTCGGATCATAAGAGTCTGAAATATCTGTTTTCACAGAAAGACTTGAACTTGAGGCAGAGGAGGTGGATGGAGTTTATTGAGGATTACGACTTCGAGTTGCATTATCACCCGGGAAAGGCCAATGTTGTGGCCGATGCCCTTAGCAGGAAATCCGTTAGTGATGTAGCTAGTATAGCCATCCGGAAGTGGGAGATGTTGGGGGCAATTGGAGAATTTGATTTGCTTATAGGCGAATCCGTTGAGGCTGCAGCCTTGTTTTCTGTTGTTGCGCAGCCTACACTTGTGACTCGAGTGTCAGAGGCACAGAGAGGTGACCTTGAGGTAGAATCCCTTCGAGAGAAGATCTCCAGTGGGAAGGTTGAGAAGGGTCTGACGGTGTATCCCGACCTGAGTGTGAGATACTGAGACCGTTTGTTTGTGCCGGAGTCTTGCCGAGAGGAAGTACTCCAAGAGTTTCATCATTCGCGCCTTATGGTGCATCCGGGAGGTACTAAGATGTATTGGGCTTTGGGTCGCCAGTTTTGGTGGCGGGGTATGAAGAAAGATGTGGCAGTTTTTGTGTCTAAGTGCCTTACTTGTCAGCAAGTGAAGGCCGAGCATCAGAGGCCAGCGGGTTTGTTGCAACCCTTGCCTATTGCCGAGTGGAAGTGGGAGCATGTCACTATGGACTTCATTGTAGGTCTTTCGAGGACTCAGCGGGGTAGTGATGCTATTTGGGTGGTTGTAGACCGGTTGACTAAGTCGGCACACTTCATTCCTATGCGCGTGAGAGATTCGGTAGATCATCTTGCCAACTTGTATATTCGGGACATAGTGAGGTTGCACGGGGTCCCAGTGACGATCATCTCAGATAGAGATCCTCGTTTTACTGCTAGGTTGTGGCAGAGTTTGCAGAGTGCCTTGGGTACTAAGTTGACCTTTGGTACGGCTTATCATCCTCAGACTAACGGGCAATCCGAGCGTACTATTCAGATCCTTGAGGATATGCTTCGAGGTTGTGTCCTTGACTTTAGTGGGACGTGGGAGGGGCATTTACCATTGGTGGAGTTTGCCTATAACAACAACTTTTAGTCTACTATCGGTATGGCACCGTTTGAGGCCTTGTATGGCCGACCTTGTAGGTCTCTGGTTTGTTGGGCCGAGGTGGGTGACGCACCTTTGTTGGGTCCGGAGTTGGTTAGGGAGTCGACGGAGAAAGTTAAGCTTATCTGTAGGAGGCTTGTTACAGCCCAGAGTCGTCAGAAATCTTATGCTAACCGTAGGAGGAGGCCGTTGGCGTTTGAGATGGGTGATCATGTCTTTCTGAAGATATCACCTAGGCGGGGATTGATGAGGTTTGGGAAGAGTGGGAAGTTATCCCCTCGGTTTATTGGCCCTTTTGAGATCCTTGAGAGGATTGGCGAAGTTGCTTATCGTTTAGCTTTGCCGCCACAGTTGTCCGGAGTTCATGACGTGTTTCATGTAAGTATGCTTCGGAAGTATGAGTCGGATCCATCGCATGTATTGGATTGGACCGACTTAGAGGTAGATAAGGATGCCTCGTATGAGGAGAGACCAGTTCGGGTCTTGGATAGGCGGGATCAAGTACTACGTGGCAAGACCATTCATTTGGTTAAGGTTTCGTGGAAACATCACGGAGTGGAGGAGGCCACTTGGGAACGTGAGTTGGAGGTCCGAGAGAAATATCCGGACCTATTTGTGGAAGTTTGAACATATATTATATATATTGTTGTATTGTTGAACTTTAAGATCATTAAATATGTCTTAAGTTGTAAAACATGGTGTATGTTTTGTTTAATGAAAGTAGTTGGGAACTTGCCTCAAATATATAGTAGAAATGGAAATGTATCATGATTATTGCTTATGATATGTATTGTGAAATGCCTCTTGATAAGAGATGGAATGACCGGAAATGGGTCGAGTTGTTGAATGTTAAAATGTAACATTGTTTAAAATGGAGGAAAACCTGTTTTCAAAAACTTGTTCTTAATTTCGGGGATGCCTTTAAGGGGGGAGGTTATAGCGATCCCGGGTTTACCCCTTGTTGTACAATGATCCGGACATGTGTCCGTAGATGTTAGTAGTTCATTATTGTCTTGTTTACATCTTTTCCTACCTTGTATTTGAGTTATAGGATGTGTTGGGCATGTTTGTTATAGGTTGGTTGAGCTTAGGAACCAAAACTAGTTGCCCAGATTTTGGCCTGTCCGCTCGAGCGGGGACCTTGTTGTTGCTTGTCCGCTCGAGCGGGGGTTTTGGCGCTCGAGCGGGGAATACACCCATCCAGTATTTCCTGTGTAGTGTTGGACGCTCGAGTGGGGGATTGGCCGCTCGAGCGGGAGGTGGTGAGTGACGCTCGAGCGGGGAGTTGGGCGCTCGAGCGGGGACCTGGTATGTCGAGATTCTAGGAGTGTGCATCCGCTGCTCGAGCGGAAGTTTGGCCGCTCGAGCGAGAGTCTGTGAGTGGCGCTCGAGCGGGGGTTTCCATGCTCGAGCGGGGCGACTCTTATTTAAAAGCGAGATCCGACTTTTTTTATCACTTTTTCAAGATCTTTTCTCTCTCATACTTTTCCAGAAAGCCATTTTCAGAGCTTCTCACTCTAAAACCAGCCCTTCTCTTTTAGATTTGATCTAGTAGGAGTTGTTTGCTCACTTTTGGCCTTTACAAAAGTTGTGTTGATCGTCGAGGGCTACATTTTAATCTGAAAATTTCAGAATTTGGAGCATTTTGGTTTTGGTCTTCATCTCCATCGGAGCTCAAACTTTGAGGTAGGGACATCCCACTCCTCTTTATGAACTTTGTCCTTAAATTTTAGTGTTTTGAGATGTTGGGGGTTGTTGCGTAATTTTGAGAGAGTTTGGGGCTTTTGTGTAATTTTACAAAAGTTGGGGTTTTATTTATAATGAACCCATGAACGTATTTAGCTTAGAGAAATGGAATGAATGTGGAATCTTTGATGAAAATGGGATCTTAATGGTTGTAATGTTAATTATGGAAAAATACCCTAATTACATTGATTAATTAATTGGGATAATTAATTGTGAGAAATGAGGAATTGAAGTGGAAATGTTGAGATTGGGAGTATGTGGGATTAAAGGGTGTAGTTAACTTACTTATCACTCACCGAATTGAAATATTGATATATTATCCATTTCGTGCATTTATTTTCTGTATAGAGATAACTGCTTTGGGCTATCGGTGGAGGATAGTCTTGATTGTTGTAGACAATGCATGATGATTAGGCAAACTAAAACTGATCATTGAATTGTGTCATTGAGTATGACAGTTGAAAGAATACATTAACTTTATGTATTGATTGGTGATGTATATAATTATTGTTTATATGCATTGTGTTGTGTTGAAGAAGATAGGGGATGTACTCCACGGTTTAGGGGATGATAGGGGATGGACCTCTAAACCGGATGTTGTTTGGGAGAAGATAGGGGATGGACTCCGTGGATAGAGCTCATATGCTTATCTAGTGATGTGTTGACATAGCTCATATGCTTGTCTTTGGAAGTGTGATATTACTCTTAGGCATATCTATGGAAGTGTTGATATAGCTCATATGCTTATCTGTTGATGTGTTGATATAGCTAGTATGCTTATCTTTTATTGAAATGGGAAAATGTTTAATATGAGTTACTGTCTCATATGAGTTGTTTGGCCAGGTTCTGAGCCATGGTTATGAATTGAGAATTGAAAAGAAATGGAAAATGAATTGTAACATGGACTTATATGTCATGAAATTGTAAGATGATATATGTGGATGTATTAGTGTTGGCCATCTATCGACTGCTAATCTTTTAGTCATTGTTCATAGCTGGTTTAGTGTATTTCTATTGGGCTATGACTCACCCTATATGGGAACATCACTTTCAGGTACAGGTAGCATGCCACCTCCAAGGACATAGCTTGGGAGGCTTGAGGCGGATGGGCTTTTTGTTATCTACTTTTCTTTTGGTGTATTACATGTAGATTCAAGCCAAGGGCTTAATGTGTAATTGAGCTAGTGCTCTCTTTTTGTAACCAAGTGTTAACTTGGAAAGCTGTAAGCCCATAGGGGATTTGCTTTTGTTGTTAACATGTAATACAATTTGTAATGGAATATTCTGATGAATAGAAGAATGTTGGTCTTTCGTATATCAATGCATATTTATATTGATGGGTTTAATGTTATTATTTTGAGGGCGTTACAGTAAGGCATACACAATGCAATGTAGTACAAGCATGCAAACAACATGCAACAAGACATGCTCAATGGACTTAAACTAAAATGGACAGACCTCAGCCATGCCCAAACAGTGGTCATTAACACCAAAACCAAGGCACAAAATACGAAGCATGCATGCACAATGCATTGGCCAACCAAGTAGGCCTAAGAGCACAACCCTCAAGAAGGCTCAAAGAGTGATAAACATGGAAGTGTGACAACACTAAGGGCACTGAAATTAAACAAGAAATTATGCCAATTCATTGAAATAAGCCAAGCAACGCATGCTAATGGACTTAATACACAAAGCTAACAAGCTAGATTGAACCATGGCTATACAAAACAAGTCATGCATGGCCAAAACAACCAAAATTAGACCTTAAACATGGAAAAGCATGAACAAAATCTTCTTTAAGTTAAGCCAAAAGCATGCTAGAATGACATGTCAAAGCATGAGGCATGTTAGGCTATTTCATGGAAATGCACTACAAGTGCATGGAGCATGCAAGAGGTGACCAAACCAAACCCTAATAGAGGTATGACATGGCAAAACATCACCACAAACATGCTGAAATGGAAACAACATAAGCTAGAAAGACATGCTACTTCATGAAGCATACAAGACTAGTTCATGAGGATTACACTACAAGTGTATTAAGCATGCAAGGGCCAACTAAACCAACCAAAAACAGATCTAAGGCATGTTAAAAGAATACCAAAAACCCACTGAGATGGCCCAAAAACAAGCTAGAGAGACATGCTCAAACATGAGGCACACAAAGCTAGTTTGTGAGATTTACACTACAAGTGTATAAGACATGCATGGAGTGACCAAACCAATCCAAAATAGTGGTATGCCTCGGCAAAATAACCACAAATACAGGCTAAGATATGGCCAACATAAGCTTACAAAGATGCTCAAACATGAGGCATGTGAAGCAAGTAAACAAAATACAAGGAGAGGGGATGACCCTCTCTTATTTAGGACACCAAAATCACCTTTCCACCACTGAAAATCCTCTGGATTTTAGTGGGAGGAAAGTTCATGCAAAGACTAGAGCAAGGGCCAAAAGGGATGGCTCAAAACAAGGCCTAACAAGGCCTAAGCGGGAGTAAATCACCCCAACCGAAAAAGTGACCTTAAACAACTATTTAAAGCACTTAAATACATAACTTTTTGTAGTAGGAAGTTAAGCTTAAAATAGCATGCAAATGGGTTCAAAAGCTTAAGCAAAAAGAAGGGTTAAAGGCTCACCCTTGAAGAACACTTTTGAAGCTACAACTCCAGTAAGTTTTCTGATCAAAACTAGCCCAAAACTCTAAGACCAACCTTAAGAAGCCTCAGCAACAAGAGTAAGGTGCTTGGCTAAGGGGTTGTGTGCACAAATATGAAGCAATGCACAAATATAGAGAGAGAATGAGAGGAATATAGAGAGAGTGTAAGCCTATGCTCTCAGCCAAAATCAGAACCTCTGGAATGGAGATGGAGGCCCTCTCTTATAGAAAAACATGAGCTAAAGCTTCTTGGAGAAGCTTGGAGCTTGTATAGATCCCTCCATACACGTGTATGGAGAATACAGTTTGTGCCTTCCAGCTGGTACAGCTGGCATCCACAGATTGTGCAGAAAAAGCAAGAAAGCAGTCGACCACTTAAAGTGGTCGGCCAGCCACTTATAGTGGTTGCTCGACCACCACAAGTGGTCTCCCAAGACAACAAGTGGTCGACCATGGTGGGAGATGATCAGCACACTGAAAACAAGCCAGGGGTCGGGTGGCTGACCAGAAAAGGTGGCCCCAAGACCAAGAAAACTAGTTTGTCAGACCAGAAAACTGGCTGGCGGGAAGAAAAGTGGTCTCCAAGGGGAAATACTGGTCTCCCACCCCTTGTACCACCTTCCAAACAAGGGAAAACAAGGTTTGTACAAAAAACAAACCGAAATGGATGCAAGACGAAAGTTCGGGAGGCAAAGCGCGCAGCCGGGAGCCTCAAAAACTAGCTGTCGAGCACCAAAAGTGGTTTACAACCACAAAAGTGGTCTCCCAAATCACAGTGGCCCTCTAGGCCAAGGGAACAAGGTGTGGTTCAAAAACCACGCCAAACGGAGAACGTTAAGCAGTCCCGAGACAAGGCGCACAGTCGAAGGCTCAAAAAACTGGAAACTAGTCTCCAAATGGGAAAAGTGGCCTACGACCACAAAGAGATGGTCTACCAGACCACTCCCTCCCTTCAGAGAAGAGAAACAAGACCCGGTCTGCAAACCGAGCCGAAACACAACGAGTTCAGAGGCCCGGGGGGAAGGCTCTCAGCTAAAACTCCCAAACCTTGAAACGAGCACAACATGCGCAATCACCGAGTGCTCAAACAATGACGTCTGAGTCTTAAGGTCGGTAAAAAATGGGGTGTCTACACACGGAAGAAACGTACCTAAAGAAAGCATTTGCCCAATGTTGTGGGTGTGCATTTGTTATGAATTCGGTTGCAACCACGGCCTAATTTGTGGAATTGTTCGACCTTCTGATTGAAAACAGTGACCGTTGGTGCATACTCACAATGTTGTAGTTTGGTAACCAATCCAGCTTGATGCATACTGTTTGAATACCGTAGCTTGTCCTTCAGGTTCCTTTCAAATGTTGGAGACAGAAAGTGTGTTCCGTGTTTGGGAAAACGGTTGGCATCGCTTCAAGTAAACCAGCATTTTGGTCAAAAATGAACGTCAGCTGCCTTGCCACATTAACCACTTGTGCAAGTTATTGAAGGAACAAGGACTAGCTCGATGTGTTTTCGGAGTCCATAACTGTGTATACGAGTGGAAATAACCCTAACACATAATCCAAATGTGAATATGGACCACTTTGTGGGTTAGTGTGACATATTTGGTAAGCTAAAATGGGTAGGATAAAATGGCTTGTTCTTATTCGGGCAGTGGGATGTACTAACCTTGGTTTCCATCCTTCGCAGTAGCGGCGAGTAAGAATCCTTTGAAACGGCCTTTCAGAATCCTTTGAAACAGCCTTTCAAAATCCTTTGAAACAGCCTTTCAAAAAAGTAGCGTTCAGGAAAAGCAGCGGGTGACAATGATTAAAACCGTCAATGCATGCTTTGAATGATATGAAGTACTGGGTGAAACAGTGGGTGTGGTCATCGTACTCAAATTTGATGTAACTATCGGGTTTGTGTGCCATCATTGCATCACTGAACCATCGTAACTGATCGAAAAAAATGTTATGAGCACCAAAGAGTTCGCCCCTTGCTTTTTCGACCCCCAACCATGCAACGCTATAGCTAATGTCCAGTCTGTAATCTTGTTTCAAATCCAGGATGACCTCAGTGGGTCGTGCAAGTGGTCGGTCACATACCCATTCTGAAATAATGTCAGCGACTAACTCAGACCCCACCAACGGATTTTTCAAAGTATGGATGGCTACGTCGCAAATGTGTTCACTATTCCACTTTCGAAGGTAAAAAAATCCATTTGCCTTTAATTTGAGAGCATGAACAGACCATGTACGTCCATTACTCTCAAGCATTGCACAAACAGCGGTTACACGGACCAAATCATTTTTTTTGTATTTAAATTGAAACCCACATTCAATCGCATATTTAAGCAATACATTGCGGAACTCTGAAGCTTCACCCTCAAACCCCTGACCTATGTGAGTGAATCTAGTTTCCCATGAATACGAGAGGAACACCTTGTCATTGTTTGGACAAATCCACCTCGTCATCAATGTCCATATCGCTTTGTACCCTTACCTGGTCAAGAGAGTTGGCTCCTTTGTGGGGCTATTCATCAACACGATGACCGTCCCCCTCACCCCGGTGTTGTTCAATAATCACATCAATAAGTTGTAAACGGAATGATCGGGCAAGGCAAACCGTGTTCTGCATGTCTACGTCGTTCTGCAAAGCAAAATTGTTATACCCCGAAATCTTATAAAACAACAACACTTTCCCCAGTGACAGCCCATCATATTTGGTACATACGAAATCGACAAGTTCAACAAAGCTATATGGTGGTTGCAATTCGTATGCAACATTGATGGATTGGTAACAACACAAAAGCACGAAAAAGAAGTCCATCTGTAACAGAAAAAAAAAAAAATTTGTTCACAACATTGACAATTGTATTGACATGAAATGAATTGGAAGATTGCGTGCAAGAAAAACGAAATCAACCAGAATCCCCACATGATACATTAAACGTGATAGAGAAACAGTGTGACATACCTGTATACGGCGGAATATGTTCGCATCAACTGCAGAACCCCCTTTCCCACTTCACATGCAGCAAAACACCAAAACCCTATTCCCCCCCCTTAAAACCCTTCGCAAATTGAATTCCACACCTCTCCACAAACGTCTGACTGTATATTCCAAAGTATAACAAACTTCATAGTTTTGTAGGAAAGTTGTAACTTTGAATCAGTCAGGTTGTGGAGAGGCGTTATACATAATGAGGAGCAATCAACAAATCAAACGTGGGATTGAATGGTACAAAGAGTTGCCAATTAGGACTTTCCATAAATTTCCCTATTTCATTTTTAGTTTTGCAAAGAGAAAGAAAGAAAAGTAAGGGTGAAAATAATTTTCCTTCTTCGATTTTAGAGGAAAAAGGAAAGCAAAAATTAAGAGAGGGACAGGAAAATAAAGAAAAGTAAGAAGGAAAATACTTGTCAACCTGTTTTTCTTGGATTTTTCCCCCTTCCCAAATGACCAATTCAAAAGAAGGAAAATCAACTCTGTTCAATTGAGTTTTTAGGATTTATTGTTAATATTTTTTTAATTATTTAAAAATTATTTATCTATATAATAAAATAAGATGGTTTTTGAAAATGTCTAAAAGATACAATTGGTTAGAATGATGTAGATTGAACTAATTAAAGATTAAACGGCTGAAATTGCTTGATTCGAAATAAACTTCCTATCCAAACAATTGTTAACTATTATTTTACATAATCCCCACATCCGGGGAAAAAATGAAGAAGTGGGTTGTTTCACTTATATAAAGTGAACCTTACACTTTCATTTAATATTGTAGTGTTGTACATTTTTTAGTTTAAGACAGTTAAAATTTTAAACAAATTTAAAATTTTAATTAATTAATTTTTGTCTAAGTTGGTTGGTCTTTTGACCTAGTCAATTAAACTAAACTATTTTTGGTTGTGATTAATTTACTGGTTTAACCGTGATTTTAATAGTTTTATCAAAATATATTGGCTAGAATTGTTTGATTTGAAATAAATTTCCGACTTAAACAATTATTAGTGTTTAATTTACAAAATCCCACATCGGAAAAAAGAATGATTGAATAAGTTATTTCACTTATATAAAGTGAACCTTATACTCTCATTTAATATTTTAGTGTTATTCATACTTTAGTTCAATACAATACAATTTAAATTTTAAAAGTCTCAATTAATTATTTTTGTGTGAGTTGGTTAGTCTTCTAATTCGGTCAGGCAGGCTTAATCAGTTTCGATTTGATTGATTTATTGGTTTAATTGCGCTTTTTAGTTGTTTGATCAAAATTCTAGCAAACGACCTGTGACTAAAGAGATTGCCAATGAAATAAAGTGTTATTGAGCCATACCAATGCTAACAAAAGAGAAATAATAATTATAAAATAAAATCAATACAAAATTCAAACATGCACTTGAATTCAACTGATGGTGTGTCCCTAATTAGATTTAAAAATAAACTACAAGTTTCACTTTGCATTATGTTGGCGTATTCTATAACTAACAGTGACATTAATAGTAATGATGGCTAGAAGTTAGATGATGGCCCTGTTTGGTAGAGCTGTGGGAAAGTGATTATACATTATATCTTAACAGCTTATAGCTTATACTGTGAACATAAGCTGATTTCTGACTTATAAATTAAGCTTCTCCTCCCACACTCAAAGAATAAGTTGATTTCTGACTTAGAAAAGTTATAAGCTGTATTATTAAGCTGAACCAAACACATCAAAATAGCTTAAATTAAGCTAAAAGCTTAAAAAAGCTGAAAATAAGCTGTACCAAACAAGGCCGATGATAAATTCACTATACACTACATGTGTTTGGATAGAGTTTTACAATCTTGATTACAAACAATGAAAAAATAATAATTGCATTTAATAGATAAAAATTATTTGCAAATAAAGAAAGATTAGTTACAAATAGAGTAAATAGATATGGATAGATATTAAATTTTCTTATTTTATATTATATCTTTATAATAAAATTAGGATGATTTTCAAAAATGTGTAGAAGGAAATTAGGGCATTTGATTCAATTGTTAGTTAGAACGGCGTGGATTAACTAATTAAAGATTGAACGGTTGAGATGTGCTTGATTCGAAATAAAACTTCTCGCCCAAACAATTACTAACTTTTATTTTACACATTCTCACATTGAGAAAAGAAGGAAAAGTTGAATTGTTTCACTTATATAAAGTAAACCTTATGCTTCTATTTAATATTGTATGCATGCTTCAATTCAAGACAATTTAAATTTTAAAATAAAATAAAATTAAAATTTTAATTAATTAATTTTTGCATAAGTTGGTTGGTCTTTTGACTTAAGCTGATTAGGTTGAACCGTTTTCGGTTTGAATTGATTCGCTGGTTCAACTATGATTTTAGCGATTTTATCAAAATGTATTGATTAAATTTGTTTGATTTAAAACAAAACTAAATTTAGGTTAAAAGACCAAAAGTTGGGTTGACAGTGCCTTTAGGCATGGGTAATTTGCTAGTACTGTTATATTATATTATATATTATATAAAGATAACACCTTAGTTGATGTCCTAAAGCCATTCCTCTCCTTAATGCAAGTGTCCTCATTTCTCTATGTAAAAATAAAACAAAATTAATAAAGAGGATAGTCGATTCAAGACTCTAAAAATAAAACTCTTACTATTTAAGTGATACAATATATAGTAAATTTTTTATTTTATTTTTATTTATTTGAATTGTATGCTCATTACGTGTACTAGCCGCTAGTCTTAATAAAAATAAGGGGAAAATACCAATAAATCTCATATCCATGTTAGTAACCAATAAGTCTTCTAAATAAATCTAATGAACCAAAATAGTTCCATTTGTGTGGAAATGACACTATAACCCTTTATTTTATCGGTGTGGATGCTGACTAATATCCATAAATGACTAGAATATCCATAAGGCTGAAATTACATATTGCACAAAGTTTACTAAAGAGTTTTAAATACTCTTAAGGATTTTTGAAAAAGCTTACAAATCAAGTCATCAAAATCAAAAAGATCCCCATATTAGAATTCACCCCACCCATTTTGAATACTCACACCCCATTCTAATTGCCCCCAATGTGATTAGTGGCATTCAAACTCCAAAACACAAATCTCCCATATTTGGTTGTTCCTTTTAGCGATCACCACATCTAGCCATCTAGCTAGGAATGTAGAACCACACCCGTCTCTGATTGTGGTTGTAGTTGTTGCTATGTTGACATGAAATTAAGTAACATTATTTGTCACCTTGTAACCGGGTATTATTAATTTGAATGTGTACTGTCGGTTCTTCACAGTGAGATTTGATTTTTGTAAAATTTTCATGCCAACATTATGAAAGTGTTTTGTGTGTGGTTTGATATGTTACATTGTAAATGTGAATGTGAGCAATGTTAGTCATCACATACAGTATGTGGTTTCTAAATGTGACATATCAGATGTAACTACGCGACATGTAATTAAGTACATTGTTTGCCACACCGTGACCAGGTATTATTTGAATGTGTACTATCAGTTCTTCAAGGAGGGCTTTGGTTTTTGTAATTTTTTCATGCTGATATTATGAAAGTGTGTGTGGGTTTGATACATTATAAATGTGACTGAGCAAATTAGTTATCACATTTTCCCAATGTGTGCATATACACTACAACATATAAGAGTTTTAGAGATCAAATGTTTTAGTTTCTAAAAGTGGAAATTTTGTTGCAAAGACATTTTTAGTGATCTCGGTTTTGACCCTTCTTTCATGTTTTGCCACTTCGATTGGGCAGGTCAGGATCGATTTTGACCCCGATCAACTTACGGGGGTCGACTGCCCGGTTAGCTCGCCGAAAGCAAAAATGCAAAATTCATTCAAAATTGCTTACGGGAAAGTGTATTGACACTCGAACGGGGCTTTCCATGTGCGAGCGAACCTTGTTATATTAGTCCATAAAATTAGGGTTTCATATCACTTCTTGCAGCCCCTCTCTCTCTCTGTAAAACTCTCCAAAAATCCTGATCTAGAGCTTCTCTCTAGAAGTCACATTCTCTCTTTGATTTCTCCAAATCCATTGGGACTTAAGCCTAAGTTCTTCACCAAAGTTGGTCATCACCTCGAGGGCTTCATTCTGTGCGGTGAAGATCGAGTTTCAACATCGTTGATTTTGGAGGTTTCATCTCATTTCTTCTTCAAAACTTGAGGTAGGGATTTTCTCTGAGTTATATATATATTTTTGCAAGATCTAAATGATTTTCAAAATCATCCTTTGATTTGTTCTTTTTTTGAAAATGGATTTTTGTTGATTCAAGAAGATGAGTGATTTTGAAAGTGGGTTTAATTTCTTGTTTCTTTTAAAATAGAAATTGAGGGTTTTGGACTATGTTGGTACAAGAAAGATGTTTTTGGTAAGATCTTTTCAAATATTTGGAATATGGTTGGTTTTGGTAAGAAGACCTAGAAATTGGGGATTTTAAAAGAAAAAGAAAATCCATGGGTAATATTGTTATATTTATTTTTGTGTGCCAAATAAATGATGTTTACAAAATTTTTTATTTATATTTGTATAAATGATTAATTTTGTGAATTATGAGAATTGCTGTTCATTTTAGAAATAATTATTCAGAATGTTGATATAGTCTTGAAATGACTAAATTGTTGAGAATACTTGAGAAGAGGAAATTGTGTTTATTCCTTGGATGATGAATTGGAATAAAAGTATTTGTGTTCATCTTGTGAAATTGGCATATCATTTCATTTTATTACATTAGACTTTGAAGGTTGATTTGAAAACTTACATTGAGAAAAGAATGTTTGAGAAATAAGTTTTCATGAAATGTTTTGGTGTAAATATGTTGGTAAGTCTTGATAGGTGGTGTAGATGATATTGAATAAGTTGGCCTGCGGGTCCGGGGTGAAAGACCGAAAAATCCGCGCGGATAAGTGTCGAGCCTTCTGGTTAATACCGGTAAAAAAGACAATTTGGTAGTACTTGTATAGTCTACTTGCAGACGCCAACCTAGGGACTACCAGGAGACGTATTTATCGCCCTTGAAGTAAATTGTTAAGTTTTGAATAATTGAAATTGCATGACATCATTGAGTATGATGGTTTTCAAAAGATAAAAATGTAATTTATCTTCAAAAAGGGCATAGCATGGCATATGCATTTCATCTCTTGAGACTTGTATAAAATGTATATACTTTGTTAAGAATTTTCTACTGGGCTTTATGCTCACCCTACGGGATTTTTGTGCAGGAAAAGATGTGGTGATTCATCCAACTAGGGGCGTGGAAGTATGTGTGTTTGGAGTACAATGTTCTCATTTTGCGTGGACTCTGTTTTGTAAGCCCAGGGCTGTATTTGTGTTGTGTTGAAACTCCATTTTGTGTAACAAAGAATGTTCTTGGAAAAAATTGTAAGCCTGTAGGGCACTATTATTTGTTTGGCTTCTATTTCATGCTTGTTATAAAATGCACGTTTGGGATTAGAATTGGGGCATTGAGATGTGAACAATATGTATTTTGCATTGAGATTTAATGGAAATGGGCATATGGATTAGTTAGCTATATATATGTGTTTGTCTATCAGATGGGTTTTGTTGCATAAATAGATATATCATGTCCAATTTTCGGGTGTTACACATTTAGGGACTAATAGCTACTGTCATGAGAATAGTCGTTAAAAGGTCATTCCGAAAAGTCAAAAATAAGGCTTTTAGCGACAAAATTTTGAAAACGTCACTAATAAATAGACTTTTAGGGACAAAATAATTTGGTCTCAAAATGGTTTAATTTTTGAAAAAAAAATTTAGTCCCAAAAAGATAATAATTCATCACTAATGTCTAATTTTTGTTGTTAAAAATATAACAACGACACTTTTCGCAGCAAAAATATTTGGTCCCTAAAAAATAATTTTATCCCTACATTTTTAGTCTTTAAAACCTTAATTTTTTGTAGTGATAGTTGTTTGATGTGGATAAATGTGTTCAATGGATATCATTTTGAACTAACAAAGTGCATGGTTTGTCTTTTAACGTGACATATTGTAGACAAGCCCGCGGGGGACCTCGCTACAGCTCGGACTCGGATTGTGTCACGGTTCTAAATCTTGAACCAAATAGTCCAGATCCGGCAAATCGTTTTTGAAAACAGATTTTTTTTTAAAGAAGTGCCAAACATGGACTGCTTTGCCAGATACAGAGTCGCCACCTAAATATTTTATTTGGAAAATTTAGGAAACCCTGACTCGGTGCCAAATGCCACGTGTCCGTCATCACCAAAGTTGCCTCGGCTCGGGAACTTGGGTACGATTGGGGAAGGTCACTTCGTGAGCACCCCCGCTCGCCCGATCAAAGATCGGCCTCTACTAACCATGATATCTAGTTTGAAAACATTGTGTGTTCTTATTCCGGTTATTAGCCTAGATTTATTATGTGATGCACACAGCATACAAGTATAGACTGGGTCGCCTGAATTAGAACAAAACATTTCCTGTTTGTTTGTTTGAAATATGGTTTGCTACTCGCAAGTAGGCTTAAAATGCAGATTTTGCCACCCTCGGGTGGGCTTAGAAAAGATGGTTTTTGCCACTATCTAGTGGGCTTAAAACTTACAGTCAATGATTTGTTCCAATCCAAATAACCCAACCTTCACCCACAGGCATTCAGGCAGTTATATCACATAAGCATATAGCCTCATGGTAAGCATGCTATCATGGCAGTCACTCACACACATGCAAGGATGCTACAGCATAAAAGTTACCGAGTACTCCAAGCCAAAATAGAAGCTCATTAGAAATCCATGCATGATCCTAAATATACAAAAATGCCTAATGCAACACATGCAGAATGCAACTATAGCAGGGCTCGGCTATTCTAAACATGGCATATGAAATGCTACAACTAACATGTATTCAACTTGGAATTGAAATACAATGCAGTTAGTATGATGCGCCGAGCCGGTGCATGCAAAACAGATGAATGAATGCAAACATGCTATCATACTGTATGCTAATTGGAAACATGCCGTAATCTAACCATCATAAGCTGGTAAATAAAAGGGGAGAAAGACGTGGGGTTGGAAGACATATATCACACGCACACACACTTATTACAACATTGCCCTCACGTAGAGGGTCCGAAAGAATAATACAATCCCAAATAAATATTACAGTCCAAATAATTACAAAATCCTAATTAATTAACAAATTAATCTAGGAAAGCGATAAACTAGCATGCAAGCTAGGGATTGCCTCGACTCTGCTTCGGTTTGATGAATGATGCATGTTCAGGTTGCCTTGTGCGGAAATCCACGGCGATGCCCCGATTAGCCTCTGTTTGTAATTGTTCTTGGAATGCATGCCAAACTCCAGACGGCTGCTGATTCTTGATTTGCTGCAACAGAGAGCAACAAAGGGGCATGGCAATGTATTTTCACATATGTATGCATGACTACTCTTCAATGAGTGTAGTCTTCGATCCTCGTGCCACCAATCGCGCATCTCGATGCATGATGGCCGAGGAGTCGAATTGCATGATTCAATATGGAATGAATGCACATGAAAACACAACAAAGCCTAAACTCCATCATGGGTAATCCGGAGTGTCGGTGACTGAGAATTAAGACACGTTCCGTCACTCGAAGTACGAAACGTCCCTCGTTTCCTGTGCTCGGGCTAACTCCTATCCCAAACACAATGCAATATGCATGGTATGTATGAATGCAACTAAGATACACCCTAACATGCACAATGTTATGAAATGGCATACACGATGCACGAGGTAACATGACATACTCAATGCTCTAACATACACCCTAGCATACACAATGCTATGAACTGAGATGGCATACACAATGCATAATGGACTTACACCAACACAAGTGGACCTCAGCCACACTCACATAGGAGGCCATTAGATGAAAATGAGACACTCGAAATGCGTGCATACGTGCACGCAAACCGAGAACCGAACCTAAGGCACGAATGCCACTCTAACAAGGCATGGCAAATGCATGGAGTATGGCATACAAGCATGCAAATTTCAGTACCAAAATGTGATGCAAAACAGCCCCGAAACATGGCAATATGGCATTCGATGCATGGAATGAGACCCGAAACATGAGATTAGGTACATGGAATGACCTATGGCTATGCAAAGCATGCATTATTTGAACATGAAGTGTGAAGACAGAATCAAGACAGTCCCAAAACAAGCATGTTTACAGTTTTAAGCAAGGCCAAAAGGTGAACACAAATGGGGCTAAGCTAGCATGCAAAAATGGCCCCGAAAGAGAGATAATGAAGCAAGTGATGGCTGCTGGCCTCAAACAAAGGAGGGCCCTTCAACAAAGTTGAAGAGAGGCTCAAAACATGGTATTTTATAGTTAATGACCTAGCCCAAAACAGTGCACATGCAAGCTTAAAATACTATGCAAAATAAGGCATAAAAAAGAGCTTAAACACAAAGCATAAAAAGGGTGCCTCAAACAGCAAAAGACCCTTAATTAAACATGAAGAGGGGGTCAAAATAAGGCTATTTACAGTTCAGACCAAAGCCCAAACATACAAGCATAAGGGGCTAACAAATCATGCAAAAATGGGGCCAAAAGAGGGATACAAAGGCAAGTGACAAAAGGGAGCCTCAAACAGTGAAGAGCCCTTCAACAATGTTGAAGAAGGGATCAAAATAAGCCACTTTTCAGTTTATAACCAAGCTCAAAACAGTTTATAAATAAGCCTAAAATACTATGCAAGAAAGAGGCATATAAGAGAGATAAAGAAGCAGGTGGTAGTATGAAGTCTCAAACAGGGAAATACCCTTAAACAAACATGAAAAAGAGCTCAAAATAATGCTATTTTCAGTTAGGGTTGGAGCCCAAATATGCAAGCAAATATAGCTTAGAAAGCATGCAAAAAAAGCTCAAAAAGAGGGAAAATGTGGCTCACCCTTGTAGACCAAACTTCAACAGCCTCTTGGCTTGAGAAAAGGTGCTCCTTGCCTCTGGAAAACCAGCTCCAAGTGTTGGAAAGGATGGTGGAGAGGTGGTGCTATGTGGTGGTGTAGAAAGGGTGTAAGGAACTTGGGGTTTTGATGGTTGGAATATAGAGAGAGAGAGAGAGAGAGAGAGAGATTGAATGTAGGAGGCTCAAAGCAAAATTTCTAACCTCTAAAACCAGAGCTGGAGGGCTGGTTATATAGACACAAGAGGTGGAAAAGAGGGGGAAAATGGGGGGAAAAACCAATTCAAGTTTTCCCCCAAAAAGTGCCAAACCCTCGGACATGGGTGAAGTGCAAAACAAAATACATGGCTGGAACACACTTGGGACAAGGATTATGGCCAACTAGTTAAAAAGGGCAAAAAAGTCATTTCACCAGCTAGGTGGCCGGCCTGCTAGGTTTTCTGGCCAGCCTGCTACTTTCAGGACAAAAAAATGGGTTGTCGGAAAGAAAGGTGGCCGGTGGGTGATTGGGAAGTCCAATGGTTGCCATTCAAGTGTCCAAATTGAAGCCCCGGAAGTTATATTTCCAATGGCGCAAACCATGCATTAAATTTCCTCCTATGGAAAAAGTTATGCCAGTTTTCGTGAAGTCGCGCAGATTCGGTCCCAACCGGAGTGATGCCCTACTTCAATCAACCATATCTCCCCTATCCGGAATTGGATTTAGGAGATTCTTGAGTGAAAAATGAGGCCCCGGGAGTAAGCTTTCCAACAGTGGTGGCCTCATAGCTTGATTCCAAGTATGCGAGTGAATATGCCCGATTCGGCGAGGGCTGTTCGATTCTCTCTTAACGATTCATGCCCATTTTCTTCCCCAACTAGATTTCTTCCCTCTCCTCCTCTTTTCTTCAACTTCAAACCCCTAAGTAAAGTATTTTGAAAGATTTTTCAAAGATTTCATCCCTCTTTCATTCATTTCCACTTTGTCCTTGCTCGGTTTACCGAAAAGCGCAACATTTAACGAAATGCGAGCGTCGGAACATCGTAAAAATTTTATTTCAAAAAACGTTTTGAAAGAGAGGGTTTTAAACCTAAAATCTTTTGATCGAGATCGTTTTGGTCCAGAACAGGGGTATGAAGTTGAGATTTGACTCTCTCTTTGCCGAAGAAATTGGACCCTTCCCCTGCACAACTTTCTCCACCATGTAAACCATCAGTCGCGTCCAAGTCATATGGACGGTCAAAAATGGGGTGTCTACACATATCAAATGCGTGTTCCTCTCTTATGCTGTGTTTGGTTAGGAGATTTGAGAAGGGATTTAGAAAGAGAAAGGAAAAGGTAGGTGAAATGTGAATAAAATATGTCTACATTTCATCAAGTTTTACACACATTTTCTCTTACTCTTTCTCTTTCCAAATCCCTTTCCAAATCCTACAACCTAACACAGAGTTAGTGTGACATATCAAATGTGACTATGTCAGCATGAAATCAAGTATATTGTATGTCACACAAATCATGATTCACTCAACTAAATCTCACAAAATAATATATTATGTATCTTATATTTTCATCTAAAAAAACAAACAAACAAGGAAACGTACTGAAAATAAGGGCATAATCGTAAACTCAACTGTCAAAGAACATATTAAATTTACAGTTTCAAAATCAACAGAACTACTTGATTTATAAAAAAAATTCTTAGAACTAAAGGAATTACTATTCCTCAATATCAGATTTATGGAAAAATTCTCATAAAAATAAATACTAAAAGAATATATTGAAATTTATAAATTTTCAAAAGATATTTTGATCCCACCCTGTTTCCATCGAGTGCCACACAACCCACACTACGGATGTAAGGGTGTAACTTTGGCTCCGCCGGGGCTAGCCCTTTCAGGCCATGCATGCTCTTGCCAAAATTTAGGCACTACCGAGCTGGGCCACATGGAAAAAATCTAGGCCCAAGCTCAAACCCACTCAAAATAGGGTTGCGGGGCCTGGGCTCGAGTGGTGGGCCAGACCTAACAGGCCTTCTTATTTTTTGCAAAAAATAATTGATAGCTATTATACATATATATATATATAGAGAGTATTTATGGGGATAATAGCAAAAGCAAAATTGTTCTATAGTATTTTAATTATGATTAATGAGATATTTTGTTATGTTTCATATAATATTTATTTATGACTTATGTTTTTTTTTTTTTTTTTGTTATAACTAAAAAGAGTATAAAGTTATACCTTTTTTTTTTTTTTTAAATTTATAGTTACTAGGTTCGTCCATTTTCTAGTCTGGAAAAAAATAAAATGAAATGAATAATTTTATATATATCAAAATGAAACGAAAAATTATAATCATTAAATTAAACAGATAACATTTAATAAATACATTTTATTTCAAAATGAAATAAAATATTATAAAAATTTTCTGGCTAATCAGGTCGGGGCTAGACAAGCTAGACCGGGTTTCAAAATAGACAGCTCATGCTCAGTCCTAGGGTCTCTGGTTAGGCTCCGATCTGAGCCGAGCTAAGTGTAACGCCCTCAAAATAATACATAAAACCCAACATACTTGACATGCGTAAATATGAGAAAAGATAATATAAATTCCATACATCAGAGTGTTTAGAACAAAAGTGTTACACGTTGACAATAAAGGTAAGTGCCCAACGAGCTTACAACTTTCCAAGTCAACACTTGGATTCAACAAAAGAAGAGTTCTAACTCTTTGTACACTTAAGCCCTAGGCTTGAATTTACATGTAACACAAGAGATAACATCAAAAAACATCTTCCAGCCTCTAAGTCTCTCAAGCTACGTCCTTGGAGGTAGCATATCACCTGAACCTGAAAATGATGTCCCATATAGGGTGAGCCACAGCCCAGTAGAGATATACTAAACCAAATATGAGCAATAACTAGAACGATAGCATTTGATAGATGGTTAACAATAATGAACCAATTTATATCACAAAACAGTTCCATGACAATCACGTCCATGTTACATTCCACTTTCCTTTACTTATTCAGATAATTTCATAAACATGGCTCGGAACCTGGCCAAACAATTCAATGAGACTATAACTCATATTAAGAACACTTCCATACATCACAATTTACATGAGGTTACAACTCATATTAAAACACTTCCATACTTCAAATGATACACATATTTGTTGTATCAATACTTCAATTTAATACACATATTTGCTGTATTAATGGAGTCCATCCCCAATCTCCTCCCAAACAGGTTTGAGAGTCCATCCCCTATCTTCCCTCAACCCATGGAGTACATCCCCTATCTCCTCCCACACAATACACATATTCCAAGTATATAAACACTCATCATATACAGAAATCAATCAATACACATATTTGATGTATTATTCCAACCATCATATTCAATAATATATTCAATGTGATTAGTTTTAGTTTTCCTTAATCAACATACAGTGTCTACAACAATCAAGGCTACTCTCGACAGATAGCCCAAAGTAGTCATTTTTAAACATAAAATAAATGCATAAAATATATATAATATCAACATTTTCGTAGGCGAGTGATTAATTTATCTAACTCCACCATTCAACTCTATAATTCTCCAATTTCATAATTTCCAACTTAATTTCATATTCCCACAAATTAATTATTCAAATTAATTTATCACATAGCTAGGGCATTTTTCCCTAATCCTCAATATCAACCCTAAGGTTCAATTTCATCAACATAACAATGATACTTCCATTTTTCAATGTCTCATATACACATGGGATTTAACATTTAAAAAACCCCCTTTTTTATAAATTATGAATCAAACCCTAACTTTTCCAAAAATTACTCAACGACACCAACTAATCAAAATGACTAGAATTCATGAAAAAATCCATAAGATGGAGTAGGGTATCCCTACCTCGAAATGAAGAGACCAAGGAGAAGAAGATAAAAATCCAAAGTGCTCCAAATCCACTATTTTTCAGATTAAAATGTAGCCCACACCACCCTCTATCTTTCTTACAAAGAGATTAGGGTAGAAACACTCAAGAACTAGATCAAACCCTAGAGAGAAGATAAGTGTAGAGAGGGGAAGGGCCGGATCTAGGGTTTGTATAAAAGAAGAGGATGAAAAATGAAGTGTAATCCCGCTGCTATCTATTGATATAACACAGGCTCGCTCGAGCGAAGGAGTGGTCGCTCGAGCTACCAGACACAAAGAACCCTCGCTCGAGCGTAGAAAGCCTCGCTCGAGCCAACAATAACGAAGCTTCAGGTTTGCAACCCAGAAGCACGCTCGAGCGAAAGAAAGCTCGCTCGAGCGACGAAACCCAAAACATAGTCCTCGCTCGCTTAAGCCAAGAAAAGCTCGCTCGAGCCAAGAATTGTAACCTTCAGGTCAAAAACCAGACGTAGACGCACGCTCGAGTGAAGGAATTCTCGCTCGAGCCACCAAACACAAAACCCAACTCTCGCTCGAGTGAAAGAACCCTGGCTCGAGCGAAGGATCTAAAACAAAGAGCTCGCTCGAGCGACAAAATCCTCTCTCGAGCGAAGACACCAAAATCTGAGCAGCAACCATTGGTTCAAACTCACTACCATCCTGTAACAAACCTGCCCAATACATCCTAAAACTCATATACATGGATTTAAAGGATGACAACATGATATATACAACAATCAACATCGCGGAACCGAAGTCCGGAATATAATAATCAAATGGGGAAATAACGAGATCGCTATAACCTCCCCTCTTAAAGAATTTCATCCACGAAATTAGGTATAAGTTTTTTCAAAAGTGTGATTTCTCAATTCTCAACAACATTACAATTCAATATTCCACAACTTGACCCATTACCGGTCATTTCATCTCTATTCAAGAGGCATCTCACAATATACTTTCAACATGCATTATCACATGCATTCCTTTGAATTTCAACAAGTTTCTACATACATGTTTCGCAATTTCATATCATATTCAATGTTCATGATATATTTCCATTTCTACAACACATTCAACATATGCAATGTTAAATTAACTTCCATTTCAGAGCAAGTTTCATAATACTTCCATAAACCGAAATATATACAATGTTTTACAACTTAAGACATATTCAATGCTCCCAAAGTTTATCAATACAACAAAATTACCAATACATGGTTAAACATAAACAAACAAGTCCGGATATTTCTCACGGACATCCAACTCACGTTCCCAAGTTGCTTCCTCCACTCCATGATGTTTCCACAAAACGTTTACCAAAGGAATGGTCTTGCCTCGCAAGACTTGATCCCACCTATCCAAGACCCGAACCGGTCTCTCCTCATACCAGGCATCCTCGTCAACCTCTAAGTCGGTCCAATCCAATACATGCAATGGATCCGGCTCGTACTTCTGAAGCATACTAACATGAAACACGTCATGCACACCGGACAACTGCGGAGGCAAAGCTAAACGGTAGGCAACCTCGCCAATCCTCTCAAGGATCTCGAAAGGGCCAATAAACTGAGGGGACAACTTCCCACTCTTACCAAACCTCATCAAACCCCGCCTAGGTCATATTCTCAAGAAGACATGATCACCCACCACAAATGCCAAAGGCCTCCTCCTACGGTCGGCATAACACTTTTGACGACTCTGGGCTGTAACAAGCCTCCTACGGATAAGCTCAACCTTCTCCATCATTTCCCGAACCAACTCCAGACCCAACAAAGGTGCGTCACCCACCTTGGCCCAACAAACTGGAAACCTACACGGTCGGCCATACAAGGCCTCAAATGGTGCCATACCAATACTCAATTGGAAACTATTGTTATAGGCAAACTCCACCAAGGGCAAGTGCCTCTCCCACGACCCACTAAAGTCAAGAACACAACCTCGAAGCATATCCTTAAGGATCTGAATAGTAAGCTCGGACTGCCCGTCAGTCTGAGGATGATAAGCCGTACTAAAGGTCAATCTAGTACCCAAGGCACTCTGCAAACTCTGCCACAACCTAGCAGTAAAACGTGGGTCTCTATCTGAGACAATCGTCACAGGGACACCGTGCAACCTCACTATGTCCCGAATATACAAGTTGGCAAGGTGGTCTACCGAATCTCTCACGCGCATAGGGATAAAGTGCGCCGACTTAGTCAACCGTCTATAACCACCCAAATAGCATCACTATCCCGCTGAGTCCTCGGAAGACCTATAACAAAGTCCATCATGACATGCTCTCATTTCCACTCGGCAATAAGTAAGGGTTGTAACAAACCCGCTAGCCTCTGATGCTCGACCTTTACTTGCTGACAAGTAAGGCACTTTGACACAAAAACTGCCACATCCTTCTTCATCCCCGCCACCAAAACTGGTGACCCAAATCACGATACATCTTAGTGCCTCCTGGATGCACCGCAAGGCGTGAATGGAGAAACTCTCGGAGTACCTCCTCTCAACAAGACTCCGGTACAAACTAACAGTCTCGGTATCTCACACTCAGGTCGGGATACACAGACAAACCCTTCTCAGCCTTCCCACTGGAGATCTTCTCTCGGAGGGATTCTACCTCAAGGTCACCTCTCTATGCCTCTAACACTCGATTCACAAGTGTAGGCTGTGCAACTACAGAAAATAAGGCCGCAGCCTCAACAGATTCACCCAAAAGCAAATCAAACTCGCAAAGTGCCCCCAACATTTCCCACTCCCGGATGGCTATACAAGCTACATCACTAATGGATTTGCTGCTAAGGGCATCGGTCATAACATTGGCCTTCCCCAGATGGTAATGCAACTCAAAGTCGTAATCCTCAATAAACTCCATCTACCTCATCTGCCTCAAGTTCAAGTCTCTTTGTGTAAACAGATATTTCAGACTCTTATGATCCGAGAACACCTCGAATCTCTCGCCATACAGGTAATGCCTCCAAATCTTTAAGGCAAAGATCACGGCTGCTAACTCTAGGTCATGTGTAGGGTAATTCCTCCCGTGTATTTTTAATTGCCGCGAGCCATAGGCTACCACTTTTCCCTTTTGCATCAACACACAACCCAAACCCTCTCGTGAAGCATCACAATAAACTGCATAACCCAAACCTCTCTCCGGAATAATCAACACTGGAGCAGCGGTAAGTCTAATCTTCAACTCCTGGAACGACTTTTCACAAGTCTCACTCCATACAAACTTGACCCCTTTCTACGTCAATCTAGTCAACGGCGAAGCTAGCCTGGAGAAATCTTTCACAAACCGGCGGTAATACCCAGCTAATCCCAGAAAACTGCAGATCTCAAAAACACTCTTAGGCTGTGCCCAATCTTGCACTGCCTCAATCTTGGATGTATCAACAGACACCCCTTCCCCGGAAACTACATGGCCTAAGAACTTGACCTCTCTTAGCCAGAACTCACACTTCCCAAACTTGGCATACAGCCTATGGGCTCTAAGCAATTCAAGCACCACTCTCAAATGTTCCTCGTGCCCCTCCTCAGATGGTAAATAAATCAGAATGTCGTCCACGAAAATGACCACAAAACGATCTAAAAATTCTCGGAATATCCGGTTCATCAAATCCATAAACACTGTCGGTGCATTGGTGAGCCCAAAAGGTATCACCAGAAACTCATAGTGGCCATACCGCGTACGGAATATCCTCTTTCCTGACCCTCAACTGGTGGTAACCCAATCTCAAGTCTATCTTAGAGAAACAACAGGAACCCTTCAATTAGTCAAATAGATCATCTATACGGGGCATAGGGTACTTGTTTTTAACCGTAGCCCGATTCAATTTCTATAATCAATATAAAGTCTCAAAGTCCCATCTTTCTTCTTAGCAAAAAGGGCCCGTGCTCCCCACGGCGAAGTACTAAGGCAAATAAAGCCCTTATCTAGTAACTCTTGGAGTTGAATCTTCAACTCACTCAACTCGGCTGGGGCAAAATGATAAGGTGCCATGGAAATTGGCGCCGTGCTAGGCACTAAATTAATAGAGAACTCAATCTCCCGATGATGTGGTAAGCTAATAAGGTCCACAGGAAAAACATCCGAATACTCACAAACTACTCTCGGCAATACAGTCTGGGTCTCATCACACTCACTACTCATACAGCTAGCAAGAAGAGAACTAAGCTCACTCCACCCTCGCAGATCATACACCGGTGGCAACACACTACCAACCTGATCCCCAAAGAAATGGAAACAATCCCCGCTCAAGGTACATACAGTGACCCTCTGGCGGTAACAATCAATAAGTGCCCGGTATGACGATAGCCAGTCCATACCCAAAATCACATCAAAACCCGACATAGCCATAACTACAAAAAGATAATGGAAGCCAATGGTTGGCGACCTCAATATCACAGCCCCAACACCCATGTTTCAAAATCGACTCACCCCCAACCGGTGACACAACACAAATAGGAGATGCTAACTGCGCCAACTCCAACCCCAAAAACGGATGCAAATGCAGTAGATATAAAGGAATGGGATGCACCCCGTATTAATCAACACATTGGCAACCGAGTTGCAAAACAAAAAGGTACCTCTCACCACATATGGAGCAGGTACAAGATCCTGCGCGGTAACAGCATACACGCGCCCTGTAGGCCCCTGATCTACCTGCTCATCCCTCGGAGCAAAAGACTGCTGTACAGACTGAGAAGATGAGGCTCCCTGATTGGCCTTCGAGGCCTGAACAGACTGAGCTAGCTAAAAACTCTACCTCGACCCAGATGCACCAGATGTGCCACTTAACTGCGGGCAAAACCTCTTTAGGTGCCCCGCTTGACCACACTGGTAACAAGAAAGCGGCTGGCCTCTGCCCTGACTTTGGCTCTGAGGTCGAACCGAAGATGAAGCTGCTCTCTGACCTTCTTCCCTCTGCAGGCAAGCTGGAGACTTGTGGCCCAGCTGACCACACTTGTAACAAGAACCATCTCCCTGACTACCTCTCCCAGAACCTGAACTCGGCACCGGAAATGTAGATCTCACAAAAGCTCCCTAGGGCTGCTGAGGGTTAGAACCCCTCTGCTCCTACCATCCCCCTGGCCATCCTGACTCCTCTTGGAGCCCCTCATCCTCTCCTCCTCCTCCTCATGCATAATAATCTCCATATGGGCTGCAGCATCCACAAGGCGCCCATAGTCCCGAGTCATCGACCCAGCAACTCTAGTCTTGAACCCGTGTCTCAATTTCCTCTCGAACTCCAAACAAGGGCATTCCTCAGACGCCACTAGCTCAGGTGCAAACCTGGACAAACTGGTAAATGTGGCCTCAAACTCGACCACTGGCATACTCAGCTGCTTGAGCTGATAGAACTGATCTCTCAACTTCTCCCTGACAGCAGGAGACAGAAACTTCTCCTAGAAGGCAGCAACGAAAACCTCCCAAGTACCATCAACATGACCCCTCATGAACTTTCGCCACTGACCCGCATCTCCCTTCAACTGGAAAGACACCAAGGTCACCTTCAAAGCCCCATCTTTGATGCCAAGCATCTCAAACGTCTTCATCATCTGCTCCAGCCACTCATCAGCCTTAAGTGGCTTCTTAGGATCCCTTAGAAACTTGTCCGGGTTAGAGCGGAAAAACTCCCTCTTCAGAAAAGAAGGCCCTGCCTCTGCAACATGGGCCTGGACTTGATTCTCAGCTCTGAGAATGCCCATGGATTCTCTCAATGCTCCTGCCATCTCGCGGGCTAAGGCGCCCATGGCCTGCTGACCTACTGGCTCGGCCACATTGGCCTAACCAACACCCTCCTGCTGCGCCGGAATCTCATCTAGTATAGGCACCTCTCGCCTCCTAGGCCTACCACGCCTACCACCACGTCCTCGTCCTGACATCCTAATAAAGGTAGCAAAAATATTAACACATTCACAAATGTGTCGAAGCTATAACACTTGCGTCCTAATGCAATGGGCAACAGTAATTTATTCCACATAAGCACATAATCACATAAGCACCTACGAATTTCATTCCTGGATAATGATAGTCCCGAGGCATTACTAGAGTTTCGGTTAGAAACAGCATTGATCAAGTGCTTTTCCAACAAGACTCCCAGAAATCCAAGGATCCAATCAACACCCTAGAAATTAAATCCCATACCCAAGTAGTCATATCAACATGTTATCACATAAGCACATAACATTACATCTAAGTCTCTAACAAGCGAGACAAACCCATTGTGGTACTAACCACTTCCCACGTACCTAAAGTATTCAAACCTGGTACGCTCTGATATCAAGTTGTAACGCCCTCAAAATAATACATAAAACCCAACATACTTGACATGCGTAAATATGAGAAAAGATAATATAAATTCCATACATCAGGGTGTTTGGTACAAAAGTGTTACATGTTGACAATAAAAGTAAGTGCCCTACAGGCTTACAACTTTCCAAGTCAACACTTGGGTTTAACAAAAGAAGAGTTCTAACTCTTTATACACTTAAGCCCTAGGCTTGAATTTACATGTAACACAAGAGATAACATCAAAAAAACATCTTCCAGCCTCTAAGCCTCTCAAGCTACGTCCTTGGAGGTAGTATATCACCTAAACCTGAAAATCATGTCCCATATAGGGTGAGCCACAGCCCAGTAGAGATATACTAAACCAAATATGAGCAATAACTAGAACGATAGCATTTGATAGATGGTTAACACTAATGAACCAATTTATATCACAAAACAATTCCATGACAATCATGTCCATGTTACATTCCACTTTCTTGTACTTATTCAGATAATTTCATAAACATGGCTCAGAACCTGGCTAAACAATTCAATGAGACTATAACTCATATTAAGAACACTTCCATACATCACAATTTACATGAGGTTACAACTCATATTAAAACACTTCCATACTTCAAATGATACACATATTTGTTGTATCAATACTTCAATTTAATACACATATTTACCATATTAATGGAGTACATCCCCTATCTCCTCCCAAACAGGTTTGAGAGTCCATCCCCTATCTTCCCTCAAACCATGGAGTACATCTCCTATCTCCTCCCACACAATACACATATTCCAAGTATATAAACACTCATCATATACGGAAATCAATCAATACACATATTTGATGTATTATTCCAACAATCATATTCAATGACATATTCAATGTGATTAGTTTTAGTTTTCCTTAATCAACATACAGTGTCTACAATAATCAAGGCTACTATCCACCAATAGCCCAAAGTAGTTATTTTTAAACATAAAATAAATGCATAAAACGGATATAATATCAACATTTTCGTAGGCGAGTGATTAATTTATCTAACTCCACCATTCAACTTTATAATTCTCCAATTTCATAATTTCCAACTTAATTTCATATTCCCACAAATTAATTATTCAAATTAATGTATCACATAGCTAGGGCATTTTTCCCTAATCCTCAATATTAACCCTAAGGTTCAATTTCATTAACATAACAATGATACTTCCATTTTTCAATGTCTCATATACACATGGGATTTAACATTTTGAAAACCCTCTTTTTTATAAATTACAAATCAAATCCTAACTTTTTCCAAAATTACTCAACGACACCAACTAATCAAAATGACTAGAATTCATAACAAAACCCATAAGATGGAGTAGGGTATCCCTACCTCGAAATGAAGAGACCAAAGGAGAAGATGTTGAAAATTCAAAGTGCTCCAAATCCACTATTTTTCAGATTAAAATGTAGCCCACACCACCCTCTATCTTTCTTACAAAGAGATTAGGGTAGAAACACTCAAGAACTAGATCAAATCCTAGAGAGAAGATAAGTATAGAGAGGGGAAGGGTCGGATCTAGGGTTTGTATAAAAGAAAAGGATGAAAAATAAAGTGTAATCCCGCTGTTGTCTACTGATATAACACGGGCTCGCTCGAGCGAAGGAGTGGTCAATCGAGCGACCAGACACAAAGAACCTTCACTCGAGCGTAGAAAGCCTCGCTCGAGCCGACTATAACGAAATTTCAAGTCTGTAACCCAGAAGCACGCTCGAGCGAAAGAAAGCGCGCTCGAGCGACGACACCCAAAACATAGTCCTCGCTTGCTCGAGCGAAGAAAAGCTCGCTCGAGCCAAGAATTACAACCTTCAGGTAAAAAACCAGACGCAGACGCAACGCTCGAGCGAAGGACTTCTCCCTCAAGCCACCAGACACAAAACCCAACTCTCGCTCGAGCGAAGGATCTAAAACAAAGAGCTCAGGATCTAAAACAAAGAGCTCGCTCGAGCGACAAAATCCTCGCTCGAGCGAAGACACCAAAATCTGGGCAGCAACCATTGGTTCAAACTCATTACCATCCTGTAACAAACCTGCCCAATACATCCTAAAACTCATATACATGGATTTAAAGGATGACAACATGATATATACAACAATCAACATCGCGGAACCTAAGTCCGGAATATAATAATCAAATGGGGAAATACCGGGATAGCTATACTAAGCTTGGCCGCACCAGGCAGCAGGTGGACTTCGGGTGAGCCGCAGGCCGGTGGACCAAATTTATACTCCTACATGGATGTCCTTAAATGGTGCGCCACCATTCTTACAATGTAATAGCATACACATTAACACCATTCTCATAATTCTCTATTCAATGAAACATTCTATGTACACGTTTATTTTATTTTTATTTTTTTGAGAAACGTTAACTACAATTATATTAAAATAAAATAATAATAATACAAAGGTCTCAAACGACCAAATAAGAAACTTTAATACTGTTGGGAAAAAAAAGTTTTATGGTGATTTTAATGTAAAATTAAAATAGATCTCAATCACCAGTTGAGGTGGGATCAAGTGGATCTAAATTATTTGTAACAAGATCTTCATATCACAAAAATAATAATAATAAATCATAAAGAATTAAATGAAAAATTGTGTCATATTTGCCTCATGAATCAATGGTGTGTAACATCCCACATTGATTGTTGAGAAAAGTATTGATGGATATTTAAATCCTAAATTTTTTATAAGGGCATGAGCCCTTTGGGGTATCCAATTTTTTCAAAGAAAGGGAGTTATGAATTCTTCAAGGATAGGCTTAGGGCAAGACTGGTCCAAGTTGGTTATGCAAAAAATGCCACACGTGCACACGCCGCCCACTCGGATCGGGCCATGGTCTTGGTCCGTGGATCTTGTGGCTTGGGTTTGAGGCTTGGACTTAAATTGAGGCCATTCTCTTTGGTTTGAGTACGGAGCTATACAGAAGGTGTTTCTGACTTAGCGGGTTCTAACCATCGTGTCCTGGGGAGACAGATGTTGGCATACCTCCAGCACTTACGGTGAGGCGACGAATTTGTTTTAAAGAGACTATAATATCACACAGGTTTCAGTTTGCTTTCTATACTATTTTATTTCAGTATATATTTTTGTTTATCAAGTTGTAATCTCCAGCATAATCTACTTACATGATTTCTTGTTTTCTAATTCAAATTTAACTAAATATGAATCTATTTATGTTTATTTAAATTATATATTTTGTATAACAATCTTAAAACAAATTATATGTTTCTCATGAAATTAGACAAATAGATTCATATACAATTTATAATAGATTAATTTATTTCAGTATATTCGTGGTTTGTTTTCTATATTATTTTATTTCAGTATACATTTTTGTTCATCAAGTTGTAATCTCCAGCATAATCTACTTATATGATTTCTTGTTCTGTAATTTGAATTTAATTAAATATGAATCTGTTTATGTTTACTTAAATTATACATTTTGTATAACAAACACAAATTACAAATAACAAAATATAGAAGCTGCTAAAAAAAAATAGCCACCATTTAAGAAAGACCATCAATCTTTTCATTTATGTGGTTTGAAAAACATATATATATATATATAAGCATAACCAGATCTGAATCAAAGTACAGCCTAGACCCACCAACGTTGTCGTTCCTATTGTTTCTGCCCAACACCACCGTCATTGATGTTGCCGTCTTCGGCCAAGGTCGGAAGCCCAAGTGGAAGAAAAAAAAAATCCACAATAATAAGGGAGGAGGAGTTAGTGAAGAGAAAAACTTTGTGAACGTTAAAAATCCAAAAATCTATGCAAAAAATAGTAAAAGAAGCTGTCAAACCGTTTGTAGAGCTCGCCCCGAGGAGTGCTGAAAATCACCTAGAGAGAAACGCTCTCTAGCTCCCTGGATCTCTAGGGTTCATAAACTTATGTACATGTTTATTAAACTCAACTTTTTCTCGTATTTTCGATGTCAGACAAGCTACAAAATTTATATATATATATAAGAAGCTCTATCCTGCTTATGCTGGTCTTTTTTTTTTCCTTCCTTTTATTTTGAATAATTTATTAATGGTGGCCTATATGTTAAATGAAGATTTTTTTTTTTGTAATTACGCAAATATTCTTAATCAATTATGAAACATAAATATTTTATTTTTTAATAAATTACAAATACACCCATAAGGTTTGTTTAAAATATGAATTGGTCTTATAATATTAGAAATTACAACTATCATTTGTTATAAATTTTAATTTAACACAATAATCACAAGTGAAAAATATATATATATATATATTCTTCTATGCAATAATAAATCATCAAAATTGCTTATTTAAAAATATTTCTAATATTATTAAAAACTATTAATTGACTTAATGCTTTATTTATTAACAAAATAGTTAACTGAAAAATACTTTTTATATCATTAAAAATTATTAATTTACTTAATGAATTACTTGTTAATAAAATTGGTCATTTGTTATGCGAATATGATTTATGTGTTAACAAAGTGGTCATATGTATATATATATTCTTCTGCTTCTTTATTAGTTCAGTGAATTATATTAGTAGTTTTTTTTAGATGGAGAAATTGTCTTAATATTTATTTTATATTTATCTGTTGAGAAAAACTACATACCATAATTTTTTTTTTATAAATTCGAAAGAAATGTTAAATGATATGGTAATACAATTGAAGTTTACATCATTGAGTATATAACAAATCAAAAAATGATACATATTATACCACGTAATTTTGTCATATATCTAAGAATTTATTCTATTCAATTTCATCGAATAATATTCTAAGTTTTAAAAAATTATCAAAATATAAAATTTAAATATACTCTAATAATAGCTCATGTCTTGCACGGATCTTTTTAAACTTATATTTATATATATAACCCTTCTATAAGAAAACAAGGTTGGTTTTCAAAACTTCCAAAATATTAACTCATTTTATTTTCGAAAATTCCCCCAACAAATCATATAAAAATAGTGAACGTTTTTCGGGTTTTTTTAGGCAAATTGTGTCTATAGCCTTTACATTTGATCTTTTGTGTCATTTTGGCCCATACACTTTCAATTGACTCAATTTCTACCTTTAATTTTAAATTTTGTATCAATTTGATATAATTGATAACACAGTCAGTGTTTCTGACGAAAATTGATCACTAAATTTGTCGAAGGTAACACATTGAGTTAAATAAATTTATAATTTTTTGTCTAAAATCATGACACATGCCACTTATGTGCATGTTTTTCATTAAAAATAATAACAATTGTAATTAATTAAGTTAAATTGAAACAAAATTATAAATTAATGATTAAAATCGAATCAATTGAAATTATATGGATCAAAATGACACAAAGACCAAAATATAGGGATTATTGGTATAATTTGCCTTTTTTCTTTTTATTTTTTTTACCAAATTAACTTTTGAAAACTTAAAAATTAAAAATATATATAAAGAAAAAAAAAAACTGAAAATTTATTCAAACTTCTGTTTCTCTTCCTTTTCACACCATCAAATTTCTTAGATACTTTGGTTTCGAATAAACATATGGAAGTTTGAACAGTGGTCAAATGTTTTTTTTCCATGTATATCTATTACGTGTTAAAGTCCCCTGACACATTTTCAGCTACAAAAATGCTAGAAACCCCAAAAATTCTACCAAAAGTTTTACCAAATGTCTCACATGGGTGTAAGACCTACATGGGACCCACATTGTGTAGGTCCCACAACCATGTGAGACATTTGGTAAAACTTTTGGTAGAATATTTGGGGTCTCTAGCATTACTCTTTCAGTTATGCTTAAGAAATTTACTTCAATGTTCAAACTGTTAACCACTTGCTCTTCTCATTCAATGGGAGAATTAAAATGGTTGAATTTTCTCCAAGTTTAAATATGAATTTAACATAATTTGAGGAGTCTGTGAGGTTTACCGTAGGTTTTATTTTGATAATCTGAATTTTTATTTTGTAATATCTTTAGTTTATATTATTTATGAAAAAAATTAGATTGATCTAATAATTCTAAACTTTTTTATTTTATCTCATTTGTCTTTGAAAAAATGAATGACAGATATATTTTTAAAAATAAACCATCCATTATATGTGGAATAAATATTTTTTATCCAAACAAACCAACCTAAGGATAAAAAGTATTCTAAAAAATGGTAATAGACAGCGAGCTTTAACTGGAAATGGAAAACTAATCAGCACACAAATGTGGTTGTGATTCAAAAATGGGTCATTTTTTTGATAAATCCATTTTTAAGTATTTTATTGCATCTAACTCATTTTTCTTTTTGAGTATTCCATTATGTCCTATTTAGTGTAATATGACCAAATCACCCTTCAAACTTTCTGTGCATGTTTCTATTTTGAAATCAATACACAATAAAAAATAACAAGACTCTCATGCATAGAGAAAATCTCTCCCTCATTTTACGAAAAAAATCTATCCCTTATTCTTTGGAGAAAATATCTCCCTCATGAATAAGGAGAAAATATTTCCTTCGTTCCATGGAGAAAATCTCTTTTTAATTCTACAAAAAAAAATCTCTCACATTCCAAAAATCCTAAATCATCTATCTTATAAAAATCTATTACTAAATATTGATGTGAACTTGCATATTATAAATGGATGTTGGTAAATAACATCCCCTCATGGAATTATACACACACTCAATGTTACATGAGTGTGTGAACATTAACATTGGGTGCGACTACATATTTGTATTACAAAATTAATGTGAACATTCACATCTCTTTATACACACTATGTTTGTGACCAAAATAACACATTGTTGTTTATGTTAGTATGACTATTTTTGAATGAGAATATTAACATATTGTTGTTTGTGCATGTATGACTATTCTTGAATGTGAATATTAATATTGATTAATGATGTGCTGATTACAATATCAATTGCAACACATTACAATGTGATAGTCCACAACAAGTAATGACTCCAAACAATGTGAACAATCACACCATAAAATAATCATGTAAAAATTATGCAAACTTATACAATAATCAGTGATATGTGCACATTTACATTATGTAATAATTATACAATCATCCGTCTAAAATATTTAGAACAATATACAAAGGCAATTGTAAGGGAATGAGAGAGAAAGCTAGAGAGAGGAGAGCTAGCAAATAGTAGAGTACCTCTGCATTTTCTATGATCCAATAATCAAAATAAAGTGTTGTTCTTGTGAACAATCTTCGCTCCCCTAGAGAGAGAGAGAGAGTGTGTGTGGTCACTGGAGGAATAATGACTGCCGGTGAATTATCAAGGCAGTTACCGATCTGGAAGAAGGAAGAGAACAACAAGAGGGGATAGAGAAGGAAAAGAGTTATTGCTGCCAAGATATTTACAAGTCTCAGAGCTTAGGGAAACTACAAGCTTCCCAAACACTATGACAACAACAAAGTCTTGAAAGCTCTCTATTCTGAAGTAGGTTGGGTCGTCGAAGATGATGGCACCACTTTTTATGATTTTTCTGAGTCTTTATCTTGGAATTTTGAAGTTTTGTTGAATCAATCCTCACTTTTTAAGTTGATTTCTAATGGGAAAAACTCAATCAATGACCACCACAAAAAAAAAAAAAAACTTAATTACCCAAAAAAAAGTATTATAAAAAATAGAACAAAAGGTATAATAGTCCAAAAGATATTATAAATAAGGAAAAAAGGACCTTGTGGAATAGAAGTCTAAATATATGGGATTAGGTAGAGCATAAGAAAACTTTATGGACTTATTGGATTATGACTCCACTAAATGGAATTTATAAATAAATCTCTTTTCAAAAATTGTTTAATTTGGGAGTAAAAACATTGCATCAAAAATGCGAAGTTAAAAAGTCTACACATTATGAAAAAAACGTCAAGAAATTTATTATGACAGAAAAAGTATAAGGACATTTGAGCCATAAATTCAAATTTGAATTTTGTTTGGTCAAAAGTCTATAATCTAAAATATTTTGTCCACAAAGATATGCTTAAGAAAAATGACCAAAATATCCATGTATATATATATGGTATACACGGTCGAAACAAAAAAATCCCCATCTCTCTCTCTCTCTCTCTCTCTCTCTCTCTCTCTCTCTTTCTCTAACGTCGAAGAGACAAACTAGACTAAGACCGAAGTTGACAATAAAGATGATGGCGTCAGAGGTCCAGATTGAGTCCGATCGAGGAAAAGTGACGGTAGTGTGGCGGGAATGAAAGAGTAGACGATGAGGCAGATCTCAAATAGAGAGAGAGAGAGAGAGAGACCAAAACACCCTTGTCATTTGCTTCGGAGATGTCGGTGAAGGAACCCTCAAAATCCACCCCGTGCAATTACAACAACTTAATAATACCACAAATATATATATATACTCATATGTATGTATGTATGCATATATTATAGATTTGTACGCCTATTGTGTGTGCCTTATATTTTTATTGCTTAGTAGACGACACCTGCTCCATAATCATTGAATTTTGATGTTTTGAGATGGGGTGCTTTCTAGATCTCAACTTCTGAGTTTTCTTTGATTTTATGTTGAATTTTAGTGGGATATGCACAAATATTGAACAAATATTGTGAAAAATTGAACAGATGTTGCCTAGATGCACTTTTGTTCAGATAAAAGTTGAACAGATATGTGACACGCGAAAGAATGCCGCATCCAATGACTATATGATTATCTACCCTTGAATATTCTAAGTCAAATTAACTACCTTATTTGACTAGGTACTCAATGTAAATCTTATAAATGAGTAGATAGGAAACTTTGAACATAAGAATACTACTATCCATAATTAGGACTTAAGAATTACTCCCCTCTTGAACATAGCAAGTGTGTATCACATCGAAGGCGCTTTTACATAACATGAGCAAATGTGTAACTTAATTTAATTACCTTTCAATACTCTAGAGATAGAAATATGAATTGATGAGATGAAACCCTAGAAGATTAATACAATTGGCAAGAAATTTAGAAGTGAAAAAAAAAAACATGCCTTGATGAGAGAAACTTAAGAATAGAAATACTTAAAGATCATTAAGAGTTGGGGACACCTTAAGTTTAGAATTTGTGAATTCTAGGATGTGCCAATGCACTAATTGAGGAGCTCAAAGATCTTAGACTAATGCACTCGTCATTTTAAAAATATATGTTATTTTGCTAATTAGGATTAGTGTTAATTAAGTATGATTAGTGGGGCCCTAATTAGGATTAATTAAGCTAAGTATATGATTAAGCTTGATCTTGATTAATTAGTATAAACCTTAATTGATTTGTCCTAACCTAGATTAACTAAGTTAATTAAGCAAGATTAGTTAAGCTAAGCAAATAAAATTAGACAATTTGATGAAGCACACAGACACCTCTTCTTTTGTCCCTTATAACTCTTGTATAAGCCAAACCAAGTCAAAAAGAGTGGAGCTTCTGTTGGAGAAAACAAGAAGATTCTAAAAGAAAAGAGAAAGAGCAAAAAGAAGGAGAAAGAAGAGGGAAATGAGAAAAGCTTGGAGAACTTCAAGAATTTCAACCTAAATCACCATTTTTGATTATCCTAGAGGTAAAATTAAACCCTACTTCTTGTAGCTAACCTATCAATCACCTAAGATTAAGAAGAAACTAGAGGTAATTTGGGTTAGTATGGAAGAAATAAAGAGAAAAGATAAGGAGGACTTAGGGTAATTAAATAATAAGTGGATGGTCTCAAATTCCTGCTAATTTGATATTGTTTTTGATGTTCCTAGCTCATAGGAAGTTCTACTCTCATGATTTCTCATAGCTTTTAATGATTTTGCATATTTAAAGTCATGTTTTGAAGGAGGGAGAGGAAGAAGATTACAAAAGAATTGAAATGAAGCTAGGAAGTTAGAAATCTTGAAGTTTTGATATAGTTTTGATGATCTTATTCTTAAAAAAAGTTTATTTTTATGTTTCCTCATGTTTTTCAAGAGTTTTGGAAGCTCAAAATCATGTCTTGAAACCCTAGAATGAAATGGGAGAATATGAGAAAATGAATGAATTTTCGGACTCAAACCAGGTATTCTAAAGCAACTAGATCCGCTTGAGCGAATTTGACTTCTGGTCAAGAAGTTTGAACCCCAAAACTCAATTTTCACTACTACTTAAATCTGCCCATGCAACCCCATAAATCGACCCGAGCGGATTTCCCTTGTTTCAACCAACCTCAAAGAGGCATATCTCTCTTATCCGGACTCAATTTTAAGCGATTCTTGAATCTACATTTAAGCCCCCGAAGTCTTGTTTCTAATGGTGGTGGTCTCACATCTAAATTCTAAGTACACAAATAGATATACTTAAATTAGTGAAGGCCGGTCATTTTCTCTCTAACCATTTCAAGTTAATTCCTCTCCTAACTTAGTTTCCTTTCATTTCTTACTATTTCCTTAAACCTTAAATATGTAAACACGATATTTTCAATACAAAACATATGAAATTATTGTAGGGTACCTAAGGCTCTTCAATATGCATACTTGCTACATGTTTAACACTCAAAATTGAACTTAGAAAGATTAGGAAACATTAATTTAAGTCATGAACATTTAGGGCCATTCAAAGTACGTCTTTGGCACATGCTTTGTACTTGATTCACATTTACAAAATACTTGAATTAAGCCTATATTAGCATTAAACACTTTAAAGAAGTTTAGGGAAACATCTAACCAAGTTTTGGAACTCAGTTTGTCATGTTTGCACAAATAGGCTGGGTTCTTCAATGCCGTAACCAACACTTGAATTTAAGGGATTAAACAATGTGAATAAGAACTAAGAAGGTATTAAGTCGCTTAGAATTCTCTCACTAATCTAGAGGCATGCAAGTTAATTCATAGCCAAACCTTTAATGATTTAGAAAAGAAGTTAGGAAACATTAAACAGAATTAGAACACTTGAATTAAGATTAAGACTTGCAAGTTAAATTGAATTTCAATGCTTGTTCTTGTTTTGTGTAGGTTACGCTTTGAGGAAGTTACACCCTCGTTGCAGGAGCCATTTGTGAGTAGTAATTTACTAACACTATGTTGACAAACTATGTTTTCAATACCAAACTTGATTATGTCTACAAGCTTATTATATTTTGCTATGAATGAACATTCTGTACTTTTGTATCATCTACTTAGAAGGCATTCTTGGACCCAAACCCACAATTGGGGATATATCCAATCATGTCCCACAGTCAGGGAAATATTAGATCATGTATTATGGCCGAACTCATCTTGTTTTGTTTAGCCGGTACTCGGGCCGGTTAAACCCTTGTTCTCCTAGAATGACCATCACTATGTATTTTGTCTGCAAGATCAGCTATGCTCTATCTGGAACAAGTATATATATGTATTGTTTTGAAAGAATGTTTCAAAGCTTGCAATGTTCATTCATTTACCGCCTTACTCTATTACTACTCATTGGGCTTAAGCACACCCCCTTTCCTTATATATATATACACATACATATATGTAGGTGAGCAATTGGGAGATCAAGCCTAGATATTTGCTTTTAACAGCTTTTGTGAAGCCTTTGGAAATGCCACCTGAGTCGAGGCCCCCTGTTGCCTCCTTTGGAGAGTAGTTTTGTGAAGTCATCTAATTTAGAATTTTGTAATATAAATGGTTTCTTTTGATGTAATGTATTTAGTGCATGTATGTAACTATAAATATGTGTTTGCCATTAGTACGTGTATGCACTGCTCAATGGACAATGATATTTCTCTTTTGCTTCCGTTTCAGGCCCAATATTAAATAAATATTTTCAGATCTGATCAAGAGGCCTTAGGTAATCTATAATTACTGACCGGTCACCTCTCTAACTTTTAGGGATGGGTTAAGGTCGTGACAAAATATGTATAACAAGCTTGTGAATTTGTATAGATGGGATGAGAGAGAAGTGAAGAAATTTTAACAAATAGAACCAATTTGGACAGATAAAAATCTATATAGATAAAAAATTAAATAGATAAAAAAATATTTAAACAGGTAGTCAAAAAATTAAACAAATAGAAAAATATTTGAACAGATAAGAGGTAAAATTAGAAATAAAATGTCATCCAAAATAATAAAAAAACTTTTCACCAAATTATTTCACAAAAGGTAGACCTTTTACCAACAAAAAGTATCCATCAAACCTAATATCTTACACCTTCCTTAGATTAGGCTTTTCAATAATTTTTTCAAAGTATAATTGAAATTTAATTGATGTATTATAGGTCCATGTTAAAAATGAATCTAAATCACAAATTAATCTTTCCAAGTAAAGCTGTGTCAAAATTGTGCCTATGTAATATTATTTATATATTTAGGGCAACTTTACAAAAATTTAACTGATGGTCCACGTTGAGAATGAATTTGAATTACACATTAATCTTTAGATTGGGTTTATTTCATGTTGAGATCTCAAAATGAAATAACTTGGAGACCTATAGGGCCTACCACGGGTCTCGTTTTGATAATCCAAACCTTCATTTTATAGGACTCTCAATTTATATTATTCATGAAAAAATTTAATTTAATCTTATAATCGTAACTTTTTTATTTTATTAGATTTGTCTCTGAAAAAATAGATGACAAATATATATTTAAAATAGACCGTCTATTTTTTTTAGAAATAAATGCTATAAAATGAAAAATGCTACCATTATCAGATTGACTTATTTTTTTTCATAAATAATATACATTGACAAATCTTAAACATATATATATATACACACACACATTGAGGGCCCTAGAAAATGAACTATTTGGATTATCGAAATGAAACCCATAATAAACCCTACGGACCCCTCAAGTTCTCTCATGTTGAGGTCTTAACATGAAAAAGGACTAATAGTAAAACTGTGTGTCAAAATTGTGCATGTGTAATATCACACATATATATATATATCCATTCTTAGCCTCCCAACCCTTTCAAATCAAATATATATATATTTTTTTTAATTACGCTTAGCACTTTTGTATTTTTTTTTAAAATTTATTTCGATTCATTCATTTTTAATTGCGATAGTTAATCTTTTATATTTTTAAGTCAAATAAATATTTTCAACAAAATCACAATGGCCCTACTGGGGTGTGATGTTAGGCTTCGTTAGCCCACTACAGATTCCATACCAATGATCTAAACCGTTAATGTTTAGAACTGATTGATTACTTCATCCCTATAAAAAATCACATTGATCGGATACTCATAGCCACTTGATCAGATCAAGTTTGTGTCAACGGTAACTATAATTTTATTGACATAAATGTGATATGATCTATATGAGTTTTTCACAGGGATAAAGTACACATCATGTTCTAAATTTTGAGTGGTTCAGATAATCAATATGGGCCTTGTGGTAGGCCCACAAAGCCCCAACAATACACTCTAGTTGAGTGTCCCAACTGGAGAGAAACACTGTCCAATCACAATTTCTATCATTGCACTTTTATCAAAAATCTCAGTTTATTCTTTCTATTTTTAATTTTTATAAGCTCATTGTCAGCTAGAGTTGCAAATGAGCTAAGCCAAATCGAGCTGAGTTTTAGTATGTTTAGACTTATTTATTAATATTTGAACGAGGTCGAGGTCGAGCTCAATAAAAATTTAACGAGCCGAGCTCGAGCTGAGTTGCCTTTGACTCAACTCGACTCGAGCTCGAGCCTGTTCACGAACCTTAACGAGTCAAAAATATTATAAATTCATACTTACGTATGAGATTAAAGTTACAATTGAAATTTTGATTATACAATTATATATACAAAATATATAAACATACCAAAAAAAATCAATATTTTACTAAAATAATAATATCTACCATCACTATTATATGAATGTATTAACTATAGTTAACTATTATTTACATTTACATTTTTTAAATATATAAATAGCATAAGTATCTTATTTTTTATATATATTTTTATATTTTAATATATAAATACTAAATGTTAAACGAGCCAAATAAAAAATTGGGTTTTATTATGTTTGGATTTATTTATTAAAATTTTAATGAGCTTGAGCTCAAACTCGAATGCAAAAAAAAAAATAATAATAATAATAAAAAATAAAAAAATAACGAACCGAGTTCAAACAAACTCTTATCGAACCGAACTTGAGTCTATTCACGAATGGTTCTATTCATTTGCAGCCCTACTATCAGCAGACAGATGAATGTTGATATTGTAGGTTGTTTTGCACCAAGGCAAGTTAGATTCATTTATGTTTGGTAAAAATAAATAAAAATAAAAAACAACATCATTTTAACTTTAAAAAAGCTTAAACCCTTGGGAAAAAGTGCTTATGAAGAAATAAATGAGTAGAAAACTTAAAAAGCATAAATTTAAACCAAAATAGCTTCAAGTATGTGAAACCAAACGGGGTAAATCATAAGTTGTAAGGGTTCCTCTTCCATTTATTTATACGGATTTGAATTCTTTCAGACTGGGAATTTCAATTTGAGAAACCATTTGGATTTAGTAGATTCATTTTGGGACCGACTTTAGTGACTTGAATGGTTCATTTTTTGGTACTTCCATACAAAAAATTAAAATAATCGGATATTGATAACTATATGTTTAAATCACATTTGTATTATAAAAAAAATGAATGACGTCTTTTGAAATAAAAATTATCGTCTATTTTTTTAAAACGAATATTGACCCAAACATATAATTACTAATATCTAATTATCTTAATTTTTTGTATTAATATTTTACTCAATGAGTCTTACAAAGTAATGGTGGTTTGGATCACCGTGATTGACTCCAAAATGGACAACCAAGCCCAGACACTCTCAAGTTTTTCAATATCTATTGCTACTCTTTTTTTAAGAGGGAAATTACAATTCAGTCCATTTTTTAAAAAAATAATTAGACATGCATGGAAAAATTTATATTTTTAATGATTAATATTCATGAAGTTTATCATGGATTTGTAATTATTTTTTTCTAAATACCACTTATTTGATATTTTCCCTTTTTTATATGTATAACTAATAAGGAGTTGATCACAGAGTCCATAACAGAGTCCACAAGCAGCTGCAGCAGTAACATAACAGAGTCCACAACCAGCTGCAGCCGTAACAGAACAGCAGCAGCAACAGATCATACTGAACCTCTTCCAAACAGATCATCAGCTGTACAGTTAGTTAGTTAGTATCTGTTTGTCCAGCTGTACAGTTAGTTAATTAGTTAGACTAGTTTGTTAGTTTGTTAGAAGGCACGTTGTAGACACCCCATTTTTGATCGACCTTAAGACTCAGACATCACTGATTGAGCGCTTGGTGATATTGCATTTTGTGCTCGTTCAGAAGTCTCAGAGTCTCGGCTGCGAGCCTCGCCTCCGGACTTCCGGGCTTTTTCGTGTCTTGCCTCGGTTTGCAAACCAGGCTCCGTTTTCTCTGTTTTCTCTTCCTGAAGGGAGGGAGAGGTCTTGTAGATCATCTCTCAGTGGCCGTAGGCTACGTTTCGTGGTCGTAGGCCATTTTTCCCGTTTGGAGCCCGGTTTCCGGTTTTTCAGAGCCGACGGCCGTGTGCCTCGGTTCGGGACCGCTTAACCACCTCCGTTTGCTCCGATTTTTGGCATGCATCTTATTTCCTCCCTTTTGAGGAACACTGTGGTCCAAGAGACCAACTTCGTGGTCGAACACCACTTCCGATGCCTAACAGCCCACTTTCGGGGCCCCGAACTGCGTGTTTCGGCTCCCGAACCTTCATTCTGCATTTTTCGGCTCTGACCCGAACTTGAGATAGTCATATTTCGAGTCCTTTTTCATGTTTGATTAAGGGTCTTTCTTTGTTTGAGACCTCCATCTGTCACTTGCCTCTTTACCTCTTTTTAGGCCTATTTTTGCACGGTATTTTAGGCATACTTGTGGGCTTTTTTGGACTTGGTCATAAACTACAAAGTATCTTTTTTTGAGCCCCTCTTCAACTTTGTTGAAGGGCTCTCTTCGGTTTGAGAACCGTAGCTACCACTTTCCCTTTTGGCCTTTTTGGAGGGAAATTTGAATTTCATTTCCCCCCCATTTTTCCCCCTCTTTTCCATTCCTTTTTATCTATAAAACCAGAGCTCCAGCTGCATTTTTCTGAGTTAGAAAATTTTGTATAAGCCTCCTACATACAATCTCTCTCTCTCTCTATATTCTAACCATCAAAAACCCTTAAGCTCCTACACTCATTTCTTCACCACCACCTAGCACCACCACCACCACTCCATACCAGCAGTTTGGAGGTCATTTCCAGAGGCAAGGAGCATCTTTTCTCAAGCCAAGAGGTTGCTAAAGACTAGTCTTCAAGGGTGAGTCTCGTTTTTCCCTTTTTTGCTCTTTTCTTGGTCTATATCTTAGCCCTTCTTGCTTATACATTTGAGCTCCGACCAAAACTGAAAGTAGCATTTTTTTGAGCTCTATTTTATCTTTCATTAAGGGTCTCTCACTGTTGGAGACCTCCTTTTGGCACTTTCTTCATTACCCCTCTTTATGCCATTATTTTGCATAGTATTTTTGGCTTGTGTATAATCTGTTTTGGAGCATGTTATAAACTGTGAAGTTGCTTATTTTGAGCCTTTCTTCAACATTGTTGAAGGGCTCATCACTGTTTGGGATTTCCATTTGCTACTTGCCATTGTAGCCCTCTTTCCCCCCCATTTTTGCATGATTTATTAGCCTATTGTGTTTCTGTTTTTGTGGCTTGGTCCGAACTATAAAAAGCCATATTTTGGGTCCCTCTTCAACATTTTTGAAGGACCCATCACTGTTTGGGGGCTCCATATATCAGTTGCTTCTTTGCCCCCCTTTTGGCCCATTGCTTGCATGAGAACTTCGCCATACTTGTGTTTGTTTTTGTGGTTTGTCATAAACTGTAAAACATCATATTTTGGGCCCTTCTTCAACATTGTAGAAGGGCCCTTCTCTGTTTGAAATCAGCAACTATCACTTGCCTCATTACCTCTCTTCCGGGGCCATTTTTGCATGCTAGCTTAGCCCCATTTGTGTTCCCTGTTTGGCCATGCTTTAAACTGTAAATGTTCTTGTTTTGGGGCTGCCTTGCTTCTGTCTTTACACTTCATGTTCAAATAATGCATGTATTGCATAGCTATAGGCCATTTCATGCACCAAAATTCATGTTTCGGGACTCGTTCCATGCATCGGGTTTCGTTTCGCCATGTTTCGGGGCTGTTTTGCATATCATTTTGCTACTGAAATTTGCATTATAATATGCCATATCCCATGTCGTGCCATGTCTTGTTAGAGTGGCATTCCGTGCCTTAGGGTCGGTCCTCGGTTTGCGTGCACGTGAGCACGCATTTCGAGTTGTCTCATTTTCATCTAATGGCCTCCTATGTGAGTGTGGCTGAGGTCCACTTGTGTTGGTGTAAGTCCATATTGCATTGTGTATGCCATTTCATTTCATAGCATTGTGTATGCTAGGTTGTATGTTAGCGCATTGTGTATGCCATGTTACCTCGTGCATCGTGTATGCCATTTCATAGCATTTTGCATGTTAGGTTGTATCTTAGTTGCATTTCATGCATGTCATGCATATTGCATTGTGTTCGGGGTAGGAGTTAGCCCAGGCACGGGAAACGAGGTACACTCCGTACTCTGAGTGACGAAACGTGTCTCAATTCCCCAGTCACCGACACTCCGGATCATCCATGATGGAGTTAGGTTTTGTTGTGTCCTTATATGCATTCATTTCATATTGAGGTGTGCAATTCAACTCCTCAGCCATCATGCATCGATATGCGTGATTGGTGGCACGAGGATCGAGGCATGCATACATTTGTGAAAATACATTGCCATGTCCCTTTCCTGCTCTCTGTTGCAGCAAAATGAAGAATCAGCAACTTTTCGAAGCTTGGCACGCATTTCAAGAACAGGTGCAAATAGAGGCTAATTGGGGCATTGTCATGGATTTCCGCGCAAAGGCAACCCGGACATGCATCATTCATCATCTGAAGAAGAGTCAAGGCAGTCCCTGGCTTGCATGCCAGTTTATTATTTTCTTAGTTAATTTGATAATTAATTAGGATTTTTGTACATATTTGGACTATAATATTTATTTGTACTGTACTATTCTTTTATTCGGGACTGTATTATTCTTTTGGACCCTCTGCGCGAGGGCATAATTGTAATAAGTGTGGGTGAGTGTGATGTATGTCTTCCAACCCCACGTCTTTCTTCCCTTTTATTTACCTGCTTATGATGGTTAGATTAGGGCATGTTTCAATTAGCATACAGTATGATAGCATGTTTACATTCATTTATCTGTTTTGCATGCACTGGGCTCGGCACACCCTACTAACTGCATTGTATTTCAATTCCAAGTTGAATACTTGTTAGTTGTAGCATTTCACATGCCATGTTTAGAATAGCCGAGCCTGCTATAGTTGCATTTTGCATGTGTTGCATTAGGCATTTCTGTATATTTAGGATCATGCATGGATTTCTAATGAGCTTCTGTTTTGGCTTAGAGTACTCGGTGAGTTTTATGCTTTAGCATCCTTGCATGTGTGTGAGTGACTGCCATGATAGCATGCTTGCCATGAGGCTAACTGCTTATGTGATATAACTGCCTTGAATGCCTGTGGGTGGAGGTTGAGTTACTTGGATTGGAACAAATCATCTATTGTTTGTTTTAAGCCCACTAGATAGTGGCAAAATCATGTTTTCTAAGCCCACCCGAGGGTGGCAAATTCACGTCTTAGCCTACCTGCGGGTAGCACCATCAAACCATTTTTCAAATAAGCAAACATGAAATGTTTTGTTCCAATTCAGGCGATCCAGTCTATACTTGTATGCTGTGCGCATCACATAGTAAATCTAGGCTAATAACCGGAATAAGAACACACAATGTTTTCAAAAATAGATATCATGGTTAGTAGAGGCCGGTCTTTCACCGGGCGAGCGGGGGTGCTCACGAAGTGACCTTCCCCAATCGTACCCAAGTTCCTGAGCCGAGGCAACTTTAGTGATGAAGGACACGTGGCCTTTGGCACCGAGTCAGGGTTTCCTAAATTTTTCCATTAAAAAATATTTAGGTGGCGACTCTGTATCTGGCAAAGTAGTCCATGTTTGGCACTTCTTTCAAAAAAATCTGTTTTTCTCAAAACGATTTGCCGGATTTGGACTCTTTGGTTCAAGATTAAGAACCGTGACATTCGAGTCCTTGAACTGAAGTAGACCCACAAGCGAACGGAAAGGGGGGGAGTCGCACCCTCCCCGGGGCGTTCGGGGGACGTCTACACACGTGTATAATTGATGTTAAGAGTGTATACAGGTTCTGTTATAAATACTGTGTAAAATGTTGAGATTCAATTTGTAATGAAAATATCTTTCAGATCTATCATCTTCTTCATGGTATCAGAGCTACTGTAAGCTCCAACGAGCAATCATGGTGGTCTCTTCATCATCATCATCTCTTCCACCAAATCTTACTTTACTCATCACAAATATAAACTCGTTAGTCAATGTAAAGCTTGATTCATCCAACTATATCATTTGGAAGAATCAGATTCAGAATCTGTTTCAAGCAACAGAGTTACTTGGTTACATTGATGGATCAGTTCCATGTCCTTTAGCCTCAATTCTTGATTCCCGTAACAAGTCAATTGAGAATCCTGATTTTCGTCAGTGGAAGATTATCGATGCACATCTCCTCAGTTGTTTAACATCAACGCTTTCTCCTCCTATTTTTTCATCTGTTCTGCATTTGAAACAAAGTGTAGAGGTATGGCTTGCTCTTGAGAGACGATTTACTACTCTGTTAAGGTCTCATGTTCATCAACTTAAGAACAAGCTTCAAGCAATCAAAAAGAAGTCACAGTCCATGGAGGCTTATCTGCATCAGTTTAAAGAAATTTCAGATCAAATTTCTTTAGCTTCTCATCCTCTTGATGATGAGGATTTGGTTCTTATGATTTTGAATGGTTTGCCTGATGAATATAACTCCTTTAAAACTTCAATTAGAACTCGATCAGCTGGTATTACTCTTGAAGAATTATCTTCATTACTGAGTTCTGAAGCAATTCATATTGAACAGCAATCTCATTCATCTTCTTCCATTGGTTCAACTATTGCTTTTGCAACCACACAGCAGACTCATACTTCTCCGACTACATTTAGTCCTGAATCTGGTAATCGTGGTTATCAATCCAATTATCAAGGCCGTTCTTATAACTCTGGTTTTAGAGGTGGCAGATTTTCTGGAAATAGAGGTCGCCGAGGAGGTAGATTTCATATTTTTTGTCAGATTTGTGGAAAAGGTAATCATACAGCTTTGGAATGTCGCAATCGAATGAATCCTGCCTATCAGCCATCACTGTCTGGTTTTTCATATGCTGCTGTGAATCCTACCTATCAGTCGTCCATGTTTGGTTATTCATCTGCTGCTGGTATTCTTCCTACTCCTTATCCTGCTTACTCTGTAGTCACTCAGACATCTTCACCTAGTCCTTGGTATCTTGATTTGGCTGCTACCACACATATCACCAATGATCTTGATCATCTTCATCTCCATCAACCTTATCATGGCACTGATCAGGTTGTTGTTGGTAATGGTAGTACGCTTCCAATTCATAATTCTGGGACTGGTATCCTTCCTACTCCTTCTTTTCAATTTCAATTAACCAATCTACTTCATGTTCCTCACATATCTTCTAATCTTGTTTCTGTTCGTCAATTAACAAAGGATAATCATTGTAGTGTGTTGTTTGATAGTGATTCCTTTGTTGTTCAGGACAAAGTTTCGAAAGCCATCCTCTGTAAAGGCTATTATCTGAATGGTCTTTATCAGGTTCCTTCCAGATTTTCACCACATGCTCACATTACTCAGTCTGTTTCTTCTCAAACCTGGCATCAAAGGCTAGGGCATCCCTCTGCTGCCAAGTTTGCACCTATTGCTAAAGACTTGTCTCTTGTTGCTGCACAATTTCCTTCTTCTTTGTGTAAAGACTGTTGTATTGCTAAGAGTCATCGTCTGCCTTTTTCTCTTTCTAATTCCACTGTTAATAAGCCCCTATCATTAGTTCATAGTGATGTATGGGGTTCATTTACTCATGTTTCTTCTCCATTTAAGTACTATGTTTTGTTTGTGGATGATTTTAGTGGTTTTACCTAGCTATATCCACTGCATTATAAAAGTGAAGTCTATGATAAAATTCTTGTGTTTAAAGCATTTGTTGAAAAGCAGTTTAATACTTCTCTTCAAATTTTTCGTAGTGATGGTGGTGGTGAGTTTTCCTCTAATAAGTTGTTTCATTTCTTTCAAACTCATGGCATCTTACATCAAACTAGTTGCCCTCACACTCCCTCTCAGAATGGTGTTGCTGAAAGGAAGCATCGGCATATAGTGGATACTACTATTGCCTTACTTCAACAGTCTGGTTTGTCTCTTCAATACTGGTTTGATGCGGTTGCCACAGCCACCTATCTTATTAATGGACTTCCTGGCAATAGGGCTTTTCCTCTTAGTCCTTATGAAATTCTCTTTCATACTCCACCTGATTATCATTTTCTCAAAGCATTTGGTTGTCAATGCTATCCTTGGCTCAAGCCCTACACTGTTCACAAATTTCAGCCTAAATCTCTTCCTTGTATTTTCTTAGGTTATCATCCTTCTGTCAAAGGCTATCGATGCCTTGATCCTGTTACTAACAAGATTTATCTTTCTCGGCATGTTGTCTTTGATGAGACTCTTTTTCCTTTGGTTTCCACTCCATCTTCTCCTTTTTCTCCTCCTTCTATGTCTAACTTGACTTCTTTCTTTTGCTCTTCTTCTATCCCTCATCTTTCCTCTTCTTCTACAAATTCATCTCCCTCTGTAGCTCCTCCCGATCCTCAACCAGATTCATCTCCCTCTGCAGCTCCTTTATCTCCTCATTCTCCTTCTCCAATTCCTATCTCTTCAATTTCTATTCATCTTCCTTCTCTTCCTTCTACTTCCAATACACATCCTATGCTTACTCGCTCTAAGTCTTCCTTACCTGCTCTTGTTTCTACTACCTGTTCTGCTGATATAACCGAACCTCCTTCTTTCCAAAGACTGGTTTCATGCTATGACAAAGGAGTTCTCTGCGTTGCAAGGGCAGCATACCTGGAGTTTGGTTCCTCCTTCTTCTTCTCAGCATGTTATTGGTTGCAAATGGGTCTTTCGTATTAAAAAGCATGCTGATGGTTCCATTGCTCGCTTTAAGGCTCGTCTTGTCGCTAAAGGTTACCTTCAAGAGGAAGGTGTTGATTTTCATGATACATTTAGTCCCATAGCAAAACAGCCCACTGTTCGTATTTTGTTGTGTCTTGCTCTTCATTTTCAGTGGCCTATCCGTCAATTGGATGTGTCCAATGCCTTTCTTCATGGCCATTTATCTGAGGATGTATATATGACTCAACCTCCTGGGTTTGAAGATCCTATTCATCCTTCCCATATTTGCAAACTTAATAAAGCCCTTTATGGACTCAAACAGGCGCCTCGCGCTTGGTATACTACTTTCTCTTCTCATCTTCTTTCTCTTGGTTTTCATAATAGTGCCTTTGATACTTCTTTGTTCATTCAGCATACTTCCACTTCTCTTACTTTTCTTTTAGTTTATGTTGATGACATTTTGATCACAGGTACTAATTCTTCTCATATTTCCTCTTTGATTTCTCAACTTAATTCTGTGTTTGCTCTCAAAGATCTTGGTCCTATTTCCTACTTTCTTGGCATCCAGGTTACTCATACTTCTTCTGGGTTATTTCTTTCTCAACCTAAATATGCTACTGATATTCTTACTAAAGCTGGCATGCTTGATTGCAAACCTTATTCCTTTCCCATGTCTCTGAAAACTTCTACTACTGTTGATTCTTCTCTCCCCTTTTCTAATCATTCTCTTTACAGGAGTTTGGTTGGTGCTTTGCAATACTTAACCATTACTCGACCTGATCTTGCTATTTCTGTTAATCATGCCTGTCAATTTATGCATGCTCCAACTAATGGTCATTTTTGTGCTGTTAAGAGGCTTCTTCAGTATTTTAAAGGCACACTTTCTCATGGCTTATGCTTTACTCCTGGGTCTTTTGATCTTCAAGTTTTCTCCGATGCTGACTGGGCTGGTGATTCCTCTGATCGTCGGTCTGTTTCTGGGTATTATGTGTTTCTTGGTCCCAATCTTATTTCTTGGGCTGCCAAGAAACAACCTACAGTTGCTCGCTCTTCCACTGAGGCTGAGTATCGCTCTTTAGCTCAGGCCACAGCTGAATTATCTTGGCTTAAAATGCTTCTTGCTGATATGCATGTTCCTTTGTCTATTCCTACTGTCTGGTGTGATAACATCTCTTCTATCTCCCTTGCTTCAAACCCTGTTTTTCATGCTCGAACAAAGCATATCGAGGTCGATTATCATTTCATTCGGGAGAAGGTGGCTCAGCAGTTGATTCATCTTCAATACATCCCTTCCTCAGATCAAATTGCTGACATTCTCACTAAGCCTCTCTCTCCTTCCAAATTTCACTATTTGCAATCCAAACTCATGGTCTTCCCTTCGCCCATCAGTTTGCAGGGGCCTAATAAGGAGTTGATCACAGAGTCTATAACAGAGTCCACAAGCAGCTGTAGCAGTAACATAACAGAGTCCACAAGCAGCTGCAGCCGTAACAGAACTGCAGCAGCAACAGATCATACTGAACCTCATCCAAACAGATCATCAGCTGTACAGTTAGTTAGTTAGTTAGTATCTGTTTGTCCAGCTGTACAGTTAGTTAATTAGTTTGACTAGTTTGTTAGTTTGTTAGAAGGCACGTGTATAATTGATGTTAAGAGTGTATACATGTTCTGTTCTAAATACTGTGTAAAATGTTGAGATTCAATTTGTAATGAAAATATCTTTCAGATCTATCATCTTCTTCAATAACTAGGAGGCTCCTATACCTATTTTACACTGGCATTGTTTGGTGTAATATATTGTAAACTAGATATTGATAATCCAAAAACACTCCTCACTCTGTTTTCAAAACTTAAATTTTTTTTAGTTTATTTAAATTTTTTTTATAAGAAATTATAAGTAAAAGTTGTGCTGACACAGATCTCAAAATATTTATATATATATATATATAAACAATTCAGATAAATTATAACAAACTATCCCATTAGGTGAGATCAAGAGTAAAATTTTAATTGGTGCGACCACTCGTCAGTCTTACATATCGGTCAAACAAGGAATTCAAGCCTAAGATCTCGTAATTGATTATGTGAAAACTTACTATCCTGCTAGCCATCATGCAAATTTATATTTGAATTGGTTTCTCTCCAGTTCCAATATGAACCGTTATGTTTGGAGTCATGAAGCTCACTACAAGTTCTATTTCAATGATCCAAATTATTCATTTTATAAAGTCTTTCATGTATATATCATCCATAAAAGTATTAAATCGATCTGATATTCATAATATTTTATTTTTATCACATTTGACTCTAAAAAATAAATAATCTATTTTAAAAAATACACTTTTTGTCTACTTTTTTTAAGACAAACATAATAAAATGAAAATGTTTTGATTGTTAAATTAATTTAATTTTTTTTTCATGAATGATATATGTTAGGTTTTTATTCTTGGCAATCCCGTTTGACAAAATTCCTTTCAGTTGTATTTATTTTTGCACTTTTATTTCAGTGAAGCTATGAGTGTTTAAATGCGAATCTAACCCGAATTGTGCATTTCAGAGAAGTTTGTGATGCTAATACTTTCAAGACTGCCACTTCGCTGATTATGACAGGGATCGAGTTGCCCAGTCAGCTCGCGAGGGTCTAGGGGGCAACGCCCCTTGGCGAGTCCAGGGCAACACCCAGGCGGGGTCGAGGAGCAGCGCCCCCGAAGTAAAATGGAAAATTGCCTTCAAAGTTGCCTATCCGCTCGAGCGGACATTCCCCCGCTCGAGTGGCGAATCCCTGGTTCCAGCAGTTTTGGTCGCCTGTAAAAGTACTGAGCTGTGTGATTTCGCGCTCGATCGGGTTCTATAGCGCTCGAGCAGACCTCTGTTATATTACACGCATATTTTGCTGAAGCCGCTCGAGCGGGCGATTGGGCGCTCGAACGGAGATCGCGGGACAGATTCTATAAATTCGCGTGTTGGGTCAGATTTTAGGATTACTACTCCAGATCTTCTTTTTTGGGTTCTAGGGTTTATATCTGGGGATATTTTGTGAGTTTTTCTTTGATATTTTGTTTGAGTATTCAACTCATGGTTTAAATATTATACATCAAAGGTTTGTTTGTTTAAGTCACCCCTTGGGGCCACTGGAGGTTTGCCCGGTCGTTAACTTCAGGGCCCTCAGGATTAGTCCTGGCTTCCCTTAAAATCAGCGGGTTGGGGATACCTGAGTTATCAAAAAAAAAAAAAAAAAAAAAAAAAAAAAGGTTTGTTTGTTTATTCTACACAAAAGAGAGAGTTGTTCTTCGGTGGATTTTGAAGAATTCGAGTCTGAAGCTTTGGTGGATTCTGGAGTTGCTCATCATAAAGACAATTTCGAGGTGAAGACGGGATTGGAAGAGACACATAGAGGTTGGCTCAATTCGGGCGTAGATTCACTAGGTAATTGAGTATATCTATGTAATTCCTTTAAATCTTCTTAGTGGATTGTCTTGTGGCTGTTGCCTGTGGTTTTTTTATCACGATTGGAGGTGTCCAATTGTGGTTTTTTCACGTAAAATTGTTGTGTCAATATGTCTTCACTGTTTGATTGAGATTGGTATATTCTGCTGAAAATTGATACATAATCACAAATCAACATCTAAGGGATTTCTAGATCTTTCAATATATATCGAAAACCTTACAAAATGAGCGATGTGAATAATTGAAACAAAACCTATAGTGCGCCTCACAAACTCAAATAAGACAGTCAAATTTAAATTTGAAAAAAGAGTCTACCCTTAATATTTCTATATTTGCTAACTGTCTTCATGATTGTTTTAAAACATTATCCTAGTGGGACAGCACTTGCGTTGCTTCCACTTCACGGTTCTATCATGAACTGTATTCAACTCAATAATACAAAACAAGTGGGGGATATGCAAAATGAAAACAAAAAAAAAAATTAAAAAATTCCAAAAATGGTTTGAATGAATTCAAACTTGGGGCCTTTGTGGACTTGAAAGTGTTTTTACTTTTATACTGCTGTTTTGGAATTTGAGCGTGGATTCACACACGAAGGCTAACTAGGAGGACTAGTGTGAACTATTTGAAAATAAAGCAAAAGACCAATCAACATCTATGGAAGGACTTTGAGTCACACACTGAGTTCTTGTTGGTAATCTGAAAATGACACTGATATGTACACACTCACATCATGATAATTTGTTGAAGCCCTTGGACTGACACGTCCCTAACCCCCTAATAATCTACCTCTCATTTGTTTATCCTTTATTTATTTGCCCTATTCATCTTCCACAAGTTGATTCTTCAGATAGGGTAGTTTAGAGGCATTCTAAGAATGGTGAGTTTACGATTAAAACAACATATCATCTTTCATTCGATCATAGTTTGGTGAATGGAACTCAGGATGTAGTGAGTTTTTGGTAAAAGTTGTGGAAGCTTCAATTACCGCCAAAATGGGTGTTGTTGATGTGGAAACTAGTGCATATAATTTTACCGGTTAGAGCTGTGTTGAAAAATAGGGGTTTAGATATTTAGTTGGAGTGTCCGAGATGCTTCCGGCAAGAAGAAACTCTATAGTATCTATGTTACCAGTGTTCAATCTCAGAAAGGGTATGGAGAGGTTCACAGCTTGGCGTTGATTTTGATAATGGCAGGCTTTTAATGATGAAGGATTGGTTGCTTGACTGGTTTATAAGCGCACCAGATGATAGGACCATTTTGGAATCTGTAAAAGTTTTGTGGGGTATTTGGATTTTTGGGAATAGGGCAAATTTTGATCACGTTACTGTTAATCCATTGGATATGCTTTGGTTCATAGGAGAATTGAAGTGGTTGGATAAGGACTCTCAATCAATAACTCACCTCAATCAACAAGATGATCTTCCAAATTCGGGGCATGCTACAGATTTATGGCAATTTGTTATTACTAATAATTCTTCATGGTGCCCTCATATGTGTTTTGACAGCTTGCTCATAGATGAAGCTTGGCAGAAGCAATCCTTTAAAGGAGTAGCTGCATGGGTGGGTATGGATCACTTAGGCTAACAAATTATAACAAATCATATTTCCTTTTATGCACCTTCAGCAATTTTTGTGGAAACTCGAGCTTGCTTGGAAGCTCTCAGATCGAGTAATGTGGGGTGAAATCTATCAAGATCTTCACTGATAGTCAGGAATTAGTTAGGCAACTCAATCAAGGTCATTTGATTCATTGGGATATTTTTAATGTATTAGCGGATATTAAGGTTATATGTAGTGGGTTTGATTATGTATCCATAGTCAAAGTATCAAGGCACGAGGTGCATGCTACTCATTTAGTGGCAAAATTAAACTTTAGATGACTGCTAATTTTGTTTTGTGTTAGGTTTTTATTCTTGGCAATTCCGTTTGACAAAACTCCTTTCAGTTGTATTTCTTTTCGCACTTTTTATTTTAGTGAGGCTATGAGTTTTTAGATGCGAATCCAACCCGAATTGTGCCTTGCAGAGAAGTTTGTGGTGTTTAATTCTTCAGATTGCCACTTCGCTGATTATGACGGGGATCGAGCTGCCCGGTCAGCTCGCGGGGGTCCAGGGGGCAGCGCCCCTTGGCAGGTCCGGGGCAGCGCCCAGGCGGGGTCGAGAGGCAGTGCCTCGAAAGCAAAATGCAAAATTGCATTCAAAGTTGTATGTCCGCCCTTGCTCGCTCGAGCAAAGGCTACGTTTGGCAAAAAACCTGAAAAAGATGAATGTACGCTCAAGCGAAACTTGCGTGGCTCGAGCGAAGCCACTTATGGAAAACACGCGTTTTTGGTTCCTTGCTCGAGCGAGAGAGTCTTAGCTCGAGCGAGCATCGCGATCCAGATTTCTATAAGTACGGATTTCTGTCAGATTTTAGGATTACTTCTCCAGATCTTGTTTTTGGATATTAAGGTTTATTTCTGGAGATATTTTGCTAGTTTTCTTTGATGTTTTGATTGAGTATTCAACTCATGGTTTAAAGAGTATACATCAAATGATTATTTGTTTGTTCTACACAAAAGAGAGAGTTGTTCTTCGGTGGATTCTGAAGAATTCGAGCCTGAAGCTTTGGTGGATTCTAGAGTGGCTCATCGTCAAGACAATTCCGAGGTGAAGACGAGGTTGGAAGAGGCACATAGGGGTTGGTTCAATTCGAGCGTGGATTCGCTAGGTAATTGAGAGTATGCCTGTGTAATTCCTTTATATCTTCTTAGTGGATTGTTTTGTGGCTGTTACCCGTTATTTTTTATCACAATTGGAGATGTCCAATTGTGGTTTTTCCACGTAAAATTTTTGTGTCGATTTATCTTGATTGTTTAATTGGGATTGTTACATACTGCTTAAAATTGATACATAATCACAAATCAACATCTAGAAGATTTCTAGTTTTTTCAATTGGTATCAGAGCGGGTTGTTCTTTTGTTTTTTAAAAACTTTTGAGTGAGATCTTGTTTGATTTGTCATAATGGATTCAATATGTGAGGGAAATTCTATGGTTCGACCACCCCTACTTGACGGATCCAATTATTCTTTTTGGAAAGCTCGGATAAGATCGTTTTTGAAATCTATTGATGAAAGAGTTCGGCAATCTGTAATGTATGGGTGGACTGAACCAACGATTACCGTTGATGGAGTAATTTTCCCCAAACCAATCGATAAGTGGGACATAACAGATTACCAAAATAGTAGTTGGAATAATAAAGCAATCAATTCTCTCTTTTGCACTGTCACACCTGAAGAGTTTAGTCGTATTTGCAATTGTGAAGTCGCAAAAGAGGCTTGAGATATCTTACAAACTATTCACGAGGGCACTTCTTCGGTTAAACGCTCAAAACTTCAAAGGCTCACGTCTAGTTTCGAAAACCTTTCAATGAAAGATAGTGAGACCTTTGGTTAATTTTATGCGAAGTTGAGTGACATTGTAAATTCCAGCTTCAATTTAGGTGAAAAAATACCAGAATCCAAAGTAGTGGGAAAAATTTTGAGATCCTTGCCCGATCGATTCCAACCAAAAGTTACGGCTATTGAGAAGGCTCAAGATGTTGACAACCTCAAGCTGGATCACTTGGTTGGAAATCTCCAAACTTATGAGGCACATCGGAATTTCAAAAAGAAACAAAAAGATATTGCTCTTAGTAGTACTCATAAAGTTGGAGAGGATTCTGATGAGGATTGTGAGATAGATTCTAAGATTACGGCTGCTTTTGTTAAACAATTTTAAAAATCTTTTTTGAAAAAGAATCCTAATCTTTTAGACTCTACTCATACTTATAAATCCAAAGGCAAAGATAAACTCAAAATTAATTCTATAGCCAAGAAGGAGAAAGGAAAGATACAAGGGAACTCTGAGAGACTCCAATGCTATGAATGCCAAGGATTGGCCACTTTGCTTCAGAATGCCCCACTCGTTTGAAGAAGAAGAAAGCCCTTGCTATCACTTGGGATGATGAATCAGAATCTGATGAAGATGATAGTGACAACGAAGATCAAGGCAAAGAGGGACACAAACAATTCCTTGCTTTCATGGCGGCTTCCGAAACTGAAAGACGAACAGAGTATCTGAAGAGGTTAGTTGAGAATGCCACTGATGATGAATCCTCGGAGAGTGATGATGAAGAGCTTGAGCAAGCTTATGAAAAGTTGTATAAGGAATCTCTTAACTTATCCAAATTGAATGACAAACTCACTACGAAACTCAAAGCATGTGAAAGTGAGAATGTCAAATTAAAGAAAGAGATTTCCGAGGCTAGGACTGATGCCCTTAAGATTTCTAATGATCGACAAGCTCTTTGTGCAAAACTCTTGACTTGTGAGACAGAGATGAATGAGCTACAGCAAATCTATGCAACATATGAAGAAAAGATTGAAACTGTCGAGATGTCTCAAGTTGCTTTGGAAGAACTAATGATCAAAAAAGAGGAAGAGCTCAAGTGTGCTATGGCAACCATTGGTCTTTGGAACAGAGGATCAAAGACCTTGGACAATATTATTGGGTCTCAACAAATTTGTTCTGACAAGAGTGGCATTGGCTTTGGTGATAACAAAAAGCAAAAACAGAGTGCATCTACATCTCATGATACAAGAACTCAAGGAAAGGGAGAACCAAAAATTCAACATAAGGATGGACTTCTCAAACTTCCTAGAGTTGGTAAGGTAAAAGCAAAGAAGGTACACCCTATTTTTATTTGTCATCATTGTGGTATGCATGGTCATATTCGCCCTTATTGTTATAAGTTGCATGGGAGAGTGTCTCATAGAGATGGAAGAAATTCCCACATCTCATGGGGTGGGAGACACTTCATTGGTTGTAATGAGATCAAGGGTCATATCAAACATGGAGCGAGTTTGCATTTGCTAGACCTAGGAGTAGGAAGTTGGAAACCATGTCTAGACGGGTTCCTATTGCAAGGGAAAGGAACCACAACGTCAAGACACTACCCAAGAACCGCAATTCTCACAACTTTGTTTACACTAAAGCGGTTTGGGTGAGAAAACTTGACTTGTGTTGATTTGTTTATTTGTTTTAGTTTTTGGGTTTCTGTGTGGTTTTTTTTATCACAATTGGAGGTGTCCAATTGTGTTTTTTTATTGAGAAAAAAAAATGTGTGCATGTTTGTTTTCTGTCTTGCTTTGTTTAGAAAAAAAAAATGTGTGCTTGTTCGTTTTTTTGTCTTGCTTTGGTTAAGAAAAAAAAATAAAAAATAAAAAAATCCAAAAAGATCTTCTTAGTATGGGTTTGCAAGCTTGGAATTTTTTAGTAGTCCTTAGTGCATATTGGAATTGATAAGAATATCTATTACATGTTAATATGTGTGTGCTTTTTGTGGTCATTACTCATTTTGGTGTGTGTTCTTTGATGAGTATGTCTCATTCTGTACACACTCTTGGATAAGAAAATTTTGGAGTCTTCCGCCTCAGTAATTATTTTTCTCTATGGACTTCTGGCATTGTATCTTTTGCTTTTCTTGAGGAATTGACCTATACTAGCATATCATAGGTGATATTGAGTCTCCTAACCACCTTCCATCTTTTTTGCATCTCCACAGCTTTCCCCTCTGTTCTTTGTAGTCCAGCCATGAGGAAAAGGCTACCTCAGAGTCACCAACCAGGCTATCCTTATTATCTCCATGCTTCTCTGGTTCGGTTTCCATACCCTTGAGCGTGTCAGCCACCAATGAGTGTGCAAAAGCAAAAGAAAAAGAAAAAGAAAAAGAAGAAGAAAAAAAAAGCATGCAAAAGAAAGAAAAAAATGTGCAAAAGAAAGAAAAAGAAAAATAAAAGATTCATTGATTGAGGAGGAGCCTCCGCCTTTACTCACCAAATACCCCTTGATTCCTAGTGGTTTAACTTTTCTTAGTTGTGCTTAGATTCTCTTGTCGGAGGTCCAACTTTTATATCACTACTAGGATTTGAATCTTGTGTTTGTCGAACTCCAAGAGTCACACACACACTTTTATCATGGGATCTATGCTTTTCACATAATGCACCACTTTCTTTCATGAGGAATCTTCTATAGACTGTGCACATTGTGTTTTCAAGTAATTGTGCTTCTTGGATAATCTTGTGTGTTTTAAGGTACAACTCTGAACTTCCTTGCTTGCTCCACCATATTATTTGTGTCGTTTTCTACTTGTTCACTGTTTCAGTATTTGTGGTTGCTTTTAGTGAGGGGGAGTTTGGTTTATCTTGGCAAGAGTTTGTTAGCATGAATACTTTGATTATTTCCTTCTTGCATACTCCTGATATTTCCATTATCATATCATTGCTTGTGTGGTTTATGATCTTGCTTTAGTTAATTGAGCTTTTTTTGTCAATTCGTGACAAAAAGGGGGAGAAAGTTGTTTTTTCATGTATTCATGTCATGTAACAGGTGCATGTGACGGGTGCATGTGTCGGGTGCTTGTGTCTTAGTTTTCATCTCCTCATGCTACATGTTCTTAAAAACTACAAGATAATGTTTATTGCTTTTTCATATACTCTTGTGGGACTAATAGTTTTTTTGGAGATTGTAGCACTAATAGCTGTTTTGCAGATCATGACCTTGAGAAAGAAGTTGGCTTTTGTTGGCTGTAACGGGTTGGGGTGATTAGGATTTTTATTTGTTTGGTGTGTTTTGTCACAGCATTACCAAAGGGGGAGATTGTTAGGTTTTTATTCTTGGCAATCCCGTTTGACAAAACTCCTTTCAGTTGTATTTCTTCTCACACTTTTTATTTTAGTGAGGCTATGAGTTTTTAGATGCGAATCCAACCCAAATTGTGCCTTGCAGAGAAGTTTGTGGTGTTTAATTTTTCAGATTGCCACTTCGCTGATTATGATGGAGATCGAGCTGCCCGGTCAGCTCGCGGGGGTCCAGGGGGCAGCGCCCCTTGGCGGGTCCGAGACAGCGCCCAGGCAGGGTCGAGAGGCAGCACCTCCGAAGCAAAATGCAAAAATTGCATTCAAAGTTGCATGTCCGCCCTTGCTCGCTCGAGCGAAGGCTGCGTCTGGCAAAAAACCTGAAAAAGATGAATGTACGCTCGAGCGAAGCTTGCGTGGCTTGAGCGAAGCCACTTATGGAAAACACGCGTTTTTGGTTCCTCGCTCGAGCGAGAGAGTCTTAGCTCGAGCGAGCATCGCGATCCAGATTTCTATAAGTACAAGTTTCTGTCAGATTTTAGGATTACTTCTCCAGATCTTCTTTTTGGATATTAAGGTTTATCTCTGGGGATATTTTGCTAGTTTTCTTTGATGTTTTGATTGAGTATTCAACTCATGATTTAAAGAGTATACATCAAAGGATTATTTGTTTGTTCTACACAAAAGAGAGAGTTGTTCTTCGGTGGATTCTGAAGAATTTGATCCTGAAGCTTTGGTGGATTCTAGAGTGGCTCATCGTCAAGACAATTCCGAGGTGAAGACGGGGTTAGAAGAGGCACATAGGAGTTGGTTCAATTCGGGCGTGGATTCGCTAGGTAATTGAGAGTATACCTGTGTAATTCCTTTATATCTTCTTAGTGGATTGTTTTGTGGCTGTTGTCCGTGGTTTTTTATCACAATTGGAGGTGTCCAATTATGGTTTTTCCACATGAAATCTTTGTGTCGATTTGTCTTGATTGTTTGATTGGGATTGTTGCATACTGCTTAAATTTGATACATAATCACAAATCAACATCTAGGGGATTTCTAGATTTTTCATTTTGTACTTGTATTATGTATTTCTTTTCGTATATATTTATTCCTCGGGAAAAAAAAGACCCAAAAATATGCTTGTGCAGTACGAATAATTACAAGAGAAATACAAAGATCAACATGCATTTTAAAAGGGCAGACAAAGTAAAAAGACTTTAAAAGATAAAATTGTATGAAAAAGAGTTTGATATTATTTAATTATTTTCTCCCTCCCTTGATATTGTATGAAAAGACATTTTAGGTTATTCAGGGCTATAAATTTAATTTTAAAATTTTTGGAATAATAAGCACACGCTCTAATCTTTTGAGACTATAAGAACAATAATAATTTGAATGATCATATTATTCTTATCAGTGTATATGTCCTGCCTATCTATCCACATCACTTACCTGCCTAGTGTTATCTATCTGTTTAAATGTCACATATTTGTAACCCATTTTTCCGAGGATAGTTGACTACCATGAGTCTCCTAAGGGCCTAGTCCCAATGGAGAGGTCATGGGTTCAACTCTTCCTAAGAGACAGTTGAATTAAGAGGCAAACACTTAGTGCTTTCCAAGGATGAGGAGGCTAACTTCCATAAGTGCTAATCTAACAACTAACAACTGACTTTGCCTAAAAAAAAAAAAAAAAAAAATCCTATTTGTTCACTTCATCTATCTATTTTTCCATATCACCATCACCCACCACTGACCACCTCTATGGATTTTTTAGCGACCAAAAGTCCGACGTGAATGGATTGAAAAAAAGTATACTTTAAAATAATAATTTATCATCTTCATTAAAAAAAAAAATCATTAATCATGTATTTACAACCAAAACAAAATAATCCTTAAACGACATACACTCCCTTAAAAATTGATTTCTCAACATTTTCTTTTCCTTTTCATGTGGTGTTTACTTCTTTTGTGCCGCCCCTATATAGTTGGCCATGAAGGTGGTGGTGGGGATATTAGCTACACTTTTTCACAAAATCACTTTCACAATTTAAAAATAAAAATAAATGATGGATATTGATTTGACTTTAATTCATATTTTGAAAGTAAAATAATTTTTATCTAAATAAATTTGTTTGTCATTAACGATTTTTGTTTTGTGTGAAAAATATTTTTCGCTTAAGCAAACATATTAATTAAGAAAGATGTGGATACTAGCCATGGATATGAAGCTTTAATTAGAGATTTTTAAAGTCCTAATGAGTTGATGAAGAGTGGGGACCAAATGAGATCTATACTCCGGAAAAAAAAATTTAAGCATATTAATTAAGAAAGATGTGGATATGAAGCTTTAATTAGAGATTTTTAAAGTCCTAATGAGTTGATGAAGAGTGGGGACCAAATAAGATCTACACTCCGGAGAAAAATTGTAATGGATGCTTTTTGAAGAAGTGGAAAAGGGTGAAAGTGTTTGATCTGCGGATCCTGATAAGTACTGTTTAGTGAACTCTGGATTTAATGAATGGTTTAGGGACTCCCCCAAGAAGCGGGGGGTTCGGGACACCTATTGTAGGTTAAGAAAGTTATAGGGTAAATTACACTTTGTACCAAATTCCACTTTGGCCCCTATACATGAAATCATTACAGTCAACCCTTTACATTTCTAGTCAAATCTCACTTCGGTCCCTACACATGAAACTATGACAGTCAACCCTGTATACTTTTGATCAAATCTCACTTTAGTTCCTACACAAGTGTCAATATCCCTTTTCGATTACTCAATTGTTTAAATTTTTAATAGAATCTACTCATATAACAAGAAGGTGATTATAACATGAGGGTAAGAGAGGAAAATCATCTACATTTTTCTTAAATACACACTTTGTCACAAAATTTACATCAAATTATGACTGTAGTAGGTTAAAACAAAATGCATATTGTAAACGATTAAGAAGATGAACTAGAATTTTGCATAAATTGGAATCACCAAACTCTGTTTTTCACAATAACACAATATTCTATCTATCATCTTACTTTCTCTTTGATTTCTTTGTCGCATTTTTATTTATTTCAAAAGCACTATTTTCTTGCCTCTTCGTCCCAATTTTTAGCATACGAACATATATATATTATTACATAACTCTACGTGCTTATCACGTAGGACAAAGTGTATTGGTGGGAAACATGGATGATTTTCCTTTCTTACTCTCATTTCATAATCACATTTTTGCCACATGATTGGATTTTGTTAAAAATTTTAAAATGAAGTAACAGAAAAAGGGACATTGACACTTGTGTAGCAACCAAAGTAGGATTTAAGCAAAAGTACAAGGGGTTAACTGTCATGATTTCATGTGCAAAGACTAAAGTGGGATTTGACTAAAAGTGCAAGTGGTTGAATCTCATGATTTCATGTACAAGGGTTAATGTGAGATTTGGTACAAAAACTAAGGGTGCAAAGTGTAATTTACCCAATGTTATATTATTTTCTAATCATAGTGAAAACTACAACAACCATGATTCATTTTATTTTTTATTTATTTTTTATTTCGTATCTCACTGGCCCTGATTAAAAAGAGTCAATTCCTAACCGAAAGAAAGAGAGAGAAATAGAAGGATCCATAGAATAATGATATCCCAAGGTGAAGAAAAGACAACAATAATGTTAATGTAACGAAGCCAGTACATTACACGGCTCCCCCAACTGGAAGAGGGGTCGATGCTATGTCAAAGGCACAATAGTAATTGTTGTGCCTTAACTTAAGATTTATTATGGGCTTATTTTTATGATCCAAACCGTTCATTTTGTAAGGTTCGTCAAGTACTTCAAACATGTCAAAAATTATATTAATCAGATATCGATAACCATGTGATCAGAATACATTTATCATACAGAAATAATATGTTTTTCTCTTAAAATAGTGTCCAAAGCAAGCAATCCAATTGCATATATATCGATATCCAATCAATATAATTTTTGATATGTATAAAGTACTCAACAAACCCTACAAAATAAACAATTTGGATCATAAAAACAAGTTCATAATAAACTTCAAATGGAAGTACAACAGTTACTACTATGCGCAAAGCACAACAGCAACTCACTTTCCTCTATAAACACGGCAAAAGTTAAAGTGATGTGGAAGTGCTCTTACTTCCATTACGGATCACGAGTCTTTGTGATCACATTCAAGTTTAAATGACCTAGTTTTGTTTTTTTTAAATAGAAGAAATTATATATATAAAAAAATCAAAAGAAAAAAAAATCAAGATTTGAACTTTATAACAAAATAAAATTTAAGTTTTTAAATTTATCAATTTAAATTCTAATGTTCTTATTATTTTCAATTTAAATCATTCGCTTATTTATGTTAATTACATTTGATGGTAAAAATATATTTGCCAAAGTGAAAAGGTGTCCAAATATAAAGGGAGAAAATGTAATTTACCCTTTCTTCATTTTTAGTTTTGCAAAGAAAAAGAAAGAAAAATGGCCTAGGTTTCTCAAGGTCTTATGTTCAAAACCTTGTAAGTGCATACAATTTCTTAGGACAAGTCCATACAGGATTTTGTATCGGCTTTAAGTAAATCCATTACTAGTAAACGGTGGAATTGTCCCTAGGATTAGTCGGTCTTTAGGGCCAGATATCAAGTTATTTAAAAAAATAATAATAATAAACTCTTTTGTCACATCATTATGAATAAATTTATAGGTATAAAATTGTGAGTATTTAACATTTCTCAAGGGAACTAATTATACATATCCACATAGCTGGTGATATAAAATGATAAAAAAAAGTAGGGGTTAATAATAGATTTTTTATATTATGTGATAGTTATCATGATATTTTTTTGTTTAATTTTGAACAAAAATTAACTTTAGAAGTAAACTACAAAAAAAAAAAAACTTGAAGGGCCAAAGTAGAAATATATATATATATGTAAATAAAAAATAAATTTAATAGCCAAAAGTGAAAAAGTGTCAAAACATAAAGGGAGAAAAATATAATTTATCCTTTTTTCATTGGGGGATTGACCCATAAATCCTAAATTTTGGTCTTGTGATCCATAAGATCCTAAATGTTTTCTTGTTAACCAAAAAGGACTCTAGTGTGGTTGTTTACTAATTTGCCACTAGGTAAATGTTTTCCATCCGTTGTGTCTGTATTTATGGGGATCAGGGTGTGTGTTGCCCACGTACCCTGAAAAAACGTTATAATACTATTTTGTTATTAGGAATGGTTGACGTGTTAAGGTGGGGTATGATCAGTACACGTCATGTTGTTGTTGTTAGTGTGGCATGGATGACGTCATAATATGGTACACATATTGACCCGGTTGCCCATATTTGGTTTGGGTTTGTTTAACAAATAATTGCATGGCACGGAAGGGCATTTGAATCCGACCCATATCAAATGGATCAATCTGTTTGTGTGAAATGCCCAAATTGGAAGGTCAAAATGTTTCCACAGTAAGCAGAACCCTAGGATCAATTTTATTGTAGTCCTTCATGATTCAAAATTTAAAATCACACTGATTGATTCCCACATCCGAGATTTGTAGGGAATTTCATGATTTTGTGAGGGGAGAGTTAATAGTTGGATTGATCGAAGCCAGTGAGTTTGTTGGTGTGTGAAACCTTAACTGTGGTGAACTGGTTAGCGTTTTGTGAATGTCGCCGTGCAGAATTGAAGAAGAAGATCAACACCATTGAAGATTCACGAAATGACTGGGAAAAGTAAGTATTTTGTGTTGTTGTCTATGTTTGTATGTATGTGTGTGATATGGTGTTGGGCTGAAAGGTACTTTCGTTGTTAGCTTGTGCTTTATGTGAAAAGTGTTACATTGCTTAGTAGGTCGTGCTTGATTATTTTAGTTATTGTTGTAATTAATGTGGTTGTTGTTGGGTGTGGTGGGTTTTTAGGGATGTCATCAGATTTTGAAAGGTGTGTGTTTGCCCCACGTATTGACGTTGAGGAACCACAAATTAAAGGAGCATGGTTTGTTGTGTTTGTATTTTGTGGAGTGTAGGGTTGGGTGTTTTGAAATATGTGTTGGTGGTGTCATGATGTTCCTTGTTGGATAAATACCTACAATTTCGATGGTGACATATTAAGGTTGTGGGGGATATACGGACATAACATAATTCTGGATGGTATGTATGTATTCGCGTTGTTCCTGGTTTGACGGTTTTTTTTTCCTCCACAGAAGAATATTGTGACCAAAATCTAACGGCAAATGCTAGCTGCACGTGGCAGAGACGATATGCTGGAAACGCAAGATTTTGAAATTCCGCTTAAGTCAGTGATTGAAAGCCCCCAACAACGTCTAGATTTGTAAGTGAAACGTGTACATGTGAATTTGACTGATTTGGTGGTTTGTTTGGATAGACTATGTTGCTGATTATTTTTTTATTTTTATTGTTTTTGTGTTCAATGGATCATAGGCTGGATTGTGTAGTTATTGTGTGCGCAGTTATAAGGCAACATATGCATCATGTTGAAGTGGGATGGTGTTTGGAAGGTGGCAACTGCAACGTTTTGAGAGCTAACATGGTGAAGTTATTGGTGAACAATCCTAAACGTGGTTTGGTGAACAATCCTGGCGCAAAAGCAAGTTGAGCTTAAACCATCGTGAAACTAATTTAGGTTTAGTAAATGGATTTCATGTAAGCAATGTATTTATTATGCTCTATACTAAGTTTGGTACAACATTCTGGTGCGTAAGACATGATCAAGATGTTTTGTTCATTCGTATAGTAAATTAATCGCCCTGTTTTTTAAACAAAGTGTTGTTTATTCTATGTTTTGTTTTGGTTTGTGACACATGGTTGTTGCCATGCAAGATTGACTGAAATATACTATGCTACTATGGTTTATGGTTAATGAAAGGAGATGTAACTGTAGTTTGCAATGTGCATGGGTTAATGAATTTCTTGATTTGGTTGTTACGTTACAGAAATTACCTGGTAGAAACTTCCAAGTACCCATTACATAAAAATGATATGATGCATATGTAGCTGGTGGTGTAGTGCGTTTGGTGCATATGGGGTTTTCAGTCTTGTTATGAGTGAGGTGCGTAAAAAGTGGAATGGTTAGGTTACTGTGACATTTGTGTCAACTGGTTATGGCATTTAGACGTACCCCAGAAGTAAATGGGGTACGTTATGTGGGTCATGGTGTAGATTTTTTTTTTTTTTTTTTTTTTTGCATTTGGATGTGTGATGTTTGGTTGTTGTTGTGATATTTGGATTGCATGACGGTATGTTGTTATGGTCATTCGTTTTAATGTTGATTTAGTAGTTGTTTTGTGATATGGATGTGGGTGACAGTGGGTGTTATTTGGTTTGAATTACGGCGTGTTGTTATTAGGTGTGTGTATGGGTCATGATATTATACATGCATTATGTACATTTGTAAGCCATATTGTTATGGTAGTCGCCAGAAACAGTAAGTAGTGTGCGGAATTGAAAACATAATGTAGACTGCTGGTAAAACAATTTATTTGATGGAAAGTTATGAACCATAAATTTGTGATAACGTTACGTACTAATACTGCAAAACAAAAATACTTATGGTGCCCTTACATAATGACAACTCATTTAAAAATATTTGGTACTAGATCTGCTGAAGATGTTAACGGACTATATTGGTGCATTGCATGTCTTCCTATTGTCGTTTCCCATACAGCTGCAGCAGCCACAACGGATTTGTTGTACATGCTCTTCCCTTGACGGTATTCGCTTCTTTTTTGGCCTGCTTGGTGGAAGTTTCACAGCAGGGAGTTGAATGAAGTAATCATTTGGACTAAATGGTGGTTGTTCCACTGTAGGTATTGGGTAAATGGTTGGTGCGTATGTGGAACGATACTCAGACACATGGAAGTACGGTTCTACAAGCTTGTTCAAATTCCTAGCACTCTTTTAAACGGTGACCACAACATGTGCACATAGGAAACCTTTGAGTTGCCACTGGAAGCATCAACACGTACGCCTCCCGACATTGACAATGATTGAGGGAAATGAGTGTACTTCATAGATGTCTGCATTTGCCTGGCTGACATTCCACAACCTGTCTTTGTTGAAAGTTGTATCCAAGCAGGACTCCATTTTGGAACAAATTGCATCAGTCCTAGTATGGGATGTGACACGATGTTTTGCCATTTTCCGCATTAGTTTGGTTCTAATACTGCCAACCCTGTGGGTAATTGGAAGATTGCATGACTCTCGTATCCATGAGTTGAATGATTCAACAGCATTGGAACACATTTCCCTATAACGGTTGCCCCTGTAAATTGTTAAATGACAACACAATATTAATGTACTCGTTATAACACGGAATTGTGTTTGGGTTATGTACATGTGCCACATGGAATTTGGTTGGAGCACGGAAAAAACGTACTAGAAAAGAGCATTTGCCCAATGTTGTGGGTGTGCATTTGCTATGAATTCGGTTACAACCCCACAGCCTGATTTATGGAAATGTTCGACCTTCTGATTGAAAACAGCGACTGTTGGTGCATACGCACAATGTCGTAGTTTGGTAACTAACCCAGCCCGATGCATACTATTTAAATACCGTAGCCTGTCTTTTAAGTTCCTTTGCAAATGTTGAAGACAGAAAGCGTGTTCTATGTTTGGGAAAATGGTTGGCATCGCTTCAAGTAAACCAGCATTTCAATCAGAAATGAACGTTAGCTGCCTTGCTACATTAACCACTTGTGCAAGTTGTTGAAGGAACCAGGACCAATTCGATGTGTTTTTGGAGTCCATAACTGCGTATGCGAGTTGAAATAACCCTGACACATAATGCAAATGTGAATGTGGAGCACTTTGTGGGTTAGTGTGACATATTTGGTAAGCTAAAATGGGTAGGATAAAATGGCTTGTTCTTATTCGGTCAATGGGATATACTAACCTTGGTTGCCATCCTTCGCAGTGGCGGCAAGTAGGAATCCTTTGAAACAGCCTTTTAGAAAAGTGGCGTCCAGGAAAAGCAATAGGTGACAATGATTAAAACCGTTAATGCATGCTTTGAATGACATGAAATATAGGGTGAAACGGTAGGTGTGGTCATCATATTCGAATTTGACGTAACTACTGGGGTTGTGTGCTATCATAGCATCACTGTACCATCGTAACTGATCGAAAGAAATGTTATGAGCACCAAAGAGTTCACTCCTTGCTCTTTCGACCCCCAGCCACGCAACGTGATAGCTAATGTCTAGTCCGTAATCTTGCTTCAAATCCAGAATGACCTCAGTAGGTCATGTAAGTGGTCGGTCAAGTACTCGTTCTAAAATAATGTCAGCAAATAACTCGGACCCCACCAGCAGATTTTTTGAAGTACGGACGGCTATGCCGCAAATGTGTTCATTGTTCCACTTGCGGAGGAAAAAAAAATCCTTTTGCCTCTAATTTGCGAGCATGAACAGACCATGTACATCCATTAGTCTCGAGCATTGCACAAGCAGCAGTTACACGGACTGAATCATTTTTTTTGTATTTGAACTGAAACCCACATTGTTGCGGAACTCCAAAGCTCCACCCTCAAACTCCTGACCTATGTGAGTGAACCTAGTTACCAATGAATGTGAGAGGAACACCTTGTCATTGTTTGGACAAAATGTTTCCAACAAATCCACCTCATCATCAATGTCTATATCGCTTTGTACCCTTACCCAGTCAGGTGAGTTGGCTCCTCTGTGGGGTTGTTCATCAACACGATGACCATCTCCCTCACCCCAGTGTTTTTCAATAATCACATCAATTAGTTGTAAGCGGAATGATTGGGCAAGGCATACCATGTTCTACATGTCAACATCGTTCTGTATGGCAAAATTGTTATACCCTGGAATCTTGTAAAACAACAACACTTTTCCCAGTGACAGCCCATCGTATTTGGTACATACGAAATCAACAGGTTTAGCAAGGTTATATGGCGACTGCAATTCGTATGCAACATTGATGGATTGGTAACAACACAAAAGCATGAAAAATGAGTCCATCTGTAACAGAAAAAAAAAAAAAATTTTGTTCACAACATTGACGACTGTATTGACATGAAATGAACTAGAAGATTGCGTGTAAGAAAAACGAAATTGACCAGAATCCCCACATGATACATTAAACGTGACAGAGAAACAGTGTGGCATACCTGAACACGGTGGAATATGCTCGCATCAACTGCAGACCCCCTCTCCCACTTCACACGCACAAGACCCAAAACCCTACTCTCCCCCCTTAAAACCTTTCACAAATTGAATCCCACACCTCTCCACAAACGTCTAACTATATATTCCAAAAATATAACAACTTTCCATACATAACTAATGAGGGTACATGTCCATCCAATGCCCATCATATTTTGAAAAAGGACTTCCTAGTGAGATGTTCCACATAACAAGGACTTGGAAATCAAACAAATCAAACGTGGGATTGAATGGTATAAGAGTTGCCAAGTTAGGACTTTCCAATAAATTTCCCTTTTTCATTTTTAGTTTTGCAAAGAAAAAGAAAGAAAAGTGAGAATGAAAATAATTTTCCTTGTTCGATTTTGGAGGAAAAAGGAAAGAAAATATTAACAGAGGGAACGGGAAAATAAAGAAAAGTAAGAAGGAAAATACCTGTCAACTTGTTTTTCTTGGATTTTTCCCCCCGCTCAAATGATCAATTCAAAGGAAGGAAAATCGACTCTATTCAATTGAGTTTTTAGGATTTATTGTTAATATTTTTTTAAATTATTTAAAATTTATTTATCTATATAATAAAATAAGATGGTTTTTGAAAATGTCTAAAAGATTCAATTTGTTAGAACGATGTAGATTGAACTAATTAAAGATTAAACGACTGAAATTGCTTGATTCAAAATAAACTTCCTATCCAAACAATTGTTAACTTTTATTTTACATAGTCCCACATCTGGGAAAAATAAAAAAGTGGGTTGTGTCACTTATAAAGTGAACCTTATACTTTCATTTAATATTGTAGTGTTGTACATTTTTCAATTTAAGACAGTTTAAATTTTAAAATAAATTTAAAATTTTAATCAATTAATTTTTGTATAAGTTGGTTGGTCTTTTGACCTAGCCGATTGGACTAAACTATTTTTGGTGCGATTGATTTATTGGTTTAACCGTGACTTTAACAGTTTTATCAAAATATATTAGCTAGAATTGTTTGATTTGAAATAAATTTCTGACTTAAACAATTATTAGTTTTTAATTTACACAATCCCACATCAGAAAAAGAATGATTGAATAAGTTGTTTCACTTATATAAAGTGAACCTTTACTCTCATTTAATATTTTAGTGTTATTCATACTTTAGTTCAATACAATACAATTTAAATTTTAAAAGTCTCTATTAATTAATTTTTGGGTGAGTTGGTTAGTCTTCTAATTCAGTCAGGTAGGCTTAATCAGTTTTGATTTACTGATTTGTTAGTTTAATTGCACTTTTTAGTTGTTTTATCAAAATTCTAGCAAATGACCTGTGGTTAAAGGGATTGCCAATGAAATAAAGTGTTATCGAGCCATACCAATGCAAACAAAAAGAAAATAATAATTATAAAATAAAATCAATACAAAATTCAAACATGCACCTGAATTCAAATGATGGTGTGTCCCTAATCAAATTTAAAAAATAAACTCAAGTTTCACTTTGCATTATGTTTGCATATTCTATAACTAACAGTGACATTAATAGTAATGATGGCTAGAAGTTAAATGATGATAAATTCACTATATACTGCATGTGCTTGGATAGAGTTTTACAATTCTTGATTACAAACAATGAAAAAAAAAATTGCACTTAATAGATAAAAATCATTTGCAAATAAAGAAAGATTAGTTACAAATAGAGTAAATAGATATGGATAGATATTAAATTTTCTTATTTTATATGTATCTTTATAGTAAAATAGGATGATTTTCAAAAATGTGTAGAAGGAAATTAGGGCATTTGATTCAATTGTTAGTTAGAACGGCATGGATTAACTTAATCAAAGATTGAACGGTTGAGAGTGCTTGATTCGAAATAAACTTCTCGCCCAAACAATTGCTAACTTTTATTTTACACAATCTCACGTTGAGAAAAGAAAGAAAAAGTAAATTATTTCACTTATATAAAGTAAACCTTATGCTTCTATTTAATATTGTATGCGTGCTTCAATTCAAGACAATCTAAATTTTAAAATAAAATAAAATTTAAAATTTTAATTAATTAATTTTTGTGTAAGTTGGTTGGTCTTTTGACTTTGCTAATTAAGCTGAACCATTTTCGGTTTGATTGATTCGCTGATTTAACTATGATTTTAGCGATTTTATCAAAATGCATTTATTAAATTTGATTGATTTAAAATAAAACTAAATTCAGGTCAAAAGACCAAAATTTGGGTTGAGAGTGCCTTTAGGCACGGGTAATTTGCTAGTACTGTTATACTATATTATATATTATATAAAGGTAACACCTTAGTTGATGTCCTAAAGCCATTCCTATCCTTAATGCCAAGTGTCTCATTTCTCTATGTAAAAATAAAACAAAATTAAATAAAGAGGATAGTCGATTCAAGACTGTACAAATAAAACTCTTACCATTTAAGTGATACAATATATAGTAATTTTTTTATTATTATTATTTGAATTGTACGCTCATTGCGTGTACTAGCCGCTATTCTTAATAAAAATAAGGGAAAAACACCGACAAATCTCTTATCCATGTCTTAGTAACCAATAAGTCTTCTAAATGATCTAATGAACCAAATAGTTCCATTTGTCTGGAAATGACACTATAGCCCTTTATTTTATTGGCGTGGATGCTGACTAATATCCGTAAGCTGAAATTACATATTGCACAAAGTTTACTAAAGAGTTTTAATACTCTTTAAGGATTTTTGAAAAATCTTACAAATCAAGTCATCAAAATCAAAAGATTCCCATATTAGAATTCACCCCACCTTCGAATACTCACACCCCATTCCAATTGCCCCTAATGTGATAAGTGGCATTCAAACTCCAAAACACAAATCTCCCATATTTGGTTGTTCCTTTTAGCGATCACCACATCTAGCCATCTAGCTAGGAATGTAGAACCACACTCATTTCTAATTGTGGTTGTAGTTGGTTGCTATGTTGACATGAAATTAAGTTCATTATTTGTCACATTGTAACCGGGTATTATTTGAATGTGTACTGTCGGTTCTTCACAGAGAGATTTGGGCCTTGTTTGGTTTCACTTTGAGAAAAAGATTTTGAAGAAATTTTTTGAAAATTTGTTTGGTTTGTAATTTTTCTGAAAAAATTTCTAAAATCACTTTCTCTCTCCTACACATCAATCAATCACTTTTTCTCTCTCCTCTCTTTTTCAATCACTTTTTCTCACATGCATCTACTCAATTACAATAAAATATCAAATCATCACAAATTTCCAAACTCCAAAACTATTTTCAAAATATACAACTACACAAACTACAAAAATTTCTAAACTCTCTTCTCAAAATATTTTTTGAAAACTTATCTCCCAAAGTCAAACCAAACAAGGCCTTGATTTTTGTAAAATTTTCATGCCGACATTATGAAAGTGTTTGTGTGTGTTTGATATGTTACATTGTAAATGTGAATGTGAGCAATGTTAGTCATCACATACAGTATGTGGTTTCTAAATGTGACATATCAGATGTAACTACATGACATGTAATTAAGTACATGGTTTGCCACACTGTGACCAGGTATTATTTGAATGTGTACTATCAGTTCTTCAAGGAGGGCTTTGGTTTTTGTAAATTTTTCACGCTGATATTATAAAAGTGTATGTGTGGGTTTTATACATTATAAATGTGACTGAGCAAATTAGTTATCACATTTTTTCAATGTGTGCATATACACTACAACATATAAAAGTTTTAAAGATTAAATATTTTGGTCTATAAAAGTGAAAATTTTGTTGCAAAAGGCATTTAGAGACCAATTTCTACCGTCATGAGGATAATTGTTAAAAGGTCGTCCCGAAAAGTCAAAAACAAGGCTTTTAGCAACAAAATTTTAAAAATGTCACTAATAAATAGACTTTGAGGGATAAAATAATTTGGCCTTAAAATGGTTTATTTTTTGAGATAAAAAATTTAGTCTCAAAAAGATAATAATTCATCACTAATTTCTAATTTTTGTTGCTTAAAATATAATAACGACACTTTTCGCAACAAAAATATTTGGTCCTTAAAAAATAATTTTGTCCCTAAATTTTGGTCTCTAAAACCTTAATTTTTTGTAGTGATAGTTGTGTGATGTGGATAAATGTGTTCAATGGATATCATTTGAATTAACAATGTGCATGGTTTGTCTCTTAATGTGACATATCAAATGCGTCTCAGTCTCTTATACTGTGTTTGGTTGGGAGATTTGAGAAGGGATTTAGAAAGGAAAAGGGAAATGATAGGTGAAATGTGAATAAAATATGCCTACGTTTCACCTAGTTTTACACACATTTTCCTTTTCCCTTTCTATTTCCAAATTTCTTTGTAAATCCTCCAATCAAACACAGAGTTAGTGTGAGAGTTAGTGTGACATATCAAATATGACTATGTCAGCATGAAATCAAGTATATTGTTTGCCACACAAATCATGATTCACTCAACTAAATCTCACAAAATAATATATTGTGTCTTACATTTTCATCTAAAAAAAACAAACAAACAAGGAAACGTATTGAAAATAAGGGCATAGCTGTAAACTCAACTGTCAATGAATATATTAAATCTACATTTTCAAAATCAACAGAACTACTTGATTTATAAAAAAAATTCTTAGAACTAAATGAATTACTATTCCTCAATATTAGATTCATGGATAAATTCTCATAAAAATAAACACTAAAAGAATACATAGAAATTTATAAATTTTCAAAAGATATTTTGATCCCACCCAGCTTCCATCAAGTGCCACACAACCCACACCACGGATATAAAGGTGTAAATTTGGCTTGGCTCGGGCCAGCCCTGTCAAGCCATGCATGCTCTTGCCAAAATTCAGGCAATGCCGGGCCGGGTCACATGGAAAAAATCTAGTCCCAAGCTCAAGCCCACTCAAAATAGGGTCGCGGAGCCTGGGCTCGAGTGGCGGGCCAGGCCTAACGGGCCTTTTTATCTTTTGCAAAAAATAATTGATAGATATTATATAGATATATAGAGTATTTATGGGGGATAACAACAAAAGCAAAATTGTACTATAATATTTTAATTATGGATAGTCTTAGTGACACATATATCTCTCTCTCTCCTTCTCTCTCTCTCTCTCTAAAAAACCTCCGCTCCAGGCCTCACTTTGGGGCCGACCGGCCGCCGCCTTTGGCTATGGAGGTCGGCTGGCCCAGCTCTTTTCTGTGTCTGTTTGTTAAATTTCCATTTTAATAAACTTGATTCCCCCTTATTTTCCCACCGGGTTATGCGGGCTGCCGCAGTTTTGGCTTCGTTTTTTGGGGTGTTTTGGTGAACATTTTGGTTGTTCACTGGGTCGGCAAAGAGGACGACCCATATCTGGTTAGGTTGTTAACTGGAGCGCTTCTGTGCGATTGGAAGTTTGAGGGGTGTTTTCTCAGTTCAGATTCGGAGGTGTACGCTGCCCAGTTGTGTCTATGGAAGATTTCATTCGAGCGCTTCTACGCGTTGGGAGTTTTGAGGGGTGAACGCCGTCCAGTTGTGTGGTGTGTTTTCGGTGTTTGGGTTGCTTCGACCATTGGTATGGAGTGATTGCAGCAGGTTAGAAGAGGAGAGTGCATCAGTGGTGTGTTTTCGGTGTTTGGGTTGTCTCGGTGCTCGGTCGGTTCAGCAGCTTAGGTTGTAGCAGGTTTGCTTGGTGATGGAGGGGCTGGGCTGGGCTGGGCTGGGTGAGGTTGTGGCTGGGCTTTCGAAGTGATTGCAGCAGGTTAGAAGAGGAGGGTGAAGCAAGAAGAGGAGAGTGAATGGAGCAAAGGAGCAAAGGAGGATCGGTGCAAGAAGGAGGTTCGGTCACGGGTGGGTGTGTGTCCGGGACTGGAGCTGTGTATCAGTGTGTTTTAAAATCTACACTGGAGCTGTGTATCACGGTAATGGATTCTGCGGAGTCGTCTATATTCGGTGCTTGTAAAGGAAGTTTACAGATTATGGAAGTGGGTGTGCTGTTCGGAGAGTGCCATGGTAGTGGAAGTGTTTGGATTTTGGAAGTGGGTGCCACCGTTAAGGTGTTTTGCAGCAGAGGCTCGTGGTGTGAGCAGTTTTTTTGGGGGTGTGTAAGAAGAAGAAGAGGTGAGGCATGGCGTAGGTGGTGTTCTGTCCGGTGTTGGCTTGGAGTTTCACTCGACCGGTGAGTTTTTCTCGGCATGGAGTGGTGTGGGCAGCAGAGGTGAGGCATGGCGTAGGTGGTGTAGGCTGCTGCAGCAGAGGGGTAGAGCGTAGGTAGTGTGGGCTGCAGGAGGTGGCGTGTGCATAGGGTTGTAATCAGGGGCAGGCGTAGCAGCAATAGTGCTCAGGGCGTTTTTAGTTTAGTTCTGGCTTTAGTTTGTTTTGATGCTGTGTTGTGGCTGATGTTTAGTTATTTTTTAGTTTGCTTTAGGTGTTTTTGTGGGTTATTTTGTGGGGTTTCATGTATTTTTTTCTAGTTAAGTTCTTCTTAACTTTTTTATTTAAAAAATCGTGAGGCTTAGGGGTTGGTTGTATGGATGCGAGTAGCAGTAGTAGGGGTATTTTTATACTTCCGAATCTCTCTCGATGCATCTCATCTTCCTGTACTTTTAATTTCATGCTGTTAAATGAAATTTTTCTTTGCCGATCAAAAAAAAAAAAAAAGGAGATGTCTTGTTATGTTTCATATAATACTTATTTATGACTTACGTTTTTTTTTTTTTCTTTTTTGTGGTTATAACTAAAAAAATTATAAAGTTATACCCTTCTTCTTCTTTCTTTTTTTTTATTTTTTAATTTTTAGTTTTTTTTTAAGTTACAAGGTTCATACATTTTCTTGTCTGGAAAAAAATAAAATGAAATGAATAATTTTATATATATCAAGATGAAACAAAATATTATGATCATTAAATTAAATTAATAACATTTAATAAATACATTTTATTTCAAAATGAAATAAAATATTACAAAAAATTTCTGGCTAATCAGGTCAGAGCCTGGCAAGCTAGATCAGGGTTTCAAAATAGACAGCTCATGCTCAGCCCTAGGGTATCGGGCTAGGCTCCGATCCAGGCCTAGCCAAGCCTGGCCGCACCAGGTAGCAGGTGGAGTCCAGGTGGGCCGCAGGTTGGTGGACCAAATTTATACTCCTACATAGATGCCTGTAAATGGTTCGCCACCATTCTTGCACTATAATAGCATACACATTAACACCGTTCTCATAATTCTCTACTAAATGAAATATTCTATGTACACGTTTATTTTATTTTTATTTTTTTAGAAACGTTAACTACAATTTTATTAAGATAAAATAACAATAATACAAAGGTCTCAAACGATCAAATAAGAAACTTCAATGCTGTTGGAAAAATAGTTTTATGGTGATTTTAATGTAAAATTAAAATAGATTTCAATCATCAGTTAAGGTGGGATCAAGTGCATCTAAATTGTTTGTAACAAGATCTTTACATCACAAAAATAATAATAATAAATCACAAAGAATTGAATGAGAAATTGTGTCATAAAATTTGCCTCATGAATGAGGTATTAGGAATGGTGTGTAACATCCCACATTGATCGTTAAGGAAAGTATTGATGGGTATTTAAATCCTAATTTTTTGATAAGGGCATGAGTCCTTTGGGGCATCCAAATTTTCTAAAGAAAGGGAGTTATGAATTCTTCAAGGATAGGCTTAGGGAAAGACTGGTCCAAGTTGGTTACGCAAAAAATGGCACGCGGGCGCGTGCCCCGCCCACTCGGATCGGGTCATGGTCCTGGTCCATGGATCTTGGGGCTTGGGTTTGAGACTTGGACTAGGTCAGATAGGCATTGGCATGGGCTTGGAGCTTAAGGCTTGGACTAGGTTAGATAGGTAGGTGACTGTAGATATACACATATATGTATATAGAGTGTGTAACTCATACACTTATTCCATCAGTTTTCTGCATTTGTTTCAGTAGTTTTGCATTAATGAATTCTGCATTTATTGTTGGAAGACTCCTCTCTTCCCCTTTGTGTATAAATTGAGGTCATCCTCCCATCAGTTTTCTACATTTGTTTCAGTAGTTTTGCATTAATGAATTCTGCATTTATTGTTGGAAGACTCCTCTCTTCCCCTTTGTGTATAAATTGAGGTCATCCTCTTTGGTTTGACTACAGAGCTATACAAAAGGTGCTTTTGACTTAGTTGGTTCTAACCATCGTGTCTTGGGGAGATAGACCCCAGCATACCTCCAGCACCTACGGTAAGGCGACGAATCTGTTTTAAGGAGACTATGATATCACACAGGTTTCGGTTTTCTTTCTATACTATTTTATTTCAGTATATATTTTTGTTCATCAAGTTGTAATCTCGAGCATAATCTTCTTACATGATTTCTTGTTTTGTAATTCGAATTTAATTAAATATGAATTTGTTTATGTTTATTTAAATTATAAATTTTGTATGACAATCTTAAAAGAAATTATATGTTTCTCATGAAATTAGACAAATAGATTCATATACAATTTATAATAGATTAATTTATTTCATTATATTCGTTGTTTGCTTTCTATATTATTTTATTTCAATATATATTTTTGTTCATAAAGTTGTAATCTCCAGCATAATCTCCAGCATAATCTCTAGCATAATCTACTTATATGATTTCTTGTTCTATAATTTGAATTTAATTAAATATGAATCTGTTTATGTTTACTTAAATTATACATTTTGTATAACAAACACAAATTACAAATAACAAAATATAAAAGCGGCTAAAAAAAGCCACGATTCAAGAAAAGCCATCAATCTTTTCATTTATGTGGTTTGGAATATATATATATAAGCATAACCAGATCTGAATCAAAAAACAGCCTAAACCCACCAACTTCGTCATTCCTATTGCTTCTGACCAACTCCACTGTCACCGATGTTGCTGTCTTCGGCCAAGGTCGGAAGCCCAAGTGGAAGGAAAAAAAATATCCACAACAATAAGGGAGGAGGAGTTAGAGAAGAGAAAAACATTGTGAACGTTGAAAATCCAAAAATCTATACAAAAGGTAGTAAAAGAACCTCTCAAAATGTTTTTAGAGCTCACCCTGAGAAGTGCAAAAATCACCTAGAGAGAAATGCTCTCCAGCGCCCTGCACCTCCTAGGTTCATAAACTTATGTGCATGTTTATTAAACTCAACAACTTTTTCTCGTATTTTCTATGTGAGACAAGCTACAAAATTTATAGATATCTATATATATAAGAAGCTCTATCCTGCATATGGATTAGCTGTTATGGAGTACCACTCCATCTTTGGAACTCTATGAACTTCAAGAATATAGGCATGCTACGGGGTGATGTTATTGAGGTTAATAGAAATACACTAGAAATGTTATCTCTATCTTGTGGAAAAGTCAAAATAGCAACCAAAGTATTGGGATGCATTATTGCAAAGGTAAACTTCACCAGGTCAGAGTTCGTGAAGAACAAGTAGTTGTTATAGAAAATCCAAGCAGCTCTGATCTTCAATTGCGGGATGACACTTTTGTTAATGCAAGTACTGTGTTGACGATGGTGAAATTCTCTGAGAAGAAGATGATGATGTGGCACTTAATGATGAGGTGGTGATAGAGAAGCACTTAGGAGGTGACATGTGTATTGAAGGTGCGTCAAAGAAAATGAGTTAGCAGATAATGATAGTCTGAGTCCAGATCATCTACCATACTTTCCTGTCGTTGTCCCTGCCGTGGTTAAAAACGGCGTCGTTTTGAACCAAAATTTTTTTTTCCTCTCGTTTCTAATATGTTGCTTCAACCTTTGTTGAACCCTAGTGAGATGAATAGAGAATAGAGGCGACTACAGCGAGGAGAGGAGAGGCAGCGGGTGAGGCGAGGGGAAGCGGTAGGAGACGGACAGAGAGGGATTGGCGACGGCAACGAGGTCCGTTCGTCTTCATTCTCATTTTTCTCCCTTCGTCCCTTCGTGTTTTTTTACTTTTTTTATATGATTTTGTTGCCAATAGATGCTTTTGATTTATTGAGTTTGATGGGTTTGATTTATTGAGTTTGATGGATTTGTTGTTGAAACAGATTTGGTGTTATTTCTGTTCAATTTTTTTCCAATTTTTGTTTGTGTTAATCTGTTGATTTGGTGTTATTCCGAATTTATTCCCAATGTTTGTGTTAATCTGTTCAATGTTTGTTTTATTCCCAATTTATTGGAATAATGACATTAATCTGGGCCTAAAGGGCGTTCCATAGTATGAAGAAACATTTGTCCAATTTTCCTTAATCTGGGTTCCACAGAATGATTGTGTTAATCTATTGACTATTATGTATATCACATTACTATTAAAAATGAATTTTTTTTCCTTTTATTTGATTGAGTTTTGAAAATGAGTCCTGAATCAAGGTTGAGTCCTGAATTTGGTCTGGACTAATATAGACCAAATAATTTTTTAGCAGGACTGCCCTGTTTGATCTAAGAGAGTCCTGAATTGTTTTTGCAAAGAGTGTCCTTCATTGTTTGAGTCCTAAATTTGGACTGCCTTGTTTGTTCTAGACCAATATAGAGTGTCCTTAATTTTTTGCACTTGCACGATGACCTTTCAATTAAAGGCACTGCAAAAACAATTTTCAATTAATGTGTATGTATTACCAAGTTTAGGACACTGTTTGCTCTTTAATGGCCTTTAGGGGGGAGAGAGGGCAGTTGAAAAATGTTTCAAGAGCAGGACTATTTGATCTATATTGGTCCCATTGTCTTTGGACAAGGAGAAAATCTCCTCTCATTTCAGGCAACAAAATAATGTGAACCAAACAGGGCAGTTGCTTGTGTCAAAAAAAAAAAAAAAGAAGCAAGGCAGTTACTAGTTTGAAAGACAACAGTGTGCTATTTTGCATATAAACAAAACATGAATAATTGAGAACATGAACATGAACATGAATAATTGAGAACAATAGTGTGCTATTTTGCTATTTTGCATATGTTAAATGAACATGAATCAATTCCCTCAATCATGAACTAGGAATGAACATGAACATGAACATGAATAATTGATGAGGCATATGTTAAATGAACATGAACATGAACTAGGAATGAACATGAACTATGCATATGAACTAGGAATGAACATGAACTATGTATATGACTAGGAATGAACATGAACATGAGAATGACATTAAGAATGAACATGAACATGAAAATGACAATGGTTATTAGACAAATGGTTATTATATCATTGATTAGTGTTTTATTTTACATCTTTGTTTGAATGTTGTCTTAAGTTGTAATGGACTGATTGTATCATAAAATGTTGTTACTAGGATCTTGTCAATGGGTTGAAACATTGATGCTGGATATTTGCAAAATAGAAGATGCAATTGTGGAAAAAAAGCTACAGTGTTCATATCAGAATCAGAGAAAAATCCAGGGAGCCTGTATTTCAAGTGTGCAGATAGGATGTGCGAGTACTTTGGGTGGGGAGCAGCTTTGACTGGGAATGCATCAAATATCCAGTCGAAGCCGCTCCCCACCCAAAGTACTCGCACATCCTATCTGCACACTTGAAATACAGCCTCCCTGGATTTTTCTCTGATTCTGATATGAGCACTGCAGGTTTTTTCCACAATTGCATCTTCTATTTTGCAAATATCCAGCATCAATGTTTGAACCCATTGACATGATCCTAGTAACAACATTTTATGATACAATCAGTCCATTACAACTTAAGACAACATTCAAACAAAGATGTAAAATAAAACAGTAATCAATGATATAATAACCATTTGTCTAATAACCATTGTCATTTTCATGTTCATGTTCATTCCTAGTCATATACATAGTTCATGTTCATTCCTAGTTCATATGCATAGTTCATGTTCATGTTCATTTAACATATGCCTCATCAATTATTCATGTTCATGTTCATGTTCATTCCTAGTTCATGATTGAGGGAATTGATTCATGTTCATTTAACATATGCAAAATAGCAAAATAGCACACTGTTGTTGTCAATTATTCATGTTCATGTTCATGTTCTCAATTATTCATGTTTTGTTTATATGCAAAATAGCACACTGTTGTTTTTCAAACCAGTAACTGCCCTGCTTCTTTTTTTCTTTTTTTTTGACACAAGCAACTGCCCTGTTTGGTTCACATTATTTTGTTGCCTGAAATGAGAGGAGATTTTCTCCTTGTCCAAAGACAATGGGACCAATATAGATCAAATAGTCCTGCTCTTGAAACATTTTTCAACTGCCCTCTCTCCTCCCTAAAGGCCATTAAAGAGCAAACAGTGTCCTAAACTTGGTAATACATACACATTAATTGAAAATTGTTTTTGCAGTGCCTTTAATTGAAAGGTCGTCGTGCAAGTGCAAAAAATTAAGGACACTCTATATTGGTCCAGAACAAACAAGGCAGTCCAAATTCAGGACTCAAACAATTGAGGACACTCTTTGCAAAAACAATTCAAGACTCTCTTAGATCAAACAGGGCAGTCCTGCTAAAAAATTATTTGGTCTATATTGGTCCAGACCAAATTTAGGACTCAACCTTGATTCAGGACTCAACCTTCATTCATGTTCATTCATTTTCAGAACTCAAGAGAGTCAACAGAGTCCAAATTCAGGACTCAACCTTGATTCAGGACTCATTTTCAGAACTCAATCTAATAAAAGGAAAAAAAAATCATTTTTAATAGTAATGTGATATACATAATAGTCAACAGATTAACACAATCATTCTGTGGAACCCAGATTAAGGAAAATTGGACAAATGTTTCTTCATACTGTGGAACCCCCTTCAAGCCCTGATTAATGTCATTATTCCAATAAATTGCAAATAAAACAAACATTGAACAGATTAACACAAACATTGGGAATAAATTTGGAACAACACCAAATCAACTAATTAACACAAACAAAAATTGGGAAAAAATTGAACAGAAATAACACCAAATCTGTTTCAACAACAAATCCATCAAACTCAATAAACCAAACCCATCAAACTCAATAAATCAAAAGCATCTATTGGCAACAAAATCATATAAAAAAAAAAAAAGTAAAAAAACACGAAGGGACGAAGGGAGAAAAATGAGAATGAAGACGAACGGACCTCGTCGCCATCGCCAATCCCTCTCTGTCCGTCTCCTGCCGATTCCGCTCACCTCACCCGCTGCCTCTCCTCTCCTCGCTATAGTCGCCTCTATTCTCTATTCGTCTCACTAGGGTTCAACAAAGGCTGAAGCAACATATAAGAAATGAGAAAAAAAATAAAAAAATAAAAAATTGGTTCAAATCGACGTCGTTTTTAACCACGGCAGGGACAACGGCAGGAAAGTATGGCAGATGATCTGGACTCAAACGGCCATCTCTGCAATAAATGAGACGGCTGCAGACTTGGGGAAGATAAGCAATGGAGGCGCATGCATGAGGAAGGAGACAACCCTGTTAGATAGCAACGGCCTTACTACAATAAGTGGAAGCCAAAGAGTTGATGGGCAAATTTTGTGCATGTTTTTCATTAAAAATACTAACAATTGTAATTAATTAGGTTAAATTGAAACAAAGTTATAAATTAATGATTAAAATCGAGTCAATTTAAATTTTATGGATCAAAATGACACAAAGACCAAAATATAGGGACTACTGATATAATTTGCCTTTTTTCTTTTTCTTTTTTTCACCAAATTAACTTTTGAAAACTTAAAAATTAAAAATATATATATATATATTCAAACTTCTGTTTCTCTTCCTTTATTCAAACTTCTGTTTCTCTTCCTTTTCACACCATCAAATTTCTTAGATACTTTGGCTTCGAATAAACATATGAAAAAAAAAAAAAAACAACAACAACAACAACAACTGTAAATTTGTTCAAACTTCTGTTTCTCTTCCTTTTCACACCATCAAATTTCTTAGATACTTTGCTTTCGAATAAACATATGGAAGTTTGAACAGTGGCTAAATGTCTTTTTCCCATGTATATATACTACACGTGTTAAAGTCCCATCACACATTTTCAGCTATGCTAAAGAAAATTTACTTCAATGTTCAAACTGTTAACCACTTGCTCTTCTCATTCGATGGGAGAATTAAAGCGGTTGAATTTTCCTCCAAGTTTAAATATGAATTTAGCATAATTTGAAGCGTCTGTGAGGTTTATCATAGGTTTTATTTTGATAATCTGAATTTTTATTTTGTAATATCTTTAGTTTATATTATTTATGAAAAAAATTAGATGGATCTAATAATTCTAAACTTTTTCATTTTATCTCGTTTGTCTTTGAAGAAATGCATGACAGGTATATTTTTAAAAATAATCCATCTATTACATATGGTGTAAATATTTTTTATACAAACAAACCGAAACCAAGGATAAAGAGAATTCTTAAAAATGGAAATAGACGGCTAGCTTTAACTGGAAATGGAAAACTAATCAACACACAAATGTGGTTGTGATTCAAAAATGGGTGATTTTTTTGATAAATCCATTTTTAAGTATTTCATTTCATCTAACATTTTCTTTTTGAGTATTCCATTATGTCCTATTTAGTGTAATATGACCAAACCACCCTTCCAACTTTCTGTGCATATTTCTATTTTGAAATCAATACACAATAAAAGATAACAAAACCCTCATTGCATAGAGAAAATATCTCCGTCACTTTACGAAAAAAATCTATCCCTTATTCTTTGGAGAAAATATCTCCTTCATAAATAAGGAGAAAATCTTTCCCTCGTTCCATAGAGAAAATCTCTTTTTTATTCCACAAAAAAATCTCTCACATTCCAAAAATCCTAAATCATCTATCTTATGAAAATCTCTCACTAATATTGATGTGAACTTTCATATTATAAATGGATGTTGGTAAATAACATCTCTTCATAGAACTATCATTACAAAAAAATTGACTTTTTGCGACGGTAAAATACCGTCGCTAATACTCCTAATGCCGTCGCTAATACTTTTTGCGACGACACAGTGCCGTCGCTAATGTTTTGCGACGGCATTTTTTCCTTTTTGCGACGGCACTGTGCAGTCGCTAATAACGTTTGAAATTTCTTGACTTTTTTGCGATGGCACTATTTTACCATCGTTTAAAATGTTATTTGAGATGGAAAAAAATACCGTCGCTAATAGTCATTTTTTTGCAACGACAAAAACACTGTTTTTTGCGACGGTGTGGTGCCGTCGCAAAAAGTGTTAAAAATATAAAAATTTCTATTTTTTGCGACAGTGTAATGCCGTCGCAAAAAGTATTAAAAAATAATAAAATTTCTATTTTAAATAATAAAATTTCTATTTTTTGCGACAGTATAATGCCGTCACAAAAAGTAAAACCTGCAACAAAATTAATAAAAATATTAAAAAAATAAATCATCAGACACTGTCTCCACTTGTGCTTCCTTATCCAATGAACCACCTTCTTTGTCCTACCCAAACAACAAATATGAATTTATCCTTAGATTAATTAAAAAAATTATCCTGTTTGAGCCTGTTTTCCAATCTCCCGCTTAAAAAATATAAATAAAATGAAAGAAACCTAAACAGGAGAAGATATTCCTATTCATCATCAGACACTGTCTCCACTTGTGCTTCCTTATCCAATGGACCATCTTCTTTGTCCTGCCCAAACAACAAATACGAATTTATCCATAGATCAATTAACATATGCATTAATTGAGAAAAATAAAACAAATCAAATAGAAGATATAAATTAGAAAAAACATGGGCATCAAGAAGAAACTTACATCTGCATTTTGAACATCCTTATCCGAATTCAAAGCCTTGTCATACTCTGCTTTAAGCTCTGCAGCTCTATCCAGATAAATCTTTTTCTCCTAGTAAAGGAATTATTAAGGTTAAAAGGGTCAGAACATTTTGAGAAAACATTTTTGCTTTAGAAAAATAAAATCAGATTGTCACTCACTTCATCTGTCATGGATTTCCATTTCTCACCACCTTCCTTTGCAACCTAAGTTTCATCCAAAAGGGCAAATACATCACATTCAATAAATCCCAGAAATACAAAAATGATCTGCAGTAAAAAGTCAAGAGCTCGATTTCTACCATGGCAACACTTTTACAATCTGGATTGGCTTCCTTGTAAGTTTTCCTGAATTCACTCCTGAAGCATAATGAATGTTATCAAATGTGTCTATATATGTATATGTATATATATATATAAAGAGAGAGAGAGAGAGGCATTACATGAAGAGGAAAAAAGCAGTTTGGGGACGTTTGGGCTGGTTTGGATCTTTAGCTTTCTTTTCCTTCTTCACTTTCTTTGGATTTGGTTCAGTAGATTTTACTTTCTTTCTACAAGAAGAAAAAAAAAAAAAAAAAAAAAGAAAGTGTTCAGAAATCAAATTAAGAAACCCCCAAACATGCAAAATGATCTAAACATCAATATGTAACATGAAACAAACATAAGGTGGAAGTCAATTTACTTTTCTGCTGGTATTGCATCACATTGCTTTTCATTTTCCAACATTTGTGCATCTGTAACAAAAACCCAAGAAAAAAAAAAATGAACCATTATAAAAGAGAGGGAAAAAAAGAAAAAGAAAAAGAAAAATCAATAACTAAACCATAAGCATCATAAACAGGGACAATTAGTATATGGTTTTATGTATTTCTATTATGTGGGTATGTATATCTACTACGAATATGCAGACAAGAAGATAGAAACATAACAAAGTGATGGACAAAAATTGGAAGGGGAAAGAAATACATACCAAGAGACCTCTCAATTTGAGCTTCAATGTGGCAATCATGCCAGCCAATCAGGACAACAGGCACCTGTCTGCTGCACTTTTCACTGCACCCATAATATATAATTAATTTAACAAATCAAATTTCCCATCATAATTTTTACATTCAATTATCCATCTCCCAACCCATAACCATTATTGATAAAAACAAAAAAATGTTGATATAAAATTAATGAACTTTATTGAATCACTAATGAACTTTATTGAAGTTATTCTACCAGATATCTTTGCATGCTTTAGTATTTCAATCAGAAAATTATAGCAGAAGTGCTTCTTCAAAAAGAAGGCCAGCTCACTAGGGTGAAAATTCAAATCATCACACAACATATCAACTAATATCTACTACATCCAAAGAAGGCCAACTCACTTGTGGGTAAAGATCACAGGTCCCCAACTCTTTCTCCACCAAAGGTAATCTTTCTCCACCAGTAACCTGAGAAGAAAAAAGCAGTGAATTTCAATATCACCTTGAGCAGAAATCGTTGTAGTTTTATTCAGAAAAAGATGAGAACAAAATTGAATCAAACCTCATAATCTGCACCAACACTCCTAATATTAACAGTCTGAATTTCATTGTGCTTAGCCCATATGATTTTTCCACTATTGTCCATACTAGCTACAGGTTCCTCTCGACCAAAAGCCCCAATTGTTTAATAGCCTCAACAAAGATTAAAGACTTAAAGAAACAAAACAAAAATGAAGACGAAGAAGAAGAAGAAGAAGAAGAAGAAGAAGAAGAAGAAGAAGAAAAATTGGAAGACATCATAAATAACTATATCAACCCATCCCCCAAAAAAATTAATTAATTAATTAATTAAAACTCTTAAAAGAAGGGACAAGTGTGAACAAAACCAATAAACAAAGAAAGAAACTATGCAAGTTGTCTAAGCTAGATTGACCCTCTTATAAGCATTCAGATGCTTCTTACATAATTTGTTGTCATCATGGAATGAGTCAACAGAGACTCCAGGGACGGACCCACTGGCTATCCTGGGAGGAACACTATTAAGTCTATCTGGAAATGGTTTCAGTTCACCACCAGCAACTTCATCTGGACCATTAGTCGTTGGATAAGGAGTTACACAAATCTCCATCTTCTTGTACCTATACAAGGCAGAAAGCATAACAAATCAGAAAATGTGCAAATCTTTTAGAAGATTTGTTTTATTTCAAATTTCTTAAAAAATCTTTCAGAACTTATTGCAAGACAAAAAAGAAAGTCAATCAATCAGAGCATTAGAAGGATAGTGCATCTAATCAATCAGAGCATAAGTTCAATAGTTAGGCCAATTAACATTCAAGAAGCTGGTAGAATACCTAAGAGTTATCAACTTCAAAAACATACCAGGCATCATCTAGATTTGTGGAGTCACACATAGTTGCACGAGATTCTCGCTCAGAGCAATACTCCTTGTTTACTCTTTTCCTCCCGATGGCAATTTCACCCTTCTCATGCTTCTTTTCCCAGCAAAGAAATTTGGCAATCTCTTCAATCTTCCTCTGTTCCTCCTCAAGTTCCTCTTTTGGGCGCTGCCATGCTTCATAATTTACCCTCCAGTTGATGGGTGGACCTGAAAGCACCCAGTATCCTCCAGGTCTAAGAACTCGATCAACTTCCATCATGTACATTCCATCTGCAAAGACAAGTCCAACAATGCTGTTTACAAACATGTACACTTAAAAGTATATCCATAATATCTATTATATCAATCACTCACTCAAAAGGAAAACAAAAGAACAAAAAATGTTATCATTTATCAAGACCCAAACTTGATCATTAGAATGCACACCCAAAAAAATAGAAAGAAAGAACATCATTAGAATAACAGTGTCGTAATTTTGGTTCGTGAGTCTGCAAACTAACACATCAAAATCTTATATAATCCACTCATCTTTAGTTAGGCTTTGCACAGAAGTAGCTTTTGAACTTATCTGAACCAAAACTCAAGATTAATGTGTCTAAACAGGCACACCTACACATATTTCTGGCTATATGCTCCACACATGAGCTCATCGATATATCACTACATATGCTCATTGACATCTCATTACAGAGATACTAAAGTGCAAAGCTCATTAGCAGGAACAACTAATTAGCTAGCAATGCCATAGGATCTAAACATAGGACAATTCTATTTATTTATTGATAATTTCCAAAATGATGTATATTGTAAATATTAGACTCCGGTCATTCATCAAAATTGAGCCAAACCTATGTCAGTGATAATAATGATTGATGATCAAAGCCAAGCTTTAGCATCTTGGCTCATCAAAGCATTTTTTATCCTAAAAATAACTAGACAAAAGGCAAGGAAAGTCTTGGTTTTGCTACAGCTCACTTAGAAACCACCCATGACACAAAATAGCACAAAGAAATCTACTGAAGTAACTATACTCACCATTTCCACCCCATGGAATCAGGCAACGAGAACAGTGAGCCATGTCAAATGCTCTTGATGGCTATGGTAGCTTTATTGTTCCAAGAACACCTATAATTGCTGGCACGCCTCTTTCCAAAGCAAATTGAACCTGTGCTTCATGCGAATCTCTTGGTGCGAATGACATAGCTATGACATTTTTTTTGAACAGGTATGCACCCCAACTTGCAACCTAACATCAATAAATAAATAAACAATATATATAAACTATAAAGCCACAGGCCAGACAAAACAAGCTGCACATCAAGGAACTATATAGATTAATATAAATCTTATTAAGGGAAAAAAGAAAATTAAACCCCTAATAAAAAGGGGAGTATGTCTGTATACATGAACTCGAAAAAAAGGGTTCAATTAAGCAATAATGGGTTCAATTCAAAGCATAAGCACACATACACAAGGTACGAGAAAGAAATAATCACTTACAAAAAATTAGATAGACACTTTCAAACTTTCACATAAATAATTTTATAAAATTAAGCAATAACAGCCAGATAACCATGATACATAATACATAATACATAATACAAGACGTGTGAGCTATCTACATTCACACTCTCTAGGGTTTTACTCAAATTCAAGCACATTCTGAGAAATGCATTCCAGAAAATGAGGTTCCATGATTTCAACCCATACCCATAACAAGATACTATGCAAACAACTACCAAGCCAGCTTAATCTTATCCATATTATTATAGAATATAAGAACACATCTGCAAGCTCTGAAAACTGTTATGAATGAATGTTCTTGCTCTCTCCCATAGCTCTGGTCTAGTTACGAGGCTTCAAATTATTTTGAAACAAGAAAACAAACAAAAAACAACACTACAAGTCTACAATATTTAACCCTATTTTCTGACATGACTTTTGAAGTAAAGAAAGCTTCGATTAAAAATAGAAAACTCACCCCTTTTGACAAATAGATTTTTCTTTGCCATCTCTGTATGCAAAACAGACTTTGATTCCTCATCAAACACCATCTCCTAAACCACAAAACCAAACCCAATAATAATTTAGTACAACAGAGATCGATTAATCAAAACAAATAATATAGGTAAAGATTATGAAGATGAGAACCTGAAGGGCATCTTTGGCAGCAATGGCAAAAGGAGGAGTAGTGAAGAGAGCGAAACCCATAGGATGTTCACCTTTGCAGTTAACCTGCGAAGCCTCGTAACGAGGTAACCATCTGAGAAGGTTCTGGAGTTCTCTCTCCTTTATGTCCTCGGGGAGGCCCGATATGAAGGTCGTTCGAACCTAGAAACCATCCAATGGATCTACTAATGATTTGAAAATGAATCGATCGAATTGATGAGATGAAATTGAAAATGTACCTCGTCGTTGGAGAGGCGATTAGGGTTTTCCATGGGCATGGAATGGTGGTGAAGAGGAGGAGCAGCCGTGGGAGTAGGAGGAGGTGGAGGAACAGCCGCTGGTGGCCACTGCAGATGGTAAGGGTGGATTTTTTATAGGTTTTCTTTTTTGGGAGGGGAGGGGAGGGGAGGGGGAGAGGGAAAAACAAGCGCGAAGGGAAAAATAAAGCTGAACACTCAGATTGCGTCTGTTTTTTTTTTTTTTTTTTTTGCGACAGCGGTTCATGCCGTCGCAAAAACTTGCTTTTTTTGTGACGGGAAGTAGTGTTGTCGCTTAAATCCGATTTATTGGCGACGGCAAGTGGTGCCGTCGCAAAAACTCACTTTTTGCGACAGGAATAGTGCCGTCGCAAATACGTCCGTGTTATATGCCCCTTTTTCTTGTAATGCATATACACACTCAATGTTACATGAGTGTGTGAACATTAACATTGGGTGCAACTACCTATTTATATTACAAAATTAATGTGAACATTCACATTTCTATATACACACTATGTTTGTGACCAAAATAACGCATTGTTGTTTATATTAGTATGACTATTTTTGAATGTGAATATTAATATTGATAAATGATGTACTGATTACAACATCAATTGTAACACATTACAATGTGATAGTCCACAACAAGTAATGACTCCATACAATGTGAACAAGCACACCATAAAATAATCATGTAAAAATTATGCAAATGTATACAATAATCAGTGATATGTGAACATTCACGTTATGTAATAATTATACAATCATCCGTCTAAAATATTTAGAACAATATACAAAGACAATTGTGAGGAAATGAAAGAGAAAGCTAACGAGATGAGAGAATAAAGCTAGCAAATAATAGAGCACCTCTGCATTTTCTATGATCCAATAATCAAAATAAAGTGTTGTTCTTGTGGACAATCTTCGCTTCTCTAGAGAGAGAGAAATAGGGTCACACAGAGAGAGAGAGAGAGAGTGTGTGTGTGTGTGTGTGTGCGCGCGCGCGCGTGCGCGTGTGGTCACAGGAGGAAAAATGACTGCCGGCGGACCATCAAGGCGGTTACTGTAATAACCTCGACCCGTAATTAGCTAGTAATCCGTACTCAATGATGCTAATGAGAGGATTAAAATGAATTACGTGTTTAATATGTAATTTGCATCATAATTGGCTTTCTATCTGTTACTCATAAACATGTCTGTCTAGAAATGCCGCTTTAAAATGAAAATTGAAGGCATTATCGGCAGCCGAACCAGAAATTGAGTCATGTTTCATGATCACTAGAATTAATGTGAATTTATGGTATATTTAACTAAAATGTGTTTTGGTATGATTAAATTAGATTAAATAGGCTAATTAAAGAGTTGGACTTATTTACCGTTTTGCCACCTAGTGGCCAAATCCATACAAAACACATTTGAGCCCCCTTTAGCTCATTTTGAGCTCATTTTTCATCTCCATAGTGGAAAATTCTGAGATAACATTTTATAGAGAGAGGGAGAGCAACTCTAGAGAGAGGAAAGGTGAAATTCAAAGAAGAGTTGGAGACTTTGCTTGTATTCACCAAGTTTGTGCTAGAATAAGTGAGATTCAAGACTCCAGGTGAGAATTCAACCTCTACTTTGTGAACCTAAGTCACTTAGCATGAGATTTCCTCAAGATTATGAGTTTAATCATGTAATGGAGCTTAGAATGAGGAGTTGAGTTTCAAATCATGCATGCATGCATAAATTCTTGCATTTTGAAGCTAATTGTCATAAAAACTTCCATGCATGTTTACATATGGGTTGAAGACCATGATATCATCTTATTTTCCATCAAATCACCAAGTTTGATCATGTTATGGAAGGTTTAAAGTGGGAGGAGTTCTTGCATGTCATGTTCATGAATTAATTTTGGGTTTCAAGTTGTGTTCATAGAGATTCTTGCATGCATGTCCACATTATTGGTTTAATCCATGAGTTCATCTTGTTTTTCCACCTAATCATCAAGTTTCAAGTTGTTTCATGGTGTTTGATCATGTTTTTAGAAGCTTGAAACAAGAAAAGTCCATGCATGTGGTGTTCTTGAGCATTCACCATGTTTTAAGTTGAAATTGTGAGTTTTTGACAAACCTTGGGCCATGATTTTATAAATTGATCTTTAAAACTTTCATATTCTACAAGTTTTCTGGGTTATACCAAGTTCTAGGGCCCAAGAGAGCTGTTTTGGAGGTTTAAATTCGAGTTTTGAAGTTGGGGGTGCCATCTGGAAATTCCAGATTTTGCAACCTCACTCGAGCGACCACTCTGAGATCGTGCTCTCCGCTCGAGCGACCAAAAGTCCGCTCGAGCGTAAATTTCAAGCTCGCAGAAGTTTTGCATCATTTACAGATCGCTCGAGCGAAGGAATGTACGCTAGAGCGACCACTCACATTTCTGCATGTTCGCTCGAGCGAGGAAAGCTTCGCTCGAGCGAGGACCTAAAATTCTGAAATTTTGCCTAAGTGTTCCAAGGCATGTTTTGACATCCTCATTGCATCTTAGGCATTCCTAAGCCTTAATTGAGCTATAGTAATGAGGTTATGGGCTAGAAACGTACACTAAGAAAAGAATGTAACAAGTCATTGAATGGCAAGTGTGTGTGTGAGTTGAGCATTGTAATAAGTATGCATCACATTCAGAGATTGCAAGAGTGTGTGTGTTCTAAGCCATGTGATAAACATGAACATGAACCAACGTGATGTAAGCTAAGCCTTAATGGCCACATGAATAAGTAATGATAAAATTCGTTGGTGCTATGTATTTTGTGATTGTTGGTCAACGTCCGAGAAGTGATTGACCATCTACGGAACCACTGTGAGTAACGTTATCGTAAAGATACGTTGATATGAAATTATGTTCCAAATGTGATATATCAAGCTATGATTTCTAAAATGATATATGTTTCTGTGAACGAAGATCCATGTTTGAAATCTATTATGGCATCCATAGATAGTCCCAAGTCATGGAGGACGGCATGAAAATGCGGGTCCATGACATTTACGAGATCTCGTTAGCCACTTCATTGTAGTGATATGTGTTTAATCGGTGTCCGGGACCGGTTACTCTAGTCGGAAGACGTTATGTGATATGTGATATGTTCTATGGGATATGCCATTATTATGTTCTGATATGAGATGACTATGATTATGCTATGATCTGTTTTGTACGTATAAAATGTTCGGATTTCGTTCACTAACCTCTTTACCTTAATGTTATTCACTGGGCTTTAGCTCACTATTTGTATATATATGTATATAGGTGAGCATTCTGGAGTGCAAGCCCGAAGGTTTTGTGGGGGACTGTGTTCTGTTGTCAGCCAACCTTTGTGCCTCACGAGGAGGTTCTCGAAGTGTCTTGGGATCAAGTTTTGTTTAGTCTATTTGTGCATGTGACTGAATCTGTTATGTTGGCTGTACTTAAGAATTTTGTAACGTGTGTGGTATAATATATGGTTGACTACTGGTTATGTAATTAAAGTTTTAATATACAGTCTCATGTAAGTCAACACAGCTCATTGGACAATTATAATTTTGTATATTGCTTCCGCAGCCCCTTATTATATGCTTATCTGTTTAGAGGCCTTCGATAATCTAAGGATTACTGGCCGGTTACGACGCTAAACCTATAGGGGTGGGTTTGGGTCGTAACAGTTACCGATCTGGAAGAAGGGAGAGAAGAACAAGAGGACAGAGGAGGAAAAGAGCTATTGCTGCCAAGATATTTACAAGTCTCAAAGCTCAGGGAAAGTACAAGCTTCCCAAATACTATGACAACAACAAAGTCTTGAAAGCTCTCTATTCCGAAGCAAGTTAGGTCGTCGAAGACGATGGCATCACTTTTTATGATTTTTCTGAGTCTTTATCCTGGAATTTTGAAGTTTTGTTGAATTAATTCTTAGTTTTTAAGTTGATTTCTAATGGGAAAACCTCAATCAATGATCACAAAAATTGCCACAAAAAAAAAAAAAAAAAAAAGTGAAGATTACAATTGTGTGTAATGCGTATTATCAAAAAAAAATCTTAATTACCCAAAAAAAAAAAAGTATTATAAAAAATAGAACAAAGGGTATAATAGTCCAAAAGATATTATAAATAAGGAAAAAAGGACCTCGTAGAATAGAAGTCGAAATATATGGGATTAGGTGAAACATAAGAAAACTTTATGGACTTATTGGATTATAACTCTTCTAAATGGGATTTATAAATAAATCTCTTTTCAAAAATTGTTTAATTTGGGAGTAAAAACATTGCATCAATAATGCGAAGTTAAAAAGTCTACACATTATGAAAAAATGTCAAGAAATTTATTATGAGAGAAAAAGTATAAGGACATTCAGTCCATAAATTCAAATTTGAATTTTGTTTGGTCAAAAGTCTATAATCTAAAATATTTTGTCCACAAGGATATGCTTAAGCGAAATGACCAAAATACCCATGTATATATATATGTATATGTATATGTATGGTATACACGGTGGAAACAAAAAAAAAAAAAAAAAAACTCTCTATCTCTCTAACGCCGTAGAGACAAACTAGAATGAGACCGGAGTTGACGATAACGATGATGGCGTCAGAGGTCCAAATTAAGTCCGATCGAGGAAAAGTGACAGTAGTGTGGCGAGAACGAAGGAGTCGACGATGAGGCAGATCTCAAATCGGGAGAAAGAGAGAGAGAGAGAGAGAGAGAGAGAGAGAGAGAAAGGCCAAAACACCCTTGTCATTTGCTTCATGGAACCCTCAAAATCCACCCCCTACAATTACAACAACTTAATAATACCACAAATATATGCACACTCATATGTATGTATGTATACATATATTATAGATTTGTATGCCTATTGTGTGTGCCTTATATTTTTATTAGTTGGTAGACAACACCTGCTCTGTAATCATTGAATTTTGATGGTCTGAGATTGAGTGCTTTCTAGATCTCAACTTCTGAGTTTTCTTTGATATTATGTTGAATTTTAGTGGGATATGCACAAATGTTGAACAAATATTCTGAAAAATTGAACAGATGTTGCCTAGATACACTTTTGTTCAGATAAAAGTTGAACAGATATGTGACACCCCAAAGAGCGTTGTATGCAATGACTATATGATTATCTACCCTTGAATATTCTAAGTCAAATTAACTACCTTATTAGACTAGGTACTCAATGTAAAGCTTATAAATGAGTAGATAGGAAACCTTGAACATAAGAATACTACTATACATAATTAAGACTTAAGAATTAGTCCCCTCTTGAACATAGCAAGTAAGTGTGTATTACATCAAAGGCGCTTCTACATAACATGAGCAAATGCGTAACTTAATTTAATTACCTTTCAATACTCTAGAGATAGAAATATGAATTGATAAGATAAACCCTAGAAGATGAATACAATTGACAAGAAATTTAGAAACCAAACCAAACCAGGCCTTAAGTCCTATCAAATAGGGTCGGTTACATGAATCCTTCTTCTCCACGTGGCCCTATCAAAGGCTATTTCGTTAGTTAAATTAAGTAGATCCATATCTCTATTTACAACGCTAACCAACGTTAATCTAAGCCTACCCTGTCCCCTAACACTTCCATCTACCGTTACAACATCGTGTCTCTTCACTACTGCATCTGTTGGTCTCTGTTGAATATGACCAAACCATCTCAATCTATTTTCTCTCAACTTGTCTTCTATCGGTGCTACTCATATCCATTCCCGAATACACTCATTCCTAATTTTGTGTTGTTTAATCTTGCCACACATCCACCTTACCATTCTTATCTCAGCCGCACTCATCTTATCTACATGTTGTTTCTTGGTTGCCTAACACTCTGTCCCATACAACATTGCTGGTCTAATAGTCGTTCTATAGAACTTATCTTTAAGTCTAGTGGGTATTCGTCTATCGCATAGTACCCCAGACGCACTTCTCCACTTACACCATCCCGCCTTAATCCTATGGGCCACATTCGCATCAATCTCCCTCGCGGTTGTGATAATTGACCCTAAATAACGAAAATGTTCACTCTTAGGCAGTTCTTGATTCTCAATCTTCACTTCTCCTCTGCTTTCATTGTTACTGTTACTAAATTTACACTCCATGTACTCTGTTTTAGTTCTACTTATCTGGAATCCTTTAGATTCAAGAGTTTTTCTCCAAATCTTTAACTTTGTATTAACTCCTTCTTTAGTCTTATCTACTAGCACTATATCGTCTGCAAAAAGCATACATCATAGCATGTCATCCTGGATATTTTTTGTCAACTCATCCATAACTAAAGCAAAAATATAAGGACTTAAGGTAGATCCTTGGTGTAACTCTACAGTGATAGGAAATTCATTTGTCTCTCCAGCAGGCAATCTAATAGTGGTCACCACCCCTTCATACATGTCCTTAATCACATCAATGTAACCTTTTGTTACCCCTTTCTTTGCTAACACCCACCATGTTATATCCCAGGGCACTCTATCATATGGTTTTTCAAGGTCAATAAACACCATATGAATGTCTCTTTTCTTTTCTCTATACTTTTCTATTACTATCCTTTAAAAATAGATCGCTTCCATTATTGACCTACCAGGCATAAACTCAAATTGATTCGCTGACACTTCTGTTATATCTCGCAATCTGCGTTCTATCACCCTCTCCCACACTTTCATTATATAACACATTAGCTTGATTCCTCTATAGTTGTTGCAATTCTGGACATCACCTTTATTCTTATAGATTGGCACTAAAATACTCTTCCTCCAATCATCTAGCATGTTCTTAGTCAACAAAATTTTGCTAAACAACCTAGTCAACCAAGCAACCCCTTTTTTACCCAAACATTTCCAAGCTTCAATAAGGATATCATCTGGTCCTAAAGCCTTATTTGATTTCATTTTCTTAAGTGCAATCTCCACTTTAAAGTTCCTAATCCTGCGATAGAACTTATGGTCTTGATGTATCGTATTACTGGCTATTTCTTCCCCTATTACCATACCCCCACGTTCCTCATTTAATAGTTTCTCAAAATAGTTCTTCCATCTTTGCTTAATCTCTTTATCCCTCACCAATACCTTAGAATCCTCACTCTTGATGCACTTAACTTGATTAAAATCTCTTGTTTTCCTCTCCCCGTATCTTAGTAAGTTTGTATACCCTCTTCTCTCCCTCCTTACTATCTAGTCTAGTGTATAGATCATCATAAGCTTTCAACTTAGCCTCTCTCACTACTTTCTTGACCTCTTTATTAGCCAATCTATAACTTGTAAGGTTTTCCTCAGTTTTATCCTTTTGTCACCTTTTAAAGTACTCTTTTTTTGCCTTAACTACCACTTGAACCTCTTCCCTCCACCACCAAGTTTCCCTAGAGCTGGGTCCCATTCCTTTCGACTCTCCAAGCACTTCCCTTGAGATTCTCCTCATACAATTGGTCATCAAGTTCCACATAGTGTTAGCATCATCTTTCAAAGTACCTTCCTTATCTATTTTATTCTTAAATATTTCTAATTTATCCCCTTTTACGTCCCACCATCTCGTCCTACGACGCCCACCATCCTTTCTAGCTTGGTATTACCCTCTAAAACATAAATCTAGTACCAAAATCCTATGTTAAGAGGTCAAGCTCTCTCCAGGAATTACCTTACAATCATTGCATTTTAGGCAGTCCATTTTTCTCACTAAGAGGTAATCTATTTGGCTCTTAACTGACCCACTCTTAAAGGTTATCAAATGTTCCTCTATCTTCTTATACATAGTATTGGTCACCACCAAGTCAGAAGCCAATGCAAAATCTAAAATACTCTCTCTAGCCTCATTTATATCACCAAAACCATATCCACTATGCACCATGTCATAGCCTAGTTTATCTATGCCTACATGGCCATTAAAATCTCCACATATAACCAAGTTCTCTCCTACGGGTATCTCCTGTAAGATCTCATCCATTTGCTCCCAAAAATCCCTCTTAGTTTGATCATCTAATCCTAGTTGAGGGACGTATGCACTACTAACGTTCATTATATTCCCTCTAATAACTAGTTTAACTAACATAATCCTATCCCATTTTCTAATGACAGCCACTACATTCTCCACAAGACTTTTGGCAATTAAGATTCCTAACCCATTCCTGAGTCTATCCTTACCACTATAATACAGTTTAAAACCGGTATCCTCAATTTCCGTAGCCTTCTCACCCGTCCACTTAGTTTCTTATACGCAAGTTATACAAACTCTCCTCCTAATCATAACATCTACCAACTCCATCGTCTTACCAGTTAAGGTTCCTATATTCCAAGTGGCTACCCTAAACATATAGTCTTGGGCTAGTTTTTTTACCCACGCTCGTCCAGAAAAATGCGGGAACCTTTGCCCATTTTTCACCCTACCCAGGCGTCGATACGGCGCCCCTTGCTCACTTTTCGAAACTTAAGAATAGAAATACTTAAAGATCATTAAGAGTTAGGGGACACCTTAAGTTTAGAATTTGTGAATTCTAGGATGTGCCATTGCACTAATTGAGGAGCTTAAAAATCTTAGACTAATGTACTTGTCATTTTAATAATATATGTTATTTTGCGAATTAGGATTAGTGTTAATTAAGTATGATTAGTGGAATCTAATTAGGATTAATTAAGCTAAGTATGATTAACCTTAATCTTGATTAATTAGTATAAACCTTAATTGATTTGTCCTAATCTAGATTAACTAAGTTAATTAAGCAAGATTAGTTAAGCTAAGCAAATAAAATTAGACAATTTGATGAAGCACACATACACCTCTTCTTTTGTACCTTCCAACTCTTGTATAAGCCAAACCAAGTCAAAAAGAGAAGAGCTTTTGCTGGAGAAAATAAGAAGAGACTAGAAGAAAAGAGAAAGAGCGAGAAGAATGAGAAAGAAAAGGAAAATGAGAAAAGCTTGGAGAACTTCAAGAATTTCAACCTAAATCACCATTTTTGATCATCCTAGAGGTAAAATTAAACCCTACATCTTGTGGCTAACCTATCAATCACCTGAGATTAAGAAGAAACTAGAGGCAATTTGGGTTAGTATGGAAGAAATAAAGACAAGATAAGGAGGACTTAGGCTAATTAAAGAACAAGTGGAGGGTCTCAAATTCTTGTTAATTTGATATTGTTTTTGATGTTCCTAGCTCATAGGAAGTTCTACTCTCATGATTTCTCATAGCTTTTAATGATTTTGCATATTTAAATTCATGTTTTGAAGGAAGGAGAGGAAGAAGATTACAAAAGAATTGAAATAAAGCTAGGAAGTTAGAAATCTTGAAGTTTTGATATAGTTTTGATGATCTTATTCTTCAAAGAAGTTTATTTTTATGTTTCCTCATGTTTTTCAAGAGTTTTGGAAGCTCAAAATCATGTCTTGAAACCCTAGAAAGAAATGGGAGAAGATGAGAAAATGAATGAATTTTCGGACTCAAAGTAGGTATTTTGAACCCTAAAACTCGATTTTCACTACTGCTCAAATCCTCCCATGCAACCCTATAAATCAACCTAAGTGGATTTCCCTATTTTAACCAATCTCAAATAGACATCTCTCTCTTATCCGGACTCGATTTTAAGTGATTCTTGAGTCTACATTTAAGCCTCGGAAGTCTTGTTTCCAATGATGGTGGTCTCACATCTAAATTCTAAGTACACAAATAGATATACTTAAATTAGTGAACGCCAGTCATTTTCTCTCTAGCCATTTCAAGTTGATTCCTCTCCTAACTTAGTTTCCTTTCATTTCTTACTATTTCCTTAAACCTTAAATATGAAAACATGATATTTTCAATACAAAACATATGAAATTATTGTAGGATACCGAAGGCTCTTCAACATGCATATTTGCTACATGTTTAACACTTGAAATTGAACTTAGAAAGATTAGGAAACATTAATTTAAGTCATGAACATTTAAGGCCATTCAAAGTACGTCTTTGGCACATGCTTTGTACTTGATTCACATTTAGAAAATACTTGAATTAAGCCTAGATTATCATTAAACACTTTAAAGAAGTTTAGGGAAACATCTAACCAAGTTTAGGCACTCGGTTTCTCATGTTTGCACAAGTAGGCTGGGTTCTTCAATGCTGTGACCAACACTTGAATTTAAGGGATTAACCAATGTGAATATGAACTAAGAAGGCATTAAGTCACTTAGAAAGCTCTCACTAATCTAGTGGCATACAAGTTAATTCATAGCCAAGCCTTGAACAATTTAAAAAAGAAGTTAGGAAACATTAAACAAAATTAGAACACTTGAATTAAGATTAAGACTTGCAAGTTAAATTGAATTTCAATGCTTGTTCTTATTTTACGTAGGTTAAGCTTTGAGGAAGTTACACCGTCGTTCCCAGAGCCATTTGTGAGTAGTAATTTAGTAACACTATGTTGACAAACTATGTTTTCAATACCAAATTTGATTATCTCTACAAGATTATTACATTTTGCTATGAATGAACATTCTATACTTTTGTATCATCTATTTAGAAGGCATTCTTGGACCCGGACCCACAATTGGGGGTATATCCAATCATGTTCCACAATCAGGGGAATATTCGATCATATATTATGGCCGAGCTCATCTTGTATCGTTTAGCCGATACCCAGGTCAGTTAAACCCTTGCTCTCCTTGAATGTCCATCACTATGTATTTTGTCTGCAAGATCAGCTATGCTCTATCTGGTACAAGTATATATATATGTGTGTGTATTGTTTTGAAAGAATGTTTCAAAGCTTGCAATGTTCATTCATTTACCGCCTTATTCTATTACTACTCATTGGGCTTAAGCACACCCCCTTCCTTTATATATATACACATATATGTAAGTGAGAAATTAGGAGATCAAGCCTAGATATTTTCTTTCAACAACTTTTGTGAAGCCTTTGGAAATGCCACTTGAGCCGAGGCCTCTGTTGCCTCCTTTGGAGAGTCGTTTTGTGAAGTCATCTAATTTAGAATTTTGTAATATAAATGGTTTCTTTTGATGTAATGTATTTAGTGCGTTTATGTAACTATAAATATGTGTTTGTCATTAGTGCGTGTGTGCACTGTTCAATGGACAATGGTATTTCTCTTTTGCTTCTACGTCAGGCCCCAATATTAAATAAATATTTTTAGATCTAATCAAAGAGGCCTTAGGTAATCTATGATTACTGACCAGTCACCTCTCTAACTTTTAGGGACGGGTTAAGGTCGTGACAAGATATGTATAACAAGCTTGTGAATTTGTATAGATAGGACGAGAGAGAATGAAGAAATTTTAACAAATAGAACCAATTTGGACAGAAAAAAATCTATACAGATAAAAATTAAATAGATAAAAAACTATTGAACAGATAGTCAAAAAATTAAACAGATAGAAAATTATTTAAACAGATAAGAGGTAAAATTAGAAATAAAATGACATCCAAAATAATAAAAAGTCTTTTCACCAAACTATTTCACAAAAGATGGACCTTTCACCAACAAAAAGTATCTATTGGACTTAATGCCTTATACCTTCCTTAGCTTAGGCTTTTCAATAATTTTTTCAAAGTATAATTAAAATTTAATTGATGTATTATAGGTCCATGTTAAAAATGAATTTAAACCACACATTAATCTTTCTAAGTAAAACTGTGTCAAAATTGTGCCTATGCAATATTATTTATATATTTAGGACAACATTATAAAAATTTAATTGACGGTCCACGTTGAGAATGAATTTGAATTACACATTAATCTTTGGATTGGGTTTATTTCATGTTGAGATCATAAAATGAAATAACTTGGAGACCTATAAGGCCTACCACGGATCTCGTTTCGATAATCTGAATCATTCATTTTGTAGGGCCCTCAATTTATATTATCCACGAAAAAATTTATTTTAATATAATAATCGTAACTTTTTTATTTTATTACATTTGTCTTTGAAAAAATAGACGACAAATATATTTTTAAATAGACCATCTATTTTTTTAGAAATAAATGCTATAAAATGAAAAATCTTACCACTATCGGATTGACTTTTTTTTTTTATAAATAATATACATTGACAAATCTTAAATATATATACACACACACACATTGAAGGCCCTACAAAATGAGTTATTTTGATTATCGAAATGAAACCCATAATGTATCCTACGGACCTCTCAAGTTCTCTCATGTTGAGACCTTTACATAAAAAAAAAGCCTAATAGTAAAACTCTGTGCCAAAATTGTGCATTTGTAATATTACATACATATATATATATATCCACTCTTAGCCTCCCAACCCCTTTCAAATCAATTTTTTTTTTTTAATTTTTTCAATGACGCTTAGCCCTTTTGTATTTTTTAAAAAAATTTATTTCGATTCATTCATTTTTAATTGCGACAGTTAATCTTTTACATTTTTAAGTCAAATAAATATTTTCAACAAAATCACAATGGCACTACTGGAGTGTGACGTTGGGTTTCATGAGCCCACTATAGAGTCTATACCAATGATCTAAACCGTTAATGTTTAGAGCTGATTGATTACTTTATCCCTATAAAAAATCGCATTGATTGGATATTGATAGCCACTTGATCAGATCAAATTTATGTCAACGGTAAATATGATTTTAAAAATAAATTATTGACATAAATGTGATCTGATCCACGTGATTTTTTTTTACAGGAATAAAATACACATCGTGTTCTAAATTTTGAATGGTTCGGATAATCAATGTGGGCCTTGTGGTAGGCCCACAAAGCCCCAAGAGAAAGCTCCAATTGGGAGCACTGTCCAATCACAATTTTTATCATTGCACTTTTATCAGAAATCTCACTTTATTCTTTCTATTTTTAATTTTTATAAGCTCATTGTTAGTTAGGGTTGCAAATGAGCTAAGCTGAATTGAGTTGAGTTTTAGTATGTTTGAATTTATTTATTAATATTTGAACGAGGTCGAGGTCGAGGTCGAGCTCAATAAAAATTTAACGAACCGAGCTCAAACCCGAGTTGCCTTTGACTCGACTCGACTTGAACTCGAACCTGTTCACGAATCTTAACGAGTCAAAAATATTAGAAATTCATACTTGTGTATGAGATTAAAGTTACAACTGAAATTTTAATTATACAATATATATAAACATATTTTAAAAAAAAAAGTCAATATTTTACTAAAATAATAATATCTGCCATCAATATTATATAAATATATTAACTATAGTTAACTATTATTTACATTTACATTTTTAAATATATAAATAACTTAAGTATCTTATTTTTTATACATATTTTTATATTTTAATATATAAATACTAAATGTTAAACGAACCAACTAACAAGTCAAGCTTTAGTATGCTTAGATTTATTTATTAAAATTTTAACGAGTTCGAGCTCGAACTCGAATGCAAAAAAATAAAAAATAATAAAATAATAATAATAAAACAAAATTAACAAATTGAGTTCAAACAAACTGTTACTAAACCAAACTTGAGTCTATTCACGAACGGTTCTATTCATTTGCAGCCTTACTGTCAACAAACGGATAGAATGCTGATATTGTAGGTTGTTTTGCACCAAGGCAAGTTGGATTCATTTGTGTTTGGTAAAAATAAATAAATAAATAAAAATAAAAAACAATATCATTTTAACTTTAAAAAAGCATAAACCCTTGGGGAAAAAAAATCTTTTGTGCTTATGACGAAATAAATTAGTGGAAAACTTAAAAAGCATAAATTTAAACCAAAATAGCTTCAAGCATGTGAAACCAAACAGGGTAAATCATAAGTTGTCAGGGTTCCTCTTCCATTTATTTATACGGATTTGAATTCTTTCAGACTAACAATTTCAATTTGAGAAAACATTTGGATTTAGTGGATTCATTTTGGGACCGATTTTAGTGACTTGAACCGCTCATTTTTTAGTATTTCCATACAAAAAATTAAAATGATCGGATATCGATAGCTATATATTTAAATCACATTTATATTACAAAAAAAATGAATGACTTCTTTTGAAATAAAAATTATCGGCTATTTTTTTAAAACAAATATTGACTCAAACATATAATTATTAATATATAATCATCTTAATTTTTTGTATTAATATTTACTCAATGAGTCTTACAAAGTAATGATAATTTAGATCACGGTGATCGATTCCAAAATGGGCACACCAAAGCCCAGGCACTCAAGCTTTTCAATATCTATTGCTAATCTTTTTTAATAGGGGAAATTACAATTCAGTCCATTTTTAAAAAAAATAATTAGACATACATGGAAAAATTTATATTTTTAATGATTAATATTCATAAAGTTTATCATGGATTTGTAATTATTTTTTGTAAATACCACTTATTTGATATTTTCCCTTTTTTATATGTATAACTAGGAGCCTCCTATACTTATTTTACATCCGCATTGTTTGGTGCAATTTGTTGTAAACTAGATACTGATAATCCAAAGAAAAATGATTTAGACCTCTAAAAAAAGAGTTCTAATGGAGCTCTAATTTGTCTTTTTCCTTCTCTTTTTTTGTCTTTTACTTCACACTTTTTTTTTTTTTTTAAATTTTTGAAAAGCTCATTAGAGCTGTACTGCAACAGCTCTAATTAGAGCTCTGCAGCAGCTCCGTAATCCAAAAACATTCTTCTCTCAGCTTTCAAAACCTCAATTTTTTTAACTTATTTAAATTATTTTTTCTAATAAATTATAAGTAAAAGTTGTACCGGCACAGATCTCAAAATATTTATATATATATATAAACAATTCAGATAAATTATAACAAACTATCCCATTAGGTGAGATCAAGAGTAAAATTTTAATTGGTGGGCCAGTCTTGCATATGGGTCAAACAAGGTACTCAAGCCTAAGATCTCGTAATTGATTGTGTGAAAACTTACAATTCCTGCTAGCCATCATGCAAATTTATATTTGAATGGGTTTCTCTCAAGTTCGAATACGAATCGTCATGTTTGGAGTCATGGAGCTCACTACAAGTTCCATTTCGATAATTTAAATTATTCATTTTATAAGGTCTTTCATGTATATCATTTATGAAAATATTAAATCGATCCGATATTCATAATATTTTATTTTTATCATATTTGACTCTAAAAAATAAATAATCTATTTTAAAAAATACGCTTGTTGTCTACTTTTTTTTAAGACAAACATAATAAAATAAAAATGTTTTGATTGTTAAATTAATTTAATTTTTTTCATAAATAATATATATCGAAAACCTTACAAAATGAGCGATGTGAATAATCGAAACAAAACCTGTAATGTGCCTCACAAACTCAAATAAGACAGTTAAATTTAAATTTGAAAAAAAAAAACTCTACCCTTAATATTTCTATTTGCTAACTGTCTTCAAGATTTTTTTAAAAACATTACCCTAGTGGCGCAACACTTGCGTTGCTTCCACTTCACGGTTCTATCATGAGCTGTATTCAACTCAATAATACAAAACAAGTGGGGGATATGCAAAATGAAAACAAAAAAACAAAAAAATTCCCAAAATGGTTTGAATGAATTCAAACTTGGGGCCTTTGTGGACTTGAAAGTGTTTTTACTTTTATACTGCTGTTTTGGAATTTGAGAGTGGATTCACACACGAAGGCTAACTAGGAGGGCTAGTGTGAACTATTTGAAAATAAAGCAAAAGACCAATCAACATCTACGGAAGGACTTTGAGTCACACATTGACTTCTTGTTGGTAATCTGAAAATGACACTGATATGTACACACTCACATCATGATAATTTGTTGAAGCCCTTGGATTGACACGTCCCTAACACCCTAATAATCTACCTCTCATTTGTTTATCCTTTATTTCTTTGCCCTGTTTAGTTTTGTTTATATATAAATTTTTTAATAAATTGTGAGAATTAAAATAATTTAATACCAAAGAGAAATACCTCATGTCATATTGTTCAAGTTTTTAAATCGCGTTCTTGATTGATTAATTTTTTTAATGTATAAACGAAACCACTCACAAATTTATAAACACCTTAAACATACTCTCACAGAATCATATGGAGAAGTGGAAGGAAAAAAATTTCAAACATATTCTATTCACAAAACAACGTCTCTGTTTTGATGGCTATCACATGCATATATAAATAGGCTTGCTCCTCATAATTTCTCACCATCAGGGAAGTTGTAACTTCCATGAAACCACTTTATTAGATAGTGGACATGTTTCACGTTAGTTACCCAATTTATTTACTGATTAAAATATATATAATAATATAAATAAATAAAAACCATGTGGCATGTGGGCCACTTTATAGAGATATGTTTACATTCTCTTACTTGGCACATATGACACATTTTGCTGACTTTTAGAACTAACAAACTAATTATGGCCATTAAATAAAAATATCCAAACTTTATAAAAAGACATAATACACGAATCATGGCAATTATACACTGTTAAATGAGTATTTCCATCCATATATTACATTGCATGATTCTCTCAAGTTTATGTGGTGTCATTCTTTATGAATTACTTCTAATAAGTTGTTTTGGATCCAATGATGCCTATGGATCAATAGTCTCAATGGACTGCATAGTGTCAAAAATACTTTAAGTGTACAAAATGATACTTTTCATTAATAATAATCAAAATATCATGACAAAATAAAACAACAACTACAAAAATTATTGAGCTAACAAATCAGTCACATGCCCTCTATGTGTTTTGAAAACACCTTTGCATAAATACCTTTGGTCATGGGATCTGCAACCATCATATCAATACTAATATGCTCAATACTGACTTCTTGTTTCTTAACACGGTCTCAAACAGTAAGATACTTTATGTCAATATGCTTGCTCTGACTACCACTTTTGTTGTTGTTAGAAAAGAAAACTGCAACCGATGTATCACAGTAAACTCTCAATGGCCTAGAAATTGAATCCATAATTTGGAGCCCTGTCATAAAATTCCTTAACCAAGTAGCGTGTGATGTTCCTTCAAAGCATGCTACAAACTCTGCTTCAATTGTCGACGATGCAATTATCATCTCTTTGGCGCTCTTCTATGCAACAACACCTCCTGCTAGCAAAAAGACATATCCTAAAGTGGATTTTCTAGAGTCTTGACAACCCATAAAATCTGAGTTTGAATATCCAACCATGCCAAGACAGTTAGCATGGGTGTAAGTAAGCATGTAGTCCTTGGTTCCGTTTAAGTACCTCACGACTTTCTTTGCAGCCTTCCAATGTTCTATTCTTGGATTCCTTTGGTATCTTCCAAGTATCCCAACTACAAATGCAATGTCAGGTCGCGTACAAACCAGAGCATGCATTAAATTGCCTACGACAGATGCATAGGGAATTGTCACAACCCAAACCCGCTCTTACAGGTTTAGCGTCGTATCCGGCCAGTAATCCTGGGATTACCAAAGGCCTCTGATCAAATTAAACAAGATACAGGGGCTAGCGGAAGCAATTACAAAAAAAATAATGTCCATAGAGCTGTGTAGACATACATGGGACAAAAAACTTCAAACTTAATTTACATAATTAAGACATCAGCCTCTTGTCACCATATACAGACAAACAAAAGACATGTTCAACTAGTAACAAAAGAAATACAAAAATAAATCTGGGACACTATTCACAAAAACGAGACCACTTTTTAGATGGGAACCTCGTCAGAAGGCACAGTGGCTGGCTAACATAATGGAACTCTAGGCAATCAACTCTGAGCCTGGTCATGCGTTTAGTCACCTATATACATAAATAATATGGTGAGCTGGAACCCAGTGAATAACAACAGAGTAAAGGGTTTATAAATGATGTCTAAACAAATTCAGAAATCAGAGTTTATATCAAAAATAGATTCAGATTCGCATATTTATACAGATTTCATAAACAGTTATATGTGGAACATTCATTAGCTATCAGATCAAATTGGTCCTGAGACCCACATACATAGTTGGTGCCGACAACTATAAAGGTCAATATCTTGTGCACAAGTAGCCATGATATTGTATTCCCCAGGTGAAGGCCACGTGAACATAGGCTACAGTATTGTTTTTCCCAGGCAAGGGCCATATAATCATAAGCCACGGTATTGTTTCCCCCGGGCAAGAGCCACGTGAACTAAGGATGCCACAAATACATTTAAGAAAATTGGACATTCATTTATTATTTACAAAATAGCGTTTCACAAACCAAATCATATCTTATCATTTTGAAATTACTTATAATCAAATATAGCTTTACAGAGTTGTTACACACAGATAGCTCCGGTAGCAGAATAGTCAAAACAGTCAGATTAGACAATCTATGGCGCGTGACATACACAAACACATAGTGGATACACATTGAAATACACACTTGGAAAACACTTAACTCATTTCTGTTCTATCTTGGTGTGTTTCTAATCCTTGTCCCCATTACTATGTCTTAATTAAAGCTTAGGAATGCCTAAGATGCAATGAGGATGCAAAAATGCACTTTAAAACACGTAGCCAAAATTCTAAAAACAAGGTAGTTCGTTTGAGCGCAACTTTGGTTGCTCGAACGAACCCCTTGGTCTGTAAAACTTTTGGGAGCTCTCATTTTACACTCAAGCGAAGAGCTTAGTCACTCGAGCCAAGATAGAAAACAAAGGGTGGCCGCTTAAGCATAGGTTCCGTCGCTCGAGCCTAGGCTCATGTTTGCAAAAGTACTGGTTGCTTGAATTTTATGCTCAAGCCAACTTTTTGGTCGCTCGAGCTAAGGTGCAAAACAAAGGGTGGTTACTCGAACACAGCTTTGGGTGCTCGAACGAAGATGCAAAATCTGGAATTTCCAGATCTGCTCTTTAAGGTTGAAACTCAATTTCAAAGCTGCAAAACACTTTCTTTTTGGCCAAAACTTGAGAAAAACATATCTAAACTGATATAACATCATGAATTGAAAGTCATTTTGCAAAATCAAAGCCCAAAATCAAATTAATTGTGCAAAACCAAACTTGAAATGTATATATATAACATGCATGCAATGATTTAAATTCAAAACTTCCAAAAACATGCATAAATGAAGTGTTTTGAGGCAAAAACATAGTGAGCTCCTAGCAGATAGCAAATATATGCACTTGCATGTAAAAATTGAGTGAAAATTAAACTCATAATTCATGAATTATTCCTGCAAGCATGTATTGAGCTTAAATTCTTTAATCCTAGCTTCATTATTGTATCAAACCACCTAACTCACTTGAATTCACGCATTAACCAACTCAATTGCAAACTTAAAGGCTTGAAGTCTTACCTTAGGTGTTCAATTGTGTTCTATATGCCTAATTCTTTGAGTTAGGAGACCAAATTTCCAAAGTCCCTTCCAATCCTTCTTCCTCTCCCTTGGTTTTAGACTCTAACACTTAATCTCCCTCTCTCTCACATTTGTGTAAAAAAGATGAGGAAATGAAAGTGTATCTAAGGTTTCTAGAATCATTTAGTCTTGTGTAGGCTCAATTAGTGGAGCTTAATTAACTTGAGTCAAAGATAACCAATTGAGATTATTTTATTCTAATTATTTGATTCTGAATTGAATTTCAATTAACCTAACATAAAATTCTAAATAACACATTAACCTAGGCAAATTTGTCATCGAATGCCAATAAGGCCTTTAATTCACATACTGAAACAGAAGCACAGACAGATATTCCTACCATAAATAGATATGAACACAATTAACACATAGCGCACACAATTAACTCAGACTTTTCTCATAATTACTAATTGGGCATTCTTAATTAAGGATTATAGGCTAATCACGGGTCGTGATTGTTACATAAATGCTAACCATTTGTTCCTTTTCCAAATCATTCTTTGGACATTGACTTAAACTGAATTTGTCATTCTTTAAAATGGGTGTTGCATTAAGAATGCAATCACTCATTTTGAATTTCTCGAAAACACTTTCAATATAGGCTTTATCAGATAATCCTAATGTATTTTTAGATCTGTCTTTGCGAATCTCTATGTCAATGACATAAGAACATTCACCCATATCATTCATTTCAAAGTTTTGGGAAAGAAATTGTTTAGTGTCATGCAATAAACCCAAATCATTAGATGCAAGTAAAATGTCATCCACTTATAGAACTAAGAAAATGTACTTTCTCCCACTAACCTTAAGGTATATATAGTTATTCACAACGTTCTCCGTAAAACCATATGACGTAATAACATTGTGAAACTTTAAATACCACACTGTTGGGAGGCTTGTTTTGGTCCATATATGGATTTCTTAAGCTTGCAAACTAAGTGACTATCTTTATCAGAATAAAAATCTTCTTATTGCTTCATGTATACTTCTTCCTCAAGATCCCTATTTAAAAATCCGTTTTCACATCCATTTGATGTAGCTCTAAATCAAAATAAGCTACTAATGCCATGATAATTCTAAATGAATCCTTCTTAGAAACCGAAGAGAAGATATTAAGATAATCAACGCCTTCTCTATGAGTAAAATCCTTGGCTATAAGTCTGGCTTTATATCGTTCAACGTTGCTATTTGAGTCTTTCTAGGTCTTATAGACCTATCTACAACCAACAGCTTTAACTCCCTTAGGCAACTCAACAATTTTCTAAACTTGATTCTAAGCCATAAACTTCAACTCTTTCTTTATGGCATCATACCATAATTTAGAATCATCCCTACTCATGGCATTGGAAAACAAAATAGAATCATCTTTAGGTTCGATGTCAAAATCAGACTCCGTTAAGTATACAAAATAATCACCAGAAATTGCTGATTTTCTAGTTCGTGAGGATCTCCTTAATTTTGTAGTCTCAATTGGAACTTGAGCTATAGGCTCTATATTGGCTTGTTCCTCTTGTGGTAGAAGTTCTTGAATTGGTTGATCTTCAAGGATATTGGGTTGATTATCCCAAAAGACAACCAATTCACCTATATTCACGAGTATTGTATTTGGGTCCTGTGATTCCTCTCACTCTATCTTTTGAGCGTATTTTCACTAGAGTCAACTTCCTCAATAAAATTAGCATTTCTGGCTTTAACAATTCTTAGTGAATTTGAAGGACAATAAAATATGTAGCCATTGGATTTTTCCGCATAGCCTATGAAAAAACTACTAACTGTTCTAGGGTCTAATTTCTTTAAAGGACAAACTTCACTTTAGCCTTTTGTGGTTTGGGCTATGTGCGGTTTCCTCCTCTAACGTTTAGAAATGACCACATAACCCCTATGTGATTTGTGGACCAAAATGCATGCTAACTTCTATTAACAGAACGTGTAAATTGACCTTTATGCCCCGTCTTCTTCCTCTTCTCTCTTTTGAATTAAACTTGCAATATACATATACACATATATAGACACACACATATTTTCTTTCTTTTTCCTTCCATGCTACCATCTCTAACAAATTTCATTCCAACTTGTACAAGAAATCCAAGCAGTACACACATCTCCACACCAAAAACCAATCACTCATTCTTACCACTCATCAATAGTAAATGCATATTTATATATAATCTGTATATATATGTATATATAATCTGTAAATGCATATATTATCCAATCATTCAACATTCTACAAATCAGTTTAAAATCCAAATACTAAATTCCTCAAATCATTCACAATAAGCTAAGATTTGTCACTATTTCTCAACAAAAAAAAAAAAAAAATTTGTCAGTGGGCATCAAATTATATTCGGCATAATTTGCTTATCCATAATTGAAATTGACTATGTGATACTCAAAATGTGAGTGTATACTTTTTCAGCCTAGAAGACTCTTTCTCCCTTCCATCACCACTCAACAACCAAATTTCATTCATATATGCATATATAATGTAAATATATACACAAAACCTAAGGTCCTTTCTAAATATAGATCCCATTAGTCTGTGGATATTAATTTTCAACTTCAAAAAATTTTGACTGATGCAAACCCAACATTTTTCTTCCAAGCTTTATTGTTTTTCTTATTAACTTGAAATGGCCATGAGGTTGTAGAGAGGGACGTGGGCATAACCATGTGAATGGAAGGGAAATGAGGTACGTGGTGGTGTTGAGGAATAGAAAGAGAAATAGTAGAGAGAGAATGAAAAAGAAGCATGGCATGCCTCTTTCAAGAAAATGGTATGTATGGAACATTTGGAGGAAGACTGCTCTGTATATTGTATATGATATCTCTGAAGGAACATTAGGTCACTACTACATTTGGGTAGTATTTACCATGTTAACATTCAACATTATTGTGAGTTCAAATCAATACAATTTCTTTTTTTTAAGAATGATCGTGTTTGGAGTGAACCAACAGTAGTAAATTCCATGCATAGCATTTAGACTCATTATGAATGTTATGTTAAATAAAAAGCATGAATTGCTTCTTTGCGAGTCCACCAGGGCAAATCCAAGTGTTCTTGAATGCTTTTAGTCATGCTTATTTTTCTTTTTGATGGCTGTGTATGGAGTCTTGGACACAAGCAGGTTCATATATATGTATACAATTACATGTGGATGTTAGTCATCTTAACTCTTGTATAATGTCATGATGTGTGTGTAGAATACTTGACTCTGTTTCATGATGTTGAAAAATGAAACTCTTTAATATTGTTTGGCTTAACTGCTGGTGCAACTGAAGCATCAGTTGGTAGTCCAGCAGATTTAGCACTCATTCGTATGCAGGCAGATGCTACCTGAGGTAACCAAGGACATATTCAATTCTTAGAATATAGATGCGAAAGCAAGGTATGTCAAACTACTGGTCCACCTGTAAATTCCCATGTGACAATGCAGCCCTAACATCGGACCAGAAAGGCCATTACATGTTTATAGTGAAAAAGTATTTCTAGCACTAAAGATCAACAAATGACACAACCTATCAACAATAATTGAAAACAGAAGTCCATTCAAGTCATCAAGTCCATTCAATCCATAAGTACATCCATAAAATCCATTCAATCCATAAGTACATCCATCAAATTCCCCAACAGCTATCAACTCAGTAATTTATATTATAAAATAGAAAACAATACAAAATACAATGACATAAAGCACGACATTCAATTTCTTCTCCATCCTTCGAAGCCTTCTAGCATGCTTCTGAAATTCATTATCCATCTCATAACCCTTGTGCATAGATCGTTAAATTCTTCGCTTCTTATAGATTTACGAGGTGCAGCATTGGAGATCACGTCGTCGTCGTCATCATCTGCGAACTTGAAGTAATTGCAGTGTTCCTTACTAATCTACAATGCATGACAATCAGTTAATCAAATCAGGCTAATAAATTTGCAAACAAATTTCAATACTACTTACATATTTCGATGGACACACAAAGTACACACGCCCTTTATTTACATTCTGATTGGTTCGAACAATGTACATAGCAGCTGTTCTCCCACAATCACATAATCTTGGTTTCAATCTTATGTTGCTATTATTACTAGAGAAAGAAGCCGTTTTGTAATCTGCATACAAAATGGAAAATAGAGACATGATACATACATAGCTATTATTGCTACTGTTGATACATACATACCTACTGTAGGTTCCAAGAAATAGGGAATTTTTTAAATCAAAATGCACATCTTCAACAAAATGGAAATTTAAAACAATCATAAACTTAATGTATTCAGAGGCATATTTAATGTATTCACAGGCCCATTCATTCACTTTTATGGCTAAAATTTGAAACCTAAAGGAACTGATTTAATTCCCCTTGGCTCAATAAACTTCCATCACAACAGGTGACTTGATCAGCATAACTACATATGTAAATGCTCTAATTGATCAGCCCAGCACATACAGTATGCAACCATTGATTAGGTATCCTAAAGAGATGAAAGCCCTATCATAAGAAAACATAATTTGATAACTATTCAGGCCTATCATGATAAACGGAAGGGAAAAGCACTAAAAATGAGTGACATTGCTCCCAAAACTTCCTTGGAATGAACATCCACAAGGCTAAAGAAAAGCTACAGCACCTAAACGGAATCAATTATAATCTGAATCTTTGCTTGTGGTATGATTATAATCAAAATCTGAATCAATCATAATCAAAATATGATATGTTCAACATAATCACTCTCTCCTTCCAAATATAATCAAAATCTGCTTGTGGTATGATTATGATTGATTATAATAAAAAATATAATCAAAATTTGATTATAATTGATTGATTATGATTGATTATAATTGATTATAATCATAATCAAAATATGATTGATTATAATCAAAAATAGATTATAATTGATTCAGAATCAACATCCAGAATTATAATTGATTATAATCAACATCCAGATTATAATCTGAACAGATTTTGATTCAGATTTTGATTTTGAATTATAATCTGTTGAATCAAAATCTATCAATTATAATCTGTTCAGATTTTGATTTTGAACAGATTACAATCTGTTGAATCAACATAACAATCAAAAAATGAAGGCAAAACCCATAATGCCCAAACCCTAACAAACAATCATAACCCTAACAATCATTAATTGACAAATCATGTTCTACAAATTCAAGCCAAAACCAAAACCCTAAACAGAAAACATGTTCTACAAATTCAAGCCAAAACCAAAACCCTAAACGGAAAACATGTTCTACAAATTCAAGCCAAAACCAAAACCCTAACACAAATTGCAAAACACAGAAACACAAACCCTAGTTTTTTGGCGATTATGGGTTTACCTTTGCTTGTGGTACCTTTTTTTTCTACTATTCGACACTGCCGAATCCACACCCGTAGCTGAAGATCTGTTATGCGAGTCCACACCCATAGCTGATGAGAGGATTTGGAAGAGATTAAGGGCTCCAGGAGAGAGTGAGTAGAGAGAGATGAGAGGATTTGGAAGGAGAGAGTGAGTAGAGAGATAAGAGATTAAGGGCTCGAATGGAGTCGACTCTGAGGAAAGAAGAAAAAAAAAATTCAAAATCAAAACGACGTCATTTCAGTAATTCAGGCGATTCGGGGGGAAGTTTTTCGAGCTATAAAACATTATTGAAAATATAATCAAATAAGTCAAAATAATCATTACATATGTTGAACAGAAAGTTCTTCAAAAATCTATACTGTACAGTTGCAGAAACTAAAATTTGATTTTGTGTAAATAAATCTCACGCTAAACAACAAAATAGAATGATGACTCTGATACTATTGTGAGCATTAAAAAAAAAAAATTTAATGAGAAAGAAGAATATTTCCTGTCATGTTGTTCAAGTCTTTGAATTCCGTTCTTGATTGATTAATTCTTGAATGTATAAATAAAACCACTCACAAATTTATAAACACCCTAAACACACTCTCACAGAATCATAAGAAGAAGTGGAAGGAACAGAATGTTAAGCTTACTCTATTTACAAAACAGCATCTGTGTTTTGATGACTATCACAAGCATATATAGATAGGTTTTGACCTATGATCCAAGTGCAAATCCTCATAACTTCCCATCATCAGGGAAGTTGTAACTTCCATGAAACCATTTTATTGAGTAGTGGACATATTTCACGTTAGTTACCCAATTTATTTACTGATTAAAATATATATAATAATTATATAATCATATAAATAAAAAACCATGTGGCATGTGGGCCACTTTATGGAGATATGCTTTCATAAATTCTACTGACCTCCTTTGAGGTTTGGCATGTGGGCCACTTTATGGAGATATGCTTTCATAAATTCTACTGACCTCCTTTGAGGTTTGGAAAAATATGGTGAATCGACAGTTTTAACATAATTATATTGAGTTCTCTTATAATTTTAATTTATATAACACCTAGCCTTTTTTTCTCAATAATTTGTTAGTTATATAGATGAAAAAATGATATTGTTATTTCTTTTATATGCAAATGTATATGCTACGTTATCTATTTTTGTATTTTTTCAACATTTGCATTAATTTCGATCCATTTAACCTTACTAAAACGAAAGTCACTGTAATTATGTAAAAATTGTTGGGCTTACTATATTTTTTTTAAACCTCAAGGAAGATCAATGTAATTTATTCTCTTTTTTTTTTTTAATTGGATTAATTATACAAAATGGCCCTCAAAGTATGTTTCTTGTGTTATTTAGTTCCTAGCTTATAAATTTTTGTCACTAAATGGTCCCTGCCTCTGTGTCCGTTTACAATTGCTAAAGAAGGTAAGGACATTTTTATCGAACCACCTATGACACATAAATAAGTTAGGAACTAAATTGACACAATTAAAAATATTAGGTACCAAAATGAAACAAATCACATACTTTGGAAACTATTTTTTATTTTTTTATTTTATCATTTTGCTTATTTTTAAATGTGGTTTAACAAAAATGTTCTTACTTTCATTATCAATTCTAGGCTGAAATGAATGTAGGAACCATTTAGTAACAAAATTAATACGTTGAAGATCAAATTAACACATTTGAAACATTGGAGACTAAAATAGCACAAGGCGCAAATGTGACAATGTTTTAGCCTTGTAAAAAAACAAATCATGAATTTTGCCAATTTAAATCATAATTTTTGATTTATTTTAAATGTAAAGTATTCACCTATTTTCATTAAATAAATCCTATGAAAAAAGAATATTTTATCATTAAACTCAATATAAGTATATATATAATATTTAAAATATCCTTTACATTGAGTTTAATGACTCAAAATACCAATTTTTCTATACGAAAATAGACAAATGATTTATACTGAAAACAAATCAAAGTTTAGGGTTTAAATTGGTAAAATTAGAAACTCGGGGTTTATTTTGTTATAAGGTTCAAAACTTGACTCTTTTTTTTTTTGGTGGGGGGGGGGGGTTGGTTAATTTCTCCAAATGTAATAACCATTTTTATTTTGAAAAGACAAATCAAAAGTTTAGAGTTTAAATTGACAAAATTAAAAATTTAAGGTTCATTTTGTTATAAGGATCAAACTTTTTTTTTTTGTAATTTTCCCTAAATAATTTTACATTTTATTTTTTAATTTTTAGGTTAAAATACAAATACACTCCATTAGGTTTTCTTAAAATATGGATTGGCCATATAGTTTTGAAAATTACAAATACCTTATTGTCAAAAAATTTATGTAAAAAAATTAATAAAAAATAAAATTTCTAACTATTCTTCTATACAATAATAAAATTATTTGAATCATTAATTAAAATATATTTCTGACATCATTAAAAACTGTTAATTGATTTGATAATTTATCAATAAAATGAGCCATTTGTTATACGATTAGAAACTTAAGGAGAGATGTATTTTAAAATTTTCATAAAACTACCCCCCTTGTTTGGTTTCTTTTTTAGAAATTTTTTTTGAAAAAAATGAAACTAATTTGATAAAAATAGGTATCAAAAAAATATTTTTAGCCTCTCAAAAGATAAAAATAATATAAAAAAAATTATCAGTTTTTATTTCTTTCATTATATTAATTTTAATTTTTTACAAAAAAAAAAAAATTTGAAACAAGTTTTAAAAAAACCAAACGAAATATAATTATTGATTAAAAGATAGACCGTCTATACAACATAATATAATAGACTTTAGGAAACATCTAATTATGATATTATGTTAAAACATCTAACTCAAAACATTTAAGAGGTCACTTAAAATCCAATTATGATATTATGTTAAAACATCTAACTCAAAACTAATTAGTAGTGAACAAAAAAAAATCTTACATTATATTAATCAAAATTGAATAATGAGGGAAAAATTGAAGTCTAACCTTTTAAATAGACTTCAGGAATGTATTTTTAATTTTTCCTAATTTTTTGACAGTCAATTTTGTCATCATGGTTTTGGACTTTAGTGCGGTCAATAGTTGGATTAGTGGTAAATTACAAATACATTTTTTGAGTTTGTTTCTAGTGATTTAAAAAATTACAAATACCTTTTTATTAGAATTTTTTATTTAACAGAATTAACTAAAAAAATGAAATTCATAATTGCTCTCCTATATAATAATAAAATTATCTAAATTATTAATTAAAACATATCTTGACATCATCAAAAACTGTTAATTGACTTGATAATTTATTAATAAAATAGACGATTTGCTATAAAATTAAAAACGTCAAAGGGTGAAATATGATTTTTAAAATTATAGAAGTAATTTATATTTTAATTAAATTTTAAAAGTGTATTTACAATTTACCCTTAGATTAGATAGGACCATCGGAGAAGATGTCTCGTCTGCATTGCATTATTTGAGGTGTTTCAAGGAATGATTGGTTACACATAGAAGAATCCTCCAAGGCTATGGTTGGCATCTTTTTCTTGGGTTATTGGGTTAAGATAGTCATAAAAAAGTAAAATAAGTTAAAAAGATAATAAAATAAAATATCACATTCAAATCATAATTATTTCATTTTTTCTCTTATAAAATTTCAAAAAGTTAAAAAGTTCATCCCAAATGAAACTTTTTAACCTCAGGTTAAAATAGTTAAAAAATGAAAAAGTCAACCCGCATCCTAAACGAAGGCTTAAGCTAATACAATTGTCCATCAAGTTAATTGAAAGAGTACAAATTTTAAAATAATAATAATAATAAATGCTAGGGTTTGGTTATGGTGTGCAACTTACACCTTACACCTTATACCTTACACTTACACGTTACACTTACACCTTTTGTGAAAAATTAAACCTTACACTTACACTTACACTTTTTTTGAGGTTGCACACCATATGCAACCCACTTACACCTTACACTTACACCTTATACTTATACTTACACCTTACACTTACACTTTTTGTGTAAGTGGCACATGGTGTGCAATTGCACACTTAAGAAAAGTCCTAAATGCTATAGATCCTAAAAATTCTATTAAAATTTTGAGTAATGCTAGAGACCCCAAATATTCTACCAAAAGTTTTACCAAATGTCTCACATGGGTGTGGGACCCACACAATGTGGGTCCCATGTGGGTCCCACACCCATGTGAGACATTTGGTAAAACTTTTGGTAGAATTTTTGGGGTCTCTAGCATTTTTGTAAAATTTTTACCAAATGTCTCACATAGATATGTGACCCACTGGGATCCACATGATGTAGGTCTCACACCCATATGAGATATTTAATAAAAATTTTGATAAAACTTTTAAGATTCCTAACATTAATAATAATAATAATAATTTGTACAAAATGATGTTTCATATATATATTCATTGATTTCAAATGAAAAAGACTCATTGAAATAGTTTATTATTTTAAAAATGACGTTGTCGCACCTCCTCTACATTTAAAAAAATTAAAAAAGTAAATTACAAATAAAATAAAATAAAATAAAAATTTGCTAAGGGTAAAAGAAATGGTGCGGTTGATGGCATGCCCTCGGGAAACAGTTACATAGATGGAGATAGCAGCAAGGAAGCAGTTTTGTGGTCATATGGACCGCGGCGGTGGTCCACGATGGATCTAAATTTTCTGTCATTTTTTTCCTATGAGGCTGTGAATGAGCCTGAGCATTAGGTAATTCTTATTTATTTTGAAAATTTAACAAATTTTGAAATATATTTAAATTTGACTTATTTATATAATGAGTCAATCTTGAACAAATCAAACGTCAATCTTGATTAATTTAATTTTTTATAATATATAAACTTATTGAATCGAATAGTAAGTTGTTTAAATTTGACTTATAAAATTAACAGGTTTTAAATGTGTTGAATAATAAATCAATTTTAAATTAGTTTTTAACAAGTCAAATATAAATCCAACTTGAGTAGTTTGGTATGGTTCCGTTTTCTGCAATGATTTTCTAGGATTTTTTTTGTAGATTAAATTACCAATATATCTTAAAATTTAGACTTAATTCTTATATAATCTTATTGAAAATAAGTTCTACTAGAATTATCATTAAAAATAATTTTTTGTTAGAATTGTTTTACGTATATGCTAAAAATCGACAATTAGTGACTTTTTTGTCACGATTTTTATAAATTGTCTCTAAAATTTACAATTAATGATATTTTTCTGGATAAAATTTTTCAAGCTATCACTGAAATTTGAAAATTAGTAATATTTTTTGTGACAATTTTTTTAAATTGTCACTAAAACTTATAATTAGTGACATTTTTGGTGACAATATTTAAACTGTCGTCAAAAATTAACAATTGGTGATTTTTTTAAAAGTGTATAATAAAAAATTTCATTAATTATCATAGGATCTATTGAGTAATAAGTCCACTTAGTAGGACCTACACATAAGTCCATTTTTTTTTTATCACACTAAGAAACATCAATAAAATATAGAGATAATTGTTGAAAAGTCCAATTTAAGGAGGATCTAAGACATTAGTTCTAGTGGATATATTTTTATTAGTGAAAGGTCCAGTCTTTGCGAAATAGTTTGGTGAGAAGTCTTTTTGTTTATTTTGAAGAATATTTTCCCCTCGCTTGGCATGAAAATTTTTTGGGCTAAAAGGCTAAAATAGCCACGAAAAGATAAAATAAGCCAAAAAATTGATAAGACAAAATGTCATATTCAAATCATAATCATTTCATTCTTTTCTCTCAAAAGTCCAAAAAATCATAAAAATTCATCATAAATGAGGCTTTTTAGTCCCAAGGTAAAATAACCAAAAAGCCAAAAAGTCAACACACATCTCAAACGAAGCTTTTGTTTCTAATTTTACCTTTCAATTTATCTGTTGACTTTTTTTTTACTATCTATTCAAATTTAAATATCTATGTTTAAATTTATATCTATCTGTTCAAATTTTGTTGACTATTTATTCAAATTTATATTTATTTGTTGCATTTTTTTCCTTATCTATTCAAATTTTTCCCTATCTGTTCAAGTTACGTAGGTTTATCTTTCTGTCTGTTCAAAAACTGTGGGTTTCTCTCTGTTTTTATTTGTTGAAACAATATCTGTTAAAATATGTGTTTATTTTTTATTATCTGTCCAAAAATTTCCTTTATCTATTTAATTTTCCCCTTATCTGTCCAAAATCTTAAAATTTCTCTATATTTGCATACCAAGCCCCTATATGTTTAAATTTTGAACAAATCTATCCTATTCTCTGTTCAAAACAAATCAGTCATTTTTATTAATATTTTTTTATATTTTGTTGCAATCTGTTTTCATCATCATCATCATCATCATCATCATCATCATCATCATCATCACCATCATCATCAACAACAACAACAACAACAACAACAACAACAAAAAACACCCTAAAGTATAAACATATAGATCTGGAGTGGGAGACAGATAGTAAATAACAACAACAAAAATCCTAAAATAATCCAGATCATCGGAGCCCAAACTCTCCACAAGTTTCTCATCTTCAAGGTTGCACAAAATCCTAACCTCGCCATTACTATCTCCACATCTGCGCTGCTCAGATGCTCATCTTCAATCTTCTCAGTACTAGAGCAAGCCAGTTGGTTGTAGTTCCACAACTCAAAATCCTGAATCTTATTTTTTACCGCCTGAAATATATATCAAATATATATTTGGACAGATTATACAAACACAACATCAAATACACACATATATGGAGAGCTGAAGCTTCGAACACTTCAATTTGAGATTTTCAATCTGTGTAGGCCTATAGTGATTAGATCTTCTCAAATCTAGCAAATCCACCAACAGAGGAAGAGGAGGATGTGGTGGTGCCGTGGTGGTGGTACGGATCCACAAGAATTTTCATGCCGATCCACTAGAATTTTCATAAAACTACTCCCTTGTTTGGTTTCTTTTTCAAATTTTTTTTTAAAAAAAAACTGAAACTAATTTGATAAAAATAGATATCAAAAATATATTTTTAAATTAAAAAAAATATTTTTAGCCTCTCAAAAGATAAGATAATATAAAATAATTTTTTTATTTTATTTTATTTATTTCTTTCATTAAATTAATTTTAAATTTTTTAGAAAAAAAAATTTGAAACAAGTTTTAGAAAAACCAAACAAAATATAATTATTGATTGAGAGATAGACTGTTTATCTATACTATATATTAAGCAAAATGGGGTTTTTAACCCCAAGCCTTGTGGGAGCTCCAATCTCCCAATCTAAATTTCTTGATTTTTTTATTTAAAAAAAAAAAATCTTAGCATTTATTAATTTCTTACAACTCCCAAGTCTTACTCTCATAATAACACGTTAATGCATTAAGAAAAAGCATAAAAAATTCTTTGAAATCCAATACATGTGAATTCCTTGAAAAGTCCCAACACATATAATTATTATCCCTCATAATAACACTTTAATGCATTAAGAACAAGCATAAAAAAAATTTCTTGAAAAGTTCAATACATATGATTATTATCAAAATATTAAACTTTAATATAATATAATAAAAAAAAAGACATTTAATTCCTTGAAAAGTCCAACACATATGATTATTATCAAAATATTAAAATTTAATATAATATAAAAAAAGAAAAAAAAGAAGACATTTAAAAAAAAAACATTTAAAAATCACAATTCACATATATAGATAATTGTAAACACAATCCGTGCATAACACGTGTGATATGCTAGTACTACATAATATAAAAGGTCACTCATGATCTAATTTTGATACTATGTTAAAGCATCTAACTCAAAACTAATTAATAATGAACAAAAAAATTCTTACATTATATTAATTAATAATGTAAATGACGTCGTGAATTTAAGTTTTTAAATAAACTTCAAAAATGTGTTTCTAATTTTTCCTAATTTTTTAGCAGTCAATTTTGTCATCATGGGTTTGGACTTTGAAAAATACGACAAACCTTAAATTTTTTACCAAATGAATAGTTAAATGACTCATATGAGTGGACATTTAATTATTTATTTAATAAAAAATTTTATTTATTTAATAGAAAATTTTATATCTCTCCTTAGACTTTAGTGTGGTCAATAGTTGGATTGGAAGAGGAGAAGATGTCTTGTCTACACTGCATTAAATTATTGGTTACATGTAGAAGAGTCCTCCGATTCTTATGCTAATACAATTGTCCATCATGTTAATTGAAAGAGTCAATCGTATAAAATTTTAAAACAATAATAATAATTTGTACAAAATCATATTTCATATATATATATATATATATTTATTAATATCAAATGAAAAAGACTCATTGAAATAGTTTATTATTTTGAAAATGACGTTGTCACACCTCCTTTTCCATCTTAAAAAACATATATTAAAAGAAAAAGTAAATTAAAAATGAAATTAAAAAAAAAAATAAAAATTGCTAAGGGTAAAAGTAATGGTGTGGCTGATGGCATGCCCTCGTGAAACAGTTAGATAGATGGAGATAGCAGCAAGGAAGAAGTTTTGTGGATATATGGACCGCGGCGGTGGTTCACGAGGGATCTAAATTCTCTTATCATTTTTTTCATGTGAGGCTGTGAACTTGCCCGAGTATTAGGTAAATCACATTTATTTTGAGAATTTAATGAATTTTAAAATACATTTAATTTGACTTATTTGCATAATGTGGTCTCGTTTGAGAATATACTATTTTAGTAATTTTTTAGTTAAAATATGAGGTAAAAAAAATAGTATGTTTGTGATAACTTTTGATTTTTTTATAAAAAATTGTGTAAAAAGTAGAGAAAATTAAATTTTTCACTTTTTTTTTGAGGTATAATTTGTTAGATTTTTTACTTTTTTTTAATGACTTTTTGACTTTTAGATTAATGCAACCTTAGTCGATCTTGAACAAATCAAACGCAAGTCAAGCTTGATTAATTTAATTTTTTATAATATATAAACTTATCGAATCAAATAATAGGTTGTTTAAATTTAACTTGAAAACCTAACAAGTTTTAAAATGTGTCGAATAACAAATCAATCTTACACAAGTTTTTAACGAGCTAAATACGAATCCAACTTGAGTAGTTTGGTTTATTTAAGGGTTCTATTTTTTGCAATGTTTTTTTTTTTTTTTTTAAGTAAACTACCAATAAGTCTTAATAGTTGGATGTAATTCCTATCAAATCCTATTGAAAATAAATCCTACTACAATCGTCGCTAAAAATAATTTTTGTGAGAATTTTTTTACATATATGCTAAAAATTGACAATTTGCGACTTTTTTTTTTTTGGTCATGATTTTTATAAACTACCGCTAAAATTTATAATTAGTGATTTTTTTTGTAAAAAAAATTTCAAACTATCGTCGAAAGTTAAAAATTAGCGACATTTTTTTGTGACAATTTTTTTAAATTGTTGCTAAAACTTATAATTAGTGACATTTTTGTAATAAAATTTTTAAACTGCTGTTAAAAATTAACAATTAGTGACTTTTTTAATAGTGTATGATGAAAAATTCATTAATTATTATGGAATTTATTAGACAATAAGTCCACTTAATAGAATCTACACATAAGTCCCCCTCCACTTTTTTTTTATCATAGTAAGAAACATCAATAAAATATAGAGATAATTGTTGAAAAGTTCAACTTAAGGAGGGTCTAAGGCATTGGACCCAGTAGATATTTTTTTTTATTAGTGAGAGGTTCACTATTTGCAAAATAGTTTGATGAGAAGCTTTTTTGTTTATTTTGAAGAATATTTTACCCCCATTTGACATGAAGATTTTTGGGGTTAAAAGGCTAAAATAGCCACAAAAAGATAAAATAGGTTAAAAAGTCAATAAGACAAAATGTCATATCCAAACTATAATCATTTTATTTTTCCTTTCATAAAAGTTTTTTTTTTCAAAAAAAAAAAGAAGCAAAAAGCTCGTCCTAAATGAGGCTTTTTAACCCCAGACTACAATAACCAAAAAGCCAACACACATCCCAAACAAAGCCTTTGTATCCAATTTTATCCTTTAATTTATCTGTTGACTTTTTTTTACTATCTATTCAAATTTATATCTATCTGTTCAAATTATTTTCTATATGTTTAAATTTTTTTGACTATTTATTCAAATTTATATCTATCTGTTGAATTTTTTTCCTTATCTATTCAATTTTTTTTCTTGTCTGTTCAAATTCTATGGGTTTCTCTCTCTATCTATTCAAATTCTATGGGTTTCTATTTGTTCTTCTTTGTTGAAACAATATCTGTTAAAATATGTGTTTATTTTTTATTATCTATCCAATTTTTTTTCCTTTATCTATTTAATTTTCCCTTTATCCGTCCAAAATCTCAAAATTTCTCCATATTTGCATACCAAGCCCCTATATGTTCAAATTTTGAACATATATATCCTATTATTTGTTCAAAACAAATCTATCACTTTTGTTAAATATTTTTATTTTTATTTTGTTGCAATCTATTTTTTTTTTTATTATTATTATTTTTAATCATCATTATCATCATCATCAACGACAATAACAACAAAAAGAACCCCTAAATTATAAACATATAGATTTGGAGTGAGAGACAGATAGTAAATAATAACAACAACAAAAATCCTAAAATAATCCTGATCATCGGAGCCCAAACTCTCCACAAGTTTCTCATCTTCAAGGTTGCACAAAATCCCTAACCTCGCCATCACCATTTCCACATCTTCTCTACACAGATGCTTATCTTCAATCTTCTTAGTACTAGAGCAAGCCAGTCGGTTGCAGTTCGACAACTCAAAATCCTGAATCTTATTCTTCACCGCCTAAAATATATATCAAATATATATTTGGACAGCTTATACAAACATAACATCAAATACATATATATAGAGAGAGAGAGAGATGTATTGAAGCTTCAAACCCTTCAATCTAAGATCTTCAATCTTGTGTAGGCCTTTGGTGGTTAGATCTTCTTGGATCCAGCAGATCCACTAGCAAAGGAGGAGGAGGATGTGGTGTTACGATGGTAGTGGTGCGAATCCACTACAAGACCGTTTGATTTCATTCTCCTTGGAGATTTTAATGTCGTCGTCGTTCTTTGGCGGTGGATGTGGATGTAGTGGTGAAAGCCATGTTTAGATCTGTGACCCCATTGTCGCCACCATTATCGACGGTCTTGGCTAGGGAATTCCACTGAAATCAATAGTGAGAAAGTCCCAGAGAATGTCATCGGTGGCAAAATCGAACCCTTTCTTAGCCTATGTTTGGAAAGTTTGTTTTGGAGCTTAATTGGCTAAAATAGTCACAAAAAATGAAATAGGTTTTTTTAGCCTAATAAGACAAAACATCACATCCAACTCATAATCATTACATTCTTTCTCTTACAAAAAAACTAAAAAAGCCAAAAAAGTCAAAAGCCTTTCCCAAAACAAGCTTTTTAGCCCCATGCTAAAATAGCAAAAAAAGCCAAAAAGCCAACCCACTTCCCAAATGAAGCCTTAGCAAAGTTGTTACGATCTGATGATTCAAAAGCCATGCTTAGAGTTCGAAAACGATGTTGGTGTTTAGGAGAGAGAAAGAGAGAGAGAGAGAGAGAGAGAGAGAAAGGGAAAAGGAGATTGGCAACTGAAAAAGGCGGAGAAGGGAGATCACCGAAGGAGATCGGCAGAGCGATGAATGAGAGAAAGAGAAAGAGAGACGAGCGGTTTGGTTGGGTTACGAATTTGGTTTGGTTTGGGAAAGGATATATATATATATAGGTAGTTTGGTCATTTTATGAAAGTTTGTCCTTATGGACAAAGTATTTAAGTGTTTGAACCTTTGGCCAAACAAAATTCAAAATTGAATTTACGGATCGAGTGCCCTAAAATATATAACTAATTATCTATACAATTTATCCATTTATACTACACTCAATATGGTGCATTTTAGTAATTAAATGTGTTATGTTAATATCATTAAGGAATTTTATGATATTCAATTATCTATACAATCTATCCATTTATACTACACTCAATATGGTACATTTTAGTAATTAAATGTGCTCTTTCAATATTGTTAAGGAATTTTATGATATTCAATTTATATGGCTTTTCTTTTCTTTCTTTTTTTTAAATTCAAAGAGTCAAAGTGATACTTGACAACAATTTAAAAGGTTTCATGTAAATAACCCTTAAAATGTTTCTTTTTTTTTTTTTGGGAAAAATGGGAGATTTGGTCAATGCACCCTCATAATAAAACTTTAATGCATTAATAATAAGTATAAAAAGTTTTTTTGAAAAGTCTAGTACATTATTACCAAAATAACCTTAGTGATGAGTAATTTAATATTTTAAACTTTAAAATAATATAATTTTTGATCTAAATGTCAGTTTTTAATAAAATTAGTACTTTTAGAATCTGCTCATCAAGATCTATCAACCAAGATGCAGATTGACTATTAAATTCTTAAAAATAAATAAATTACTGTCGAAATTGACGTAAATAGTAACATGTTACTCCGTTTTACAGTAAAATATTACTATGGTTGATAGTAAGATTTTATTATCAGTTCTGAACAGAGCATCTGTCACGACCTGCTCCCGTACCCAAGAGTTAAGTATCGTGATGGCCAGTAACTGAGATTACTTCCGGCCAATTCTTAAACAAATCAATAAATATGAGCGGAAGTAATATAAGGGTACCAAAATAATCATCGAAACTTCTATTTTTATTACAAAATACATTCACCAAAAAGGCCGATATTTACATATAAAAATATCATAAAAGTGTTGTGTGTGTCTATTCTGCGGCCCTGCATCTAAGACTTTCCAAAATCTATTTCTGAATTGCATTGTTTCCTGAAAATTGGTAAACAACTATAAGCACATGGCAGAGTGAAAAATATTATACCAAGAGTATAAGGGATACGAAATAACCATGGATAATTAATTAGGCCAAAATATTTACATAACTTGGTTTGGTAAATAAATCATTTAAGTAGCAGAAACTGAAATACGGAAATTATGTAAATATATAGCCATAACCACGGTACATAACAGAACAGAACAGAACAGAGGTCATAGAAGTGACAATCAGCACAGAGGTACGGATTCAAGAGGTGGCTCGTACGGATTCTAGAGGTGGCTCCCACAATAGTGTAGCACTTAGCTCCACACAGCACTTTGCTCCGCACAGAACAGAGGTACGGATTCTAGAGGTGACTCTCACAATAGTGTAGCACTTAGCTCCGCACAGCACTTTGCTCTGCACAGAACAGAGGTTAATGGATCCATGACAAACAGAAGATCACAAAGTAGTCAAACAGAAGTCAATGGTTATTTAAGTTCCCCAAGGCGTGGGACCCCCGTGGTGGTACTTACAAAACATAATTGTATATAAGGTCATAGCTAAATATTCTTTAAAATATAAACAAACATATCCATGGGTTTCCTTTAAAACAAATACAGTTCAGAAAATAATTCACGTAACTGAAATAATAATATAGTTTATAATAATTTATAAAACATAATTTGTATAAAAATAAACTATGGTAAGTTAAAATATACGTAAAATACATTTTGGTGACTCAAGATATAATATAACTCACCTTAATTTTAATACCTTACTCTTTCTTTCCATTATCAAAAATCATCTCAGCTTCTATTATTTTTTTCTTCTTTTCTTTCCTTTATTTCTTTCTCTCCTTTCTTTCTTTTCTTTCTTTTCTTTCTTCTTTCTTTTCCTCTTTGATCTTGCTCTCCTCTCCATTTATAGGGAGACCGGCCGAACCATTTCCCTCCACGTGTCCACGGCAAATCCTTATCAGATTTGGATTCAAATCTCTTATATTTATACTTATCTAATTAATTTCTTATAATTACATTTTGGCCTAATTCTTCATAATTAAATTATACTTTATCCTATACCAACATAAAATTATTTATTTATTTTATTACCACACCCATTATTATTATTATTATTTTGACCCCTAAACTTTTACTCATTATATTGTTTTACAAAATTATGCATAATAATATATAATAAATTATATATTTTTCTAACTGAGATTAAATAATATTAGTATAAATTCTACAGAATAATTAAAAATCTGGATTGTTACAGCATTAGCAACAAAAACAAAGTATGAGCCTCCCTGCATATGAACTAACACTACTTCTAGAACTTAAGACCCATACTCGTAGAATACTCAATTGCAGCTTCAAAAACCCTCTTTGTACTAATCGAAAATGACACATCAGTAGCAGAAGAAGTCCCGAAATCAACTGAATTTTGATCATTACTTTACTATCATTCTTGAACACATATTTTGCTTAGTTAATATGAGTTTTTCCTATCTTCAACACATATCACCTTCACTCCAACTCACAAAAAACTTACACAACGCAATACCAATTCAAAATCTGCAATGTCAAACCCTAACTGAGATTAAATTAATATATTCTATATATCAAAATGCAAATTCAACAGTTTCTCGATCCAGAAACCACAAAAAGCATCATGAATTTTAACCATAAATTTTTAACATAAAGAATCAATTTCTTTGGTGTTGAAAAGTGTCGAGTTGAATCGAAATTGAAGAACATATGAGTCCAAAAGTAAGATACTGCATAGATACAAAGTGTCCAATACACTGTTCGAAGCTTAGCTTCTTCAATTAGATCTTGTAAGGCCTCTAACGGCTTCATCGTCTCAACAACCTCCAATTTCCTTTCAAAAACCACCAAACGGGCACGATTTTGAATCGAATTTTAATCTTTCAACACCAAAGAAATTGAAGGAAAGAATGTTTCGTTGGTTGTCGCTGAAATATATATCTAAGGCAAGATTGTCCTTCATGAAGAAAAAGAAGAAAAAATATTAATTTGTTTTTCGTGAAAAACATGCTTCCTGTTCAGGAGATTTAGGAAGTAAAATATTTTGAGTTGTCCTTTATACATTAACATGTTGGGCCTAGGGGGTTTTGGCCAAATTACCCAAAAAAATCTCAAAGTTTGAGTCTTATAACAAAATAAATCATAAATTTTTTTATTTTATCAATTCAAATTCTAAAATTTTGATTTGTTTTCAATTTAAACTGACTATTCACCTTATTTTTGTTAAGTAAAATTATCGGAAAAAATGTATTTTAGTCAATAAACTCAATAAAAATATGTATTTTAGACATTTTTCATACACCAACATTAAGTTTAAGGTTTGTTTAAAATACAGATTACCCCTTGTAATTTGAAAAATTATAAATACCCCCCTTATTAGAATTTTTTTAAAAATTAACTAAAAAAATAAAATTCATAATTGCTCTCCTATATAATAATAAAATTATCTAAATTATTAATTGAAACATATTTTCAACATTATTAAAAACTATTAATTGACTTGATGATTTATTAATAAAAAGGGTGATTTGTTATGAAATTAGAAACCTTAGGAGGTGGAATGTAATTTTCAAAACCAGAGACGGCGATTCGTATTTTAATTAGATCTTAGAGTGTGTATTTGTAATTTATTCTAAATTTATTCATAATGATGTGATAAAAAAGTTTATTTTCTTATAATTTGGTATCTAACTCTATAGACCTGCTAATCCTAGGACCAATCACACTGTTTACCAATAATGGATTCAATTAAAGTCGAGGCAGCATATAAACTTATCTTAAAAAATTGTTTGCACTCAAGATTTTAAACTTAAGACTAAGTCAATCCTTTTGAGTTGATATGACAGAGGAATTGAGTTGTATATCGTTTGAATATATAACAAATTAAAATATATACCTATTATACCATATATTGTATTGTGGGCCAAAATAAAAAGTTTTTAAAAAGTATTTCAAACATTTTTCGTAGAATTAACTTCATAATTTAACCACATAGAAGATCTGAATCAATTATACATGTGAAGCTGATATATCCTTCAAAGTCACAGAAAACAAAAATGTCAATTTTCCACAGGACTGGTTAATTCTTGTTCTTGTCCCATTCAACAAGGACAAATCAGTCCTTCCACCATTTTTCGCGTTATGAGTGTGAAAGCTTGGCTTATAAAAATCAAGAGAGAGAGAGAGGAACAGAGAAAGAAGAGAGAGAGAGAGAGAGAATGGTCAAAGTAAGAGTTTATTGTTAACCAAAGAAACAAGAAAAAAGAAACAAGAAAGGGAATTAAGAAATTTAAAGAAAGTTCCCACCTATTGTATTCCTCTCTATTCCTCTCTTTCAAACTTCCCGTAAAGACATTTATATAGTTGTCTTACCCATTCCCTATTCCTCATTCTCTCTCTCTAAACAATCAAAGAGATGAGTGATAATGGAATTGTAGAGAAAGCTCTTAGCTGCCTGGGTAAAGGGTTTGATATAACATCTGATTTTAGACAAAAATACCACAAGGGAAAAGATAGATTAGTTTTGCTAAATGAAACAGAAACAAGAGAGCTTGTGGTACCGGGTTTCGGAACCTACAAGGATGTCTCTGTCGACATAAAATGCGACAAAGGTGATCGAACTCGATACCAATCCGACATCCTCGACTTCAACCAGGTTTCTTCTTCTTCTCCATTTTCATCGTTGCTGTTGTTGCCATTGATTGTTTTTATTATACATAACAGAGATGTTATCTGTCATTTTTTTTTTTTTTTTTGTGTGTATATTCTTGAAATTTGTTTCTTGTATAGAAATGATTATGAAGGGGGAAAAATGGAAGAGAATAAAATCTTAATATATAATTTAAGTGCTAATACTTTGTTTGGTAGAAAAGAAATGAGAGGATTACGGTTGGTAAGAAAAGAAAAAATGATTGTGATTTGTTATTATTTAATTAGGATGAACAAGAACTATAAGAGGACAGCTATGTTATTTTTTTTTTCTTTATTTTATATTTAAATGGGTAATTGAGATATTATAAAATTCTATGTATAATAACTTCTTATTTTTTTTTATTTTAATTGGAAAGCGAAAATAATATTATTAATGTTATTGGAAAGGTACACCTATTGCAAGTCAAATTACAATAATTTAGTAACTTTGGTTTATTACCAATTCATTTTCATTTTGATAAAAACAATTAAATCTTTTAAGTGATTTATTTTTCTCATAATTTCTCACATTCATCCAAATAAGACTATATTGTTCACTTTATCTTCATTTCTTTTGTTTTCTCACTAAATTCTTCAATCCAAATGGACTATAGACGATGAATAATCGATATAGTGAGAAAAGTTAGTGATATATAAAATATTTATAGACATAAGAGTTATTTTTATTGACTTAAAATTATGAGATAGTATATCGATGCAGATGTCGGAGCTTTTCAACCAAAAATCCTCGGTGTCTGGGAAAATTCCTTCCGGTCAATTCAACTCTATGTTTGGTTTCCAGAGCGGATCATGGGCATTTGATGCACAAAAAACCAAATACTTAGCGTTTGATGGTTACTTCATAGTGCTCTTCATTGTTCATATTGACCGGTACCCTCTTGTACTCTCCGATGAGGTCCGAAATGCAGTTCCCTCCACTTGGGATCCATGTGCTCTTGCAAGGTAACCCTAAAACAACGGTGCCATTTTTTTTTTTTTATCATAGAAAAAGTTATATATAAGCAAATTTTTTACTAAGAAAACTTAGTAAGAAATCCGTTTATATATAACGTTACTTTCTAGTCATTCTCAATAGTTATAGATTATAGCATGCTTTTAAATATCGGTTGCTACCTATTATATCGGGTGTGTGTTTTTGATATTGAAATATCGGTTGCTTATGGTTGATGATTTTAAAAAATTCACTATTGTAATTCCTAGTACATATCACTGATATTTTTAATATTATTAAGACATAACCATTACCAAATCCTACTACATATATAATTTTTTATTTTTTATTTTAAAATTGATAAGAAGGGATTAGAGAAACGAAAACTCTACATAACACAATAATAATACTCGAATCTAGACATGGCCCTTGATAACGAAATCTTTATCAAGTGGGTTAACTTGTAATCTTCTGATACTCCAATTTAATACCGTGAATTGCTGGCAATTTTGATCTAGAAAAAAAGTAGTACATTTTTAGTGGTTTTAACTAGGCCATGACATCTTAGGGGCATTGAACTAGTCCACCGAGTTTCATTTTAACCATCTGTAGATACAGTTGAACTCATTTTCCCTGAATTTAATTCAATTCAACAACTGCTTTATTACTACTTCAACAAACTATTTGGAATGTGGTTAGATGTCCCTTTAGCAGCCGTATCTCAGTCCATCGTGACTTCCTGAGCTTTGGATCGGTCAATGGTTGGTGTCGTAATAAAAGATTGATGCCCAATTTTTTAAGAGTATCACTCAGGTAATGCCACGCTGTTTTTGAGGACTATTTAATAATTTTTCCTCTCAGTCAATTGACCATGATAGGCCAAATAAGTTCCACTCAACCCATTACAAATCCAGTGATAAATATATATATATATTTATTAGGAAATTATTTTTTAAGTACTTATATTTTAATTTTAGTTTTATTTCAATAAGTCTTATTATTTAGACATTTGATCTATTAAATCCTAATTTTCATATTTAAGATATTTTATAGATAATTTTACTGTTACAAATATTTTTTGAATGTTTAGTCATTTGGTAATATGAATATTCATATGTTACAGTGTGAATGCTCACACTGACGTGTGAATGTTCATTTGACAATTTGAATGTTCATATTATAGGATATTCACATTGTTAATGTGAATATATATTATTATTTGGGATATTTTGATAATTATGTTACTCATAAAATTTATTAAAATATAATAAAATAATTTAAAATAAATAAAATATAAATAAGTGAAAAGAGATTTATAAATAAATATTAAAAAAAATTCAAAATTTGGCCCCACAATAAAAACTTATATGTCCTAAATTCACTCCAAATATGGCCCCACAATAAAAACTTAAAATATACACTACTGACCAATTTTTTATGGTAATTTTCTGGGACCATTTCAGTGGATTGAGTTGGTAATTTGATTTTTCCTTTTGAACTAGGGTTTGTAAAAAATACCCAAAAAATAAATAAATTAATTAATTAAAAATAATAAAAAAATTATCAAATGTCATTGTGTTGTCATGCAGTGGTGGGTGCATCGTTTGGTGAATGAAACCTCTAAAGAAGGGCAATCTTGACATATTACAAATAAAATAAACAAAATAGAAATTTGCATAAGAGAGGACCAAGTCCAATGTAGAAATCCAAGCGGGTGTGACAGCTTAGCTCTCGTTTGGCAATGGATTAAAATGAGATTGGTTATATTTTTAGTCAAAAGAAAGAAAGAAAGAAAGAGTAGTTAAAAAATTAATAAGATAAAATATTACATTTAAATTATAATTATTTTTTTTTTCATAAAAGTTAAAAAAATAAAAAAAAGTCAATCTAAACGAACTTTTTAGCCTCAAGCTAAAATAATTAAAAAGTGTAAAATTTAACCCACTTCCTAAATGAAACCTAATAAGACTTTGGGACATGGGTTTTGAGATTTCAGGTTCCATTCTTTTGGGAGTTAGCCATTCAAGCGATAACATATAGTTGGTAGGACGAATTTTTTAATCTAAAACAAACTTTTTAATTTTTGATGAACCGTACCTAGTGTCAAGAGTGTGGATTTGAATCATCACATGTTTGCGAATTCATAGCTTACCACTATATGATTGAGTGACTTTACTTTGTAATAACCATTTAAGAGTAACTTCTGAGACCTCAGTTATTTATAAGGTCTAACTCCAAATGTTACTCCTATGTGAATAGGCCTTCTAAATCAAATAGAGGAATTGTGTCCAATGATCTATTATTGTCATTTGCCATAATAATAATTAAGGGTCATTTTGGGATCAAGTTTATAAGTTAACTTAGATTTTTGACTTATTTAAATCATATGATTTATTTATATTTTATACGTTTTTTTATTTTTATTTTTATAATAAATAAAAAAAATCAGTTTGTAAGTGATCCTCCAAAATAGTCTTTAGAATCTCATCTTTTTGAATATGAAATTCAACATGTGTCAGATGGAGCCTCCACGCTTGATTGATTACTAGTACTTATTAATATTTTGATTTGAAATAGTCAATGTCAAACTTATGATGTTAAAAAAAAAAAAAAAAAAAAAGTCAACAATATCAGCGGCAGACACGGTAGCGTTTTGTGTATTGTATTGAATGTTTGTTAGCACGGATTGAATAAGGAGTCATTGGAATCCAAATAATCTTGAGATTCATAATTTTGAGATTATTTGGTTGGATAAAATATGTATTTTATATTTGTTTAGTCATGAGATTATATGTCAGGTAATTAAGGACTATTTTGTTAAGGCCTTGTTTGGGAAGATTAAATAAGTGCGCTTTTTGTCTTTTTTGACTAAAAAATTGAGGTTGAAAATATGGATGTTTGGGTTAACTTTTTGACTTTTTATGGAAAAATGTGTAATAAAAAATTGTGAAAATTGGTTTTTAGAGGAAAATTTGAATTGAGAGTTGTGCAGCCGTAATTGTTGACTTTTGGTGAATAGTGTTAACTTTTTAACTTTTTGAGTAACTTTTTGACTTTTTGGCTTTTTTGAAAGATCCCAAACAAGGCCTAAATAAGATATGAATCCTATGTTTGTTTGGGATATTATAGAGAATGATAAATGCTCAAATGAATATTTTATCTTTTTAAATTATTTATTAAGTAATAGAAATATTAAACATATCTTTAATATTTTAATATTTTTAGTTAGATTAAATAAAAATTTATTTTATTTATTTTTTTTACACAATTAATTAATTTTTTTAAATTAAATAAATAAAATATAAATAAAAATATATGCTATTTTTTAAATTAAAATTTTAAATAAATTTATTTAAAAAAATAATAATAATTAAATAATGAAATTAAAGAAAACATGTGTTAAAATTTAAATAATGAAATTAAATAAAATATCAACAAAATTTTAAAATAAAACATCAATAAAATATCTATAAAAAATTATTTTAAAAAATTAAATAAATAAAACATCAATAAAAATTAAATAAAATTATTTTATTTTTAAATTGAGACTACTTTATTAAGTATAATTAATACCACGAGGAAAAAGATATTTAATACTAGACGGTCAACAATGTAATTTGGTAGCCTAATCGCATGGGATGAGTTATCCCATGATTTGTGTCTCACCCCCTCCCCCCATGACATACAATAGTCTAACAGATTTGAGATTAATAGTTCAATACAAAAAATTTAAAATAAACAACGGATTATTAATTCGAATAAATTATTAGTCCAATCCTACCCTGAATCCCATCAAACAAATATGCTGTTAGTGTTGTACAGAATGGCGGTTCCTCTGGTATGTAAGAATGTTTTGGAAATGCAAGTTATTAAATATAGGATAATGTTTGAGAGCTCAAAAAATGCCCCCCTAATCCCTCTAATGTCCAAAACGACGTCGTTTTGGGTATTATTTTTATTTTTATTTTATTTTTTCTTCTTCTTCTTCACGCAGCTCTGAGACAGAGGGAGAGGGAGAGGAAGAGAAAGAGAAAGAGGGAGAGGGAGAGAAGAGCTCGTCGCAGGGAAGAGCTTCTCGCCGTCGCAGGGAAGAGCTCGTCGCCTGCCGTCGCAGCTCCTCGCTGTCGCAGCCACTGCCTCTGCCTCTTTCTCCGCCCTTCGCCTCCGCCTCCACACCCCGATTTATTTGGCCCCCTCCAGTCCTTCGGCTTCCTCTTCCTCCTCCTTCCTTCTCTTTTTCTTCTTCCCCCTCCTCCTCCTCCTCCTTCCTTCTCCTTCTTCTGTTTTCTGCAAATTCGGGGGATTCGGGGCGTAGCTCTTTCGAGCTACCAAGCATGACCCTTAAATATATAAGTTGGATGCTTCATTTTGGCTCATTTTGAATCCATTTTGATAATTTAAACTATTTAATATGTAAAATTTATTGACTATTTTATTTATGTAAAATATCATGTTAATCTAATATCAATAACTATTTGATCAGATTACATTTGTGTCAATAAATTATTTTTAAAATTATGCTTAATTTTGACACAAAATGGATTGATCAAGTAGTTATCGATATTCAATTAACATAATTTTTTGCAAGGATAAAATACTCGACGAAACCTACACATTGCACGATTCGGATTATCAATGTGGACTCCGTGGTAGGTCCACGGATGCCCAACAGTACGCTCACTGCCTTATTAAAATTTATGGTGTTTTAGGAAGTTGATAAAAAGTTGGCTTTTAGCTTTTTTAACCAAAAAAACTAACTTTTTAGGTAGTGACTTGGGTAAAAAAAGCTAACTTTTTTGGTTAAAAAAACCAAAAGTTAGCTTTTTGCTAGCTTGCCAAAAAAGTTGTTAAAGTGTTGTTGTATGTGTTTACCCAATAGGCATTTGCCACGTCAAAATTTATTTATTTATTTTCTTTTGAATTCATTATTATTTTATTAAATAAAGGGAGGGATTAAGCTTTTCTTCCATTGGTGATCCAAGTATTGTTAGGTTTGAACTATTCACACTAATAAGATCTCATCTATGAAAAAATAATAATAATAATAATTAGATATAATCTGACCACATGTCTTAAAATTTATTTTTTTCAAAAGATAAATAATTTTTTTAGATGAATAATTTTTTTAAATGTTACAAAATAAATGATTCAAATCACTAAAATGGATCCTAAAAGGATTCACCAAGCCTGAACAACACATAAACGGATAGGGAATGGGGCAGCTGTTGTACAACAGTCATTATTGTTCTCGCGGGGATGAAAGATCAACAAGAGTAAGAAAAAACAAGTAGGTAGGTGGGTGTAGCAGTTAGCAAGACCAGCAGATAATCTGAGTACGTTTTTCTAAGCTAGCGAGCATTATGTGTTCGAAAAGGGAAGGCCCGAGAAATAGCCCCTACCCCCACACAGGTTTAAGTTTCTATCTACGATCAGATCCTTTCCCTACTATTACTGCTACTAAAGAGAAGCTTTTTCCTATACTCTCGGTGGGACTCACTCCGAGTCCTATCTCGATGATCCGAGTCGTTTATTTTGTAGAGTTCGTCAAGTAATACATTCATGCACAAAATTAAATTGATCGGATAACGATAATATTTTGATCAGATCATATTTATATTTAACACTTAAAATCAAACTTACTATTTATTTTTTAGATAGAAATATATTTTGATCAAAAGATTATCAATATTCCACTAATTTGATTTTTACAAGAATATATTATTTAGATAAATTTTTAAAAATAAATAATTTAAATTATTAAGGTGAGATGAAGAATGGGTCCCACTAAAAGGACAAACGTAATTGCGTGCCCTCGCACACTAATCACTCAAAAGTCCAAAGGGAAGGTGTAGTTGGCGGGAATTAAAATCTCGCTAAATAAGCACATGAGATGGCCTGAGCATTGGGTTTTTGTCTCAGAAGTTTATTCTTTTGGTCTTTGACATTTGGTTGCTAATTTACCAAATTGTCAAAAAGATTTTGGATTAATATATATATATATATTTGAAACTGTCAAAAAAATGTAAAGTAAATATAGATCTTAGATCTAGCCGTATCATAACCTTAATTGGGGTTTTGGTCAAATTCCTAATAGGAACTCACAATTTCATGGTTTATTTATATATAATAACAAAAGAAATAGCTGAATAAACAGTTTCACATCACTAAATTATTTGAAGAAAACAATCTCCTTCCTAAAAATCTATCATCATTATAACCAAAAAAAGAAAAAGAAAAAAAAGGAAAGATCAATTGCTTTGCAAAAATACAAGGTTTGGTGTAAAACAATAAATAAATAAATAAAATAAATTAAAAAAGCAAAAATACAAGGTCAAGAGTTGAATTCTCACATTACATTTTTTTAAAATAAAATTATTAAACTCATATTTTAAATAAGCTTGATTCTATTTAAAATTTTTATCATTCTTTTAAAAAACATAATTAAAAAATATTATACATTTGGAAAGATGGTTAAAAGGCATCTTCCAGCTTTTAACCCATTTTGGGTCACATATTCTCTCACATTTTTCACATGTTTTTTCAAAAAAAGATAAAAAACACTAAAAAGTCATCTTTTAACTATTTTTTCAAAATAATCTGAATTTTTTACTTGATTTTTCTACCATTAGGCATAATACAATTGCACGAGTCTCACATGTATCTAATAATATAAATATTATTACTTTTGTGTTTAATTGATAAGATGAAAATCAATTTATGTATATAATTACTCTTGACAATTTGGTGCAAGTTAAGTTTTTTGACTTAACAAATCAAGCCAAGAATAGGACCTAAAAAGAAAAATGGAAATCCAAGCAAAATCTTTATAATATAATATAATATAATATAATATTACATTGTGGGTGATAAAGTTTTATAAAGTTTTGTGGAAATTATATACAGGTTTATAGAGAAATATGGGACCCACATAGTAGTGGCGCTGGGCGTTGGAGGGCAGGATGTGGTGCTGCTAAGGCAAGACAGGTCATCAGATTTTGATCCAACACTGCTCAAAAACCACTTGGATGATCTTTGTGATCAATTGTTCACTGGCACTTGTACCTTCTCTCCTCACCATTGCAAGGCCAAAGAACACAAAAACAAGGTTCTACCTCTTCTCTTCTCCCTCCCCATTACATCATTACATATAAATACATACATTTTTAATGAGTGTAATGTTTGTAGACACATTATGAACATGCATGTGTATTTAGATATGTCAAAATATTTTTAAGGATTTTCATATTATAATTTTAAAAAATTGATTTGGAGTCAATATAATCATAAAGAAACAAGAAGGAAAAATGTGTCGATGTATACATTGATATTTTTTTGTATCTTTGTGTCGGAATTTATGCTCATATATATAACAAATAAAAAAAATATATATTAAAAGTCTTGTCAATAGTACTTCTGAAACACGAAAATAAGACAAAAAATTGAAGAGCACAATGTACTCTCTCCTAATTTTATAACATTTTTGGTTATTTTATAATTGATTTAATCCTTTATCATTTTCAAAACACTTTTTATCCATTCAAATTTTAAACAATACCCCAAAGGCCCCGTTTGTTTTGGGTGAAAGAGGGGGTATTGGGATTACCAATACCAAGTTATTAGTAATACCCTGTTTGTTTTGGGAGAAGACCTTGGGACTATTAGTCCCAAGGTATTAGTAATACCCTTGGAGAGGGGATTGGTAAGGAGGAGGTAGAGATGGTATTAGAAAAATAGTGAGGGGATTAGAAATTTTTATATTTTTTTTATTTTTTATATATTGGGAATTTTTTTTAAATATAATTTTTAATTTTTTATATTTTTTTATTTGTTTTATTATTTTATATAAAAATAATTTAACAATTCCTCACTACTAATCCCCTCACTATCAATCCCCTCACTACTAATCCCCTCACTATCAATCCCCTCACTAACAATCCCCTCACTATTAATCCCCTCACTATCAATCCCCTCCATTCTATCTCCCAAAACAAACGGGCCCAAAGGCTCTTGTTATATAGGGGTCAACATAATCCGGATTAGATCGAATTGGAATAAAATCAGGACCAATTTATTATTTACGGTTCCTGAAAAATTAAAATCAATCCAATTCGTTTAAATCATGGAACCGATCCGAACCAATCAATTTAAATACAGATTGGATCGGTTTAGGACCACGGATTCACATAATTAAATAACAAAAAATATATATATATAACACTTTAATTTCATAAAAATATAAATATAGCGCTATATTAGTTCCACAATAGTAACATGTTTTTTTTTATAATAGTGACATACTGTTCTAGAATTTAAACAACTATAAGAAAACTGGTTTCACCATAAGTATTTAAACCATTACAAATTAAAACTAAAGACTATTAAACAAAAATAATAAAAGAAGATATTATACGGTTTTAGGTTTGAATTTAGATTTTATATAGAATAAGAGAAGATACTATGGAGGATGATGTATAATAAAAATATAGACTATTTGTATACGATCCGGATTGGTTCCGATCCGGATTGGTTCCAATCCGAAACCGTGGGGTTCAATCCGGAACCAATCCGTGGACTACGGATTTTTAATTATTCAATCCAGAACCGAACCACGGATTCAAAAAACCAATCCAAACCTATCGGATTGGATTGGACTGGATCGGATTACGGATTTCACGGATTCCACGGATTCCTTACTCAGTCCTAATTGTATATTTGTTTGGTGAATCTTAGTTGTGGCCAGTCTATATTCTAATTTTTTCAAAATCACTTAATCCGATATTGTGTTTTTACGTTTGCTTCTTAGTCTATACATATATTAATGTAGGTATTATTATATCCAAGAAAATATTCTTACATAATATTTAATTTTGCTTATAATAATAGTGTTTATGTAAATTAATTACAGGCACCGCAGGCTTTTAACGTGTTTGATCCGCAACCTATTGGGTTCAACAGCTACTCAGCTATCTCCTCTAAAGATGTAGGTTTGGCCCATATCATTGACTAATCTTTTCAATTTGAGACTTTATTTATTATTAATTTATTATAATTATTGAATTAATTAATTACTTACAAATCACAAGAAAAGACACATAGCAAAATGATATTGATGCATTGATTACCTTACTAATAATTTGCCCTAAAGTATTCTTGTTTGTGTTGGTCAAAGTTTTTGTGCCCATCAATAATTAGGTTTGGGTTAGTTTTGAAGATTTGATAACTGAGATTAATACATATTTGACTCTTATACCCTTCTAGTTTGTGAGCCAACTCTACCAAAAACATATAAATAAATGTGGTTGTAATTAATATTGGTTGCTGCAATGGCCTTGCAACCATTTCTTAAGGTCAATAACAAAGTTCTATGTTAAATTAAATAAAAAAAAAAAAAAAAAAACCCAGAAGAGCACATAATAACTCTCCTAGAAAAAAAATAATCATTATTACCGAGAAAAATTTTAAAAAAATGGCATATAGTTCAGATTTCAATTTAATTATAGGTCCCACCATAAATGCGTGGAATCTAGACCTCAAATTATTTTTCTAGATATTTTTCTATGTTTGAATTCTTAATCCCTAATATTATTGTTCTTGATAACATTTTCATGGTGATCATTGTTATCTCTCATGTTTTTTATAGTCAAAAGAAAACAAAAGAATAAATTAATTCTATGGAAAAATTAATAAGAAATCATGACAAAGATAATATTTAGAATTGAAAAAGATGTTTATGCATTATTTATTTATTTATTTATATAGATATATATATATTTGCAGGGAATAAGTGTAATATGCTCAAAAAGGGGAGGAGATACAACAACGAGTAGCCATTGTGAGTGGCTGCCAACAGTGCCATCAATGCCAGATGCAATTCACTACAGCTTCATTCCCATCACCTCTCTCCTCAAAGGTGTTCCTGGCAGAGGCTTCTTATCCCATGCGATCAACCTCTACATGAGATGTAAATACCTTTTCTTTTCTTCCTACACACTAACACACTAACACAAAATTCATACACAGAAAAATATCTAAAAAATTTAATCCGCGACCTAAATTCATTTAAAATTGAATCCGACTCACATATTACTTTTTTTAATATATTTATGTTCACAAATTTTGTGCTCTTCATAACCTTGTGTTCTGTAAAACTTTGGGCTACTTCAATTGAACGCTATGCATGAAACCAGAAGAACAAAACACTAACAAGATTATAATAAAACATACTTGTTCTCTTTATCCCTTAACTTGTGGCCAGCGTGTCTAATTCAAACAAGTAAAAACAAAACAAAACACTTAGGGTGTGTTTGGTAACGTTTACGTTTTCAGTTTATATTTACAAAAATTTTATAAACTAGTTTTTGTTTATTTTTAGAAAAACATAAACTACAAACGCGTTTGGTAATTGATAAAATGTTTAAAAAAATTTTAAAATATAAAAAAGAGTGAGAAATGGCAAGTGGCGGTGGAAGACGGTGGTGGAAAGTGGTGACGGTGGGTGGTAGGTAGCTGCTGGTGGTGGGTGGGTGGGTGGGTGACGGTGACGGTGGCGGGTGATGGGTGGCAGTGCGTGGGTGGTGGCGGTTGTGGTGGCGGGTGGTGGGTAGTGGTGGCTAGTGGTGGTGGCAGGTGAGTAGCGGATGGGGTGGCGGTGGGTGGTGGCAGTGGGTGGGTGGGTGACGGTGGCGGGTGGTGGGGTGGTAGCGAGTGGGTAGTGGTGGTGGTGGTGGCGGGTGGTGGGTGGTGGTGGTAGATGGGTGGCGGATGGCGGGTGGTGGTAGTTGGTAGCGGGTGGTGGTGGTGGGTTGGTGGGTGGGTGGGTGACGGTGGCGGGTGGTGGGTAGTAGCGAGTGGGTGGTGGTGGTGGCGGGTTGGTGGCGGATGACGGGTGGTGGTGGCTGGTAGCGGGTGAGTGGTGGGTGGTGATGGTGGGTGGGTGGGTGACGGTGGCGGGTGGTGAGTGGTAGCGAGTGGGTAGTGGTGGCGGGTGGTGGTGGTGGCAGGTGGGTGGTGGTGGCAGGTGGGTGGTAGCGGGTAGGTGACGGGTGGTGGTGGTGGGTAGGTAGGTGACGGTGGCGGGTGGTAGCAAGTGGGTGGTGATGGGTAGTGGGTGGTGGCGACAGGTGGGTAGCGGATGGCGGGGTGGTTGTGGGTGGTGGCGAGTGGGTGGTGATGGTGGGTGGGTAGGTGACGGTGGCGGGTGGTGGGTGGTAGCGAGTGGGTGGTGGTGGTGGTGGCAAGTGGGCGGCAGATGGCGGGTGGTTGTGGGTGGTGGCAGGTAGGTGGCGGGTGGTGGGTGGGTGGGTGACGGTGGCGGGTGGTAGGTGGTAGCGAGTGGGTGGTGGTGGTGGTGGGTGGTGGGTGATGGTGGTGGTGGTAGTGGGTGGTGGGTGCGGTGGCAGGTGAGTGGCGGGTGGGTGGTGGGTGATGGTGGTGGTGGTGGTGGCGGTGGGTAGTGGGTGGTGATGGCGGGTGGCTGGCAGGTGGGTGGTGGTGGTGGGTGGTGGCATGTGGTAGATGGTGGTGGCAGGTGGGTGGTGAACGGTGGTGACAAGTAGGTGGCGGGCGGTGGATGATAGTGGCGGGTGAATGGTAGGTGGGCAGTAGGTGGTGGTGGTGGTGGTGGTGGTGGCGAGGGGTGGGTGGTAGTGGCGAGTGGGTGGCAGGTGGGTGGTGGCTGGAGGTGGCTGGTGGGTGGTGGTGGCGGGTGGTGGTGGCAGGTGGGTGGTAAGTGGTGGCGGCAGGTGGTGGTGGGTGGTGGGTGGTGGTGGCGGAAGACGGTAGTGGAAAATGGTGGCGGGTGGTGGCTAGTATTGGGTGGTAAAAAAAAAAAAACTGAAAACTCAAAATGGAAACACCTTTTTTGTATTTTCATTTTTTGACCAAATTTATAAACTGAGACCACTGATTTATAAATCAAAAATTTTACCAAACAAGTTTTTATTTGAGTTTTTCAAATTTTTGTAAATATAAACAGAAAACTGAAAACGTAAGTGTTACCAAACGGCACCTTACTATATATTGTGTGCCACTCAAGTGATAACAATTTTTTTTGCTATACCTAAGTTCTTAGGTTTGAATCGTGAGTCGCACTCTCTTCTTTATACAATTTTTTATTTTACAAAAAAATTAGACACTTGACATAAAAAATATATATATAGTTCAATAGATAGTATATAGAAGAAAAGTATTGATCAAGACTAATTTTTAATTAGTAATTTTTCATTTCAAGCATTCTATATCACATATACAACATTATTGGGGGCAGTGGAAGCATAAAAAAAAAAAAAAAAAAAATGTAAGTGGTGTCACAATGTGTGGAAACTCTTAACTTTAATATACTGATATATTATAATATTCTTTACTTGATTGATATTGATCACATGACATTTTATGTAAGATTACATAGAAGATTTGAGTCAATGTATCTCAGAGTCTTAGATGAACATTTCATATTCTTATGTGTATTTATATTAAATATTTTTATGCATTGTATAGATATGAACCATCCAACTTGTTGAAAACTCCAGATTACATCTTTCAAAAGACATTATTACTCCCTAAAATTAGAGAATATTAAAAAAAATCAAAATTTATTTATTAAACATGTAAAACAAAAAATTCTCTTCTAGAAGAATCTTAAGCAAATGAAGAGATTTTGCTCAGATCAACTCCATTTGTTTCAATATCTACAATTGTAATAATTAAAATTCTCTGTTAACTAAAATTGATGACTTCTTGATAACAATTCTAGAAGAATCTGTGAGTATTGATGACTTCTTCTATTTAACTGAAATTCTCTTCTCTTTTATCATCAATTTAACTCAATTTTATTTTAACATTTGATATGATATGATGATATATATGCAGACAAGCCTCCAATATTAGATTTACAGTACTTTCTAGACTTCCAAGGGCACAAGCTTTGGGCTCCAGTCCACAATGATCTTCCACTAGGCCCAAACACTAGCAAGTCCATTCCTACCCTTTCCCTTCAATTCAAACTCATGGGTCCTAAACTTCTAGTCAACACTTCTCAGGTTCATATATTATTATAATTCTTGCAATATTCACAAAAGTATTAAACCATATATATATATCTAATTGAATTTGTTTTGTTTGTTTCTCAGGTCACATCTGGAACGAAACCTGTTACAGGGATGAGGTTGTATCTTGAGGGCATGAAATGCAATAGGTAAATGACTAATGTACCCCTCATTCAATCATTGGTTTTATACTAAATAATGTTCATATGATGTTCTTGGAATCCAGCTCACACGCCCCTTTCTATGTTTGTTTTTCTTTCTCCTACAATTTTATTGGCTCAATTTGATAACTAGTTAAAAAAACCAATTTTTTAGCTTTTTAACTTTTTTTTTAATAAAAAAAGTAAACTTTTTGGCTTTTTAAATTTTTTTAGTCAAAAAAATTAACTTTTTTACCCAAAAGAAGCCAACTTTTTGTCAAAAAAGTCATCAAAAAAGTCAAAAAAGTCAAAAAATTAATTTTTTACCAACTTCCCAAAACACTTCAAAATCAATTTTGTTGACATGAAGAATTCTATGAACCAATAAAATTCAAGAGAAACAAAGAAGGGAGAAGACATTTATAGTATTTTGTAATATTTCTACCACATTTTTGGTTCTACAGGCCTTCTTGTTCTTCTTTGTGGGGCCGAAGTGTGGCCCGTTTAAACTGTTTATATTATAAAAAATTTATATACAAAATTCAACTCTGCTGCAGACCCCAGTGGGGGTCGCACCCCCAGTGAGGTGGCGAGCTCCCACTAGCTGAAACTCAAAAAAAAAAAAAAAAAAATAAAACAGTTTTTTTTGTCCAATCATGGAGCGCCACCTCACTGGGGGGTCGACCCCCAGTGGGGTCCGAAGCATTTTTCTACAAAATTAGATTAATAACAGATTTCTTGAATTTTTTTTTTTTGTTTTGAAAATAAATGTGATGATATGATTATGTGATTTGTGATATTCGATCAATTTTTTTTCATGCTGAATATTGATCAAACATGATCGTTTATCAGGTTAGCCATACACCTCCAACATCTATCAAACACACCAATTCTCCTCCAAAACAAGATCGCCGATTCATCAACATGGAGGGGATCAGAAGAACTCTCCGACGACCGCTACTTCGAGCCCATCCAATGGAAAAAATTCTCTCACGTATGCACAGCTCCAGTCAAGTACGACCCCAACTGGACCACAACCCGTGACGACTCCGCCTTCATCGTCACGGGGGTCCAACTCCACGTTAAAAAGCACGACTCTAAAAGCGTGTTGCACCTACGTCTCTTATTCTCTAAGGTCTCAAATTTTTACGTGGCGCAATCTAATTGGGTCCGGAGCTCGTCAGAGAATTCTCAGAAATCGGGTTTTTTTTCTGCGATTAGTACTTCAATTACGGGTAGTGGAGAGAAGGAGAAAAAACCAGTGGTGGTTGTAGATTCTAGTGTTTACCCGACGGGTCCGCCTGTGCCGGTGCAGACTCAGAAGCTGTTGAAGTTTGTGGATATATCACAGTTATGTAGAGGACCATTGGATAGTCCTGGGCATTGGTTGGTGACTGGGGCGAGGTTGGTTTTGGAAAAAGGGAAGATTTGCCTGAATGTTAAGTTCTCTTTGCTCAACATGTGTTGACAGCTACTGAGGAAGGTAACAAAAATGTCAAATGCATAGAAATAGAACAGAAAAAAAAAAAAAATTCACTATTTAGAAGAAATTTTAGCCGTACAATATGCTTTTTGTGCATTTTTTGTATTCTCGTAGGGAAGGTAAAGCTCGGTGAACATGTTGGTTTTGTGGAGTTGTGTATAGCTTGGTCAAGGGTTCTAGTCCTAAAGTTTTATGTTCTTTTCTCTCGAGATACTGGCAACTATTGGATTATGTAAAAATCTCAACATGACAATTTTAAAGTATAATGTAATAGTTGTGAGTATTTTAGAACAGAAATAGAAAAATACAAGGATAAAGGATCGTGTATGAAGTCTAGCTACATCAAAAGGAGGCATCCATATTTTGTTCTAAAATGGTGAACACTTGGCGTGTGGGATGAAGAGGTCATACTCTCTTGATGTGGAGGCACAGAATGTGAACTCAAGTCTTGTAGATATGAACAAAGAATTTAGGTTCAAAGGGAAGCAATTTATATATTAATTCTTGGGTAATTTGTAAGAGATTTTACCTGAGTAGGCCCAAAGTTGGACAGTTGGAGGCTTTTTATATTTAAGTAATAAATAATCTATGTCTTGGATTGTTTTGTTTAAAATTAATTTTCCTTTTGTAGAAAATTTTTATTTAAACATTTGTTATTATTTATATTGTGGATTGTTTTATTTAATATTTATTTTTCCATTCGATTCTCGTAACTAAAATGTCAACAGTTTATTTGTTTAATGATTTTTTTTAACACACATAATAGGGTTTTTTTTTTTTTATTATTTATTTGTTGCATCTTTGTTTTTTATTTTCATTTTATTCAATTGGGTTCTTTTCGACAATAACGTTTTTTTACTGGGCTTTGTATCAAATTGACAAGGATGTTATTTTTGGGCTGGCCTCTTTCAAATTATCGCCAAAATCGAGATCCAAGTGAACGATATTGTTTTATTTATTTCTTTATTTTTATTGTTGTTGTTGATAAGAATGCACAGCAGTTGTGTTTGTCTTGTCCTATTAATTAAAAGATTATATTCTTAGGAAGTGATAAAAGTTTGGAAAAATTGTAAATAAGTGGTGTCTTTTCAAAATGTTTGTAAATTTATAATTCTAATTGCTGGTAATTGCCTGGAACTGTCTTGGACCAGTTCCTTAATTCTAACATTCTTTGTTATCGTTTCTTGCAAACATAACTGCCAATAACTGCCAATAACTGCCTTGTCTGTCAGCCTTGCATCATGCCAATAGAACTACTATGAACTGCCATTCATGTCAGCCTTTGAACCCTCCTGAGTTTGACCCACGAATTTGTAAGTCTTGGTTTGCCATTAAGTGTCAAGCCCACTGATTTGTCTAACCCAACAAGCCCATGCTGCTAACAGCATTCGGGCTAAGTATAGCCTTGTATTTGCCCACATGTTGCATCACTTGTCTTTGAGTCTCATGGTATTGTCCCTACCATATTGTTACCTTGACTTAGGCATGCCTCCCTTATGCCTGACTTGCACAGTTGACATAGGTGCAAGGTGCCACCACATGCCAACCTAAGTGTCCAAGTCCTAAGGTGCTAACAACTAGACACATCACCATCATATCATTTACATTAAATATAATAATAAAAAAGGTAGATTATTTTAGAAAAATATCTCCTTTTTGGTAAGGTTAATGTAATCAAAACTAATCTAAATATACAGTAGATATTGAAATAAACAAAGTTAGATATACATTTTAAAAGAAAAGAGATGATGTCATCAATTAATTAATTTATTTTACTAATAAATTATGAGAGATTTATTTATAAATCTCATTTAGAGAATTTATAGTCTAACAAGTCCAAAAAGTATTCTTGTGTTTCACCTAATCCCATATATTTGAACTTATATTCTGATAATGCGGTTTGGTTGGTAGGGGATGGGTCAGACAGGATCCAAATGCTCTATTGGTTGCCTTCGTCTTCCCGGTGATACCTGTAACAAGTCCAGTAAGAAGGTTCCAAAGAGCCGGTGGTTCTTTCTTGAGGACTCTCCGACGGTCAAGTTAGTTTGAGTGTATAAAGAAAATTGAGAGTAGAGTGAGAGAGTGAGAAGATGACTTGTTACCAAATGGCCTCCAACAGCTTTCCTATATCTCTTACCAATCATTCCCTTGTCCATTCACGTTGTCCTATTGGCTGAAAGTCTACGGCTTATTTGCCTTCGGCCATGGTGGTTTCACTACACCCTAGAGGAGGGGTCTTATTGCATTTAATGCTTGTCAATCTCATTTTATACTTGGCACGTGGGCTCAATGACTTGTAAGATCTTTGTCTACCACGTGGCTGGTTCTCTACCCGACATGTATCCGGCTAGTAATTGGGTTTAACTACCATGGGTTCTCTGATTGGGCCTGTGGGAGCCAAAAAAATGTATATATCAGTTTATTGGGGTTAACCCAAACAAGGCCTACAATGGGTCCAGCCCAAACAAATATCACATCCCCCCTATTTATATAAAGGGGGCCATCCCAGAAGAGGAGGTATGTGCTCTCTCCCTATACTACACACCAACACTCTTGATTTCTATAGCTTCATTGTTTCAATCAAGTGACTAACTTTATCATCGGAGTCTCTCCGGTCGGCAAACCCGATTAGGTGGCACCAACTATGTTCATCTTTGTAGATATAGAGGGGCAAAGCTCATATCTTCGTTGGATCTCTACAATCCATGTGAGAGGATTTTCCCGGTCTCACAATTGGCGTCGTTTGTGGGAAAGGGCTATAGAATTCAACGAAGAGAAGAATAAATACGACACTCAAGGTGCTCGGACTAGTGAGCTCTAAGGTTAACCAATCTTTTTCTAAAAAAGAAGACCCACAGCTGGGTCTTGGGCTTCTTTCATTTTGATTATGTTTATTGCTAAAGTTCAAGTATACATATATATATATATATATGTATGTATCTATTTACGCTCACAGATTTGATCAAAGCCTTGTTGAATATCAATATTGCTTAGAAAGGTTGACAAAACAAGATGAAGTTAGTAGCTCTACAATTGGGTCTTGACTCTCTCTTTCTCTCTAGAATTGTTCTTGGCAAGCTAATAAAAAATAAAAATGCTGCCAACCAAGGGGCTGAGTATCTCATTCATTGCTTCACTGGTTCGAACCACCGCTGGAATTATAAGATGCCGAATGTACTCCAATTTCTCCAAACCCAAACTCGTATCACATCCCATCCTCGAAATCGGGTTCTGTGAACATAATATAATCCATATGTGCCAAACTCCCCAAACGTAATCATGAAACAGTCTCGACAAAGTTCATCGTGGATGAAAGGCTGAGAATAAGCCTCGTCGAGCACATAAAATTGAAGATCATCCTCCCTATTTCACATCAAGGTTCTTCGGCAAGATCACCCATGTCACTCAGTGATGTCGTCATTCTGCAAGAAGACCCGTTTTCTAGCAAAGGCATCGGTCACCTTGACCAAGCTCAGCGAGGAAAGCTAAAGTTCACCAATGCTAAACCACGCCGAGTAGAATGGAGCGCCAACTTGTTACACAACCGAAGTATTTCTCATTCGGAAAACTGTTTCAACAGTCAGAATCCAACGCCTTGAATCGCCTAGTAGCCCACAATTGCAAAGGCCGAGAATAAGTTTTGTCGAGCACACGCCAAATCCTTATTTCGACCACACCAAGATTTTTTGGCGAGATCACCCATGTTACTCGATCATGTCATCATCTCTTAGGAACCATTTTCTAACAATGGCTTTAGCCACCTTGGTCAAGCTCGGCAACAAATCATCGCAACACTTCCGTTATAGGAAATCACAAACTGTTTACAAAAATCTTTAGCCGCAGCAAGTTTGCCGAGTTACTTACATTGCACAACCATACCACTACTTACTCCGCAACATTGAAGAGTCGAACACACACGAACACAAAAAAAAAAAAACAAAAACAAAAACAAAAGAAGAAGAGTCGACCAATCTTATTTTTGATCAACGTTTAGAGGTCCAACAACATCCAATCCGAGGCGGAATGATGTGTCTGAATAATGGAATGCACACTAGGCTGAGTGATGAATCCAACGCCACAAAAATGAGGCCAATCGGACTTAAAATGAGGGAGATACAAGGGCTCAAAGTCAAGAGTTTGAATCTAAAAATTCTGCATTGCACGACCTGCTGTATGAAGGAGATAGCATTAGGATTTATTGTGCACTTCTCGGCACAAGGTGTTCCATTGCATCTTCGCGCGTTCGGGTTAATTGGGTGGTTCGATAACTTCAGGCATGACTACCCTCAGGGTTTTCGCCGTGTAGAATCCATTTTTGGAGTCCAATTTTGTGAATTTTGAGTATCAGATTGGGATCAATAAACTAGCAGATCGAGAACGTTAAATGATAAATCAACGGTCAAATCATGTCCGATTAGCATGCAATTTTGATAGCAAGCTCTAGGAGCTAGGCCACAATTATCCATCTTCACCGATCATTCATGCCATTTACTGCTATTTGGGGCAGGACCCACAACTTGAATTTCTTTTACATTCGGCTTCGCACTATTTGTCATCTTTTTGAACACCAACAAACAAATATATATAGCTATTAGCTTGCAACATTATTCTGCACCATTATTAATTCAACATTATCTATGAACCTAATTCGGCAAAACATTACACCGCAACATTACTTATTCAGCACATTATCTGGCAATATTGCTTGGCACTAATATCTCGGCATCTCGACATCTCGGCTTGGCACCTTTTTTCACAAGCATCATTGTTTATACATCTTGCTCGACACAGACATGTTACTCAGCACATCAACATTACTCGGCACATTATTTGGCAATATTGCTCGACACTACTATCTCGGCATAACACTAGCAGCTCGGCTTGCCGAAATCCACATCTAAAAATACTAACAGATTCGTGTCAACTTAAGGAGTCCAAACCTACCAACCTGAGGAGCCAAGAAGTAACCAAAGTTCTCCAGTAGTTGCGAAACGGACCAAATTACAGAAAACTAAAATTTTCAAAATCGTCGAAATCAAGTTTTGGTCATACCAGGATGAAGTACTCATTAAGCCGAGTCCAACATAACAAATCACGTCAAAATCAGAGCTAAAACAAAGCCGTATGAGCTAGGCGAAATTTGCCTAGAAATTCACTTATTTTGCCGAAGAAGACGACCACAAGTTGGCAAACAAAAGAAATTATTGTGCACATTACACCTAAGTTATATAATGTCATAGCCAAACAATCAAGTTCAAATATATAATGTGCAAAATATATACACAAGGATATGTCATGGCAACGTGGTTTAGTATTATTATTTCACCATGAGAGCAAGAGTTCAATTCTCACTAACAACTTCCTTTTATTTTTTGCCAAGCAATTATCTAGTGCTTCGCGGAGCACCATTCTCAACCGATCTGAGCCATCAGCTCTATTTTGGCTACAACTACGCCATTAGGAGTCCGATTACAGCAATCCAATGGTCGTTTCCAACTATTTGGAACCTTCTGAACACATTCGGACGGTCTAAGTTTGCAAATTCTGAGTCGCATATTGAGATCAATATATCGGCCAATCGGGAACATTAAATGCAAAATCAGATGTCAAATCCTATCCGATCGGCATGCAATTTCAGCGGCAGGATCTTGGGGTGAGGAAATAATCCTCCGTCTTCCCCGATCATTCATTGCGTTACCTGCGTTACCTTGGCCATTTATTGCCCACTGGAACATCTTAGTCAATTTTCCGCTTTCCAATTGGTGCATATCAGTCGATCATCATCTTGGCACCTCTGCTATGCATGCATACTCGATCAACTTGGTCCAAACATAATAACGACATTTACTTGAGTTACAAACTCCTGCTCCTTTTCACATAGCTCCAAGCAAGCGCCAGTTTTGGGGTAATACATAACACTCAACAGTTCTTCGCATATTTTTGTGTGCCATCATTCTTATAGTTTTTATAGCTTTTTACTTTTTTGGCTGATATATCTACATTATTTAATCTGTCTTATTTGGTCATTTTCGTGCTCGGCACATAGAAATATCTCTAGCTCGGTACGAAAGTCCATATTTGGACGCAATCTTTACACTAGGCAATACACTACACCCTCGTCCAGGGGTTATAATACCATGGCCTACACCCTCGTCCAGGGGTCATAATACCATGGCCTACACCTTAGCTTGGGGGTCATAATAATACCGTGGCCTACACCCTCGCCCAAGGGTCATAATACGGCGGCCTACGACCCTTGCGTGGGGGTAACAATACCGTGGCCCATCGTTATGATTTGTTTGGAACTCATGTGATATAATTTCGTCCTATGATCACCATCCTTTGTTTAACCTCTCTATACTATATTCCTTTATGGGTTTTAGCTCACTCCCCTATCCTATGATAGACATATATACATTTATACATACATTCAAGACATACGTACATTTATATATACATTTAAGCATACATGCATTCATATAGTCATTCATTCATACATTTTATTCATTTATCTAGAGTGTTCTTTATCAAAATACCTGATAGCTATTTGAACTGCGTAACTTAGCAAGAAAAACTCTCATTCTTTCTACCGCAAACAATGAAAATTTTGGGGCAATTGTGGGAGCTAGAAAAAATATATATCAGCTTATTGGGGTTAACCCAAACAAGGCTTACAATGGGTCCAGCCCAAACAAATATCACACCCCCCTATCTATATAAAGGGGAGGCATCTTAGAAGAGGAGGTATGTGCTCTCTCCTTACACTACACACCAACACTCTTGATTTCTATAGCTTCATTCTTTCAATCAAGTGATTAACTTTATCATCCGAGTGTCTCCGGCTGGCAAACCCAGTTGGGTGGTGCCGACTATGTTCATCTTTGCAGATATACAGGGGCAAAGCTCATCTCTTTGTTAGATCTCTACAATCCATGTGAGAGGATTTTCCTGGTCTTATAGGGCCTATTACTGGGCCTTATTTGTTGGGCCTTATGGTTATAAGTGATAGCTAATCAAACAATTATTTAAGTAGCCCATGCCAACTATGAGTTGGGCCTTCTTAGGCAGTAGTCCCTCATTCTCGAGTGCAGCTTTAGTCCAATGACGATAATAAGAATAGCAGGGGTAGTCCCCCAAGTCATGGAGAGGGCATCGACCGATCGACCGTCTTATAGTTGGGGAGTGAAGAATCCGAACACGAGGGCCGACTGTTGATGGGGTTCGTGCGGGAAAGTCGTGGAAGTACGGGAGATTGCTGAAGTTGGTTGACTGCTGAAGGTGGTCGAACACTGAAGCTGACCGACCAATGAATCTGACTAACCGGTAGGCTAGCCGATCGATGGACCTAACTGACTGGGGGTTAGTCAATCGAGGGACCTGACCGATTGAGGGTTGGCCGATCACCCTCCAAAATGCGGTGTGATGGCTAAGCACTTGAATGCATCTGTGAAGAGTGAGGCTTGAGGAACAGTGATTCACGTCATGATGTGATATGGATTGGACGTGGAGCGAAAAGAGAGGACTGGTGGTTAGGGGAATTAATTCTGTCCGTCCACGTAGAAAAATCCAGTCAGTTGATACAGATTTGAACCGTTTGGGATGTAAAGGGTTTCTGAACTGTGTGAATTCGAAGAGTTTTGGCCATTAACCTGTTGGTTTTCCTCTTTCTCTCTACACTTAGCAGTTTTCAAACTGGAAAATTTTAATCACGATCAGTGGAATACTGGCAAACCCTGGGTGTAGACACCCCATTTTTGACCGCCCTTAAGACTTGGGCGTTACTAATGGTTTACTTGGCGATGAAAGGTGTGAAGTGCAAAGGTTCGATTTCTCAGGCAAGGAGAGAGTCAAATTCAAACCTCACACCCCATTTTTCGACCAAAAAGATTTTAGATCTTAAACTACTTCATTGCCATACTCTCACACTTGTCACTTCTTCATCATGTTTGAGGGTTGTGCTCTTATGCCTATGTGACGAGCCAATGCATGTGCATGCATTTTCTTACTTTTCATGCCATTGTTTCATAATTTTGGCCACTGTTTTGGGCATGGCTGAGGTCTGTCCATATCCGGTTTAAGTCCATCTTGCATGCTTGTTTGCATTACATGTTGCATTGCATAGTACTTGCATGCTCATATTGCATTAGCATCGTTTGCATGCCATTAGGTTTGTTAAGTTGTGCATGCATTGCATTGCATTTTGTTTGGATATAGTGTTAGTCCAAACATGAGGAATGAGGGACGTTTCAAACTTGAAGTGATGAAACGTGCCTCAATTCTCGATCGCCGACGCTCTTGATCAAGCATGATAGAGTTTAAGGCATTTATGTGTTTTTGTGCATTTCATCCATATTGATTTGTGCAACTCGGCCTCTTTGGCCATCATGCATCGAAATATGTGATTGATGGCTCAAGAGTCGAGCACTACACTCCTTTGAGTTTCAAACATGATAAGGGATGTAGTTGCACAATATTTTCTTGCAAATACATTGCCATGCCTCTGTTTGTGCTCTGCTGCAGCAAAAGGAGCAGTTTGCAGAAAGAGATGGCCGATCGGCTATCTGGTGTGCCGATCGGCTAGAAATGTTTGGCCGATAGCCTCATAATTGGTCGATGACCATTATCTACTTGCCGATGGCCACCTCTCTTGGCCGATGACCTCTCAGAATGTCCATGAGGTAGGTCAGAAGCATCACAGAAGTTGGCATAATTTTCAGAGGTGCAGAATAGTGCAAACAGAGGCAGCATGAGGCATGGCAACGGATTTCCGAGCGAAGTCAGTTGAGCATGCATATGCCCCTCTTCTCGAGGCCGTTTTAACTGCTTTGTATAGTTAGTTAATTTGTAATTAATTAGTTAATGTGTTAGCTAATTTAATTCATTGTTGTAATAATTAGCTTAGTGATTAGCTAGTTATTCAATTTGATTATGTAATAATTAGTCTAATTAGATTATTAGATTAGTTAGAATAGCTTAGCATAGCAAGCTAGTTGATTTATTCGGACCCTCCGTCAAGAGGGCGAATTTTGTAATAAGTGTGCGTGAGTGTGTGAATGTCTTCCAACCCCACGTCTTTCTCCCTTTTACTTAACCGCTTACGATGGTTAGTTCTAGGTCATGTTTCAATTAGCATTCTTATGCTCGCATGTTTGCATTCATTCATCTGTATTGCATGCACCGGGGTCGGGGCATCATACTAACCGCATTGTCTTTCAATACATTTACTTGAATACCTGTTTAACAACATGGTATCAAGTTGCATCTCATATGCCATCTTAGAATAGCCGAGCCTATTTCTAGTTGCATTTTGCATGTGTTGCATTAGCCATCTTAACATAAACAAGGATCATGCATTGATTACTAACTAGCTATTGTTTGGCTCGGAGTATTAGGTAAGCTTTTGTGCTTTAGCATACTGCATGTGTGTTAGTGTTGCCATGACAACATGCTTGCCATGAGGCTATTTGCTTAATTGCTATAACTGCATGAATGCCTGTGGATGAAGGTTGGATTGCTTGAATTGGAACAATTCATCGAAATGCGAGTTTTAAGCCCACTTGAGAGTGGCAAAATCATGTTTTCTAAGCCCACTCAAGGGTGGCAAAATCCACGACTTAGCCTACTTGCGAGTAGCACCTTCAAACCATTTTCAAACAAACAAACATGAGATGTTTTGTTCCAACTTAGGCGACCTAGTCTATACTTGTATGCTGTACGCATCACGTAGTAAACTAGCTAATAAACCGGAAGAACACATGTGCTTTCAAAAACAAAATATCATGTTAGTAAAGGTTGATACTTTGATCGGGTGAGCATGGGTGCTTATTGCATGACCTTCCCCTCTCATACCCAAGTTCCCGAGCCGAGGCAACTTTGGTGTTGACGGACACGTGGCCTTAGGCACGAGTCAGGGTTTCCTAAATTTCCCAAAACAAAAATATTTAGGTGGCGACTCTATATCTGGCAAAGCAGTCCATGTTTGACACTTCTTTATAAAAATCAGTTTTCCAAAATGATTTGCCGAATTTGGACTCTTTGGTGATTTATCGGTCTTGCATTGCACTTTGCGAGATTAGATTCAGAACCGTGACATTGAGTCCGAACTGTAGTAACTAATGAATAAAACGGATTTCGCGCCATTCGCGCGCGGAGCTGGGACGTTCGAGCCCGTCTACACTGGGCCTTCTCACTTGTGCTATTTGTATACTTGATTGCAAAAAACCAAACCATCCTAGACTTCTCGTCTTTTGTTTTCCCTAACTCCCCCATCTTCAATATCATAAATTTCTTAGCTCCTGCTTTCGAAGCAATGTACCATAACGTGAAAGAGATGGCACAAGAGAACCCTCATTCTCTGATGATTGACCAACAGGGAGATGATGACGGAGTTGCCCTGGAAAAGAAGTACACGGTAAAGAAAATAATGGAGAGAAGGGTTGAGAGACCACCGCGCCCCATTCCGTCGACCATGGTATCAGCTGCTCAACCTATTATCTAAGTGGGGCATGGCCATTGACACACCAAAGCAGACAAGTTGACGCTAATGGCATTGGATCTGGAAGAGATCCGAACGAAGTACCAAATCCCTGAAAATATAGATCTGAGGCTTCCTACAGAGGAGGAACGAGCTTCCGATGCCAAGCCAATGGAGTTCTCGCAATACGAAGAGGCGCTTCATGGGGGTTTAAGGCTGCCGCTCCCCTAACTGGCTGTGGATGTACTGAATCAGCTGGAGGTGGCTTCAGGCCAACTAGTGCCGAACGCTTGTAAAATCCTATTCGCGAGTGCTATTTCATAGCCACAGGCTATGGAAGGGGAGAAGATGACAACAAACAAATTCTTCTTCGGCTGCAAAGCGTCTGGCCAATAGGAGATGTGGGTGGCCCTACAAGCAGTGTCTGGTTGAGGGCTGGTGACTAGTCTACCCTCCTCAGTGAAGAGATGGAGGACTAAATGTTTCTTCGTATCTGTAAACAGAGGTAGGGGAGTTTGCACCACTTGGAAGATTTCGACGAAGTTGATGGAGCCCATCTTAACTACTGTAGAAGAGAGGAGGGTGCAGATGGTCAAAAAATTCAAGGATAAAGAAGGGTTAAAGTAGGACGACTTAGTGAATCCTTCCGCTCTATTTGCTTTTGGGCTAGGTCCTGAACCAACTGAAGGGGATCCTACGCCTGAAGAAGTGGAGACAAGGAGGAAGGCGCATGAGGTGGATAATCAGCGAGCGTTCACGGCAACGGAAAAGCAATTAGGCCTGCCCCAAAATCATACATCCACAAAGCCATTCGCCCTCCCCCAAAAGACTTGGCCAAACAGGACTTGAAGAACTTTGTTTCGTTTGAGCCTCTAGTGGATCCCTTGAAGCAGAAGAGCAAAGCTGGGTTGGAGTGGCTGAAAAAGAAGAGAGCTGCTCCAAAATATGGTGAAGATGGGCAACAACCGAAAAAGGCTAAGGAGGTGGTGGCTAAGCAGGTTGCAGTGGCGGGAGAAAGGGAGAGGCAATGAAGGAGGTTGAACCTCTATAGCCTAAGGCAAAAGTTGAAGAGGCTAAGGTAGACCCCCGTATTCCTAAGCTAATTGAGCTAAGAGAGCCTGAAGACAAAGGACTTGATCAAGTGGTGGACCTCTAGTAATCAGAGAAGGCAGATACTACTGAAGAGGCAACAACAAGGGCTGAACAAATGGTAGAGGTTGAGTGCCCAGTTAAAATGCAGCCAAGCATATTTGGGGCAAGCTCTGCCGTCAGAATAGTGAGCACCGCCGCCCAGTATCTGAGCGCCGTGGTCGGCGTGTGTAGATACCCCATTTTGACCGCTCTTAGGACTTGGGCGCTTTATTCCGAACACTCGATGATGAAATATTATACTGTGTAATCTTTCGAATCTTCAGCAAAAGAATTCAATTTTGAGTTTCTAATCCCAACCTTATACCCCATTTTGACCAAAATGTTTTAGACCCTTAAAAATCATCTTTTCAAAAATTAAGACCCGATCATGTGTATTTTGGTTCGGCCGTGTGTATTTGGGCTCGGCCGGCTCTCAATGGCAACAAAACCAAAAAATGACCGATAGGCCACTTTTTTGGGCATGTCGTACAATTGATTGGCTGACCGGTAGGCCATGTTCAGCAAATTAGATATTTTGCAGCAGCCATTTGCTCCCATGCAGATGCTTTGGACCATCTATCTTTGTGACAGATATTTCTGACGTGAGAAGTTGTTTGTCTATAAATACAACACCCCCCTTATGGTTTGGGGTTAGAAAAGATCTCCAAGAGCCTATAGCTTGTCCAACAAACTTCTCTCCTCTCTTGCAATATACATACACAACAGACACACCACACAAGCTTAAACTTGAAGCTTTTGCTGAAGTTCTTGAACATAATTTCAGCTCCTTAAGAGTGCTTAGTTTGTGGTTTGTGAACTAAGAAGCTTTTTCTCTCTTTCAAGAGGCAAACTTTGACCTTTTTCACCATTTTTTCTCTCCCTTTTGTTTTTATTTACATTGTGATTTCAGAGTAATTCTTGAGCTTAAAATGTGATTAAAACCTTTTTAAAAGTGGGCTGGCTAGCCATCTTTCCATTGGCTTGCTCACTAGTTGTATATCTTTTGCTTTCTTTCATTTTTTTTTTTCACTTTCTTTTCACTTCATTTGATTAAATTTCAATACCTTTTAGCACTGTTTTTAGACTTGTTTTGTGTGATATGACTTGAATATGGGCTTATAAAAGGGTCCTAGTCCTCCCCGCTACATGTGCTCTTACTTCTTATGCTTTGAACATCATATTTGTGTTGTTGTAAGTCCTCTCGGATTTGGCATGTTTAGGATATAGCGGCCAATCAGTTGAGTTGATCGTCTTTACCTTGTTATAGCTTTACATGGAACCTTGTGGTCATGGGAGAATTAAAGCTTAGGTTTAGCCACCCCGCCACAAGTTTGCTTATCTAGCAATAAATTTCTTGCTTTCATATTCTTGTTGTCCACCTTGAAGCTAGGTAGTTGCTTCCATGTTCAAAGTGTTGAAAAACTCTCTTATTGATCATTTTTGAAACATGGAAATGGATATCTCATCCTTGTTCCATGAAAAAGAGGAGTTGCCAACAACTTTGGCGAGTTGTGTGTTTAACCTTTGATAAATAGCTTGCTTTGTGTCTTTTTTTCCTTACTTGCTTTGTTGCTCCTAGAGAGCTCTTTCTTGAGAAGTGTTGAAAACTCTCTCATAGTTCCACTTTGTAGCATGGAAATGGATGTTTCATCTTTATTCCATGAGTAGGGAGATGAGTTGACAACAATTCTTGAGTTGTTACTTTTTTTCATTTTAATTGCTCTATGATTATCACATACTATCTAATGATGTTTGATGATTTGTGGAGCACTTCTACCTCTTCCTTTAATAATTTAGTGATAGGAAGGAGGTAAGGAGAATATCACTTTTGGCGTCTAGCTAACTGTAGCTCGACTTTTTCGCGCCCCATTTCGGAAGTCGAAATAAGCCATACAGTTTGAGCTCCCGCGATTTTGAATCTAATCTCACAAGTGCAATGTGAAATTAATAAACACCAAAGAGTTCAAATCCAGCAAATCTTTTGGAAAATCGATTTTGAATCAAATTTCCAAAAATGGATTGTTTTGCCAGATACAGAGTCGCCACCTAAATATTTTATTTTGGAAAAATTTAGGAAACCCATGACTCATGCCAAAGGGTATATGTTCGTCATCACCAAGATTATCTCGGCTCGGGAACTTAGGTACGAATGGGGAAGGTCATTAATGCATTTGAGCACCCCCGCTCGCCCGATCAAAGATCGATCTCTACTAATCATGATATGAATTTTATGTACATTATATGCTTTTGTTCCGGTTTGTTAGGCTAGCATTACTATGTGATGCGCACATACAAGTATAGACTAAAATTGCAAGAATTGGAACACTTAATTGATGTTTGTTTTGCAAAATTGTTTCGAAATATGTACCACTTGAAAAAGTGATTGCATATAAACATTTCTCAAATTATTCAAATTCAAACAACAAGCCTTCATCCACAGGCATTCAAACAGTTATAGCATTTAAGCAATTCGCCTCATGGCAAGCATGCTAGAGATGGCAACAATCACACGCATACGATATGCTAAAGCGAGTAAAGGCTTACTTAGTACTCCAAGCCAAAAGAGAAATGAGTTAGAAAAATGAATGATTCTTAACTATGAAATATGACTAATGCAACGCATACAAAAATGCAACTAATAGGCTCGGCTACTAATATGACATATGAATCAATGAAATGGGATGCGGTCTAAGCACGTATTCAAAGAAGAAGTAAACTAACAATGCAAGTTAGAATGATGAACCAAGCCTCGGTGCATGCAATACGAGTGGATGCAAACATGGAGTATGCTAAACAAAACATGATGTCCCTGAACTAACCATCATAAGCATTTACATAAAATGGAGAAAGACGTGGGGTTGGAAGACATACACATTATTACATTGCGCTCTCACGAAGGAGAGTCCGAATGAATAAACTAACTAACTAGCTAATTAATTAAAGCTAATTATTACAAACCGAAATGAATAAACTTGCTAAGCTACTTAACTAATTATTACAACAACAACAAAGGAATTAAAACTAGTTAATTAATTATTACAACACAACTAGTTAACTAACTAATTAAATAATTACAACACAAGTGCAATTAAAATAAGTAATTAAACTAAACAACTAACTACTCCGCCTTGGGAAACGAGGGATGTTCATGCGCATGCTCGGTTTCCACCCGAAAACGCCATTGTTTTGCTTCCGGAGGGCCTCTGTTGCACAGAGAGCACCTATACTATTGCCCACTTCTAGAACAACACTGCTCTACCAAAGGGACACACTATTGAATTTTGCATCAGTGGTCGGCCGGCCAGTGATGAGTGTTGCCGGCCACCAGTGATGGCCGGCCGGCCATCGAAGGTGGTCTGTCAGCCACCTGCTGGCCATTGCTGCCCAGTTCTCCTTGCTGCAACAGAGGACAAACAGAGCATATACAGGGTATATTCAAGGGTTTGTTTGCACAACTCACCCCTCCTTTTCATGAGCAAATCAAAGGAGTAACAAGCTCGGTTCACAAACCATCAATGGGTGCAATTTCATTGTATGATGGCTTATGAAACCAAGTGTGCAAGTTTAATAAATGCAAAACAAGACACAAACCTCCTCCATTTCATGAATGCTCAAGGGAAATGGTGACCTTGGAACCTTGAATCATTTCACCACTAATGAGTATGAAATGGTTCAAGTTTCTATGTGTTCAATTAACGTCCGATTGAATACAACCAAATTATTATCTTGCTCACTTTTAATTCCAAGTTTTAGTTACTCCATTTTAGATTATCATCCATCCTTTAATCAATTAAGTCCAAAGGGTGAAATTAAGTCCTCTAATGGAAAGAGAGCTCAAACCAAGAGTTGTTTTAGGCATAAAAGAGACATCATGCCATTGGTAATGAATCCTCTAAGGGATTAAACCATTAAGCATGACACCTTAATCGCTTGCTTTCAACAAACAAGTAGTTTGAACCACTTTCAAAGCAAAACAAAAAGCCAAGAAAGGAGGGAGGTTGCAGAGATTGTTAGTGCTAAAAATGAATGAGAAAAGCATAAATAAATGATGTCAACTCAAATAAGATGGTGTCTAAGGCCTAGAACACTAAGCTTATGAGGACTATTACACTATAAGCATGCTAAACAAAGCTTAAATGCAACTATCAACCAAAAATAATGCTAAAACAGGTCTAATACAGTCCTAAAACATGTTGGAATTGAGTTAAAAATAGCTAAATTAACATGCTAAAACATGGCACAAACTAGGCTAGTAAGCAAGACACAAGGAGGGGAGGTTAACCCCTCCAAATTTGGATTTCAAAACATGATTTTGGCCACTGAAAAAGCTCTGAAAATCAGTGTTTAAAAGCTTAGTAAAAGGGTGGGAAACACAAGGACAAAGGCCTCCAAAATGAGATATAAAGAAGGACTATCAACCCCTCAACCTTTAATGGCCCTTAGACCCAAGCTTCAACCAAAAAATACAGAGTATTGACAGCCCAAAAACAATGGAAAAATAGTAAGAATAATAGCAAAGAAAGTAAGCAAATAGGCAAAGCCTTATACGTTTTGAAGAGAAGACCAATTCTAGGCAATAAAACCAAGTAGACACACCCTCTAGAGCTCAAACCAAGCTCAAAAGCACCTCAGCTCAAAGATAGTGAGATTTGGTTAAGGGTGTATAGGCAAAGGTTAAGGATTTGTAGGCAAAAGTGTAGGAATTTGCTAGAGAGAGAGAATTGTAGAGAGAGGAAAAATTTTGATCTCCAAATTTTTTATCCTTAAAACATAAGAGGAAGGTCTCCTATATATAGAAAACATGAATTCTCTACAAGAATATCCAGCCCTACACGTGGGTAAAGATGCATGCATCTGTGCAAACAGCTGACACAGTTGGCATAAAATATCTGCAAAAGAAACTGGTGGTCGGCTGGCCATCATTGGTGGCTGGCAGCCCAAAAGTAATGGCCGGCAACATCAAAAGCCGCTAGAAGTTGTAGGCTTGAAGGACCAAGGCTTGGTCCAAGAATAAGGTAATAGGGGTATAGGGCTTGAAAGGCTCAAGGCTATGGCATTTCGCTGAGGACTTCGAGCACTTGGCGAGCATATAAACTCATCATCGGGTGTGCATGCAATGGTGTCTAAGTCGTAAATGCCGTAAAAAATAGGGTGTCTACACTAAGTCTTTTCCTTTTGCTCTCAAGATCATCACGTAAGCAAACTTGCCATGGTTGATGATTTGGGAAGCAAACCTACTCCCTCCTTGAAAATGTTCATGACAGAAGGGAGCAGGAAGGATGAACAGTTTTTAGAAACCCTTCGTTTTGCTCTGTTCTAGTTTTGTTGTAGCAGGGTTTTCCTCAGAAACAGTGGTCGGCCGACCATTATTATGTATGGCCGACCACCTAATTAGGCTGGCCGGCCAAGCATGTTGTACGATAGTGGTAATTTTTCAGCAAAACAAAACAGGTTTTTTGGGCTAAACTGAGGCATGACTATATTTTATTAGATATGGCTGGCCCTCATGGTGGTCCAGTCTGGCTTCAAAATGTATACATAGAGGACTGTTGTTGGCAAAATAGAGCAACTTCTGGCAGCAAACAAAGAGGTTTCCGGAGGATGTTCTCACTTGTGTGCGCAAGCGACTCGCCGCTCATTTAAGCCCATTAGATTAATAGCTTTGATATTTGTGTTTTGTAATAATTTGTAATTAATTAGTTACTTTCATTTGAATTTGTAATAATTAATTAAGTATTTAATTCATTTGGTGTTGTAATAATTAGTTGATTAGGACATTCGGACCCTTTTGTGCGATGTCAAATTTGTAATATTTGTATGTCTTTCAATCCCCATTTCTTTCTTCTTTTTATTTATATGCTTACCTTGGTTGCATATAGTATCATGTTTTCGTTTCATATCATTGCCATGCTTTGTATCCATTTTTGCATACATTAAGATTCAGTTCATCATTCTTGAATATCATTCTTGTTTCCTACTTACTTGAATACGTAAGTTACCACATGCTTTAAGTTAATCCATATGACATGTTAATAAGCTGAACCTGGTAGTTGCGTTCTTGTATGTGTTGCATTAGCCATTTTGCATATAGGATCATGCATTTTTCTAACTATATTATTTTTCTTTGGGTTACCTTGGAGTACTAGGTATGGAATTTTTTGGCTTTAGCATATTCATGTGTGTAATTATTGTCATGTCAAGCATACTACTATGATGCTACATACTTATTTAAAATACCTCTTTAAATGCCTGTGGAAGAAGGTTATTTCGCTTAGGTTGAATGACTTTGATTAGTGTATGTATGAGCTCCCTTTTCATTCAAGTAGCAAATATTCAAAACTCTTTTAAACAAGCATGAAATCAAAGCATTCCAAAGCAAGCGAAGCAGTCTATACTTGTGTGCCTCACATAGTAAGTTAGCATAATAAAATTAGAACAAAAGCATGAACTGTTGATAAAACTCATATCATGATTAGTAGAGGCCGATCTTTGATCGAATGAGGGGGGGTGCTCAATTCATGACCTTCTCCTCTCATATCTAAAGTTCCTGAACCGCAACAACTTTGGTTACGACGAACAAGTGGCCTTTGGCATGAGTCACAGGTTTTTTAAATTTTCCAAAAATATTTAGGTGGCGACTCTAAAATCTAGCAATGCAATATATTTTTGGCATCTTTGATGATTAATGGATTTTCTAGAACTCATTCATTTTTCTATTTCACATTGCACTTGTGAAACTAGATTCAGAATCACGGGAGTCCGAACTGTAGGGCTATCATACCCGAGGAGACTAAACCCCTCTGAGGAGTGAGAAAAACCAGCTACAATTTCTAGCGACTCCACTGGGGATTTAGAGAACTTGACTCGAACTTCATGCTGTGATATTTTATTTACATATATATATATATATATATATTCTTTGCATTGCATTTGCATTGTGCTCTTAAGGTACTATGTTTACCATCTGATATCCTGGACGATTTGTCGGAGGCTTGCCAAAAGCTTGCCAAAAGGCTGGTCGGACATAGGCAATGCCACATTAGAAACACAACTCTTGGATCTGGATTATCACTGTACTGCTTGATCCTCCTTTTACATTTCGGTGTTAGGTGTGAAAGGTATATTAGGTAACCTTGTTAAGGTACCCTTTTGACCAATCGGCCTAGTGCATGTAGTGAGCTCTAGTGACCATTCAAAATACGACAGGATACTCTTCCACATTCAGGATGTTATGATACCGCTTGTTTGAAGTAGTGAACCTCTAGATCATGCCAAAGTTAGTACAGGGTAACCCTACCCCCTTCATAGGGGTGTTTTGTTTCTCTTTACCTGCTATGTGCTATACTCTAGATCTATACAGGGGTTCTTGAATTCAGATTATCGGTTCGGTAGTAGTTTGTGGGGCAAAATTCAGTTTCATCAGTAAAGAGTACGGTCATATGGCTATGATCATATCTATTGCAAATTTGGGCCGATGTGCTGTATGTTTTTTTGATTATTGCTTTTCTTTTTCTTTATTTCTTTTGCTAGTTAGTCTTGAAATCATAGCTTCAGAGAGACTTGATATCCCCCAAGTTTTATGGACTCACGCCGGTAGGCTTTTCAAAATCCGAGATCTAATTGATGGTCAGCCAGTGTTAGTATCTCTCCTGCCAGTTGTCAGTTGTTTGAAGGAGAAGAACCATGTAGTTATCACTAGTACAGAGCGCTTATTAGTCACCCATTTGTTTCCACCCACTCAGTTCACCAATATTTGACTTGCCTAGATCTATAATGGCCCAAAGTGTGGAAGAAGTTACGGCTATGATGACGGCATTCCAACAGGCCATGGATACATTGAACCAGAAGATAGTTATGCAAGATTAGACAATTGCTGAAATATGACGCCCATCTGGGGCATCAGCATCTACCAGACATCTAGTCTCGGCTGCCTAGCCAAATCTTGATCCACTTCCGCTAGCTAAAAACCTTCAAGTTCCGGATCCCCAAGAGATGTTAGCTCAAGCTTTCAGGCCTCCGGCATAGCGTCACAGAGGGCTTCTTCCTTTCGACATCAATGACATTGATCCTGCAATGATAAAAATCGCCAAGCTAGAGAAGATGCTTAAGAAATCTCAAGACTTCAAATCTATCCCAGACATTGAAGACGGTTATACTAAGGCTTCTGTAAGATTGCCAGAGAAGTTCAAAATGCCACACATTGACAGATTCGATGGAAGCAAAGATCCTATTGTGCACATCCGTCTCTTCTTAGATATCTTAAAACCAATGGCGGGCTCAGAAATTGTCATTATTTGGAAGGACCTTATCAAAAGTGGCAACCACCTGGTATGCCAAACTGGAAGACTCGACCAAGTGGAACGGGCGAAAACTATCTGAGGGATTTGTTAATTAGTATTCCTACAATACTCAAATGGAGGTAATGATCAGGGAACTGGAGGTAACCTCTCAAAATCCCAAGGAACCCTTTATCGACTTCGTTGATAGATGAAGGGGAAAGGCAACCCGAATGACAAACAGGCCTTCAGAGAGGGAATAGTGTAGACGTTCCCCCCCGAACGTCCCGGGAGGGAATCCCGTTTTGTTCATTTGGGCTCACTACAATTCAAGACTCAATGTCACGGTCCTGTATCTAATTTCGCAGAGTGCAATGCAAGACTGATGAATCATCAAAGAGTCCAAATCCGGCAAATCGTTTTTGAAAATAGATTTTTTGAAAGAAGTGCCAAACATGGACTACTTTGCCAGATACAGAGTCGCCACCTAAATATTTTATTTTGGGGGAATTTAAGAAACCCTGACTCGTGCCTAAGGCCACGTGTCCGTCATCACCAAAGTTGCCTCAGCTCGGAAACTTGGGTACGATTGGGGAAGGTCACTTCGTGAGCACCCCCGCTTGCCCGATCAAAGATCGGCCTCTACTAACCATGATATCGAGTTTTGAAAACATTATGTGCTCTTATTCTGGTTTATTTAGCCTAGAATTACTATGTGATGCGTGCAGCATACAAGTATAGACTGGATCGCCTAAGTTGGAACAAAACATCTCATGTTTGTTTTTGAAAGCAGTTTGCTACTCGCAAGTAGGCTAAAATGCGGATTTTGCCACCCTCAAGTGGGCATAGAAAAACATGATGATTTGCCACTCTCAAGTGGGCTTAAAACTCACAATCAATGAATTGTTCCAATTTAGGTAATCCAACCTCCACCCATAGGCATTCAGGCAGGTATATCACATAAGCAGTTAGCCTCATGGCAAGCATGCTATCATGACAGTCACTCACACACATGCAAGGATGCTAAAGCATAAACACTCACCGAGTACTCCAAGCCAAAACAGAAACTAGTTAGTAATCGATGCATGATCCTAGTTCATGTTAAGATGGCTAATGCAACACATACAGATATGCAACTAAGATAGGCTCGGCTATTCTAAACATGGCATATGAAATGCAATAGATAACATGTATTCAACTTGGAATTGAAATACAATGCAGTTAGTATGATACGTCGAGCCCGATGCATGCAAGACAGATGAATGGATGCAAACATGCGAGCATAAGTATGCTAATTGAAACGTGCCCTAAAACTAACCATCATAAGCTGGTAAATAAAAGGGAGAAAGACGTGGGGTTGGAAGACATGCATCACACACACGCACACTTATTACAACATTGCCCTCCTCGGAGGATCTGAATGAATAATACACAACCAAAAGAATAACGAATTACAGCTAATTATTACATAACCCTAATTAATTAACAAATTAACTAAGATAAATAAGCTAGCATGCAGATCTATGGATTGCCTCAGCTCTGTTCCGAATGATGAAAGATGCATGCATGCTCGAGTCGCCTTGTCGGGAAATCCATCGCGATGCCCCGATTTGTCTCTGTTTGCAACTGGTCCCGGAATATCGTACAAAGCTCTAGAAGGCTGCTGGTTTCAGGTTTGCTGCAACAGAGAGCAAGAAAGGGGCATGGCAAAGAATTTTCAACACGTATGCGCACGACCACTCTCCCCGTCATTGCACAAGCTCTAGGGAGTGTAGTCCTCGATCCTCGTGCCATCAATCACACATCTCGATGCATGATGGCCGAGGAGTCGAATTGCACGACTCAATGTGAAATGAATGCACATATAAACACAACAAGGCCTAAACTTCATCATGGGTAATCCGGAGTGTCGGCGATCGGAAATTGAGACACGTTTCGTCACTTTGAGTACGAAACGCCCCTCGTTTCCCATGTTTGGACTAACCCTACTCCAAACACAATGCAATAAGATGACATACACAATGCGACTAACATGCAACCCTAAATGCAATGCAACCTAATCATGCTGGCATGCGAGGGATGACATGCACACATGCAACCTAGCATACGCAATGCTATGGACTGAAATGGCATACACAATGCACATGAGCTATATGGCATACACAATGCACACATATGAAGATGGACATACACAAAGGCATAATCAAAGCATACACAATGCGATGGTTAAACATGCAACAACATGAACCAAATGGCATACACAATGCAAGGTGGACTTAAACCAATATGAGTGGACCTCAGCCACACTCAAATCAGTGGCCATACATGATGGAATGAAAGGTAGGAGCACTCATGCAAACATGCCCGATGCAAGGGACCGAACCTAAGGCATCAAATGCCACTCTACCAAAGCATGGCAAGGGATGAAACATGGCATACAAACAGACATTTTCCAGCTCTGAAACATGATACACAATGGTCCCGAATCATGCAAATATGTCACACAATGCATGCTAGATGGCCCGAATACCGAAACTAGTGAAGTGCGTTTCACTAGAGGTACACAAAGCAATGCACAAATGGCAAAACCAGCCCCAAACAGACCCTAGGCAGGTCTAAGACAGTGGGAAAATGGCCTAAAAAGATGGCTCAACATGCACAGAAATGAAGCTCATACAATGGTCCAAAAACGAGGCAAACTAGCACGACTCTCAAATGCATTTAAAGAGTGAAAAACATGGAAATATGGTATACATGTAAGCTCTGAAATATGATGCACAATGGTCCTAAAACATGGAAACACCTCAACATATGTATGCAATAGGCCCCAAAACACAAAGCTAGGCGAGAGTATTGAACTACAACCATGCATAGCAAGCATCATTCAACCATGAGGCATAAAAATAGAGCTAAGGTAGTCCAAAACATGCACAAAATCAGTTTAAGGTATGGCCAAAAAGTGCTAGAATTAAGGGCCAAAAGATCATGCAATACAAGCTAGTGAACCATGATTTGCACTACAACTATATGAAGAACATGAGAGCTCACCAAACCAGCCAAAAAAAGAAGTATGCCATGCCAAATAATGCCCAAAAACCCATGGAAACATGGCCAATGCATGCAAGAATGATATGTTCCTTTGAAAGGCCAATAAGAGGGTTATTCAACACATGCATGATGGACATACAAAAAGGAAAAACCACCTCTGGACAGAGGTTATGATGGCCCTAAAACTCACTGAAAAGGGCCTGAAATGAGCCTAGGAAGCATGCAAGTAAAGGCCCCTTTGAAAGGCCATGAAGAGGATTACTCTACACATGCACAATAGACATTTAACATGGCAAAAAGGGCTTTGGAAAGAGCCTATGCAGGTCACAAAACTCATAAAAAGTGGCCTGAAACATGCTCAAGAAGTATGCAAATACGGGCTCCCTTGTAAAGCCAACAATGCTAGTAAACAAGACAAGGGGTGAGAGGGTCACCCCTCTCTAATTTTGATGTTCAAAAACACATAATAACCACTGAAAATCCACTGGATTTCAGTGGTCAAAAGGGCCAACAAAGCTCACAACAAAGGCCCTAATGCATGGCCTAAAACAAGAGGAAATGAAGCATGCAAGGGGGTAGATGACCCCCAACAGAAAAATAGTCTTAAACAAACATGTTTAGAAGCTCAAAACAAGACTTTTTTCAGTTTATGACAAAGCCTAAATATGCTTGCAAATGGAGCTAAGATGTGAAGTAAAACAATGCTTAAAAAAGGAGAATGAGTGTTACCCTTGTAGAGAAGACCTCCAGCAGCTTCTGAACCAAAGTAGGAACTCTTCAACCTCTAAAAATGAGCTCCAAGGTGCTTAGGTTGATAGTGGAGGTGTTGTGCTTGGAGGTGTAATGCAAAGGGTCCAAGAACGATGGACTTTTGAAGCTTGAAGTAGAGAGATATGGAGGGAAGTGTATAAGCTTTAGACACAAAAATCTCAACCCTTGCAAGTGGAGAGGAGGGTCTCTCTTATAGAAGAAGAGGTCCAAGGCTTCTCTTAGAAGCTTGGAGCAAAGGGGCCAAGCTTCTGAATGAAGCTAAACCAAAAGGGTCAAGCTTCTTGAGGAAGCTAGACCAAAGGGGTCAGGCTTCCTCAAGAAGCTCAACAAAAGGTCAAGCTTCTCTTAGAAGCTAAGAGTAAAGGGCCAAGCTTCTTTAAGAAGCCAAAACAAGAGGGTCAATCCTCGGAGGATGGAGCAAATGCCTCCCAGCTGGCACAGCTGGATTGCATTCAGAGAGACAAAAAAGCAAAAGGCTGGCCGACCAGTTCAGGTGGTCGGCCGACCACTCCCCCCAGTCGGCCGACTAGGTTCAAAAGGGTCAAGCTCAAAAGGTGGTCGGCCAGCCCATATTGGTGGTCTCCCAGGTAAATGCAACTCAGTGGTGGTATGGAAGACCAGAAAATGTGGCTCAAAAGCCAATGAGACCAGCTTCCTGACAAGAAAATCGGCCGGCGGGAGAAGAGGTGGTCTCCAAGAGAATTTCTGGTCTCCCACCCCCGTACCACCTTCCAAACATGGAAAATAAGGGTTGTGCCAAAAATGAACCAACACGGATGCAAAACGAGGGTTCGGGGGCCAAAACGCGCAGCCGGGTGCCCCGAAAACTGACTGTTAAGCATCGAAAGTGGCGTGCGACCACGAAGGTGGTCTCCCGGGCCACAGTGTCCCTCTAGAGAGAGGAAACAAGGTGTGTGCCAAAAACCAGAGCAAACGGAGAAAGTTAAGCGGTCCCGAACGTAGGCGCACGGCCGACGGCATCGAAAATCAGAAACTGGTCTCCAAACGGGAACAGTGGCTTACGACCACGAAACGCAGCCTACGGCCACTGAGAGATGATCTACCAGATCTCTCCCTCCTTTTAGGAAGAGAAAATAGAACCTGGTTCGCAATCCGAGGCAAAGCATAAAAGGGTCCTGAGGTCCGGGGGTAAGGCCCTCAGCTGAAACTCTGAAACCTCCGAACGAGCACAACATGCGCAATCACTGAGCGCTCAATCAATGACGTCTAAGTCTTAAGGTCGGTCAAAAATGGGGTGTCTACAAATAGGTTCGATTGTTAGTTCAAAACCTTGAACCAGACTTGTTACAGAGGATGATATTCGCACCACTATCTACCTTCGCTGCTTTACATGAATTGGGGGTTCAGATTAAGAACACTTTCAAGAAGGGAATTATCCAGAGAACAAGTGAACCGGCAAAGAGGTCGTTTACTAGGGATACCAATGCTAGCAATAACACTATTCCTGGGCCTGCCGAAATCAGTACTGTCACCACCAAAACCAAGATAGCCGATCCATTCGCTGGCATAATCCCACAAACCACCAGCCCAGCCCGAAACCAATTTAGAACCTTCACCCTTCTTCACATGAGTCTAACTCGTGCTCTCAAAGTTCTAATAGACAAAGGGCATCTTAAGCCCCTTGATCCTCGACCTCTCCCTGACCCACTTCTAACCAAACATGACCCTACTCAATACTATATCTTCTATCAACAACATTACCATCACACCGACCGTTGCTTCCGCCTTCGTGATGAGATCCAGGATCTCATCGACAATAATACTATAGCTCTACCTTATAAACCCAATGTAACCAATAATCGATTTCCCGTACATGACTGCGTACCTCCTTCGCCTCAAAATCTGAACCTAATCCATACACTGCCATCCATCTAAAACCCCAACATATACATCACCTTAGCCTATTTATCCAAATCTGAGGTGTTCATTCCAGCAAGCACAAACTTGTGTATGATGGATGCACTTGAACTCAATCATCTCAAATCCCAAAGATGGAGCTCCATAATAGCCCAATTCCAGTCTAACCTACTCCAAAGAGCCCAACCCAACCGATTCATCAAGACCAAGTTGGTTCAAATACATTGTAGGTACCAATGGCCGAACCCACTACTTCTGAGCTGATAAGCATGATTGAAAATCTTTAGAGAACTGTGGCAGATTTAGCCTTTGAGATTTTGGCTCCATTATCAACTACATGACATGCTTGAAATTTTACATCAAAAAGCTCCCCAATCTTGGATAAGCTGCAATTAGAAAAGGCCTAGTCAAAGCTATCTTAAGTCTGGGTGATGACATGTCAACAATGAATAGGCCTTGTCCTAATATAGCCATCCAATCCCTTGGCAAAGCTGAAACAAGTGGCAAGAATAAGGTCGGGGCAAGTATTGACCCCTATGCACATCTCTGGTAGGCTATTGAGGCTTTGAAGGTCAAAGAGTTGAACAAACAGGAAGTGCTTGCAGTTGTTGCAAAAACTATAGATGACGTTTTTGTCGTTCAGGTTGGAAGCATTTTGTATCAGGGGATAAGCTATGAAAAGGGATGTCATACCAGAAACACCCCTTTCAACTCCAATCCTACATCTGTAAGAGGTCTCCAAACCCGGTCAACACCTGCCGACCCTTCCGTTAATACTTCCAGGGCTGGTAGTCGCACTTTCAATCCCCTTTATATGACCTTGTCTAAAGCTCTCCAAATCCTCATAGTATAAGGCCATCTCAAACCCTTTGACTCTCGATCTCTCCCTGATCGCCTTCCAGCCAGGCATGATACCGCCAAGTATTGCACCCTCCATTAGCAATTCGTCTATGACACTGACTGTTGTTTTTGTCTTCACCATGAAATTCAAGACCTAATTGACAACAAGATCATCACCTCACTAGGTCCTGCAAAGTCTATCAGCACTGGATCAATGAACTCGGGAGATAATGTGACTTTGTGATCGAGAATGAATCACTTGCTGATGGCGCTCATTTTACTCCAAACATGGTAGATGGCACACATTGATTTTAGCAATTTGAAAATGTTGTTTATTTTACTTTCTAAACTGGGTGTTGAGTCAGTCTTATTGTGTCAAAGTTTGGTGATTTCGGGGGTGTTAACTCGGATATCACTATCTTGTATGTGTTTGTCTTTTCACTCTTTTGAGTCTGTTTCCATCATTGAGCAAGGAGTTCTGAATGAAACGGTGGTAATTTTCACTTACTTCTCTTTGCTTCAAATCATTGCATTGACTAAAGGTTTTCAAAACTGTTTCCAAAACTATGATGAAAACAAAGACGGAGGAATTCATCGAGATTTGCAACATTTGATCGACTGAAAGGAAGAGATGTGTGCTAAGCCCTTAATGAATGGGATCATGTTGGTTAATGTGGACACTGAAAAGGATCCTAAATTGGTCCAAATTGGATCCACACTGCCTTCAGAGGAGCACGAGCGACGCATCGTTTTATTAAAAGATTTCAAAAATATTTTTGAGTGGTCCCACGAAGACATGCCTAGAATTTTTCATGAGATTGTACAACATAGGATCACTTTCGGCCTAAAGACTCGACCCCTTTGCTTTCAAACCTTGATTCAAAATGTTCAATAGTCAACCAAAATATAAGGCTTACACAGCCAAATTGGAAGCAACTATTGAACTAGAGGCAATAAGGTCGAATGTGATCGAAAGAATCTTGCATAGATGGATGAGGAGTAGCCCTTGAACTGGGGGAAAAAAGGTCAGATGTGCTCAAAGATTCAAAACTAGGTCATTTCTCAAGCCAATGGAGATCGGCAAGAAAGCCAAATCCCAAAATCTGAGAGAAGAAAATTTATTGTTGAAGGACAATCAAGTTCCTATCTACGACACTAGGGGCAAATTCAGACCCAATTGGATGAGCCATTACATCATTAAGACTATTTGACTAGGAACAACAGCCATTCTCGTGGATTTAGATGGCTTAGAGATCTCACAACCAATCAATATGGACAAGTTAAACTTTTCTATCCTTGAGAGGCTCATTGGGCTGAGAACCCGAAAGGGCGACCCAGGCAAAAGTTAGAGCAAGAAAAAAAAAAAGAAATGAAAAAAAAAAAAAGAAGAAGAAAGAAAAATTAAAAGAAAAATAGAGCTCGCAAGGTTGAAAATCCGGAAGGGTGGCTTTTGCAAAAGTTAGAGCGCAAAAGGAGAGAGTTAATACCCAAGTGTACCTTAACACCGGAATTACGTAAGGCCTGATTTCCATCTTTAGAATACATAGGCAACTTCATCCTGAATTTCGGCCCCAACCATTTTTAGTCTGCTTGTCTCCTTATTGATTGGCTTATCCTTATTCAACTCGACTATCCTATCCATGTCCAATTGGCTCATCTTCGTTCAAATTCGGTTGTCCTATTCTAATAAAAGATTTAGCTACAAGACAAATCAAGTTCAGATATGAGGTTGTGCATCTTGAGAGTTAATTCCACGTTGGTCAGGTGGTGGCCATTTGCAAAAACAGTTTTTGAGGACTTTTAGTGAAGTTGACTAATTTTCTTAGAAATTATTCAATTTTTTCCAAAATCGAACCTTTTTGTAAACCCAAAAAAGAAAATTTTCAGTGCTCACAACTTGACTAACATGATTTCAAAGCAGAAAGTAGAACAACCATGTTAATCTAAACTCTCACGTTGGTCAAAATTGTTTTAGCAGAAAGCCAAAACCAAATATATATATATGGTCAAAGTGATGAACTAGGGGCATAGTCGAGTCAGGTTTTTTGTCTTTTCCCCATTGTTAGCACATTCACCAGAGAGGGCACAACTGAAGTTAACATTAGAGGCCAAAAGCTCTCTCATCCTTCAAGTAGTGAGATATCGAGCCAAGTTTGAAACACGGATTGAAATGAACCCAAATACTCTCAGCAAGGTGTGGACACCCCATTTTTGACCGCCCGCAAGGCTCGAGCGCTTTGTTCGGTACACTCAATGATGAAAGTGGTATTGTGCGTGGTTCGAGGTCTCAACGAAGGAGCCTTGTTTAAGCTTTGAAACAACCCCAAACCTCCCATATTCCCATTGATTATACCCAAGAAATCCTCTTTTACACCTTGTGCCACCCTATGCTAAGGCTAAAATAGAAAAACAAGGGAATGCATTCAGGCCCGGCTGTGCCTCAGTGAGGGCCGGCCGGGCCTTGGTAGCGAGAAACACTGCTCTGGGCGAGAGGCCACCAGCTGTCCATTTTTGAAGATATTTATGATATTTCTGGCTCAAATTCTATAAAAACGACCATATACCTCTGTTTTGAGGGTGGAAGAATTTCAAGAAAGCCTATATATCACCTTGAGAGCTCCTTCTCCTCCTTCTTCTTGTGCAAGCAACACTTTGAGTTAACCTACCACCTTGAACCTATATTCATACACCATACACACCTTCATACCTTGGTCTAGGAACCTTGGTTGAGCCTTGAACACCATAATTTAAGCTTGAGAGTGTGTTGGAGTTTAGTTTGATCACAAACAAAAAGCTTACTCCCTTAAGAGGTATAAGCTTGCTATCTTCTCTCTTGCTTTCATTTCTTTCATTTGTTACATAATTCTTATTGTTTTGATCCTATTTTAAGTGTTTAAATTTGGGGTTTGAAGAGCTACAAAAAGGGTATAAAGAGTATGCTCTTTCTACACCTTTACCTATAGCTCAAACCCTTACTTTTACACTCTTTTTCTTTGTTCTCTACAATGATTTTTAGAGTTTTAAAAAGGCTAAGAACCATGTTTTGAGGTTTCAAAAATAGAGGGGGTTAGCCACTTCTCCTTGTTCTTGTTTACTAGCCTTGTTTCCTTTTTTTGTTGTTTAGCTTTTTAGGCTCTTTTCATGCATTTTTAGCCACTGTTATTCATCACTTGAAGGCTATTTTAGGGCTGTTCTAAGTTGTTTAAATAGTTCATGCATTGATTAGCTTGGTTGTTGCTTCATAAGTTTGCATACATAGCTTAAAATATATTGTTCTAAGCTTTTCTTCAATTCATTTCCATCTTTAAGAACCTCATTTTAATAATGAACTTACCATTCATCTCTTTCATTTGAGAGTTGTTTCAATCGGTTGACAGTTATTCAAAACGTGAACTAGAGATTTACGCTTAATAGCTTAATCTCTACGGAGGTTCATTGCCAACAGTGTAATCTCTCTTTCACATTGAGAATCACCTCCTAATTGACATATTTCTCACTTAGTGGATGTAACAATCATCTTGAACTTAATGGATTAAAGAATGGCAAAGACTAATGAATTTGGCTAAAATGAACCAACTCACATAAAGAAAATGAGTTATCTAATTTAGGGTTCGGCCGGACGTTATGCCGAATCCGTTGTGTCAAGAATTGTCTTACATCAATTCATGATGTTTTGATGGATCTTGAAGCGTCTTTACCTCCCTCTTTGAGTTAACTCCATGATAGGAGGGAAGGGTGGTTGTTGTTCATTTCATTTATTGATTTTTGTCCAAAATTGTGCATCGAAATCATCAAGCAATCAACTTGCTCATTAATGATTTTGGAAACAATTCGAACCTTCTCTAGAGGCTTTTCCATGACAGAGAAATGTGAGAGGGACAAACAGAGTCCAAAACACTCTGTCTGTACTGTTTTCATCTTAGAACACAAAATAGAATTTGGCATGAAATTGAGGCACAGTCGACCTTCTTTAGGCCTGGCCGGGCTTCATTGAGGGCCAACTGGTCCTCAATGTTTGGTCAGCAATGTATTTTTGCAGAAAATAGAAAGCAGTGACTGAAGGTGAAACAGAATGCTCTGAACAGACAGTGTTGTTCTTGGACGCTGCACATGCGAACATTATGCATCCTTATGCATCCTTGTTTGATGATTAAATTATTAGTTATTATTGTTGTAATTAATTATCATTATTGTAATTAATTATTATTATTATAATTAACCTTGTTTATTTGTCATTGTTGTAGCTAATTAGCTTAAATAGCTAGTTTATTTCTCAATATTACCCTTGTTATAATAGCATAGTTAGCTAGTTAATGCTTTAATGATTTCATTCGGTTTTGTAATAAGTAGTTTAATTCGGACTTTCTGACTTTGATTCGCACCCTGTTGCACGAGGGAAATGTTGTAATAAGTTGTATGTCTTCCAACCCCATGTCTTTCTCCCTTTTACTTATTTGCTTATGATGGTTAGTTTAGAAACATCACGTTTTTTTAGCGTACTCCATGTTTTGCATCCATTTGTCTTACATGCATCCAAAGTTCGGCTCATCACGCTAACCCAATATCAATGTTCAAATTCGTTGCTTGAATATGTGATTCATCACATGTCTTGAATGGAACCATATGCCATGCTCATAGCCGAGCCTATAAATTACATAATCTGTGCATTGCATTTAGTCATATTGCATTAATTAGGAACATGCATATTTTTCTAATTATTTTGCTTTGTTGTGGCTTGGAGTACTAGGTGAGCAATATTGAGTTTTAGCATCTTGCATCGAATGTTTGTGTTGCCATGCCAAGCATATTTCCATGGGGCTAATTGCTTAAATGATATAACTGTTTGAATGCTTGCGGATGAAGGCTAGTTGCTTGAATTGGGATAGTTTGATTAATTTCCATTTTAAGCCCACTTTTTCAAGTGGCAAATTCACAAAACAGTTTCAAATAAAACACAAAATCAAATGTTCCAAATCTTGCAAATTAGTCTATATTTGTGTGTGTGTCACATAGTAAAATAGCCTAATAAATCGGAACAAGAGCATATAATGTAAATAAAAATCACATCATGATTAGTAGAGGCCGATCTTTGATCGGGCAAGTGGGTGCTCAATTCATGACCTTCTCCTCTTGTACCTAAGTTCCTGAGCCGAGACACTTTGGTGATGACGGACTAATGGCCTTTGGCATGAGTCTCGGGTTTCTTAAATTTGCCAAAAATATTTAGGTGGCGACTCTATAATCTAGCAAAGCAATCCATTTTTGGTATTTGATTCAAACATCGATTTTCCAAAAAGAATTGTCGGATTTGGACTCTTTTGAGTTTTCATTGTTTCACATTGCACTTTGTGAAATTAAATTCAGAACCACGGGAGTTCGAACTGTAGGGCTGGTCGTATTCAAAAGGAGCATGAAAAGCAAGCTACATAGGGCGGAAAAAAAAAAAAAACACAGTGTGTCAGGCTAATCAATTTCGGTCCAAGTTAAGCCAAGGCGTCACCAAACGATGTCAGTTGTAGATCTACTACACACCATAACCCCTCTATGGAAAAACTCACTAGCTGCAAGCGAAAGAAGTAGGATCTAGCAGAGTACTCAGCTTATCCATCAACCACACCTGGGAAGGGTTTAAAAAAAATAAGAGAGATTAAAGAATAGAGAGATGTGCACTGAGAGGAAAAGTAAGGAAAGGGCCTTTGAGAGAAAATAGAGGTTGAGTGCCAAAGTGATATGAGAATCACAAATAAAAAAGGGTGGAAAATAGAACTTGAAGAAGCAGCGGGCTCCCTACGAACCGAGAAGTCTCTCGCCGATGGAAAACATCCAAGCCCATTAAGGTTTCGGCCAATGCCAACCCTATACGGCTTTGACCTTCTTTGAGACATTGGGCCACTTCAATCAACCTAATGTTGGCTCCGCTGCAACTAAGGGCAAGTAAGAAGCACCTTTTATAGAGATTGGGAATGGGTGAGTGCATGAAAGTTGTATCAAAGTGCCCAACCACTACTTGGATCTGGCTGTCCTTATTTAGATCTGGCCGTGTGTATCTTAGACTCGGTCGGATCTCAGTACCTGCCAAAACTGCAGAAGCAACGAACCTCATCGTTGTGTTTCGAGGTCTTGTTTTAAGTGGTGTTTTAGTTCCAACAAGTGTAAATAGGTGTGTTTAGGTTGTTTGTACTTTGTTTGTCTTTTATCGGGTTGTATTTTGCATTTTGGTTGGTTGTAGGTTCTTTATCCAGTTTAGAACACAATTAAAAAAACAATCATTCTTAGTTTTAATAGAAATCATTTTTGTGCAAGTGTCGTGCCATTCACCACTTTTTTGCAAAGAAACAAAAAGTCTTTCATAAACTGCAGGGTTCAACCCCGATTATAGTTTTACAAAAGAAAGTACGAGTTTTCAAGAGTGAGCAAAATAAGGGCCTATCTGAAGCTACATAGGTTCCTGACTACAAAGCAAAAAGAAAAGAAAAGGTAAAATCAACCCTTGCTAACCCTCTTCATCCTTGATTGTGGAGGAGGGGACTCATCACTATCACTGCTATCTCTAGTAGACTAGATATCAGCACTAGCATCCCCCTCGCCCTCAGAGGCGGTGTACTCAGCATAATCATCAAGGGTCTCCTCTGAAGAAGGCGAGTGTTGTCTCGCTCTACCTCTACCATGTCTCCCATGGTCATCTCGCCCTTTACCTCTCACTGGGGCTCATCTCTCTCTCCTCCCTCTAGCTGGAGGAGGTCCCATAGGTACAGCTGGTGCCAGCTCAAGCTGAAAAGATACAAGGAGTCAGAACAAATATAGTGGAATTGTGAACAAGATATCAGAGTATATTAGGGCCGAAGAATGAATGAATTGCAAATTATTTGACTATGAAGGGAGCGGGTAAGTGTACCTCAATTCCATGAGCAATCACGGCAGTCTGTCTCCTCCTCACCATGAGAAGTAGACGGTCAACCGTCTGCAGGAGATCATCAACATACTCCACGGGCACCTACAAGTGAGAGAAGGCATGAGTAAACAGAACAAAATTGTGAAGTGCAGTGGGCAAACACAAAGAAGAAATGTTTACCTGTGCAACATCAGGAGCAATCACCAACCTGCGATCCCTTTCCTCAATATGATCAAGAAGGATTTGCTCAATCACCCCATCTAGTCTCATGTGTACAACCACAGTAAGAATCATAGGAAGCCCAGGAATGGGAGCTGCGGCGGGAACACCTCCAGTATTAGCGGTAGTAGCAGCAACAGGGAGCACATGAACCACACCCCTGGTGAGAGGAGCCATCACACGGGTCTGCAAGAATGTAATGAAGTCACCACCTCCATGATGTAAATCGCCGTCCTCCCCCAACATAAGATGGTCAATCAGGTGTCCATCATGAAGATCATCGACAATCCTCATGCCCGGAGGAGGGGGATGTGGAACGTCAGGATCGACTTGGCCCCAAGTCTGACGGATGAACCTCTCTCCTAATTAATAGGCCCCACCGAAAGGACCCTCAAATAAAATCCGCATGGTAAAGGCGTTCCATGCAGCGGTATAGATCACCCTCAATGCTTGGGGGATGCTCGCCCAAGGGTGCCAATCAATCTGCAAGTAGAGGATGCAAGTCAAATATCAGACATCAAGGGTTGAATAGTATAAAAATAGTGAAAGTAGTAAAAGACAAAGATCAGTATGTGGTTTTGTTACCCTCTTTGCGGTGACTGTATCGAAGAAGCGGCAGAAGTAGGCAAAGTCGCGATCTGCATGTCTTTGGCGCTCCAATCTAGAGTTGTAGTACCATAAGCGGGGCACAGAAAACTCACTAGGTCGCACGAAAATAGGGGCAATAGATGTGAAATATGTGTAAACCTACAGCTGCAAAAAGAAAACAAGTTTATGAATCAAGTGGACAAATGAACCAGATATAAACAGAAAGTGCTTAGCAGAAAGCATGGTTTGTAGTATAATAGAAAATGAAGTGTAAGGTGTACCTCCTAGACTCTCTAGTATCCACCAAATGAGTCTACCTTTCGGCGAGAAGCCGAACTCATATAGCAGTAGAGGGTGGCCAGGCTGGTGCTGCCCCAATCATACTCCCCACCTACGGGAGGTGCACCAACGCTCTTAGAAAGTAAAGCTTTATGGTATTCTCCCTGTTCGCAAACAGGGTAGTACTGAGAAGATACATAAGGAATCTGCAAGCGCACTGTGCAATCTCATTTGGAGTAACCAGGTGGAAGGCAGAAGAATGATCTAAGAACCAACTATAGTGCACTATCCTGTGTCCGGCGACATCTGGGATCGCCCCAAAAAGGTAAAGTTGCGCAGCTCTCCACTGAATCATGTCGGGATCAAAAGGGATCGAGTCACCAACTACTACCCGCAAGCCAATGAGCATCAAGAAGTCATAGGGAGTCATGGTCTTCTCCCTAGTCGATAAGAAGTGAAAGGAGTTAGTGGTGTCCCATCACCTCTCCACCAAAGTAACGTATTGCAGCGGCTTTGCCTTCATCTGTATGAGCCCTGAGCAGAAAGGTCCGAAGCCGACATCATCAATCAAAGTGCGAACCTCTTGAGGGAGCCTCTTGTACCTGCCTCACGGTCCGATAATAGTCCCATATCCGCTCATCTTCTGGGCTATGACCCGTGGCAAGAAATGTTGTTAGCATTTTGAACAAAGGAGCTATAATGGAATTCAAGTAAAACATGCTTAAGAGGGAAGATCTTTTACCATGGAGACATTAGTGGATAGGTGCTCCGTAGGCTCCTGTAGAAGCATGTACTTATCAGCCCTAGGAATGGGCCCCTCAAATCTCAAAATACCACCAGAAGTCAAGGCATGAGTGTGTAGCTAGTAGGTGGTTTGGATTAAAAGGTCTATCGGTAAGAGGGGGCAACTCAGGCTCTGGCACGAGAGGAGGAATATCCTCAGCCGCTAAGTCCTCTCCAAGGAAGGCTCCAATATCGATGGCAGGGTCTAGAATGAGAACCTCATCATTAGCCACGTGAGAAAATGAGAAAATATGATAGAAAAGTAAATGGGTAAGTGAGATGGAGTGAAAAATCCCAAAATCCAAACCCTATGAGAGAGAAAATAAAGAGAGAATGGAAAATCAAAGGATGAAAAGGGAAAAGCTTGGGTAAACCCGTGGGAACCCAAGAAAAATTAAGAGAAATTCCAAACTCAACCAAAAAAAATCTGATCGATCCAAAATGTAAAGGAATGAAAGGGATTTCAAGGAAAAATTTGCGAGGGTTATTGGGTAATGCAAATGAAGGGGAAATCTAGAGAGAGAGAATACCTAGAAAGAAAGGGAGAGAATTTTTGCAAGGTGTGGGTGTGGAATAAGAGTCCAAAAGTGTGTTTAAAAGAGCCACAGGTCGTGTTTTTACCAATCTGCCCCTGTGTCGCTACGTAGATCTGACCGTGTGTTGTTAGACCCGGCCGGATCTAAATACAGTTCTGCTTCAGTTCACCATGTGCATAGGTGAGCCCTTTCAACTAAAATAAGGTATTTTTTTGCATCAGGTCCTGCTCCAGATTTCAAGGAATACAGAGCAATTGTTCATAATAAATTTCTATTCATCTCGCTATTTTCTAGGGACATATTAAACCATGGGTTTGGGCCTATTTTCAAGAGTAAAATTAGCAGAGTTGTTTCTATTTTGTATATATGCGTCACTTTCCCACAACATGGTACAGATAAGTCCAAATTCTATTCATATACGAAACGGAGTAACCTTTGTAAGCATCATTCTTCAGCACATTTTCTAAAAATGTTGATTCCTTGAACGGGTTAGTTTCATACATCGGGTTCTAGAAACCTTTTGCACTTTTAACATTCGAAGAGCATTAACCCCCAGTGTAACTTCCACCATTTTCACAGTAAGCGCGTCTAGGCTAGTTTTCATAACGATTTCATCACTCTCACCCATTCTGCATGGAAAATGTAGTTTGGCTTGAACTCTTCCCCTTTCTATGTGGAAACATAGGTTAGCTTTGCATGCACCCTTTTTGCATTTCCTGAGTTTAGGCTTGTAATTTCACCCTTATCACACGAGTGTGATTTGGCTTTCCCTTTTACCCTTTTAGCATTTCCTGCGCTTATTTTATCCTTATCACACAAGTGTGATTTGGCTTGCACCTACACCCTTTTCGCATTTCCTACGTTTAGGCTTGTAATTTCACCCTTATCACATGAGTGTGATTTGGCTTGCACCTTTACCCTTTTCGCATTTCTTATATCTAGGCTTGTAATTTAACCCTTGTCACACGTGTGATTTGGCTTGTATCTTTCACCCTTTCTACGTGATGCGTAGTTTAGCTTGTATCTTTCACCCTTTCTACGTGATGCGTAGTTTGGCTTGTATCTTTCACCTTTTCTGCATAATGCCTTTTTGGCTTGTATCTTTTACCATTTCTACATGATGCGTAGTTTGGCTTGTATCTTTTATCCTTTCTACGTGATGCGTAGCTTGGCTTATATCTTTCACCCTTTTTACATAATGCATAGTTTGGCTTGTATCTTTCACCATTTCTACGTGATGCGTAGTCTGGCTTGTACCTTTCACCATTATCACATGAGTGTGATTTGGCTTGTATCTTTTGCCCTTTCTACGTGATGCGTAGTTTGGCTTTCACCCTTTACCCTTTCTACACGAAGCGTAGTTTGGTATGGAACTCTTTCCCCCTTTCTATGAGATACGTAGTTTGGCTTGTCCCTTATCTCATCTTCATGATTTTCGGGCGTTATGCTCGTTTGTGGTTTCAACTGTTGCATTGTATTTGAATATCGTTTGTATCCTACCTCTAAACTGCACTGGTTTGATTCCTTGCAAAGGGATACGTAGGCACCCCTCGATTTCAACCAACTGCATCTATATTTTGTTTGTTTGCCCAAGTCTTACGACCTTATCAAATGGGTCATCTTTGAGCTTTGGCATTCACTCACGTCATGAAATGACTCTGAACTCTGTCAAAGAGGGGGCAACTGTAGACACCCCATTTTTGACCGCCCTTAAGACTTGGGCGCTTCATTCCAAACACTCGATGATGAAATGTTATACTGTGTATCTTTCGAATCTTCAGCAAAAGAATTTAGTTTTGAGCTTCTAATCCCAACCTTACACCCTATTTTGACCAAAATGTTTTAGACCCTTAAAAATCCTCTTTTCAAAATCTGAACCTAATCCATATACTGCCATACAACCCCAACATATACATCACCCCAACCCATTACCCAAGTCTGAGGTGTTTATTCCAGAAAGCACATGCTTGTGCATGATGGATGCACTTGAAGCCCAATCATCTCAAGCCCCATCAAATACACAGCGGGCACCAATAGTCAAACCTACTACTTCTGAGCTGATAAAAATGATTGAAGATCTTTAGAGAACTGTGGCAGATTTAACCATTGGGATCTTGACTCTATCATCGACTAGATCACATGCCAAGAAGTTCACATCAAAAAGCTCCCCAATCTAGGGGCGAGCTACAATTAAAAAGGGCCAACCTAAACCCATCTCAAGTCTGGGTGATGACATGTCAACAACAAATGGGCCTCGCTCTGATATAGCGACCCAATCCCTTGGCAAAGTGGAGGCAAGTGGCAAGAACAAGGCCAGGGCAAGTATTGATTCTTATGTGCATCTTCGGTAGGCTATTAAGACTTTGAAGGTTAAAGGGTTAAACAAAAAGCAAGTGATCACAGTTGTTACAAAGACTATAGATGACACTTTTGTCGCTCAGGTTGGGGGCATTTTGAATCAGGGGGTACGCCATGAAAAAGGATGCCTTGCCAAAAACACCCCTTTCAGCTCTAATCCTACACCTGTAGAAGGTCTCTAAACCCAGTCAACACCTGCCGACCCCTCTGTCAATACTTCCAGGATAGGTAACCGCACCTTCAATCCCTTTTATATGACCTTGTCCAAAGCTCTCCAAATCCTCATAAGACAAGGCCATCTCAAACCCTTGACCCTAGGCCTCTCCCTGATTGCCTTCCAGTCAGGCATGATGTTGCCAAGTATTACGCCTTCCATCAGCAACCCGGACATGACGTTGACCATTGTTTTCACCTTCGCCATGAAGTACAAGACGTAATTGACAACAAGGTCATCACCACACCAAGTCCTACAAAGTTTATCGGCGCTGGATCAATGAACTTGGGGGATAATGTGACTATGTAATTGGGGATGAACCACCTGCTGATAGCATGCATTTTAGTCCAGGCATGGTGGATGGCACGCACTATTTTTAGTAATGTGAAAATATTGTTTATTTTACTTTCTGAACTGGGTACAGTCTTGTTGTGTTAAAGTTTGGTGATTTCGGGGGTGTTAACTCGGACATCACTATCTTATTTTTGTTTGTCATTTTTACTCTTTCTTTTGACTCTATTTCTATCATTGAGCCATGAGTTTTGAATGAAATTGCAGTCATTTTCACCTATTTCTCTGTGCCTTTAAATTATTGCATTACCCCAAGTTTTTCAAAACTGTTTCCATAACTGTGACGAGAACAAAGAGGAAGGAATTCCTCGAGATTTGCAAAATTTGATCGACTGAGAGGAAGAGAGGCGTGCTAAAGCCCTTAATGAATGAGATCATGTCTGTTAATGTGGGTATTGAGAAGGATCCTGGCTTGGTCTAAATTGGTTCTACATTGTCTTCAGAGGAGCACAAGCAACTAGCCACTTTATTAAAAGATTTCAAAAATATTTTTGCATTGTCCCACGGAGACATGCCTGGAATTGATCTTGAGATTCTACAGCATAGGATTACTCATTGCCTTGAGACTCAACCCTTTTGTTTTCAACCATTGATTAAGAATGTTCAACGGTCAGTCAAAATAAGAGGCTTGCATGGCTGAATTGGAAACAACTCTTGAACTAAGGGCAATAAGGTTGGATGTGATCAATGGAAGCTTACATAGTTGGATGAGAAACAGTCCTTGAACTAGGGGCAAGAAAGGTTAGATGTGCTTGAAGATTCAAAGATGGGTCACTTCTCAAGCCAATAGAGATTTGCAAGAAAGCCAAATCTCAAAATTTCAAAGAAGAAAATTTATTGCTGAAGGACAATCAAGTTCCCATCCACGATACTAGAGGCAAATTCAGACCCAATTGGCTAGGCCCTACATCATCAAGACTATTTGGTCAAGAATAGTAGCCATTCTTGTGGATTTAGAAGGCTTAGAGATCTCGCAACTGATCAACATGGACAAGTTAATGAAATTCTCTACCCTTGAGAGGCTCGTTGGGTCGAAAACTCGGAAAGACGACCTAGGAAAAAGTAGAGCATGAAAAAAAGAACAAAAATAGAAAAAAAAAACAAAAAATAGAGAAAAAAAAATAGAGATCGCAAGGTTGAAAACCCGGAAAGGCAGCTTTGGCAAAAGTTAGAGCTCAAAAAGAGAGAGTTAATACCCAAGTGCACCTTAACCCGGGAACTACGTAAGGCCTGATTCCTATCTTTAGGATACATTGGCAACTTCATCCCAAAGTTCGACCCCAACCATTTTCACATTGCTTGTCTCATCCATGTTGATTGGCTTATCCTTATTCAACTCGGCTGTCCTATCTATGTCCAAATTGGCTCATCTTTGTTTAAATTTGGTTGTCCTATTCTGATAAAAGGATTCAACTGCAAGACAAATCAAGTTCAAATATGAGGTTATGCATCTCGAGAGTTAATTCCACGTTGGTTGGGTAGTGGTCATTTGCAAAAATAGTTTTGAGGATTTTTAGTAAAGTTGACTAATTTTCTCAAAAATTATTCCATTTTTCCAAAACCGAACCACTTCATAGAGAAAAAAAAAAAAAAAAAAGGAAGAAAATTTTCAGTGCTCACAGCCTGACTTACATGATTTCAAAGCAGAAAGTTGAATAAGCATGTTAATCTAAACTCTTATGTTGGTCAAAATCATTTTAGCAGAAAGTCAAAAAAAAAAAAAAAAAGGTCAAAGTGATGAACCAGGGGCACAGTCAAGTCAAGTTTTCTATCTTTTTCCCATTGTCAATGCACTCACCAGAAAAGGCACAACTGAAGCTAGCAGCAAGGGCCAAAGGCTCTCTCATCCTCCAAGTGGTGAGGTATCGAGCCAAGTGTGATGCACGGACTAGAAGTAGAACTGGATATTCGACCCCCTCATAGGGTCCACAACTTCCAGCTTATCCATCAACCACACCTGGGGAGGGATAAAAAAAAAAGAGAGAGATTAAAGAATAGAGAGATGTGCTCTGAGAGAAAAAGTACGGAAAGGGATTTTGAGATAAAATAGAGATTGAGTGCCAAAGTGATGTGAGGATCACAAATAAGAAAGAGTGGGAAACAAAACCTAAAGAAGTAGTGGGCTCCCCGCGAACCGAGAAGTCTCCCACTGATGGAAAACATCCAAGCCTATTAAGGTTTCGACCAATGCCAACCGTAGGCTGCTTTAACCCTTCTTGAGGCATTGGACCGTTTTAATCAGCCTAATGATGGCCCCACTGCAACTAGGGGCAAGTTAGAATGGGCGAGGGCATGACAGTTGTATCAAAGTGCCCAACCACTACTTGGATCCGACCGTCCTCATTTAGATCCGACCATGCGTATTTTAGATCCGATCGGATCTCAGTTCCTGCCAAAATAGCACAACAGCTATAGAAGCAGTGAACCTCATCGTTGTGTTTCGAGGTCTTGTTTTAGGTGTTGCTTTAGGTCCAGCAAGTGTAAATAGGTGTGTTTAGGTTGTTTTCTTTGTTTTTCTTTTATCGAGTAGTATTTTGCATTTTGGTCGGTTGTAGGTTGTTTATCCAGTTTAGAACTCAATTCAAAAGCATTCACTTTCAGTTTCAATTTTTCAAAAGTAAATCATTTTTGTGCAAGTGTCGTGCCATTCACCACATGTTTTGCAAAGAAACAAAAGGTCTTTCTTTTATAAACTGCAGGGTTCAACCCCGATCATTGTTTTATAAAAGAAAATATAGGTTTTCAAGAACAAACAAAGTAAGGACCTATCTGAAACTACATAGGTTCCTGACTACAAAGCATAAAAACAAAAAAAAAAAAAAAAAAAAAAAACGTAAAGTCAACCCCTCCTAGCCCTCTTCATCCTCGGTCATGGAGGATGGGACTCATCACTCTCACTGCTATCTCCAGTAGACTAGATATCAACACTAGCATCCCCCTCACCCTCAGAGGTGGTGTACTCAACACAATCACCAAGGGTCTCCTCTAAAGAAGGCAAGCACTGTCTCACTCTACCTCTACCACGTCTCCTGTGGTCAGCTCGCCCTCTATGTCTCACTGAGGCTCGTCTCTCTCTCATTCCTCTAGCCGGAGGATGTCCCACTAGTGCAGCTGGTGTTGGCTCAAGCTAAAAGTATACAAGGCGTTAGAACAAACACAACAGAATTGTGAATAGGATATCAGAGTATATCAGGGCCAACGAATGAATGAATTGCAAAGTATTTGACTATGGAGAGAGTGGATAAGTGTACCTCGATTCCATGAGAGGCCAAGGCAGTCTGTCTCCTCCGTACCATAAGAAGTAGACGATCAACCGTCCTCAAGAGATCATCAACATACTCTACGGGCACCTGAAAGTGAAAGAAGGTATAAGTAGACAGAACAAAATTGTGAAGCGTAGTAGGTAGATACAAAGAAGAAATGTTTACCTGTGCAACATCAGGAGCAATCACCAACCTACGATTCCTCTCCTCAATAGGATCAAGAGGGATCTGTTCAATCACCCCATTTGATCGCATGTGTACGACCTCAGTGGGAATCGCAGAAAGCCCAGGAATGGGAACTGCTGTAGGAATACCTCCAGCAGCGGTTGCAGCAGCAGCGACAAGAAGCACATGAACCGCACCCCTAGTGAGAGGAGCCATCACACGGGTCTGCAAGAATGTAATGAAGTCACCATCTCCGTGATGCAAATCGCCATCCTCCCCCAACATAAGGTGGTCAATCTAGTGTCCATCACGAAAACCATCAACGATCCTTATACCCGAAGGAGGAGTATATGGAATGTCAAGATCGACTCAGCCCTAAGTCTGACAGATGAGCCTCTCTCCCAAGTAATAAGTCCTATCGAAAGGACCCTCAAACAAAATCTGCATGGTAGAGGCATTCCATGCAGTGGTATAGGTCACCCTCGATGCTTGGGAAATGCCTGCCCAAAGGGTGCCAATCAATCTGCAAGTAGAGAATGCAAGTCAAATGTCAGATATCAAGGGTCGAATAGTATGAAAGCAGTAAAAGACAAGGATCAGTATGAGGTTTTGTTACCCTCTCCACAGTGACCATATCGAATAAGCGGCGGAAGTAGGCAAAGTCACAATTCGCGTGTCTTTGGTGCTCTAATCTGGAGTTATAGTACTGAGAGCGAGGCACATACAACTTAATGGGCCGCACAGGAACAGGGGTAATAGACATGAAATATGTGTAAACCCACAGCTGCAAAAGGAAAACAAGTTTATGATCAAGTGGACAAGTGAAGCAAATATAAACAAAAAAAATGCAAAACTGAAAGCATGGTTTGTAGTAGAACAGAAAAGGAAGTGTAAGGTGTACCTCCCAGACTCTCCAATATCCGCCGAGTGAATCCGCCTTTCGGTGGGATGTCGACCTCATATAATAGTAGATGGTGGCCAGGCTGGCGCCACCCCAATCATACTCTCCCATCTGTGGGAGGTGCACTAACGCTCCCAGAAAGTATAAACCTACGGTATTCTCCCTGTTCGCAAATAGGGTAGTACCGAGGAGATACATAAGGAATCCACGAGCATACTGTGCAATCTCATTTGGAGTAACTGGCTAGAGGGCAAAGAAATGGTCTAGGAACCAACTATAGCACACCATCCCTTATTCGACAACATCTGGGATCGCTCTAAGAAGGTAAAGTTGCGCAGCTCTCCACTGAATCATGTAAGGATCAAAAGGGATCGAGTCGCTAACTCCTACCCACAAACCGTGAGCATCGAGATGTCATAGGGAGTCATAGTCAACTCCCAGTCGATGAGAAGTGGAAGGAGTTGGTGGTGTCCCACCACCGCTCCACTAGATCACCGTATAGCAGCGGCTCGGCCTTCATCTGTATGAGCCCTGAGCAAAAAGGTCCGAAGCTAACATCATCAATCAAAGTGCGAACCTCATAAAGGAGCCTTTCATACTAGACTTGCGGTCCGATAACAGTCCCATATCTGCTCATCTTCCGGGACATAACCTATGGCAAGAAATGTTGTTAGCATTTTGAACAAAGGAACTATAATGCAATTCAGGTAAAATATGCTTGAAAGGATAGCTGTCTTACCATGGAGGTGTTAGCATATAAGTGCTCCATCAGCTTTCATTGTAGGATGTCCTCATCAATCCCAGGAATGAGGCCCTCGAACCTTAGAATGCCACCAGGAGTCAAAGCATGTGAGCGTAACTAGTAGGTAGTTGGGTCAAATGGTCTATCTGTAAGAGGGAGCAACTCAGGCTCCGGCGCTAGAGGAGGAATGTCCTCAGCCACCAAAGCACACCACCCTGTGGAACCTCATCATCAGCCATGAGGAGTGTAAAAGTGAGCAAATGTAAGGGGGTAGTGAGAGAAAAGTAAGGAAAGTGAAAGAAATTGGTGAAAAAACCCCAAATCCAAGCCCTAGGAGAGAGAAAATGAAGAAAAAGTTGAAAATCAAGAGGGGGTAGAGGAAATCACTAGAAAATCGGGAGAATGAGCCAAAAAACCAAGAGAAACCCAAAGCTCAACCAAATTAAAATTGAATCAGTCTAAAATGTAGAGGATTAGAAGGGTTTTCAAAAGATACTTCGCAAAAACCATTGGGTAAGGCGAATGGAGAGAAAATCTAGAGAGATGGAATACCTAGAGAGAGGAAGAGAGGATTTTTACATGGTGTGGGTGTGGAATAAAAGCCCAAAAGTGTGTTTTAAAAAGGCATGGTCGTGAAATGACGAAGCTGCCCCGAGCCACTATTATGATCCGGTTGTGTCCTTTTCGGCCCGGCCGTGTTTTTTTAGATCTGGTCGGATCTAAATGCTGTTCTGCTTTCAAAATGCTATTCTTCTTCAGTTTAGCCGTGTGCATGGGTAAGCCCTCCTAGCTGAAATAAGGTGTTCACCGCATCAGGGCCTGTCCCATATTACAAAAAATTATTATTATGGAACTATGGTTCAAAGTACATTTCTATATGTCTCGTCATTTTCCCAGGATGTGTTAACCATGGATTTGGGCCCATCTTCAAGAGTAAAAATTAGCAGACTTGTTTCTATTTTATATTCCTCACTTTCTTGCAGTGTGGTACACACATGTCCAATTTTGGTTCACATGCGAAACGAGGTAATCTCTGTGAGCATCGCTCCTTGGAACATTTTCTAAAAATGTTGTTTCCCGAAACAGGTTAGTCCCATGCATCAAGTTCCAAAAACTCGTTTGCCCCTTTAATGTTCGAAGAGCATGAATCCCAGCGTAGCTTTCACCCTTTTCGCTGTAAAACACATCTAGGCTTGTTTCATAACCGTTGCATCTTTCACCCTTATCACACGAGTGTGATTTGGCTTGTATCTTTTACCCTTTCTACGTAATGCGTAGTTTGGCTTGTCTCTTTTACCCTTTCTACGTTGTGTAGTTTGGCTTTTCTCTTTCACCCTCGTTATGTAATGCGTAGTTTGGCTTGAACCTTTCACCCTTATAACACGAGTGTGATTTGGCTTGCACCTTCACCCTTTTCGCATTTCCTGTGTTTAGGCTTGTAATTTCACCTTTATCACACGAGTGTGATTTGGCTTATATCTTTTACCCTTTCTACGTGGTGTGTAGTTTAGCTTGTATGTTTTAACCTTTCTACATGATGCGTAGTCTGGCTTGTATCTTTTATGCTTTCTGCGCGAAGCATAGTTTGGCTTGCATCTGTCCACCCATTCTACGTGATAAGTAGTTTGGCTTGTCCTTCATCTCATCTTTATAATTTTTGAGTGGTGTGCTTGTTTGTGGTTTTCATTGATCATTGCATTAAATGTCATTTGTATCCTGCCCCTGAACTATGCTGGTTTGATTCCTTGCAAAGGGATACGTAGGCAACTTATGAGTTCAACTAATTGCATTTACATTTTGATTGCTTGCCCAAGTCTTACAGCCTTTTCAAATGTGTCGTCTTCGGGTTTTAACATTCACTTATGTCATTTCATGACTTCGACCTCTGTCAAAGAGGGGCAACTGTAGACACCCCATTTTGACCACCCTTAAGACTTGGGCACCTCACTCTGAACACTCAATGATGATACGTTACGCTAGACAATGGTTCGAATCCTCAGCAAAAGAATTCAATTTTGAGCTTCAAACCCAAACCTTGCATCCTATTTGGACCAAAACCTGTTTTAGACCATGAAAAAATCCACTTTTCCAAAATTAGAACCCAGCCGTGCCTATATTGGACCCCGTCGTGTGTATTTAGGGCTGGCCGGCTCTAAGTGGCGATAAAACCAAAAAATGACTGGCAAGCCACTTTTGTGGGTCGACCGTACAATTCATTGGTCGGTCGACCATGTGTGCTGACAACAAATATTTTCCAGCAGCCAACTATCCCCATGCCCATGCTTCGGACTAGCTGTCTCTTTATAGATATTTCCAACGTGAGAAACTGTTTGTCTATAAATACAACACCCCCCCTCATGGTTTGGGATTAGAAAAAATCTCCAAGTGCCTATAGTTTGTCCAACACACTTCCCTCTCTTCTTGCAATATATATACATATTGGGCCCGTGTGGTAGAGCTGTGGGAAAGTGATTATAGATTATAGCTTAATGGATTATAGCTTATAATTGTGAACATAAGCTATTAATCTGTTTGGTGCAGCTATGAGATTATGAATTTAAGCAGCAGAGTAGTGTTTGGTTAATAAGCTATAAAATAACTTTTTACTGTGTAATTGTTCTTTTTGCCCTTATATGATATAAAAATGATAATTTTGTCATTTTTTTTAGTTTTAATTTAAAAAAATTATTTCATTAATAAAAGTTAATATAATTAGTATTAATTAGTATCTACTAATATAAAAATTGATACATTTGATAAAATTGTAATGGAAGTAATATTGTAACAATTTTTTTCCATTATAAAATTAATTAGTATCAATTAATAATAAAATTATTAATTAGTATCAATTTCTTAATTTAGTCTCAATTAATACTAAAATTATTAATTAGTATCAATTATTAATAATTAATTTTTATTAGTATCAATTAATATTAATAATCAACAATTGTTATCAATTAGTATCAATTAATAATTAATTCATTACAAAAATATATAATATTAATTTATTAATAATTAATACCAATTAATATTGATTTTTTAATTAATATTGATTTTTTTTTCTTTTTCTTCAGAAATATACATTTTTTTCTTCTTTAATTAATATTAATATTGATTTTTTTTTTCTTCAATTTTTTTTTTCTAGGGTTTGAATGCCACCTGCGAACAACCGCCGGTGGCTAGGGTTTCAACGCAAATCGCGATCGCGATCACGATCGCGATCGCGATCACGATTGCAATTGCGACGACGACGGCCTTCGTTCTTCTAGATCAAGGAAAGATCAAATTTCTTCAAGATCTTTCAAATCTAAAGCTTAACAGAGTTAGATAAGAGAGAGAGGTGCTAGATCGATCTTCGCTCAATTTCCAAGAACAGAGAGAAGATAAAGATGAGAGAAAATAGGAGAAAGTAGTGGTTCTGGTGGCAGTGGGCGGAGGAGATCTGATTCACTTAGATCCGTAGGGTAAATCACAGATCTGGTGGTGATGAATGGTGGTTTTGGTTTTGAGGGAAGTGTAGATCTGATTCTGCTGGCAGTAGACGGTGGTTCTGGTTCTAAAAATGTGGCGATGACACCGCTAGCAAGTGGGGAAAAGAGGCGGTGGTTCTAGTGGCAATGGACAGAGAAGAGGTGTCACTAGAGTTAGTTTGAGAGAGAGGGAGGGAGAGAGAGAGAGAGAGAGAGAGAGAGAGAGAGAGAGAGTTGAGCACAGTGTTGAGAGCTCGAAATCGCCCTCGCCGAAAATCGCCCTCGCCGAAAATCGCCTCTGTCTTTCTCTCTCTCTCAAGTGAACAGTGCTTGAGAACAAAGCTTATATAAGTGGGTTTTTGGTAATAATTGAAATATCTGAGGGGCATCTAATTCATTACTAACGGGGCCAAACAGCTTCCCGCATAATCCATTTTGAAAAGCACCCCAGAACCAACTTAATAGATTATTGCTGAAATGGCTTAAGTTAAGCTATAATTCATCCATCATAATTTTTACCAAACACTCCAACATGGCTTATTTTAAGCTATAAGTGGCTTTAAGTTCCAAATAAGTTTTACCAAACGGGGCTATTAGATACAGCATCTAAGCTTAAACTTGAAGCTTTTGCTGAGGTTCTTGAGCCTTATTTCAAATACTTGAGAGTGTTGAGAGTGAAGTTTGTTAACTAAGAAGCTTTTTCTCTCTTTCAAGAGGTAAACTGTTTTGCTCTTTTACCATCTTTTTTCTCTCTTTTCTTTGCCTTTTCATACTGATTTTAGAGTTATTTTAAGCTTTAAAATGTGATTAAAACTTGGTTACAAATGAGTGAGCTATCCACCATTTCATTGGCTAGCTCACTAGTTGTGCACCCCTTTGTTTTTCATCCTTTTTTTTTGGTTGCTTTCTTTTCATTTTATTTGGTTAAATTTCAGTCCCTTTTAGCACTATTTTAGGCTTGTTTTGTGTGATATTAAATGAATATGGGCTTATAAAAGGGTCCTAGTCCTCCCCACTACCTGTGTTCTTGCTTCCTATGCTTTGAATATCATATTTGTGTTGTTGTAAGTCCTCTCAGATATGGCGTGTTTAGGATATAGCAGCCAATCCATTGAGTTGATCATCTTCACCTTGTTGTAGCTTTACTTGAAACCTTGTGGTCATGGGAGAATTATAGCTTAGGCTTAGCCACCCCGCCACAAGTTTGCTTAACTAGTGTAAATTTTTTGCTTTCATATTCTTGTTGTCCACCTTGAAGCTAGGTAGTAGCTTCTATGTTCAAAGTGTTGAAAAACTCTATTTTTGATCTCTTTTCGAAGCATGGAAATGGATGTCTCATTCTTGTTCCATGAAAAAGAGTTGTCAACAACTTTGGCAAGTTGTGTTTCTAAGCTTTGACAGATAGCTTTTTTTTTTTGTCTTTTTTGTCGTCGTCGTCTTCTTCTTCTTCTTCTTCTTTTTTTTTTTTACTTGCTTTCATGCTCCAAGAGAGCTCTTTCTTGAGAAGTGTTGAAAACTCTCACCAAGTTCCAATTTGTAGCACGGAAATAGATGTTTCACCCTTATTCCATGAGTAGGGAGATGAGTTGACAACAGTTTTTGAGTTGTTACTTTGTTCCCCTTTGGTTGCTCTATAATCATCATATACTATCTTGTGACTTGATGATTTGTGAGTTAAGCATGCCTATCTCTTCCTTGACCAATTTCATGATAGGAAGGAGGTAAGGAGAATAGCTTTACTTTGTGTTTAGTTAAGTCTTTTCCTTTTGCTTTCAAAGATCATCATGCAACAAACTTGTTATGGTTGATGATTTGGGAAGCAAACCTACTCCCTCCTTGAAAATCCTCATGACAAGACGGAGTTAGGAGAGGGCAGGAAGGATGAACAACTTTTGGAAACCTTCTATTCTGCTCTGTTCCAATTTTGTTGCATCAGAGGATCCTCAGAAACAGTGGTCGGCCGGCCATTACTCTGTACAGCCGACCATCTCATCAAGCCGGCGGCCAAGCATCTTGTACTGTAGTGATGGTTTTGCAGCAAAACAAAACAGGTTTTTTTTGGCCAAACAGAGACACGACTGTGTTAAATTGGATCCGACAGGGCCTTATTATGGGCTGGTCGGGCCTCAAAGTGTACAAAATAGAGGACTGCTGTCAGTAGAACAAAGCAAATCCTGAGGCCAAAATAGAACAATTTTCTGACTGTAAACAGAGCAGGTTCTGACAGCAAACAGAGGTTTTCGGAAGATGTTCTCAATTTTGCGCATGCGGTTCCTCGCCTCCTGTTCGAGTCCATTAGATTAATAGCTCTTTAAAATTCATATTTGTAATAATTTGTAATTAATTAGTTGCTTTGCTTTCATTTGAATTTGTGATAGTTAATTAGTTCATTCAATTTGGTATTGTAATAATTAGTAAATTAGGAAATTCATTCGGACCTTCTTGTGCAAGGGAAAACTTGTAACATTTGTATGTCTTCCAACCCCCATTTATTTCTTCCTTTTACTTATATACTTACTGTGGTAGCATCATTTTTTTTTTTTTTTGTTTCATATCATTGCCATACTTTGTATCCATTTTTGCATGCACAGGTTCGGTTCGTCATTTTTGAATGTCATTGTCATTTCCTACTTACTTGAATTCGTGCGTTGCCGCATGTTTTGAGTTGATCTATTTGACATGTTAATAAGTCGATTGCATTTTGTATGCATTGCATTAGCCACTTGCATAGTTAGGAGGTAAGCATTTTTTGCTTTAGCATATTACATGTGTGTTTGTGTTGCCATACTTAACATCTTACCATGAGGCTTTGTGCTTACTCGAAATAAACTGTTTGAATGCCCGTGGATGAAGGTTGTTTTATTTGCATTTGGGGATGATTTTGATCAAAATGTATATATGCGCTCATTACTTTCCTTTTGAGTTGTGTACACTTGAAACACTTTAAAAAATCATATCAAATCAAGTCATTTCCAAAGCAAGTGAAATAGTCTATACTTGCATGCCTCACATAGTAAGTTAGCACAATAATCAAAACATGAGCATATACTATCAATAAAAATCACATCATTATTAGTAGAGACTAATCTTTGATCGGGTGAGTGGGGTGCTTAATTCATGATCTTCTCCTCTCATACCTAAGTTCCCGAGCCGAGACACTTTGGTTATGATGGACAAGTGGCCTTTGGCACAAATCACGGGTTTCCTAAATTTTTCAAAAATATTTAGGTGGCAATTCTAAAATCTGGCAATGTAGTCCATTTTTGGCATCTCTGATGATTAATGGATTTTTTAAGATTTGTCGGATTTGGATTCTCATTTATGTTTTTCTATTTCACATTGCACTTGTGAAATCAGATTCAAAACCACAGGAGTTCGAACTGTAGGGCTATCGTATCCGAGGAGACTAAATCCCTCCGAAGAGCAAGAAAAACCAGCTACATGCTTTCAGTGGCAACAAAACCAAAAAATGACCGACGGGCCACTTTTTTGGGCCGGCCGTATAATTGATTGGCCGGGCGGCCATGTTTAGTGAAGTAGATATTTTGTAGCGGCCACCTGCTCCCATCCACATGCTTTGGACCAATTGTCTTTGTTGCAGATATTTCCAACGTGAGAAGCTGTTTGTCTATAAATACAACACCCCCTCATGGTTTGGGGTTAGAAAAAAATCTCCAAGAGCCTATAGCTTGTCCAACACACTTCTCTCATCTCTTGCAATATGCATACACAATAGATACACCATACAAGCTTAAACTTGAAGCTTTTGCTGATGTTCTTGAACATAATTTCAGCTCCTTGAGAGTGCTTAGTTTGTGGTTTGTGAACTAAGAAGCTTTTCCTCTCTTTCAAGAGGTAAACTTTGACGTTTTTCACCATTTTTTCTCTCAATTTTCTTTGTATTTGCATAGTGATTTCAGAATTATTCTTTAGCTTAAAATGTGATTCTCCTTAAAAGTGGGTGGGCTAGCCATCTTTCTGTTAGCTAGCTCACTAGCTGTATATCATTTGGTTTATTTCTTCTTCTTTTTTTTTCACTTTTTTTAGTTAAATTTCAGTACCTTTTAGCACTATTTTTAGACTTGTTTTGTGTGATATGACTTGAATATGGGCTTATAAAAGGGTCCTAGTCCTCCCCGCTACATGTGCTCTTACTTCCTATGCTTTGAATATCATATTTGTGTTGTTGCAAGTCCTCTTGGATTTGGCGTATTTAGGATATAGCGGCCAGTCCGTTGAGTTGATCGTCTTTACCTTGTTATAGCTTTACTTGGAACCTTGTGGTCATGGGAGGATTAGAGCTTAGGCTTAACCACCCCACCACAAGTTTGCTTATCTAGAGGTAAATTTCTTGCTTTCATATTCTTGTTGTCCACCTTAAAGCTATGTAGTAACTTCCGTGTTCAAAGTGTTGAAAAACTCTCTTATCGATCATTTTCAAAACATGAAAATGGATGTCTCATCCTTGTTCCATGAAAAAGAGTTGTCAACAATTTTGGCAAGTTGTGTGTTTAAGCTTTGATTGATAGCTTGCTTTGTGTCTTTTTTTCCTTACTTGCTTTGTTGCTCCTAGAGAGCTCTTTCTCGAGAAGTGTTGAAAACTCTCTCTTAGTTCCACTTTGTAGCATGGAAATTGATGTTTTATCCTTATTCCATGAGTAGAGAGATGAGTTGATAACAATTCTTGGGTTTTTACTTTTTTTCATTTTAATTGCTCTATGATCATTACATACTATCTAGTGATGTTTAATGATTTGTGGAGCACTTCTACCTCTTCCTTGAATAATTTCGTGATATGAAGGAGGTAAAGAGAATATCACTTTTAATGTCTAGCTAAGTCTTTTCCTTTTGCTCTTAAGATCATCATGCAAGCAAACTTGCCATGGTTGATGATTTGGGAAGCAAACCTACTCCTTCCTTGAAAATTTTCATGACAGGAGGGAGGAGGAAGGATGAACAGCTTTTGGAAACACTCTTTTTGCACTGTTCCAGTTTTGTTGTAGTAGGGTTTTCCTCAGAAACAGTGGCCGGTCGGCCATTATTATGTACGGCCGACCACCTGATTAGGCCAGCCGGCCAAGCATGTTGTACGACAATGGTAATTTTTCAACAAAACAAAACAAGTTTTTTAGGCCAAATTGAGGCACAGCCGTATTTCATTAGATTTGGCCAACCCTCATTGTGGTCTAGCCGGGCTTCAGAGTGTGCACACAGAGGACCGTTGTTTGGAAAAACAGAGCAGCTTTTGGCAGCAAATAGAGAGGTTTTCAGAGGATGTTCGCACTTGTGTGCGCATGCGACTTGCCGCTCATTTAAGCCCATTAGATTAGTAGCTTTGATATTTGTATTTTGTAATAATTTGTAATTAATTAGTTGCTTTTAGTCAAATTTGTAATAATTAATTAAGTAGTTAATTCATTTGGTATTGTAATAATTAGTTGATTAAGACATTCGGACCCTCTTGTGCGAGGGCAAATTTGTAATATTTGTATGTCTTACAACCCCAATTTCTTTCTTTCTTTTATTTATATGCTTACCGTGGTTGCATATAGGATCATGTTTTCATTTCATATCATTGCAATGCTTTGTATCCATTTTTGCATACATTAAGGTTCGGTTCATCATTCTTGAATATCATTGTCATTTTCTACTTACTTGAATATGTGCATTACTGCATGTTTTGAGTTAATCCATATGATATGTTAATAAGCTGAACCTAGTAGTTGCGTTCCAGTATGTGTTGCATCAACCATTTTGCATATAGGATCATGCATTTTTCTAACTATATTATTTTTCTTTCGCTTACCTCGGAGTACTAGGTGAACAATTTTTGGCTTTAGCATATTCATGTGTGTGATTGTTGCCAAGTCAAACATATTACCATGAGGATATATGCTTATTTAAAATACCTCTTTGAATGCTTGTGGATGAAGGCTATTTCGCTTAAGTTGGAATGACTTTGATTAGTGTACATATGAGCTCGTTTTTCATTCAAGTAGCACATATTCAAAACTCTTTTTAAACAAGCATGAAATCGAAGTATTCCAAAGCAAGTGAAACAGTCTATACTTGTGTGCCTCACATAGTAAGTTAGCGTAATAAAATTAGAACAATAGCATATAATGTTGATAAAATTCACATCATAATTAGTAGAGACCAATCTTTGATTAGGTGAAAGGGGTGCTTAATTCATGGCATTCCCCTCTTATACCTAAAGTTCCTAAACCGAGACAACTTTGGTTACGACAGACAAGTGACGTTTGGCAAGAGTCACGGGTTTTCTAAATTTTTCAAAAATATTTAGGTGGCGACTCTGAAATCTGGCAATGCAATCTATTTTTGGCATCTCTGATAATTAATGGATTTTCTAGGATTTGCCGGATTTGGACTCTCATTCATTTTTCTATTTTACATTGCACTTGTGAAACCAAATTAAGAACCACGGGAGTTCGAACTGTAGGGCTATCATACCCAAGGAGACTAAACCCCTCTGAGGAGTGTGAAAAACCAACTACAGCGTGCCACTGACTGGCTCTGGTGAGGCCTCAAATCTGGTAAGTAATGTGAAGGCCACCTCCGATTGGATATTAGGGGCAATTAATGACGCAGTCATTAGAGATGTATCTCAATTTGGGGAGGGCGAACTAATGAGAGCGTTCGGTTATGCTCAAATAGAGGCTTTGACCCTGGTGGTTGCCCTGCTGGGCAAGGGGTTGATGGCAAGGCTAGACGTAGAGCACACCATAGCTTCAGCCGAGTAAGCCAATGACCCTGTTTGGTAGGGCTTATTTCCAGCTTATTTCAGATTTTAGCTTAATTTAAGCTATTTTGATGTGTTTGGTCTAGCTTAACAATACAGCTAATAACTTTTTGTAAGTCAAAAATCAACTTATTCTTTGAGTGGGAGAGGAGAAGCTTAATTTATAAGTCAAAAATCAGCTTATATTCACAGCTATAAGGTATAAGCTGTTAGGCTATAAGTTATAATCACTTTCCCACAGCTCTACCAAACAGGGCCAGTGTTGATCTACAGATGGCCAAGGCTAACATCAAACGCTTGCGTAAGATGGTAGGGAGCGCCTACAGAAAAGGAATCATGCATGCTCAGAACGGTAAAAGGTTTGAAGTGCTAGCCCTTGTACAGAGCCACGTAGTTGATCACGCCAGAGTTGAGAAGGCTGAGGCTGTTGCTGAACTAGAGGATGTCAGGGCTTGGCTTGGTCAATCCACTTCTGACTTAGAGGTCGCTCACTGCAGAACGGTGGCCTTGGAGTTTGAGGTGGCGACCGAGTGAAAGAAGACCGTCGAAGCCCAATAGGCCTGTTCTACTACCAAAGAACAACTAGAAGAAGCCCTCATCAATAATGAAGAGCTGCATGATCTATATCTGAAGGAAAAGGAAGAGTAAGATACGCAAGTGGCTGAGTTGATGAGGGCCCTAGTTACTGAGAGAAGAGCTCTAGAGGCAGAGAGGGGCAAAAGTGCAGAATTCACCAAGACTTTGGCCTTTGAGCAAGCCGCTTACCCTGACCTCTATGCAGCAACTGTTGAGCAATTCAAGCAATCCATTGAATTCCAAATAATGGTGGATGCAGCTGTGGAAACAAGCTTGGCTAAAGAGGGAGGGAACGAGGCTGGGCCATCTAGCTCAAGGGCTGCCGAATTGGTGGAAGGGTAAACCAAGGCACAAATCATTGAAAACTTCCAACAATCTAACTATTTCAACACTTGCTGAGCAATTATTGGGATAACGATTGAGTGAAGTTCAGGTAGAAGGCTGAGGTGACCTTTCTCGATATTGACTTTGACCTCATTCAGCTAGGAGATAGAGACGTTATCTACACTCTGTTGGATGAGGGGTAGACGAAAAAGACCTGGTATCCAGTGATAAAGAGGGAGATGGAGGGGGGAAACGTGAGCCTTGCCTTATATTTTATTATATGTGATTTGCCTTGTAAAAATTGTACATTTTGTAATAAACTTGGGAATGTTGAAATGTAAATAATACAAAGTTTTGCTCTTCCACATGTTGCAATTTATACTTGTATTTGAATGATCTTTACGTTGAAATCGAAATGAAGTGACAACTGTTAGGTCAACACTTTATAAAAATTGGACTTGTAAAAACGAAAATTGGACTCGTGTAAAAACTGAAATTGAATTGGCGATTGAAGTTGAAGTTGTATTCGTGTAAAATTGTAAAAAGGTGGACCTGAACTTGTAAAGTGTAGTCGTGCTGAGCACTAAGGACTTAATTTGCACTCAAATTGAAACTGAAATTGAATTTTCATGGTTAGTATTGCCAAATTGCACTTGACTGACCATCAATCAAGCAAATCGAACTAATCAAATTTTTAACGGCATCAGTTGTGAAAAGTTTGTTTAAGAAGGAAAATTGAACTTTGCAAAAAGGATTCTAGTTTAAGAGGTTAATCCTTCATTTTGTCACGTTGTTACAATGATGACCTGGACAGACCACGTACAGGCTTGTTTGATGACCTTGCTCGGTCGATGGGCTAACCGGTTCTAGACTTATGCCTGCCGAATGCCCTCATCGGTCATCATGGCCAGAACTTAGTGTTGTTGAGACTTCTGGACTCAATCTAGCTAAGATCTTTGGGCTCAATCTTGCGGAGGCCTCTGGACTCTGTCTTGCTGAGATCTTTGGGCTCAATCTTGCTGAGGCTTTTGGACTCAATCTTGTTGAGATCTTTGGGCTCAGTCTTGCTAAGGCTTCTGGACTCAGTCTTGTTGAGATTTCTGGACTCAATCTGTAGATTTAGTCTTGCTAAGGCCTCTGGACTTAGTCTAGCTGAGATCTTTGGGTTCAGTCTTGCTGAGGCTTCTGGACTCAGTCATGTTGAGGTTTTTGGACTTAGTCTATCTGAGATCTTTGGGCTCGATCATGCTAAAGCGATCGGATGGTTTGATTTAGAATATTTGAGATTTACAACACAGATAAAGGAGGTGAAGACTTTTCTCATTAATGTTTAGTCCTGCCAAAGTTAACTTGTAAAATGCTTTGAAAAGAATGGCAAAATACAATAATAATTTGGGCCAAATATGACAATGAAATAAAGGAAGACACGAGGAAAAGACTTCACATTTTATTGAAAATACCGCCTGAGATATTTAGCATTCCATGGGTGAAAGAGATGTTTGCCCTCTATGTCTTGCAAGCGGTAAGTGCCTGGGCGTGGTCTAGACTTGATGATGTATGGCCCCTCCTATTTGGTTGCTAATTTTCCCTCGGCTGGGTTCTTGGTTGCCAGAGTTGCTTCCTTCAAAACTAGGTCGCCTACAGTGAATTCTCTAGGTCTAACTCTGATATTATAATGCTTCCTCATCCTCTGCTAGTATGAGGCCAGTCTAACGGCAGCCAACTCCCGTAGTTTCTTAATATGGTCTAGTTCAACCTGTTGCAGTTCTTCATTCAGTTCTGGGTTTGGATGCATTACTCGAGGGGTTAACAGGCCGATCTCCATAGGGATGACCGCCTTAGAGCCATACGTCAAGTGAAAAGGGGTGTCCTCCGTGGGGGTTCGTGCTGTCATCCTATATGCCCAAAGTACGGTCGGTAATTCCTCTGCCCATAGTCCCTTAGCAGCCTTCAACTTGGTCTTGATAATCTTCAACAGAGACCGGTTGGGAACTTCGACTTGTCTATTAGCTTGGAGGTGACCTGGAGCGGAGAAACATGTCTTGATGTTGAGTTCCTCATAGAACTCCTTGAACTTAGCGTTGTCAAACTGTTTCCCATTATCTAACACAATGGCCTGAGGTATTCCGAACCTACATACGATGCATTGCGAGATGAACTTAGTAGTATTTCGCTTAGTAATCTTGACTAGAGGCTTTGCTTCCACCCATTTAGTAAAGTAATCGATGGCAACTACGGCGAACTTGACTTGTCCTTTAACAGTCGGCAGAGGGCCTAGGAGATCGATCCCTCACTTAGTAAAGGGACAGGGGCTGCTAAATGTGATCAATTCAGATAGAGGAGCATGAGGTATGTTGACAAAGCGCTGGCACTTATCGCATTTTAACATAAAATCATTAGCATCTTGGCTAAGTAATCATTAGCATCTTGGCTAAGTGTAGGCCATAATTAGCCCATGCGAAGGATCTTATGAGCCAACGATCGTCTCCCAAAATGGTTGCCACAAACTCCTTCATGGATTTCCCTCATAACATAGGTTGTTTGGTTTGCATTAATACACCTGAGATATGGTCATTAAAACCCTCGCTTATATAGGATTCCTTCAACGATGACATAGTTAGCCGACCAAACTCTGGTCTTGTCTGCCTCTTTCCTATCTTCTAGCAGTATCCTATTTTCCAAGAATTAAACTATGTCCTGCACCCATCGGATGTGTTCATTTTCGAGTAGATAGCCTTCTTGCTGGTTTTGGAAAATCACTGGGTGTTGCAGATAATCAACTCTAACCCCGCGACTAAGGTCAAATTAATCGGCTGAGGTTAGTTGGGCCATCTCATTTGCTTGAAAATTCTCTGACCTTGGGATATGCTTGATGTGAAAGCTGTTGATTAGACGTGTGAAGAGTAAAGCAATGGTCCTATACGATCTCATTTTCTCTTCCTTTGTGTCAAATTCTCCACTAATCGGACCAACTACCAGCTATGAATCACTGAACACTTGAATATGATCTACCCCAAATATCTTTAGGCAACTGGAGGCCTACTATTAAAGCTTCATATTCCGCCTCGTTGTTACTTGCCTCAAACTGGAATTTGAGGGCACATTTGAAGTCCTCACCTTCTGGAGTGGTAAGGATTAGTACCGCCCCACTTCCTTCCTTCCTGGAAGGGCCATCAACATTTAGAGTCCAGGAGTGGGGGTTGGTCTCCTCAAGCGTCGTGCTGGCTGGTGGGGGAAGTATGTCTAAAGTGACATTTGTGAACTCGAGGATGAAGTCTGCTGTAGCTTGGCCTTTAATAGTTATCTGAGGTCGGTAAGAAATTTCATACTGACTTAACTCAACAAACCATTGCATAAGCTTGCTAGGCAACTCAGGTTGTTGCATAAACGTTTTCAAGGGTTGGTCTGTGAGGGCCACAATGGAATGGGCTTAAAAAGTATGATTGGAGTCGTCTGGAGTGGTAACGAGAGCTAATGCCAATTTTTCCAACAAGACATAGTTCTGTTCTGCTCCCTTGAGTGCTTAGCTGATGTAGTAGACAGGCGTTGGACTAAATTTTCCTCTATGATTAGGGCTGCACTAACTACGGTGTTAGAGATGACCAGATAGAGAAAAAGTGCTTCTCCTGGAACTGTTTGAGAGAAGAGATGAAGGTTGGCCATACATTGCTTCAACTGTTGACATGCCTCCTCAAATTCATCATTCCAAGTAAAAGCCTTCCTGAGCACCTTGAAAAACGGAAGACATTTTTCCGTTGCCCTGGAAATGAATCGATTGAGGGCAGTCACTTTGCCCGTAAGCCGTTGAACCTCTTTTACAGTGCTGGGAGACTTCATTTATACCAATGCCTTGATCTTCTTTGAGTTGGCCTCGATTCCTATGTGGCTAACCATAACAATCAAAAAACTTGCCAGACCCTACGTCAAAGGCACACTTCATTAGATTTAAATTCAAATTCATTTTGTACTTGCATAGGGTCTGGAAGGTCTCTCGAATGTCGGATAGGTGATTTGAAGCAAGCTTGCTTTTAACCAACATATCATTTACATAGACTTCCATATTTCTACTGATTTGATTCTTAAACATTTCATTGACCAACTGCTAATAAGTGGCCTCTGCATTCTTCAAGCCGAATGACATTACTCGGTAATGGTAAGTCCCTCGATCAGTGATGAAAGATGTGTGCGGTTGATCTGCTGCATGCATAAAGATCTTATTGTAGCCTGAAAAAGTATCAATGAAACTAAGCATCTGATGACCTGCAGTTGCATCAACCAGTAGGTCTATTTTGGGGAGAGGGTAGCTATCTTTGGACATGCTCTGTTAAGGGTCTGAGTAGTCGCAAAGTCTCCACTTTCCATTACTTTTACAAACCAAGACCATATTAAATAACCATCTAGGATAGCCTACATTTTTTTTATAAACTTGGCTTTTAACAGCTTGTCCACTTTTTCAGTGATGAGACCGTTACGCTTGGGGTGAAAAATGCGCTGCTTCTGGCGAACTGGTCTACAAGTTTTTTTATAAACTAATTAGTCCCATTAATTTTAAAAAGGTAAATTTAATATATTATTTAAAAATTAGATTTATGGTTATACCCTTATTTCTATTATGTTTTCTTTCTTTCTTTTCTTCTTTTGTGTCAAAAAAGTAAGATACACAACCTATGAAAATCAAATTTATGATGAATTTTTATATAAGAATCTTTTTTATTTGGAATGACTTGAAATGTAAGATTTTTCAAACATTTGAAAAGGAGTAAAAAAAAAAAAAGACTTGAAATGTGAGATTCTTCAAACATTTTAAAATGATGTGAAATTTTTTAAATATTTCAAAAGGAGTACAAAAACTCCTTAGTAAGTTTTGAGCAAATATAAAATTTTAATATGTAACACTCCAATATAACACTCAAACATAACACTCCAAAAAATTCATTATTATATACTTTTTCCAAACGTAACACTCCAATGTAACACTTCAAAAAAAAAAAAACTTCTTAGTGTAACACACAAAAATTTCTTAGTGTACTTTTTTCCAAATATAATGTTCCAATGTAACACTCTAAAAAAAAGATGCGGGATTCTTCAAACCATTCCAAAATGAGTACATAAATTCCTTAGTAAATTGTGGGTAAATGTATAATTTCAAGTTGGGAGTGTTACGTTTGGAAAAAGTACACTAAGCAATTTTTTAATGTTTTTATGGATGTTACATTGGAGTATTACGTTTGAAATTACATTGATTAGAGCGTTCCGTTTGGAAAAAGTAGACTAAGTAATTTTATTGTGTGTTACGTTAGAGTGTGTTACATTAGAGTGTTACGTTTGCAAAAAGTTTTGAGTGTTATATTGTAAAGTTCACTAAAGAGTTTTTTAGTGCGTTACATTAGAGTGTTACATTGAAGTATTGCATTCTTATTCATAACGTGAGATTTGTTCCAGAAAGACGGAAAATTCAAAACTTCTACAGTGGGATTGTCCAAATGCGTAATTTTATATTTGGAAAAATTCACTTTTATCCTTAAAAAATTAAACCAAAGCGTGTAATGACTACTATTTTGTATAACTTTTACTTTAATAAGATTTTTGAGCTCATAAAAAAAAAAATGAAACAATTCACAAAATTTTAAATTTCGAGATTTATTAATATTTTACCTAAAAAAAAAATTTAACGTTATTATATTGCGTAAGTCAAAGACAGCGAAGTTTACGGAAGGACGATACGGTTGTCCGATGGAACTGCTCATGTACCGACACCCCGAATTAGAAAAATGTTTGAGAATTTTAAATTATGTGTTCTAAAGGGATTTATGGGGGTGAGTTTTATACATTGATGTGATGTTTTGATTTTAGATTTTTTTTTTTTTTTTTTTTTTTTTTTTTTCACTTCATTAGTACTCAATTAATGTTCTCAAATTAGTAGGATGAATCATTATTGCTCCAATTATTAGGAATTTGGAGCGGCTGATGTGAACAATCCACAGCAGCTTCCTGTGGTGTTCGGAGATGTTCTGAGAGAGGAATTTTTTGATTTTTTTTTTACAATTTAAATTATACATATAATAAGATTTGTTAATTAGATCATTTATATAAAAAAAATTTAAAATTAATTGAATATATATAATTCCAGAATAAGAGTATATTTATTTTTTTATAAAATAAATGGTTAACAAAAATAATTAGATTAACTTCATAGGGTTACGGATTTTGATTAACTTTATTTTTTACATAAATAATATTCAATAAATTCTATAATATATACAATTTAAATTATTAAAAAACAAAACTCACAAAAAAACCTCTACCAGAGCATCATAAGAGACCGCTGCGATTTGCACATAACAGGATCGCCAAAGCTCAATTATTATATAGGGTGAATTACAAATAAATTTTTAAGGTTGGCTTGAAATATAGATTGTTTCTTGTGATTTGAAAAATTATAAATACCATTTTATTAGAATTTTTTATTTAATAAAAGTAATTAAAAAAAATTCATAATTACTCTCTTATATAATAATAAAATTACCTAAATTATTAATTGAAACATATTTTAACATCATTAAAAACTATTAATTGACTTGATGATTTATTAATTAAAGAGTGAATTTGTTATGAAATTAAAAACTCAGGAGGTAGAATGTAATTTTCCAAACTACAGAAAACGATTCGTATTTAATCAAATCTCAAAAAGTATATATATTACTCGGAATAAAATAATAATAATAAAAAAATTAATTTTATAATGCGTGGGTCAAAGGCAGCGAAGCTTAGGATGGACCAGCCTTAATGGTTCAAAAATTAAACTATTTATTGATTTTTATTTTTAATAAATATTTTTAAAATTTTAAATATATATATTTTTTTAGATACACCTTACTTAGATGTATATAAAAAATAAAATACTTGTAAAAATATATTTTAAAAAATTAATAAATGTACAAGAGTACGAAAATATACTAATTTTATTTTTTTTATATTTTCGGTATTTAATGAATTTTTTTAAAATAAAATTCAGAAATATTATACTTTTTCAATATATTTATGTTAAGTGTATGTAAAAATTAAAAAATTATTTAAAATAATAAAAAAATTTAATAAAAATAAAAATATATCATTTTTTTTAATTTTAAAAAAAAGTAAATTCAGAATATTAGAGCTATTTTTGAAGCAATATTTCTTTTGCCTAGCAACATCAAATGGTGAAAAATATCACCACTGGGATGCTCTTATAATTTATTTAACAAAATAAAATATATAATTATTCAATGTAGGTGCATCTAAATTTTTTTATTTAGAAAGATACACAACTCCATACTTTATGAGTAATAATTAAAGTTATAAAAAAAAGTCATAAAATATTATATAAGATATAATTAAATTTTTTAAAATAATATCATAATTAAAAGCAAATTAATTATAACTAAAAAAAATGACATAATAATACATCTAGCTAAGAGGGTGTAGGATAGAATTCCCCAAAATGTAGAGTGAAAAAACAACACCAAGTTTTCAGATGTTTCCCTTACTTCAATCTCCAGCTTAATAAATTAAAGGAATAACAATAACCATCACTCTGCTTGTTTTTATTTTCAGAATTCACTTTTTTTAAAAAAAATTTTTATTTTTATTTTTCATATTTTTTGTGAATTTTTTTAATATTTCAAGTAATTTTTTTTTAATTTTTAAATACACTTAACATAAATACATTTAAAAAGAATAATATTTTTGGAAAAAATATTTAAAAATTTCACTAAACACCTAAAATTGAAAAAAAAAAATGAAAATTTAATACATTTTTTTTTAAATTTTTTTTGTATTTATTAATTTTTTAAAATAAATTTTCACAAATATTTTACTATTTAGATATATATAAATAAAGTGAATCTAAAAAAATACTTAAAATTTTGAAAATATTTACTAAAAATAAAAATATAAAAAATTAAAAAACTAAATTTTGAAAAAATTAAATTCAAAAAATTGAAACCAACAGCAATGAATAATAACAGCAGCGAAGCTCCTATCTTTTCTCAAGGAAACATTAGAGGGAGAAATGGCTGAGGCTGAAAGTGCAATCGGTTTTCTGATGGAGAACTTGGAGGAGTTAATGATCTCTAAAAGAGATATGATTTCAGAAGTAAAGGATCAAATTGAAAGGCTTTACAAAGATCTCCGATTCTTCCATGAAGTTTTGCTTGAGTTTTCTGAGCTTGACGAAGTGCAAAATCTGAAGGCAAGAATAGGAAATTTGGCGTACGATGCAGAATATACGGTTGACTTGTTCGTAGTTGATTCTATCTTGAGCAAGAAGAATATGATGATGATGCCAAAGAAGGATCGCTCCTTAAATCTTGACCATGTCAAAAAAGAGATTGCGGCCATCAAAACAGAGGTGAAGGAAATTTATGACAAAAAGATTTATAAGAAAGGGAAGGCGACGGAAAAGGGGATGGTGAACATACAAGTTGGAAGTTCAAGAGCAAAGACAATCACTTGTACTTGGGATGAAGAAATAATGGTGGGCTTTAAGGATGAAGCAATGAGCTTAAAAGAGCAACTTACCAGAGGACCAAATCAACTAATGGTTATTTCGATTGTCGGCATGGCTGGACTAGGTAAGACCACTTTGGCCAAAAATTTGTATAATGATCCTCTAGTGGTATACCACTTCCATATTCGTGGGTGGATATCTGTTTCTCAAGAGTACCAAAAGAGGGATTTGTTACTTGGCCTTCTAAGTTTTGTTATGCAGCATAAAAATGAGATTAATCAAATGAAAGATGATAAATTAGGTGAGCAATTGTATAAAGGCTTAAAGGGAAGGAGATACTTCATTGTGATGGATGATATATGGAATGGTAAGGCTTGGGATGATTTGAAAATTTTATTTCCAAATGATGACAATGGAAGCAGAATTATGTTCACTAACCGGCACAGAGAGGTTGCTTTGCATGCCAAACCCAGTATTCCTATTTCTCTACGCTTTTTAAGAGATGATGAAAGTTGGGATTTGTTCAGACAGAAAGTATTTGGAAGAGGAGAGAGTTGCCCTCCAGAGTTCACCGAGATTGGAAAGCAAATAGTCAAAAGGTGTCAGGGTTTACCATTAGCCATTGTTGTGATGGCTGGGATGCTAGTAAATGAAGGGAAGAGCCTAGAAGTTTGGAACCATGCAAAGAAAACCTTAAATTCACAGATGGATGTTGATCCACAACTATGGATGAAAACACTATCATTGGGATACAACCAGTTGCCTCATCACTTGAAACCGTGTTTTCTATATTTCGGGACATTCCCAGAGGATTTTGAAATTCCAGTGCGGAAGTTGATTTCGTTATGGATTGCTGAGGGATTTATCCAAAAGACTGCAGGAAAATGTTTGGAGGATGTAGCAGAGGAATACTTGATGGATTTAATTGATAGAAGTCTTGTATTAGTTTCAAGAAGAGGGTACAATGGTAAAATCAAAGCGTGTTCTATCCATGATTTGTTGCATGATTATTGCGTAAGAAAAGTTGACGAAGAGTATTTCCTCCAACGGATTTCGAATATCCAACATCTTTCCTCTTCATCAAAGATCTGTTTCGAGCACATGCGTCGTATAGGCATTGATACGGACAATTTGAAGGCTATGTCTAAAATCAATTCTTTTTCAGGCATCCGATCTTTGTTGAGCTTTAAAAGACACCACTATACAGAATGCCATCTTGAGTCCCTTCCCTTACGCTTTCAACTTCTTAGGGTGTTTGAAGATGTAATTCCCATATCCATTTGCAGTCAATACCGTTGGGTGAATGAGCTAGTTCTCTTGAGGTACTTATCTCTTCATAATTTTCAGCCATACTCACTTTTTATCCCAATTTCAATATCCAACCTCTGGAATTTAGAAACACTTATTCTTAGTTCAGAATCATCTATTACTCTACCAGAGAGTATTAGGAAGATGGAAAAGTTGAGGCATCTCCATTTTGTTGGAGGGGGAAGGTATGTAATTGAAAGTCAAGATCCTTATGATTGCTATCCCTTCTCATTGGATAACCTACAAACTCTCTCCTTGGTAGATCCACAGTCTTGTAGTGATTTCTTGGGTGGGACTCGTAATCTCAGAAGGCTAGGATTTCAGGGACATGTAGAATGTGGAGGATGTTTGACATTTCCTCGTTTAGACTCTCTGAACAATCTCCAAGAGTTAAGATTGTTTAATACTACATGGTATTTAGATGCTGGAATAAGGTCAAACAACCTTGGAGGAATTAAGTTCCCATCAAATCTTAAAAAGCTGACTTTGAAGAAAACCTATCTAGATTGGGATGAGATGTCAACCCTCAGCAAGTTATTACCCAACCTAGAATGTCTAAAGTTATTAGAAAAGGCTTGCAATGGACAGAGTTGGGAAACGAGTAGGGATTTCTCTGGACTGAAGTTCTTGAAGCTTGCATCTCTTAACATTGTGTGGTGGAATGCTTCTAGTAATCACTTTCCTAGTCTTCAGCAGTTAGTGATAAGTAAGTGTCATTGCCTTACAAAAATCCCATCTGAAATAGGGAATATACCCACACTACAAATGATTGAGGTCGATTGGTGCAACTCTTCCCTTGCCAATTCTGCTAGAGAAATTAAAGAAGAACAAGAAAGCTTGGGAAACAATTGGTTGAAGATTATTCAGTCCTACAACCAGTTTTAGGTGGTGTTTGGGAAGAACTTATTGGGGCTTTTTTGGCTATTTTAGCCACAAAAGACAAAATAGGCTTTTTTAGCCACAAAAAACAAAACATCACATCCAACCCATAATCATTACACTCCCCTCTCACAAAAAAAGTCAAAAAAGCCAAAAAGTCAAAAAGCCTTTCCCAAACCAAACTTTTAAGCCCAGGCTAAAATAGCCAAAAAAGCCAAAAAGCCAAAAAGTCAACCCACTTCCCAAACGGAGGCTTAAAGTAAGTGCTTAACTTGTTCAAATCATACTTCGTGTTTACATGTATTAGTTTTTTGTTTGTCCATTTCATTTTATGTTTATTATAGTTGTTATTGTTTTTTTTCCCCCTCTATAAGCACTTGATCTAGCAAAAATAACATTGTTTCAATAATTCAAATTATTAAAATCATCCAAGTGATGACCCCAAACATGCATATTATTTTGGGGTTATAGCTATTCTGGTTTTGACCCGACTCTTGTTGTATTTCAAGCTCGAGTTTCATGATTCTGTATTGTTGTTCTTGTCTCTTTTTCCTTATTCCTCATTGAAATTGAGTTTTGGAGTGTCTTGGTTGTGTTTGGAGCAGGTTAGTTGCTAGTTGGTTTAAATTGTTGTTGTCTAGATTTTGGCCTCTTCGTTCGAGCGAGACTTCTTGCGCTCGAGCGAGTTTTGTGAGCTTCTAGTACTTTTGCAAGCCTACACAAATATACTGAGAGGGTAGTGTTCTTCGCTCGAGCAATGACTCTCGCGCTCAAGCGACAGTTTTCTGTCTGTAAAACTTCTGAGAGTGTGTATTCTGCGCTCGAGCGAAACTTCTTGCGCTCGAGCGAGGTGACTTATTTGTGTCTGGTCGCTCGAGCGACAACTCTTGCGCTCGAGTGAGCTGCGCGTATATCAATTCGCAGCAACAACTTTTTACTTAACTTTTTCATACCTTTTGTTCCAAAAACCCTAGATCGGGACCTCCTCTCTCTAAAACTCTCTCTCTATATTTTTTACCTAGATCTAGTAGGTTCTCTACTCGTGTCCCTTTGTTAAAAAGTAGTACGTCTCAAGAACTCCCTTTTGATCCGATTAAAGCTTGGTTTCGGCGTTCTTGAAGATCCTCCATCTTTTCCTTTGGTCTTCTAAGTTTGAGGTGAGATTTTCTATACTTTCATATGTATTTTAACTTAATTATGAGTTGTTGTGTAACAATGGTGAAATTTGTATATACTATAAACAAACCTAGGGTTCGGATATTAAATCAAAAAGGGGGTTTCCAAATGAATGAGTTATGAATGGTTATGAGGTTGAATATTGTGACAAAATAGTTGATTTTTGGCATTTGGGTTGATACATGGGAAGGAGTGAGTTTGCCCTCAAATAGTTATTTTGTATAAATAAATCGAATTAGTATTGAAAATGTGAAACTTAATAGATGTTGATATATATGATAAAGAAGAATATGTATTATCACTCACTTATGAAATTTTGAATAAATTATCAGTCTTGAGATTGAATATCTGTTTAGAAATATCTATATTGGACTATCGGTGGATGATAGCTATAATTGTTGTAGAAATTGCATAATAATTAGGTGAATTGCAACTAATTTCTTATTGGTTGTAATTGAATATGATGGTGTTTTAAATACATTGTATATGTATGATGTTTGGGAGGAGAAAGGGGATGGACTCCATTGAATTAAGTTGGCCTGTGTGTCCATGGTGAAAGTCTTGAAACCACACGTATACATGGATGCTGATTCCTGCGGACACAATTTCCGTAAAATGGCAACTTAAAGTATTTGCATGATTGTTGTATTGATTAGAGAACCATTGAGTTGTAATCTCAGTTGGGTTTCTAGACTCAGTTGGGTGTCTAGAAAGTAGTGAAATTGGCTCATGACTTGAGATGAAATGAATGAAATGATTTGAATTGAATTGAAGAACAATGCATGGAAATATAAAATTTGTTACTTTACAATCTTGTGGAATATGAATGACTTGTCACAGGCATTGTGTATGCACATTACACTTATATCTTTGTTAAGACTCATATATTGTGATAGATTATTTCTATTAGGCTTTGGCTCACCCTACTTGGGAAAAATCATTTTTCAGGTGTTGGTGACATGCCTCCGCCAAGGCAATAGCTTGAGGGGAATAGAGGCTGAAGGCTTCTCTTTTTGTATCGTGCTAATCGTTTTAAATTCTAACCAATGACTTTCTATGTATTGGATTTGTATCCTTTTTGTTCTAACCAAATACGACCTTGGAAAGATGTAAGCCATTAGGGTATGGAAATATCCGTTGACTTTCATTTCGTAATCACTTGTAACAAATGCTGTAAATTCAGGATGAGCCATTCTCTTAATTTAAATTGTATGAATTCTATTGTCTTAAATTCATACTCATAGGCCTTATCAATCTCGTTGTGTAATTTTTTTTTTCAAAATAAAAATAAAAGGCACTACCACATATAGCATGATGAGAGCAAAATTTCACCACACTAATTGGAATCTTTACTTAATAGAAGTATATATACACTAGCATTGCACCTTCACTATAAAAGTATGGATATATATATAGTAGCATTGCAACCGTACGATTTATGATATCACACAAATAATTAAAAAATAATATTAATATTAAATAATAATTCAAAAATATTTTAAAATGTAGAGATAAAAGAAATTTAAAATCAAATAACTTTTAATTATTTTCATAATATTTATAATTATTATTATCATAATCTTGTATACATATTAAAAATAAAAATGTGTTATAATATAAATAGTAAAACATAAAAGCAAAAAATAGAATAAAACATAAATAAATTATGTCATAAAATTTTGTAATTGTAGCTTATCTTATATTCATATGATAATATAACAAATCAAATGTTTCAATTAACTTTTATCCTTCATCTTCTTTGTGAAACTCAATAAAAATAGTTAATATTAAAATTAATTTACAAAATAAAATAGCAAAGAAAACAAATGGAATAGTCCCTCTCTCACAGTTACTCATCAAATTAATCTTCACCTTATTAAAAGCCTAATTGTAAGATCTCCTCTCAAACTGATCAATTATAGTTAAGTCAACTATTAAAAATAAAAATTAAATTTCAAACTTGAGCTAGACTAATCTAGCACTTTGCCCACTCCAAAGCCATTCTTTTGGTCTGACTCCATCATTAAGAATAGTATTTTCTTAATTTTAAAATTAATATATATTTAGTTCTCATATTATAAAATAATTAATTATACCAGTACTTCTTCAACCTTTTACGAATATCGACTTATCCATAAAATAACTTTTCTTGGTGTAGAGCCACTAAAACAATTCTTATTATTTGAATTATATGCCACTTTTAAAATTAGAATAAAGTTATACGCATCAATTGGTACACAATATATGAAAATCAAATTTAGAATGAATTTTTATATAAGAATCTTTTTTTATTTGGAATTACTTGAAATGTATGATTTTTCAAACATTTGAAAAGGAGTGAAAAAATGACTTTGAAAACGAGTAAAAAAATGACTTGAAATATGAGATTTTTCAAACATTCTAAAATGACGTGAAATTCTTTAAATATTTCAAAAGGAGTACAAAAACTCCTTAATAAATTTTGCGTAAATGTAAAATTTTAATCTGTAACACTCAAACATAACACTCCAAAAAAATTTATTATTATATACTTTTTTCCAAATATAACACTCTAATGTAACACTTCAAAAAAATTCGTTATTGTAACATACACAAAAATTTCTTAGTGTACTTTTTTCCAAATATAATGTTTCATTGTAACACTTCAAAAAAAGAATGTGGGATTCTTCAAACCATTCCAAAATGAGTACACAAATTCCTTAGTAAATTTTGGATAAATGTATAATTTCAAGTTCTGAGTGTTACGTTTGGAAAAAAAAAAGTACACTAATTAGTTTTTTAATGTTCTTATGGATGTTACATTGGAGTATGACGTTTGAAATTACATTAATTTAGGTGTTACGTTTAGAAAAAAAACACTAAGGAATTTTTTAATGCGTTACATTAGAGTGTTACATTATTAGAGTGTCACATTGAAGTGTTACGTTCTTATTCGTAATGTGAGATTTATTCCAGAAAGAGGAAAAATTCAAAACTTCTTTCGTATGATTGTCAAAATGTGTAATTTTACATTCGGAGAAATCTACTTTTATTCCTAAAAAATCAATCCAAAGCGTGTAACTACCTTGTTGTGTAATTTTTATTTTAATGAGATTTTTGAGTTCATAAAAAAAAAAAATTAAACAATTCATAAAATTAAATTTTAAGATTTATTAATATTTTACCTAAAAAAAATAATAAAATAAATATTATAATGCGTGAGTCAAAGACTTAGACAGCGAAGCTTACGGATGGACAATATGTCCAATGGAACTGCTCGTGTGCCGATAACCCCCATTCTCGAGGAATTGGGGAGGCTGATGTGAACAATCCACAGCACCTTCCTGTGGTGTTGTGAGATGTTCTGTAGAGAGGAATTTTTTGAGTTTTTTTTTGGTAATTTAAATTATTTATATTATAAGATTTGTTAATTAGATTATTTATAAAAGAAAATTAAATAAATTTAGTATTTATAATTATGTAACAGAGTATATTTATTTTTTTATAAAATAAATGATTAACAAAAATAATTAGATTAATTAGATTAACTTCATAGGGTTACGGACTTTGATTAATTTTATTTTTTACATAAATAATACTCAACAAATTTTATAATATACACAGTTTAAATTATTAAAAAAAAAAAAATTCATAGAAAGATCTCTACCAGAGCATCATAAGAGACAGCTGCGATTTGTACATGACAGCATCGCCAAATCCCAATTATTATATACTACTCGGAATAAAAAAAATAATAATAAAAATAATAATATTATGGAGTCAAAGGCAGCGAAGCTTGCGGATGGACGATACTTTCGAGTCTGTCCAATGGAACACGTTTGCTCATGTGCGGATACCCTTATTATTATGAGGTGGTTTTGGAAAGTTAGGTCACAGAACTTACTAATTTAGTAATTTTTTAATTATTTGATTAAAATATAAATTAAAAAAATTAGTATGTTTGGATTTTTTTTAATTTTTTATGAAAATATGTTCAAAAAATAGAGAAAAAAGAGAATCGTTGATTTCTTGATATGAGTTGTTGGCTTTTTAACTAATTTAATAACTTTTTAATTTTTTAACTAAACGGAAGGGTTCCCAAACGACACCTTAGTAAAAAATTAATTTTTTAATTTTTTTAATTTAATTTATTTTTTTACAGATAAATTATATAAAAATAAAATAAAAATTGACTTTTCACTAACTTTTCAAAAAGACTCCTATATATTTATAGGTGGCGTAGGTGGTGATGCGTGTGTTTCGAAAAAAATAAAAATAAAAATAATATTATAATATGTATTTGATTTAAATGGTATGAGTTTTATTATCTTAAATTCATTTCATAGTCATCGGCCTTGTCAATCTCTTTATGTAATTTTTTTTTTTTTAAAATAAAAAGCACTACTACAGAGCATGATAAGAGCTCAATTTCACTACACTTAACAGGGATTGTTTAGAAAATGTTAGATTAATATATTTTTTTAATTTTTTATAAAAAAATATAAAATATGGATTAGACTTAAAATAATGTAATAAAGAAATAATATAACTTAAATAAGATGATTATGATCTAAATAGAATAATGTATTAAAATAATATATGTTATTTTAACACATACCAAACAACCACTTATTTAGATTGTCACCTAATGAATGTATATATATACACACACTAGCATTACACCATAAAGTATGGATATATGTATAGTGGCATTGCAACCGTACTATTCATGATATTACACAAATAATTAAAAAATAATATTAATATCAAATAATTATTATTATTATTTTAAACGTATAGATAAAAGAAATTTAAAATCAAATAACTTTTAATTATTTTCATAATATTTACAATTATTATTATCTTAATCTTGTATGCATATTAAAAATAAAAATGTGTTATAATACAAATAGGAAAACGTAAAAGCAAAAAATAGAATAAATTATAAAATTGCACTTATCGTAAAACATAAATAAATTATGTCATAAAATTTTGTAATTGTAGCTTATCTTATATTCATATGATAATATAACAAATCAAATGTGTCAATTAACTTTTACCCCTCATCTTCTTTGTGAAACTCAATAAAAACAGTTAATATTAAAATTAATTTGCAAAATAAAATAGCAAAAAAAAAAAAAAAAAAAAAGAAAACAAAAAACAAAAAAACAAAAGGTATAGTCCCTCACTCAATTACTCATCAAATTAATTTTCACCTTATTAACTGTAAGATCTCCTCTGAAACAGATCAATTATAGTTAAGTCAGCTATTAAAAATAAAAATTAAAGTTCAAACTTGAGCTAGACTAATCTAGCACTCTGCCCACTCCAAAGCCATTCTTTTAGTCTGACTCTACCATTAAGACTAGTATTTTCTTAATTTTAAAATTAATATATATTTAGTTCTCATATTATAAAAAAAAATTAATTATACCAATGCTTCTTCAACTATTTATGAATATCTACTTATCCCATAAAATAACTTTTCTCCGTGTAGAGCCACTAAAACAATTCTCATTATTTGAATTATATGCCCCTTTTAAAATTAGAATAAAGTTATACGCACCAATTGGTATATCAATTAGTATACTAATAAATGATGTGGCATAATTTTCAAGGTTTTAAGTCTTTATAATTTGTATAATAGGTGGAGTTCATAATTTTGAAATTGTAATGCTATAGTATGCATTGATATACTAATTGATATATCAATTGGTGCGTGTAGCATCATTGTTAAAATTAATCTATTAAATAAATAAATAAAATCATATATGCATATAAAATAATGTAAATGAGTTAGTCCACAAACTTAACCTTTTTCGGCTTTTTTAAATTGAATCATTTTAGTGTTTAAAGCCTAGCCTATTGATAAAAACTCTAGTCTAGGCTTGATTTTTTATTTTTTTGGAGCCAAATTATTTAGGAGTAAATTGGTAATAAATCCAATCCAGTTAGGGTATAAGACATTAGATCAAGTGGATATTTTTTATTGGTGTAAGGTCCATCATTTGTTAAATAGTTTGGTAAGAAGTCCTTTAGTTTGTTTTGAAGGACATTTTATTTCTAATTTTACCATTTAATTTATCTGTTGATTTTTTTTTTTATTTTATCTTTTAACTTTTTTTAACTGGCTGTTCAAATTTAGTGGTTATATATATTAAACATATTATGTAAAATTACTTTGTGTTATATATCTAAAAAATATTATACAAATTAGTATTATATATTATGCAAATATATGATAATTAGTTAGAATATTCTTCAATCTGTCAATCTTCTAAAAACTGCCCAAATCGTAATTTGTCAATCCGCCAATCTGCTAACCTACCATTTGATTTGTAATTTTACTCTTTAGCTGTCCGAACCGCACTGCGTACACCTCTAATCATCCTAAAACAAAATAAAAAAAAAGAAGTAATTTTTAACAAATTCGTAGATACAACCAACAACAAGAAGAACTACAAAATAAATTTGTGTTTGTATAAGGAGGATGTCACCTATTTTGTGTTTGTATAAACATATATGTTTATCTATTGAATTTTTTTAACCTTGTCTATTGAAATCTTTTCTTATCTGTTGAAAGCATGGCACCGTTGCAATCATCTAGATCTAGAATAGTCTACCCTCTGACCAGTTTACCTAAGTTAACAGAACACTTGTGCTTCAGATATGTTTTCTTAACACTTTCCAAACGCAACAACACATATATACAATGGAGCACTTATTAAACTCATATGGCGGTGATTGAATAGAAATGCAGGAAATGAGTGGTTCTGAGGTTGTTGGAATACGAAGCAAATGCGGTGGATTTGAAGGCGATAACGGCCAATCTAGCGACAAAAGAAACAACCATGGAAGCTCCAACGATGATTGAAGAGATATATATATATTGAGAAGAATGACCTAGATTGCTTGATTTGATGATTTTCTTCGACATCATGTAGTGTTCTAGGGTCTGTTGAACAGTTTTGGTGAATGGTTAAAGCTTGTGTCGACCGTACTATGGAAATTTCATGCAGAGGTAGGTAACGAGTCACCGACGGAGTCTGTTGAATAGAGTCATGAATTTGAGGGAGGCGTCGACAGATCTGTAGAGGCGGTGACTAGGATGAAGTAGTGCAACAGTGGTGGTCGCCATTGATGAGATAAGAGAGAGTTCAACGATGACGAAACCCTAACCTTAGATTTCGTTTCTTGCGACAATAGAGTCGACGACGAAGAAGGAGATGAAGATGAGAGAGAGCACGACGATAGTAACAAGGAAAAACGGTAGATAGTAGCGCTGCTGCATCGTTTCAGCTGGTAGAACGGCGGAGCTCTGGCACGACAATAAGCATCGACGATAGAAGATGAAGAGTGAGAAAGGAAATGAGATAAGGGAAATGAGCTCTGAGAGAGAGAGAGAGAGAGAGAGAGAGAGAGAGACGATTTCTGTGAGCTATTAGGTTTTTAGTTTAGAAACCATATATATATACATGGGTATTTTGGTCCTTTCGTCTAGGCATATTCTTATGGGCATAAAAATTTAATGCGTGGAATATAAATTTGGACTTTTTGCCCAAGTGCTAGGAGTATAAAAATGGCCCGCAACCTGAGGTAGGCCCGACCCGTTTAGGCCCGGGCTTGGGCCCGAGCCCAACTTGAGACCCTGGGTCTGGACCTGGGCCATCATTTTGAAACTTGGCCTGGCCTGCTTAGCCCATCCCATCGGCCTGCTTAAGGCCTACTCAAGGCTTGGCTTGAGGCCCGGCTCCCTCGTGGCCTAATATCTTTTTTAGTGGAAAATAATAAAATTTTGATAGAAAAAATAAAAAAAATGTTCAAGCCCGCCCAAGCCTGAGCCTAGGCCCAAGCCCACCCGCCCCGCCCGAGGGCCGAATACCCCATGGGCCCAGGTTTGGGCCTAATTTTTTTGGCCCATGCGCAGCCCCGGTTAGGACCAAATTTTGGCGGGAGCCCACGAGGCCCGACATGGGCCGTGCCGGGCCAAATTTACCACCCTACCAAGCGCCTATTATTTAGACTGTATAGGTTATTTATGGATAATATTAGATGATGAAATCTCTTATGATTTACTTTAAGGATAATTTTCACACTTCATATGTAGATTTTTAAAATAAGTAATATTATGTTACCATATTGTTGGCTTTTTGGCTTTCGAAAGTTAATAATGTAAATTTAAGCGTGTTAAGAAGGATCAATTAGTCTTTATAGAATATTAATTGCCAACTAATTATCAGACGATTGTATTATAGTTCTTTTAGCCTCAATGAAGAGGACTTTTACTGGTGGCTTATTTGGGAGAAATTAGTAAATAACAACAAGTGAAGAACAATTTCAGAATCTGAATTTCATTAAATAAATGAAAACTTACAATGATCTAACCCAGCCTCGTAAAGGTTCACAACAATAAATTATTTGAAACTACTCCTATGAAATGAAGTGCAGTATAGGAATTGAAGTGAAAAATGTAAAGAACTGTAAAACTGGAAGGAAAATGAAGTAAATAAACTTGTTTTTTGATCTGAATTTGGGAGTTCCTTCTGGGGCCTTCTCTGCTATTTATACTCTTCAATGATAGCCGTCGAAGTAGGCTTCCAACCGTCGAATAATCCTCCTATGATTGCTGAACATGTTCTCTTACAGTCAGTCCCACTACGTCATTCTTTGCAAATAGGCTTTCCTCTTGATTTTGAATTTAAATTTATGAGTAATCGTTAGGCCACATCATCTTATATCTCTCGAATGTTCTAGTGCTACGCAGATCTTATACTACCAATATGAACTGCCACGGGTCCGTTTTTTATTGGAGACTTGCATTAATTCCCCCTATTGCCCTTTATGTGCCACGTGTCTCTCTACGATTGGCTTTTACAAATTATACAACCAACATTATCCCCCACACTAATATATCCAATACTTGGTGATATTAGTAGACTAGTGCATTCTACCCATGTTCGTGCATGGACTCTGTATATTCTGGAAGTATAATTTCTTTTTTGAATAATGAAGCAGTGAATTTCATTAAATCCTAGTGCTTTCTATTTCCATTCTTTGACTAAACGAAAAGATTGGTGCATCTCCAATGGCCAATCACACCTTCTCTTAAATTAATCAAGCATACGAGGAGTTTTTGGAAAATGATTGTAGGCCTCGAAAGAACCTTAATGCATTTATTGGTTACATTTATCTACCTCTATTTATATAAGTCATGGAAGCTTTTGAAAATTATCAACCTTTAGACCAAGAAGCTACCAACTACAAACCCTTGGACCAAACATTTACAAAAATGGATCTTGGAAGCTCCTCTTCTACCCCACCACTCTCTGCATGGGACACAACCGCTTCTTCTTCCTCCAGGTTTACTGGCTAGGAAAGCTGGCCTAAACCTGATGAACCCAAATTAAGGGAGCAAATTCATCATCGATTTGTTGAATTCGATGATCCCCTTTTTGTTCCTCCTTCTGCTCGAAGCTCAGTGGTTTACCCCTATGTACCCATTGATTACCAATGCAGTCTGGAGGACAACTTGCTTGTGGTGTGGTATACGTCCTCCATGCCAGTGAAGATAGTGCGAGAAACTCCTTATCCAGATGAAACACAGGGATACAATCCATCATTCTTCGCCAAGAAGGCAAAACTCTGCTCTTCTGACTAGCTCAAATATGTAAATAACCCCCAGTTCCCCTCTTTCTTCTGAATGGATCCCTTTGCACCTTCTCTCCCTCAGAATCCTTATTGGATGGAAGAATTGAAACTTACTCTTTTTGAGAGTCAGTTTTTACCTTCCTACCAACCTCCAACTCTTCCAACTGCATTTGAGCGATACCAAGCTCAACTTTTGCTTGCTGCCTTCTCTCACTTGCCTTTCAATGTTCTTGGAGATGAGATTTCTTTCCAGAACTTCCAATGGGCCTGTGACATTATGACTCGGGGTCATGTTCTCAACCCCATTGCCTAGGCAGAGCTTCAAGCTTTTTTGGATCAACTTCCACTCCTTCTTCATTGGTACAAAATTTCTTTGGCTACTAGTGATTCTTTGGACGAAATCATAGCCAGCTGAATTCAGACACAATACGAAGCAGAGAACCTTATTGAAGAATATGATGACTTTAGGAATAAGGATTCAGCATACTGAGATAATTTAAATATGGATAAAATAGAACAAGGCTCGAAAGAGACAGAATTCGAGGTGAAACATGAACAACTTTTTCACCAAAGAGCATACCAGCTGCAACAGCCTAACTTTGATAGGACAAAAAATAGAATTAAAAAAAAAAAAGTTCTTTGAACATTGCTGGGTCACATTTAATGAACTTGTTACTCTTTCTATTCCCTATTATTATGAAATTGAATTCGTAGCCAAGTTGGCTTTTCTAATGTAATTACTTATATGTCAATAAAACTAGGGTTTTCTTTCCCTGTTTGCCATGATCTAGTTTTATGTTCCAATTGCATGCTTGATTGTATAGTTGATATGACCTTGCTCCCTACTATGTCCACAACAACTTCGAATCAACCAATTTTGCTTTGCAGCCTAACTTAAGTATTTTCAAAATGTGGAATTTTCTCTTAAGGAAGATAATCTTTGTCCTAAGTTTTACATTCAAATTACATAATTAACATAATCTGTATAGCCAACAGCTTTGAATTAATCATTTTTGCTTCGAAATACAGTCTACGTGCTTTGAAGTATGAAAATTTCCCTTATGAATTATACTGCTTACTCTTAAAGAGTGAGTCCTTTTGGGTTCCTTCACTATTTGACCAAGTACTGGTTTTGTAGTGCTTTCTTTCAGAATCCATAACTTTAAACAAGATAGGCTTTCTAAAGATTCTTTCGAAGAACATTACCATATAAAGATGGTCTAGGAGAATGCTTATAGAACCTTCGAAAAGAACAAGCCTTATCTATTTTCCCTTTTAAGGCGTAAACTTCAAAGATCTTGGGAGAAAACAGGCTTCGAAGCTAACTGCAGGTTTTCCAAGCCAAGCTAAGCATTTAAAAATGTACTTCCCTTCCAGAACTTACTCCTGAAAGTGACTTTCTATGATGTGGTTTTAAAACCCCTTATGTTATAAAATTAGCGTTTTAATTCCACATAAGTCAAAACCATCAAGTGATTTATTTCGGGTATAACTGGCCCGTTGGGTTGAATTGGTAATCTTTTGGACAAAAAGGTTAAAAACCCTATTCGTTCGCGTTTTGCTTATTCACTTACCTAAAATTTTTCTTCTCACCCTTACTGCTCTTGCCTACAACTTTCTACTCCTTATTCACCTTTCTCTTTCAACTCCTTGATAATGGCTTCTTTGTCTCTAAAAGTGCTAGTTGTTGAGTAGGCAAGTCCCTCTGTGACTTTGAGGAGACTCATCAATGAAGAATGTGAGAAATATAAAGCTGGTGAACTATGTACTGTTGATGGACTCATCCTCATTCCTCGCCACTATGCTCAAGGAGAGTATGTGCTTGGACCCATTTGCAGGGAGGCCCCTGCTCAGCTTCCTACCTTATACCCTCGTATGGAGAAACACTGCCTACTCTACAAGGGTGGCCTCAACTGGGGGAGCTGGAGGTTGAACCGACCCCACCGCTACTGGCCCACAATGAGACCTGAATGGGAAGAATGATATGATCAAGTTATCCCCGCTAGGATGTTGGACCTTCAAGAACTTTGCCTCCTTGATGCCCTTCGACTAGCTAAGTTTTCTATCCTTGAAGACCCTTTCCTCATACCAACTGCACTCTGTTTTTGGAATCCATCTTTCAACTTTTAATAAAGAATAAAATACTTTAGTTTTCCCTGCAGTGTTAGAAATAAATCTTCAAAGAAAATTAATCTGACCAAGGAACTTTTGTACTACTTTCTTACTTGATGGAGGTTTGGCCTTAATGATAGCTTTAGCTTTATTCTGATCAATTTGTATTCCCTTCTTGTGCACAACATACCCCAAGAAATTTCCAGCTCATATACCAAAAGCACATTTGAGAGGATTAAGCTTTAATTTGAACTTTCTCATTCTTTCGAAAGCTGCTGCCAAGTGAACCAAGTTTTCCTCCATAGACTGCGACTTTACTATAATATCATCAATGTAACACTCTAGGTATTTTCCAATAAGATCATGAAAGCTAGTATTCATTGCCCTTTGATATGTTGCCCCAGCATTCTTTAAACCAAATGGCATTTTTACCCATTCGAATAAGCCAATATTCCTAGGACACTTGAATGTTGTCTTGTGGACATCCTCTTCTGCAATGCAGATCTGGTTGTAGCCAAAATACCCATCTATCATAGACAAAATCCTGTGTCCTGCTGAACTGTCTACCAATAGATCCACTATAGGCGTGGGGTATTCATCCTTTGGAGTGGCCAAGTTCAGATTTCTAAAATCGATGTATACCCTCATCTTGCCATTCTTTTTTAACCACATGCACAATGTTAGACAACTATTCAACATACTTGGCTGTTCTAATGAAGCCTGCTTTAAGGAGCTTGAGAATTTCCTCCTTCACTTTCTGAACCACTTCAGGGCTCATCTGTCTTGGTTTTTGCTTATGTGATTTGAAGTTAGGCTTCATATGGAGCCTATGTTCCACTAATGACCTATCCAATCCTGGCAGTTTATTATAAGACCACGTAAAACAATCCTTATATTTCTTTAAGACTATCAACAATTGGTTCTTGTCAATAAAACTTAACCAAGCACTTATATAAATGGGTTGCTGTGCAGAACCTTCTCCTAAATTGACTTCTTTCAAGGGGTCTTGTACTTGAGTACTTACTAATGCTTCTCCTTTGACTTCTTCTGCTTTCGAAGCAACTTATTTGCTCTATCCTGCTTCTACTTTCTCTGGTTCAACATCTTTGCCTTCTTTCTCATAGACAAAATCTGTCCATAAGGCTTCTTCTTCATGTATCTCCTTGGACTTTTGTTTCGAAGTCCAATGCACAGTACTTATCAAAGGTCAATGGCATGACTTGTTGTTGCTCCTGTTTACAGCTAATCACCATGGCTTCCCTCTCTTGTTTCTGACCTTCTGGACAATTGATTTTATGTCCAATGCTGAAAGCTTGACTAAAACCAAGGGTCTAGCTTCTTGGATCTCATCTTCTTGCCTATAACCAGGCATCATTGTCATCCTTGGTGATGAACTCTTCGTTAGCACTCTCTTACACTAAGTGCTTCAAGTGTGCTACTTTCTCATTAGCCGTCACTTTGGCTGTTCCATCAGGTTTCCTCAATATACTGAGTGGTGTCACTCCTTTAGTATATAACTTGGCCTCTACAAAGTCAGCACAAGTGATAAAGGGTTGAGGGTCTGCGTTGATCTCCTCTGTTTCTTCATTGCATAGGGCCATCATTATTTTTTGATGTAGAGAGGAAGGCACACATTTGTTAATGTGGATCCAATCCCTGCTACGTAAAGCATTACACTTGGCATTACTATCTATAACAAAGAATACTGTCATGCAATCTCTGGTTCCCATATTCAAGTTGATGGGTAGGATACCCTGAGCCATTTGCTTATCCTCAACGAAACCAGCAATGGTTGTGCTGGTTGGGATTAATCTGGGATTTCTTTTTTCTAATTTTTTCAAAGAAGACTTCGGAAGCAGGTTCACTACTGCCCCATTATCCACTAATACCTTTTATTTGTATCCCATCAAAAAAACCCTTGATATACAAGGGCTTAATGTGCTGCGTCATAGATGTTTTAGGATACTCGAAGGGATACGAGAGATTAATGCTCACTTCCTCACTTTCGTCTTCAGTTCCTATTAGTGTGGCCACTTCAGACTCATCTTAAATCATGCTAACTTGTGAATCTTCACTAGAAACTAGAATAGGGTCATCTTCCTGACCTTCTTTGTTTTCATCCTCAGTCTGAAACTCCTGTGGCAATATATACACCATATTCACTGACACTGGAGAAAATGAGCCAAATTGAACTGCTTGCTGCACTTGTTTCTTTTCCAAACTAACTTGTTCAGTTATTTCAGAAGTATCTTCCATGCTGCACTTTGGTACCTTAGTACTGGTGACTTCTTTCGAATCAACTCGTTTATGGTCTGCTCCTGTTGGCTTTTCGACCAAAAAGGTCTGTTCAGCTATAAAGGCTTCAAACATCTCACCTTTAGCCATTTCTTTCCTTTGGCCTAGTTCAACTTCTCCTTCTGTCTTACTGTCGCTTTGCATTAAGGCCTTTTCATGAGCTGCTATGCTGGATTTTTCCTTGGCTTTCAGTTCAGTGTGAACCTTAGCCAACTGCTCTCTGCTGACACTTCTTCTGCTCTGAGGAGCCAGTTTTGGACTTTCTTTTAACTTTGTTTGGCTTTTTGACTGGGCCAATGAAGAACTCTCTCCATTTTCCTTCAGATCCTTTTGGTACTGGATGTACCTTCGCTAGATCTTCCTCTTTTCAAACCTAGAGATTACTGGAACCATTATCTGGTTCCTTTGCTTTTGGGTGCTTTAGTAATACTCAATTATTTGATGCCACCAAGGGAGGCTTAATCATTCTACCCTTGTCTCCAAAGACATTTTTCTGTGCAGGTATTTCCTTAGGCTTGTTCTGTATAACAAACCAGTCTGGCACTCCAGGTACCCATGAACTCACCAGTTCAGTTGCTGAACTTGCTTTCCCAGTCTTTGAAGCCATTTTCGAAGCTAACTATTAAGGCCAATCACTGGCTTTGGCACCATGTCTTGAGCTTAATTCAGGCATTTTTTTAGGGTAATTGCCTTGTATCTTGTTCGAAGTTGACTTTGGAGGCTAATTACTAGCTATGATTCCCTGACTTGAGCTCAATTCAGGCCTTCTCTTAGGATAATCACCTTTCATCCTATAGTAATTGGGTGGTCTGAGCTCGTGTAGAGGTCTTTTACCCTTGGTTTGCATTCTAGTGGCTAGTGGTCCAGCCAAGAATGGTTGCTGTCTAGACCAGTTGGATATGGCCTCTTGTTATAGGTATTGGTTGGCTTAGGGCGTCTCTGTGCATCCTTGTAATACTGCTTCCCATCAATTGGGAGCCCTTTTAGCCATTTGTAACTTAACCTGCATCTAGGACACATCCTTTGCATGACAGCTGCCTCAAGAGAGTCATCATCCAATGTTTCCTCACTAGAGTCATCATTTTGGTCCACAAAGCTCTGTCAATTTGCTGGTGAACTTCTGGTATCCTTCTTGAAAGCAGTCTGGCTGGCAACATGCATCTGCACATTAACCTCCTCCAATTCCTTCAAGGATAGGTTTTGGAAATCTGGCATGCCAACGTTGGTTACAACCTCCCAATCTCTGGGAATGGGTTGGTGTCAATCTCCATAACTTTCTCTGCTTTGGCTGGAAACTTTAAACTTTCCTTTCGAATCTGTTCTTGGATTCTGTCCTGAAAAATAATACAATTTTTAGTTGAATGAGACAACGAATTGTGCCATTTGCAGTACATTTTCCCTTTAAGTTCTTCTGGGGTAGGGATCTTAACTCCTTTTGGTAACTTTGGAAAATTTGTTGCAACAAATGATCAAAAATATCATCTACTTTTGTTAAATCAAAAAATACTTCCTATGGAAGTCTTTCTTTTTAAACTGCTGGTATATTGTACTGTCATTCTGAATTAATGCCTCACAGGTCATAGGCTCTTTCCCTACGATTTCTACTGCATCAATTTCATAATTAGGGTCCCTATAATAAGTCTTATACGATGCATTACTTCGATCTTGTTCTTCCTCAAATAAAGATTCATATCTAGACACCTCATAAGTTAATTTCGCTAAGTTTCGAAACTCAGTTGAATCGAACTTCTTTCGAAGTCTAAACTCTAAACCATTTTGAGCCAATCTCACCAATTCAGGCTCTGGTAGAATGACCCTACATTTGTTTCGTGCTCTTTTGAATCTGATAATGAATTGAATAACCTTTTCATCAGGCCTTTGGCTCAACCTTGCCAAATCTGCCATGGAAACTTCAAGCTCTGTTTGAAAGAATTGGGCATGAAATGCCTCATCCATTTTCTACCAAGTTTGCATGGAGCCAGGTATAAGGTTAATATACCATACAAAGGCTGCCCCAGTTAAAGAATTTGGAAAGAGTCTCAACTTCATATAATCATTATTGGTAAATTCACCGCATTGGCCTACGAACGTAGCAATGTGTCCTATTGTTGACTGATTTTCATTTCCATAAAAGAGAGCAATGTCTAGTATTCTAAACCCTTTTGGGTATTCATGCACCATATCCACCCATTCTGGGTATGGCTTTCTATATACAGGAGTCTGAATCCCTCAAGCCATAGGCCTACACATTTCTCTTATAGCAATTTGGTCCCTTGGAACCATATTCTGTGCTTGTTGGACTACTATTGGAGGAACAAACATAGGGCTTGGTGGAATCCCATGTGCTTGAGGTCCTCTTGGTCCATAAGGAGGCATATTTAGGACTGGCTATCCCTGTGGTACTGGTTATTGTTGGGGGTATGGTTGACCTCTCTAGGCCTGTCCTATGAAAGGACCTGCGAAAGGTATTGCAGGAGGAGGAACATCTGTTGTTTCTCTCTCAGTCGCAGGAAACCCTTCCAACCCCCTGGGTGTGAATTCGAACAGAGGCTTAGTGAAGCCTCTTGTGCCAGGCATGGTTTCGAACATGGGATTTGGAAACATTCTCATGCTATTTTCTTGTGTTGGCACAGATCTACCAATTTGTATGGCTTCGCTGTTAGGTAATGAGATATTTTGATTTACCAAAGGCCTCAAAGGAGGCTCATACCATGATTGAGGTACAGGTGATGATCTTTCATAATTTTGATTACTAGTCTAACCATTAGTATGTCCATTAGTTTGCATAGGCTGCTTATCTCTAGCCAATCTTTGCTGGAGGACATTTGAATTATCCTCTATATGCCTTGTGATAGTTGGTTGATGGGAATTCATTTGATCCATAAAGGATGTTGCCCATCTTTCCATTTTATACATTAACTGCTATCCCATGGCATCTACCAAGCCCCCCCACAGATTCATTGACTGGGTAGACGGAACAGTGGATGATCCAATTCCATGGCCTCGTCCAATATTTTGAACATGTGGTGCATGCTTCGAGGTGCTGGTCTGTTCGACCACAGGTTCTGATGAGATAGGTGCTTCCATAGGATGTGTTATCACATTATCTTCTAGATCAAGTACTTCTACCTCTCTTTCCACACCTTCTTTCAGGCATTGATTTTCTCCTTATCTCATACGTCTAGCCATTTTAGAGTCCCACTGGACGTGCAAAAAATATATGTTGACTTTTTGGCTTTTGAAGGTTAATAATGTAAATTTAAGTGTGCTAACAAGGATTAATTAGTCCTTATAGAATATTAATCATCAACTAATTATCAAACGATTGTGTTATAGTTCTTTCAGTATCAATGAAGAGGACTTTTACTGGTGGCTTGTTTAGGAGAAATTAGTAAATAACAACAAGTGAAAAACAATTTCAGAATCTAAATTTCATTAAATAAATGAAACTTACAATGATCTGATCTAGCCTAGTAGAGGTTCACAACAACAAACTAATTGAAATTACTCTTATGAAATGAAGTGCAGTATAGGAATTGAAGTGCATAAATGTAACGAACTGTAAAACTAGAAAGAAAATGAAGTAAATAAACTGGTTTTTTGATCTGAGTCTGGGGGTTCCTTCTGGAGCCTTCTCTGCTATTTATACTCTTAAATGATAACCGTCGAAGTGGGCTTCCAACCGTCGAATAGTCCTCCCAGGATTGTTGAACATGTTATCTCATAGTTAATCCCACTATGGCACTCTTTGCAAATAGGCTTCCCTTGTGATTTTGAATTTAAATTAATGAGTAACCGTTAAGCCACATCATCTTGTATCTCTCGAATGTTCCAATGCTACGCAGATCTGATACTACCAATACGAATTGCCACATGTCCGTTTTTTATTGGAGACTTGCATTAATTCCCCCTATTGCCCTTTACGTGCCACCTGTCACTCTACGATTGGCATTTATAAATTATACAGCCAACACATTTTAATATCAGATTTTGATAGTATGTATTGTAACACCTCACATCATTTGATGGGCGTCATATGACACAAGTAATTATTGTCTTTATGGCGTTATATCAGATACTACTAAATACGATCACAGTAGTATTAGTAAATTTCATATTTTAAATTTTAAATGACATGTGGCTTAATTGTGAATAAAATTGTCCATTTAAAAGATTTAAAATTAGATATATAGCTTAATGTGCCAATAGTTTCACACCAAATATATTTCTTAGCTTTTAAAAATTATAAATAAAAAAAAAAACAATTGTAAGAGTTTTTTTAAATAAATTAAATATAAAATTTGAACCAAAAAAATAAAACTCTGCATAATAAAATTTAAAAATTAACATTGATAGGTCATGATTAATATGTATTGCACGGATTCATGTTCACTATTATACTATAAACAAACAAAATTAGGTGAAGTAGTGTTCTATTGTTATTATAGTTTAAAATTCTGATTTATTTTACATATCAATATCATAAAAGTACCATACATTTAACAATTTGAATGATGATAATTATGAATTTTGAAATATATTACCATAATAATTAAAAATATTAATAATTATAATTAAAGTGAAATAACCAATTAATTTATGACATGTAATTTTGCATTTTATTATTTAAAAAAAAAATGTGGATTAGAAATTTTAAATTTATTGACCAAATAATATTTTTGTATAGACAAAAGTATAGATATAGATATAGATATAGATTCCATATCATAACCATAGCAATTACATCCTTACATATTTTGAAATCACAAAATTTTAAAAAATAATACTAATAGCAATGATTAAGAGGTTTTAAAATAGAACTTAATATATGTAAATTAGGTTTTAGACCACAAAATGACATGTGTATTTTAAATGTTGAAAAATTCAAAAAGTATAAGAAAATTAGATTGAGATTTCCAACCTCAAAGAGACCACAATGTTTTTACTTATGTGTGGATATATTAATGACATTTTATCCCCTAAAGTATGAGTATTGCTTTATTTTGGTCTAAAATATTCAAATTATGTTGATTTGATTTTTTTAATATTTAAATTGTCTCTATTTGATCCCCAATATATAAAAAAGCATTTCAATTTAGTTTTTGTCTCAATTTAGTTTTCAAGGAGGTTATGGGTTCAATTCTCCTTAGGGGGGTTGAATTAAGGGAGTGCAAGCACTTAGGTGCTTTGCCAAGAGTGGAGAGATTTTCTCCCATAGGTGCTAATCTAACAACTAACAACTAACATTTGTTGATCAAAAAAAAAATCTAGTCCCCAATTAATTTTTTATACTTTGGGAAACACTTTGACATAATTAAAACATTGGAGACTAGATTAAAACACTTTTATATATTAAAAGCTAAAATGACCGAAGACTCGTAATTTGCTAATTGAAATATAATTAACCCTACATATACATACACACGAGAATATTTTGAAAAATCTAAAAATTTCTGAGATATTGATTTGTGATTATGTTTCAATTTTTAAACAATAAATAATAATCTCAATCAAACAATCAAAGACAGATCGACACAACGATTTAACGTGAAAAAATCACAATTGGAGTGCCTCCAATTGTGATAAAAAAATCACGAGTCAAAGTTACAAAATAATTTACTAAGAAGATAAAAAAGAATTACATAAGTGTATTCTCAATTACTTAACGAATCCACACCCGAATTGAACCGCCCCAATCTGCCACTTCCACCACTGTTTTCACCTCGGAATTGTCGTGTCCAACATTAAATCAACGACACTGATGTTGAATCTACAACGATGAGCCACTTTGAAATCCATCAAAGCTTTTGGTCCAAATTCTCCAGAATTCACCCAAGAACAGCTCTCTTTTTTGTAAATGAAACAATAATAACAACCGTTGATGTTCAACAATCTGAAATCCGTTGATCAATCGATCACCTTCTATACACCAAGGAAACTTACATAAAATAGCATCCAATATAAAATTCTTTATTTTTTCTTCCTCTTTGAAAATCTGGATGACTCAAACTCTAAAAATAGTGAACAACGCACTTTATAGAAAACAGGATTGCACAGACCGCTCAAGCGTACATTTCACCGCTCAAACAATGTGATCAAAGATAGTGCGAAACATATAGGCTAATCGCTTAAGTGCACATTTCACCACTTGAGCGGTGTGACCAAAGGTAGTGAGAAATATATAGGATGATCAGTCGAGCGGTAAAACTTTCTTCCTAGAAGTTTAGGCGCTCTGCAAAAAATACAAGTCGATTATTTTCTTCGCTCGAGCGCAGAAATAACTACTTGATCCCCGTACTTAGTCAGTGAAGTGACAAACATGAAAAGATTAAGATCACAAATTTCTCTACATAAACGCAATTTGGGTTGGATTCGCATTTAAATACTCATAGCCTCATTGAAATAAAAGATCAAATAAAATTACAACTGAAAAGAATTTTGTCAAACATGATTGTCAATAACAAAAATTTAACATCTTTAAATTCACATGAAAATATTATTCGACACCTTAACTTTTTATAAATTGTTTAGTACCATTTTACTCATAAGAGGAGGGGTATCAGGGAGGGAAGGGAAAAGGAAGGGGGGGGGGAGGGGGGCTGGGGGTTTGTATTGTAGGAGGTAGTGTCGCGACCATGGTGAATGGACGGCAAGTTGGGTATGTGGGGGATTAATGGAATTAATTTGTGTTTAAAAAATTGATAAATCAAATTTGGAAAATGGGTGTCTAACAATTTTTTAAGGTTTCTTTAGAGGCTCTCTCTGTATATTTGGGTAAATTACACAGGCCCTTTATGTTTAGAAAAAAAATATAAAGTTTTGTAAATTTGACACAATTACATTGAATTTTTTGTTAACAAGATTAAAGTAAGTAAAATTAATTTTATGGTAGGTAGACATATGAATAAATAAAGAAAAATATATAATAATATTATTTTCTTATAATCCATTATACTAACAAATTATTTATAAAAATAGGACAAAGTATGACATGAATTAAAATTATAAATGAACGTGATATAATTATTATGTTGAACTTATTGAGCTAAATGTTGTGCACAGGGATCATAAATGAACACCATCAATCACATACAAATGAGGCACACAAAATTTACGTGGCCCAGCCATCGTCTAACTCCATGTATCGACCAGATTCACTATATTTCAAAGATTACAATCAATGGAAAGATTGTGATCTAGACAAGAATGAGGCAACACTCTCTCTCAACTCAACTCAATTCTCAGCCTCACATCTCTCACTCTGTCAAGGGAGACACTCTCTCTAACTTATACATCTATGTTTTTCTCTTCTTGCTCTTTACTGCTTTTGCTGCATTCCAATGCTCTCTATTTAGATTATCTCCAATGGTTCATCAAATCTGCTATCAAATTTAAATTTGATGAAAAATAAATTTTTTTTTCTGCTCCAATGGTTCATCAAATTTGGTATCAAATTGAAGATTTTATTTTTCTTTCATCAAACTGAGAGCTAATGTGCTTTTCATCAAATCACTATTCACTATCATTGTATTTTTACCACCGGTGACCACCCCCCCCCCCCCTCCGATGTCCTCTTAGATGATCATCTCAAGACAAAATTTTATGAAAATTTTACATTAGCCGGTCGATGGGCTAGTTATCCGCCCGGTCGTCTGTCCGATTCAACCGGTAATTTGATGAAAAACCCAAACCCTCTGTTGGAGTAGATAATGATAGACTTATGAAATCAAGTACATCTCAAGATAACGTTCAAAAAAAAAAAAAAAAAAAAAAAAATTAAGTAGATCTCAGGATGAGTACCAGAACTGATATGGGTTGTGTTGTAGCATATCAAAGCCCTATTCTGTTGATGTAACTGAATTAGTTAGAGTGTGTTTGATGTAGAATAGATATAGTTGGTTATTGATTCTTAAGTGATGTATATAAACAGAGTGAATATACTCTTTTGAAAGTAATGAATGAATAGTTTCATATCTTCTTTAGATAATATGAAAGAGAATTTTTATTTAAATTTTTACTTAAATTTAATAAAAAAAAATTAATATAGCGTTGAAGATACTCTTATATACAAATGAAAGAACCTAAAATCAAGCTTGCCTATCAACAAGCCACTAGTAGGCCACCGACATAACTATCCTACAATAGGATAGCATCCACTATTTTATTCATTCGCAGCCATTCTTTACTTCTATGACTACCATTCACATGGCGAATCTGAGCACAACAGTCGACAACCTATATATTTTGGATTGTTTTGTATAAAACTAATTTTCTCCATGAATTTTTTTTTTTTTTATAATTTTTTATTATTATAAATGATGCAGAAGCATTAGCTGGTGATCCAGTTCAACCCTCACTCCACCCCACACCAAGTAAAACCTCAGCATTCTCCACCTATAAAGAAAGAGAGTTCCTAATAATAAGAAAGACACCAAACTTTGCACCACAGAGAGAGGAAAAAAAAAAGAAAAACGAGAGAGATATGAGCAACGATAAGGGAGCCTCAGTGGCAAAATCATTCCCAATGAATGGTGGAGATGGCATATACAGCTACTCCAAAAATTCCACAGCTCAGGTATGTTATGTTACATCGATAAATATACATAATATGTGTTGAATATTTCTTATATGATTATATGTAAGAATATTATTATATGTGTATATTCTTGTGTAATTCTTATAAATGTCTTTTTGAAATTATATAAGTTATATATAATACCATTTTATCTCATATACTTGATTAAGAATATAAAAATATGATTTTTTTTGCCGAGTCTGCATATCCTGAAATTTATGATTTGATGAGTCTGGTATCTAGATACATACCCGCACCCGCAACCCTTACTTGAGTCCATGTAACATAGCAGTTATGTATCTTGTTACTTAAACTCACATCACCAATCTAAGTTACCTAAGTTTGGTAAATATAATGTAAGGGTCTCTTCACTCATAACCAATTTGTTTTGAGTTAGATGCTTTATCATTGTTGGCTATATATTTTGTAAAAGCCAGTAACAATTCGACACGTGGCAGAATAAGGGTATTATGGGAAGATGATTCGCGTCTTCAATCCTGATCGTACACGTGGTGATGACAATTGGTTCTCACGTGATCCGAGTAGCACCAGATCAGTAAAGAGACGAAAGATGACGTGGCCTCAACGGTTACTCATATTCAAATTCAAATATAAGAGGGAAGTTTAACTGCAAGTGATGGCGTAGTGGAACTACTTCTAAGGCAGCATGATCAGCAATCATGGAGGAGCAGTTCGACGGTTTGAAATGCAGTTCGAAGGTCATCCTTGGCAAGTATAAATAGCAAGGAAGTCCCCAGAAAAAACCCCCAGACTCAGATCGTACAAACCAGTCATTTACTTTATATTTTCTTTCCCAGTTTTACATTTCCTGCACTTTAAATACCTGCACTTTAAATACTTGTCCTTTAAATATCTGCACTGCACTTCGATTCCTAGGAGTAGTTTCAAGTAGATTCAAGTAGACTGTTGCTGTAAACCTCTTCGAGGCTGAGTTTGGACTATTGTAAGTGTTCATTTTTAATGAAATACTGCGATTGTTCTTCATATTACTTGTTATTTTTCTTAATTTCTCCTAAGTCAAGCCACCAGTAAAAGTCCTCTTCATTGAGGCTGAAAGAACTAAAAAACACAATCGTCTGATAAATTGGTTGGCAATTATAATTTCTGTAAGGACTGATTGATCCTTGCTGGCACGCTCGCATTTACAAAACTATCCTTCGAAAAGCCAAAAAGCCAACATATATTTTTGGCACGCCCGGTGGGACCTAATTTAAAATGGCTAGAAGAAGACGACAAGGAGAAAATGAACGTCTGGAAGAAGGCGTAGAAGGAGAGGTAGAAATACCTAATTCAGAGGATAATGTGATAACACATCCTGTGGAGGCTCCTATGTTATCAGAACCTATGGTCGAACAGACCAGTACTTCTGGACAAGAACCATATGTTCATAATATTGGACGAAACCAAGGAATTGGAACATCCACCGTTCCATCTACTCAGCCAACAAATCCATGGGATGGCTTAGTAGATGCTATGGGACAACAATTAATGAACACCATGGAAAGGTGGGCAACATCCTTTTTGGATCGAATGAATAACCACCAACCAACAAATACAAGACACACAGAGGAAGTTTTAAATGTCCCTCAGCAAAGATTGGCTAGAGAAAAACAGCCTATGCAAATTAATGGACAATCTAATGGTCAGACTAGTACTCAGAATTATGAAAGACCATCGCCTCAGTCTTGGTATGAACCCATTTCAAGGCCTGTAGTAGGCCAAAATGCCTCAGTACCCAACAATGAAGCCACACATTTTGGTGGATCTGGGCAAGTACAAGAAATTGGCATGAGAATGGTTACAAATCCCATGTTCGAAGCCATACCTGGCACTAGGGGATATAATAATCCTTTGTTTGAATTTATACCCGGGGGGTTGGAGAGTTTTCCTGTAAATGGAAGGGACACAACACCTGTTCCAGCACCTTTCGCAGGTCCCTTCGCAGGACAGGCTCAAAGGGGTTACCCATATCCCCAACAGCAACCTGTACCACAGGGACAACCAGTCCCAAATGTACCACCTTATGGACCAAGAGGGCCACAAGCACAAGTTTGTCCACCAAACCCTGTGTTTGTTCCTCCAGTACTGGTTCAGCAGGCACAGAATATGGTCCCTAGGGACCAAATTGTTGATATTGTTAGGGAGATGTGTGGACCGATGGCTCGGGGGGTCCAGACTCCTGTATACAGAAAACCATACCCAGAATGGGTAGATAGGGTACATGAATATCCAAGAGGATTCAGAATACCAGATTTTACCTTGTTCTATGGAACTGGAAATCAATCAACAGTAGAGCACATTGCCAGATTCGCTGCTCAATGTGGTGAATTCACTAATCATGATTACATGAAACTGAGATTATTTCCAAATTCCCTAACTGGGGGAGCCTTTGTATGGTATATCAACCTTACACCTAGCTCCATTCAAAATTGGCAACAAATGGAGGAGGCATTTCATGCCCAATTCTTCCAATCGGAGCCAGAGGTGTCCATGGCAGACTTGGCAAGATTGAGTCAAAGGCCTGAAGAAAAGGCTACTCAGTTTATTGCCAGATTTAAAAGGGCTCGAAATAAATGTAGGGTCATCCTTCCAGAGTCAGAATTTGTAAGATTGGCTCAAAACGGTTTAGAGTTCAGACTTCGAAAGAAATTTGACTCAACTGAATTTAGGGATTTGGTCGAATTAACCTATAAGGTGTCTCGATATGAAGCATTACTAGAGGAGGAACAAGATCGAAATAATGCTTCGTATAAGACGTATTATAGAGATCCCAATTATGAGATTGATGCAGCAGAGATTGTGGGCAAAGAACCTGTAATCTGTGAAGCATTAATTCATAAGGATACAACCATCGACCAACAGTTTAAAAAGAAAGACTTTCACAGAAAGTACTCTTTTGACTTAACAAAAGCAGATGACATTTTTGATCATTTGCTTGCAGCCAATTTCCTTAAGTTACCAAAAGGAGTCAAACTGCCATCTCCAGAGGAACTTAAAGGAAAAGTATACTGTAAATGGCATAATTCTTGGTCTCACTCAACTAAAACCTGTATTGTTTTTCGAGACAGGATCCAAGAGCAAATTCGAAAAGGAAGTTTGAAGTTCCCAGCCAAAACAGAAAAAGCCATGGGAATTGACAGCAACCCATTTCCAGAAGTTGGAGAAAGCGCGGCTAATGTGGTTGTACCAAACTTTCAGAATCTATCTCTGTAGGAATTGGAAGAGGTCAATGTGCAAATGCATATTGCCAACCAGACAACTGCCAAGAAGGAGATTGGAAACCCACCAACTATTGGACAAGGTTTCTCACGTCAGAGGGAACACTCTGATGAAGAAGCACTGGACGATGATTCTCTCGAAGCAGCTGTAGTGCAGAGGATGTGTCCCAGATGCAGATTAAGTTACAAATGGTTAAAGGGGCTTCCAATTGATGGGAAGCAATACTATAAGGATGTTCAGAGACGTCCTAAATCAACCAATGCTCACAACAAAAGGCCGTATCCGGCTGGTGACAGGCAACGCCCATTAGTGGTTGAACCTGTAGTGGACAGAATGCATGCTAAAGGCAAGAGGCCTGTGTATGAGTCTAGGCCACCTAACTACTACAGAGTAGAAAGCAGCCATTCTGAAAGAAGATTGGAGAGGGGTTCAGGTTATGGGAGTAAAGCCAGAGATTGGCCCTTTAGACCAACCCTGCGAAGGACAGAAAATGGCTCTTTTCGTCGAAGGACTGAATCAGGTTCGAAACATGAAGTCAGAGCCAAGCATTTACCTTCACAGTCAGTTTCGAAGGTGGCTTCGAAGGTAGAAGGAAACAGTTCGACATCTGGATCAGTGAGCTCGTGGGTACCAGGGGTCCCAGATTGGTTTGTAATGCAGAACAAACCTAGGGAGGCACCTACTCAAAGGGATGTTGGAAACCAAGGCAGGATGGTTAAGCCTCCTTTGGTGGCCCCAAACAATTGGGTATTACTTAAACATCCAAAGACAAAGGAACCAGATATGGTCCCAGTCATTTCCAGATCACAAAGAAGGAAAATTCAACGCAGGTATACCCAGTACCAGCAAGATCTGAAAGAAAGTGGAGAGAGTTCTTCACAGGTCAAGACAGAAGGAAAGAAAACTTCGAAGTCAGACCATACTCCAAAATCGACTCTACAAAGCAAAGTGGTTTGTAGCAGAGAACAATTGGCCCAAGTTCATTCTGAACTAAAGGCCAGGGAGAAGTCTAGTTTGGCAGGATTGGAGAAGGCTCTGATGGAAAGTGATAGCGAAGTGGGAGACGAGATTGACATGAGCCAAAAGAAGGAAATGGCAGAAGAAGAAATGTTTGAAGCCTTCATGGCTGAACACACATTTCTGACTGAAGAACCAGTTGAAAAGGATCCTTCGAAGGGATCAGTTATCAATGAAATACCAGAGTGCAGCATGGAGGATGCTGCTGAGGACACTGAGCAAGGTAGCCAAGAGGGGAAGAAGGTACAGTCAGCCATCCAGTTTGGCTCATTTCCCCCTGTATCAGTCAATATGGTACACATACTACCTCATGAATTCCAGGCTGAAAATGAGGGTCATGGTGACAAAGACATGGATCCAATTCCTGTATCTAGTGAGGAGTCACAAGTGAGTATGGTACAGGATGCTCCTGAAATGGCTACTCCAATGGAAACTGAGTATGAGAGCGAGGAAGAAGTGAGCATCAACCTCTCATACCCTTTTGAATATCCCTCAAATTCCATGACCCAGCATGTCAAGCCTTTGTACATCAAGGCTTTCTTTGATGGGATACAGCTAAACCGAGTCCTGGTAGACAATGGGACAGCAGTGAACTTATTACCGAAATCTTCTTTGAAGAAACTAGGGAAAAAGAATCCCAGGTTGATCCCAACCAGCACGACTATTGCTGGTTTTGCTGGAGATAAACAGATGGCTCAAGGGATTCTGCCTATTAATTTGAGTGTGGGAACCAGGGATTGTATGACGGCATTCTTCGTCATCGACAGCAATGCCAAATATAATGCCTTACTTGGGAGAGATTGGATCCACACCAACAAATGTGTGCCTTCCTCTTTGCATCAGAAGATCATGATGGCCTTGGGCAATGGAGAGACAGAGGAAATTGATGCAGATCCTCAACCCTTCATAGCCTGTGCAGACTTTGCAGAGGCCAAGTTGTATATTGAGGGAGTAACACCACTCAGTATACTGAGGAAAGCTGATGGCTCAGCCGAAGTGACGGCTGATGAGGAAGTGACACACCTAAAGCACTTAGTCCAAGAGAGTGCTGATGAAGAGGTTGTCGTGAAAGATGACAATGATGCCTGGTTATAGGCAAAGAGATGAAGAGCAAGAAGCCAAGTCTTTGGCTCTGGTTAAGTTCTCACCATTGGACGTAGAAGCAATAGTCCAGAAAGTACAGGAGCAAGAAAGAGAAGCCATGATGATTGGCTGTAAACAGGAGCAGCTACAGGTCAGAATTTTGACCCTTGGGAAATATTGCGCATTGGACATTGAGACAAAGGTCCAGGAGATACAAGAGGAGGATGCCTTATGGACAGATTTTGTCTATGAGGAAGAAGGTAAGGATGTGGAACCAGAGAACTTGCGAGTGGAGCAAAGCAAGAAATATGCTTCGAAGGTAGAAGGAATCAAAGAGGAAGCTTTAGTAAGTTCTCAGACACAAGACCACTTAGAAGAAGTGAATTTAGGGGAAGGTTCTGTACAACAGCCAACCTATATAAGTGCTTGTTTGAACGTTCTGGACAGAGACCAGTTATTGGTTGTTCTAAAGAAATACAAAGATTGCTTTGCATGGTCTTATAATGAACTACCAGGATTGGATAGGTCATTAGTGGAACATAGGCTCCCTATGAAACCAAATTTCAAGCCATACAAGCAGAAACCAAGAAGGACGAGTCCAGAAGTAATTCAGAAGGTCAAAGAAGAGATTCTTAGACTACTTAAGGCAGGCTTTATTAGGACAGCCAGGTATGTTGAATGGCTATCTAATATTGTACCTGTAGTTAAGAAGAATGGTAAAATGAGGGTATGCATCGATTTCAGAAACTTAAATCTAGCAACTCCCAAAGATGAGTACCCTATGCCTATAGTGGACCTACTGGTAGACAGTTCAGCAGGGCACCAAGTTTTGTCAATGATGGATGGGCATTCTGGTTATAACCAAATCTGCATTGCGGAGGAGGATATCCACAAGACAGCATTCAGATGTCCTGGAAATATTGGCACCTTCGAATGGATTAAAATGCCATTTGGCCTGAAGAATGCTGGGGCAACATATCAAAGGGCTATGAACACCATCTTTCATGATCTCATTGGAGGGTATCTAGAGTGTTATATTGATGACATTATAGTGAAATCCCAGTCCATGAAAGAACATCTGTTTCAGTTAGAAACAGCTTTTGAAAGAATGAGGAAGTTCAAGCTAAAACTCAATCCTCTCAAATGTGCTTTTGGTGTATCATCTGGAAACTTCTTGGGTTATGTGGTGCACAAGAAAGGAATACAGATTGATCAGAACAAAGCCAAAGCCATCATTGAAGCTAAGCCTCCATCAAGTAAGAAAGAATTACAAAGGTTCCTTGGGCAGGTTAACTTTCTTAGAAGGTTTATTTCTAACACTGCTGGGAAAACTAAAGCATTTTCTTCCTTGTTAAGGCTGAAGGATGAAGAAGAATTTGTCTGGACAACAGAGCATCAAACTGCTTTCGAAGGTATTAAAGCCTACTTGGCCAATCCTCCAGTACTGATGCCACCAAAGGGAAACAAGCCCTTGAAGTTGTATATAGCTGCAGCAGAAGATTCATTGGGAGCTTTCTTGGCCCAGGACAATGAAGAAGGCAGGGAACAAGCTGTTTATTACCTTAGTAGGTTTTTAAATTCTTGTGAATGTAAATACTCAGCTGTCGAAAAGCTGTGCCTTGCTTTGTATTTTGCTGCAATGAAATTAAGATATTATCTTTTACCTACAACTGTCTTGGTGATTGCAACCACAGATTTGGTTAAGTATATGTTGTCAAGACCTATGTTGAGGGGAAGAATTGGCAAGTGGATACTAGCCTTATCAGAATTTCATTTAGAATATGTCCCTCAAAAGGCAGTAAAAGGGCAAGTCTTAGCCAATTTTTCTAGCAGACCATCCATCTCAAACAGAGAACCAAGAAGTAATGGAACTTGGCATGACCAGTGTTGAACCATGGCAGATGTGGTTCGATGGATCGAAAGCTAATGGTTTAGTTGGAATTGGTATTGTGATTAAATCTCCACAAGGGGTAGAAACCACACATGGTTTCAGAGTGGATGAAGTTACTTGTTTCAATAACCAGGCTGAGTACGAAGCCTTAATAGTGGGACTAGAGATCCTTATTGGATTACAAGTACATGCAGTTGATATATTTGGAGACTCTCAGTTGGTGGTTAACCAAGTAAATGGGGTTTTCAAGTGTCAAAGCATAAGTATTTTACCATATTATGTTGTTGCATTACATCTGCTTTCTCAATTTCAAGTAGCAAATGTAACTCATGTTCCAAGATTCTTGAATAATAGAGCTAATGATGTGGCTCAGAAAGCTTCGAACTTCAAGAGAAGGGATAATACCCAAAGGGACATAAGCCAAACAACATATCAAAAATTGATACCACCTTTGAATAAAAGGAATGTAGTCTTAGAAGTTAATCATAATGACTTGCAAGAACAAGATTGGAGGCATCCAATAATGCAGTATTTGGCTGGTCCATCTTCGAAGGCCAGCAGAAAAGTTAAATTGCAGTCTATGCAATACATAATGTATGGTAATGCTCTTTACAAAAGGGGGGGGGGGGGAGATGGCCTATTGCTAGAATGTTTAGGCCCAAGAGAAGCATTAACAGCTATGGCTGAGGTTCATGAAGGCATTTGTGGTGCTCATCAACCCGGCGTAAAGATGAGATGGTTGCTTCGAAGGCATTCTTACTACTGGCCAACTATCCTTAAAGACTGCATAGAATATGCAAAGGGCTGCCAGGCATGCCAAAAGCATGGCACAATAAGGCATGTACCCATAACTGACCTACATGCAGTAGTGAAGCCCTGGCCATTCAGAGGATGGGCCATGGATATGATGGGAAAAATACACCCACCCTCTTCGAAACATCATTGTTTCATTTTAGTGGCTACCGATTACTTCACTAAGTGGGTCGAAGCTAAGCCATACAAGGCTGTAGACCAAACAGAGGTTATTGGGTTCATTAAAGATCTGATCCATAGATTTGGCATTCCACAAACCATAACAGTTGATAATGGGACTGTGTTCGATGGGAAAATGGTGAAGTCTTTTGTGGCAGAGTTTGGAATTAGCCTTGTTAATTCTACACCCTATTATGCACAAGCTAATGGTCAGGCTGAATCATCCAATAAGTCCTTAAAAAAGGGAATACAAAAGGTTGTGGAGGATAATCCTAGGGATTGGCATAACCTATTGTTGGATGTGTTATGGGCTTACAGAACCTCTCCTAGGTCAAGCACAGGGGTTACTCCTTATGCCTTGGTATATGGGCATGATACAGTTTTACCTGTGGAAATCAATGTTAAATCTTTAAGGGTAAGATGCCAAGATCAGTTAGATCCTGAGCAATACCATCAAAGCATGTGCTTGGAATTAGAAGGCATAGATGAAGCCAGAATTTTGGCATTAAATAGCATTCTTTTCCAGAAGAAGAAAGCAGCCAAGAATTATAATAAAAAGGTCAAACACATTGGCTTTGATGAAGGTGATTTGGTATGGAAAACAATACTCCCAATAGGGATTAAAAGCCATAAGTTTGGCAAATGGTCACCTAATTGGGAAGGACCATACCAAATTCATAGAGTTCTGCCTTTTGGGGCATATCATTTAAGAAATTTGAATGGTTATGTACATCCCAAAAAGATTAATGGCAGATATTTAAAACCTTATTTTCCAACCATTTGGGAAACACAAGGAATAACATAAAGCATCAACTACGAAAACATAAGACTACTCAAATGATAGACAAAATTTGTTCTTTTATAAAGAATTAAATACATTGTGCCACAGATTGGCCCAAAAATCATTACAATGTCTTAATTGTTTTTGTACAGTGGACTTCCTATGGCTAAGTGCTGAAAACAGTTGAATAGCTGCAGCCATGTCTGCTTTTCGGTCAGCCAGCTCTTGGTTGGTGATTTGTAATTTGGTATCAGTTCGAACCAAGGCTTGGTTTACTGCAGCCAACTCCTCTTCAAGTTGAGCTTTCTTCTCCAGCAGTTGGATTTGAAATTGGGAGACAGAAGAGTGTTGTTCCTTGAGATCTGCTACTTTAGTATGCACTTGAGAAACAAAACTCTGATCTCTAACCAGCTTCTCATCCGCAGTCTTAGCAGCATGACAGATGTTAAGATAGAAATCAATAGTAGCTGCAGCCTGGGATAGATGACTTGAGACATTCATACCGGACTGCTCAGCAATGTTGCAACACTGAAGAAACCCATTTCTAATGATAGGCCTTTGTAGAGCCTCAAAGGGAATCTTCGAAAAGGAAGTTAGCAGTTCCAAACATGTGTCTAGATCTATTAAAGGTGTAGGAGGCTTGCTGCCGGGAGAAGAAGGACTCTCAAAGATTTCCAGCAAGGAATCAGCCAAGACTAATGGCTCAGCATCAGTAGTAAGGGTTGGAGAGGAGGAGGATATGTCGAAGAGACTAGCCAATCTTCCTTCGAAGATGTCTACCTCATCCCTGGACATGGGAGGCATAGAGAGTGTTGTGGTGGAAGACACAGAGGGCTGCATGGGGATGAGAGAAATGGATGGAGCATCTTTGGCAGCTTCTATGGTTTTAGCCACCAATGAATCTAGTGAAGAGGGGCTGGAAGTGGACATAGGTGATAAACTATGAACTGGAGAACTACCAGTACCCTCTGTGGGAGAATCAACTGCCATTAGAGACGGAATAGCAGGTGGTTTTTCTGTAAGAAAAGGAGAAAGAGCAAGAATTGAAGAAGCATACTGAGGCGGGTTAAAAGCCAAAAAAGGAAGATATGGTTCTAGACCAAGGAAGAGAGATGGAGGAATGATGGGGCTCAAAGAAGGCACATCAAATGTAGGCCTTGAAAGTGGGAGTGCGATTTGAACAACCCTCACATTCTGCATTTGATCGACCTCAATTGAAATTGAGGGAGGCCTCACTGGAAAGATGAATGCAGTGGGTGTTGCTGCAAGAAGAAGAAACGAAAAGCAATGTCATAATCCAGCGTCAAAGTTAACAAAAGAAAAGCAATGGAAGTGTGAAGGAAATTACTTGTCTCAGAAGCACTAGCACTTATGGGAGAGCTGCGGAGGAAGTAATGTTCGGCAGTTTGTTGCCTTCTTGCCATTTCCTTGTGCAATACATCAGCAGCAGCAGCTTCTTCTCTTAAAACTTGTTGCTGCCGTCTCCTCTCAGCCCTCTCGAAGACAACTATTGCCTTGGAATGTTCCTGCTCCACTGCCTTGGCAGCTGCTTCATGAATGGGGTCTTTAACCAAGGTAACAGTTGAAGCGGTCACTTTCCTTCTCTTTCTTATTGCTTCGGCAATTGTCTCAGAATCAGAATCCTCATCAAAATCGGAAGGGGAGACATCAAAGTCAGAAAGAGAGACAGTAATTTTTCTTCTCTTTTTTCTTTGAATTGGCTTTGTCTGCTCCTCAATTATCCTCTCAGTTCCTTCAGCTTGAGGCTCAGATTCCCCAAAAATAAGCTCCTCTTCTGACTCCTTAGTAGCTGTCTCCTCTTGGACCAAATCTGTTACTCTTTTCCTCCCCATCAAGGATGGCTCGTGTTCTTGGTCTTCTTCCTTTTCTTCTTCTTCTTGTGCTTCAGTTGTTTTCTTTTCAGGATCAAGCAGTTTCCTCTTCTTTTGCTGTTGACCACCTTCATAGAAGAAGGATTAAAGATAAGACAACCAGTGTTGTATAGAAGACCAAAGGAAAAGAAAGACAAAGGTATATACCTCGGGAGTTTTTAGCAGGAATTGAAGCAGCAGAAGTGGATCGAGTTATAGCAGGAACTGCAACTGAAACAGTGGAAGAAATGGCAATCTCAACTCCCTTGGGCTTAGGCACATCCAGCATCTTTAGTGAGTTATGAAGTGAGATGACCAGATAGACTTCCATGTTGCTCACCCACCAATCTTGGCATCTCTTCAATACAGTACCTTGAGGAGAGAAAGGGGTGAACTCAAAACTAGCCAAGTCATCCATAAACTTGAAGGTTGCCTCTTGCAGCCTTGATTTCCGAACCTTCAAATCCCTCTTGGTGAGGCTCAGATTAGTGTTGCTACAGAGCGGGATTGGAACTCCTTGTGTGAGGCCAAATTGTCTAGCAAATTGGGCAGGACAGTAAGGCTCAGCTATGCATTTATAAGCTCTGGGATTGGTGGTCCCAATGAATAGTTCTCTTGGAAGCAGGAAAGAAGCCCATATCTCCTTGTGAGCAGGCGAGATACAGAGCTTGTCACTTAGGAAATTATTCAACCAAGTCGGGCCAATACTGGTTTCGAAGGGACAGAAATAATGAAGAGGAGGGGCAGCTGGTAGCTGATGAAAGAAAGAGAAATAAAAGGCAAAGGTAGAGGGATAAAGTGAGGCATTGGCTAATTTTATGCCATGAGTAAAAGAATGTAACCCAGTAAATTTGAGGCATTTGGATTGCAAATCGGTAAAGTAAGCGAAAAGCCAAAGCTGAAGGATCCAGAATGGTCCCCTTTGGTTAACATCTAAGGGTTTTTCACAAAAGAGAGAACAAACTCTATATACATGGCCCAAGATATACGGAGCTAAGGCTACCCGTTTTTGCAAGACAAAGGCTTTGGTGAGAGGGGAAAATTCCGGCATGATCCTTTGAGAAGAAGTGCAGAAGAGAAATTTGCACAGCCAATACAACAAAAAGGAGAAGAATTCCCTATCAGTTACTAAACCCTCTTTTTTGTTCTCAGCTTTGACAAAATCGCTATAAGATGAGTTAAGAGAGGGGAGGGAGAAAGGGACTGCTAAATCAGGAAAATCTGGTGTAATGGGAGCACCAATGGGGGACACTCCCAGTAGATGGCAAATATCAAGAACAGTAGGGGCCATCATCCCACATCTAAATTGAAAGAAATTAAAAATAGGGTTCCAAAAGCATAAAGCAGCAGGAACTAGAAAAGGGTCTTCTGAGATAGTTACCCTAGATAGTCGAAGGGCATCGAGAAGACAGAGCTCTTGAAGGTCCAGTGTCCTAGCAGGAACAACTCGGTCATACCATTCTTGCCACTCTGGTCTCATCGTGGGCCAACATCGGTGAGGGCGATTGACTCTCCAGCTCTTCCAATCAAGACTACCTTCGTAGAGAAGACGTTGATCCTCCAGACGAGGATACAAGGCAGGAAGTTCAGTAAGGACCTCCTTGAATATGGGCCCAAGCACGTACTCTTGTTGCATATGGTGACGAGGAACAAAGATACGCCCATCGATAGCGCTTTTTTCCCCGGCCTTGTACTTCTCACATTCAGCATCAATAAGCCTTTTCAAGGCCACAGATGAGCTCACACGCTCTATGGATGGGATTCCTGATGGAGAAGAGGCCATTGATAGTATGCTTTTTCGGAAAGTACAGAAGGGAGTAGGAAAAGTGAGAGATAGATGAGGGTTTGTATGCGTAAGTGAGCAGAGGGGTTTCAAAAGCCTTTGTGTCCAGAAATACATCTCATAAGTCGTTAAGTACTAAAAACGTACGAATACGAGGAGTTCTTTCCAATATTGATAATTTTTGGAGGGAAGAGCACATTCCGGACGCTGATGCCAGCTTCGAAGCAAGATGTTTGGCTTCGAAGCCAAATTTTGGCGCCAAAATTCAAACAAATGGCTTCGAAATACGGAAGCCAGCTTCGAAGCATACTACATACTCATGGACTGAACTGTTCAAATATTGGTCTACTTCAAAGGGTTTTAGGACCTATGTATCAAAGTAATGACCTTCGAAGCAAATCCTCGGATCCTTTTAGGGATAAGAAGCACTATTTGTCACATTGAAACCAATCGCTGGTTTTATTATAAAAAAAAAGGAATTGCTTTTGAACCAGAACAATGTGGATTACTCTTCGAGGCAAAATAGTCAATCTAAAATTGATTGGTTATATTAGCCATGACCATGTATTGGTTAAAGTTAGTTTTGAGGAGTAATGTTGTTAAAGTTCAGAGCATTGATTCCAAGTAGTAACAGCCAGAATTGTCAACTATACCCCATAAACTGACATGTTGGCTCTTTTAGCGTTTCATTAGACAATTAAATCCAGATTCGAAGAATGAGATTGTTTAATTCGAAGCTATAGATTGGCTTTTAAAGACAAAAAGGAACAAAATCAAACAATGACAAATATAAAAGGACTTTGTTTGTACTAAAGCCAAAACAGTTACATCAAGTGACCCTATCTGGGTACGAATTCGAGCTCATAAAAATAAGGAATAGAATAAATAACAAGGTCATGGAATTTCATCCAACAATGATCAATGAATTTTTGTTCTTTCTTTATTATTTCCTCTATCTCCTCCAATATTGGCTGCATAAGCTGGTGTGCTCTTACTTCATAATAGAGCTCTTCAGCCTTTATTTCGAAAGCTTCCTCCCTCAGTGTTTGTTCCAACTCATCTATAACCAAATCGTCCCAATACGCAGACTCTTTATTTCTGAAGTCATCGAACTCTTCGAGGAAGTTCTCTGCTTCGTATTGGGCATGAATTCGTAGGGATGAGAGTTGATCCAAAGATTGCGTAGCAACCAGGGAATTTCGATGCCAGTGGAGAAGCACTGGAAGTTGGTCCAGAAATAGGTGAAGTTCTGCTTGGGCGATGGGGTTAAGGATATGGCCCCTGGTCAAAATATCACAAGCCCGTTGAAAGTTCTTAAGAGGGGGTATCATCCTCAAGAACATTGAAAGACAAGTGAGAGAAAGCCGCTAGCAGACAGTTGAGCTTGTTTCCGCTCAGCTGGAGAAGGGGATAATGGAGGGTTGTAAGGTGAAAAGACTGTGTCCATTGGAAGAGCAAGCCTTAGTTTCTCTACCCAGGAAAGTGCGGGAGGAGAAGAAGGGGTAGAGGCTTCAAATTCAGAAGATGAAGAAGAAGGTGTGGATGCCTCTATTGTAAGAGATGGCATGGGAGTGGAAGGAACAAAGGCATTAATGTAATCAAGCCAATCAGAAGAACAAATCTTCGCCTTTTTGGCTAAGAATGAAGGACTGTATCCTTGTGCTTCTTCTGGGCGCTGGGTAGGATGCATTATCTTTGTAGGCATGGATGAGGTATACCAGGCCACAAGCAGATTTTCTTCTAAACTATGTCGAAGATCAATGGGCACGTAAGGGTAGACCACTGAACTTCGAGCGAAGAGAAGGAAACTCCAAGGGATCAGTAAACTCAACAAAATGATGGTTGATGCGCTCCCTTACATCATAAGTCTCAGAGGTCGACCAGTTTGTCCAACTAGAAGTCCCAGACGATGAAGAAGTTATAGCTTCATCCATGCAGAGGTGTGTGAAGAAGAACTTCCCAAATCCATATTTGTAACTTATCGAAGCAAAGATTTGAAGGTAGTTTGTTCAAAGTACAAAGGGATGCTAGAGGAAGAACTTCTTGTATTTACGGAGTTGTGAATTGAAGGGTTAATGGCAATGTGCGCATAGTCCAAAGATTGATAATTCGCAAAAGCCTTCACGACCTGAATATAGAAGGGCGGATAAAGATGGCTAATGAATGCGTGAAGATTCTTTCGAGGGGAAACAACATTACTCAATGGCTCTTCGTATGCTTGATTAGTAGAGTGAGAAGTTGATTGAGCCATAATCCGTTCGGATGCTAAAGATATTGAAATGTTCAATAATTTGAGAGTTAATGCTAATGATCACCAAATGGGTGACGGTTATGTTTCCTGAAAGTGGATTCCGTGCACATTCCAAAAACGCGGGAAAAGTTTTTAATCCACTAATATCACCAAGTATTGGGTATATTAGTGCGGTGGGGTAATGTTGGCTATATATTTTGTAAAAGCCAGTAACAATTCGAACACGTGGCAGAATAAGGGTATTATGGGAAGATGATTCGCGTCTTCAATCCTGATCGTACACGTGGCGATGACAATTGGTTCTCACGTGATCCGAGTAGCACCAGATCAGTAAAGAGACGAAAGATGACGTGGCCTCAACGGTTACTCATATTCAAATTCAAATATAAGAGGGAAGTTTAACTGCAAGTGATGGCGTAGTGGAACTACTTCTAAGGCAGCATGATCAGCAATCATGGAGGAGCAGTTCGACGGTTTGAAGTGCAGTTCGAAGGTCATCCTTGGCAAGTATAAATAGCAAGGAAGTCCCCAGAAAAAACCCCCAGACTCAGATCATACAAACCAGTCATTTACTTTATATTTTCTTTCCCAGTTTTACATTTCCTGCACTTTAAATACCTGCACTTTAAATACTTGTCCTTTAAATATCTGCACTGCACTTCGATTCCTAGGAGTAGTTTCAAGTAGATTCAAGTAGACTGTTGCTGTAAACCTCTTCGAGGCTGAGTTTGGACTATTGTAAGTGTTCATTTTTAATGAAATACTGCGATTGTTCTTCATATTACTTGTTATTTTTCTTAATTTCTCCTAAGTCAAGCCACCAGTAAAAGTCCTCTTCATTGAGGCTGAAAGAACTAAAAAACACAATCGTCTGATAAATTGGTTGGCAATTATAATTTCTATAAGGACTGATTGATCCTTGCTGGCACGCTCGCATTTACAAAACTATCCTTCGAAAAGCCAAAAAGCCAACAATCATGGTATCAAAGCTAGATCTTAGATGACCTCTGACATTATGTGGTACAAACGGTCCATCTTTCAATCGGACCTTTCAATCACTCTCACATGGTATCGGGAGCATGTGAGGAGGGAGTGTAGTTAAACCTATATTGTCAACCATCAAAATTTGGTTAATATAATGTAAGAGATTCACTCATAACCAATTAATTTTAAGTTAGATGCTTTTACATATCTTTTGACATACTTTACACCATTGAATAGTTTAATACACGTATCTATCTTCATACATAGAATTTTTTTATTTTTTTATCTTCATACATAGATTATACATCATTATTATTGAAAATGTTAACATATATAATGGGACCATTTTTTAAAAGAAAAATTCTATAATACACTCCTCATTTTAGGTGTGTATTATATGGTGAGTTATGATATTTGTGATGTTTCTTTATGTGATATTTTGTACGACCCATTATAGTTTTTGGATAAAATTCACTTTATGTTCCTGTGGTATGACTCCATAACACTTTATTTTACTGTTTTTTATAAATAACCATTTACTCTCTATTTAGTTTTGGACTAAAATGCAACCTTAAACTCCATTAATGTAAACAATAAAAAGACAATTATACCTTTATATCTTTTTATTCTATTTTTGTCTCTCTTTACAAATAAATAAATAAATTTATCTCCATGACTAAATAAAAAATTAAAAATATTGAAATTACGTATTTATGCAAATATTACCTTGATAGATAAGCAACTCCAACCATACTTTTTATTTTTTACTAACTAAAATATAAAAAATGTAATTCTTTATTTTGCCTAATTCTTTTTTTATCTTTGTACTCTAATGCTAGTATTTATTTTACCTATTTATAGACCCAAACTGTTTAAAAAGTCACCCAAAGCTCTTCAAATGTAGCTATAGCCTTGACGAATTTTGTTAAAATAACTATTACAAAAGTTTGACTGTTGGAGTGACTAAAGTATGATAATACTAACTATAATAGCTAACATTCCTCATTTAAAGAGCCCTGAAAATTCTAAAAATTTCCGAGATATTGATTTGTCGTGATTCAATTTTAAACAAGGTATAGTAATTCCAATCAAACAATCAATAATAAATCGGTATAATAATTTAACGTGAAAAAAAATCACAATCAAACTCCTCCAATTGTGATAAAAATCAGGGCCAAAATCACAAAATAATCCACTAAGAAGACAAAAAGAATTACACATGAGAACCCTCAATTACTTAGTGAATTCACACTCGAATTGAATCAAACTCAATGTGCCTCTTCCACCACTGTCTTGACCTTGGAATTGCTTTGCTTATGACGAATCCACAATACTGATGTTGAATCTGCAACAATAAACCACTCCAGAATCCACCAAAACTTTGGGCTAAAGTTTTCCGGAATCCATCGATGAACGCCTATCTTTTTTTGTGAATGAAAGAACAAAACAACCCTTAATGATAATCAATATGAAGTTCATTGATCAATCGATCACCATCAAATCATCAAGGAAAACAATAAACATTCTCCAATATAGAACACTTTGTTTTCTCTTCTCCGTACTTAGTCAGTGAAGTGACAAATAATGAGAGCTCAAAAAGATACAGAATGTTAGTACAAACTTTTCTATTTCGGTACAACTAGGGTTGGATTCGTATCTAAACTCTCATAACTCATAGATATAATAGAGCAAATAAAAATACAACTAAATGGAGTTTTGTTCAATCTCTATAAGGAATTGAATCATCCAAACTTGTTGCGTGGGGCTAATTGAGCATGTGCAATAACCAAAAACCCTCACACAATTAAACTACCCTTAAACCTAATTTTGATTACCAAAAATACCCAACACAAAATATCATATTTCAAACATAATAGAAAAATCATTTAAGAAACTAGAGTTTCACAAATATTTTTTTATAACAAACTTAATTTTAAATTTTAATTAGATATTATGATATACATGTATATATACCCTATATATAGACATTGTAATTAATTTATAATTTAATTTGTTATATATATATGTTTAAATTAAAATGTTATAATAATAAATTGGGTTAAAAATAAATATAAAAAAAATTAGATTAAGGTATTTTTATGATTTAATTTTATGGTAATAAATTATGTTATTTTGGTTAATTTATGATTTAATTTGTTATATATATATATGTTTAATTTAAAATACTATTAAATAGGGTAATTTTGTGGTAATAAATTAGGGTGTTTAGTTTAATTTATGATTTAATGTGTTATATATATATGTTTATGTTTATTTTTCTTAAATAAAAAATTAGATTGAAATTTTAAAATCAGATTAAAGTAGTTTGATGATTAATTTTTATAATAATAAATTAATGCTTTAATTTAATTTATGGTTTAATTTGTTATATTTATATATAAGATGTATGTTTAATTTAAAATGTGAATAAATAAGAGATTTGGTTAAAAATAAAATAAAATAAAGGTAATTTTATGATAATAAATTATAGTGTCTATATAATTTTATATACACACTGTGTGGTGAGAAGGGGTATGTTTGGGTTTGGAACAAGATGAAAATGTAAAATAAGGCTAATTTCGTCCTCTTACATTGAAATTTAATTTTGACTAAATTTTTTCCTTTCCCACTCTTAAAATAGGCACGTGAGACACATTCTCTGTTAGTTTGGATGAAAAAATATAATTATAATATTTCACTCTAAAACCATATGGGAGGTATGTGGCTATTTTTAAAATACAAGGGGCAAAGTATTATTAAGTCATATCACAAGGGGGTAAAATAATCAAACCGCAATGTGGGTGGTTTGTGGAGATTTCAATTTGCTAGTTGATTGAAAAATATTCTTTTTTTTTTTTTTGTTTTTTTTTTGATCAGCAAGAATATATCTTTATTGATGAAATCATAAAAAACAGTACATCAATAAAGAGGAGCTCGGAGCTACATTAAGCTTGGAGCTCCAGTTGGAGAGAATCCAACACAGAGGAAAACCAAAGAAAACAAAAACAGAATACACAGCAAGAGAGAAACAAAAAGGCAGATTGCACTCTGCAGCAGGTTGCCCACCAAACAGCACCCAAATCTGAAACAAACCAAACTAAACCTGGAGAAAAAATTGCAGCTGACCAACCAATTTGCAGCAAACAAACCTATAGAGTAAGTAGAGCACACATCAACTTCCATCAAATCCAACCAACACCAGAACATGGAGACTCAACTGAGGCTATCAAATCCAACCAACCAACCAACCAACACAGCAGAGACTGTCCTGCACAGATTGAGACAAAAACTCTGCAGCCTAGCATGCCAACCGAGAGCATTCTGCAGAAGGACTGGTAGAAAAAATAGGCCTCCTCAAATAGTTCACCCTCTGAAACCACCTCCCAAACTGAATCTGATACACTGTAGATTAAACATGAAATTATGAACTGAGAACAAGTGTTCCTTAAATACTTCCTTAAACCACACAGCCATTTTTAACTTAATCTGATCCGTAATTCCATCCACACTTGGGACAACCTCCTGAAATATACATTCATTCCGATGTTTCCATAGAGACCACATCACTACAAGAGGAAGGGCATTACACATCATCCTTTCCTTTTTATTAAGACCCACCCCTGCCCACCATTCAAGCATGTCCTCCACTGAGGCTGGCAGTGCTCCTTGAATCTTCCACCATCTAATCATTTCATACCACACTCTGCAAGCCACTGGACATAATAGAAGCACATGTATGAGAGACTCAGCTCCAGATTTACATAGACAACATTCTACAGATGCACCAGCAGGCAGAACACCAATTCTGTGCAGAAACTCAGTCGTCTTTAGTTTTCCTTTCTAAGCAAGCCATCCAAAAAATTGAACTCTAGGTGGGACATGTTTAACCCAAATCCTTTTGCTAACTGTGCTTCTATTGCTGGATCCCTCAACCAATAGCTTATACATAGATTGAACTGAATAACTTCCAGATTCCGAGGCTTTCCAGACAAGAGTATCTTCTGAGAAACACCTAAGATTAGGACCTGCCTCAAGCTGACTCACCAATCTGATTAATTCCACTCTTTCCCAGTCAAACAGCGCCCTTCTAAACTGAAATGACCATTCACCATCTTCCTCCTTCCTGATCATCATATCAGATAAAGTCACTCTCTTATCAACTACTACCCTGTACAACAGTGGAAATGCATCTTTAAGGCTCAAGTTTTCACACCACTTATCCTCCCAAAACTTGATTCTATGACCATTACCCACTTTCACCTTACAATTGTCCAGAAAAATAACCACTAGACTGCTACTCTGTTCAGATTGTAATAATATATCCTTCCACATTTTAGAACATCTCACATTAGAGATTACTTGAGGGCTCCAACTTCCCTCCTCAATCCTATATTTACTGCTCAATACTCTCCTCCACAAAGCTTTATTTTCCACGCCAAACCTCCACCACCATTTCAACATAAGGCAACTATTCACTTCCTTCACTCTCCTAACCCCCAAGCCCCCTTGGTCTACAGGCTTCGCCACTTCCTGCCATTTTACTAGATGAACCCTTCTCTTCAATTCAGATCCCCTCCCCCTCACAGAAAGCAAGCTTGAAGCTTGTCCAATTCTCTAGCAATCCCCTGTGGCAACTTAAACAATGACATGTAATATATAGGTAGCGAGGACAGGACAGATTTGATTAAAACAAGTCTCCCAGCAAATGACAGCAGTTTCCTTTTCCAACCAACTAGTTTGCTTCTGAATTTGTCTAGAATAGGCCGCCAAGTTGCTTTCCTACTTGGGTTAGCCCCCAGCGGTAAACTGAGGTATTTGAACAGCAAACATTTAACTTCACAGTTCAGCACAGATGCGTACTCAGACATTTCCTCTTCGAGAATACCCACACCACTAATTACACTTTTATAGTAATTTATCTTTAACCCTGATATCAACTCAAAGCACCTCAGAATCTTCTTTACATTCTTTATCTCCATTATATCAGCTTCACACAATAACAAAGAATCATCTGCAAACTGGAGGTGAGTAATGACTAACCCCTCAAAGCCAATCTTAACACCCTTTATTAGCCCCAGATCCAAAGCTCTATTGAACAAAATGCTTAAGCACTCTGCAGCTATGATAAACAAAAATGGGGACAAGGAATCCCTTTGCCTCAGACCTCTCTGTGTACTGAACTCCTCAGTAGGAGATCCATTAACAAGCACCGATAGCCTAGCAGAGGTAATACATACCTTAATCCACTCCACCCATTTTCCCCCAAACCCAAAATTAACCAACATGGAAAGTAAGAAATCCCAATTCAATGAGTCATAAGCTTTCTGAAAATCTAACTTAATAATCACTCCTTTCTTTCTAGATTTCTTCCAGCTGTCAACAACCTAATTGGCCACCAAAACACCATCCAGAATATTCCTCCACCAATAAAAGCCGACTGGTTTTCACTTATGATCTGAGGAATCACTGCCTTCAACCTTGAGGAAAGAACCTTAGACAAAATTTTATACATCGACCCAACCCACTGGATTCTCCTTTTTAGGTACCAAAGTGATGAAAGAGCTATTAATTCCTTTGACCAACTTACAATTCTTATGGAAATCGAACACAAAATTCAGCACATCAGACTTCATTACCTTCCATAGTTTCTGAATACAAGCCAAGTTAAAACCATCTGGACCTGAAGCCCTATTCCCCATCATAACCCTTGACAGCAGCCCATACCTCTAACTCAGTAAACTCTGCCTCCAACATATCAAAACAAGGACTATCCCCTCACTGACTTAAATGGACCTTCCAATACAGGCCTATGCTGCCAATCCTCAGAGTACTGCTTCCGAAAATAAGCTAGGACCTCAAGCCTAACTCTACATGGATCATCAACCACCACATCACCAACAGTTAAAGTGTTTATTTCATTTCTCCCCTGCCTATATTTCACTAACACATGAAAATATCTTGTGTTTTTATCACCATAACAATTCCAGTTAAGCCTCGATTTTTGGAACCACAACCTTTCCACCATTCTTGTTAAATATCCAGCCTCAACTCTAGCCTCTCTTCTTCTACTTTTTTCTGCCTCTTGAAGCTCTCTTTCCTCTGCTAACAAATCAATCATATGAAGCTCATCCTCTACCTTCTTCAACTTAGTATTAACATTACTGAACACTTCACTATTCCAATTTTTGAGTGCTACTTTCAACTCTTTCAGTTTCTGGAATAACCTAAACCCAGGCCACCCCTCCACCGGATGCTCCCTCCACCACTTTTCCACAAAAGGTAAGAATTTTGGGTGTAACAACCAAGCATTAACAAACCTAAAGGGCCTAGGGCCCCAATCTCTCTCATCTTCCATAAGCAGTAAAGGACTATGATCAGACATGACTCTAGGAAGTCCCCACAACTTCAAATTAAATGATTCCACCCATTTTGGGTCCACCAAAACCCTATAAATTCTGCTCCATTTCTCCCCTTGTAGACGTCCCCGAACGTCCTGGGAGGGAAATCCCGTTTTGTTCGATTTTGGGCTCACTACAGTTCAGGACTCAATGTCACGGTCCTGTATCTAATCTTGCAGAATGCAATGCAAGACCGATGAATCATCAAAGAGTCCAAATCTGGCAAATCGTTTTGGAAACAGATTTTTTGAAAGAAGTGCCAAACATGGACTGCTTTGCCAGATACAGAGTCGCCATCTAAATGTTTTATTTTGGGAAATTTAGGAAACCTTGACTCGTTTGCCTAAGGCCACGTGTCCGTCATCACCAAAGTTGTCTTGGCTCGGGAACTTGGGTACGATTGGGGAAGGTCACTTCGTGAGCACCCCCGCTCGCCCGATCAAAGATTGGCCTCTACTAACCATGGTATCTAGTTTTGAAAACATTATGCGTTCTTATTCCGGTTATTAGCCTAGATTTACTATGTGATGCGCACAACATACAAGTATAGACTGGGTCGCCTGAATTGGAACGAAACATTTCATGTTTGTTTTGAAAAATGGTTTGATGGTGCTACTCGCAAGTAGGCTAAGACGTGAATTTGCCACCCTCGGGTGGGCTTAGAAAAGATGGTTTTGCCACTATCTAGTGGGCTTAAAACTCACAGTCAATGCATTGTTCCAATCCAAATAACCCAACCTTCACCCATAGGCATTCAGGCAGTTATATCACATAAGCATATAGCCTCATGGTAAGCATGCTATCATCGCAGTCACTCACACACATGGAAGGATGCTAAAACATAAAAACTTACCGAGTACTCCAAGCCAAAACAGAAGCTAATTAGAATCATGCATGATCCTAACTATACAGAAATGCCTAATGCAACACATGCAAAAATGCAACTATAGCAGGCTCGGCTATTCTAAACATGGCATATGGAATGCTACAACTAACATGTATTCAACTCGGAATTGAAATACAAATGCAGTTAGTATGATGCGCCGAGCCCGGTGCATGCAAGACAGATGAATGAATGCAAACATGCTATCATACTATATGCTAATTGAAACATGCCCTAATCTAACCATCGTAAGCTGGTAAATAAAAGGGAGAAAGACATGGGGTTGGAAGACATACATCACACACACGCACACTTATTACAAAATTGCCCTCCTCGGAGGGTCCGAATAAATAATATACAGTCCCGAATAAATTATTACAGTCCGAATAAATACAAAACCCTAATTAATTAACAAATTAATTCTAGGAAAGCAATAAACTAGCATGCAAGCTAGGGACTGCCTCGACTCTGCTCCGGGTGATGGATGATGCATGTTCGGGCTGCCTTTGTGCGGAAATCCACTGCGATGCCCCAATTAGCCTCTGTTTGCAATTGTTTTTGGAATGCGTGCCAAGCTTCGGAAGGCTGCTGATTCTTGATTTGCTGCAACAGAGAGCAGAAAAGGGACATGGCAATGTATTTTCACATATGTATGCTTGACTACTCTTTAGGGAGTGTAGTCCTCGATCCTCGTGTCACCAATCACGCATCTCGGTGCATGATGGCCGAAGAGTCGAATTGCACTACTCAATATGAAATGAATGCACGTATAAACACAACAAGACCGAGACTCCGTCATGGATAATCCGGAGTGTCGGTGACTGGGAATTGAGACACGTTCCGTCACTCAAAGTACGAAACGTCCCTCGTTTCCCGTGCTCGGGCTAACTCCTACCCCAAACACAATGCGATATGTATGACATGCATGAATGCAACTAAGATACAACCTAACATGCACAATGCTATGGAATGACATACACGATGCACGAGGTAACATGGCATACACGATGCGCTAACATATAACCTAGCATACACAATGCTATGAAATGGCATACACAATGCATAATGGACTTACACCAACACGAGTGGACCTCAGCCACACTCACATAAGTGGCCATTAGATGAAAATGAGACACTCGAAATGCGTACACGCGTGCACGCAAACCAAGGACCGAACCTAAGGCACGAATGCCACTCTACCAAAGCATGGTAAGGCATGGAACATGGTATGCAAACAAGAAAATTTCAGCACTAAAATATGATGCTGAACAGCCCCGAATCATGAAAACATGGCACTCGATGCATGAGGTGAGACCCGAAACTCAAAACTAGGCACATGGAATGACTTACAGCTATACAAAGCATGCATTATTTGCACATGAAGTATGAAGACAGAGTCAAGGCAGTCCCAAAACATGGACTTTTCCAGTTTAAAACAAGGCCAAAATGTGCTAGCAAGATGGCTTAAATTAGCATGCAATTTTGACTAGTAAACATGGTTTACATGGCAAGTACATGATGCACATGGAATTTCACCAAACCGTCGAAAATCAGTGAATAAAACATGTGAAAATAGGCCCAAATAACCACTGATATGCAACCATGGTATGCAAAAATTATGAGCTCCTTTAGATGGCCATACAAGGAGTTATTAGGCACATACAAGATAGACAAGTGACATGGCATATACAACTCTGAAAATCAAATATAATAGACCCAAGACTCAACAAATTGACCCTAGAATGTGACTAGGAAGCATGCAAGATGGGGTCTCTTTGGAAGGCCAAAATGACTACCAAACAAGTCAAGGAGAGAGGGGGTCACCCCCCTCTGATTTGGAAGCTCAAAACAATGGCCAAGCCACTGAAAATCCACTGGATTTTAGTGGCTAGAAGGCCAAACAAAGCATGCAACAAGGGCTAGGATATAAGGCTCAAAATGGGAGGCAACCAAGCATACAAGATAGCATATGATCTCAAAAAAAAATAGAACCTGAATAAAACATGAAGATAATGTCAAAACAAGCCTTTTTATAGTTTATAACAAGTCTCAAAAATGAGTACAAATAGGGCTAATCTATCATGCAAAAATGGCCTTAAAAGTGAGAATAGGGACAATGGACAGCAGCTGGCCCCAAATGGTCAAGAGACCTTCAAAAAAGTTGAAGAGGGGCTCAAAATAAGGCACTTTACAGTTTACATCAAGCCACGAAAATAATCACAAGTAAGGTCAAACTAGCATGCAAGAAAAAGGGCCTAAAAGAGGGATAAAGAGGCAAGTGATAGTAGCTGTCCTCAAACAGATGAGAGCCCTTCAACAAAGTTGAAGAGGGGCTCAAAACAAGCCACTTCACAGTTTATGACGAAACCCAAAACAGCTCACAAATAAGCCTAAAATAGTATGCAAAAATAGGCCTAAAAGGAGGGTTTAAACACAAAGGGTAAGAAGGAAACCTCAAACAGAGAAAGACCCTTAATAAAACATGAAAAAAAACTCAAAATATGACTATTTCCAGTTTGGGTCGGAGCCCAAAAATGCAAGCAACAAAGGTTAAAATTGCATGCAAAGAAAGAGCCAAAAGAGAGGGAAAGGAGACTTACTCTTATAGACTAATCTTCCAGCAGCTTTTGGACCAAGGAATGGTGCTTTCAACCTCTGCAAAAGGCTTCCAAGATGCTGGAATGAGTGATGGAGGTGTGGTGCTATGGCTTGTAGTGAAAGAAGTGCAAAGAAATCTAACTTTTAAGGCACAGAACACACAATATAGAGAGAGAGGAAGCTCTTTGGCTTTTTTAAAAGCTTAGCCCTCTGGCTAAGGAAGAGGGCCCTTCCTTATATAGAACAAAGCAAAGCTTAAGCTTCTTGAACAAGCTTTTCTTGGCTTTGATCCCTCCATACACGTGTATGGAGGGCAGATATGAGGAATCCAGCTGGTACAAAAGATCTTCCCGGAAACCAGCTGAAATAGGGGGGGTGCCGGCCATCATCAATGGCCAGCAGTGCCACACTGATGGCCGGCAGGTGTTCACAAATAGCCGGCAGGTGCCAAGCCATGGCCGGCAGTGCCATGCCATGGCCGGCAGTGCACCACAGGGGCCACCCTGAAAGGACCAGGTCAGGGTCCAAAAATGAGACAAAAAGGATACAAGTTTCTGAAAACCCGAACCAGTGACGTTCCGCCGCGACAGTCGAATGTTGGGCAAGCAATCGAACTAGCCGTTGGGTGTACCTACAAGCACAACTAAGTCTTGACGACGGTCAAAAATGGGGTGTCTACACCCCTTCCCTAGCATTACACCATGTAAACCTTCGGCCTAATAAAGGCAAATCATTCAACTCACTACTATCAACAAAATCATTCAACTCCTTCATCCCCTTGTCCCTCCTAGAGCAGCCTTTCCTCTCACCAATCTTTCTAATTTCATTAAAGTCCCCCCTATATACCAGGGCTTAGAATACTCCTCCTTTAACTTTAGAAGACACTCCCACAGTTTACCTCTTTGGCCCACTTCATTTGGTGCATACACATTGATCAAAACACAATCAAAAGAGAAGAATAAAGACCCAGAGAGAAGAACAAACCTTCTATTACAGCAGCAACTTGACATCTGAAAAACACCTGGATCCCAAATACATAATAAGCCACCAGCTGAGCCCTCAGCATCCACAATCATATATTCCATACTATCCCTAGCCCAAATCTCTTTGATCTCCTTTTCAGACATGGAGGCCTTCTTAGTCTCTTGAAAAAGAGCTATATCAATACCTCTATCCTTCAACAACCTCTTAATTTTACTTCTTTTTTCCTTTCTCCCCAAACCTCTGACATTCCATGTTAGTATCTTCATCATAACCATAACACTGAACTCTGACCCCCCAAGATCTTATTAATCCGCAGGAACTACATCCCCTCCCCTCCTTGCTCTATCCTTTGCCTCAAGGTCCAAGATTTTGGTTAATACTTCCTCTTCTTTACCTTTATAGTTTATAACCAACAATTTTCCCATATGAATAGTTCCCTGAGCCTCTTTAAGCAACGATCTGCTTCTAGCTACTCCACTAGCTGTTGAATCTACACCTGATGCTGCCACAGCTGCTGCTCTCCATATAGCACCTCTCGGTCCCAATTTACTAGAGGAGGCTCCTCTATGATTATGGCTTTTTGGACGCCTAAGATATCCCTGCTTCATCTCTCTAATTTTCTTCCCACTGGATTTCGTAACTACTCTCTTCCTCCTTCTATTCTTCTATAGTTTTTTCCTTGAGCTCAATTCGTTGCACTGTGATTCAGATAAGTCAGAACATATTATTAAAGGGCTCTTTTCAAACTGAAGCCCTCTTTGAAAACCAGCCTTGGAGCCTTGGGTTTGCGTCTCCCCCCCTGCCCTCATATCCACAGGCCCATTACATAGGCCCACCCCATTACTTCGACCCAGCACCACCTCTAGATGTACCCCCGGTTTGAGCAAACTAGATCCACTCAAGCTTTTAACAGCACCTTTCTTGACAACCTGCTCCTTACTTTTCTGACCTTCCAACTCACAGCCGTTGCCTATGCTCCCAGCTACTTCCATAATGCTATCTGCTATACCCTCGACCTCACTGCCAGTAGACTCTGGAACCACAGTTTTAGACTGCCTTGGTGATCCCATCTGCAACTCATCACTACACCTCACTCTTTCTGGCCCAACCCCAATACACACCTCCTTCAATTGGTCCGGCTCCCTAGCTGACTCACCATCCCAATTATCATCTTCTACAGCCACATCAGTCGCCATAACTTCTACACCCACCTTCTTACCCTTATTTGAACTACAGACTCCTACCCCTCCATGAACCATAGAGCTCTCACTCCTCCCAGCTAATATCTGTGGTACCCCAGATAAATGTTCCCACACTCTCACAGTTTGGGAATACCCTTTGCACTCCAGATTGATTATTGTATTAATAGGGTCCATATACTTTGTTAAAATTTGAATCCTAGCATATTCAAACGATTCTGGATTGCATATATCACCTTCAATACAAATAACCTCCCCCCATACCTTCCCAATTCTATTTAAAGTTGTTCTATTCCATAAACTCCATGGGATCCCAAAACAGGAGACCCACACTTTACGTTCACCTCCACTATGAACATCAAGATTCCACCTCACAATTTCGTCGCACCAATTCCCTATCTATTCCTTCACAGATCCCAAACTATCCTCCATACACTCCTGAGATTTGAATGTTAACAACACATCTCTACCTCCTCCATCCCTCACTACCACATTCTCCATGCCCCTCTGCTGTAATTCATATTAATTGCATTTACATAATATATAACACTAATTTGCATAATATATATATAACACAAACTAATTTGACATAATATTCTTATATATATATATAACTACTAATTTGTAACAAATTTCGCATATTAAATCTGTCTCACTCATTTTTACTTTGATAATTCATTAGATGTTAAAAAATATATATGTATTAATTATAGCAGAGTAGAACAATTTTGAAGGCGGATTATAAATTTCAAAATTGAATCTACGAATGGATAAATTGGTGTGGATTGGTGCAGATTGGTATGATTTGAGCGAATTGGACTGTATTTTACACAACCCTAAGTATAATGAACTAAAAGCAATTTTGGGACCCTTAGTTCGATCCAAATTTTGGGGGTCTAAGGCAGAGGCCTTTCTTGCCTCTGTTCAAGACCGGGCGTACATTCACACATCCTCCAACAATTTTTTCCTTAAGTATGAACCAAACATTAGGCCTAGCTATTTAGCTTCCCCTTAAGTTTGATCTATCGTTCGAAGGTTCACCATAGACAGTAGACACTCTCCCTTAATCCGATTCTATTGCTTTCTAACACTAGAGGCAGCAGCTAAAGTTAGTCGATGGAGGTCACAAGGTGGCTAGTAGAGTCAATCCTGTGGTGAGGCGGTAAAGGTGGTCGCCTCAAGCCTCTAAATTTGGACAACATTTAGGGGCCCCCAATTAGGAGTAGGTATTATGTTGTTTTATTTTAATGTTATCTCACTAATAACTAAATCTATTTATTTTCATGTTATCATATGGTGTTATTTTGGATCACATCCATTTGTTTTGTCCTTAACTCACTAATTTTGTGTATTGTTAGAGTTTTGTTAAAAATTCCCATTCTTACCCAAATTAATTTTAGTTCTTATAGCATTGGTAGGCTAAAAAAAATAAAATAAAGATTTGATTCAAACAATTTAAATTAAAGGCCCTTTATAGATTATGAATGCTTAATTAGTAATTTTACACCTAAAAATACAATAAGAGTAATTTTTAACTAATATTTTATAGAAGTTTGTTCAATTTTTATTTTGTATTATAAGTTTATATTTTATTTAATATATTTTTATACATTGGGTGATGGTTTTTTTTATTTTTGATTTTTGTTATCTAGAATTTTTTTTTAAAAAAAAAAAAAAAAAATCACAAAGCAGCAAGATACTATTTTTATCTTTTTTAGTGATTGTAACGATTACTCATATCTTGATCTATGTAAATAAATTTAGTATATAATTTTAGTTAGTACATAATTTTAATGATTATATATACCGCGGGTATTAACAAATAAAAATATTGTAATCAATTATTGTTTTATCTAAATAATTTTTATTTTTATTTTTATAATTATATATAAAGGGCCCAATTTTATAAGTTTGCTTGAGGCCCTGGATAATTTAGAGCCAATCCTAGTGGCTAGAAGGTCATCAGAAGGTGACCGGTGTTCATGGATGGTGATCGTCCAATTGTCTAGAAGGTGGTTGGAACTTGTCAAAGGGTCAACGGCCAGGTGGACAACAATGGCTCATGGTCGGTAATGGTGGTGGGTGATGGGAGAGGGATGAGAGATCATAAATTTATTTTGGAAATAAGTAAAAACACTTTTCTTTCTTTCTTTTTTTTTAATTTTATTTTCAAAAATTTCAAAAAGTTTGGAATTAATTCAAATTTTCTAAGACAAAAACAATATATAAAACAAATTTGTGTTTTTATTTTTTAGAAAAAAATGAAAACATAAGTAGAAAATAAAAAACAATCAAATGACTTGTTTTATACACTAAGGGTCTGTTTGGTAACGTTTACGTTTTCAGTTTATATTTACAAAAATTTTATAAACTGATTTTTGTTTATTTTTAGAAAAACATAAACTACAAACGCGTTTGGTAAGAGACAAAATGTTTAAAAAAATTTAAAAATATAAAAAAGAGTGAGAAATGGCAAGTGGCGGCGGAAGACGGTGGTGTAAAGTGGTGACCGTGGGGTGGTGGGTAGCGGGTGGTGGCGGGTGGGTGGTGGTGGTGGGTCGGTGGGTGACGGTGGCGGGTGGTGGGTGGTGGTGGCAGGTGGGTGGCGGATGGCGGTGGGTGGCGGATGGCGGGTGGTGGTAGGTGGTAACGGGTGGGTAGGTGACGGTGGCGGGTGGTGGGTGGTAACAAGTAGGTGGTGGTGGTGGCGGGGTGGTGGTGGTGGTGGCAGGGGGGGTGGCGGGTGGTGGTGGTGGTGGCAGGGGGGGTGGCGGGTGGTGGTGGTGGTGGGTGACGGTGGCGGGTGGTGGGTGGTAGCGAGTGGGTGGTAAGTGGTGGTGGCTGATGGGTGGCGAGTGGGTGGTGGGTGGTGGTGGCGGGCGAGTGGCAGGTGACTGGTGGCTGGTGGTGGTGGGTGGCTGGTGGTGGTGGGTGGTGGATGGTGGTTGCAGGTGGGTGGTGAGTGGTGGTGGCGAGTAGGTGGCGGGTGGTGGTGGCGGAGCGGTGGATGGTAGTGGCGGGTGGTGGGTGGTGACGGGTGGATGGCAGGTGGGTGGTGGGTGGTGGTGGTGGTGGTGGTTGCGAGGGGTGGGTGGTGGTGGCGAGTGGGTGACAGGTGGGTGGTAGGTGGGTGGTGGGTGGTGAGTGGTGGTGATAGGTAGTGGTGGGGGGTAGGTGGTGGAAGACGGTGGTGGAAAATGGGTGGCGGGTGGTGGCTAGTGTTGGGTGGTAAAAAAAAAAAAAACTCAAAACTCAAAACGGAAACACATTTTTTGAGTTTACATTTTTTGGCCAAATTTATAAACTGAGACCACTGATTTGTAAATCAAAAATTTATCAAACAAGTTTCTATTTGAGTTTTTTTAATTTTTGTAAATATAAACAGAAAACTGAAAACGTAAGTGTTACCAAACGACACCTAAAATATTTGATGTCCTTATTTTAATGATATCAATGCATTTGGTAAAAGGTAATTTCTATATGCAAACTAACTTTTTCAAAATCTTGTATGCATGGTACTGCTTGGTGCAGTTTATTATAAGTTAAAAGTTGATAATTAAAAAGTAGAAATTAAAAGTGTCCTTGAAATTAATATTGAGAAAGAGAGTGATTGAAAGAGCAAAAACAGGCTCTGTTTCTCAATTCTATTAATCCTTACGAGGATACTCCATTATATAGGAGAGATTATACAACATTATGATGATAGTTACTAGACAACATCATGAAAGGCAAAACATATAAAATGAAAAGTAGCCGAAAGCATACAATATATAAAAATAAAAGTAGCCGAAAGCATATGGCACTAACATCTGATGACTAATGACTAATGACACACAACTATTAATATAATATATACATTATATATATTATATATTATTAACAATGAAAAAGAAGCTTGATTTCCAACAGTCCTTTCTCCGGCTTCTAAATAATTAGTTTTTCTCAGTTTATTTAAGTTATTATTAGCTTTTCTCAGTTTATTTAAGTTATTTCTGCCTAAAAGCTGTAAGCAGAAGCTGCACCAAACAGTCTAGTACAGATTCTCAAATTAAAATAAGCTATAATTATCTCCTATAATCTACACTAAACACCCCAGCCAACTTAATTTTTCACTTTGGCTTATTTTCAAAACCTTGAACAAAACTACACCATACACTAATCATGCATGGTTGTGACTAATGAGGATGATGATATGATCATGATACACCAATGGCAAACCCATAATTATTGATTTGTTTTGCAGAGACGAGCTTTAACGAATACAAAAGCATTGATTGATGAGGCAATTGTCGAGAAACTTGACATACAAAACCTGTCTTCTTCCACTTCAAATACATTTCATATCGCAGATTTGGGATGTTCAGTTGGACCCAACACGTTCATTTCCATACAAAACATAATAGAAGTCGTAGAAGAGTTGTACCATTCGAAAGGCCTTGAGTTTAAAATACCCGAATTCCAAGTGTTCTTTAATGATCATGCCTCCAACGACTTCAACACCCTTTTCACTTCCCTCCGTCCAGAAATACAGTATTTCGCCACGAGAAAAGCTAGGGATCATGAAAAAACTTCCATGAAAATGATCATGAAAGAATTATGACCCTTGGATTACCTTGATTAGTGTGTGGTGCTTTGTTTTAAGTGTAATCCAAGGGTCATAAATCTTTTATGATCATTTTCATGAAAATTTTTTCATGATATTCTATGGTCGGTTATTCCCCAAGTCCTCTCTCAATATTGTATATTCAGCCTTTGCACTTCAGTGGCTTTCTCGCGTGCCAGAAAAGATATTGGACAAAGGCTCTTCTGCATGGAATAAGGGAAACATGTTTTACACCACTGCCTCAGATGAAGTAGCTAATGCTTATGCAGCACAATTTGCTGAAGACATGGGCAAGTTCTTGAATTATAGAGCTACTGAGGTTGTGAGTGGAGGGTTGATGCTACTTCTCATACCAACTGCTCCAGATGAGTTTCATCGTTCTGAGATGTCTGTAGGTTGGATTTATGATGCTTTGGGATCCAGCCTTATGGATATGGCTAAAGAGGTGGGTTAAAAATAATTCATTCTAATTTTATTAGAGATTCTTAAATCTTCACAGTTAGAAACTTTAAATAACCTTAACTTATACATACATATAATGGATGTTTTATATTTATTTATTTAGCAAATACCATATAACACCTATCAATAGATGGAGCTTTACAAAACCAGCATCAAAATACCATCCATGCACTAGTACCATATTACTATTTGCTCTTCACATCTCTCTCATGGAATAATAATAATAATAATAATAATAATAATAATAATAATAATAATAATAATAATAATAATAATAATAATAAAGATTTGATAGTGCAAGACAAGATACTCACATAAGCTTTCGTACAAAGATTTTTTGACCTGCGAAATAAAAACTTCTATTATAAGTAAAATAAAAGCAGAAATTTTACCTCTAAAAAAACACCTTGAGACAAAAACAACTCTAGCACTAGAAGAAAGAGAAATAGAGACTATTCATGAGTGATTAACATAGAAGGTTGTGACACATAATCAAAATTCAAAGTCTAATGGTCTATAACTACCACGTCGTTATAAGTTTTAAAATTTTCCTTAATATTTGTTGATTTGGATCTTTCACATCCATTGATTATGAAATAGAGATTTCTCTAACATTTGCATGAGACATTAATTTGAACTTCCAAAAATTAGGGATGATACATAGGTATATGATGCTTCTTTCTTTCTTTCTCCTATTTTTTCCAACACATATGGTTGAACTATGTTTCTGTCTAAAAAAGAAATGCATTAGTTTTTTTGGGCAACCATGAAATAACCAATCTTGAATACAGGGATTGATTAATGAATCTCAAGTGGACTCCTTCAACATGCCCCATTATATTGTTCGACCCAAAGAGATGGTCAAGTTGGTTGAAATAAATGCTTGTTTTAGCATTGAGAAAATAGAAATGACAACCCCTATGTTAAGGATTGATGAGCCAATCAACATGGATACATGTACAACACACATAAGAGCTGGTAACGAGAAATTGATAGCGGAATACTTTGAAATGAGATAATGGATGAACTGTTTGACCGGTTCTATCAAAAAGTTGCTAAGCTCTCCATGGTTGAGTCAAAGTACAAGGAAAACACTTTATTGTTCATTGCTCTGAAACGCAAATGATGTCAACTTGGAGAGGAATCAACATCCTTATCTAGTTTACTCGTCTCTTTTGTGGATAATATGCGTTTTATGTATTTGAAGTACAATCAACAAAAATATGGGTTACTAATCTTATTATGTTTTAGATCTATGTATCAAGAATTAATATTTTAAAATAACAATATTACTGCATACACAGAATCTTGGGTGGCTGAATGGCTGAATAATGGCTTCTTGAATGTCTGCGTTGGTCTGTGTGTTGATCAAAGCAGAATCTTTGATTCTTCAAGGAGAAGCATGAAGCAGCTAGCTGCAACTGATTGCTGGCTATATGGTTTGTATCAGGTTGCTGAGATGTTTTTCAACTTCTAAGTTTGCACTGGTGGAGGTCTGTTGGGACTATGAGGAGGTCTGTTGGTCTGTTAAGCTGCTCTGATACTATGACAAGCTTGGCCTTAGTCTTAAGCTGGACTCTTTTGCGGCTGGAGTTATGATATCAACCACTGATTTTGTGCATGTGCTATGCTCTGCTGCTGCTGTTTTTTGTTTGTTTGGTCTGGGGGCTTTTTGCAGCAGTTCTTATTTTGTTAAGGTGCTAATTAATGGTATTGTTGTGGACCATGACCCTAAGCGACATAGAAGTGGATTTCTATGGGCTGTTCTGGACAGGTTCTACGGGAGATAATTTGTTGTTTTTGCTGATGGAATCTCAATGCAACAGAGGTTTCTTTGGTGTCCAGCATCAGAGGTCTCTTCAGAGGTGTCCAGCAACAGAGGTTTCTTCATGCTGCTGTTTGGTGTAGGGGAGTTTGTAACCTGTGTGATTCTTTGGTGTTCAACCACTGGTGTCTTTCTTTGGAGCCCAGCAACAGATGCTGCTGATATTTTGTTATTTCTTTTGTAGCTGTTCTGTATTTTTTCTTTGGGTGCTTTTGTTTTGGATTGGTTTCTCACCAATCTTGGGTTAAATTGCTAGCATATGATTGTGCTTCCTTTGCGGTGCCAACCTAGTTGGGATCGTTGAGGGTAGCTATGATGCTCTTTGCGTTTCCCTGCTTTGTTGATGTTTTTTTTGCATGTTTTGTGCTTTTTATTCATCAATAAAGCTCTTGTTTTGCTGGTAAAAAAAAAAAACTGCATACACAGAAACCATTCCCAACCTTGTGAAAGGATTGTGACTGATTCTATAAATGGCTTCTTCTTCTTTTTTTTCCCTTAATATTATTGATTTTGTGCTCCATTTGTTTTGATAGAGAACATTTTATTACCAAAAAAAAAAAAAAATGTTTTCTATATAAAAGATATTTTTCATAGAAAATATTTTGGCAAATTTCATCAATGATTCATGTGATTTGTTATGAGTTTCAATTTGGTTCTTAATAATTCAAATACAACACATTCGTCATTCAATTTAATAACTTCTTGTTTCAATAACTAATAGTTGTTAGAATTTCTTACTGAAAAATAATATGTGTAAGACACATATCGAACTTCAAGGGAAAAATTATCCAATTTTCTCTTACTCTTATTTTCTACTTTCTTTCTCACCCCACCACCATGAAAACAGGCCAGTTCATGGCAGATTCACAAACACCAACCATGGCGGCTCCCTTCATGTTGCAACACATGCAACCCAATCCTCCTTATCTTGACCAAACTTAGTAACCCTATAACTGAAACCCAACACAACCTTACACGGTCATCGGAATATTTTCTAAAAATTGTAAACCCTTATTGAGTGTGACGCAGACCAGGTTATGCCTAAGTAACTGCTTGAAGGAAAAAATGGCAAGTTGCTCACTCGTGATGTTTTCCTCCAAATTGTTGATCTCCTTCATGTCTTTCCAATCTTCCAGTCATTGACTGATCCAGAGGGAAGCTAATTGAACTATCGCAATCTAGACTCTCTAAGGCTGGAGGGAAAGACCTTGCACAGTGGTGCATCGTTTCAGTTCCAGAGGGATATCATCTAACAATAATGGATGATGTAGGTCAGGGATCTAACTTCTTGTCGTAGGGGCTGAACTTGGGAGGAGTAAATTTCTTGGAGTCTCCAATGTTGGAGATAAAAAATGAATAACAAAAACAGAGGTAAGAATATCACAGAAACAGAGGCAAAGAGTGAGCTCACTGTTCGTCTCATTCAATTCATCAAATACTGAAGCAAATGTGCCTATATATAGGCTTACAAACTAAGCTACCAGAACAGAATTTTATGGACCACTAAGGAACTAACTTAAACCCACTACAGCCACTAGCATAATATCAGCAACAACTACCCAATTGACTAAACAAACTCAGAAAAATACGGACACTACTAACAACCTGAAAAGACCAAGTCAGACTTTGAATCATTCTTCAACACTCCCCCTTGATTCAAAGTTGCAAACACCAAGGAAAGCTCTGAAGTAGAAAAACTTTTCTTTCGACAAAGACTTCGTTAGTATATCAGCCAGCTGCTCCTGAGTGCTACAGTACTTCAAAGTTATCTCCTCCTTCACAACCAAATCACGAATGAAATGGAAATGAATATCTATATGCTTTGTTCTACTATGAAATGCTGGATTTTTTGTTATAAAGATGGTTGCCTTGTTGTCACAAAAGATCTCTGTTGCTTCCTCTTGCCTTTATTGAAGTTCAGCTAACATTCTTCTTAACCATATGGCTTGACAAGCTGCTGAAGTGGCTGCAATGTACTCAGCTTCTGAGGACGACATTGCTACTGTGGCTTGCTTCTTTGAGCTCCAAGTGATTACTCCCGATCCAAGAGAAAACATTTGCTGAAATACTCCGCCTATCATCCAACGAACTTGCCCAATCGCTGTCTGTCAAACCACATAATCTAAAATTGGAAACTTTTGAGTACCAAATCCCATAATCCATAGTTCCAGCGATGTAACGCAAGACCCGCTTCGCTGCTCCAAAATGAAGCATTGAAGGATGTTGCATAAACCTGGAAATCATACCAACAGAAAATGCAATATCGGGTCGAGTGTGGGTTAGATAAATTAAACCACCAACCAAGCTTCTGAATCTTCTAGCATCAGCCATTTCTGCCCCATCTTCATACTGCAATTTTTCATTGATATTCATAGGTGTAGTTGCTGGTTTATAATTAAGCATGCCAAATTTATTAAGAAGATCCTTGGCATATTTTCTTTGGGAAATAAAAATCCCATCTTCTGCTCGTTGGACCTCAAGGCCAAGAAAATAACGCAGCAAACCCATATCAAACATTTCAAACTCATGCATCATACGTGATTTAAACTCAGCCACAAGAGAACTAGAGGAGCTTGTATAAATGATATCATCAACATAAAGACAAATAATGATGAAATCATTTTTACCTTCCTTCTTCACGTAGAGAGTGGGCTCATTCTCACTTCTCAAGAATCCATTTTGCCTAAAAGTATCCATCAATTTTGCTATACCATGCCGAGGAGCCTACTTTAATCCGTACAACGCCTTTCTCAACTTGTACACCTTTGTCTCTTTGCCTTCAATCATGAAACCTTCTGGTTGAGTTACTTAAACTTTCTCTTGTAGATCTCCATTTAAAAATGCTGACTTCACATCAAGTTGATAAACAGGCCATTGTAATTGTGTAGCCAATGCCAAAATAATTCTAATAGTTTCAAACCGAGCTACTGGAAAAAAAGTTTCTTCGAAATTAATACCATGTTGCTGTGCATATACCTTCGCCACAAGCCGAGCTTTGTGCTTTTGTATACTTCCATCTACACCAAATTTTGTCTTAAATACCCACTTCAAACCAATTGCATTTTTGCCTTCCGGCAAGTCCATCATCTCCCATGTTTTGTTCTTTTCAATTGCTGTCAATTCTTCCACCATCGCTCTTTGCCATTCTTCTTTTGTAGCTTCTTCTCCATAAGTCATAGGATCTGAAACAGTAAGAGCAAATTGGCAAGACTCATAAATGTCTCTCAAGGATTTAAACTTTCTTGGTGGTGTTTCATCTGAAGACTCTTCAAGAGTGGACGAAGAGTCTCTCCTTGGTGAACTTGGTGACGCCATAGAGGAACTGGATGAACTTGTAAGAATTGGCACTTGACTTTCATTTGGAGAGATTCCAATGGACATAGGAACCTGTTGTTGCATTTTCTCATCACTTCCACGCCAATCCCAACTTGCATTTTCATCAAATACTACATCCTTTCTAATTAAAAACTTGCCACTAAGAGGGTTATATAATCTATATGCTTTGGATTGTGTACAGTAACCAATGAAAATACATTTTTCAGATTTTTCATCAAGTTTATGACGACATTGAGAATTTACCAAAGCATAAGCAATACACCCAAAAGCTCTTAAGTGACTTACAGATGGTTTTGTGCCACGCCAAGCTTCAAATGGAGTTCGATTCATGACCACCCCTGTGGGAGAGAGATTCAATAAATAAATTGATGTTGCCACAGCTGTAGCCCAAAATTCGTTTGAAAGTCCCTTTGCTTGTAACATGCTTCTTGCCATCTCCACAACAGTTCGATTCTTCTACTCGGCGACGCCATTTTGCTCTAGGGTGTAAGGACTTGTCAACTCCCTATGAATGCCATTTGCTTCACAAAAGAGATCAAACTTTTTGGATAAGAATTCTCCACCTCTATCAGTGTGAAGAACTTTGATGCAAAATCCACTTTGCTTTTCAACTTTAGCTTTGAAGTGCCTAAATTTCTCAAAGGCTTCTGATTTGTTTTCCAAAAAATAAACCCAACTCATGCGACTATAATCATCAGTAAAGAGCAAGAAATAACGACTTCTACCAAAAGATTCAGCTTGCATAGGTCCACATAAATCAACATGAATTAATTCGAGACACGTTGAAGCTCTCCAAGCCTTTCCAACTGGAAATGATGTTCTAGTTTGTTTCCCATAGATGCACCCTTCACATAATTCAATGGAACCAATTTTCGGTAGTCCAAAAACCATACCTTTTTCTTTTAGCAATTTTAGACCCTTGATGTTGAGATGCTCGTATCGCAAATGCCATAACTTCGAGTCATCTTTTCCACTAACGGCAAAGACAAAATTCTCCATGCTTGAAACTTCCAATGGGAACATTTTGTTTTGAGTCATGTTGATATTGATCAACGTATGGCTTGAGTGCTTGTCTTTAATAACACATGCATCATTATCAAATGAGATGGAATATCCAGCAGCCATTAATTGCCCAACACTTAGCAAATTACATCCCAAATTAGGTACAAATTGAACATTATGCAAGAGCTTTATGTTACCATGGGTAGTTTTAATGCTCACTGCACCTTTCCCTTCAACTTGCATTTCTTTGGCATTTCCAAGCTGCACCTTCAACTTCTGCGTCTCATCAAGCTCTGAGAACAAGGATTTCATCCCCGTCATATGATTTGAACAGCCGCTGTCTACAATCCACACATCGCTTGACGTATTGTTAAGATCAAAATGAGTAATAAAAAGCTTACTACTTTCTTCTCCATTTTCTGCTGCATAATTCACTTGCTGGTCTTTGTACCAACAATCAGCTTTTATATGACCATACCTCTTACAATGATAGCATTGAGCACCATTCTTGTTGTTTCTTTGCTCACCGGACTGCCGTTGCCCGTTGAAACGACCTCTGTCTCTTCTGTTACCAACGATCATGACCACGACCACGACCACGACCATGGAATCCTCCTCTTCCACGGCCTCTGCTTGTCGAACTGTCACCTTCTGCAGCTTTGGTGACCATGTCCTTCACTTGAAATGCCTTTTCTTCATTCTTTTCAAGTGATCGATTAATTCTTGTCTCATGTGCTTACAAGGACCCCATCAGTTCATCAAAGGAAAAAACTAACAAATCCTTAGATTCTTCTATGGCAGCAACAACGTGATCAAACTTTGGAGTCAAACTTCTAAGTACCTTTGCAACAACTGTTTCATCAGAAATCTTCTCGCCGTACGATCGCATTTGACTGACTATCGTCGTTACTCGAGACAGAAAATCAGCAATTGATTCTCCATTCTTCATGTACAAGGTTTCAAAGTCACGTCGTAGTGATTGCAATTGCACCACAATAACTTTTGAATCACCTTGAAACTCCTTCTGCGGAGTTGACCAAGCTTGCTTTGATGTGGTTGCCGCTGCAATTCGTGAGAAGATGCTGTCATGAACAGCCTGCTGAATAATCTCCAATGCCTTCGAATCTTTCTTCTTATTCTCCTTCAATCTTGTTTCTTCATCAGGATCTGCATAGCCTTGTTCTACCAAATCCCAAAGATCTTGAGATTTGAATAGAGTCATCATTTGGATACTCTAAAATTCATAGCATTCTCCCTTAAAGACGGGGATGAGTGGTTGTGCAGCACTCATTGCATTGTTGTTGCTGGCCATTGGTTTTCCTCTCAGGTTGTAGACGCGTCGTTGGGCCTCACTACAGTTCAGGACTCAAAATTGTCACGGTTCTAAATCTTGAACCAAAGAGTCCAAATCCGGCAAATCGTTTTAAGAAAACAGATTTTTGAAAGAAGTGCCAAACATGGACTGCTTTGCCAGATACAGAGTCGCCACCTAAATATTTTATTTTGGGAAATTTAGGAAACCCTGACTCGTGACTAAGGCCACGTGTCCGTCATCACCAAAGTTGCCTCGGCTCGGGAACTTGGGTACGATTGGGGAAGATCACTTCGTGAGCACCCCCGCTCGCCCGATCAAAGATCGGCCTCTACTAACCATGATATCTAGTTTTGAAAACATTATGCGTTCTTATTCCGGTTATTAGCCTAGATTTACTATGTGATGCGCGCAGCATACAAGTATAGACCGGGTCGCCTGAATTGGAACAAAACATTTCCTGCTTGTTTTTGAAAGTGATTTGCTACTCGCAAGTAGGCTTAAAATACAGATTTTGCCACCCTCAGGTGGGCTTAGAAAAGATGGTTTTGCCACTATCTAGTGGGCTTACAACTCACAGTGAATGAATTGTTCCAATCTAAATAACCCAACCTCCACCCACAGGCATTCAGGCAGTTATATCACATAAGCACATAACCTCATGGTAAGCATGCTATCATGGTAGTCACTCACACGCATGCAAGGATGCTAAAGCATAAAACTTACCGAGTACTCCAAGCCAAAAAAGAAGCTGATTAGAAATCATGCATGATACTAACTATACAGAAATGCCTAATGCAACACATGCAAAAATACAACTATAGCAGGCTCGGCTATTCTAAACATGGCATGTGAAATGCTACAACTAGCAAGTATTCAACTCGGATTTGAAATACAATGCAGTTAGTATGATGCGCCGAGCCTGGTGCATGCAAGACAGATGAATGAATGCAAACATGCTATCATACTGTATGCTAATTAAAACATGCCCTAATCTAACCATCATAAGCTGGTAAATAAAAGGGAGAAAGACGTGGGGTTGGAAGACATACATCACACACACGCACACTTATTACAACATTGCCCTCGCTCGGAGGGTCCGAATAAATAATATACAGTCCCAAATAAATAGTTACAGTCCGAATAAATACAAAATCCTAATTAATTAACAAATTAAACTAGGAAAGCTGTAAACTAGCATGCAAGCTAGGGATTGCCTCGATTCTGCACCAGATGATGAATGATGCATGTTCGGGTTGCTTGGCACGGAAATCCATTGCGATGCCCCAATTAGCCTCTGTTTGCAGTTGATGTCGGAATGCTGTGCAAGGCTTTTGAAAGCTGCTGATTTCTGATTTGCTGCAACAGAGAGCAGGAGAGGGGCATAGCAATGTATTTTTGCATATGTATGCTTGCCTCGATCCTCGTGCCACCAATCACGCATCCCGCATGCATGATGGCCGATGAGTCGATTTGCATGACTCAATATGAAATGAATGCACATGGAAACACAGCAAGACCGAGGCTCCATCATGGATGATCCGGAGTGTCGGTGACTGGGAATTGAGACACGTTCCGTCACTCGGAGTACGAAACGTCCCTCGTTTCCCGTGCTCAGGCTAACTCCTATCCCAAACACAATGCAATATGCATGACATGCATGAATGCAACTAACATACACCCTAGCATACACAATGCTATGAAATGGCATACACAATGCACGATATAACATGGCATACACAATGCTCTAATATACAACCTAGCATACGCAATGCGAAGGACTAAGATGGCATACACAATGCAATATGGGCTTACACCAACATGAGCGGACCTCAGCCACACTCACATTAGAGGCCATAAGATGAAAATGAGACATTCGAGATGCGTGCACACATGCATGCAAACCGAGGACCGATCCTAAGGCACGAATGCCACTCTACCAAAGCATGGCAAGGCATGGAATATGGCATACAAACATGCAAATTTCAGCACTAAAATATGATGCTAAACAACCCCGAATCATGGCAATATGGCACCCGATGCATGAGACGAACCCCGAAACTCAAAACTAGGCATGCGCAATGACCTATAGCTATACAAAGCATGCACTATTTGATCATGAAGCATGAAGACAGAGTCAAGGCAGTCCCAAAACATGAACTTTCTTAGTTCAAAGCAAGGCCAAAAGGTGCTAGCAAGATGGGCTAAAGTAGCATGCAATTTTGACTAGTAAACAAGGGTTACATGGCATGTATATGAAGCAAGTGAAAACTCATCAAACTAGAGAAAATAAGTGAATAAAACATGCCAAAATATGCCCAAATAACCATGGAAATGCAGCCAACACATGCACAAATGAGGGGCTCCTTTAGAGGGCATACAAAGGGATTATTAGGCACATGCAAGATAGACATGAAGCATGACCAAAACAACTCTGGAAATCAAATATGATAGTCCCAAAACTCATCAAATTGACCCTGAAATGTGGCTAAGGAGCATGCAAAGAGGGGGCCCTTTGGAAGGCCAAAATGACCACCAAACAAGTCAAGGTGAGAGGGGGTCACCCCCCTCTGATTCGGAGGCTCAAAATAGTGTGCTAGCCATTGAAAATCCACTGGATTTCAGTGGCTAGAAGGCCAATCAAAGCATGCAACAAGAGCTTAGGTGTAAGGCTCAAAATAAGAAGGAATCAAGCATACGAGGAAGCATGTGACCTCAAACAAAAATGGGACCTTGAACAAACTTGAAGATAAGATTAAAAAAAGATGTTTTTCAGTTTATGACAAACCTCAAAAATGAACACAAATAGGGCTAATCTATCATGCAAAAATTGCCCTAAAAGAGATAATAGAGACAAGGGACAGCAGTTGGCCCCAAATGGCAAAGAGCCCTTCAACAAAGTTGAAGAGGGGCTTAAAAAAAGACATTTCACAGTTTATGAAAAATTCCAAAACAGCTCACAAATAAGCCTAAAATATCATGCAAAAATAGGCCTAAAAGAGAGTTTAAACACAAAGGGTGAGGAGGAGACCTCAAACAGATAAAGACCCTTAATCAAACATGGAGATGAGATCAAAATATGACTATTTATAGTTTTTCTCGGAGCCCAAAAATGCTCAAAAACAAGGCTAATATATCATGCAAGATTAGGCCTTAAAAGAGAGATAAAAGGAAAGGGATAGTAGATGACCTTAAACAGAGAAAGGTCCTTAATAAAATATGGAGATAAGCTCAAAATAAGACCATTTTCAATTTGGGTAGGAGCCCAAAAATGCTTGCAAGTATGGCTTATAGATGAAGCAAGAAAAGACTCGAAAAGGGAAGAAAAGGACTCACCCTCGTAGAACCAAACTTCAACAACTTTTGGACCAGGTTTGGGAGCTCTCAACCTTTGGAAATCAGCTTCAAAGGGCTGGAATGGAGTGTGGAGGTGTGGTGCTATGGGTTGTAGTGCAAAGGGTGCAAGAACCTTAGGGTTTGAAGGGTTTGGAAGAGAGGGAGAGGGAGAGTTATATGCAAGGCTCCAAACAATTTTTGTTACCCTCAAAATGCAGCTGGAGCTGCTGGTTTTATAGGGAAAGGAGTGGAGGAAAGGGGGGAAAAATGGGGGGGAAAACCAATTCAAATTTCCCCCCAAAAGGAAAGACCCTTGGGTATAGGGTCTGGAGGAAAACAAATTGCACACTTGGAACACACTTGGGGAGGGGATCATGGCCAGCCAGCTCAAAAGGGCCAAAATGGTCATCCAACCAGGTAGGTGGCCAGCTTGCCACCTTCTCTGGCCGGCCTGCTACTTTTCAGAACAAAAAATGGGTCTTCCGGAAAGAAAGGTGGCCGGCCAGTGATAGAGAAGTCCAATGGTGGCCGTTCAAGCATCCAAATTGAAGCCCCGGAAGTTATCTTTCCAATGGTACAAACCTTGCATTAAAATTCCTCCTGTACAAAAAGTTATGCCTGTTCTGGTGAAGCCGCGCAGATTCGGTTCAACCGGAGTGATGCCTTACTTCAATCAACCCTATCTCCCCCGTCCGAAATTGGCTTTAGGAGATTCTTGAGTGCAAAATGAAGCCCCGGAAGTCTTCTTTCCAACGGTGTTGGCCTCGTAGCTTGATTCCAAGTATGAAAATGAATAGGCCCGATTCGGCGAGGGCTGCTCGACTCTCTCTTAACAATTCATGCCCATTTTCTCCTCCAACTGGATTTCTTCCCTCTTCTCCTCTTTTCTTCAACTTCAAATCCCTAAGTAAGGTGTTTTGAAAGATTTTTCAAAGATTTCATCTCTCTTTCATTCATTTCCACTTTGTTCTTGCTCGGTTTACCGAAAAGCGCAACATTTGACAAAATGCGAGCCTCGGAACATCGTAAAAACTTTATTTCAAAAACGTTTTGAAAGAGAGGGTTTTAAGACTAAAATTTTTTGATCAAGATCGTTTTGGTCCAAAAAAAGGGGGTATGTAGTTGAGATTTGACTCTCTCTTTGCCGAAGAAATTGAACCTCTGCCCTGCACATCTTCCAAAACCATCAGTCGCGTCCGAGTCTTAAAGGCGGTCAAAAATGGGGTGTCTACACAGGTGTTTCACTCAACTCACGTGTTTACCCTCTCTACTCACTCTCTCAACCTTTCTCTGATACCAAATTTGTTGGAGATAAAAAATGAATAACAAAAATAGAGGTAAGAATATCACAGAAATAGAGGCAAAGAATGAGCTCACTATTCGTCTCATTCAATTCATCAAATACTGAAGCAAATGTGGCTATATATAGGCTTACAAACTAAGCTACCAGAACAGAATTTTATGGACCACTAAGGCACTAACTTAAACCCACTACAGCCACTAGCATAATATCAGCAACAACTACCCAATTGACTAAACAAACTCAGAAAAATACGGATACTACTAACAACCTGAAAAGACCAAGTCAGACTTTGAATCATTCTTCAACAGGCCTCTATATCTGACGAGAAAGGAGAGGCTACTAATTGGTCTAGAGCAAGGTGTCCCCGTTGGTGTATCGACTAATCTACGTGCTCCCTCTCTTTGTTTGGTCGTTGCTCTTTTTTTTTTCTTTTTTCTTTTTTTCTCGTTCAACCAGGTCCTCAAGTCAAGGGGTTGCTCATCACGACAGTGATAAGGGACTTCAAAGAGGTGGTTGATGGTCTTCTAGCGTTTGAGTCAATCCCTCTGAGCTGGCTCGTTCAACTGCTGTCTCCATGAACGAGGCCAAGGTTGGTTCACTCTCTTCGCAGTGGCAAGGGAGAAGGGTTGTGTTTCCTCTGCCTTGAGTGTTCTTTGCCAGATTTCCTTGGCTTAGGTAAGTCCAAGATCCTTTTCAACTGGGAACGGAGCTCTATGATCTCCATCCCCATAGAGCCGATGATGCGGTCTCGATGGTCTACATCGAGAAAGAGGCACTGGAACGAGTCATCCGCAATGATGTGACATTGCTCTAGCATATATGGGGCTCGTTTCTCCAGGTCAGCAGGGTCCTCATGCATTTTTGAATAATATTAGACTCTTGTCGTTGGTCCTCTCCATCATCAAAGTTCTTTTTTCTAGCTCTGACCGAGGTTTGCCTTCAATTTCGATTGTTGAAATTCGTCACAAAATAGTATAGTATTTCCCACAGACGGTGCCAATTGTGCATGGAAGATTTCGCACTACAGAGAATGGTGGAGATCTGTAGTCGAGCAAGTCTTTTCGATAACCAAAGCTTACACAATGTAACAAGTGATGAGGACTGCCCAACTAGGGTTATGTCAAAAAATCCATCCGATGCTAAAGTCGGGAACTAAAGAGAAGGATGAGAAGATGAATATAATAAAAGAGAAAGAGTATGTATGTATTACTCAGAGATAAAGAATGGAATCCTTGTAAAGGAGGCGTAAAGTTACATTATATAGGCGAAGTAGACTTACTCTCCAAGTTCTTTGTCTCTCTTTGCCATCTATATCTCTTGTCTTATCCCAGATCGTCCCTTATTGGAGGAGGACGATGAGTCCGCCTGACACTTAGATGAACAGGTCTGTCGTTTATGTACAATGTCCCTCTCTGTCTCCTCGTACATTCTATGGAGACAATTGCATAAGGACAAGACAATCTCCCTCCTTCACAAAGGTTTCCTTTTGTCTGTATGGTATTAGATTGTTCCTCAAGTTTGGTGCACTTTAGAGTGGTTGATGGGCTTGGGGCCGATCCCCAAGACTGGTCCACTGCGAAGTGGCTAAAGGAACTAGGGCCGACCCTCCAGGATCGGTCTACTTCGGAGTGGACAATGGGTTTGGGGCAAGCGTTTAGATCCTCTAGAGTATACGTCTCTAAAGTTCATGTGAAGTGAATCAAAATGATATTGTTTTGATTAATGTAAAAAAATGAAAAGAAAGACAAAACCCAACTCTTTTTTTTCTTCCCTTGTTGCTAGTGACGGCGTAGCCATGTTCGACAAGTTTCTCACCACTCCTTTCATCTTCCTTATTTCCTTCTTTTCTCATCCTCTAAGGCTGTCCGTTGCCCCCCCTTCTCTCATCTTCTTATTCTTCTTATCTCATCATCTTTCTCGTCTTTTTTTTTCTTCTCCTGAAACCCTAAACCCTAGATCTAGGGTTTAGAGAAGAACCAACCAAGTCATGCAACCCAAATTGTAGGGAGGTGGTCTTGGGATTTGAAGGGGTGGTTGCTGATTGGAGTGGGCTTACGCCGAGTGGGGTATAGACGAAGTGACACCAGTGGGAAGGGGAAGGGATACAGCTGTTGATGCTGTCTTTTTAGGGTTAAAGGAATGTCAAAAATGATATTTTGGTCAACCTATAAAACAAATATTCTTTAATATTATACATTTAATTTTTATTTTTTTTTAAATACTTCCATGATAGTGGATCAAGTTAATACTCATTTAATGTATAACAAAACCAAACAATTAGGGATTGTTTGGGTATATACTTAAATAATATATTTATTTATTTATTTATTTTAATCTTTTTAAAGTCACATTATCTCTTTTGTTTTTTATATATCTTTTTGTTAAAAGTTAAAAATTACTAAAACTAAGCAAATGACGCACAGAATGGATCACAGACAAGTTACAAAGGGTGTCCATCCTTTTCTAGGCAACATTTCCATAGTTGTAGCAAAGCTCATTTTTTTGGTAAGTAGCAAAGCCCATTTATATTATCCTCTAAGGTGGAGTTTGGCAAGTATTTTTAAGGTGGAGTTTGGAAAATATTATTATTATTTTTTTTTTTATAAATTTTTGTTTTTTACTTTTAGAAAATATATTTACTGAAAAAAGTAAGGATAAACTAACTATGGGTCCTAATAGTTCGATTTAATTTTTATTAATTTCTATTAAAAATAAATCCTAGTAAAATTATCATTAAAAACAATTTTTTTGTAACGATTTTTTGTATATGTCGCTAGAAATTGACAATTAGTGATTTTTTTTATCACGATTTTTATAAATTATCGCTAAAACTTACATTTAGTGATGTTTTTCTATGACAATTTTCAAATTGTCCCTGAAAGTTAAAAATTAATAACTTTTTTTGTGATGATTTTTTTAACAGTCGCTAAAAGTTATAATCAGTAACATTTTTTGTGACAAATTTTTTAAACTGTCACTAAAAATTAACAATTAGTGACATTTTTTAATAGTATTTGATGAAAAATACTATTAATTATCATAGGATTTATTGAATAATAAGTGCACTTATTAAAACCTATATGTAAGTCCCCAAAAAATTAAATGCATTGGGAAAATGTTTCTTAATTATTTTTTGTAAATTTTGCAAGTGGGCTGTGTTTTGTGACTTATTTATTTATTTTGGTGGACAAACAATTATATTATCCTTTATTAAGTATTTTTTTTTTTTGTGAATAAATGAAGTTAGGATAAAATGATTTTTAAATACACTGTTTTTTATTTTATTTTATTTTATTTTTATTATTAACTTTAAAAGTGTGGCTTGAGAAAAACTAAACATGTTTTACTTTCTTTTTTTTTTTTTGGTCTTCTAAATAAACGGTTGCCAAACCAACTTAAAACTATTTTATTTTATTTTGGTGATCATTTTAACAAAAAAGTAGTTAAATAAGAACATCTCTAATTTTTTTGATCGGCAAAAAAGAAACTTTAATGATGTAAGAATCAAGTACAATATACAAAACAAAATACATCGATAAAGAAAAGGGAATTGCAAAAGTATCACAATGGGCTAAATCATCCTAACTAGATTAGTACCAAAAAATCCATTCTATCATTTGCTAGCACCTCTAGAGTTGGTGAGAAACCAACGAGAAAACAGACCAAACTCCACAACAATTATAGCAGAGCACACCACTAGACCAAAACAGACCAAAGCAAACACACCAACAACAGAGCACACCAAAGTCCATGCTCAGTCCACCTTCCATATGAAGATTGACAAATGGAATACTCAACTCCTATTCCTAGTGCAATATTGAACCCCAGCTGAGCACAACAGTCTAACACAACCTTCAGCCAGCATATTAGTTCAGTAGAAACCCCATAGACCAGCAGCAGAGTATACCAGCATCAGAGCATACCACAGACAGGAGCATTAACAAAGAATACCAACAGCAACAGTAGATCATTAACAGAGAGCACCAGTAGCAGTAGATCATACTAGCAGCAAAGCATACCACAACACAAAACCAACAGCAGCAGAGCAAACTCAGCCACCATTCCTAATGCAGTGTTGCACTTGTTGCAGATTAAGCACCAGATCATTCACCGAGAATACCACAGCCAGTGGAGAAGCCTTAATCCACATTGCTACTCTCACCTTAACAAGATCACAAAGTTCATCCCAATTTGGTTGAATAGCATTGAACACACATTCATTTCAATGCTTCCAAATGGACCAGAGAATGGCTAAGGGAATAATTGTCCATATTTGCTTTTCTAACTTTTTCATTTTACACCTAGCCCACCACTGCAGCAATCCATGTACTGAACCAAGTAAAACCCACTGAAGACCCCACCATTTTACGATGTTGGATCAAAGCCTCCAAACAAAAGGGCAAAAGAGAATAATATGATCCACTGTTTCTATCTCACTAAGACAAAACACACAAATAGTATTAGCATTCCCATCAAGGATACCAACTCTTTGCAGAAAACTAGAAGTTTTAACCTTGCCGTGCCAGGCCAACCATCCAAAAAATTGCACTTTGGGTGGAGCACAATTATTCCAAATGCTTCCTGCCATATCCAACTTGAGCCCAAGTAAAGACTCACACCAATTATAAACTAAAGAGACAGTAAATATCCTTGATGAATCTGCCGCCCAAATCAATTCATCTGCTTTGGTGCTATAAGGAGTAGGTACAGTACTAAGGAGAGTGTAAAATATACTTATCTCCTGTTCCTCCCAAGCCAGCAAAGCTCGTCTAAAACCCATTTTCCAACTTCCAACTTCTCCCTTGCTCTGAAAGAAGATATTTACCACACCATGCTTGTTAGTGGATAAGGAAAATAGCTTGGGAAATTCCTCCATGCAGCATACATTACTTGCCCACTTATCCAACCAAAAATGAGCTCTCCTTCCATCACCCAACACAATATTGCACTATTAAGATAATAGTTGTGTAAATCTGAATTAAACATGACAATGTGGATTTTATCAAACCACAACTTAGAGCCTCTTCCAACCAAACTTGGTAACCAGCTACCAACTACCACCTACTATATTATATTTCCTGTATATCACTTCCTTCTACAAAGATTGATGTTCAGACCCAAATCTCCACCACCATGTTAATAGAAGACATTCATTCATAAGTCTAATCCTTCGCACACCCAGACCACCAAAAGTCTTGCTTTTAGTAATGACCTCCCACTTCACCATATGCACCTTCTTTCTAAGAGCAGATCCACCCCAAAGGAAAGCTGATTGAAGTTTCTCAATCTCCTTAGCCACCCCTACAGGAATCTTGAATATGGATAAGTAATAGATAGGTAAGTTGGACATAACATATTTGATTAAAGTTAACCTCCTAGCAAAAGAAAGCAACATCCTCCTTCATGAAGGCAATTTTTTCTTGAATTTTATTGAGCAGTTTAATAGTTTCAATTCATCATTAGCCTTTACAAATGACCATTAGGAAGGGGTTGTCAGTGTAATTTACCCTTTGAATAAGAACATCTCTAATGATGTTGCAAGTTCTCAAACAAAATAATAATAATAATAATAATAATAATAAAAGGTGTTGCTAAATTATTGTGTTAAAGTCTATTATATAACAAAAAGTGTGAAAAATATCACTCATTTGTGTGTATTTAAGTGTTTGTTAGTTTGGAGAGCTAGTGTTTTCTCCAATGGTTTAACTAAAATTTATGCTAAGTGAAAAATATGTATTTTTATATATATAGCGTTGATCCCACTAACACTCCGTTTGGACCGGAAGGTGAAAAAAGAAAATAAATGATTATGGTCTCTCATCTAGTCTAGGTGAAAAAAAAAAAAAAAAAACAAAACAAAACAAAAAAAAAAAGAAGAAGAAATAATTGTATTTTCTTAATATCATGTTTGGATGGGTGAGACAGCAAAGCATGTGAGAAAAGAATATGTGTCATATTTCTTTTTCTCTCTTTGTGTTTTCAGGGGCAATTTAGGCATTATAAATATTTGACAACCAATCAACTTATTCCTCACCAAATCTCACAAATTTGGTGATGAAATAGACTTGGTAAGAAAATTCTCTTTCCATCATTTCTCACTCAATTTAGAAATCAAACATAAGAAAAAAGTTCACTTTCTCATCATTTCTTGTCATTTCTAACCGAATCACCCCATTCAAATGGAATGTAATTTCTTTTACCTCTATCCTCTCTCTAACTGGAAGCTTCATTATAATTAGACAGCAAGTGAACTTTTGTTAACTTTTGATAGCCTTAACAACATTGTTAGTTCATTTATTGGAGTGAAATAAACGACAACCTCTTTGTCAACTATGCAAGTCACTAATGCTAACACAAATGTGAGATTTAGAGAGAGCATCGAAGATACTCTAAGACATTGCCAAACAATAACTAAACACACGCTTTTTGATTGTGGATGATATTGGGGCCATTATTATTTTTTTAAAGTAAATCATATTTTGTTCTCATTAAGTTTTAATGTTTTTTAACTGAAGTATTTTTTTTTTTTCCATTTTAACCCTCAACGTTTATAATTTTTCCACTTTGCTCCAAAATCTAACTTTTGTCTACTTTCTTGATGAAATTTGCCATGTAACCGCCACAAGGAAACAACAACCCAAACCCAAACTTACACCACACCACACCCACACTTACACCCAAATCCTAACCCAAAACCCAAACCCTAGCACTTTCTCTACCCCCAAATAAAAATCACAAAACACAAAATAACTAAATAAATAAATAATTATAGATCGCCAACTGCCAGTCCATGAGAGAGAAAACAAGGTGCTTGCAACATGGGGACACCCGGATACGACGGTGACAATCTAGGCGATGGGGAGAAGATCGATGATCGATGACAACAAAGAAATCAATCGCAACCTCTATAGATCTATTTGTATAGATGGTAGCATGGAAAAGAAACATACAAATGTTTTGGTGTTTGCTTCTCTGAGCTTCTTAGTGACGAAGACCACGACCACTGAAAGGAGATTGCATTCATGGGGATTAGGAGAAGTAGATTGTAATGGTGGGGTTAGGAGAAGAATATCTATAAGAGAAAGCTTCCATTGGATAGAGGAAGTAAATCATGGTGGTGAGGGGACCACGGAGGGTGGAGGTAGTGGTGAGTGACATTGCTAATTGTTGATAGTGAGAGAGATGGTGGATAGCTCAGAGAGAGAGAGAGAGAGAGAGAGAGAAATAGTTAAAAATAATTAAAAATAAATAATAAAGTTCATAAATATTTATAATTAAAATCAATTTTTTAAAATAAATATGTAATGACTTTATCAAATTATCACTGATTAGCAATTTTTTCTTTTGTTAATGTATTTTTATGCCACATGGTTGCCATGTGGTATTTTCCATCCAAAAATGGGTAGGAGTTAGCTTTTGAAAGAAATTGAGAAAAATTATAAACATTAATGATCAAAGTGAAAAAATAAAAAATAAAAATACTTTAAGAGCCAAAGTGAAACAATGATGAAACTTATATGGGGCCAAGTGTAATTTTTTTTTTCTTTTTTATAATAAATCAGAAAAACTTGAGTAAAGATTCACTATAATAGTCATATCATACGTAATATCACCAATCAATAATAAAATAACATATGAGTGAGCAAACTCTACTACTTAAAAATAGCTAACAATCCAAGAAATTCTACATCTGCATAATGCGAGTAACCACTTAAGTCCCAGGAAGGTGAGGTTATAGGTTCAAGTTAATGGAGTAGTGGGTCCTTGTCCATTTAATTGCATTGCGTAAGTAGTATCACACTTGTTAAAGTTGAATTAAGTAAATCTTCACCAGGAGAAGAGATGGAGAGAGTGAGAAGAGCTGGCGTTGGAGGGAAAGCTGATGGAGGAGGATGGAAGCCGGTCTTGCGCAAACATAGTGTCAAGGTCAGTAGAGCAAATGTATAAAAGAGGATCTTCATCGGTTTTCGTGGATGAGATTCCTGAATCTATGGATCCAAAAGGGCTATATGTGTTATTTTCTAACTTCAAGGTTGTAAGGGATGTGTTCATTCCCAACAAGAGGAGGAAGATGACGCGATCAAGGTTTGGTTTTGTATGATATGACTACCCAGTGGCAGTGAGAATGGCAGTCCAAAAAGCACATGGTCTCTGGTGCAATAACAGAGCACTGAAAGTGAAAGTAGCAGATTTTGGTAAAGGGAAGGAAATAAACCAGAGGCCTAGAGTGGCACAAATTGGAAGAAGGCATGTGGACAATAGTAGTGTAGCATCTACTCTGGCCCAAGGGAGTAAATCCTATGCTCAGGCTGTCAGTGGGAGAAGGACGATATTTAATACACGTCTAACCATAAACGCTGTTGAAGAATGAAATGGTTGGTTATATACCAGTGTGATTGTTAGACTTAAGCCATTACGTTATGTGGTTGAGTTTAAAAAGGAACTAAAGAGCAGAGGAATGAGAGACATTCAGTTGAGAGATAGAGGAGGTAGAGACATATTTATATCTTTTGATACAGTGGAAAGCATGAAAGAGAAATTACAAGTGATGGAGGATCGGATACATGAATGGTGTGAGTCAATAAAAGAATGGAAACAAGGTATAGTTATTGAATAAGAAAGGGTTACTGGGCTTGCTTGTTATGGAGTGCCATTGAACTTATGGAATAGCATAACATTCAGAAATATGAGAGAATTATGGGGGGGAAATTGTTGGTATCGATGATGATACATTTAGAATGCAATCCTTACATTGTGGGAAGGTGAGGATAGCCACAAAGTATGGAATCCATTAATACAACTATCAACCTGAACTGTAAAGGAGTGAGTTACCTAGTAAAAGTTTGTGAAGAGCAGGTGGTTATCTCGAAGGTGGTCTATAAACAATGCAAGTGCTATACTGTGCAGAATAATGGTGATAATCACAGCTCCTATGGAAACATCATTAACCAGGATTCAGAGGTGGAGAGTAAGCAAGAAGAGGGTATAGCTGAGATGGAAGGACAGGTTGGAGGTGAGCCGGACAAAGAAGTTTACATGGAGGCTAGAGAGTCTGAGGTAAGGCATGATGAGCACAAAGACATTGTGATAACCTTGCTCCGTATTATGCTAATTGATCTTTATTATGAATGTGATTATGTGTTTGATATGATTTTGAGTGCCATTTATATGAATATATGTGGTTTTGAATTTTTATCTGTTCACCGTAGGAAAATCTGTTTGATTATCTGCTTTAGAATTTAAATTGAAGGCCCTATCGGCCACAGAAACCGAAATTAACTACGCCATTGTGATTTGCGTAATTTTTGGAGCCTACAGTGAAATTTAATTGAAAATTGATTCAGATCAAATTAAATAGATTAAATTGATGGTATAGTGCTCAATTAATTAGTAATAAGGAAATGTGATTAAGAAAGAGCCTATAAAATGGGTCATTTACACTCAACTCCTCTCTTTTTATTCAATTTGGCTGAGATTACTCTAAGGAGAGAAAGAGAGAGAAAGAGAGATAGTCGGCTAGAATGAGAGAGAGGGGCCAACATTGAAGGTTTGATCAAGAGGCTTGGAATCTTAAAGATAAACTCAAGAGTTAACGATAATTTGGAAGATTTAAGCTTCTAAGTGAGTAATTGGTTATGATTTCATAAGTTTGAAGCTGTAACTTTGTGAATTCAAGTTAGATGATCATCTAGAGTTTGAATTGAAGTTGGTATGTTCGTACATGCATAAAGTTGCCATGAATTTGCATAAACTAGCATGAAATATGTTGATTATGAAAAATTGAGCATTGAAGCATACATGCAAGCATGGTTTTGTTGAGTTTCATGATTATAGACACCATTGGTGTCATTTAAAAGGGAATTGGAGTAAAAAATGAGCATGCATGTGTAATTCAAGGAGTTTATGGAGTATGGGTATATGTATATTGAAATTGAACTTTGAAGCTATGTGTTTTGTTGTAATGAATTGAGAGTTGGATTATGATTTTGTGTAATTGACCTCATATTGCTTGTATACACATGATATATAATGTGTTTCCCTATTTTTGGTGCCTTAATTCGAGCTTTAAAGCCTTTGAATGTCGAATTTGAGCCTCAAGAACAGTTCTGGAAAACCCAGAATTTGGCATGTCCGCTCGAGCGGGGAAAGCGGCACTCGACCGTGAAATGCGAGCTCCCAGAACTTTTGCAGACATTGATGTCTGCTCGAGCGGGGAGCTATGTAGAATGACTTTTAGCTTAAGCGTCCGAGTTCATGCTCGAGCGTAAAAATGAGGCAACCAGTACTTTTGCAGACCATGAGGGTCCGCTCGAGTGGCGGAACCTACGCTCGAGCGGGGACCCCTGTTTCAAAAATTTCGTAAAGGTGTTCTGTGTTTCGTTTTCCGTTCTCTTTCATTTTTAAGCACTCTTAGGCATGCATTGAGCATCATAAATGAGTTAAAAGGATAAGAAAGAAGCCTAAGAGGGATGTATGAATTAAGAATGGATTGAATCGTTTGTGACCCATATGTGTTATGTAATGTGTAGGGTCGAGCTCAAGGGTGAATCTACCGGCAGAACACTGTGAGTAATATCTTAATAAAGATATCTGAAGTATATTATTTGTCCAATTTCTTACTTCTATATAAGTCTTATAAGTTTGTTACATTGAATTGGGGACAAATATTTGTTATGAATGAATGGATCAGAGGCCGTGTGACACGAATGAATGGGACAGAGGCCGTATGACACGAATGAATAGGCCAGAGGCCGTATGACACGAATGAATGGGCCAGAGGCTGTATAACACAAATGAATGGGCTAGAGGCCGTATGACATGAACGAATGGGCCAAAGGCCGTTTGACACGAATGATTGGGCCAAAGGCCGTCGGACAGGAACGGTTGGGCTAAAGGCCATCGGATATGAATGAATTGGGCCCGAGGCCGTTTGATGTGTTTAGAACTGCAGTCACTTGACCTATGTATATATATTAGATAGAAATATGAATTCGGCCCAAGGCCTTCTGTTGTATATTGTTCTAGTGTATCTTCTTTATTCGATATTATTCGCTAGGCTTTCGTTCACGCTCATTCATGTGTCTGTAGGTGAGCCAAGGGAGGTCCAAACCCAGCCTTAGTAAAGTTTGTGTGAAACAGTCAAGGTTTTGAAGAGTCAGCCCAAATGTCTCACGCACGAGACTTGTCTTCGCCTCTTTTGCTCTTTTGATATGGTTTTGTTATATTGGCGAAAACATTGGATTACTTTTATATATAAACTTTGGGTTTGACTGACTTAGACTTAATGATCCTGTATGTACAGAACTTTGTGTTATTACTTATTTTGACGTGAGTTATTAACATGTATGTATACGGATTGTTATGATGTGCCATGTAAGCAGAACTCTATGGACAATTTGTAAGTTTGCTTCCGTTTGGCCCCTTTACTCTGATGAGTTATGTCTGGTTTGGTTTAAGGCCGCAGGTAATCCCTTGATTACTGGCCGGTTATGTCCTTAGCCCATAGGGGCGGGTTCGGGTCATGACAGACATGGTCGAGCATAATAGGTAATTGAGCACGTTTGTGGTTCAAGAGACTAGCAATAAGATGGGAAGGATAAATTTTTGGGGGCGCATGTGTGGAAAGGACAGCTACAACAATGTTGAATCCTATGCAATTTCAAACTGAAGGTAACTAAAACGTTGTGGAGGAAATTGCCACTCTAGGTTACATGAGGAGTATTAGTGGGTCTGAGATTAAAAGGCCTGGGCTTAATATTGAAGTAATCTTAAATAAGGCCCATGCTTTGGAGTGTGGTAGTATGATGGCCCAAAGAGTTTCTGAGATAAGTGAAAAGGAGGCTCTGCCCAGTAAGGAGAAATTAGACCAAACAAAGAGGGGTTAGGTTCTCCAGATCAGATTTAACAAAAGGAAACAAGATTTGGTCATGGGTAAATCTGCTGCAAATGCTCAAAAAAGGAAAATTAATAAGAAGAAGAAAGCTAAAGGTGTGGCCAAATCTTATGGAAGTAAAAAAGGTAATCTCCAAATTGGTGGAGGATCTTCTTTGAATTTGAGAAAGGAGCCATCTTCAGGTCCGCTATTGTAGCACTTTCATTATCCATGGCAAGTAAATCTGGCAATGGTCAACAGTTACTGAATGAGGCATTTCAAATTGGCCAGGTCTTGGGCTGAATTGTGAAGGCAATGAGGAGGAAGTTATAAGCAAATTAATTTTGATGGAAGCATAAGATAAGGAGATGATAAGGAGGAGGGGTTGAGGTGTAGTTTGATCTGCAGTCCCAAGTGGCTTGAAGTTTGATCTAGTTTCCTTAATGAAGATATTATCTTGGAATGTGAGGGGGCTAGGAAAGCCTGCTAAAAAAAGTAAAATCAGAAAGCTATTCTTTGAAAGAAAGGTGGAGATAGTAACTACCATAGGAAACAAAGAAGTCTTCAATTAAAGAGGAGTTTGTGCGACTACTTTGGCCTGGAGAAACGATGGAATTCATGGCAGTGGATGCAGATGGAGCAGCTAGTGGGTTATTATGCATTTGGAATCCATATGTCTTTCAAATCCTGTTCCAACAAGAATTTCATATTTTGTCAAGTACTCTCTTTTATAGCTTTGAATGTGTGTTAGTCAATGTATATGGTCCTAATGATAGTGTTAGAAGGAAAAGGGTGTGGGATAGCTTGACTAGATTAAATCAATTTTATGAAAAACCTTGGTGTTTGGGAGGTGATTTTAATGAAATCAGGTGTGTATTTGAAAGAAATGGGTGTTTCTAGGAGAGATAGGAGGTATGAGGGAGTTTATAATGAGCTAATTGACAACCCGGAAGTGTGTGATATGCCAGTGATGGGAAGAAAATTCACCCTGGTGTAACTCATAGGAAGACGAGAAGTGGAGTAGGATTGATAGGTTCTTGCTCAGTCCGGAGTGGATGCATGTTACACCCCAATTTTTATTACTCGAAAACATTACTAAAAACCTGTAAATTAGGTCAAATTTTATTTATTTATTTCAAATATCTATTACCCTTGAGTAATAGAAACATAATAGTAGATGTTCTCTCTCATGATGAATACAACAATAATAATAATACATGTCAAGCTCCCGCTACGGAGTTACAAATAAATAATTACAAACATTAAAGTACAATGAGATTACACACAAGAGATACATGAACTTCCTAATCCTTCAACCAATCAATCGAATTCTCTTCATGTTAAAAAAAATGAGACAACAAGGGGTGAGCACAATTGCCCAGTAGTAATCTCATGGTTCTAAATAAATAACCATCCTATAGATAGAAATGATCATGCATGCAGGGTGATACCATATAGTAGGTGACGTTTTGTAATTTCAAAATATCATACGTAGAGTATTTTTTTCTCGAAATTTATTTGAACATTTAGGAAAACCTTCGACCATCAAAACTATCCTTTTTATCAGAAAACCATAAATCCATTTTGGAAACAAATATGTTTAAGGAACCACATCATTTTATATTTATTAACCCATTCCAAAATATTCCTTATTAAATTCTCATCTTAACATTCCTCTTTTTATTTCCGTTCTTCCCTTTTACTAGTTACATTTATTAAACATCATAACCTCAAGTTCAAGGTTCCCTTAACACTCCAAAACATCCCGCATACATGCTATTCCCACCAATCTATTCATATTTGTTGTAATTCCGCAATGTAGAAATCCAAATCTCTTTTATATTCAATAATTGTTATCCTACACTCAACTCCTACTTATCTAACAATTATACCACATCCACACTTGCATTATCAACTATAATTCAATATATCACAACTACATCATATCCACACGTGTGTTATCAATCATAATTCAACATATCACAAGGATAATAAACCCTTTTAATTCAATTTCTTCAGATAATTTGTATATGCATTCCATTTCCGAGCCAAATTACACATCAATTGTAATTTCATAAGTTCATCTCAATTCACACATATTATCATCAACTCAACCCATTTCTCAACACATTCCACCTTTTGCCGACTTGATACGGCGGGACAGCGGGCACCAATCCATAACACTTTCCACCTTTTGCTGACTATTATACGGCGGGAAGTGAACTCCCAAAACCATTTTCTCAAAAGCCATCTTCTTCCAAAAATCAAATTCTTCCAAAAACCAGTATTCAATTTTTTTAAAACCATCCCCCACATTTGTCGACTATTATACGGCAGGACGTAGGCACCCAAAACGTTTTCAAAAACCATCCGTTTTTCTATTTTTGCCGGCTACAATACGGCAGGACTGTGTAGACATCCAAAAATCATTTTTCCACTTTTGTCGGCTATAATACGGCAAAACTGTGTCGACACCCAAAAAATACTTTTCCCACATTCGTTCAGCGATAAGTCTAGACAGGGCAATTGGGCACCTTAAATTCAAACTACCCCCACATTTACCGGCTATCACACAGATAGTCATGGGCACTGAAAAACCTTTTTTTTTTTTTTCAACTTTAAAAACCATCCCCCATATTTACCGGCTATTATACGGACGATTGTGGGCACCGAAAAACCATTTTTCGACTCCCTACGTGGTTATCAACCACAACACAACCCAACACAACTCAACTTCACACAACACAACTCAACCAACTTAACACAACATAACCCAATACAATTCACATAATACACAATAAGATTCAACACAACCATTTCAACACAAAGCTCATATCATCCATACCATTAGTAATTTCTTTTCCCAAGTTTGATTTCATATTATAACATAATTTAAAATATCAACATTAAGAATTTAATCGCAACTTTTACCTAAAATTTTCAAACTCTTTAACACTTCAATTAAATATGTACATGTGTAATTTAACACCTCAATTTCATGATTCTACTATTAATTGAAGCAAAACCATTAACCATCTTCATGAGCCAAACTAGGGTTTTTAAGAGAAATTAAAGATTTTCACAAAAACACATTTTATTCCAACCCTTCTATTACTTTTACACCCAAACTCATAACTGTAACATACCCGGGGGTACTCGTGCGCGGTAAACAGTTCGGACCCTCGATTTCTTTGATCTAATCTCGCTAGTGTAATGTGAAACGTAGATGAGAGTCCAAATTTGGCAACTTTTAGAAAATCCATTTTATTACAAAACCTTTGCCATAAATGGACTGCGTCATCAAATTTCAGAGTTGCCACGTAATATTTATTTTGGGAAAATTAGGAAACCCGTGACTCGTGCCAAGGCCACTGTTCATCGTAGCCAAAGTTGACTCTATTCGGAACCTTAGGTATGAGAGGGGAAGGTCATTAATTGAGCACCCCCGCTCACCCGATCAAAAGATCGGCCTTTACTAACCATGATATGAATTTTATTTCTTTATATGTTCATGTTCTGATTATTTAATAAATCCTAAAAAAATACTATGCCAAGCATACAAGTATAGACTATGTCACCCACTTTGGAACAATTTGATTTCATGTAGTTTTGAAAGAGTTTTGAAAATGTACAACCCAAATAAATTGAGTTTACGAACATGAAAATCAACATCATTCTGAATTAAGCTACACAACCTCCATCCACTGGCATTCATAGAGTTATATTACATAAGCAAATAGCCTCATGGTATAATGCTAAACATAGTAAGAAAAGCACACACAAAGAGGATGCTAAAACATAAAAACTTACATGTTTAACATCTCGCGAACAAGCTACAAAACAAAGTTAATAAAATATGCATGATCTTATATACAAAATCCTAATGCAATTCATTCATGAGATACAACTAAAGATTCGGCTTCTAAGATATGACATGTGAATCATCTCAAGAACATAAGGTAGCGCACATAATCACATAGGAATTGATTAAATCCACAAATGCAAATTTAGCCGAGTCTTAATGCATGAAACATGGATACAAAGCATGGATATGCATGGCATGTCAGATATATATACATGTGTATAGTTAGGGGGAAGCGATTAAAGAATGGGATAGAAAGATGCGGGGTGGGGGAATTATTACAACACTTGAATTATTAAATAAGGAGGAGGAAGAAGACAAATTTTATAGCAAACTATAAAAATCCTCACAAACTCTCAAAATAAAAATAAAAGAAAGAAACTTCATGTGCTTTGGGGCAACAAACTACCCACAATTAATAACCCAACTTAGTAGCCCACTTGAGCCCAACAAATAAGCCCAAAATTATGAAGCCTAACGTTTTAAACCCCCGACCACTCATGGAGCCAACAGCTAGCAAATAACCATTTGTCTTCAATCCAGCAGGCCTCAGCCCATGTAAACTCATCTTCAATGGAGGGCCCCACCTGAACCACTCAAAATTTTAAATTGATCAGGAACTTCGAAATTGCATATATATTATATATATACCAACACTCAAAATCAACCTACAGTTTACGTCAAAACCACCCATGATTCAATATTATACATATAAAATATATATAAGTAAGAGAAATGACAAACCACCCATGACTCAGATATTATACACATGAAATATATATATAATTAAGAGAAATGGCAGAAAACATGGGGTGGGAAACCCATGCTTTTCTACATGAGCTGACATGAATGTGCCCTCACATCGTCACCTTCACTACCTTAACCCACTGTAACTCCAGTGCTGAGACAGATACCATTGACAGAACACAACCAAGAATAGGGTCTCTGAAAACTCACACTAGTGAGCTTGCTTCTTAGAGACAATTGATGCAGTAAAACCAAGTTTTCTTCCCTCCTAACACCATTGACACGACACTGGAGTAACACCCATCCAACCAAGCATTCAGCAAACAGAGCTATCTCCATGCTCACAGCCAGCGAAGGTGTTAAGACAATGACATAGTAGCTAACAAATTAAGAATACAAGCTAGCTGGAGCACAAATTGCCACCGTGAGAACCAAAAACCACCACGGTGAGTGGAGGCCACCGTCAAGACCATTAACCTTCCTCCACCAAGAAGAAGATCACAGGCACTTTCAGGATTTGTCCCACATTCGACGGAGCGATTGGAGGCTCTGTGGTTTTGGGTTGAGTTTTGGTGGTGGTTAGAGGCTTCACGGTGGTGCTGGTGCCGACCTCCGATGTGGCTCTCTTCCAAGCTGCCATGACATCAACCCGTGGTTTTGGGTTGAGTTTCAGTAGTGGTTGGTTGAGCTGCGGCGACCAGAGAACCAAGTCGAAGTCGTCTCCATGAGAGAGAGATCATGGGTTTGTGTCAACGATCATGTAGGAGGTGTAGTGAAGCTAGAGGTGATTGGTGATGAAGAATCGGCTGTTTGAGTTCAGGAATTAGGAGAGTGAACCTCTGATTCTTTGAGATTGAAGGTGACAATCGATATGAAGTGAATCCTCAATTGTGGTCTCTAGAAAAAAACGGAGTACCGATTTTATCAACCATTATACATATAATAATATATGTATACATCTAGTGTATGAGATTTAGAAGTTGAAGATTAAGGTGATTATTGCCTTGCTTCAAGGTTTCTTTTTAAAGAGAGAAAATAGTAGGCCGAGGGGATCGAGAGAGAGAGAGAGATATTGGTTTTCTTTTCAATCAAAACTGCCGAGAGAGAGAGAGGGAGCAAGTGCATGTGTGTATGTGTGTGTGTGTGTGTTTTTTTTTTTTTTTTTTTTTTTTTTTTTTTTTTTTTTTTAACACCTCTCTGTCCCTTTCTATATCTCAACCTTTTTTTTAAAAAACTCTTTTCCTCCACTTTTTCTTAGCTTTTTTCTCTAAAACATAATATCACTCATCTTTTACTTTTTTTCTCCATGCTGCCCCTACTCTCTTCTCATCTTTTTCTCTCTAAACAAATACTCTCCACCTTCCCACTGACCATGCATGCTCCCTCCTTCTCATATTCAGTGCTCACCACATATATTCCCACTCAAAATCTTATCATTCCTACTAACCCCCCATTTATTTTTATTTTTTTTAATCTATCATTTTCCACCCACTTGTCTTCATAATTGTATTCTCCAATACCAACAACATAATCATATCTTCCTGACCCATCTTCTCTTTTCTTTTCTTCCACGCAAAAACATTTTCATAATGATATTCTCTCTATCTCTTCTTTCACTTCCCCCAAAAAATACCCTGACCATACTTCATCTTTTTTTATTATTTTCTTTTTTTTTTATTATGTTCTATTTATCAAAATAGCTAAAATGTACCAATTTATATAACATCACCTCAAAATATGTACACACACATAAAATTATAAAATACTACAAATTAATAATTTGGCCAAAATGGGTGAGGTTTGGGATTAAAGCTTCAATTTGATTTTTCTATTGAGAAATTCATAAAATGGCATATTCCAATTTTCATCATGGGGTGTTTACAAGAAAGTGCTCAAATCTTAAGGCCGGTCAAAATGGGGTGTCTACAATGACCTAAGATCATAACCCAACAAGTAAACCCCAACTCTCTTCAAACCCTAACCCCTAATCTCATGATTCATCACAATATGCATAAAAATATAAACTTTTGTACTTATATAAAAAAAAAATACCACAAATCTATCTATAAATGAGGGTATTGAAAAAGAACTAAAAACCCCTACCTCTTGAAGCCAAGAGATGACGACCCAAAAATCAATAGCGACGAAACCATGAACTAATCAAACCAAAAGGAAGCCCTTGACGAGATCTACAATATTTCTCAAAGGACTGAGGTGAAAAGATCACTCTAGGTGAGTAGATCTAAAGATCTAAGTGAAAAAGTTTGAGTTTTAGAGAGAGAGAAGAGAACTCACGGCCTTGAGGAGAAAGGAGAGGAAAAATAATGAGAGAGAAGTGGTTATGGTCTATTTATAGTAGTAGAAAAGTATTCCTAAGGTCAATAAAATAATAAGCCCAAAACCCCCCAAAGGTAGGGCCTATTCGGACCCACAAATCTGAAAATAAACACGCAAGGGTCGACCCCTGGTGTGGTGGTGTCGACCCTTCAGCAAGAAAAGACAATGCTGACAACAAGCAAGGTGTCGACCCTTGGACAGGAAGGGTTGACCCTAAATTCCAGCAACTAATACCCCAATTCTGCAATATACAAAGGTCGACTCTTCCTAGACTGGTTTCGACCCTTGTAGACAGTAATAAGAGGCAGGTGTCAACCATACCAAGGCTGGTGTCGACCCTAAATTCCAACAACACTTCCAGAAACTTCACCAACAGGTAAGGGCCGACCCTTAGAAAGGATGGTGTGGACCCCAAAATAGAATTTCTAAGTTTCCAAAGAACTTTTTAACAAGAACAAATGCGAACAAACAAACTCAACAAGTTTAAATCGGGTTATACTCCTCCAAAACCAACATTCAACAACCCCAAAGACTCCTAAAAATGAAAATAAGGGAACTAAATACATGCTCCAATGGATTAAAAGATGCGGGTGTTACAAACTCCCCACCTTAGGAAATTTCATCCCCGAAATAAAAGAAGGCCAAACAAAAGGTAGTATGAACCCAATAGGAAACACAACCTCTAACCTACAACTAGTTCTACACTCGGGATAGATTCCCAGATTCGGATTCAATATTGCAACAACCCGAGGACACCCAAACAAGAAGAATTATAAGGAAGAGATCATGATCACTCTTTCAACCAACATACTCATCGGAGTCCAAGAGACAAGGAACAACGTCAATTACTAGTACGTCTAAGGAAAATCAACAACTCCTCAATCGACAACAACACGCACCACTACCACCGGACAACCAATACCCAATTTGGAAGAGACGGAAAACCCCCATTAAACTAAAAACTCGGCCGACACTAACAGAAGCCAATGACACACTATAATGTATGGTCCATCACAACAATCCCAATTCGTACCAAGCTTAGCAACACTTCCAATTATTTATACAACCCGTTATTCAAAGATAAGACAATAAAAGCCGTTCATATTTATATGTATATATAAACAAAATTTTCTCAAAAGGTGTCCCATATTACATCATTTACCATCAAAGTACATTTGCAAATCTAAAATTTTCATAACAATTACATTTACCCTCAATCAACATTTAGTTTCCGCTTAATCAACAAGCTATTCATTAACACAACTTTGATTAAATTCTTATCATTAGCTTGATCGTGCCATCCCAGGCCACAACATAAAGAAACAAAACGTTCATTTTCCAAATTATTCTCAACATTTACTTGGTGAATTTCAACCGTCACCCAATTATTTCCGTCACCCATCTGGTGACATCACAGCACCTTTACCATATATGTTTGTAATAACAACAAATAAAAACAATCCAATACATCCGAGGAGTAATAAAACATATATGACTTTTCAAAAATTAGGAGTTCTTCCTCATTACAAATATCATCACAAATAATCATTAATACACATTAACACTCATAATGTTTTACATTCAAACACTTTAATTCCATTAAAGTAATTTCACAAATTCACATCAACAACATACATGCACGAACAAACTCCACGTCTACTGATACCACTTAAAGTACTATTCGACCGAACCACTATTTATTCGAACCATAACAATTCCCAAATTGACTAAATACTAATTCACTTCAAATAGCATTCATTTAAAACTGGTCGCAAATTGAACCAAAATAGACCAAACTAACCCAAATCAATCCTTACGTCCTATCAAAGGAAGCAGCTACAAGGGTTCATCTCCTCTACGCAACTTAATCTAATTCACCAATTTTCTACTCTCACCATTCAAACATTGACAGACTAACCAATACCAATTGTCCCTATCTGGGATTTAGCACACACCCTTTCACATCCCACAATTCATACCCATCGTTACTACTTTTCATTCACATGCGGACTAGACCAAGAAATTTTTGATGTTTCACCCTTGACCCGAGGAATTTCCATCCACTTGAAACAAGCCTCATCCAAGCCTCACCATTACATATGAGATGCTCCACACTCACGAAACCCTTCCAATTCAAACTTGTTACTCTACTCATACCTAAGCATTCCAAAGTGACTATTTGTCACCCAAACTCCCATATCAACCAATTCAGTTAACCATTCAATAAAACTTAAATTTGAAAGTTAAACATCCACAGGTTGCCCTAAATCAAATACTCCGAGAAGGAGCTCCATACACCATTCCCCATACTTCTAAAATTCCACCATACTCCTCAAATACACGTTGTACTAGCACTATTCCCTACAATCCCATCACTCTTTTTTCGATACGGCAACACCAATTCCAAATCACACTAAACAATCATTCCCCGTACAACACCCAATACAAAGATTACAATCCACATTCCTTCTCAAGAACCACTTCTAGCATTTAACTATCAAGTTTCCTACATACCCATGAACTCTATACAAGCCTTAATCGTGTCACTCAATACTTAAATACCACAAGCCCCTTTTCTCACCCTCATCATCATGAAACCCAATTCTCACACTTCCCTTCCAAACCTTTCACAATATTCTGCATAACTCAAACTAACCTCATACCATCCTAAGATTTCGCCTCATCTCAACTATACTCCCTTACAGCTCTTATTATCTCAATAACATCTAACATCAATTGACTGAATTCTAACCCTTCTCTGAGACACTCACTCTTCCTGCCAAAACAAGAAAGCAACCTAACATATAATCACATAACACATAAACAATTTTTAAGCAACAAACCACATAATAGAGTCAAGTCTACAAGGATAACCACTTGTCCCGGAACTTCCAAGGAACTCCCACTAGAAACTACGCTGATCAGACGCGTTTCCAATGAGATCTCAAAGCAAGTTAGCCGGCAACAAGCACTATCCCGGAAGCTTAACCCATGCTCACACAATACAACACATAATATCCTACACCTCCTATTTCCTACATGCAAACGTCCTCACCAGGCGAAGCCAACCCAGTGGGGTAAAAACCACTTCCCACGAGCTCTAAGTTTTCAAACTCGGTTAACTCTGATACCAAGTTGTCAAGCCCCAATTTTTATTATTCGGAAACATTATCAAAAGCCTGTAAATTAGGTCAATTATTTATTTATTTATTAATTACAAATATCTATTACCCTTGAGTAATAGAAACATAATAGTACATGTTCTCTCTCATGATGAATACAACAATAATAATAATATATGTCAAGCTCCCGTTATGAAGTTACAAATAAATAATTACAAACATCACAATGCAATGAGATTACACACAAGAGATACATGAACTTCCTAATCCTTCAAGCAAGCAATTCAAATTCTCTTCCTGTAAAAAAAAAAAAAAAAAATGAGACAACAAGGGGTGAGCACAATTGCCCAATAGGAATCTCATAGTTCTAAAACAATAACCATCATATAGATAGATATGATCATGCATGCAGGGTGATACCATATAGTAGGTGACGTTTTGAAATTTCAAAATATCATATGTAGAGTATCTTTTTCTCAAAATTTATTTGAACATTTAGGAAAACCTTCGATCATCAAAACAATCCTTTTTATCAGAAAACCATAAATCTGTTTTGGAAACAAATTTGTTTAAGGAACCACTGTGACGCCCCAATTCTACACTATTGGTTGTAGTCAAGGGAGAGTCACTAATGAGTCCTATGGTCAATAACCAGGTAAGATCCCAGATCGCCGGAGGAGTCAAAATAACCTCCCTTCTAAGTCCAGCTTTCTTAGGCAGCACACTACCCTTTTGACAGATCTTAAAAGGTATTGACACAAGGTCTCATGAGCAACGATAAGGTTCATACATATACGTAGAATACAAATACATAACAACCACAATATACTTAATTCAAAAGATGGTTCCATTACTTTACATCCCAAAAGAAAGCTTAAATCTTCACATGAGTCTTACAAAATATCCAAAAAGAAACTTCTAATTTTTCTAAGATAGCCAAAAGTCTTCGAAGGTTTCAGGCTCGTCGTCTCTAGCTATGAGTTCCTCTTCGTCACCTGGCATGATACGCCGTGAGCTTTGAATGCCCAGTAAACACACACACACCCCATCCCTTTTTCCCAGTCCAATACGCAATCACAATTATAACATCAAGTAGTAAAGCATGATACTCAAATAAATAAATAAAGGGTTAAGTTAGATGTTAGTAAACTAGAAATCCCCCAAAGAGATTTCGACCTCACAACCACAAGAATCGGACGCGGATTATTCGGTATGCCCCCTCTTTTGCTGCTTTGTTGCAGAACTAATCTCGGATGCCTACCAACGGTTATGTACCGTGTAGCGCCAACCGCAGGGCCTCAAAAGAGACTGTAAAATAGGGCCTTGCCCAAATCCCTCCTTACACCACCAAACCACATAGAGTCCGAATACAACCGCTCCGTTCAAGGGTCCCGAAAACCACTTACGCAAGACGTTAACTTCCAAATAGGGAACACATCCCAACAAACCATACATCACATATTATCATCTTTTCATTACTCAAGTGTTCGAAAACCCAATACCCTCCCAATTAGGTTTCCCGTTGAGTTAAATGTTTTACATCAAGGTTAGTCCAACTTACAAGACAATAATATCTACATAAGCATGCATCCTTAAGGTGAGGAAGATAAATAACATAACCATAACACATATAATATCATGCCAAAATATGCTCATAAGCTAATAAACATTTTCATGAATACGAGGGCATAAAACATCCATGCATAACGAAATTTCCAAATTTAATATCACATAAAGATTAAAATGAAAGGCCTATTCTAGATCTTTCACCGAACTCGGCCTTCCTATGGTTCGTAGAGAATTTGATCTAGTTTCTAGAACATATTTCGGAAATGGGATTGCTTTTCTAGATTTCAAGTTATTTAGAAAACATTCTAGCGCTGTCCAGATTCTGTCCAAATCCGTCGATCGCTACAAAAATTTGATTTTCTTGCAAACCGCTTAATGTTTTTCGATGAAACCAATTTTAGTTGAAGGCTAACTCCTCAAGGAAGATTTTGACATAAAATAGACGTCCAGAATAATTTTATACATTTTTTGGAATTTTTAGAAGTGGGCTACGAAAAACAGATTCTAAGGTACCATGCCCAAAACAAGAAGATTTATGAGAAAAGGGGGTCCACCAAGGGAAAATTTTCATTTGTTTTGTGATGAAAACAGGCCAACTAACGTACCTTAAACTCAGAAAATTTACTTGGAAGTGTGCCTTTGGAAAGTTTGAGAAATTTGTATGAAAAAAGATGGTTTTGTGCCAACATGGGAAAAATACAAGAGAGGTAGAGTCAATACTCAACTCTTAGCACCTTTAACACAGGTAACTCATCAAAAACATATCTGAAAACATTATTTAGAACCATTAGAAACATGCATTTGAAAAAGGAAAATGAAAGAAAAGGTTGTGTTGTGGCTTACTTGTTAAGCTTTGAACAAGACGGCTCTCTTCTTCCTCCCTCTTCCTCTCTAGACTTCTCTCTCTTGCTCTCCTTTCTCTCCTCTAGCCGAATGTGTGTGTAAGTGTGTTGTTTGTGCTTGCCAAGCTAGGGGATGTTGGTATTTATAGACAATTTCTGATGTAAAATATCCTAAAAGCCCATTAGTTGGAAATGGATGGAAAGGTTAGGATTTGTTGGAAGTTTAAAGGAATAGGAGTGATTTGGGAGGCGTACTCAAGGATTAGGCAACATCTAGTTGAAATGAAACTAGTTTTGGAATTAGCATCCTAGGTCTAGGGTACTAGGTTTGTGGTTTTTCTAGAATTTCATGATGATAAATTTTGAAAATTGTCTCCTCACTTTCTCCTAGAATGGCCGGCCCTAGGGAAGGGTGAAGGGGCTATTTTTTAATCAATTTAGGTTCTAGGGCACACTCCTCAAGGTGTATATATATATATCTCACTTGATTGATGGTACTTATGGTACAAGGGTACATGTACTAGTTTTTGGGGTAAATTTTGAATTTAAATAAAGAGTGAGGGTTTGGAGTTAAATACATGTATTGGAATCGTACTTATCTAGAATTTAATTAAATTAGGTTAGGGAACCTAATCCAGCTAGGATAATTCTTGTTTTAATAAAAAAAAAAAATGTAATGCTAACTGACAAGGTTCGAATTAATTCAAGTAACCGAGGGGCTTTAAGAAAATAATTCAAACATTAGGGTCTTTAAAGTGAATACATATTTCAGGGGCTTCACAACCTGTCCCCCTTAAAACAATTTCGTCCTTGAAATTCAACTACATACTGCCTTCGAAAAGTTCGGGGTAGTTTGCCTTCACCCAATCCCGGCGTTCCCAAGTAGATTCCTCAATTCCCCGATGACGCCATAGCACCTTCACCAAGTGAACCGTCTTGCCTCTAAGGTTCTTCTCTCGACTGTCCTGTATTGCTACCAGTCCTTCTTTAAATGTAACATCTTTGTCAAGACTGATCTCTTCCCATTTGAGGACGTGTGTCGGGTCAGCGATGTATTTTCTCAACATAGATACATGGAAGACGTTGTGTATCCCTACTAACTGGGGGGGTAGAGTTAGTCTATATGCTACTTCGCCCACACTTTCCAATACCTCAAAAGGTCCAATATATCGTGGTGACAGCTTCCCCTTTCTCCCAAAACGTACGACTCCACGCCTGGGTTGCACCTTTAGGAACACGTGGCTGCCTACTTCAAACATCAATGCTCTTCTCCTCTTGTCTGCCTAATTCTTTTGACTGTCTTGAGCAATCTTTAACCATTGTTGGATCAATTTGACCTTCTCAATAGTGTCTAGAACAAGTTCGGGTCCTATCAGATTTGCATCACCCACCTCCGTCCAACAAACCGGCGATCTACAAGGTCGTCCGTATAATGCTTCAAAAGGTGCCATACCGATGCTAGCTTGAAAGCTGTTGTTGTAGGCGAATTCAATTAGGGGTAGGTGTCGTTCCCAACTTCCTTGAAAATCCATTGCGCAAGCTCTCAACATATCATCGAGTGTCTGGATGGTGCGTTCAGATTGTCTATCTGTTTGTGGGTAAAAGGCGGTGCTAAAACATAACTCAGTACCAAGAGCTTCCTGCAGGCTCCCCCAAAATTGAGAGGTGAATCATGGATCACTATCTGACACAATAGATACCGAAATTCCATGTAGTCAAATGATCTCCCCAATGTAGAGTCTGCACATAGACTCTAAAGTGTCGGTCATCTTATAGGGTAAGAAATGTGCTGACTTGGTAAGACGGTCCACTATTACCCATATAGCATCGCGCCCCCTAGGTGACTTAGGCAATCCTGTCACAAAATCCATCGTCACATACTCCCACTTCCATTCGACTATCAGTAGAGGTTGCAACGTTCCCCCTGGTTTCTGATGTTCCGCCTTCACTTGTTGGCATGTCAGACATTTTGCTACAAATTTAGCCACTTCCTTCTTCATTCCATTCCACCAATACTGCCTTTTCAAATCTTGTTACATTTTAGTCCCTCCTGGATCTACCGCAAATGCAGAATGATGACATTCCTTCAGTACCTTTTCTCTAAGTAACTCGTCACTTGGTACAAACAATCTACCTTGGTATCTTAAACTCCCATCGGGGTGAATTACCCAATCAGGCATGGGTTCTCCTGATTCCAGACGTCCCTTGATATAGGCTACCTCTTGATCGTGCTTCTGGGCCTCCATGACCTCATTCATCAACTTAGGCATCACCTTCTATGCACTAAGATATGCTTTTGTATCTTGAGATTCTACTTGGATCCTGAACTCATTGAGTGTCTTAACCATATCCCATTCCTTGACGGAGATCTTAGCCATCATCCCTCTGCTCTTGCGACTTAGAGCATCTGCTACTACATTGGCTTTACTGGGGTGATATGAGAGAGTGAACTGGAAGTCCTCAAGATACTCCATCCATCGTCTCTGTCTCAAGTTAAGGTCCTTCTGTGTGAATAGATACTTCAGACTCATGTGATCTGTGAAAATCTCAAATTGTTCCCCATACAGGTAATGTCACCATTGCTTTAGGGCAAAAACTACGGCTGCTAACTCCAAGTCATGTGTGGAGTAGCTGCACTCATGAGGTTTCAACTGTCTGGATCCATACGCAACTACCTTTCCATTTTGCATGAGCACGCAACCTAACCCTTCTTTAGATGCATCGCAATACACAGTGTACCCCTCTTCTCGTTCTAGGATGGTCAAAATTGGCGCACCAGTTAACCTCTTCTTTAGCTCTTGAAAGGATTTTTCGCAAGCTTCGTCCCACTCATACTTTACTCCTTTTTGCGTCAAATGAGTCGTTGGTCTAGCTAGTTTGGAGAAATTTTGGATGAACCTCCGGTAATAACCAACCAATCCTAAGAAGCTGCAGATTTCTGACACGGTTTTTGGTTGTCTAATACTGCCTCCACCTTGGTTGGATCCACCGCAATCCCATTCTCTGATACCACATGCCCCAAGAATTTTACTTCATTCAACCAGAACTCACATTTACTCGCCTTGGCATATAACCAATTATCCTTAAAAACTTGGAGGACAATCCTTAAATGTTGCTCATGCTCTTCTTTAGACCTTGAATATACCAAGATGTCATCAATGAACACTACTACAAACTGGTCAAGGTATGGTCTAAAAATCTTATTCATTAGGCTCATGAATACTGCCGGGGCATTGGTTAGTTCGAAGGGCATTACTATAAACTCATAGTGGCCATATCTAGTACGAAAGGCAGCCTTTGGTATATCCTCCTCCTTGACTCGTAGTTGATGGTAACCTGACTTGAGATCGATCTTTGAATAGCACCTTGAGCCTCTAAGTTGGTCAAAAAGGTCATCAATCCTTGGGAGTGGGTATCGGTTCTTAATCGTGACTCGATTGAGTTGACGATAATCGATGTATAGCCTCAATGACCCATCCTTCTTTTTAGCAAACAACACGGGTGCTCCCCATGGCGAAGTACTTGGCCTAATGAATCCTCTCTCGAGCAATTCCTGTAGTTGTGTCTTCAATTCTCATAGTTCTGCTAGTGCCATACGATACGGAGCCATGGATATTGGGGTAGTTCTAGGTTGCAGCTCGATGCTAAAGTCTACCTCCCGGGTTGGCGGCAATCCTAGTAATTCCATAGGAAATACATTTGCATAATCACATACTACGCACGAAAGTTCTATTTCTCCTTGGCCCTCCTCATTTAGAATCAGACTTGCTATCCTACCTGCAAGTTGATCGTGCCACTGCGTCCCATGTTTTGTTGAAGCCATGGGGTCTTGTCTATCCCCCTTAAACTGGAAACGTGTTCCATCTTGCATGTGAGCTACCACTTTCCTCTGACGATAGTCGATCACCGCTCGGTGGGCGGACAACCAGTCCATGCCCAAGATGATATCGAAGTCCAACATTTCCATGACACGAAGGTTGCAAGTTAAGCGTAGGTTCGACATTCCTATTTTACAATCCTTACAGATCAATCCTACCCGAATGCATCCTCCCATAGGTGACATTACACTTAAGGCCATTTCTAAAGGTTCACATACAAGTTCTAATGACTTAGCACAAGCAGAGGATATAAAAGAATGTGATGCACCGGTATCAAATAAAACATTCACCCAAGAATTGTATAGTATTAAATTACCCTCAATTACAGATGGGTCCGCTTCTTCCTCTTGCAGGGCAAAGATTCTGCCGGTTGCCTTCTGGTTGCCACTAGTCTTGGCGTTCTGAGTTCCTCCACTCTTCTAGGGCTGCTGCCCGGTAGATCCTGTCTTATTTGTCCAAGGCTTTTGCCCACCTAATGCCTGGGCATTTACTCCGGAACCTCCTCCTTGGTATCCAGATAGAGGGAGTTGGGGGCATTTGCTCTTTTTGTGCCCTAATTATTGGCAATGAAAGCACTGGATTTGTCCCATCGGCCTTTGTTGATAGCCTCCTCTCTAGATCTGTTGCTGCGTTGCTGTCGTTGCTGTTGTGGTTGTGGTCTAGAGTAGGGCTTTGAGGTCATGCTTCCCTTCTGGTTCCTTTGAGGTCCAATAGATACCTGACTCCCTTTTCTCTTGTTCCAAGCTTTCCTGGTGTCGTTTACTTCCCTTTCAGATTCTAATGCCGTTTCCAGCACCTCCGCATATGAGGGGAGTCGTTGCGGAAGAACTCTTCCCCTGATTGTAAGGTCCAATCCCCACTCGAACATCCTTGCTTTCTCTTCATCATTTGCTACGTATCTGGTTGCGTAACAGGCTAGCTCTTCAAATTTTGTAGCATACTGGGTCACGGTCATATTTCCTTGTTCCAGGTTTTGGAATTCCTTGACTCCTTCTCGGCGGATAGTACTTGGGAAATATTTATTTAGGAATAGTTCCTTGAACTGGTTCCATGATAGGCTCGCTACATCACAAGTATTCTTGATTAACTCCCACCAATGGTCAGCCTCATCATCAAGCTTGAATACTGCCAAAGCTATTCTATTAGCGGCCTCGATTATGCCCACAGTGTCTAGCATTTTCTCTATCTGCCGAAGCCAATTTTCAGCTATCTCCGAGTCCGGTACGCTTGTGAACTTTGGGGGCCTCTGCTTCCGAAACTCAGAAAAGAGTCGAGTCCTCTCATTCTGCCGATTGTTCCTTATTTGCCCTAGCTCCTCCAAAATTTGATGACCTAGGTTATTGGGGATGTCAGCCCCTGCGGGGATGGGTCCATGTTGATTTTTGGGACGGTTTCGTACATTGTTACTGGTTTCGGTATAGCCATTAGCTCGCGTGTCCACCATTCTGTTCATGGCACGTGGTGAGTTGGTTTCCAGTCTTAGAAAATCTTATTACTTAGATTTGAAATAAAGGTTCAGTTTCCTTAGGGTGCACTAAAGCAAGTAACAGTCAATAACATAGATCAACACATCATTCATATATTATAATAGGCATCATTACAAAAGGGCTCTTATATCGGAGTTACATTCAAAGAGCATCTACGCATTACAAGTTCAGGCTATCTTATTCAAAGGATCCCCATCAGTGAATCTTACAAAAGTCTAGTTTTACTATCCCTCGAATTAATTCTCGTTTCCCGACCAATCAAAGTTTTCTTCTAGGTCTTCATCAGTGGAGTCAGTGGCTTCGTCCGAAGAGCGGGGGATGTACATTGGTGAGGGGGGATTGTGTTCAGATGACAACTCTATAGGGTAGGCTAGGTTTGCTCCTTGCTGTTCTGGTGACTACTCCATATTCATTGGTTGATGGTTGCTTGGCTCCTGATAAGAAGATGCGTGACTTTCAGCCAGAGTTGGTGGTCGGCGGCATGCTCTGGTGGTCAAAGCTTGGTGTATCAAGAAGTCCATCCCCTGATCATCTTGCTCCATTCGGATCGCCTTCTTCACTGCCCGGCTCAAGAATTGTAGGCGGCGCCGCACCAGGGACCTCTTCTGCTCCCTCGTACAGCGGGAGTACTCCGTCTCCACCTTACGTATCTCGGTTCTGATCATTTCCTCGGTGGCACTTATACAGCGTCGGCGGCTAAAGCAGGGGCTAACAGACATAGCCCTCCTTCCTTGCATACGGAAAGTACCCCACGAGTCGAGACTGATGCTGCGTCCTGGATAGTCCCCTGATGACATCCTAAGGTGGAAAAGATTTTTATTAGTTAATCTTCTTATAATAGCGGGATAGAATAAAATGCGATAAAGGGGTAAGGGCTTCTAGAGTCGCGTATAGGGTTGCGAGGGTTAAGGGTTGAACCTAGGCTCTGATACCAAGTTGTGACGCCTCGATTCTACACTATTGGTTACAGTCAAGGGAGAGTCACTAATGAGTCCTATGGTCAATAACCAAGTAAGATCCCAGATCGCCGGAGGAGTCAAAATAGCCTCCCTTTTAAGTCCAGCTTTCTTAGGCAGCACGCTACGCTTTTGACAGATCTTAAAAGGTATTGACACAAGGCCTCATGAGCAACGATAAGGTTCATACATATACGTAGAATACAAATACATAACAACCACAATATACTTAATTCAAAAGATGGTTCCATTACTTTACATCCCAAAAGAAAGCTTAAATCTTCACATGAGTCTTACAAAATATCCAAAAAGAAACTTCTAATTTTTCTAGGATGGCCAAAAGTCTTCGAAGGTTTCAGACTCGTCGTCTCCAGCTATGAGTTCCTCTTAGTCACCTGGCATGATACGCCGTGAGCTTTGAATGCCCAGTAAACACACACACACCTCATCCCTTTTTCCCAGTCCAATACGCAATCACAATTATAACATCAAATAGTAAAGCATGATATTCAAATAAATAAATAAAGGGTTAAGTTAGATGTTAGTAAACTAGAAATCCCCCAAAGAGATTTCGTCCTCCCAACCACAAGAATCGGACGCAGATTATTCGATATGCCTCCTCTTTTGCTGCTTTTGCTGCAGAACTAACCTCGGATGTCTACCAACGGTTATGTACTGTGTAGCGCCAACCGCAGGGCCTCAAAAGAGACTGTAAAATAAGGCCTTGCCCGAATCCCTCCTTACACCAAACCACCTAGGGTCCGAATACAACCGCTCCGTTCAAGGGTCCCGAAAACCACTTACGCAAGACTTTAACTTCCAAATAGGAAACGCATCCCAACAAACCATACATCACATATTATCATCTTTTCATTACTCAAGTGTTCGAAAACCCAATGCCCTCCCAATTAGGTTTCCCATTGAGTTAAATGTTTTACATCAAGGTTAGTCTAACTTACAAGACAATAATATCCACATAAGCATGTATCCTTAAGATGAGGAAGATAAATAAGATAACCATAACACATATAATATCATGCCAAAATATGCTCATAAGCTAATAAACATTTTCATGAATACGAGGGCATAAAACATCCACGCATAACGAATTTTCCAGATTTAATATCACATAAAGATTAAAATGAAAGGACTATTCTAGATCTTTCACTGGACTCGGCCTTCCTATGGTTCATAGAGAATTTGATCTAGTTTCTAGAACATATTTCGGAAATGGGATTGCTTTTCTAGATTTCAAGTTATTTAGAAAACATTGCAGTGCTGTCAGATTCTGTCCAGATCCATCGACTGCTACGAAAATTTGATTTTCTTGCAAACCGCTTAATGTTTTTCGATGAAACCAATTTTAGTTGAAAGCTAACTCCTCAAGGAAGATTTTCACATAAAATATAGGGCCAGAATAATTTTATACATTTTTCTGGAATTTTTGGAAGTGGGCTGCGAAAAATAGATTCTAAGGTACCATGCCCAAAACAAGAAGATTTATGAGAAAAGGGGGTCCACCAAGGGAAAATTTTCATTTGTTTTGGGATGAAAACAGGCCAACTAACGTACCTTAAACTCAGAAAATTTACTTGGAAGTGTGCCTTTGGAAAGTTTGAGAAATTTGTATGAAAAAAGATGGTTTTGTGCCAACATAGGAAAAATACAAGAGAGGTAGAGTCAATACTCAACTCTTAGCACCTTTAACACAGGTAACTCATCAAAAACATATCTGAAAACATTATTTAGAACCATTAGAAACATGCATTTGAAAAAGGAAAATGAAAGAAAAGGTTGTGTTGTGGCTTACTTGTTAAGCTTTGAACAAGACGGCTCTCTTCTTCCTCCCTCTTCCTCTCTAGACTTCTCTCTCTTGCTCTCCTTTCTCTCCTCTAGCCGAATGTGTGTGTGAGTGTGTTGTTTGTGCTTGCCAAGCTAGGGGATGTTGGTATTTATAGACAATTTCTGATGTAAAATGTCCTAAAAGCCCATTAGTTGGAAATGGATGGAAAGGTTAGGATTTGTTGGAAGTTTAAAGGAATAGGAGTGATTTGGGAGGCGTACTCAAGGATTAGGCAACATCTAGTTGAAATGAAACTAGTTTTGGAATTAGCATCCTACGTCTAGGGTACTAGGTTTATGGTTTTTCTAGATTTTCATGATGATAAATTTTGAAAATTGTCTCCTCACTTTCTCCTAGAATGGCCGGCCCTAGGGAAGGGTGAAGGGGCTATTTTTTAATCAATTTAGGTTCTAGGGTACACTCCTCAAGGTGTATATATATCTCACTTGATTGATGGTACTTATGGTACAAGGGTACATGTACTAGTTTTTGGGGTAAATTTTGAATTTAAATAAAGAGTGAGGGTTTGGAGTTAAATACACGTATTGGAACCCTACTTATCTAGAATTTAATTAAACTAGGTTAGGGAACATAATCCAGCTAGGATAATTCCTGTTTTGATAAAAAAATAAAATAAAATAAAATAAAAAAGTAATGCTAACCGACAAGGTTCGAATTAATTCAAGTAACCAAGGGGCTTTAAGAAAATAATTCAAACATTAGGGTCTTTAAAGTGAATACATATTTCAGGGGCTTCACAACCACATCATTTTATATTTATTAACCCATTTCCATAATATTCCTTATTAAATTCCCATCTTAACATTCCTCTTTTTATTTCCGTTCTCCCCTTTTACTAGTTACATTTATTATAACATCATAACCTCAGGTTCAAGTTCGCTAAACACTTCAAAACATCCCATATACATGCTATTCCCACCGATATATTCATATTTGCTGTAACTTCACAATATAGAAATCCAAATCTCCTTTATATTCAATAATTGTTATCTTACACTCAACTCCTACTTATCTAACAACTACATCACATCCACACTTACATTATCAACTATAATTCAATATATCACAACTACATCGTATCCACACGTGTGTTATCAATCATAATTCAACATATCACAAGGTTAATAAACCCTTTTAATTTAATTTCTTGAAATAATTTGTATATGCATTCCATTTCCAAGCCAAATTACACATCAATTGTAATTTCATAAGTTCATCTCAATTCACATATTATCATCAACTCAATCCATTTCTCAATACATTCCACCTTCTGCCGACTTGATACGGCGGGACAGCGGGCACCCAATCCATAACACTTTTCACCTTTTGCTGGCTATTATACAGTGGAAAGTGAACTCCCAAAACCATTTTCTCAAAAGCCATCTTCTTCTAAAAACCACATTTTTCCAAAAACCATTGTTCAATTTTTTTAAAACCATCCCCCACATTTGTTGGCTATTATACGGCAGGACGTGGGCACCCAAAACATTTTCGAAAACCATCCATTTTTTCACTTTTGCAGGCTACAATACGGCAGGACTGTGTTGACACCCAAAAAACACTTTTCCCACATTCGTCCAGCGATAAGCCTAGACAGGGTAATTGAGCACCCTAAATTCAAACCACCCCCCACATTTACCGGCTATTATACGGACAATTGTGGGCACCGAAATTTTTTTTTTTTTCAATTTTTAAAACCATCCCCTACATTTACCAGCTATTATACGAACGGTCATGGGCGCCAAAAAATTGTTTTTCAACTCCCTGCGCGAGTACCAACCACAACACACCCAACACAACTCAACTCCACACAACACAACCTAACCAACTCAACACAACATAACCCAACGCAACTCAACACAACATAACCCAATACAATTCACATAACACATAAGAAGATTCAACACGACAATTTCAACACAAAACTCATATCATCCATACCATTAGTAATTTGTTTCCCCAAGTTTGATTTCATATTATAGCATAATTTAAAATATCAACATTAAGAGTTTAATCGCAACTTTTATCTAAATTTTTCAAACTCTTTAACACTTCAATTAAACTTATATATGTGTAATTTAACAGCTCAATTTCATGATTCTACTATTAATTGAAGCAAAACCATTAACCATCTTCATGAGTCAAACTAGGGTTTTTAAGAGAAATTAAAGCTTTTCACAAAAACACATTTTATACCAACCTTTCTATTACTTTTACACCCAAACTCATGACCCAAGATCATTTCTCAACAAGTAAACCCCAACTCTCTTCAAACCCTAACCCTCAATCTCATGATTCATCACAATATGCATAAAAATATAAACTTTTGTATTTATATAAAGAAAACATAGCAAATCTATCTATAAATGAGGGTATTGAAAGAGAACTAGAAACCCTTACCTCTTGAAACCAAGAGATGACGACCCAAAAATCAATGGCGACGAAACCACGAACTAATCGGACCACAAGGAAGCCCTTGACGAGATCTATAATCTTTCTCAAAGGACTAAGATGAAAAGATCACTCTAGGTGAGTAGCTCTAAAGATCTAAGTGAAAAAGTTTGAGTTTTAGAGAGAAAGAAGAGAACTCATGGCCTTGAGGATAAAGGAGAGGAAAAATAATGAGAGAGAAGTGGTTAGGGTCTATTTATAGTAGTAGAAAAGTATCCCTAAGGTCAATAAAATAATAAGCTCAAAACCCCCCAAAGGTAGGGCTCATTCGGACCCACAAATCTGAAAATAAACATGCAAGGTGTAGTGGTGTCAACCCTTCAGCAAGAAAAGACAATGCTGGCAGCAAGCAAGGTGTCGACCCTAGGACAGGAAGGGTCGACCCTAAATTCCTACAACTAATACCCAGATTCTGTAATATACAAGGGTCGACCCTTCCCAGACTGGTGTCGACCCTTGTAGACAGCAACAAGAGGCAAGTGTCGACACCACCAAGGCTGGTGTCGACCCTAAATTCCAGCAACACTTCTAGAAACTTCCCCAACAGGTAAGGGTCGACCCTTAGGAAGGCTGGTGTCGACCCCAGAATAGAATTTCTAAGTTTCCAAGGAACTTTTTGACAAGAACAAATGCGAACACACAAACCCAACAAGTTTAAATCAGATTATACTCCTCCAGAACCAACATTCAACAACCCCAAAGACTCCCAAAAATGAAAATAAGGGAAATAAATACACGCTCCAATGGATTAAAGGATGCGTGTGTTACAATCCATAAGTTTAATTTTAAACTATGGTGGTTACCAAGAAAAATTTCAGACCATTACCCTATCTTGTTTATGGAAGATGAGAGGGATTGGGGTCCAAAGCCATTTAGATTTCTTAATGCTTGGTCCTTGCATCCAACTTTCTTAGCTATTGTGGAGAAAACTTGAACTGAGACTACTGTGGAGGGTTGGGCTAGTTTTTGTAGACACCCCATTTTTGACCGACCTTAAGACTCAGACGTCACTGATTGAGCGCTCGGTGATGATGCATACTGTGCTCGTTCTAAGGTTTCAGAGTCTCGGCTGTGAGCCTTGCCTCCGGACTTCTGGGCTCTTTTGTGCTTTGCCTCGGTTTGCGAACCAGGTCCTGTTTTCTCTATTTTCTCTTCCCAAAGGGAGGGAGAGGTCTCGTAGATCATCTCTCAGTGGCCGTAGGCTACGTCTCGTGGTCGTAGGCCATTTTTCCCGTTTGGAGCCCGGTTCCCGGTTTTCGGAGCCGTCGGCCGTGTGCCTCGGTTCGGGACCGCTTAACCACCTCCGTTTGCTCCGATTTTTGGCATACATCTTATTTCCTCCCTTTTGAGGGACACTGTGGCCCGAGAGGCCAACTTCGTGGTCGAACGCCACTTCCGGTGCCTAACAGTCAGTTTTCGGGGTCCCGGACCGCGCGTTTTGGCCCCCGAACCTTCGTTTTACATCGGTTTGAGTCCATTTTTGGCAGAGACCTCATTTTCATTGTTAGGAAGGTTGTAGAAGGGTGGGAGGCCAGCAATTGTTCCGACTACCAGCTTTATTCCTTCATCGCTCTTCGTCACCCGTTTTCCTCACTAGAAAGTTGGTGTTGACCATTTCTGGGCCACTTTTTCTAGCCCTAAACCACATATTTGTGTTGTACATACCTAGGAGGCCACCAATATGGGTTGGCCGGCCATCAATCATTCCTGACCCTTTTGAACCCCTCTAAAAAGCTAGCTTTTCTCTCTCCTGGTTCACTTTTTCCAGTTTTTATCCACATGGTTGTGTTGTACACACATGGGAGGCCACCTTTTTGGGGTGGCCGGCCACTAAATTTGCTTCATCCTTTTGACCCTGGCCGGCCGGCCAGGGGAGGTGACCGGCCGGCCACCTGGACCTTTTCTACCTGGCCGGCCATGATCCTCTCACCTGGTTCCTTACAGCTGTACCCTCTGTTTCCCTCCAGATCTTGTATCCGGGGGGGGTCTTTTGGGGGGAAATTTGAATTTGATTTCCCCCCTTTCTTCACTCCTCTCCTCTATAAAACCAGCCCCCCAGCTCCATTTCAAGGGGTTACAAAAATTGGTTTGGAGCTCTTGCATTAAATCTCTCTCTCTCTCTCTCTCTCTCTCTCTCTCTCTCTCTCTACTTCAACCCTCAAAACCCTAAAAGTCTTGCACCATTTACACTACAACCCATAACACAACAACTCCACACTCCATTCCAGCGACTTGGGGCTGTTTTTCAGAGGTTAGGAGCACCATTTCTTGGACCAAAAGTAGTTGAAGACTTGAGCTACAAGGGTGAGTCTCTTTTCCCCCTTTTTTGGCCCTATTTTGCATGCTATTTTAGCTTTTGTTGCTTGCATTTTTGGGCTCCGACCTAAACTGTAAATAGTCATATTTTGAGCTCCTTTTCATACTTGATCAAGGATCTATTGCTGTTTGAGGTCTTCTACTACCACTTGTCTCTTTATCCCTTTTTTAGGCCTATTTTTGCATGGTACATTAGTCTTATTTTTGAGCTGTTTTGGACTTGGTCATAAATTGTAAAGTGGCTTCTTTTGAGCCCCTATTCAACTTTGTTGAAGGGCTCTCCTCTTTTTGGGGCCAGCCACTGCCCCTTGTCTCTAATCTCTATTTTAGGGCCATTTTTGCATGATAGATTAGCCCTACTTGTGTTCATTTTTGAGAGTTGTCATAAACTGAAAAATATCTTTTTTTAATCTCATCTTCAAGTTTGTTTAAGGTTCCATTTTTGTTTGAGGTCATATGCTTCCTTGTATGCTTGATTGTCTCCTATTTTGAGCCTTACACCTAAGCCCTTGTTGCATGCTTTGTTTGGCCTTCTAGCCACTGAAATCCAATGGATTTTCAGTGGCTAGCACACTATTTTGAGCCTCCAAATCAGAGGGGGGTGACCCCCTCTCTCCTTGCCTTGTTTGGTGGCCTTTTAGGCCTTCCAAAGAGGCCCTATCTTGCATACTTTGAAGTCACTTTCCAAGGTCAATTTGATGAGTTTTAGGACTACCATATTTGATTTTCAGAGTTTTTTATGCCATGCTAAGTGTCCACCTTGTGTGTGCTTAAGAATCCCTTGCATAGCCCTCTAAAGGAGTTCATCATTTTTGTATGTGTTGGCTTCATTTCAGTGGTTATATGGGCATATTTTGGCATATTTTGTTCACTGATTTTTTCTGGTTTGATGAGATTCCATATGCTTCATGCACTTGCCATGTAAACCATGTTTGCTAGTCAAAGTTGCATGCCTTTTTTAAGTCATCTTGCTAGTATCTTTTGGCCATGCTTTAAACTGGAAAAGTTCATGTTTTGGGACTGCCTTGGCTCTGTCTTTAGACTTCATGTTCAAATAATGCATGCTTTGTATAGCTATAAGCCATTGTATGTGCCTAGTTTTGAGTTTCGAGGTTCATCTCATGCATCGGGTGCCGTATTGCCATGTTTCGAGGCTGTTTAGCATCATATTTTAGCGCTGAAATTTGCATGTTCATATGCCATATTGCATCCCTTGCCATGCTTTGGTAGAGTGGCATTATATGCCTTAGGTTTGGTCCTCAGTTTGCGTGCATGTGTGCACGCATTTCGATAGTCTCATTTTCATCTTATGGCTACTGATGTGAGTGTGGCTAAGGTCCACTCATATTGGTGTAAGTCCATCGTGCATTGTGTATGCCATTTCAATTCATAGCATTGCGTATGTTAGGTTGTATGTTAGAGCATTGTGTATGCCATGTTACATCGAGCATTGTGTATGCCACTTCATAGCGTTGTGTATGCTAGGATGTATATTAGTCGCATTCATGCATGTCATGCACATTGCATTGTGTTTGGGATAGGAGTTAGCCCGAGCACGGGAAACGAGGTACGTTTCGTACTCCGAGTGACGGAACGTGTCTCAATTCCCGGTCACCGACACTCTGGATTAACCATGATGGAGTCTCGGTCTTGTTGTGTTTTCATGTGCATTCATTTCATATTGAGTCATGCAATTCGACTCCTCGGCCATCATGCATCGAGATGCGTGATTGGTGGCACGAGGATCGAGGACTACACTCCCTGAAGAGTAGTCATGCATACATATGTGAAAATACTTTGCCATGCCCCTTTCTTGCTCTCTGTTACAGCAAATCAGAAATCGGCAGCCTTTCGGAGCTCGGCACAAATCCCGAGAATAGTTGCAAACAGAGGCAAACCGGGGCATCGCAATGGATTTTCGCACAAGGCAACTCAAGCATGCATCATCCATCATTTGGAACAGAGCTGAGGCGGTCCATGGATTTGCGCACAATTTACTACTTTCCTAGATTAATATGTTAATTAATTAGGGTTTTGTACCTATTCGGATTGTTTTATTTATTTGGACTGTATATTATTTATTCGGACCCTCTGCGCGAGGGCAATGTTGTAATAAGTGTGCGTGTGTGTGATGTATGTCTTCCAACCCCACGTCTTTCTCCCTTTTATTTACCAACTTATGATGGTTAGATTAGGGCATGTTTCAATTAGCATACAGTATGATAGCATATTTGCATTCATTCATCTGTCTTGCATGCATCGGGCTCGGCGCATCATACTAATTGCATTTGTATTTCAATTCCAAGTTGAATACATGTTAGTTGTAACATTTCACATGCCATCTTTAGAATAGCCGAGCCCGCTTACAGTTGCATTTTTGCATGTGTTGCATTAGGCACTTCTGTATATTTAGGATCATGCATGGATTTCTAATTAGCTTCTGTTTTGGCTTGGAGTACTCGGTAAGTTTTATGCTTTAGCATCCTTGCATGCGTGTAAGTGACTACCATGATAGCATGCTTACCATAAGGCTATGTGCTTATGTGATAAATCTGCCTGAATGCTTGTGGGTGAAGGTTGGGTTATTTAGATTGGAACAAATCATCAACTGTAAGTTTTAAGCCCACTAGATAGTGGCAAAACCATGTTTTTCTAAGCCCACCTGAGGGTGGCAAAATCTGCATTTTAAGCCTACTTGCGAGTAGCAAACTATTTTCAAAAACAAACATGAAATGTGTTGCTCCAATTCAGACGATCCAGTCTATACTTGTATGCTGTGCGCATCACATAGTAAATCTAGGCTAATAACCGGAATAAGAACGCATAATGTTTTCAAAACTAGATATCATGGTTAGTAGAGGCCGATCTTTGATCGGGCGAGCGGGGGTGCTCACGAAGTGACCTTCCCCAATCATACCCAAGTTCCCGAGCCGAGGTAACTTTGGTGATGACGGACACGTGGCCTTAGGCAACGAGTCAGGGTTTCCTAAATTTCTCAAAATAAAATATTTAGGTGGCGACTCTGTATCTGGCAAAGCAGTCCATGTTTGGCACTTCTTTCAAAAATCTGTTTTCTCAAAACGATTTGCCGGATTTGGACTCTTTGGTTCAGATTAAGAACCGTGACAATTTGAGTCCGAGCTGTAGTGAGCCCAAAATGAACGGAACGGGGGGACTCATCCCTCCCGGGGCGTTCGAGGACGTTTACAGTTTCTGGCGACTATGCTAGGGATTTAGAGAACTTGACTCGAACTCATGATATCTTGTTTTGACTACACTTATGTGTTTCTTTGCATTACATTTGCATTGGTGCGCCTAGGACACCGTGTTTGCCATCTGCTATTCCTGAACGGTTTGCCGGAGGCTTGTCTTGTCAAGGCATGACCATAAGGCTGACCGGTTGTGGGCTCTGCCAGTATGGGAACACAAACCTCGATTTTACTGGGGCACCCTTTTGACCATTCGACCTAGTGCATATTCGGAACCGTAGTGACCATTCCAAACTAGGACAGGTTGCTTACCCGATATAGGTTGTTTGAAACCGCTGCATGCGTAGTGAAACCATAGCTCCTGACAAAATAGGACAGGGAAAACCCTACCCCAACATAGGGGTGTTTTGGCTCTCACTTATCTGCTATGTGCTTTTAGAGTGCGTCTCTACAGGGAAATGCATGTATCAGTTTATGAGTTTGGGCATCAGGCCTGCGGGCATCAGTCAGTATTTGAGAATCAGTTATCTGCGGGTACCAGATTCAGTTTTCGGGGACAGTGATTCAGGGATAATGATCAGTGTTTGAGGACAGTGTGTATTCATCTTATCGATTGTGTGTTGTTATGCCCAGCTGTGTGTTGTGTATTTATTTTAAGCTGTTATGTTGTTCGTTTATCTGGTTATTTATTTCCTTATTGCTTTATTTATCTTTTTGCTAGGACAGTTTTAGCACAATTACTTCCGACCCAGCAGATATTCCCCAAGCACTTTGGACAAGAGGTCGTCGGCTCAATCGATCTGAGGATCTGGTTGACGGACAGCCAGTGTTTCATTCTCTACCCCTGGTTGTTAGACAGAGGCCAAGAAAGCGCAGTGTGTCTAAACAGAGGTTACCAGAGCAGTGGTCTACCCTGGCAGTGAACAGTCGGGCTGAGGTTTCAGTTTCTGCCATAGAGATACACATACCAATCAGTTAGCAAGATCAGCAGAATATAGCCGGGATGGAAGACATGATGCGACAGCTCCAAGAGACCATGAAGCAAATGCAGGAGGACGCTGTCTGCCAAGCAGAGTTCTCTAAACAGCAGGCTACAATCATGGCCCAGCAGGCGGAGCTAATTACCCGGCTCCAGCAGCAAGCCGGAGCGTCAGCCTCACATCCAGTTCCTCCCCCACCAGGGATCCCGTTACCAGAGTAGACACCAACCGTCCAGAATGTCCTACCAAATACCCAGAACACCCTGCCAAATGTCCAGAACATCCAGGAGGACACAGACCTTCCAACGGGGCCAGCTCCGCCCCCGCTCCCACCTCAACTGTCCAAGGCACATACGCCTATTAACCATCCGGACTCTCCCTTCGAGTTCGAAATAGACCCTACAGCACTGAAATTGAGCAAGCTCGAGAAGTTTTTTAAGAAACCCCAAGGGGTAAAGGCTATTACGGATATCGAGGACGGATATACCGATGTGGCCGTGACGCTACCAGATAGGTTTAAAATGCCGCAAATCGACCGCTTCGACGGATTTGGGGATCCCATGGTCCACCTCCGACTATTCTCAGATATACTGCGGCCAATGGGCCTAACTGGACCCCAGAAGCTTTCACTATTCGGCCGGACCCTGTCGGGTGTGGCCGCTATCTGGTATGCGAAATTGGAGGATGATGTCAAGCGGAGTTATACTCTTACAACACCCAAATTAAGATTACAACTCGTGATCTCGAAACAACAAGGCAGGAGCCCAAAGAGAGTTTCTCAGATTTCGTGACCTGGTGGAGGGCGAAGGCCTCGATGATGACTTTAAGACCCACCGATAAGGACCAGATCAGGATGATTGTGCGCAATCTCCAGCCAAAACTGATGCAAAAAATGATTGTGCTCCCCTTTCCCACTTTTTCAGATCTGCACGAGATGGGGGTACAGATTGAAGATGCAATGAAACAGGGTCTGATTAACCAAGATAGAGAGTAGCCCAGGAGGACTTTCAACCGTAACAACAATGCAGGCCCGAGTGGCGCTGCAACTACAAGAACTTCGGAGGTGAGCATGGTCACCACCATTCCCCCTCCCCTTCCAAGACCCATGGCAGCCATGTCTTTCTCGGTGCATCCGAAAACAATATGCAGACCACCAAATACCAACCCAGAGGCCAAAGAACCTTCACACCCCTATATATGCCCCTGTCCAAAGCTCTGGGGGTATTAATCAGGAAAAAGCATTTGAAGCCCCTAGAGCCGAGGCCACTACCAAATCCACTCCCTCCCTCTCATGACCCGGCAAAATACTGCGCGTATCACCAACAACACGGCCACAACACTGACTGTTGTTTTAGATTGCGTCACGAGATCCAGGATCTTATTGACAAGCAGGTGATTGCGCCTCCCGACAAACCCAATGTCACAACAAATCCTCCCCCACCACATAACCAAGCTCCCCCTCCCAACAGAATCAACTTTATCCAAACTGGGATCACATCTTACGATCCTAGTATCTATATCACCCCATCCCACCTACCTAAGCCGAAGGTGCTCCTTCCTGACTGCACCGACTCTTTGTACATGTTGGACATCTCCACAACCCAACCAGAGCCGACGATGGTGACCATCGAAGATGGGACATGGCAGACTTCAGAGGAAAATGGAATTGTTGAGTCTGGGATCGAGCCATCTGAGAGTTTCGCTGGGGAAGCCTATGATCCGAGTGAGTACATTCTGTCAGCAGGCCAGATTGGGTTGGGTATAGAATTGCCAAAGAAGGAAGAGCTGCGTGTGATCCGGGGGGATGGATTTGAGCAAGGGGCAAATGATTTGACGGCTGTGGAGGAGGACTTTGCCAACCTCCAATTTTTCAATGACCAGAATCCAGGGGACACGGCAGTCAACTGGTTTGATTATGAGGAATCGGTAGAGGCCACTGGATGGCTGGATGATCAACCAGATGTTGTAGAAGAGTTCCAACCAGAACAGAGCCCAGCAGGGGCAGGAATATTAGCTGTGGCCGGAAGGGCCGAAAGTCAGAATGCATTGCCGGAGAGCGCCAGTACGAAGAATTTCGCTCAGAACAGGAGCATTGTGAATGCAGGGAAAGCTGAGCAACAAACTGCACCAACACAAGTGGAGCAAGAAAGGTTTTGGGATTCCGAGAGAATCAGAAAAGCCAAAGCCCCCGAGGAGGCTGGAAGTGCTGTGTGCACGGAGACAGAAGATGCTTTGAGCATATGGGCTAAAAGTACTGCAAGTACAATCATGCCAGAGCCAGACAGGTGTCTTTTGAATAGCAACGGAATATGGTGGGAAGATGATGATTTATGTCTTGCCCGCACAGATGAAGATTGGGGGAGCAATCAACCAGACGACACCTGGTATCTCGCTGAGGTTGATCATATGACGAGAAGCGGGCGGTATTTCAAGCCCCCGCACTTAGACCAACCAGAGGCATCTGGAAAGGATAAGGAAGCTGAGAGACAGAAGGAGAAGCAGATTGAAGAAGCTGTACTGAAGCAGCTGAAGAAGATACAAGCAGACATCTCCATCTGGGGACTGCTTATGGCATCACGAGTACACAGGCAGGTTGTCCTATCTGCTATGGACAAGGCTAAACTCTCTATAGATACCACACTAGAGCAGCTAGTTAGATTGGTCTTTCCGGGAGGAGGTTCCCCGACATTATCCTTTTCGGACAAAGAACTGCCGCCTGAGGGCGCAAATCATAACAAACCCCTCTACATCTCTGTGGAACGTAGAGACAAGTGGGTGCCAGTGGTTCTTATCGACACGGGATCCGCCATTAATGTGTGCCCGTCATGGACAGCATATGCGATCGGGTTAAAGCCCGCGGACTTCGTGCCGACTACTCAAGTGATCAGAGCCTATGATAACACCAGTAGGGAGGTGATGGGGACTGTCAAAATTCAGACCCAGGTTGGTCCAGGACAACACAACATTGAATTCCATGTCTTGGACGTTCCTGCAACCTTTAATCTACTCTTGGGGCGGCCGTGGTTGCACCAAGTGAAGGCAGTCTCTTCCACTTTGCATCAAATGCTGAAGTACCCTCACGGGAAGGGGGTGGCCATTGTTTTTGGGAATTCATCAATCCATCCACCGCCAGAAATGTCTACACCAGTCTTGGAAATCGAGCACGGCATGGAGGATGTGTTCTTATCAGGGTTTACTCTGGCTGAGGCTCGGGTTGTGCAGAATATCATGGCCGTTAATGAGGGAGTGTACGTCAGTGCTCAATCTGTATACCTCATGAACAAGCTACGACACATCCCCGGGATGGGATTGGGAAAGAGCGGCCGGAAAGGCGTCGCAGCATTGGCCGAAGTGCCACACAACCCCCATACCTTTGGCTTGGGTTATCTGCCCACCAAAGAGGACTGGGTAAGGAAGGGAAAGGAAATGGCTGGAAGAGCCAGAGCAAAGCAGGCCGAAAAGCCTTTTGAGCTGATGCATAGGCCCATTCAGGGTACCCTAAACGGACGCTTCGTCCGGGAGGGGGAGGACTTTCCTTTTTGTGGCTTTCCAGAGCCGTGGCTGAACGCGGAGAAGAAGCGCGTGCCAGGTTTCGAGATCTTCTTCGACCTGCAATTATCTGGGGATGACGTTGCCGAAGAGCAAACAGACCCACCAACTGAGATTGAGCAGTGTAAGGCAGTGGACTCCGAGGGCACTGAATTTGAAATGGGGGTAGCACTGGCATGTCTACTTTCAGATCCTCCGATCGATCAGAAGTGCTTGGGGGATAACTTCTCGGTTTCCATGATTGGGAATAAAACGGCTGCAGGACTACCAGCAACTATTTTGGATGCATCTATCGCACCCTCTCTCATCTGGCAATATGAAGAGGGATTTTTGTCCAACAGCACCGGGTCAGGTAGTGAGCCGGAATCTGATTCCACCGAGTCTTGTGAGTCGGAATCAGGTTCCAGCTCGACTGAGTCTGAGTCTGGTAATCCTGGGGATGATAACCCGGATGCCACAGTCTTGTCCAGGTCGTCTTTTTCTTTCTCTTTTGAGTCTATTATAACCGAGGAATCGGACGACTTGGATGTGCTTAATGAGAATCAAGTAGCTGTGGTTTCTGAGTACTTTTCTGTGCCCTTGATTTATTGCATTAACTCAGACTTTCAAAATTTTGATGAAAACGACGAGGACGAAATTCCTCCGGTTTTGCAACGCTTAATTGAACAAGAGCAGGAGAGATTTGTCAAACCCCTAATGGATGAAATCACTACCGTGAATGTTGGTACTGAGGAGGACCTATGGCTGGTCCAGATCGGGTCCACGCTGTCTTCGGAGGAACGCGAGCGCTTAGTCGCTTTATTAAAAGATTTCAAAGATGTTTTCGCGTGGTCCTACGAAGACATGCCTAGAATCGATCCTGAGATTGTACAGCATCGGATCCCTCTTGACCCCGAGGCCCGACCCGTTAAGCAGAAACTTAGGAGGATCCGCTCGGACTGGGCTCTCAAGATTAAGGAAGAGGTCACCAAGCAAATCGACGCAGGCTTCCTGCTGGTATCCGAATACCCGACTTGGTTGGCCAACATCGTTCCGGTGCCAAAGAAGGATGGCAGGATCCAAATATGCGTGGATTTCAGGGATTTGAATAGAGCTAGTCCGAAGGACGACTTTCCCTTGCCGCATATTGATGAGTTAGTAGACTTCACAGCAGGGCATGCTTTGCTTTCATTCATGGATGGCTTCTCCGGCTACAATCAGATAGTAATGGCACCTGAAGACCGGGAAAAGACTGCATTCACCACCCCGTAGGGGACATACTGCTATAGAGTCATGCCGTTTGGGCTGAAGAATGTTGGAGCTACTTATCAACGGGCTGCGACCACAATATTGCATGACATGATCCACAAAGAGGTTGAGGTGTACGTGGATGACATGATTGTCAAGTCCAACGGTAGAGAGGGCTACTACACCGCCTTGCAAAAGTTCTTTAAAAGGATCAGAGAATTCCGGTTGCAGCTGAATCCTCAGAAATGCACGTTCGGTGTTACAGCGGGAAAAATGATGGGGTTTCTGATTACACAGAGAGGCATCGAAGTCGACCCTTCCAAAATCAAGGCCATCTTAGAAATGCCACCACCAAGGACTGAAAAGGAGGTGCGAGGCTTTCTGGGTAAAGTGCAATTCATAAGACGGTTTATCTCAAAATTAACCTTGACTTGTGAACCACTTTTTGGTCTCCTGAAGAAAGGCAAGAAATTCCAATGGGACAGCCGATACCAAGCTGCTTTTGAACAGATATTTATAGAACCCGCCCGTGTTGTCACCGCCAGAGCTGGGGAGACCGTTGATATTGTACCTTTCAGTGACTGAGACTACAATGGGCTGTATGCTCGCGCAAGAATCTGAAGACAAAGTGGAAAGAGCCATCTACTATCTGAGCAAGAAGATGCTGGAGTATGAGACTCGCTATACACCGTTGGAGAAGGCTTGCTTAGCTTTGGTATGGGCTACTAGGAAGCTACAGCACTACCTGTTAGCTCACTCCGTAATGTTGGTTTCACAACTCGATCCTATCAAATATCTTTTCGAGAAACTAGCACTTACGGGTAGGTTAGCTCGTTGGTTGCTGTTGCTCTCTGAATTCGATCTGAAGAATGTAACACGCAAGTCAGTCAAAGGAAAAGCAGTAGCAGAATTCGTAGCCGACCATCCAGTGGAAGGGGGGTGAAGCAGTTGAGTACTTATTCCCAGATGAGGCCATTTTGCACATCGACGATGAAACTTGGACGATGTACTTTGACGGAGCGTCAAATCAGTACGGGTATGGGATAGGAGTGTTGCTGATAGCACCCGACATTTCCCGTATCCCTCTAGCCTTCAAAGTCTCGAACAACGAAGCAGAATATGAGGCATGCTTTGCTGGTCTAGAAGCAGCCCTGGAACTAGGGGCAAGACGGTTGGACGTCATCGGGGACTCGAACCTTGTTGTGTCTCAAGCAAAAAGAGACTGGAAAGTCAAAGAAGAAAAGATGATGTATCACCAGACCTTGGATTTGTTAATTCCTCAGTTTGAGAAGCTAAACTTTGCTCATCTACTAAGAGAGAACAACAGGCTCACAGATTCTTTAGTAACTCTATCTTCCATGATAGACATCCCATTCGGAGTCCGGATGCGTCCGGTCATCATTGACCAGAAATTTGCGCCAGCCTACGAGTCGATTACTGCTATAGATGAGGTTCAGGACGAAAGCCCCCTGGTATTACGACATTTGGAATTTTTTGGAAAAGGAAGCATACCCGCCAGGGGTAAATGCCAAGGATAAAAGGGCGATCAGAAGAATGGCCGTTCAGTTCATCATCTGTGGGGGTAAGCTGTATAAGAGAGGTCATCTGGGAATGCATAAGCTGTGTGTCGATGCCGAAGAGTCGAAGCGTCTAATGAAAGCCATCTATGGAGGGGAATGCGGTGCACACATGAATGGAGTAATGCTAACGCGGAAGATCCTCAGACAAGGTTACTACTGGTCTACCATGGCGGAGGATTGTATCGGTTTTGTTCGGCGATGCCACAAATGTCAAATTCATGCAAATCGCATGAACATCCCGCCGTCGAAGCTGTACAACATGACTTCGCCATGGCCATTCTCAGTCTGGGGAATTGATGTGATCGGGGCTGTCACTCCGAAGGGGTCGAATGGGCATGAGTTCATCCTGGTCGCGATAGATTATTTCACGAAGTGGGTCGAGGCCCAATCCTATGCGGTGTTGAAGGCTTCACATGTTGCGAAGTTTATCAAAAACAACATCATCTGTCGCTACGGAGTCCCAAACGAGATAATTTCAGATAGCGGTTCCCACTTCAAGAAAGAATTGATTGACTTGTTGGAAAAATACAACGTGGCTTTTCATAAGTCATCCACATACCAGCCGCAAACCAATGGAGCGGTTGAGGCCGCCAACAAGAATATCAAACACATATTGCAGAAGATGGTGGAAACCTACCGGGACTGGCCAGATAAGTTGTCGTTTGCTCTGTGGGGCTACCGGACTTCAATCAGAACTTCTACTGGGGCGACTTCGTATTCATTGGTTTATAGGATGGAGGCCGTTCTACCCATCGAAATTGAGGTTCCGTCTTTGCGAGTATTGGCCGAGTGTCAAATAGCCGAAGCAGATTGGCAGCAGAGCAGGTTTAAGGAACTCATGCTCTTTGATGAAAGAAGACTGAAAGCACTATACCATGTTCAAGGTTATCAGCGCAGAATTGCCCGGGCTTTCAACAAGAAAGTTAAGTCCAGGAATCTAAAGGAAGGAGATTTGGTGCTCAAGGACAACCGAGCTCCCATCCACGACCCAAGGGGCAAGTTCAGACCCAATTGGACTGGTCCCTACATCATTAAGTCTATCTGGTCAGGTGGAGCTGTGGTTCTGATGGATCTAGATGGCTTAGAGTTCTCACAACCGATCAATATGGACAAGTTGAAGAAATATTACCCTTGAGAGGCTCGCTAGGCCGAAAACCCGAAAGGGCGACCTTGGCAAAACTCAGAGCACAGAAAATTTGAAATTATAAAAACTGAGCTCGCAAGGTTGAAAACCCGCAAATGGCGGCCTTGGCAAAAGTTAGAGCGTAAAAAGAGAGTGAAAATAACCGAGTGAACCTGAGCCTGAACTACGTAAGGCTTGATTCCCATCTTTGGGATACGTAGGCAACTTCATCATGAAGTTCAGCCATAAACATTTTCCCCGATCAACTTTGTCCATTTGATCATCTCGACCATCTTTGTCCATTCAGCGTTCAAAGAATTCGGTTAAGATCTCCGGTGCAGTGCTTCTCAGACTAGGGGCAACTTTCCATTGCTATGCAGTGCCGCGGTACTATGCAGACTACGGGCAACTTTCCAGTTGCTAGAATCCGGGGTTGTGCATCTCAGTGACAGATCTCAGGCGTGTCCAGTTCTGATCCATATTGAAAATAGTTTTGAAAAGTTTTAATAAAAGTTGACTTTGTTCAAATTAATCTTTTTACAACTAAGACCATTTTTGGACCAAAGCGGAAATTTTTCAGTACCCACAACCTTCAATTTCATTGATTTCAAAACAGAGTTCTCCTGCTTTTGCATACAAATTGAAGTTGCTTTTTATTACACTCATAAAGAAAACTTGAAAGTACTGGTAAAGCAATAAATCCGGGGCACGGATAAGTCAGGTATCCCTGCGCCCCCTCCCAGAGCTAGTTGAAGCCTCTGATACCAAACTGGGCCCAATCTGTGCCTCTTCATTGAGCCAATCTAAGCACTCGTCAGACAAAGTGCAACTGAAAGTGGATACGGGGGCCAGGAGCTCTCTAGTCCTCCATGCTGTGGCATAACGGGCAAGCTGTGCGCCTCGGACCGGGAATGCAGCCGGGTACTCTATCCCCTCTGGCGGGCAAGTCTGATCATGACCAAACTGGCGTTGGAATCGGAACGGAAAATAGAACACACAGTGTGTCAGACCAATCAACTGGATCCCGATCAGCCGGGACATGCTATAGCTCATCGCCGGGAGGTTGAGCCAAGGACAGTGCCAAGCAATGCGATCTGCAGACAAATTGCACATTCAGTCAAACCACCACCCTTCGTCAGGGGGCATCGACTAGGCGTTGTCGAAAGAAGTAGCCGCGAGCTGAGTAGGCTGGGCAAGAGTCTACAACCTGCAGTTTGTCCATCAACCATACCTGGGGAGGGATGAAAAATGAGAGAATAAAGAATAGAGAGATGTACGATGAGAAAAAAGTAAGAAAAGGGTTTTGTGAGAAAAACCGAGCCCGAGGGCTGAGCGATGTGAGCAATATATATGTGAGATTGGGTGGGAAACATTACCTGCAGCAGTAGTGGGCTCCCCGCAAATCTGGTCATCTCCCGGCAATAGAAAGCATCTAAGCCCCTCAGTGTCTTGGCCAATGTCATGGCAATACAGCTCTTTCCCTCTTTCAAGCCTTGAGAAACTTCAATTAGACGAATGCTATATCCGCCAAAGCCTGGGCGAGCAAAAAGTGAGATAGCATACACAAGCAAAGGGCGTGTTGCCGAAAACCTTACCAATAATGGTTGCCGCGGTCACCAGCATCAGAAAAGCGATGAATCAAACCCAGGATGTCCAGTTCCCCGTTGCAGATCAGAGACCGAGCGTCATGAATGGTGAGCCCACACATCTGCCCTAAGGCTTGGGCATGGCCGAAGCGAAACTGAGGCAAAATTTCTTCATAGCGTTCAGATTCCATCAAAACTTGAAAATCTTCGAAAGTTGGACATACCTCTTGCCCGCCGAAGCTAAAAACATGTGTCACCGAGTTCCAAAACCTCGCCGCGGCTTGAAGGAAGGGAAGGTGCAGCGGAGTACAGCTTAGTGTGAATAGTGCATTCAAGCCGAAACCCCGGAAGTTCAACTTTTTCGAGCCATCTAAAGAAGCGATCCAAGTTGTGAGATTTTCGACGAGAAACGCCTCCATTTTGGTGTAAAATTGAGATGAAATGAATCAATCCCGAGGCTAGGACTTTTAAAGAGGATAAGACACTGTTCGGGGGACACGTGTCAAAAAAGTGGTGGTTGCTGAGCTAGGTGGCTGGCCGTCCACCTTTTCTGGCAGGCCGGCCACCCATTTTCCCTCTAATGCAAAGAGCTGGCCAGCCAGCCCCCAAAGGTGGCCGGCCATGCTGCAATGTATGCCTCTGGTCCTGTTTTACCCTCTGGAAGGAAGTTCCTAGCATTTCCATGCATCGGGAGCGTCAAAGGCCTCCATTTCCCTCTGATTCGGATGCGTTCCGTCACCCAGATCGTCCGAAATACACTTTGTTTATAGAGTTGTTGTTTAGTTTTGCTTATCGAGTTGTTGTTTTGCTTATCGAGTTGTTGTTTTGTTTGTGGAGCTGTTTTGTTTATTCATGTCTTGTTTATCATAATTGTCGGGTTTTGTAGTTGTTACTCTTTGTTTAAATCAACATTGTTGTGTCTTGCTTACCGAGTTGTAAGCTTGCTAAGATTCTGTTATTTCTTGGTGAGTTAAGTTGTTTAGTTTGTCGTGTCGGTTCACTACCTGACCTGGTAAATACACAATGCACATTTCCGTTCAATCTCATTTTGGTGCAAAATGATGCGATGCGATGCTGAGAACATAAAATACAACACTTTTTCAAAAGCTGTTTCATTCCATCATGCTTCCTTTGTTACAACACTTTTTACAACGAAGGTATAAGTTTTGAAGAAAATAAAACTGTCTAACAATGTACAATGTGCTACAACTACTAGTAAAAAGGTAAATAAAACAGGAAACAAATGCATCGATGCTCTCAGGAGCAAGAATAAGAGGCCCTCTTCGCCCTCTTCTGCGAAACAGCCTCTGCACCATCATCACCATCACCGTCTGAGTCGGAGCTTCCATCCTCGGGATCCTCCTCGGCCTCACCTCCACTCCCGGAACCAGGATCGGAACCACCCTCTCTGTCAGCAGATGTCTCCGACTGGCAATCTGCAGCCTCCTCCTCCTCCTCGCTAGGCTCCTCCTCTATGATGTGCGCCCTGCGTCTGCCTCGTCCGCGAGACGACTCCCCTCTCCCAGCTCCTCGAGAAGGCCTAGATGGCCCAGCTCCTTGGAAAGGCCTGGATGGCCCGGCCTGTGACTGAGCATACACCGGAGGCATCTGAAAATGAAGAATGTAGTTTGAGTACATCAGCCAAAACATGTATATCAGATACAGATGCAAGCAAACTACACAGAGTGGATGTATGCAGGTATAGTGCATGAATGTGGTGTGTGTCAAATGTGCTCTACACAGGCAGCCTATCAATGCAGTAAAGATGTTCAGGATCAACATGTCATTAGAAGTATGATAAATGCAAGAAAACTAAAGGGTACCTGGACACCCATAATGGACAACTGCGCCTCTCTCCGCAGGACCATGCCCTCAAGTGAGGCTACCATCTCGAGCACCTCATCCATGTACTCCCTGGGTGGCTCCAGATACAAGCTCTAGTCATCAATGAATAAACAACTGCCAAAGTATCTGTGTGATAAATGGAAAACAGTGGAACATACCGGTGGTGAGTCAGGGTCACTGACATATCGGTGGCCAGGCATCGGAGGCTCTATCGGAATCGGGGAGGTGGTCCCGTATTGCCATCCCATTAACTCAGTCGGCATATCTGGCCATCCAGGATGATGATGAGTCGGAGGAATTGGGGGAACCAATCCACCCCCACCTCTAGATGTACCAGCCCTGCTGGTGGAAGGGACATCTGCAGTCCGAGCCCTGCTCGATGAAGGCATACCAGCAGGCCTCCTCGTTGGAGTACAGACTCCCATCAATGGAGGCATCAAATACGTGTGACGATAAGTAGCGCAATCCCCCTCCTCGAGATGAAAAGATGCATCAGTACCCAATCTAGCGTCGATAACATCCTGGAGAGGGAGCCTATCGGCGGTCCGCATATCGACTGGGGGTGCTGAGGGAAGGTCCTGAGTAGTGTAGCCCCATACCTGACGCAAAAAGCGATCCCCCAAAAACCAGGCCCTACCAACTGGCCCCTCGAATAGGATCCTATATAGAGAGGCACCCCAGGCTCTAGCGAACTGGAACTGGAGGTCTCTACCTAAAGGCGCCCAGGGCTGCCATATAATCTGCAGATAACCAATGCATAAACTGATCAGAAATTGTGAATATGCAAGATAAATCAAAGAGTGGAAACATGAAGAACTGAGAGTTCTGAAATACCTCGGACGACCGCACTGTATCGAAGTACTGCCGCAGGTAGAGAAAAGACTCCCAAGGTCTCGGCCGGTACGGGCCCTCAAACACAAGTGAATATGGAGTCGTGAGAAGGACCTCCACCTCAAGCTCTGGGGCTAGCGTCGGAAAGTACGCGTAAACCCATAGCTGTGGAAAACAGAGCAATAGCCATCAGAGTACAGAACGCTGAGTGCAGAATGTAAATACAAGATGTTGAGAGCAAAGTGCAAGATACAGAATGTAAAGTGCGCTGTGTGTGCAATGTACAAGTAATGAGAAGCAAAAATGTAAATCAAGAGGACAGAAAGTACCTCCCAGGCCCTCCAATAGCCGCCAACCATGTTTCCCCGTCCGCGGGAGGTCGCGCTCATATAGCAATATAGAGTAGCCAGGCTGGCGCCACCCCAGTCACATCGACTGACCTGTGATAGGTCCACTAGAGCGCTCAACAGATAAAGCCCGACAGTGTTCCCCCTATCGGCGAACAGAGTGGTGCCGAAGAGGAACATCAGAAATCCGCGAGTATACTGTGCTACCTCTTTGGGAGTCTGAGGCTCCATCTCCACCCTCCTGAAATGGGAAGAGAACCAGGTGTATCGGACTCTGCCCGAAGATCTGTCAACAGACGGGCGAGCCCCCAATAAATATATCCAGGCGGCCTCCCACCCACCCATGTCCTCGTCGTATGGGATGGCCCAACCTCCCACATCAAGGCCCGTCAGTATGGCGAAGTCAAACGGAGTCATGGTCATGTCCCCGGTGGCAGAGAAATGAAAGGAGTTGGTGGTGTCCCACCATCCCTCTACCAAAGCACCCATCAGTATCCTGCTGGCAGGACAGCGGGATATCCCAGTGCAAATGGGCCCGAACCCTGCCACGTCAACCAGATCCCGAACAGCCTCCGGGAGCTCGGCATACCACTCCCTCGCCGCGACAGAGCCATATCCTCGCGTAGTACGAGAAGTCACGTGCATTCAGGATGAAAACATGTATTCAGTTTCAGAATGAAATGTATAAGCTACGTGCAAATGAAATGAATGAGCTGCGTGCAAATGAAATGTATAAGCTGCGTGCAAACGAAATGTATGAGCTGCGTGCAAAATCAAATCAGATACAAAGTTTGGTGGCACGAGGATCGATGACTACACTCCCTGAAGAGTAGTCATGCATACATATGTGAAAATACTTTGCCATGCCCCTTTCTTGCTCTCTGTTACAACAAATCAGAAATCGACAGCCTTCCGGAGCTCGGCACAAATCCCGAGAATAGTTGCAAACAGAGGCAAACCGGGCATCGTAATGGATTTCCGCGCAAGGCAACTCAAGCATGCATCATCCATCATTCGGAACAGAGCTGAGGTGGTCCATGGATTTGCGCACAATTTACTGCTTTCCTAGATTAATATGTTAATTAATTAGGGTTTTGTACCTATTCAGACTGTTTTATTTATTTGGGCTGTATATTATTTATTCGGACCCTCTGCGCGAGGGCAATGTTATAATAAGTGTGCGTGTGTGTGATGTATGTCTTCCAACTCCACGTCTTTCTCCCTTTTATTTACTAGCTTATGATGGTTAGATTAGGGCATGTTTCAATTAGCATACAGTATGATAGCATGTTTGCATTCATTCATCTGTCTTGCATGCATCGGGCTCGGCGCATCATACTAATTGCATTTGTATTTCAATTCCAAGTTGAATACATGTTAGTTGTAACATTTCACATGCCATCTTTAGAATAGCCGAGCCCGCTTATAGTTGTATTTTTGCATGTGTTGCATTAGGCACTTCTATATATTTAGGATCATGCATGGATTTCTAATTAGCTTCTGTTTTGGCTTGGAGTACTCGGTAAGTTTTATGCTTTAGCATCCTTGCATGCGTGTGAGTGACTGCCATGATAGCATGCTTACCATGAGTCTATGTGCTTATGTGATATATCTGCCTGAATGCCTGTGGGTGAAGGTTGGGTTATTTAGATTGGAACAAATCATCAACTATGAGTTTTAAGTCCACTAGATAGTGGCAAAACCATGTTTTTCTAAGCCCACCTGAGGGTGGCAAAATCTGCATTTTAAGCCTACTTGCGAGTAGCAAACTATTTTCAAAAACAAACATGAAATGTGTTGCTCCAATTCAGACGATCCAGTCTATACTTGTATGCTGTGCACATCACATAGTAAATCTAGGCTAATAACCGGAATAAGAATGCATAATGTTTTCAAAACTAGATATCATGGTTAGTAGAGGCCGATCTTTGATCGGGCCAGCGGAGGTGCTCACGAAGTGACCTTCCCTAATCGTACCCAAGTTCCCGAGCCGAGGCAACTTTGGTGATGACGGATACGTGGCCTTAGGCAACGAGTCAGGGTTTCCTAAATTTTCCAAAATAAAATATTTAGGTGGCGACTCTATATCTGGCAAAGCAGTCCATGTTTGGCACTTCTTTCAAAAATTTGTTTTCTCAAAACGATTTGCCGGATTTGGACTCTTTGGTTTAGATTAAGAACCGTGACAATTTGAGTCCAAGCTGTAGTGAGCCCAAAATGAACGGAACGGGGGGACTCATCCCTCCCGGGGTTTTCGGGGACGTCTACAGTTTCCAATGTCTAAAAAACTCCAAGCTCTTGAACTGGCATTGAAAAAGTGAAATAATGCTGTCTTTGGAAATGTGGAATTTAATCTTTAGCTTTTTAAGGAGGAACTACATAGGCTTGATTTGGCAGTTGAAGAAAGGTCTCTGATTGAGTCAGAGTTAACTAGAAGAAGGGAGGCAAAAGAGAAAGCTTGGAAATTGAGTAGAATGGTGGAATGGATATGGGTGTAGAAATCTAGAACTAATTGGGCATTAAAGGGGACAGAATACAAATTTTTTCCACATTATGGCATCTTCCAAGAGTAACTAGAATGCATTGAGTTCAATAAATGTGGATGCGATTACAAAGGAAGAACCTGAAGATGTTAGGGCTGTAGTCCTGCAACATTTCAGAAATCAGTTTACTGAATATTGGTCCAGTAGACCAAGCTTATCTGGTCCTTTTAAGTCCACTAGGGAAGTTGAGGTTAGAGCTACGCTAGAAGCTGAATTTACTGAAGTAGAAATAGTAACAGCAGTAAAGAACTGAAGGGTACTAATAAGGCACCTGGGCCTGATGGGCTCAACATGATGATGTTTCAAAAATGTTGGCCGACAGTTAAAGGTGATATGATAAAATTTATGAAGGAATTCCATCAAAATTCTAAACTGGTCCATGTAATTAATAGTTCTTTTGTGACTTTGATTCCAAAAACTGATAATCCTACTTGCCTTAATGACTTCAGGCCTATTAGTCTAATAAGTTCTTTGTATAAAATTCTTGCAAAAGTTTTATCAAATAGGATGAAGAAAGTAATGCCAAGTACTATTTGTGAATCGCATTCAGTATTCATTAGAGGAAGAAATATTTTGGATGGAGTATTGATTGCGAATGAAATAGTAGATGGATGGAAGAAGAATCAAACTAAAACTTGATTTTCAGAAAGCCTATGACTCCATTAACTGGGATTTCCTCTTTTCTATGCTCTCTAATTTTGGGTTCGGTAAGAAATGGATTAGTTGGATTTGAGAGTGTATATTCTCAGCAAAAATTTCTATCTTGGTAAATGGATCACACGCATCTGAGTTTAATCCTGAGAGAGGATTGAGACAAGGGCACCCAGTATCACCATTTCTATTTAATATTGTGGTTGAGGGTCTTAATATTCTGTTGGCGAGAGCTCTGCAGAGGGGGTTAATTAAAGGGGCAATGGTAGGATCAAATGATCTTAGGATCACTCATCTTCAGTTTGCAGATGACACAATTTTATTTTGTGAGGCAGAATGGAAGGAGATTATTGCGATCAAAAGGATTCTGAGGTGTTTTAAAGTATTATCTGGGCTGAAGATTAATTATCATAAGAGTGTGATATGTGGGGTTGGGATTGATGATGATCTTACTAAAGAGTTTGCTACCAAATTGAATTGCCTACACCAAAGTCTACCACTGAGGTACTTGGGACTGCCATTAGGAGCTAGTCCGAGAAGAAGGATGACATAGCAACCAGTGATTGATAAATGCAAACAAAAATTGGCTTCTTGGAAGAGGAGGTTTCTATCCTTTATTGGTAGATTGACACTGATAAAATCTGTGCTGTCTAGTTTACCAATCTATTACTTATCTTTGTTTAAGATGCCAGCAGGAGTTGCAAAGGAAATAGACAAAATTCAATCTAAATTCCTATGGGGAGGTGATGTGCTTAGAAGGAAAATTCATTTGGTCAGTTGGAAGGAGATTTCACAGAGTAAAAGTCAAGGAGGCTTAGGAATTAAGACTCAACATTATGAATGATTGTCTTCTTTTGAAGTGGTGGTGGTGGTGGTGGAGGTTTCGATCTGAAAATGATGCACTGTGAAAGCAAGTGATATGCAGTAAATACAATGAGGCTGGTAGGGGTTAGTGGCCATTACCTGTGGTAAATTCCAAGTCTTCTTAGATCTGGAAAGGTATTATGGGTGTTGCTTGGTCTAGACCTGAACTGGTTGACTTCTTCAAGAGTAAGATAGGTCTAGTTATTGGGAATGGGAGGGGAGCTCAATTTTGAGAGGACAACTAGATTGCCAATGTCTGTTTGGAAGAGGAGTTTCCTAGACTGTATTCCTTATTAGTGGACAAAGCTGAATCTGTGAATTTGGTGCTCAATAGGAGAAATGGGTTTGAGGAAGGAAATCTATGCTTCAGAAGAGTCCTATTCCAATGAGAGGGTGAGAATTTGAGGAGGTTATATGAGATGGTATCCAATGCACTTGCTCCTAGGGAAGGGACAACTAATAGGTTGAGATGGGTTGCAGATAAATCAGGGATCTTCTCTTTTGCCTCTGTATATAAGGGGTTGAGTTGAGTCTTGTAAACAATAGTAAAGTAGCAGATTTCATTTGGAAGAATGTCTCTCCACCCAAAGTTCAGTTCTTTGGTTGGTTAGCTTGGAAAGGTAGGATTAAGACTTCTAGCTATCTCCAAAGAATTGGAGTTCTCAGTGGTGCTATTGATATTAGATGTATTTTCTGTAAAGGTGAGGTAAAGAGTGTCAATCATGTGTTATTGTTGTACCCCTTAACTTGAAAGATTTGGTCTATAATTTTACACTGGTGGGGTATACAATGGGTAATTCCTAGGTCTATCAGTAGCCTGCTTAATTGGTACATCGGTCTTAAGCTAAAAAAACCAGGAGAAGATGATCTAGAGAGCACTTTCCCTGGCTGTGCTATGGTCGATTTGGAGATAGAGAAATGACAGCATATTTAACAATGCTCAGGTGGATCTTGATGGTTTGTGTGATTCCATTAAGGTTAAGATTGCATTGTGGGTTAAAACTTCTTGCCCATCTACCAAGTACTCTGTTAATGACTTAGTGCATAACCTTCAGCAAGTTAGATTCTGCAAAAGGGGTGGATCTTGAGTTGTCTGGGAGTTTTCTTCCTTGCTTTAGTGGAGCTTGTTGCAGCTGCTTAGTGTTGTTTGTTGGTGGTAGGTACACAAATGGTTGTTGTACTTTTGGTGGTGTTTGTTCTCTCTTTCTTATTGGTGTCTCACCAACTTTGTGGTTGTGCTAGCAAATGATTGGGTATTTTCCTTGGTACCAACCTAATTGAGATTGGGGGGTGTATTTTGATGCTTTCTACATTTCCTTTTTTTATTGATGTATTTACATATGAAATGTATGTTTGCTCATCAACAAAATTCTTTTTTGTTGATCACAACAAATAATACAAGTAACTATGTTTGTATGGTAATCTATTATTGGACAGTGTTAGTGAAAACCTAATATCACCATTGAATTAAATATTATTATTTTTTCGGTGCGTGTATTGAAACTCCCTATGAGTAGGAAGGGAAAAAAATTGGCTATATAAATCAAAACAATTTTAACTACTCCATCCTCCCCACAATAATGATTCTTTTTAGAGGATTTAACTTTTTTTTATAGTACAATTATTATATTTTTAAAATATTAATTTTTTAAAATTATCTTTTGATAGTATTTTTTTGAAAAATATCAATTGTTATAATTATATTTTTTGTATTATTTAATGAATTTTAAAGAAAGGTAAAATAATAAATTCATAATATTTTATTTTTTAATTTTTTAAAAAAATTAATATTTTGAAACAATAAAAAATAAAATAAGAAATTAATATTTTAGGACGAATTTCATATTTGGTTTCCGTTTATTTATCTAACAATTGAGATAAAATTCTTTTCAACTAGATTCACTTTTTTAGCTCACATCTGTGTACCTACCACCAGATTCATTTTTAGAAAGTCACATTTTTAAAATGTGAGTTTTTAGCTCTTAACAACCATCTGTGAGTTTTTAACAGAGTTGCTACCACCAGATAAAAAAGTCACTTTTTAAAAACTCACAAATTTTTTTTTTTTTTCTAGAAAGAGAAGGTTTTAAAATTTAATATAAAAAATTGAAACCCAATATGAACATTTCCAAGATAAAAAAATAAAATAAAATAAAAGATTTTTTTAATGTCCCTCAATATTTTTATAAAGAAAATTCGACTCAAAGAAATTTTGTCTGACTCAGAGAAATTTCAATTTTTGAAATCAAAGAAATTTCTTTATGAAAATTGAAATTTCTCTGAGTAGAGAAATTTTAAAATATTTTTGTGAAAATTGAAATTTCTCTGAGTCAGAGCCGAGATTTCTTTGAGTCGAGCGAAATTTCTCTGAGTCGAATTTTTTCTATGAAAATATTGAGGGACCTTAGCTAATAAAAACAAACATCTTGGACCTCTCATACTATATAAAATTAGAGAGGAATGTTTCACTAATCCCCCCCCCCCCCCTCCCAAAAAAAAAAATGCATTTGCCAAATCCATCAACTTTCTTTGCAACAATTTTCTTCTAAAAAAATTTTTTTTTTTTAAAATATTGCCAAAAAAGAATTCGTCATAGATGCTTCGCGCTAGTACACCCACAGAAAAGAAAACCGAGCAAATAGGCTAGAACAACAAAAAGCTAAACTCTTCTCGAAGTAGGGATTATTTACGCTTCAGAGCGACAAACAATATAGTGTTTTTCTTGTACTTAGGTTCCATTGCGGAGAAGAAAGCAACTTTTTCTTGAAATCAGTCAAATAATTCGTCTAATATCTCATTTCCAAAGTGTTTCGCTATTAGTCCCTCCATGGCAGCTCTCGTGTGCGCTACACATGTACGCATGTCAAATGGCTCATCAATGTTCAAGTCTGTCAGTTGCATTCTCTCAATGCGAAAACAACCATTTCTTTCCACTGCCCTAACCATGTCATTGGGGCAGATAATGTGCGTAGGTAAATTGAAGGAGTCCACTTGAGCTTCACTAAACAATCCCTGTATCAAAGATTGATCATTTCATGATTATCCCAACAGGTCCAACCTTAGGTCCAACCTTGAGTTTTTCAGGGCTTTAAAGGAAACCCTAACCCTTTATATATTGACAACAAAATTTTAACAAAAATTTAGGGACCAAGAAAAGATTGATATAGCTCCTGTTAAGATAACAATAGTATAATCAATTATGAGAAGAGGGTAAAAGATTTCAGTTTATGGGTCTTCTATTCCTCTCACTCCAATGCACTTCCAACTATACGATGTGATGAAAATCTCAAGACATGATTATGCAATTAAAAATGCACTAGAAAGCGAGGCGAGGTCTTTGGACAGAAAGTTCTGTACTAATGATTTTGATAACGTATTTCTAATTATTTGAAGGAAAATGCTATACATAAACCAAGTGTATTTATTAATATGACCTACAACCTATGCATGTAGTGGTAAAGAAATCTGACAAAAAATTCACTTATAAAAATTATTTTTCTTTGAAATTTAGGTTAATGTTGATGAGAATTTAGCATTTTTAATTGGGTTAAATAGACTATTAATTCCGAAAATATACATTACCTTTTGTTATGGTCCATGATATTTCAAATGTATCAATTTGTTTAAGTTATTTAATTTGCATTTAAATGGTCCTCTGCATTATTTTCACTCAAATTTTGTCACAGAAACGGAGTATTTCCAAATTTAGATAAACTCATATATAAACAACGCTAGTAACCATTTAAACACAAATTGAATTACTTGGTGATCAAATTAAAAAAATTGAAGTATGATGGACCAAAACAAGACGGTATACTTTTGGGACTGACAATGTATTTAACCCTTTCTAATTTAAAGTAAAAGGGATTAGTAATGACTGACCTCTTTTGCCATTTCCATGAGGGTGGACCCAAAAGCATCATGAGCCCAACCTTGAATGATTTGAGAAAGACATAACTCATCTGGAGCAGCTGTCGTGAGAAGTAGAATCAACCCTCCAGTTACAATCTCCACAGCTCTGGCATTCAAGAACTTGTCAACATCTCTGTCAAATTGTGCTACATAAGCACTTGCTACTTCATCTAAAGCACTTATGTAGTAAATTTTTCCCTTATTCCAGGCAGGGCTATCTTTATTTACAATCTCCTCTGGCACCTTAGAAAGTCAATGAAGTGCAAAAGAGGAATGAACTATGTGAAGAGAGGCCTTGGGGAATAACCGGGCATGGAAGGAACCTGGTACAGCCGCGGCAAAGTACTGCTTTTCCGAAGGGAGAGTGTTAACTCTCTCTAGAATAAACTATTATTTTGTGTTGAATTTCTCTCTCTTATTATTCATATCCTTTGCCCATAGGCTTACATTCTTTTATATGGAGAAGGTTATACATAAGTTCAATGAATAAGATCCATGAACCTAAACAACCTTATAATTAACTAGGTACATGAATATAATCTAGACAATGAACTTAATAAATATAAAATACATGAATGTAAAAATACATGAATACAAAGAATGTATGAACTCAATGTATCCAATGTATGCAATGTATGCAATGTATCTGATGTAAATATGGCATTAATTTTAACACTCTCCCTTAATACCATATTGTGTGACACCCAACATTTCTCTAAAAAATTCAAACTTGTCCCTTGGTAGAGCTTTGGTGAAGATGTCCGTAACTTGATCTTCAGTCTTGCAATACTTGATTTGAATCTCATCATCTTCCACTGCTTCTCTAATGAAATGATGTTTGATAGCAATATGTTTGATACGAGAATGGTAGACCGGATTCTTTGTCATAGCAATAGCAGACTTGTTATCACACATAATTGGAGTAGCTTCACCTTGCTTCTCACCAAAATCATCTAAAATTCTTCTTAGCCAAATTGCTTGTGTAGTTGCCAATGATGCTGAAATATATTCGGCTTCAGCAGATGATTGTGCCACAGTTTGTTGTTTCTTGGATGACCATGAAATTACACCAAATCCAAGAGAAAATGCATACCTAGAAGTGCTTCTCATATCATCAACACATCCGGCCCAATCACTATCACAAAATCCAAGTAACTTTGCATCAACAAATTTCTCATAAAAAACTCCATAATCAAGTGTACCTTGAATGTATCTCAGCACTCTTTTTGCAACCCCAAAATGAATTTCGCTTGGACTGTGCATGAACCGAGACAATAAACTTGTAGCATACATGATGTCCGGTCTTGTAGCAGTTAAGTACAATAAACTTCCAACCAAACTTCTATAACAAGATGCTTCAGCTTCTTTGTTTCCATCTTCCTTTGACAACTTTTCATTCACAATCAAGGGAGTAGCAACTGCTTTGCAATTCTTCATTTTAAATTTCTCAAGAAGTGTTTGAGCATACTTCTTTTGGCAAATAAAAACACCACCATTGTTTTGGTAGATTCCAATGCCTTGTCTCTTGATGTACAAAGTTGGCTCACTTTTGCTTCTTTGAAAACCCTTTTCATTGAAGTAAGTATCAATTTCACTATACCATGCCTAGGGTGCTTGCTTTAGGCCATATAGAGCCTTCTTCAACTTGTACACTTTATCTTCTTTACCTTTGACAACAAAGCCTTGAGGTTGATCAACATACACCTCTTCTTCTAATTTTCCATTCAAAAATGCTGATTTTACATCAAGTTGGTGCAAGAACCAACCCTTTTGAGCCGCCAAAGCAATGATAGCTCTAATTATATCAAGTCGAGCCACAGGAGCAAAAGTTTCTTGGAAATTAATTCCAGGTTGTTGTGAATACCCTTTTGCCACAAGTCTTGCTTTGTTCTTTTGAATAGAGCCATCCGGATTGAACTTTGTTTTGAAAATCCACTTCACACCAATTATTTCTTTTCATTTCGTTTCTCCACTAGCTCCTAAGTCTTGTTCTTCTCAATCACATGAATTTCATCTTCCATAGCTTTCTTCCATGCTTCATCTCTAATTGCCTCTTCAAAATTTTCAGGTTCAACAATGCATAAATTGCATCTTGTATACACATCACTAAGACTCCTTATACTTCTTGGAGTTGAACTTGGAGATGAAAAACTTGAACTTGAACTTGGAGAAGATTGTGAACTAGCAATTGGTGACCCTCTTTGTGGAGATTCAAGAGTTGCAACATCTTCAACTTGTGGACTTTCCGATTCTTCATTGAAAGCAATGCTTTGATCTTGGACTTTCTTTTCCTTCCAATCAAAAGACGCCTTCTCATCAAAGAGAACATCTCTACAAATAATCACCTTCTTTTGATCCAAACTGAAGAGTCTATAGCCTTTGGATTTCGAGCTATAACCCACAAAGATGCATTTCTTACTATTTTCATCAAGCTTGTGCATCACTTCTTTTGGAACATGAGCATAACAAATGCAACCAAACACCTTCAAGTGATTCACCGATGGTTTCCTTCCACTCCAAGCTTCAAATGGAGTTTTGTCCTTAAGAGCTTTTGTAGGACATCTATTCATCAAGTAAATTGATGTATACACGACCTTACCCCAAAAAGTTTTGGGTAGCCCCTTCTCATGTAGCATAGACTTGGATATCTCCTCTATAGTTCGATTCTTCCTTTCCGCCACACCATTTTGTTGTGGAGTGCACCCAATAGTCAATTGCCTTTCCATTCCAATATCTTCACAAAATTTCATAAACTCATTTGAGTTGTATTCTCCGCCTCTATCACTTCTCAATACTTTCATCAAACAACCACTCTGTCTTTCAACAAGATTTTGAAATTTCTTGAAGATAGAGAAGACTTTACTCTTTTGTCTCATGAAACACACCAAAGTCATTCTAGTAAAATCATCAACAAAGATAATAAAGTACTTGTTACCTCCATGAGTTGGTGTATCCATGGGTTCGCACACATTGGTATGGACAAGCTCCAATGGTTCTTTAGCTCTCCATGCTTTCTCCTTTGGAAATGACTCCCGGTGATGCTTTCCAAGTGCACAACCTTCACAAATATGTTGCACTTCATGAATGGTTGGCAACCCAAAAACCATATTCTTTTGTTGTAGATGCTTCAAGCTTTGAAAATTCAAGTGTCCAAATCTTCCATGCCGAAGCCATGAATTATCAATCACATCCATCTTCAAAGCCGCATTTTTACTATACTGGAAAATGAGAGGAAAACTTCTACTCTTCTCCATCTTGATTTTTGCTACAACTTGGCTTTTCCCCCCTTTGTCAAAAATTTTGCAAAAATCGTCTTCAAAGTGAACAAGATATCCATGCTCCATAAGTTGTCCAACACTTAGCAAATTTTGCTCCAAGTCTGGAATTAGGAGAACATCGGAAATGAATTTTGTACCCGTCTTGGTTTCTATAGCAATAGTACCTTTTCTTTTTGTTTGGACTAAGGCACCATTCCCCATTTTTACTTGAGAACTGGAGGAAGCATTCATTTTCGCAAAAATGCTCTCATCTCCTGTCATGTGATTGCTACATCAGCTATCAAGAAACCATACATCCTTGTTTTGATCCAATGCTTTGTGACAAGCATAGAACATGTGCCCTTCGTTTTCTTGCTCCTCGGAAAAATTAGCTTGTTGAGTGCTCTTGACTTGGCAATCCTTCTTGACATGCCCAAATTTGTTACAATTGTAACATTTTGGCTTTCCTCGAAACCAACAATCTTTATCAACATGATTGCTTCGGTTGCAAATTCCATACTTTTATTGAGTGGACTCTTCATTTTCCTTTCTTTGAAAATTAGACCTTCCTCTTCCTCTTGCATTTCTTGCTCTTCTAGTTGCATTTCTTCCTCTTCCTTGGGAATTAGAGGTACTAACATCAAGCTTAGATTGAAAGGCACTTTCAATTGACTTTTCAGATTGCCTACTCAACTTTTACTTAAATGTTTTAATTGAACCCATCAAATCTTCAATACTCAAATCAGCAAGATCTTTAGTTTCTTCAATGACAGCAACAATAGGATTGTATTTCTCCGGCAAACTTATCAAAAAAATTTCAACAACTCTTTGATTAGTAATATTATCCCCATAAATTTTCATTTGGTTTACAAGTTCCATAACCCTAGAAAAATAACCCTTCAACAATTCCATATCCTTCATCTTTAAATTTTCAAAATCTCTTTTCAATTATTGAAGTTTGATGGTTCTTACCTTCAAGTTGCCTCTATACTCTTTCTGAAGAATATCACATGCCTCATTCGCTTTTGTTGCATTGATAATTCTTGGAAAGATTACTTCTGAAACTCCTTGTTGAATAAAAGAGAGAGCCTTTGAATCCTTCTTCCTTTACTCTTTTAATTGGTTCTTTTGGGGATTTGTCAAAGCTCCTTCATCTTCAAGTTCCTCGAACCCATTTTCAACAATATTCCAAAGATCTGTATAGACAAAAATAGTTTTCATTTTCACATACCAAAAATCAAAATTTTCACCATTAAAGATAGGAGTAAATACATTTTGGTTGTTGGGATTCGCCATGGATGTTGGTTTGTTCTTGTTCGAGCTTGTTTTCCCGTATCCGATCTCTACACCCAGCTTGTTCTTGACCCAACCAAAGCTCTGATATCACTTCTGTTAGCTTTTGATAAAACTCTCTCTAGAATGAACTATTATTTCGTATTGAATTTTTCTCTCTTATTATTCATATCTTTTACCCATAGGCTTACATCCTTTTATATAGAGAAGGTTATACATAAGTTCAATGAATAAGATCCATGAACCTAAATAACCTTACAATTAATTAGGTACATGAATATAATCTAGACAATGAACTTAATAAATATAAAATACATGAATGTAAAAATACATGAATACAAAGAACGTATGAACTCAATGTATCCAATGTAAATATGGCATTAATTTTAACAGAGAGGGTGTTGAAATCATTTGTGGAAAGATCATTGAAGAAGACTTGAAATTCAGGTGTTTTGGACTCAATTGACAGAGCTGTTCCACACCTTCGATTATTTTTGGGTAGTAAAGATTGTATTTGTACCAACTGAACATCCCAAATCTGCAATGTGAAGTTGGTTGAAGTGGAAGCGATGTTTTCTGTGTCAAGCTTCTCTGCAATTACTTCTTTAATCAGTGCTTTCACAATTATTGAAGCTTCCCTCTGCAGGAACAACAACAATGACAACAAAATATATTTTTTTATATCTTTTTATATCAGCAAAAAAGAAGAAGCTTTATTGATGATAATCGACATGAATACATGTGACCATACATCAATAAAGGAGAGAGATGAGCGAAATATAGCTAGCTGCTCTCTTGGCAAGCACTCATATGTTACATGATTTTCAAATATTATGAGAATAGACCTCAATTCATGCATTAAATGAGGGAAACAATTGGGATATCAGAAAAATGATGTATTTTTCTGGGATATAGACATATATAGACTATATAATATTATATATATATACATCATGTAAGTGCGCACCCGAATGGTAGAGTTTTTAGAGTAGCTGTATGTGCCATTTCCACCATTCATTGGCAATGAATCCATGTTGTTGTTGTTGCTGCTCGTGATCTCTCTTTCTGTAGCTTCAATCTGTGTATGTGTAACACCAAGTTTGTTGGTACTTATAGGAAAACGCTCACGATATTGTGATATTTGGTGCTGATTCATTTTGGTATTTTTTTTTTGTGACTTCTCTTCTGGGAAAATGGAAAAAACGTCAGTGTATTAGTTTATTTGACTCACATTATCTTTATTTTATTTTTTTTGCACGTTTTTTTATTTTTTATTTTTTATGATAAGCCAATAAGTTAAAAAAAATAAAAATAAAAATAAAAATTCCAAAATAGGTAGTTATAATCTATTCTAGTTGTTATTTTGGTCATAATTAAAGGTGTCGATGGTTTTACAACTCAAGAGGTGTTTGGTTATGACTCTTGGTTATAGTTCAATTATGAGGTACTATGATTGTAATTTTAATTATGACCAAAAGAGTTTGGTTATGATCCACTAAGTTATAATTAGCTCCTTAGCTTTACACTGCCAGTCTACCAAATAATTTTCCGATACTTTTAACAACAATGTGCCTTGTAATTCCAAAAAGAAAAGCTATTAAACAAAATTTTTAGAGAAAATGTTATAAGGTCTCGTTTGAGAACAGGCTAATTTAGTAACTTTTTGACTATTTAGCTAAAATATAAGCTAAAAAAAACTAGTATGTTTGGGATGATTTTTTGGCTTTTTACAAAAAAATGTGCAAAAAGTAGAGAGAAAAGAGAATCTTTGACTTTTTGGTATTGGTCGTTGGCTTTTTGGCCTTTTTACTTTTTTAGTAACTTTTTGACTAAATGGGAGGGTTCCAAACGAGGCCTAAGAATGATGTAATAGTGATATTTTACAATTGATAGTCATTTGGGTGAGTTCTTTGTTTTAAAATAATAGGCTCACAATGTAATCACATTATTTTGTAGTAATTTTCTGTATATATTTTTTTTCTATTTATATAATATTACTCATTTTTAAAAAAATCACTATCATATCATTTTCAATTGAATTTTAGCATAAAAATGATGTTGGCATGTCATTTTTAATTAGAGAAAGGTAGACCCAAACATGGACAAAGTAAGCTTTCGTTTGACATGGTTGAGACAAATTTAATTCACTAAAAGATAAAATAGACTAAAAAATTAATAAGACAAAATATCACATTTAAATCATAATCATTTCACTTTTTCTCTCACAAAATTACAAAAAAATCAAACCTTCATCTCAAACAGAACTATTATAGTTAACTTAAAATAGCTAAAATGCTAAAAAGTCAAGCTAAACACTCTGCTCATTTGGGTTGATTTTCAAAATTATTATTATTTTCTTATTTTTAAAAAAAGGAATCAATTTGAAGGAATTAAATTTTAAAAAGATTTTTTTCTTCTTATTTTTGAAAAAATATCTTCACTCAAAAAAGTAGTAAAATAAAAAATACAAAAAAAGCTGTATGAAAATGATAAATATTTTTTTATTTTTTCCCTAAACTAATTTTTATTTAAAAACAATGAAAAATAAAAAATAAAAAACATTTTTTCAAAGGACACAAAGTCTCGAGTCTTAGAGGTAGTGCTTCCCCACTGCTTGCAGCATATGTAAAAAATTATTGGGAGAATTACGTATTGGGGAAGGGGAAAAAAAAAAAATTATCAACACATGAAGGGGTGTAAGTGAAATTTGCAACCCCATATCTTTTTATTTGTACCCCGCCACAATCACACTTACACCCTCTATGTATTTGTAATTTTTTTTCCCTTCTCTCACTTACATATAGTTCTCCAAAATTATTTAATATTTAGATACGGTGTAATGTTATTTAATATTCAACTAATCATACCTATTTTAATAGTTACTCTATTAAAATATAATGATACTAGTTAGAGGGATGGCATTTTAATCCAATTCGAGGGGGTCCACCCATACCTATTTGAATGGGGTGGATTTTACCTGACTTGACACTTATGTGGGACGGGAAGTGGATTATACTTTGGTCACCCACAACGGGAGCGGGTATCACCTCCTCCGATCGAAACCCCACCCAATATGATTAATTATATATATATATAATATAATATAATTAGATATAAGAAAGGAATATTAAAAGTCTGTGGTTTTATTTAAATATAAATAAACAATAATTCTAAAAGTCTTACTATTATTATACAACAATGCTTCCGACTCCCAGACGATCCCCAGTCAGACCCCCAGTGACGTGGCAGCATGCGATTAGCTGAAAAAAAAAAAAAAAAAAAAAAAAAAAAAAAAATTGCACCAATCAGGGAAGACCCCCAACACCCCCAGCTGGGGGTCTAAGTCATTTTTCATTTATATATATAGAAAAAAAAAAGTTATTTAATATTTTAAAAATTTAAACGATTCTCAATTTTTTTAACTATTTAAATATGGTCGGATATCCGTAAGTATCAGAAGGGACAGGGATAGAGTTTAGCCGCAGAGGCAAAGGCGGAAAATGACAAATCCGCTCCATGACTATCCCTAATTAATATAGTTAACCGGCCTCTTTTAAAGAATTCTTTGAATCCGTAGTTCAAAGATTTAAACACGGAAGTGTTTACTTTGATTTTGTTAATGTGCAGGTTTTCATTGTATTAACATTAAGGGCAAATAATCGTGCAGTGGAATTTTAAAAAATTAAGTAAAAGAAGGGATAAATATTATAAAATTATTTAATTTTTTTCTTTAATGGGTAATTAGTTTTGTCTGACACAACTTCAGTGTAATTGCCCCTAATATTAATCCATTGAAGACCAGTGCATCTTAACTATGTGGGAAAATTTGTTTAATACTATATAGGAGCATGTTTGAGTAATACGATTATAAAATAGGAAGATTATTAATTTATAAACTTATAATTTTATATTTAATTATAAATTTTGTTAATCAGATTACATATATGATGGACATTCAGTAAGGCTTGGTTTGGCATCTTTAAAAAAAGTCAAAAAGTTAAAAAGTCACTATCCTATTTAAGTCACATCATCCTATTTAAGTCATATCATCCTATTTAAGTCATATCATCTCTCTACCACATCACTTCAAACCCAACCCACATTTCATAAAAAGCCAAAAAGTACACTTATTTAGGGCATGCCAAAGAACCCCTAAGTGTTTGGCATGTACTAAAAAAGTGCACTTTTTCTTTTTTTTGCATACATACACTTGTTTAGATCATATCAATCAATATCTATCAACATCTCATCTTTATTTTTTTACATATTTTTTTTATATAAAAAGTCAAAAAGTACACTTATTTAGAACATCTCAAACCACCCCTCAATCTAATGAAATTGACAAATTTTTAATATTGAAAGAGGTCAGAATCATAATTTCAAGTATAAAAAAATATTAAAAAAATAAATACATAATAAATGATTATCTTACTAGTTTAATTAGATAACTAATCTTACACTAATTTATGAAATTATTAATCATTTCACTATTTATCTTGATAATCAAACAAAGCATATGTCAAATTATCAATCGACATATTAGTTGTCGCTTAAAATAATAATAAAAAAGTGATGGGAGTTCCTTTAGGCCTTTGTTTGGGAATTTAACTATTTTAGTTTGTTATTGGACTATTATATGATATTAAAAAAAAAAAATTGTGTTTAGGTAATTTGTGATTCTTTTTTTTAGTTAAATAGATAGTTGTAAGAGAAAAAATGATTAATTGATATGTAAAATGTGATATTTTAATTTATTGACTATTTTAGTTATATATATATATATATTAATATGTATTAGTTATTTTGGCCAAAATAATCATTGCAAACACCCCCAAAATCATTAACCATCAAATTAAAACATCACATGTATTAATTCTAGGAGTACATAATAATTTCTCTATGAGGTAGATTATATTCATTTATCAAAGAAAAATATTATGAACCCATTTATAAATTTTTAATATATCCCGAATGAGAGTTGTGTGATTAAAATTGAATTTGTATTGTGTGAGATTCATATATAGAATAAATTTGAATTACAATATGACAATCCTGGATAATTTCTAGATAGTTTTGTAGTATTACTATTCATCAAAACCAAGTGGGGAAATTCTATAATATACATCTCATTTTGGAGTATATAGCATATGCCGAGTTATGACATTTGCAATATTTAGATATGATTTATTGTAATATTAGTTATGATTTAATTATAATTTATTGTAGTGTTAATTATGACTCATTATGGTGTTAGTTATGATTTATTGTGATTATTTTTTTAATTATGATCCCAAAATTTTTTGTTTATACTTTATATAGTGTTTAATTATGATTAATTATTATTATTTTTAAAAGTTATGACTGAAAATAATTTAATTAGAATATTAATGCTAATCGATATTATAAATGTCATATCTTATATATATATATTAGCGGGTAGCACACACGATACATATGCAATTCAAATAATTAACAATAAAAACAAATTATAAAGAATTTAATATCATAATATGTATGTTACTTAAGTGATAAGTACATTCTTAATGAAACCTAAAGTCTTGGGTTTAAAACTTGATTATGCTATATATAATAATTTGTTTTTTAATTTTTTATTTTAGCATATGTAAAGTTGTCACATGGTATATAGAGAATGAGGTTTCACTAAATCAATTTAAATCTTCATAATAATAGTATAGATAGATATAGATAAATAATTTAATATTATAATATGTATGTTGCTTAAGTGATAAGTATGTTTTTAATGAAATTCAACGTCTTGGGTTCAAAATTTGTTTACGCTATTGGTGTGTTTGTTTGGACGAACTGGAGGGGGATTGTAATCTACCGGACTATTAGTCCTGAGATAACGTTGTCCCCGAATTGTTTGGTTGGACTGGATTTGTATCCTATATTTGTTTAGTCTTGGGATTAGATATTTGGGTCCCCGAATTGTTTGGTTGGACTGAATTTGTATCCTATGTTTGTTTAGTCTTGGGATTAGATATTTGGATTGGACTATTCTATTGAATCATATGTTTGTTTGTGATATTATGAAGAAGAATGAATACTCAAAAGACTATTTTTCCCTTTTGAATTATTTACTAAATAATAGACATATTAAATCTGAATTATAAATTTTATTTTATTTTTTACTAGAACTTTTTTAAAAATTAAATAAATAGAATATTAATAAAAATTACATAAATTTATTTTAGTTTGTAGTTGAGATTTTTAAATTTTATTTTACTTTACCAAGTATAATTAATACCATATTATTAAAATAAATAATTTAATAAAGTATAAATAATTTAATGAATAATTTATTTTAAGTATAAATAAATTTATTAAGTATAATAGTATAAATAATTTAATAAATAAATTTACTAAGTCTAAATAATTTAATAAATTTATTAAATATACTTAATTTAATAAATAATTAAGTATAAATAATTTAATAAATAAATTTTATTTTTAAAAAGATATTAAATAGTAGAGAGTCAAAAAATATAATTTCATTACCTAATCTCATGGGAGGAGTTATCCAATGATTTGTGTCCCACCCTTTCCATGGGATACAACAATCCAACAGATTTGGAATTAATAATCCGAATGGACTATTAGTCCAATGTAAAAAATTCTGATCAAACAATGGATTATTAGTCCAGATTATATAAAATTGTCACGTGACATGGAGAGAAGAAAATTTTATTAAACCAATTTAAGCTTTTGGGGAGTGATAGAGAGCTCTAACACTAGAATTCTAGTGAGATGTCAAACAAAAAACAAAACAAAATAAAATAAAACAAAACAAAATAAAAACAAGTTAAAATATCACATCATTAGGTATGACTCACCATTAAAACTCTTAAATTGTAACTTCCAGATATTATTGCAAGCTTTTACACCCCTCAAAAAAAGGCGTGTATGGTTGCATGACCTAACTTACCAAGCAACATCCTTAACAAACTGGTAAAGAAGTTTCTTTGTTTTATGTATGGCGTTTGATAAAATTAAAAATTATAAGTTGAAAATTATGTACTAAAAATTAAAGGAGAAATAACAGTTAAGTGGTAAATTCAAAAAATTAATTTCAGATCGATACATAATAATAAAGTTTATATAATTATTTTTTAATTATATCAAGTTTATCATTAATATGTAAATATTTTTTAAAAATTACACTGAAATAAAATTATTCCAAAATTAAATATTAAATTGTTTAAGTTGAAAATCGTTGGAACAATCTTCTGTGTAAAATAAATAAGTTAAAACTAAATCAAACAAATAAAATAAATTACTTAGAAAATTTATTTACCGAACCGAATAAATATTTAAAAGTTCAAGTCGAGTGTGTGACACTCTATCCTTAAGATAAATTTGTCCCGCTACAGTGTTTACGGATAAATGACATCTACCTCCCAAGATACAATGATCTTCACAAATTGTAGTAACACTCCAAACAATCTCTACAGCAAACCAAACTTGTGTTCTATACTCTCAAATATTTCTCTAAAACTAGTATGAGGAATATATATATATATATATGCAAGAGAGCAAAATGAAAGCAACAAAATGAATTTTTCGGATGTTAGAAATGCTAGAATTGGTCTGCTTTTATAGGCAGATTGGTGATCATTCAAATCTATCCGAACAGGTATGAACTTCAAATGAACATATCTGCTTTTGTAATGAACAGGTGCAGAAATTGTTTTGAATAGATAACTGAGGCAGTTTGTATCTGTTTAAACGAATAATTGTTGGGCAGTTTAAATCTATTAGAAATAGTTTAATCTGTTGGGAATTTCAGACTAGAAGAGATATACAGTTGGACAAAAAATTTGAATTAATTTCATTCAGAAAAATTAATTTTCCCGCAAGAATATTTTTGAAAAAATTCAAATAAATTTTATCTAAAAAATTAATATTAGAATCGACGCGATCAGCCGGTCGGACGGACGACGGTGGTGGTACACGCGCGTGTGTGGTGGTTTGGGTTAAGGCCCACTTTGTCCGTAACTCCTCCCTTTTACAAACTTGGGGTGCCCCTTGCGGCCCAACCCAAGTTTTGTCACCTAGAACTTATATACACACATAAGTTCACTTAAAATTTTAATGTGGGACAAGGCTTATAAGGAAACTCACATTTTATTCTTTAAAATGAACTCGAAACCGACATCAACTTCTCATTCACTCATAAATGGTTTTGACGAACAATTTTCACTATGTGACTTGCTATGCGACAAGGAATACGTCACCTCTAGATATATCCCAAAAGACGTGTGAGGCCCACTCAAATTTGGACTTAAAGTTGGCCCAAATTAAGCCTATAAAACTATAAATTCCAACAATCCCCCATATGAATGGAATTTGACAGAGAGAAAATGCAACAACATGATCTAATTACTGAAAGTACAGAAAATGGAAATATTCTGCAAAGAATAGGTAGCTTTTGGCTTTGAACCTTCTCTTGTGAGATACTATCGGATTTACTAGCTAACCAGTAAACATGATGTCTTGAACTGTTCAACCATATGTGTAAACCAAGACAATAGAACTTATACAGTATATTACCAGATACAGTTTAGTTTTCACTATTGTGTTCATTTTGGCCTTGAACAACCTGATCTTTTATGTGCGCTCTAGAGAATTGTAGCCCTTCACAAATCTCATAGAACCGGCCCAGTTCACACTCACATAGGTGATTCTTATGAAGAATATCCTGCCATACTCCACTAGGTATTCCTAGATATAAGAATCATTAAAGTATTTACTTAACCTAAAACGCTGTAGACATCACTATTTCATCATAGAAATAGGTAGGAGTTTGACTTCCTAGTGATCCTTATGAGTCATATATAACTCGGTTGTCCCTTTGAGCCTAGAGCTTGGAATCTCCAGTCAACTAGGTTGGGTTGTCGTTGTGATAACTCTTATTTGATAGGCTTAAGTCTTATTCCCCTCGATGAATTCTCAACTAACTCTCTTGTTAATCCTTTGGTTAGTGGATTCGCTATGTTATATATTCAATAGAAATAATTCCATTAAAGTGTAGTTGTCTTACGGCGTTATGTCGACGACGAATATGTCGTGACTTACCGTTATACAAATGATTCTGTGCTCTACTAATTGCTGATTGCCTATCACAATGTATGCATATAGCAGGCACCGGTTTTGGCCATGTTGGAATATCTTCAAGGAAGTAGCGAAGTCATTCTGCTTCTTCCCCAGCTTTATCTAAAGTTATAAATTCTGATTCCATAATAGACCTAGCAATGCAAGTCTATTTAGAAGATTTCCAAGATACAGCTGCCCCACCAAGAGTAAAGACATACCCACTAGTAGATTTTAAGTCTCTAGTATTCGATATCCAATTTGCATCATAATATTCTTCAAGTACTGTTGGATATCTAGTATAATTAAACCCAATGTTACGAGTAAATCGGAGATATCCTAGAACCCTTATAATTGTTTTCCAGTGTTCTACTCCTAGATTACTCATATATCTACTTAATTTACTTACTGCGTAGATTAAGCTTCCAATTATTTGGGCAAACTCTAATTGATAAATACTTTCCTGTACATTTTTAGAAAGAAACAAATTAACATCCATAGGTGTTCTAGCAAGATGATCATCATCTTTGCTAAATTTGTCAAGTATTTTCTCAATATAATGAGATTGTGACAAAGCATAACATTCTGATGTTTTAATAATTTTCATACCAAGTATTACATCAACAATCCCCATGTCCTTTATGTCAAAATATTTATCCAACATTTTCTTTGTAGTTTTAGTCATCTAATTATTACTACTTATAATGAGCATATCATCCACATAAAGACATACATTTACATAATCTTTGTCTGTGTTTTTAATATAAATACATTTGTCACATTCATTAATTTCAAATCCATTTGACATCATTGCCTTGTCAAATTTTTTATACCATTGCTTTGGCGATTGTTTTAAACCATATAATGATTTAACTAATTTACGCACTTTCTTTTCTTTTCCTAGAACAGAAAATCCTTCTGGTTGTTCTATGTAAATTTCTTCATCTAACTCACCATTTAAGAAATCGTTTTTTCACATCCATTTGATGAATTTCTAGATTGTACAAAGATGCAATAGGCAATTAACATTTTAATAGATGTTATTCTAGTAACCAGTGAGTATATGTCAAAGTAATCAAGACCTTTTTTTTTTTTGTCTAAATCCTTTGACCACAAGTCTTGCCATGTATTTGTCAATTAATCCATCCGCTTTCATTTTTCTTTTGAAATCCATTATACCCAAGAGGTTTACAACTTGGTAGCAAATCCATCAATTCCCAAGTGTGATTTTGCAAGATGGATTCAATATCACTATTTACAGCTTCTTTCCATAAAAAAGCCTTAGGACTAAACATAGTTTCTTTAAAAGTTAAAGGCTTATTTTCTAACAAAAATGTTAGAGAATCTAGACCAAAATTTTTTGAGGTTCTAGCACGTCTACTACGCTTAAGTTCCTCTTCTTCATTTTGATCTATCTCTTGCTCTTGTTCTTGATCTTTTTCTTGACCATGATTAGTAATAGTATCATAAGATCTTTTATTAATACTAGTCTCTTGTCCAGTCTTATTTGAAAATATATGTTTAAAGAACGATGCATTCCGACATTCAATAATAGTATTTACATGCATTTCAGAATGTTCTGACTTATGAATCAAAAACCGATATGCACTACTATTCTTGGCATAACTAATGAAAATGCAATCAATAGTTTTAGGACATATCTTAGTCCTTTTAGGAATAGAAATAGCCACTTTAGCCAAACATCCCCGTACTTTTAAGTATTTGTAGGATGGTACTCTCACATGCCACATTTTATAATGTGTTTGATTCACTTTCTTTCGGGGTAGTTTATTTAGAATATAATTAGCAGAAAGTATTGCTTCCCCCCCACAAGTTCTGAGATAATTCAAAATCTTATTAATAAAGCATTCATCATTTATTTTAAAGTCCTATTTTTCCTTTCAAGCAATTCCATTTTTGCTGAGGTGAGTAACGAGCTGTGATTTGATGAATTATTCCATGTTCTTTACACAAATTCACCAAAAGGTGATTCATATTCACCATCTCTATCACTTCAAAATTTTTTAATTTTCTTACCAAGTTGATTTTTCAACTTCATTCTTATATTGAATGAAAGTTTCCAAAGCTTCATCTTTGGTTCGAATTAAATAAACATAACTATATCTAGTATAGTCATCTATGAAGTGATGAAATATTTTTTTCCCACCTCCTAGTTTTGAATTGATTTAAAATGACAAATGTCACTATGAAATAATCCAAGTGGCTCTGTACTTCTTTCAATTATATGAAAATGAGTTTCCCATGCCATAAATTCGAAGAATCAAGCAAGAAAAAGATATATTTTTATTAATAACAGAGGGCACAACAGTCATTACATTCATTTTGAAAAGACCATTAGACATGTAACATTTTCTTACATACATCCCCTTTTTAGTAAGTACAAACTTATTACTTTCAAAAACTAGCCTAAACCCATTTTTACTCAACAAATATCTGGAAACAAGATTCTTGCGAATGTCCGGTACATGCAGCACATTATTGAGAGTAAGTTCCTTTCCAGATGTCATCTTCAAAATAATCTTTCATTGTCCTTTAACTTTAGAAGTTGAGGAGTTGCCCATAAAAAGTTGTTCACCATTGTCCACCACTGAATAAGATATGAACATCTTTTTGTCGGCACAGATGTGGGGAGTAGCACTAGTGTCCACCCACCATTCTTTAAGATTTTCGACAAAGTTTGCCTCGGAAATAACTGTAGAAAGATTTATGTCATCTACACCATTGGAAATTTTTGTCCATTTCAGTCATATTAGCTTGAGCAGGCTTCTTGCTTGATCTTCGTTTGCCTTTGGATTTGCTACAAAAATTCTTTAGCCCGATGTCCCTCTGTGTCACAGATTTAACACTTACCATTGAACTTGTACTTCTTAGTTTCCCTTCCTTTAGAGCCTTGTGTAGAACTTTCTCCAGAATACTTCCATTTCGTTGCTTTTGGAGCATGTTCCACCACATTTGCCTTAGACTCCATTGGATGCTTACCAGCCCGTTTCTCTAAATTGCGGTTGTCCTCATTCAATCCTCAAATGCACAATCAATTCCTCTAAATTCACTTCTTTGCGCTTATGTTTAAGGTAGTTCTTGAATTTCTTCCAACCTTGTAGTAATTTCTCAATTAAGGCAGCAACTTTGAAGGATTCACTGAGGACATGCCTTCTGCATGGATATCATAAAGAATAAGTTGGAGATCTTGAACTTGGCTAATCACAGTCTTAGAATCAACTATCACAAAATTCAGGAATTTGCCAACCACAAATTTCTTTGAGCCAGCATCTTCTGTTTTGTACTTTTTTCTCCCAAAGACTTCCAAAGTTCCTTTGCCATTTTGATAGGGCTATAGATGTTGTACAATGTGTTATCAAGTCCATTCAAGATATAATTCCGACAAAGAAAATCAGCATGTTTCTAGGCATCCACGCAGCAACCACTTTGTCGGTCGGTTTCATCCTCTTTCAGAGTAGGAGCATCCTCTCGGAGAAAACGTGCCAGGTTGAGAGTGGTAAAATAGAACAGCATTTTCTGCTGCCATCTTTTAAAATCAGTTCCTAAGAACTTCTCTAACTTTTCACCGTGACTAACTGGTACAGTCACAACAGGAGAAGGATTGGAGTAATGGCAGTCACCATACCAGTACTGGTTTGTACATCAGTTGCAGTAGCCATGAATTCTAAATTATAAAACAAAATTAGAATTAGAATTTTATATACTACACAAAAAATTAAACAAAACCACAGAATTAAATTCTGTAAAAACAAAAGAAAACAAGAATTGTAACTCTTTATTTCCAATTAATTTAAAAATACAATAAAATTTTATTTAAACAAATTAATTCCACACCAAAAAATTAAATTTCTGTAACATTTCAAAATTAAAATACTGAAACACAATTTTAATTAATGAAAACTCAGAAATTATTTCTGAAAATCTAAATAATTTCTGACTAACTTCACAAATAAATATTCTGAGTTGTTAATGACTACCAGTATATTACTCCTAGTTGTTAAAGAAAATAAATAGTATATTACGTACTATTTGTCAAATAGTATATTACTACTATTTGTATTTTTCAATCAGAATATTATTTTGTAAAACCACACAAAATAATTTATGTAAGAAAAAGAAAAGAAGAGAAGGAAACAATCGAAGAATTCTGTATACGCAGAATAATTCGAATCTGACTTAAGATTGTTGGAACAATCTTCTGTGTAAAATAAATAAGTTGAAACCAAATCATACAAATAAAATAAATACTACAGAATTCATTTACCGAACCGAATAAATATTTAAAAGATCAAGTTGAGTGTGTGACACCCTGTCCGTAAAATAGATTCGCCCCCCTACGGTGCTTTCAGATAAATGGTGTCTATCCTCCCCAGGATACAATGATCTTAAAAATTGTAGTAGCACTCCAAACAATCTGTACGGCGAACCAAACTTATATTTTATACTCTCAAATATTTCTCTAAAACTAGTATAAAGAATATATGTATGCAAGAGAGCAAAATGGAAGCAACAAAATGAATTTTTCAGATGTTAGAATGCTGGAAATGGTCTGCTTTTATAGGCAGATTGGTGACCATTTAGATCTTTCCGAAACAGGTATGAACTTCAAATGAACAGATCTGTTTTTGTAATGAACAGGTGTAGAAACTGTTTTGACAGATAACTGCTGGTAGTTTGTATATGTTTAAACAGATAACTACTAGGCAGTTTAAATCTGTTAAAAACTGTTTAATCTGTTGGAAATTTCGAACTAGAAGAGGTACAAAGTTGGCACAAAATTTGAATTAATTTCATTCAGAAAAATTTAATTTTCCCGCAAGAATATTTTTGGAAAAAATTCAAATAAATTTTGTCCAAAAAATTAATTTTTAAACCAACTCGACCCACAACTGCACGGCTCGGACGGACGGCGCGGTGGCGGCGCGTGTGGTGGTTTGGGCTAAGGCCTATTTTGTCCATAACTCATCCCTTCTACAAACTTAGGGTGCCCCTTGAGGCCGAACCCAAGTGTTATCACCTAGAACTTATATACATACATAAGTTCACTTAATGTGGGACAATTCTTACAAGGAAACCCACATTTTATTCTTTAATTTTCTATTTCACAAACACGAAACCGACGTTAACTTCTCATTCACTCATAAATGGTTTTGACAAACCGTCTTCACTGTGCGACTTGCCACGCAACAAGGAAAACGTCACCTTTTTGGACCCACTCAAATTTGGGCTCAAAGTTCGTCCAAATTAAGCCTATAAAACCATAAATTCCAACAAAAACTTGCATTAAAATTTATTACTTTCAATTAGTATGCTCTCATTTTTGTATTGTGATGGTGAGGAGATGTAGAGTGTTTGGTCGTAGGGTTTCTGAAACTCGTGGACAAACAAGACAAAGGTAAAATGCACTAGTAAATATAAGATGACATATGTTTTTGGAATGACATATAATTTAATCGGGAAATGGAAAATGATTTATCATTTTACCATGGCCTATGATGGATTTCAATCAAATTCCAATGTTTAGGCCTTCAATTTTTCAATTTTTTTCATTTTTGAAAATAATTGATTCATCTATAACACGGTCTACACAAATCTAATTGAGATTAGCTTTTTGTTTTTTATATTTTTTTTATTTTTAATATGAATTATTCATTATAGTTTCCAAATTTGAGCTTAACTCAATTTTTTTCATTTTTGATCATTTTTGTAATTCCTTTAATTTAAGCTTAATTAGCAAGTATTGTCTTTTTTTGATTTATTTCCTAGTTTAATCATGATTTCATTTTATTATAAATAAGGGTTACAAGTCTTAAGGAAATTAATATATTTGTTCAGAGAATTCTTTGTTTTGTTATAATTCTAGTAATCTTCGAATTTAAGAAATTGTTGAAGAGTTGCACCTTTCTTTCTTTTCTTTTTTTCTTTTTTTTTTTTGAACAGTAAAGTTGCACCTTTCTTTGTTGCACGATTCTGTTACACCTTTCTTTGTTGCAAGATTCACTAAAAATGGACTTTTGCCGACTAAATTTTTGGTTGGTAAAAGTGCAATTTCCTGTAGTGGTTGTTCACGTTCCGTAAGAACGGTTTTGGGAAAAAAATGTTTTTCTTAAACTTTGGTCTATTTTTTAAGTGGGACCGATACGCCGAGGTGGGCGGGTATTGGTGGTAACGCGTTCTATGTTGCATTATGATTCACGTAGTAAATTTGGTTATTTAAAACCATTATCGGATGAGTGGGGAATTGAAGCCAAAGTAAGCTCCACGAAAATAGTATTTTGGTGGGTTTCGCAAAATTGGAGGAAGGAAAGCTTGTCCCACATTGCTTGGCTAGGCTAACATTGTTGGGTTTATAATTATAACTTTAGGAGGGCCCCAAGGGATACCCAAGTTTGGTGGAAGGGTGAGGTTATGGGCAAAGTGGGCTAGACCCATTGGACCCAAAACAAACACACATGCCTACGCGCCGCCGCTATCTGTCCTATCAAATGGGCTTGGCCGTGGGGTGCGTGGTATGAGGTTGGGTTGGGCTTGTCCAACCAAATGTTTATATTTTTGGGTCAAAAACATTTGAATTTTATTTTTCCTAAAATTTAATTCTTACCATTTGGAATTAGAATTTCAATTTGAAATTTAAATTTAATTCCGAATTAACCCCAAACATATTGAAACATTAATAGTTTGGTGCAACACACCTGTCCAGATTTTCTTCCAACCGAGCAGGTTTGTTATTTGTTCAAAATTTCAACCTGAACATGTTCTATCTGTCCAAACAGGTTTTTACCTGCTCAACACTGTACCGAACAAATTTTTTATCTATTGAAATCTGTTCTGAAAAGCCACAAGTTCATCTATAAATGGATAGTCCCTTATTTGGATATTGCATTTCAATATTTGTTCTTCTTCTCTACTTTTATTTCTTGCATTTTGTCGCATAAATTCCTTATGAGAAAGATAAACACATAGTGTGTTCTTTGGACATCTAGTTTGTAGTGCTACTACTAAATTGCTATTGATCAATTCATCCTGGGAGATAGACGTCCATAATCTATTAGCACTTGAGAGATGACGAATTTGTCTTAAGGAGACAGTGTAAAACACTAGACTTGATCATTCTCAGAAAATATTTTCGGTAAGTATTTTTTTTTTCTTCCTCCTACTCTATCTCCAATTTCTATTTGGTTTATGTAATTAAACAGATTTTGAAAAATCTTTCTTTTTAATTTATTCTTTTTGTGTTCTGTTTGTTGTTGAGTACACAAATAGAAATTAAATTAATATAGTGAAGAGTGTATAACAATCTTAAGACAGACTTGTTTTCTTTATTAAGCCTTCATTGTATTAATAATTTCGTTTTTGAACCTTGTTTTATCTGAATCTACGAAAATAATTTTTTGATTTTTGTAACAAAAAAATTATTGTGTTGTGTTTTATTTTTCTGGTTTTAGTAACTAGAAAAGTAAAATTATTTTGTGTTATAACTTATTTTCTAGTTTTAGTAACTAGAAAATTAATTTGTGTTTTGGTTTTTTTCTTTTTTTCTCTGATTTTTTGTAATCAGATACTATGGCCTTTGCAATTGAAAGTAGTACTCTAAATCCGATTGTTACAACAACTTCAGTCCTTATCCAAAACCATGTTCAATGGAGAAAAACTTTAAAAATTTAATGGCACCGAGTTTAAGATATGGCAACAAAAAATACTGTTCTATTTTACAACTCTTAATCTTGCCAGGTTTCTCTATGAAAATGCTCCAGTACTAAAAGAGGATGAAAGTGATCGGCAAGGTGTTGCTGCGGTGGATGCATAGTAGCATTCTGATTTTCTTTGCAGAAATTACATCCTCAATGGACTAGACAACATGCTGTATAGTGTTTACAGCCCTCTGAAAATAGCAAAAGAATTGTGCGATTCTTTGGTGAAAAATACAAGATAGAGAATGCTGGCACAAAGAAATTTGTTGTTGGTAAATTTCTGGATTTTGTTACGGTAGACTCCCAAACGGTAATTTCTCAATTTCAAAGTTTTCAATTAATTTTTCATGATATTCATGCTGAGGGTATGTCTCTTAGTGAGTCTTTCCAAGTCGCTGCTTTACTGAAAAAATTACCACCGGCTTGGAAATTTTTTTTAAATTATTAAAAATATAAATGCAAAAAGATGACCATGGATGAACTTATTGTAAGACTGATAATTGAGGAAGATAACTATAAGGGTGAAAAGAGGAATGGTAAAAATCCTATTGAGTCCAAGGCTAATGTGGTGGAACAAGTGCCCAAACCACATAACAAGAAGAGGAAATTTGCTGGAGATGGTCCTAAACAAGGCGATAACAATGGCAATAAAAATTTCAAAGGAAAATGTTATAACTGTGGCAAGATTGGACATTGTGCCTCCGATTACCGACGCCCTAAGAAGGATCGCGAAAGTACAAGCAAAAAGACCACCAATCAAGCCAATGTGACAGAAGTCGATTACATTTCTGACGGAGTAAATGACATCAATCTCTTTGCTGTGGTGTCTAACGCTAATTTGGTTTAAAATCCCAAAGAGTGGTGGGTTGACATTGGGGCAACTCGACATATTTGCGTGGACAAAAAAATGTTCACTACTTATAATGAGACTGCAAATGGTGAACAACAATTCATGGAAAATTTATCTACTTCTGCTGTGGCTAGACAAAGGAAAGTTATCTTGAAGATGACATTGGGGAAGAAACTTACCTTTAACAATGTGCTGTATATACCAGACATCCGGAAAAATTTAGTTTTTGGTTCTTTGTTAAGTAAAAATGGTTTTAGACTTGTATTTGAATCTGATAAGTTTGTATTAACAAAGAGTGGTATGTATGTAGGTAAGGGATACATGAGCGATGGTCTCTTCAAGTTGAATATGTAATGACTGTTGTACCAAAATCTATTATTAATAAGAGTAACACATCTTTTGCTTATATTCTTAAGTCAAATTTATGGCATGGTAGATTAGGACATATGAATTTTGATACTTTGCATAGACTAATTGGTTTGGATTATATATCAAAGTTTGAAATTGATCCTAATCACAAATATGAGATATGTGTAGAAACAAAACTAACTAAGGCTCTATTTAAATCGGTTAAAAAAAAACCAAACCTCTACAATTATTTCATACTGATGTGTGTGTAACAGGGCCGCGGGGGACCTCGCTACAGCTCGGGACTCGATTTGTTGTCACGGTTCTTAATCTGAACCAAAGAGTCCAAATCCGGCAAATCGTTTTGAGAAAACAGATTTTTTTGAAAGAAGTGCCAAACATGGACTGCTTTGCCAGATACAGAGTCACCACCTAAATGTTTTTATTTTGGGAAATTTAGGAAACCCTGACTCGTTGCCTAAGGCCACATGTCCGTCATCACCAAAGTTGCCTCGGCTCGGGAACTTGGGTACGATTGGGGAAGGTCACTTCGTGAGCACCCCCGCTCGCCCGATCAAAGATTGGCCTCTACTAACCATGATATCTAATTTTGAAAACGTTATGTGTTCTTATTCCGGTTATTAGCCTAGATTTACTACGTGATGCGCACAGCATACAAGTATAGACCGGGTCGCCTGAATTGGAACAAAACATTTCATGTTTATTTTTGAAAGGGGTTTGCTACTCGCAAGTAGGCTTAAAATGCAGATTTTGCCACCCTCGGGTGGGCTTAGAAAAGATGGTTTTGCCACTATCTAGTGGGCTTAAAACTCACAGTGAATGAATTGTTCCAATCCAAATAACCCAACCTTCACCCACAGGCATTCAAGCAGTTATATCACATAAGCACATAGCCTCATGGTAAGCATGCTATCATGGCAGTCACTCACACACATGCAAGAATGCTAAAGCATAAAACTTACCGAGTACTCCAAGCCAAAACAGAAGCTAATTAGAAATCCATGCATGATCCTAATTATACAGAAATGCCTAATGCAACACATGCAATAATGCAACTAAGATAGCAGGCTCGGCTATTCTAAACATGGCATATGAGATGCAACAGTTAACAAGTATTCAATTTGGAATTGAAATACAGATACAGTTAGTATGGTGCGCCGAGCCCGGTGCATGCAAAACAGATGAATGAATGCAAACATGATATCATACTGTATGCTAATTGAAACATGCCATAATCTAACCATCATAAGCAGGTAAATAAAAGGGAAGAAAGACGTGGGGTTGGAAGACATACATCACACACACGCACACTTATTACAATTATGCCCTCACTCGGAGGATCCGAAAGAATAATATACAGTCCCAAATGAATAAATAATACAGTCCCAATAAATACAAAATCCTAATTAATTACCAAATTAATCTAAGAAAGCTATAAATTGGCATGCAAGCCAGGGACTGCCTCGACTCTGCTCCGGATGATGAATGATGCATGTTCGGGTTGCCTTGCGCGGAAATCCAGTGCGATGCCCCAATTAGCCTCTGTTTTGCAATTATTCTTGGAAAGCGCGCCAAGTTTCGGAAAGCTGCCAATTCTTGATTTGCTGCAATAGAGAGCAGGAAAGGGGCATAGCAATGTATTTTCACATATGTATGCATGCCTCGATCCTCGTGCCACCAATCACGCATCTCGATGCAGGATGGCCGAGGAGTCGAATTGCATGACTCGATATAAGATGAATGCACATGAAAACACAACAAGACCTAACTCCATCATGGATAATCCGGAGTGTCGGTGACTGGGAATTGAGACACGTTCCGTCACTCGGAGTACAAAACGTCCCTCGTTTCCCGTGCTCGGGCTAACTCCTATCCCAAACACAATGCAATATGCATGACATGCATGAATGCAACTAAGATACAACCTAACATGCACAATGCTATGAAATGGCATACACGATGCGCGAGGTAACATGGCATACACAATGCACTAATATACACCCTAGCATACGCAATGCTATGAAATGAAATGGCATACACAATTCATAATGGACTTACACCAACACAAGTGGACCTCAGCCACACTCACATAAGAGGCCATAAGATGAAAATGAGACAACTCGAAATGCGTGCACACGTGCACGCAAACTGAGGACCGATCCTAGGGCACAAAATGCCACTCTAACAAGGCATGACAAAGCATGGAACATGGCATGCAAGCATGCAAATTTCAGTACTGAAATGTGATGCAAAACAGCCCCTAAACATGGCAAAATGACACCCGATGGATGGAATGAGTCCCGAAACATGAAATTAGGCGCATGGAATGACCTATGGCTATGCAATGCATGCATTATTTGTACATAAAGTATGAAGACAGATTCAAAGAAGCTCCAAAAAAAGCATATTTACAGTTTTAAGCAAGGCCAAACAGTGAACACAAATGGGGCTAAACCAACATACAAAAATGGCCCTAAATGTGAGATAAAGAAGCAAGTCACAGCTGCTGACCTCAAACAGAGAAGGGCCTTTCTACAATGTTGAAGAGGGGCCCAAAATATGGTATTTTACAGTTAACAACAAGCCACAAAAACAAACACAAGTATGGCTAGGCTCTCATGCAAGAAAAGGCCTAAAAGAGGGGTAAAGAAGCAAGTGGCAGTAGGAGATCTCAAACAGCAAAAGGTCCTTAATCAAACATGAAAAGGACCTCAAAATATGACTATCTCAAGTTCGGGTCGGAGCCCAAAAATGCAGAATGAAGGTTCGGGAGCCAAAACACGCAGTTCGGGGCCCCAAAAGTGGGCTGTTAGGCACCGGAAGTAGTGTCCGACCACGAAGTTGGTCTCTCGGACCACAGTGTCCCTCAAAAGGGAGGAAATAAGGTATGTGCCAAAAACCGAAGCAAACGGAGGTGGTTAAGCGGTCTCGAACCGAGGCACACGGCTGACAGCTCCGAAAAATCGGGAACCGGGCTCCAAACGGGAAAAATGGCCTACGACCACAAAACGTAGCCTACGGCCACTGAGAGATGGTCTACGAGACATCTCCCTCCCTTCGGGAAGAGAAAACAGAGAAAACAGGGCCTGGTTCGCAAACCGAGGCAAAGCACAAAAGAGTCCGGAAGTCCGGAGGCAAGGCTCGCAGCCGGGACTCCACAACCTCAGAACGAGCAAAATATGCAATATCACTGAGCGCTCAATCGGTGATGTCTGAGTCTTACGGTCGGTCAAAAATGGGGTGTCTACAGTGTGTGATCTTAAATTTGTTCAAACTAGAAGAGGCAAAAAGTATTTCATAATATTTATCGATAATTGCAGAAGATATTGTTATGTATATTTACTTAGAAGTAAAGACAAAGCCTTGGCAATGTTTGAACTCTACAAAACTGAAGTTGAAAATCAACTTGGTAAAACCATTAAAATGGTTAGACGTGATAGGGGTGGTGAATATGATGCACCTTTAAATGAATTTTTTGCACAACATGGCATTATTTACCAAGCTACAGTATCCTATTCTCCACAGCAAAATAGTCTGAAAGAAAGAATAGAACCCTTAAAGAAATGATGAATGCCATGTTACTAAGTTCAGGCTTACCGTAGAACTTGTGGGGGGAAACAATTTTGTCTGCTAATTATGTCCTTAATAGGATACCTCACAAGAAAACTAACAGCACTCTTTATAAATTATGGAAAGGTCGACCATGTAATAACCGTGTCCTATACTATGTTCATTAATCATGATTATGTTTGTAATTATGTGCTTAATTTGAATTTGGGTGTTAATTGCATGATTATATGTGATTTTGGCTTTGTATCTGTTCCCTGTAGGAAAATCTGTTAGAATCTGTGCTTTGAACTAAAAATTGAAGGCCTTATCGGCCACAAAAATCGAAATTGACTATGCCATTGTGATTGGCGTAATTTTTAGAGCCTATGGTGAAATTTAATTAAAAACTGATTCGAAACGAATTAATTTGTTTAAATCGAATTAATTAAGCACCATTGATTAGTTCTAATTAAGTGTGATTAAGAGAAACCTATATAAATGAGCCATACATGTTTAAGCTCTTATTTTTTTGAGCCCAAATCAGATCCTACACTCTAGAGAGAGAGGGTGAACCGAATTTAGAGAGAGAAAGGGACCATTCTTGAAGATATTGCAAGAGAATCCAAGAAACTAAGAGGATTAGCTCAAGATTTGGCTATAATTGGAAGAATTGAAGCTCCTAGGTGAGTAATCAATCCTTAATTCATGAGTTTGAGTTTTTAACTATATGAATTCAAAGAGAATATGTGACCAAGAGCGAATTGAGTGGTAATTGATGAATTTGGAGTCAATGAATGCATGCATGTTTAGAATTGCCATGAATTTGCATAAGCTAGCATGTAACATGTTAATTATGAAAGATTGGGCATTGAATCATACATGCAAGCATAGTTTTGTTAAGTTTCATGGTTATAAGCACCATTTGTACCATTTGAAATAGGAATGGAGTCAAGAATTGACATGCATGCATGATTGATGAAGATATGAAGTTTGAATACATGAATTTAATGTATTGGAAGTAAGTTTGGTATAATTTGGGTTTGCATGTGATTGATTCATAAGATTTGAGCTTCATAATGTAGTAAATTGGTGTTTGTAGCACATTAGTAGTTGTATATGGGAGTTATGGGTTATAAAATGCAAGCTATGTTAATTTGAATGCAAGTTTGAAGCTCAAACTGGTTGCTAGAAATTCCAAAATTCGGCATGTCCGCTCGAGCGGGAAGAGCGCCGCTCGAGCGTGAAATGTTAGTTCCTAGAACTTTTGCAGACATGGACGTCCGCTCGAGCGAGGAGATTCACGCTCGAGTGGGGAGCCATGTAGTTTGACTCTCAGCTCGAGCGTCCGAAGTCACGCTTGAGCGTAAAAATGAAGTAACCAGTACTTTTGCAGTCCAAAGGGGTCCGCTCGAGCAGCGAAAGCTGCGCTCGAGCGGGGATCCCTGTTTCAGATATTTTGAAAAGTGGTTTTATGATTTGTTATCCGTTCTCTTTCATTTCTAAGCACTCTTAGACATGCATTGAGCATTGTGAATGAGTTAAAATGATAAGAAAGGAGCCTAAGAGGAATGTATAAATTAAGAACAGCTTGAATCGTTTGTGACCCATATGTGTTATGTAATGTGTAAGGTCGAGCTCAAGGGCAAATCCACCGGCAGAATACTGTGAGTAATATCTTAGTAAAGATATTTTCAAGTATGTTACTTTTCGAATGCTACTTTTGTATAAGCTTCATGGATTTGTTGATTTGAAATATGAATGAGTATTCTATATGCCTAATTTTGTATAAGGCCGTTTGATACGTTTGATATATCTGAATTGGGCCTAAGGCTGTTTGCCGTTGACATGTTTGATATATCTGAATTGGGTTTAAGGCTGTTTGCCGTTGATATATTTGATATATCTGAATTGGGCCTAACGCCGTTTGACATGAACAATTGGGCCAAAGGCCGTTGGACATTAATGATTGGGCCAAAGGCCGTCGGATATGAACGATTGGGCCAAAGGCCGTTAGACATGAATGCAAAGATAGGCTAAAGGCCGTTTGAATATGTCATTTAATATGTTTGAATACCGTGATGGGCCAAAGGCCATTTGAATGAAAGGGATCATGATCATGAATATGAAATACGCATGGATATGAATATAAAGAGAATGGGCCCAAGGCCATTTGATATGTTTGTATTGGACCAAAGGTCGTTTTGAATAAAGAGTTGGCTGGACCAAAGGTCGTTTCGTATAGATGGACCCGAGGTCGTATTGTTTTATGTAAGAATTGGACCTGAGGTCATTTTGCATGTAGATATGATCTGTTGGACCCAAGGTCGTTTTGCTTTGTTGAGATTTATAAATCTGGTGTGAATAAGAATAGTGGCTCAAATGTGTACATTATAAGTATGATTCATTTATGAATGAACCTCGTTCATTAACCTCTTTATTTTGATATTATTCACTGGGCGTTAGCTCACTTTTATCTATATGTATGTAGGTGAGCAAAGGGACGTTCAACCCCAGCCTTAGTGGAATTTAAGAAAGGAACCCGAGTTTTCTGAAGTCAGCCCAGGTGCCTCACGCAAGAGGCTTTGTTTATGATCTTTTGTATTTCTTTTGTCATTTCTATTGGCCATGATAGACCATTTATGTGTATAAGCTTTTGGCATGGCTGACTATGTGTTTGAATGATCCTGGATATACAAGATGTTAACTACTGATATGTGGTGTAAGTTATTATTAAGTATATGTGAAATGTTTTGACATGCCATGTAAGCATAGCTCATTGGACAAAATTTTTAAGTTTGCTTCCGTCTTGGCCCCTTCACTCTGTCGCTATATGTTTGTTTTGGTTTGAGGTCGTAGGTAATCTCATGATTACTGGCCGGTTATGACCTTAATCTATAGGGGCGGGTTCGGGTCATGACAGACCACCTCCTTACAAATACTTAAAAGTGTGGAGGTGTTTGGCAAAGGTAGGAGTTCCTATTCTGAAAGAGACTAAGATAGGACCAAAAACAGTGGATTGTATGTTTATTAGTTATGCGCATAATAGTAGTGCATATCGGTTTCTGTCTTATAAATAAAAAATACTTGATATACATGTGAACACTATTATAGAGTCAATGAATGTTATGTTTTTTGAACATGTTTTTCCTTACAAGAAAGGACAAGACTTAAATACACAACAAAGAACTTATGATTATATACAAAGTCAAGAGACTAATGACAGTCAAACACAAGATACTAATAATGGTCTCAACCAACAGGATTTAACTGATGATAAACCAAGATAAGGTAAGAGAGCAAGAATATCAAAATTCTTTGGTCCTGATTTTCTGACATACCTGTTAGAAATTGAGCCTTAGAGCTTTAAGGAAACAATGTCAAGTCCTGAAGCACCTTTGTGAAAAGCGGTTGTTAATAATGAAATTGAATCTATTATGCAAAATCATACTCAGGAATTAGTAAATCTTCCACTTGGTTCTGAACCTCTTGGGTATAAATGGATATTCAAGAGAAAAATGAAGGCAGATGGTTCAATAGACAAGAATAAAGCAAGACTTGTGATAAAATGTTATAGACAAAAGGAAGGTCTCGACTATTTTGACACATATTCCCCTGTGACAAAAATAACATTCATCTGCATGCTTATTGCTAGAGCTGCGTTGTATAATTTAGAGATACATTAAATGCATGTTAAGACAACTTTCTTAAACAGTGATCTAAATGAAGAGATCTATATGGACCAACCAAAAGGGGCTGTAGTGCCATGGCAAGAAAAGAAAGTTTATTGGCTTGTAAAATCTCTTTATGGGTTAAAACAAGCTCTTAAGCAATGATATGAAAAATTTGATCACGCTATGCTTACTAATAGGTTTAAGATAAATGAATGTGACAAATGCGTCTATGTTAAAAACACTGACAAAGGTTATGTCATCGTTTGTCTTTATGTGGATGACATGCTTATCATTGGAAGCAGTCAAAACATGATCAAATCAACCAAGCAAATGTTGAAGAAAAGATTTGATATGAAAGATATGGGAATCGCAGATGTTATATTAGGAATGAAAATTACTAAAATATCTGATGGATATGCATTATCTTAATCTCGTTATATTTAGAAAATTATTGGTAAATATATCAAGGATGATGTGAATGTAGTAAAAACACCTATAGACATCAATTTTTATTTATTAAGGAGATGCGGTGTCTCAATTAAAATACTCCCAAATCATTGAAAGTCTAATGTACCTAATGAATTGCACACGTCCTGATATAACTTATGATGTCAGTAAATTAAGTAGTACACCAGTAACCCTGGAGAAGACCATTGGAAAGCGATCATTCGAGTTCTTAGATATCTAAGATTTACCCGTGATCATGACTTAAATTTTACTCAATATCCAGTAGTACTTGAAGGCTATTATGATGCAAATTGGATATCGGATACTAAAGATTTTAGTGGATATGTCTTTACTCTGGGAGGTGCTGTTGTTTCTTGGATATCCAAGAAACAAACATGCATCGCATGATCCACAATGGAATATGAGTTTATCGCTTTAGACAAAATAGGAGAATAAGCAGAATGGCTTCACCACTTCTTAGAAAATATTTCAATGTGGCCAAAACCTGTGCCAACTAGTTGTATTCATTGTGACAGTCAATCTGCAATAAGTAGGGCACATAGTCATATGTATAATGGTAAGCCTCAACATATTTGTCGTCGACATAATACCGTAAGGCAATTGCTCTCAAGTGAAATAATCTCAATAGATTATATAAAATCTAAAGAGAATATTGTGGATCCGTTAACCAAAGGTTTGACAAAAGAGCAAGTGTACAGTTCATTGAAGGGAATGGGATTAAAGCCTATTACATAAGAGTTATCATAATGGTAACGCTACTTAAATGATTGGAGATCTCAAGACCTAAGTTCAAAGGGACAATTAAGTTATGTGTGGCTCACCAAAAATTACCAAGGGATTAATAATCCCTACCCATTCCTATGGTAAGAGTGATATCTGCAACATGTGTTGTATGCAGGGGTTTAAAGATTAGCTTTGCTTTTAATGATTACTTATATCTTGATTTAGGTATAAAAATCAAGATGAGTATATGAGATACTCACAATAAGAATCACCTATGTGAGTGTCGAACTGGGGTCGGTTCTATGAGAATGAAGAGGCTAAATTCTCTAAAAGCACTCACGAACAACCATGAGCGTTCAAGGCCAAAATGAACACAATCGTGAGAACCGCGATGTGTCAAAAGATATTTTCTGTGAAATCTATTGTCTTGACTTACACTAACGGTTAAACAATTCAAGGCATTGCGTCCATTGGTTAGCTAGTAAGTCCGATAGGTTATCACTAGAGAAGGTTCAAGGCCGAAAGCTACCTATCTTGATGCAAGATATTTTCGATTTATACTCTCTCGACAAATTCTACATGTTGTTACATTTCTGTTGTCATCAAATTCCATTCATGTGGGGGATTATAAGAATGGTTTTGGAAAATTTTGTTTTTCTTAAACTTTGGTCTATTTTTTAAGTGGGACCCATATGCCAAGGTTGGCGGGTATTGGTGGTAACGCGTTCTATACCGCGTTGTAATTCACGTAGTATATTTGGTTGGTCAAAACCATTATCGGGTGAATAGAAAATTGAAGCCAAAGTAGACTCCATGAAAATGGTGTTTTGGTGGGTTTCCTAAAATTGGAGGAAGGAAAGCTTGTCCCACATTGCTTGGATAGGCTAACATTGTTGGGTTTATAAGCCTTAGGTTTACAACTTAAGGGGTATCCAAGTTTTGTGGAAGGGTGAGGTTATGAGCACAGTGGACTAAACCCATTGGACCCAAAACAAACACACACGTATGAGCACACTGCTCTCGCCATTCGTCCGGTAGGTCAGACGGGCTGGGTTGGGCTTGGGCGTGGGTGCATGGTGTAAGGTTGGGTTGGGCTTGTCCGATCCAATACTTATCTTTTTGGGCAAAAAACATTTGAATTTTATTTTTCCTTCTTACCGTTTGGAATTTGAATTTCGGTTTGAAAGTTAAACTTAATTCCGAATTGACCCCCAATCTATTGAAACGTTGGCAGTTTGGTCCAACACACCTGTCCAGATTTTCTTCCAACTGAGCAGGTTTGTTATCTGTTAAAATTTCAACCTGAACAGGTTCTATATGTCCGAACAGGTTTCTACCTACTCAACATTGTCCCGAACAGGTTTTTTACCTATTGAAATCTGTTCTGAAAAGCCACCAGTTCATTTATAAATAGACAGTCCCTCATTTGGATTTTGCATTTCAATTTCTATTCTTCTTCTCTGTTTTTATTTCTTGCATTTTGCTATATAAATTCCTTGTCAGAAAGAGTATAAACACAAAGTGTGTTCGTTGGACATTTAGTTTGTAGTGCTGTTACTAAATTGTCGTCGATCATTTCATCCTGGGAGATAGACGTCCGTAATTTGTTAGCACCCGAGAGATGACGAATCTGTTTTAAGGAGACAGTGTAAAACACAGGACTTGATCATCTTCAGAAAATATTTTCGATAAGTATTTTTCTTTTGTTTTTTTTCTTTTTTTCTTTTTTTTTTTTTTGTTTCCTTCCTCCTACTCTATCTCTAATTTTTGTTTGGTTTATATAATTAAACAGATTTTGGAAAATCTTTCTTTTTAATTTATTCTTTTTGTGTTTTGTTTATTGTTGAGTATACAAACAGAAATTAAATTAATACAGTGAAGATTGTATGACACATTCTATGTTGCATCATGAGGTATTAATGGTTGTAGAGGTAAATGGACAATAATTGTAGTGATGGTTAGGTAATCTAGTAGAGGTAAAAAAGAGATGGCGACGGTGGTATAATGATGGTGGTGGTTATGACAACTTTGGCAATGGCTATAGAAGTGAAGTTTGTAGTAGTTGTTGTAGTGGTAGTGGAGAGGTGGTGGTAATAACAGTGGGGACTAGGGTGGTGGTGTGGTTGTCATTGTGAAATGATGCTAGTGCTTGAAAATGTTGATGAAAGTGATGGTAGTGGTAGCAATGGTAACGGAGACAATGGTAACAATGACGGTGATGGTTGTTGTGGTGAGGTCAATAACGGTATAAGTCAACACTTATACATAACTATTTATAAATTCTGTCAGCATTAATAAGTAACTTTCATGTCACTTACTTTCTTATCTTTTAGCATATACTTTAATAGTAAATTAAAGTTTTAGAGAATACTAATTGTGGTAGTGGTAGTGGTAGTAGTAGTGGTGACGACAATAGCAATGGTAGTGGTGGTGGTGGCGGCGACAATAGCAATGGTGGTGGTGGTGGTGATGGTTATAGTGCTGCGGTTAATAACAGTGTATGTTAACGCTTATAGATAATTATTTATATGTTTTGTTAGCATTAAGTAAGTTTCTTATCACTTATTTTATTAACTTTTAGCATTCATTTTACGAATTACTTAAATTTTTAAGTGATAGTAATTGTGACTATGGTGGTGTTTGAGAAAAATGAAAAATTGAAAGCTGAATATTAAGTATTAAAAACTGAATTCTGAATTTTTTAAGTCGCAAAACTATTTGATAAAAATTTAAGTGCTGAATTAAAACAAGTTGCTTGATATGTATAAGATTAAATTTAAAATTTATTAATTGCAAATTGTAGTTTTTAATTTTTATATTGTAATAGTGAGTTGGTGGAAGTGGAGGAAGTGGCTGCCTTAGCTATGGTGCCGATGGTAATGGCGGTGAAGATAGAGGGATAGTGGTTGCAGCAATGGTGGAAATATAATGTCGTGGAGATAAAAAAAAATTTAAAAAAAAATAGTTGGCAACAACTTTGTAATAATGTTGGTTGCTGTTGTGGTGGTGGTTATGGCAATGGTTGTGAAGTTGAAAAGTTGTAATAGTTGTCGTAGTGGTTGTAGTAATGGTAGTGGTGATTATGGTGGTGATGTGGTGGCGGTATCGAAATGATAGTGGTGTTTATGGCAACAAGACAATGGTGATAAAGATGGTGGTGGTGGTGGCATGATGGTGATAGTAGTAGCAGTAACGATAGTGACAGTGGTAGTAGTGGCAGTGGCATGATGGTGGTGGTAATTTTTTATCTACTTATTTTCTAGACTTTTTCATTTTCCAGACGTGTTACAAGTTTTTTTTTTTTTTTGACATTTCGTATTATTTCTTCACAAATGAACCAAATGCAACAATAATTTTTTTTTATTGACATGGACAATATAATAGTTCCAGATAATGAGCTCATTTGGTGAAATTTATAAATAAAAATTATATTTTTTATATAGATTATTAGCTTAAAATTTTAATAAATAAACTGTAAATTTGTTTGGTGCAACTTTAATAACATGTCTAAAAAAAAATTTGAATTTTGTTATCCAAAAAACAACCTAAGAGGGGGGGTGAATTAGGATTTTACAATTTGTTATAATAATACTCTAATAAAAAATTATACTAGCACAATAGATAAATATAGTTAATGAAATAAATATAATTAAAACAAGTGTTCTAACAGCTATGCCAATTAATGATTTTAGCACAGTGAAAATGTGAAATATAGTTATAGCAATTTAAATAAAGTAAAGAGATAAGGGAGAGAAAGGCAAACAAATTTATAATGGTTCGGCTTCAACTCGGCCTACGTCCACTCCTCAAGCTTCACTTGAGATTTTCTACTATACTCTAACTTCACTGGTGTAGACACCCCATTTTTGACCGACCTTAAGACTCAGATGTCACCGATTGAGCGCTCGGTGATGTTGCATACTGCGCTCGTTCAAAAGTCTCAGAGTCGCGGCCGTGCGCCCCGCCTCCGGACTCCCGAACTCTCTTCTGTGCCTTGTCTCGGTTTGCGAACCAGACTCAGTTTTCTCTGTTTTCTTTCCTGAGGGGAGGGAGTGGTCCCGTAGACTATCTCTCAGTGGCCGTGAGCTACTTTTCGTGGCCGTAGGCCATTTTGCCCATTTCGGAGCCCGGTTCCCGGTTTTCGGGATCGTCAGGCCGTGTGCCTCGGTTCGGGACCGCCCAACCATCTCCGATTTCTCCGGTTTTTGGTATGTATCTCATTTACACCATACCGAGGGACACTGGGGTCTCAGATACCCACTTCGTGGCCGAACACCACTTTCGGTGCTTACAGCCTATTTTCGGGACCCCGAACTGCGTGATTTGGGCCCCGAGCATTCATTTTGCATCGGTTTTTGTTCATTTTCGACGAGTACCTCTGTTTTATCATACCGAGGGACACTGGGGCCTCTGATGCCCACTTCGTGGCCGAACACCACTTTCGGTGCTTACAGCCTATTTTCGGGCCCCCGAATCGCGCGGTTTAGGCCCCGAGCATTCATTTTGCATTAGTTTTTGTTCAAATTTGGCAGGTACCTCTGTTTTGGCACCAGGAAGATCACTGGAGGGTGGGAGGCCAGCAATTGTTCCAGAAAACCAGTTTCGCTCCTCCGGCGCCCGTTTTGCTCACTTCCGGGCTAATGTTGAACACCCTAGTGATATTTTCTTCGAGCCGGGACTACATATTTGTGATGAGGAGACATGGGAGGACCCTAAAAACTACTGGTCGGCCAGTAATTGTGTTTTTCATTTTTGAGCCTCTCCTTCAAGTTCAATGTTGTGACTCCTGTTTCAGAGTTGCCAAATTCCAACCTTGGAACCTTGTTCTACACACCTGGGAGGACACCAAAACATGGTGGTCGGCCAGCAATTGTTCAGTTCATTTTTTGGCCATGGCCGGCCGGCCAGGGGGAGTGGCTGGCCGACCAGTTGGGGTGGCTGGCCGGCCACCTTCAAGAAATCTACCTGGCCGGCCAGCTTTCTGCTTTTGGACCCTTTACAACTGTCCAGCTATTTTTCAAAATATCTCAGCCCTCCAGGGGATATTTTGGGAGGGAAAGCTTGGGTACATTTCCCTCCCCTTTTACACCCCTTTTGGTCCATTTAAGGGGCTGATGAGCTTCTTTGCTAAGGTTACACAAATTCATCTCAAGACTTCATCTTCCAAAACCTCCATTTTCATAGCCAAAAGCTCCAAAAACCTTCAAGGTTCTAGGCCATTCCTTCATCAACCCTAAGCCTCACCATCACCACCTCCATTCCAGCAGCAAAGGAGTGATTTTCAAAGGCTTAGAAGCAACTTTCATCAAGCCAAGAGGTAGCAAAAGTTTGATCTTCAAGGGTAAGTCACTAATTCCCTTTTTCTAGCACTTTTTTGCATCAATTCTTTACCCTATTTGATCTCTGTTTTGGGCTCCGACCCCTACTGAGATTAGGCTTATTTTGAGCCCCTCTACAACATTGTAGAAGGGCTCAACCCCATTTGGCACCTCTATGATGCACCTCTTTCAATATCACTCTTTATGCCAATATTTTGCATGCTTTGTTTGGCTTATTAGTGATCCATTTTCGAGCTTGATATAAACTGTGAGTGGGCCTATTTTGAGCCCCTCTTCAACATTGAAGAAGGGCTCAACCATGTTTGGCCTCTCTATCATGCACTTTCTTTGTAATCCTCCATATTTCCCGTAAAATTGCATGATTTATTTGGCCTATTTGTGTTCTGATTTGGAGCATCTCATGAACTAATATTGTGCTTATTTTGAGCCCCTCTACTGTGAGTGGGCCTATTTTGAGCCTCTCTTCAACATTGAAGAAGGGCTCAACTATGTTTGGTAACTCTATCTTATACTTGTTTCACAATTCCTTCAATTTACCGTAAAATTGCATGCTTTGTTAGGCTTGTTTAGCTTCTATTTTCAGCCTTCATCAGGCTTAGAAAGTGTCTTAAAATGACCCATTCTTCATGTTTTGTTAAGGGTCCAAGGTTGTTTGATGCATGCATCGTCTCGGTTTGCGTGCCCGTGTGCACGCATTTCGAGGCACTTCATTTTCATCTCACGGCCTCCTATGTGAGTGTGGCTGAGGCTCACTCATGTTGGTATAAGCCCATATTACACTGTTCATGTCATTACCTCGGTTTGCGTGCCTGTGTGCACGCATTTCGAGACGTCTCATTTTTGTCTCATCGCATTCCGTATGCCACTTTCTCGGTTTGGCATGCATTTCGAGACATCTCATTTCAGTCCCATTGTATATCGTATTTCATGTCATTTCATGCCTTTATGCCATTGCCTCGGTTCGCGTGCCAGTGTGCACGCATTTCGAGGCACCTCATTTTTACCTCTCGGCATCTTATGTGAGTGTGGCTGAGGCTCTCTCATGTTAGTGTAAGCCCAATTTGCATTGCGTATGCTGTTTCATGCTTTAGGATCATCGCCTCGGTTTGCGTGCCCGTGTGCACGCATTTCGAGGCACTTCACTTTTCATCTATTGGCCTCCTGTGTGAGTGTGGCTGAGGCTCACTCATGTTGGCATAAGCCCATATTGCATCACATATCTCATTTTAGTCTCATTGCATTCCGTATGCCATCGCCTCGGTTTGCGTGCCCGTGTGCACGCATTTCGAGGCATCTCGTTTTCATCTGCATTGTGCATACTAGGTTGTATCTTAGTTGCATTTCATGCATATCATGTATATGACACGGGAAACGAGGCACGTTTCGTACTCCGAGTGACGGAACGGGTCTCAATTCCCAAGTCACCGACACTCCGGATTACCCATGATGGAGTTAGGTTTTGTCGTAGCATTCATGTGCATTCATCTTATATTGAGTTGTGCAATTCGGCTCCTCGGCCACCACGCATCGATATGCGTGATTGGTGGCACGAGAATCGAGGCATGCATATATTTGTGAAATACATTGCTATGCCCCTTTCCTGCTCTCTGTTGCAGCAAAATGAAGAGTCAGCAACTTTCCGGAGTCTGGCACGCATTTCGAGGAACATTGCAAACAGAGGCTAATTGGGGCATCCCAGTGGATTTCCGCGCAAGGCAGCCCAACATGCATCATTCATCAGAAGCGAGGCAAGTCCCTGGCTTGCATGCCAGTTTTTACCGTTTTCTTATTTAATTTGTTAATTAATTAGGAATCTGTATCATTTTGGACTGTAATATTCTTTTATTCGGACTGTATATTTATTCAGACCCTCTGCGCGAGGGCATAATTGTAATAAGTGTGGGTGAGTGTGATGTATGTCTTCCAACCCCACGTCTTTCTCCCTTTTATTTATCTGCTTATGATGGTAGATTAGGGTATATTTCAATTAGCACACAGTATGACAGCATGTTTGCATCATTCATCTGTTTTGCATGCACCGGGCTCGGCGCATCATACAAACTACATCGTATTTCAATTCCAAGTTGAATACATGTTAGTTGTAGCATATGCTCGAAATCAGATCACTCAAAAGCCAAACAAAGCATGCAATTTTATGGCATAAAGGGTGATATTGAAAGAAGTGTATGATAGAGGTACCAAATGAGGTTGAGCCCTTCTACAATATTGTAGAGGGGCTCAAAATAAGCCTAAAACCAGTAGGGGTCGGAGCCCAAAACAGTAGGCAAGTGGGGTAAAGAATTGAAGCAAGAAAATGCTCAAAAAAGGGAAATAGAGCTTTACCTTTGAAGATCCAACTTTGATGGCTTCTTGGCTTGAATTTGTTGCTTCCTATCCTCTGAAAAGGCTTCCTTTGCTGCTGGAATGGAAGTGGTGATAGTGAGGCTTGGTGTTGATGAAGGAAGGAGCAAGGCTTGAAGCTTTGTTTTAGGGTTTTGGCTATGAAAATGGAGACAAATGCTTAAGGGTTCTTAAGGTGAAATCTTCTAACCCTAGGGAAGGAGGAGGGCCACCCTTTAAATAGGCAAAAAAAGGTGTAAAAGGGGAGGGAAATGGAGGCAAGATTTCCCTCCCAAAATATCCCCCGGATGGGGGAGATATTTCAGAAAAATATCCGGACAGCTGTGAAGAGCTGGAAAGCAGAAAGCTGGCCGGCCAGGTGAATTTCTAGAAGGTGGCCGGCCGGCCACCCTAACTGGTCGGCCAGCCACTCACCCTGGCCGGCCGGCCGGCCATGGCCCCAAAATGAAGTGCAAATTTTCTGGCTGACCACCACTCCTTGGTGTCCTCCCATGTGTGTAGAATAAGGCCCCAAGATTGGAATCTGGCAACTCTGAAGCAGGAGTTACAACATTGCATTTGAAGGAGAGGCTCAAAAATGAAATTAACAATTGCTGGCCGACCACCACTTTTTGGTGTCCTCCCATGTGTGTAGAACAAGGTCCCAAGGTTGGAATCTGGCAACTCTGAAGCAGGAGTCACAACATTGCATTTGAAGGAGAGGCTCAAAAATGAAAATCAAAATTGCTGGCCGACCATACATTTTTAGGGTCCTTCCATGTCCCCTGATCACAAATATGTAGCTTTGGTTGGAAGAAAATACCCCCATGGTGTTCAACATTGGCCCGGAAGTGAGCAAAACGGGCGCCGGAGGAGCGAAACTGGTTATCTGGGATAATTGCTGGCCTCCCACCCCCCAGTGATCTTCCTGGTATTGAAACAGAGGTACCTGCCAAAAATGAACAAAAACTAATGCAAAATGAATGCTCGGGACCAAAACCGCGCGGTTCGGGGTCCCGAAAACCGGCTGTAAGCACCGAAAGTGGCGCACGGCCACGAAGTGGGCATCAAATGCCCCAGTGTTCCTCGGAATGATAAAACAGAGGTCCTCACCGAAAACCGGAGAAAACCGATGCAAAATGAATGCTCGGGGCCTAAACCGCGCGGTTCGGGGTCCCGAAAACCGGCTGTAAGCACCGAAAGTGGCGCACGGCCACGAAGTGGGCATCAAAGGCCCCAGTGTTCCTCAGAATAATAAAACAGAGCTCCCCGCCGAAAACCGGAGAAATCGGAGATGGTTGGGCGGTCCCGAACCGAGGCACACGGCCTGACGGTCCCGAAAACCGGGAACCGGGCTCCGAAATGGGCAAAATGGCCTACGGCCACGAAAAGTAGCTCACGGCCACTGAGAGATAGTCTACGGGACCACTCCCTCCCCTCAGGAAAGAAAACAGAGAAAACCGAGTCTGGTTCGCAAACCGAGACAAGGCACAGAAGAGGGTTCGGAAGTCCGGAGGCAGGGCGCACGGCCGCGACTCTGAGACTTCTGAACGAGCACAATATGCAACATCACCGAGCGCTCAATCGGTGACGTCTGAGTCTTAAGGTCGGTCAAAAATGGGGTGTCTACACATGGCAAGTGTATGAAGCATATGGAATCTCACCAAACTAGCAAAAATCAGTGAATAAAACATGCCAAAATACGCCCAAATAACCATGGAAATGCAACCAACACATGCACAGATGAGGGGCTCCTTTAGAGGGCATACAAATGGATTATTAAGCACATGCAAGATAGACATGAAGCATGACCAAAACAACTCTGGAAATCAAATATGGTAGTCCCAAAACTCACCAAATTGACCCTAAAATGTGACTTCAAAGCATGCAAGATAGGGCCTCTTTGGAAGGCCAAAATGACCACCAAACAAGTCAAGGTGAGAGGGGGTCACCCCCCTCTGATTTGGAGGCTCAAAATAGTATCAAAACCACTAGAAATCCACTGGATTCCAGTGGCTAGAAGACCAAACAAATCACGCAATTGGAGCTTAGGTGTAAGGCTCTAAACAAGGGACAATCAAGTATTCAAGGAAGCATGTGACCTCGAATAAGAAAATTCCCTTAATAAAATATGAAGATGATGTCAAAACAAGCCTTTTTCCAGTTTATAACAAGTCTAAAAAATAAACACAAATAGGGCTAATATATCATGCAAAAATGACCCTAAAAGAGAGAATAGAGACAAGGGACAGCAGCTGGCCCCAAATGGCAAAGAGCCCTTCAACAAAGTTGAATAGGGGCTCAAAAAATGGCACTTTACAGTTTACATTAAGTCTCGAAAATGAACACAAGTGAGGCTAAATCAACATGCAAGAAAAAGGCCTAAAGGAGGGATAAAGAGACAAGTGGTAGCAACTGACCTCGAAAAGAGGAGAGCCCCTCAACAAAGTTGAAGAGGGGCTCAAAACAAGACATTTCACAGTTTATACCAAGTCCAAAACAGCTCACAAATAAGCCTAAAATACCATGCAAAAATAGGCCTAAAAGAAAGTTTAAACACAAAGGGTGAGGAGGAGACCTCAAACAGAGAAAGACCCTTAATCAAACATGGAGATGAGCATAAAACATGACTATTTATAGTTCGGGTCGGAGCCCAAAAATGCATGGAAGCAAGGCTTATAAATGAAGCAAGAAAAGACTAGTTTAGGGGAAAAGTGTGCTTACCCCTGAAGAGCAATGAACCAGCAGCCTTTAGACCAAGAAGAGGAGATCCTAGCCTCTGGAAATCAGCTTCAAAAGGCTAGAATGGAGTGTGGATGTGTGGAGCTATGGGTTGGTGTGTAAATGGTGCAAGGCTTTTAGGGTTTTAAGGCTTGGAAGAGAGGGAGAGGGAGAGATGTAAGCAAGGCTCTAAACAAGAATTTGTAACCCTCCAAAAATGCAGCTGAGGGTGCTGGTTTTATAGAGGGAGAGAAGGGAAAAATGGGGGGGAAAACCAATTCAAATTTACACCCCAAAAGGCTAACCCTCGGGTACAGGGTCTGAAGGAAAAAGAAGGGCACAGTTGGAACACACTCAGGAGGGCAAGAATGGCCAGCCAACTCAAAAGGGCCAAAATGGTCATCCGACCAGGTAGGTGGCCGGCCTGCCACATTTTCTGGCCGGCCTGCTACTTTTCAGGACAAAAAAGGGTCTGCCAGAGAGAAAGGTGGCCGGCCAATGATTGGGAAGTCCAAAGGTGGCCTTCCAGGTGTCCAAATTGAAGCCCCGGAAGTTATCTTTCCAATGGCGCAAACTTTGCATTAAAATTCTTCCTGTGTAAAACGTTATGCCTGTTTTGGTGAAGCCGCGCAGATTCGGTTCAACCGGAGTGATGCCTTACTTCAATCAACCCTATCTCCCCCGTCCGGAATTGGCTTTAGAAGATTATTGAGTGAAAAATGAAGCCCGGAAGTCTTATTTCCAACGGTGGTGGCCTCATAGATTGATTCCAAGTATGCAAATGAACAAGCCCGATTCGGCGAGGGCTGCTCGCCCCTTTCTTAACGGTTCATGCCCATTTTCTCCCACAACTGGATTTCTTCCCTCTTCTCCTCTTTTCTTCAACTCCAAACCCCCAAGTAAGGTGTTTTGAAAGATTTTTCAAAGATTTCATCTCTCTTTCATTCTTTTCCACTTTGTCCTTGCTCGGTTTACCGAAAAGCGCAACATTTGACAAAATGCGAGCCTTGGAACATCGTACAAACTTTATTTCAAAAACATTTTGAAAGAGAGGGTTTTAAGACTAAAATCTTTTGATCAAGATCGTTTTGGTCTAAAAATGGGTATGAAGTTGAGCTTTGACTCTCTCCTTGCCGAAGAAACTGAACTTTTTCCCTGCACACCTTTCTCCACCATATAAACCATCAGTCGCGTCCAAGTCTTAAAGGCGGTCAAATATGGGGTGTCTGCAATTGCCCCTCTTTGACAGAACTCGGAAGTCAAGAAGTGACGGGAGTGAATGTCAAAGCCCCGAGACGACCCATTTTTGACAAGGCCGAAGACTTGGACAAACAAACAAAGTACAGACAAATAAATGGTTGCGCCCGCAGGCTGCCTATGTATCCCTTTGCAAGGAATCAAACCAGTGTAGTTCAGGGGCAGGATGCAAAATGATATGCAGAAATATTTTGATAATTGGACTTATACGCTAAGCGAAGCCGGTTTGAAGATTGGACTTATACTCTACGCGAAGCCGGTTTGAAAATTGAGGATTCATGCAATGCACTGCAATGTAGTGGCTAAAATGCAATGTAATAGCTAAGAGGTAAAGGTACCTTATAGGGGCAATTGGCAATGACTTACCTTGGTAAAGTCCTACCTCATGCTGATGGGGATCTCCCGCTTCTGCATCTTAATTGAACCACAGGTACTACTTTTCTCCCTGACTATGGTTGCAGCTTTCCCTATTCTCCAACAGGGTGACAGACTAGGTTAGATCAGTATCCAGAATTGAGGTGCATACAGATGCTGTCACGCCCCAAACCCGCCCCTAAAAGTTTTGGGCATGACCTATTCAGAAACGGACACTTAACCTGTTATACATGACATATGGGGCCTGAGCGGAAGTATTACCAATATAAAATAACATAAAACATCATCCATTGAGCTACCACTACCATGCCAGGACCGCACACATTGCATTAGGTACATAAGATATAGAAACATACCCCCGAACTTCGGTTACACACTTATACACTCATACCTAGACCCACAATTGGGCGTGTAACAAAAATATTAATGAAAGACAACCAAAGCATAAGCCAATAACCTAACAACACTTTTACAAAATGCACGGCTTCAGGTGGTGCCTAGACGCATCAAAGTTGACAAGAGAAAGACGAGCCTTAAAGGTTAGGACTGAACTCCCGGTTGATTACCTACAGAAATAGACAGACAAAATACAGAATGAGCGAACTCAGTGAATAATAGTACATAAATAATGTAATGTTTAACCTGAATAATAAAACATATAACTGCCGATACATATGGTTAACTACATTCCGTAATTATTTCCAAAACAGCCATGGGTCCAGTTTCCGTAACAGAATAGCTTCAAGCCCAACATATATAGAACAGCCATAGGCCTACAGATGCAGAACGACCATGGGTCCAGAAATATCAGAACGGCCATCGGCCTAGAAATATCAGAACGGCCATCGGCCCAGAAATAACAGAACGGCCATCGACCCAGAAATATCAGAACGGCCATCGGCCCAGAAATAACAGAACGGCCATCAGCCTAGAAATAACAGAACGGCCATCGGCCCAGAAATATCAGAACGGCCATCGGCCCAGAAATAACAGATGTATGGACTCAAGAGGTGGCTCGTACGGATTCTAGAGGTGGCTCCCACCAAGGTGTAGCACTTAGTTCCGTACAGCACTTTGTTCCATACCAGAAAACATCAGAACAGATTAATATAGATAAACACATTCTTCCCATTAATCACATGAATAAACATAGATAACATAAGTTTAACAGAACGTTGCCGATAATTGTTAGAAAAAGGCAAACATATTTTACAGCTTGAACGCTTTCAGAATTACGTAGATACCACAGTTCCATAATGCATATACATCCCATTTGCTTAGCATGTTTCAATGCCACTAACTAGCAGATAACAAAATGGTAACATTAATTATCAATAGCAAACAAAACATATGGCACAATGATGCGCTTAGATTTCCTCATGATTCTTTGTAAATAGACATACTTGTTTCGTAATTAACAGAACCTTAACATTACCAATAATCCGAAGGTAAATGTACCATTACATCAACAGGCCAGAACAATTCATATCATAACATGAATTACATAACAATGTCGTTGATACGCAATTATTTTCTATTAACCAACTTCACAGTGTTAATCGTTGTATGCAATTCTTATATAGAATTATAGGTAATTCTTAGGATGGTACATTGACAATAATCATTAGCCATAACCCAAATTACAGAGTAGGTTCAGAGTCATACCAATGTGTGCTAACTCTTTCAATGTTCACATCAATTCCCAATCAACACACATGTTAACATATTAGCTCACGGAGAATAGAATGTTGTTAACAATATTTCTTAACAGTAAACAATGTACATTTGTAGTACTATTACTCACAGTGATCGGCTCCCGGTAGTAACGGGATGATGTCCTCGTCTCGACCTACAAGTACATTGCACAACACATCATATGAGATTATACTCGATCGTTTACTTATTCTCTATGTTCATTCAATCAATTAGCCATGGTGGTACCAAGCTCATTATTCTTTAATAAGTTATAATCCATGTCTCAGAAAACAGGAGAAATCGATGGGAAATGGTTTAGGTGAAGAAATGGTACAAAATTGGTTGATAGAAAGTGAACAGTCGTCACTAATTTGAGCATAACTATTTTTTTATTTAGAATTTGGGTGTGAGGTCACT